>CM055117.1:231831528-234231528 GCA_029206835.1 Rana muscosa | reverse complement strand
ACGTAAATTGTACAGTGCCCCATAATAGTCTGCAAATTGATTTGCTATGTCTTGTGGGTTAGTGATTTTGTGGTGTAAGGTATCATGAAGGAGGTATGCAATTCTCGATTTTGTGCGAGCAGCCTTAATTCTGTTAGCCAGATATTTTCCTGCTCTATTTGCGTTAGCGTATGAATTCGCTTGTAAGCGTCTGAAATGTTTGTCGTGTTGTTGTGCGAGAATCTCTCTCAGACTTTCTCTAAGCATAGATAGTGTATTTGCCACTGCCGTTGTTGGAGACTGTTTATTGTGGGTTTCTAATCTATTAATGTCAGACATTACTTGATTTAGTTTGGCAGCATGTCGTTTCTTTTCCCTAGCCCCTAACTGTATTAATATGCCTCTCATATACGCCTTATGAGCGTTCCATAACGTGAAGGGATCTATCAGTGGTGTGCAATTGTATTGAAAAAAATCTTGGAGATGCTGAGAGATCACTGGAAGAATTCGGGGTTCTTGTAAGAGCCTAACATTGCAACGCCAGACATGGGATGAGGGGGAGACACCCTTTTCAGCAATAGTCATAGATACTTCTGCGTGGTCTGACCACGTAATACCCCATATTTGTGTTGCCTGAACACGTTGCAAAAGCCACTGGTCAGTGATAAACATATCTATTCGTGAATATGAGCAGTGCCTAGTAGAGAAAAAAGTGTAATCTCTTTCGTTGGCATGGAGGCACCTCCATGCATCGAACAGTTCCTGTGTATGTAGCAGATTACGGAGGTGAGCAGATCTCTTCGGTCTATCCGTAGTAGTGTCCAAAATAGGATCTGATATTAGATTAAAGTCGCCTCCTATGATGATATTGCCGTATTGCATGGACTTAGTCCTTTTAAACACTTTCCTTAGGAAGCGGATTTGGTGGGTGTTCGGGGCGTATAAAGTAACCAGTGTGTACGGGTTAGAGTTGATTTCTCCAGTTACTATTATATACCTGCCCCCTTCATCAATATAAGATTCTTTGAGTTGGAAAGATAGAGAGTTCCTTAAAGCTAGCATCACTCCTCCTTTTTTGCTATCCGGTGTATCTGCCAAAAACACGTGTGGATATTCCCTGTGAGTGCATTTAGGGGTTTTTTGTTTCTGAAAGTGTGTCTCCTGTACGTAGAGAATGTCAGCCCGGTGCTTACAGGCCTCCTTCCATACCGAGAATCTCTTGGCCGGGTGATTCAGGCCTTTTGCGTTAATTGATAGACATGTGATAGTCATTTGTGGTGTTGTAGTGTATAGCGTCTGGTCTCGTTGTGCAAATACTCACTGTGTCCCTGGGTGTGAGACGTAACATCTTTTCCATTGAGGCCTGAGGCTGCAGGAGACTCATCTTCTGTACGTAGTGGACGTTCCTTGCTATGAAGATTGCTGTGTGCAAAAAATAGGTAACGTAGAAAACAAAAAAGAAAAAGAAAAAACAAGAGATACCAAAAAACATAAGAAAGTATCTTTGAATGCGTAAAAAGGGATCTTACAACGGATCCACGTGCAGACATAACTGCTGAACTCGTTAACGGGGGTTATAGGAGGATAAATTTAAACTCCTTTTTACCGGAGAGATAAAAGAATAATTTTGCGGTTTTGTTATGAGCCTCCGCTGGCTTGTTTCTTATTGGTGCGTTTGTGTGACACCACCTGCCATTCGTTTTGAAGCCTCTGCGGTTGTGGAGTAGGGTTGAGTTGTGAGGCCTGGTCTGGGAGTATTCCCCATTGGCGCAGAGTTGAAAGGCCTTCTTCCAATGTGTTTACGGAAGTTGTGGTCCCATTATGGGTGATGGAAAGAGTGGCCGGATACTTCCATTTGTGCAGGATTTTGTGGTTCCTCAGGGCCTTGGTTATAGTCGCCAGGTTGCGACGCCTCTGTAGTGTGTGCCTGGATAGATCTGGCAACAATTGGAGGGTTGCGTACTGCGGAGGGACAGTGTCAGGTCTGCGGGCTGCTTGTATGATTTGTTCCTTCACATGGAAGAAGTGGACCCTCATTAGTATGTCCCTTGGGGTGCCTTCTGGCAGGAAGGACGGTTTAGGAATCCTGTGGATTCTGTCTATTATGAGGTCCTGCGCATTCAGAGCTGGGACCAGGGTGGAGAACATAGCGTGGACATACTGTAGGAGTTGGGTGGCTGGAATAGATTCTGGTACTCCTCTCAACTTTAGATTATTCCTCCTTGACCTGTCCTCAAGGACAGCGACCTTGTCCTTTAGCCACGCCATATCCTCTCCCTGAGCCGCATGTGCGTCCACCATATTATTGTATGTAGCAGTATACTCGTCCATCCTTTGCTCTACTCTATCCACTCTGACCCCAATAGCCTGTACCTCCTTGTGACACTGGTTAATCCCTCTGACCAAATCTGTTTGTAGGGAGGATCTGAGCGATAGCAGCATCTCCTTCAGCATAGTGTCTGAAATAGGCCTGTCGGCAGTAGGAAAGTCCGCTATGGGGTCAGCTGTGTGTTGGGCCTGAGCAGCGGTGGTGCCTGGTGTCCCGCTTACCTCCATGTCCTGCGTGCATATCCGCCTGACAGGGGAGTCCATCCTTGGCTTTGACTTAGCTGGGCTCCGAGTGGATGGGCTGGATGAGCCTGAGGACGATCCGCTGTGCAGTGGGTCACGAGAGGACTGTACACGGAGCTCTCCGTGTCCGTTGCTTTGGATCGCGGCCTTCACCTGTTGTTGCGCAGACGAGCCGCCGCCATTTTGATGGAGCCCGCGGGGCTGCATCGCAAAGATGCTTGTCAGTTTTTGTGGCATCGGCGGGTTCTTTCTGCGCCTCGTCATTCCCCTGTCCTCTGGCAGTCCGGCCGTGTTGTTTCTAGCCGCGGATGTGCCTTGGAGGCTCTGATGTGTCTGGATCTCTCCGGCGGCCGAGCGGAGCTCTCAGCTAGGCTTCCATCTTGGAACTCGGTCGCCACGCCCCCCCGAGGCGCATGTTCTTGAACATGCAGGTGCAGGCAGACAATGGGGGCCGTAGGGCGCTCTTGTCCCTTGATGCCAACAAGGCATTTGATAGTGTCAGTTGGAGGTTCCTCTGGGCGACGTTGGCCAAGTTTGGCTTTGGGGACAAGTTTATAGAGTGGGTCAGGCTGCTGTACGCGTCCCCCCAGGCGACCATTAGGGTCGCGGGTAGGATGTCACCGGCCTTTGCTCTGGGTAGGGGGACGAGGCAGGGATGTCCCCTGTCCCCCCTGCTCTTCGCGATCGCTATAGAGCCATTGGCTGCCCTGATACGGGCTAGTGCCCGCGTCCGGGGATTCCAATACGGCACGCTGCAAGAAAAAATCATGCTGTACGCGGACGACATGCTGCTGTTCCTGGAGGACCCCACGCACTCCATCCCCGGGGCTATGTCAATAATAGAGCAATTCGGCCACTACTCGGGATTGACCATTAATTGGTCAAAATCCGCCCTGATGCTGTTGGATGAGGATGGTGGGGTAGCCCTGCCGGACTCTTGTCCCATCCCAGTTGTATCTAGCTTTAAATATTTGGGGGTACAGGTGTCGCCCAGGCTGGGGGACTACTGCTCCCTTAATGTGCACCCATTGCTGTCCCGGTTTAGGGACAAAATTAATACTTGGAACACCCTAAAAATGTCACTTGCAGGTAAAGCCAATCTGATCAAAATGATTTTAATGCCACAACTACTTTACTTTCTTCATAACTCGCCTGTAGTGATACACCTGAAAATCTTCCGAATAGTGAACACTCTCTTCCTACGGTTGCTATGGCATACTAGGCCCCCTCGGATTAGACTGGAACACTTGCAGCGGGCCAAGGACAGTGGGGGGCTGGCGGTTCCCAATCCTTGGCTGTACTACATAGCGGCCCAGTTACAGCATTTGATCGGCTCTATGTCCCAGGACCCGGGGAGCTCGGCGGCACGACTGATGCTGTCGGCCACTGGCGCTGAGACTATCCCGATGGGGCTGGAGGCGCAAATGTTCCTCAAATCCAACAAGCGGACCCCGACGCTCGCACTTATCCAGAAAGTCTGGAATAAGGGCCGACAACTCCAGGGAGTGCAGGGATTCACAGAGGACAGCCCAATATGGGGCAATAGGTCTTATGTGGAGTTGGTGAAGCTGCAGCAGGGGCCCAGATGGCGTGCCCATGGTGTGGCTCTGCTGTCCCACATTTTCGTTAACGGCAGGCTTCTCACTTTCCCCGAACTGCAGGCCAAATTTGACCTCCCAGCTCATATGCATTATTACTACATGCAGCTTCAACATGCGGTTGCGGCACACGGGAATGTGGTGGAATGGGTTCAGTCGCCCGCCCCGGTGTTCCGTGTGCTGCACACTAGCACTGAAACAAAAGGATTTATCTCACAATGCTACCAGATGTTACTGGCAAGTCACCTACAGGCATTCCCGAGCAGGGCGGAATCCATGTGGGAGAAGGACATAGGTACACTGTCAGGGGACCAATGGGAGGAGGCGTGGCGGTCAGTCACTACTTGTTCTTTAAACGTTGCGCAGAAAGTGTCACAGCTATATATATTATTGAGGGTACATTACACCCCGCTGAAATTATATAAGATGGGTAAGCTCGGGGACCCTGTGTGTGGTAGATGTCAGAGGCACAATGGAGATCTCATTCATCTCCTGTGGAGATGCCCTAAGCTTCACAGGTATTGGACTGAGGTGGTGGGTACAATAAACAGAGTGTTTCAGACTACGATCCCTTTGGACCCTAAGTGCTGCCTGCTGGGGATCTTGGAGGAAGCGATCCCTGGGGAGTTGACCAGGGTCGCGGTCTCTAGGGCCCTATTTCAGGCTAGGAAGCTTATTTTGATGGGTTGGAAGTCAGTCTCACCGCCTACCACCACCTCTTGGGTAGCACACATGGGGAATACTCTTATAATGGAAAAGTACATATACCAGCACAGGGGAAGCCCGAGCAGGTTTGAGAGAATTTGGTCCCAATGGCTTGATACCCCTGGCCTGAGCCCCAAGGAGCTGGTGATGTCCCGACTTTTGCAGTAAATTTGAAACCAAGCGGCCGAGGATTAATATGCTTATACATGCAAGATTGTGGTGCTGTTTTTTAGGTGATCTTATATGTTGTTTTACAGTTCGCCAGCAGAGGGAAACCTTTGCTATTTTTTGTACAATGGAAACTGTTGTGATCTATCTGGTGTTCAATAAAAACCTTTTTGATTCAAAAAAAAAAAATCTGCATACTTGATGCCTCTAGACCACAGGAGGCTTGGGAGGAAGTATGGGGATATGGAGTCTGCTTCAAACTTTACCCAGGGTACATTGGAATTATAGATATGCCACTGGGCCAATTGGGAAAGCCTGAAAGCCAAGTAATAGTGCCACAGATTTGGGACTCCCAGTCCTCCCCTGTGAGATGAGTGATATAGTACTGATCTAGAAAATCTTGGAGGGGAATCAGACCAAATGTATTTGTTTATATCTCATTGAAATGAGATGATAAATGTTTTAGTAATCTGAATGGGGAGGGCCCAGAAGAGGTACATTAATTTGGGAAGGATTATCTTCTTGACAGCTGTAACCCTACCTAAGAAGGCAACATAGTATGTTCTCCAAAGTTTAAGGGTTTGTTTCAGCTTAGAGATCAAATAAGGATAATTTGTCAGGAATAATGAATGCAGAACATAGATATGAAAGTGATTCCTTAGACCATTAAAAAGTAAAGGAGTGTCGTAACGAATGAAACTGCAAATTTGGTATATTAATAGGCATTCCTATAGATTTGAAGATTTTAGTGTAAGGCCTGAGAGAGTGGAACATTTCTTTAAAGTCTGTAATAGATTCTGGAGAGAAATATAGGGACGGGTAATAAATAACAACATGTCATCCGCATACATGTTAAGCTGATACTGTGATGTGGAGGTAATGTAATCTGATATATCTGGGTGTCTAATAATGGCTGCGGCCAGGGGCTTTATTGCAAAGGCCAACAATAATGGGGAAAGGGGCAACCTTGACGGGTACCCCTGCCAACTTTGAAAAATGCTGAATTATAACCAGGTATATGGATTCTAGTTTGAGGGCTGGTGTAAATGGCCTTAAAAGCATGAAAAAACTCCCCTTGAAAGCCATAGCATTGTAAAATGGCATCTAAGTATTCCCATGTAGCTTTATAAAATGCCTTGTGAATATGTAGCGCTGGTCCTGTGGGGTTGCTACGTGTTACAGCATCCACACATTTTACCCTGCTCCCAGACATCCATTAGACAATGAAAAGTCTCTTGCTTGTTTTTGTTGTTTTTATTAGGGGATTGAACTTGGTTGGGGAAAAGGGACATGGGATGCCCATAGGATGAATATTGCTTGGCAGAATAAAAGTAGCTGCGTCCCACTTCTCAGCAGAGTAAAAGTAACTGTGCATATCCTTCTTAGTAGAACAAAAGATGGTTGACTCTAAACTTGACAGTCCTTTCCTCAGCACACTTCCTCCAGCACACTACTAAGGAGCACTTACTTCACTGTCCAACTTTAGTCTCCTGTCACACCATCACCACATGACTAGGCCTCACTCTGAATAAGTCCCAGTGTCTTTACTTGATAGCCCTTTGCAGGCCGGGGTCTGCAGTACCCCTCTGTGGTAGCAACCGATTTGATTGAGAAGAATAAATGTACTTGATGGACTACTGCTCCCAGCAAGTCCAATTTGCAAAACCTGCCTGCCCTCCTGGCTTCAGCGACTTTACACAAAACACCCACAGTCTCACCCTCTGGCTCTACATCCAGCTCCCCTAGCATGTCTCTTCCAGAGCTTTCCACTGCGCTTTCACTCCCTGACACCTGGCCTGGATCTTTCCTGAATGACTTTACTCCAGACGTGCTGACCTACTGTCTTTTCCAGCTCCTGTTCCAGGACCCCTTTCCATGACCGTGTAAGGAGAAGATCCCTCACAGCTCTCGAGCTCCCCACCTGAGGTACACCCCCCCAGAAAGGGGGTTCCCTCAGACATGACAGTCTAACACTCCATCATCCAGTTCACTCAGCCGACAACTCCTCCCCCCAGCAGCTTGACCATGGGTATATGTAGGAGGCCTGCCCCCTGCCAATCCTAGTTGGGGATTGGTCAGGGCTCTCACATGCACCCCATGTCACTTCAGCTCTCTGCCATGCCCCTTTTCCAGAACTTTCTCCCTGGAAACAGAGGAGGTGCCCAAGAGCTGAAGCACATGTCAGTCACCTACTGCTATTCTAAACCATTCTCCTGCCCCCAGATCAAAACAAAAAGGCCTAGCTCACAGCATAGGCCTGATTAAATTTACTGTACCTGTGCTGGCAGCTTACACAAAAAACCTACACTTAGCACCTACCTACCTAACTACCTAAGGTAGAGGATGCTACACTTATCTAAGCTTAGGAGTAGAACAGGTCGAGAATGCAACCTGGCATCTTAAATAAGATTGGTAGCTAAACTTATATTATGTGTAATTTGGCAGTTCGGGATTAAACTGGATTGGTACGGAGAAATCAATGTAGAGATAACCAATGCTAATCTATTGGCCAACAATCTACTGAACATTTTGAGATTGTTGTTTATGACCGAAATAGGCCGAAAATTTGTAGGTAAGGAGGGATCCTTTTTAGGTTTAGGAATTAGGAACATATTGGCCAACAACATCTCAATCGGAAAATATCTTCCTTGCAGAATGTGATTAAATAGAGATGACAATTTGGGGGAAAGAAGTGCTGCATATTGTTTATAATAAGCGGAGGAGAAGCCATCAGGGCCAGAGGTTGAGCCTCGCCTCAGAGACTTAATAATATTCAAAACTTCCTTCCATGTGCAGGGAGTATTTAATGTGTCACGTCAAGATAATGTCAATGTGGAAAGAGGTCTATTAGCCATCCAAGAAAAAGCAGATGGCTGGATAGAGGAAAGAGGCTAATTCCTAAAAAAATTAATATATATACAATGTATCTGAGGGATGAGATACAATATGACCCGAGGGAGCACAAAGTTCATAAACACGTGTTGGTTTAGTTTTTAGTTTTAATTTAGCTTTCTAGCAAACATGATGGTATAAGAATTGCTAGAAAATAGAACTTTAGCCTTGGACCACCTCAGAGCAGATTTTAAAGCACATGTTTTCTATTGCATGTACTGTAGTGAGCAGCAGTATGCAGATTGGGGTGCAATCGAAACCATATGGCATTGTGCCATGCTTTAACAGACACAAAAGACGTGCATGAAAGTGTGAATGTAGCCTTAATGTCTTTCCAGAGTCCTTGCAATTGAAAAAATACCAAAACGTCCACTTAATTTACTTCTAATCTCAGTATTATACAGCATAACCCATTGCAGTTAAATGAAAACAAATCTGCTTCTATGCAGCATGATAAAGTGTGGTAGAACATTGATATAATTCAAAAATCATGTTTATACTTTATAATCCATTGGTAAGTAATCTGCAGACACATTTTGGCATTTTTATTTAAACCTCCAACACCTTTGACAACAATAACCAATAAAATTGTATAGAAACTGCATGTACTCAGCGTGCTTGACACTATTCTGTTCAAAGACACTGCAGAGAATTATTCAGCAATAAGTGTGACTGCATGCATAGAGAATATTATGTTTGATTATAATACTAATCTGGTTACTGATACATGCATTCCCTCCAAAAAAGAGTTTAATTTCTGGTACCACATTTCCTAAGATGCCAAACAGTGTGACAGAGCCAGTCTTTTTTCTTTTTTTAGTTCTGAGTGTACTCAAGTTGTGATAATAAAGGTAAAAACTTCCACTTAGCAGCCAGTTTAAGAAATGTTATGATAAGCTTAAAGGTGACCATACACTATACAATCTCATTGTACAATCTCCTCAAGATGTACCATCAACTATGCTTTGACAAAAAAAAACAAAAAACAAAAAACTGGAAGCTGATTGGTTTCTATGTAGAACTGCACCAGATTTTGCACTCTCAAGTTTTAGTAAATCAACCCCAATCTCTTTTCTTTTCCATGCAGCTGCACTCCAACACCACAATGGAAGCCTTTATTGACTATGGTGCTTCCCCAGGTAAAGAGATTTACCTAGGGGCTGAGCCAGTGACATCACACATCTCGGGAAAGAAGGAAGTTATAACATGTGGGGAGCCTGGCTGCACGGACATCTTAAAGGGCCATTATACCAGGAATAGTGCACTGTACCGTGTGAGTAGGAATGAGCTCGGTGTTCGAGTCGAACATACGTTCGACTCGAACATCGGCTGTTCGATCGTCCGGCGAACATCGAACGATTTGGGCCGTTCTCGCCAAATTCGAGTGACGCGAACGGCCCACAATACACTTTGCCATCGCAGTGCAATCCCGGCGCTGTGATTGGCCAAGCATGCACTGTGACCCTGCATGCTTGGCCAATCACAGCGCCGGCAGCTAGGAGAGCCAAAATTGGCCACAGGCAGGGCGCAGGGAAAGAGAAGGATAGGTAGGGACAGTGTGATATTCTTTGTGCTATTCTTGTGTGCAGGGAGAGAGAAGGATAGGCAGGGAGAGTGTCAGTGTCATATTCTTTGCTAAACCTTGTGTGCAGGGAGAGAGAAGGATAGGCAGGGGACAGTGTCAGTGTCATATTCTTTGCTAAACCTTGTGTGCAGGGAGAGAGAAGGATAGGCAGGGAGAGTGTTAGTGTCATATTCTTTGATAAACCTTGTGTGCAGGGAGAGAGAAGGATAGGCAGGGGACAGTGTCAGTGTCATATTCTTTACTAAACCTTGTGCGCAGGGAGAGAGAAGGATAGGCAGGGAGAGTGTCAGTGTCATATTCTTTGATAAACCTTGTGTGCAGGGAGAGAGAAGGATAGGCAGGGGACAGTGTCAGTGTCATTGTTGCTAAGCCTCCTGCACAGTATACACCTGAAGCTAGCCCTTATTGCTGTGTTTTCCTGGTGTGTAACACTAACAGGCATTTGCAGCACTTACAGCAGGCGTAGTGTGATTCCTGCAAAATATATTCCTGAAGCTAGCCCGAATTGCTGTGTTTTCCTGGTGTGTTACACCAACAGGCATTTGCAGCACTTACAGCAGGCGTAGTGTGATTCCTGCAAAATATACACCTGAAGCTAGCCCGTATTGCTGTGTTTTCCTGGTGTGTTACACCAACAGGCATTTGCAGCACTTACAGCAGGCGTAGTGTGATTCCTGCAAAATATACTCCTGAAGCTAGCCCGTATTGCTGTGTTTTCCTGGTGTGTTACACCAACAGGCATTTGCAGCACTTACAGCAGGCGTAGTGTGATTCCTGCAAAATATACTCCTGAAGCTAGGCCTTATTGCTGTGTTTTCCTAGTGTGTTACACCAACAGGCATTTGCACCACTTACAGCAGGCGTAGTGTGATTCCTGCAAAATATACACCTGAAGCTAGCCCGTATTGCTGTGTTTTCCTGGTGTGTTACACCAACAGGCATTTGCAGCACTTACAGCAGGCGTAGTGTGATTCCTGCAAAATATCCTCCTGAAGCTAGGCCTTATTGCTGTGTTTTCCTAGTGTGTTACACCAACAGGCATTTGCAGCACTTACAGCAGGCGTAGTGTGATTCCTGCAAAATATACACCTGAAGCTAGCCCGTATTGCTGTGTTTTCCTGGTGTGTTACACCAACAGGCATTTTCAGCATTTACAGCAGGCGTAGTGTGATTCCTGCAAAATATACTCCTGAAGCTAGCCTGTATTGCTGTGTTTTCCTGGTGTGTTACACCAACAGGCATTTGCAGCACTTACAGCAGGCGTAGTGTGATTCCTGCAAAATATACTCCTGAAGATAGGCCTTATTGCTGTGTCTTCCTAGTGTGTTACACCAACAGGCATTTGCACCACTTACAGCAGGCGTAGTGTGATTCCTGCAAAATATACACCTGAAGCTAGCCCGTATTGCTGTGTTTTCCTGGTGTGTTTACACCAACAGGCATTTGCAGCACTTACAGCAGGCATAGTGTGATTCCTGCAAAATATACTCTTGAAGCTAGCCCGTATTGCTGTGTTTTCCTGGTGTGTTACACCAACAGGCATTTCCAGCACTTACAGCAGGCGTAGTGTGATTCCTGCAAAATATACTCCTGAAGCTAGGCCTTATTGCTGTGTTTTCCCATCTCCCTGCAGGCCATTAGAATGTCTGGAAGGCAAACAAGGAGAGGCAGACAGTCAGGAGCCAATAAAAGAGGGCAAGCAGACTCTGTGTCTAGAGACAACAGTGCTGGTCGTGGACGCGGTGCATCGCCATCAGCACGTGGCCATGGGACACACTTGTCCTTCTTTTCGGCAGCTGGACGTGTTGAGCCGCATCACGCCGAAGACTTGGTAGAGTGGATGACCAAGCCCTCCTCATTCTCCTCATCCTTTCTCACCCAGGCTCAGAGTACTGGCAAAGCAGCTGCCAAAGCGTCCTCTTCCCTGGTATCAATGTCATCATCAGTCACTCCTTCCCTAGACCCACCATGTCCTCCTGAGGAGTCCCCCGAACTGTTTGAGCACAGTGTTGGGTACATGCTCCAGGAGGATGCCCAGCGTTTCGAAGGGTCTGATGATGATACCCAGCTAGAGGAAGGCAGTAGCGTGAGAGCAGAGAGAGGGGATGCTCAAGAAGGACACCAATCTGGCAGTTATGTTCCAGCAGCTGCAGCATACTGCCAGATTGGCTCCAGTGATGAGGAGGGAGGGGATGATGAGGTCACTGACTCCACGTGGGTGCCTAATAGGAGAGAGGAGGAGGAGGAGGATGAGGAGGAGGCACATCTCCAACGAGGCAGGATGCCCTCGGGGGGCCAGCATAAGGGCAGCACACCGACGGAATCACACCGCAGAGCTCCGCCTGTGCAGGGCGCTGCCTCTGCCCGTTATTCAAAAAGTTCTTTGGTGTGGGCCTTTTTTGAATTCGAGTGCATCAGATCGCACAGCTGCTGTTTGCAACATATGTCTCAAGCGTATATCGCGTGGCCAAAACATCAGCCGCTTGGGCAGCACATGCTTGACCAGACATATGTTGACCTGCCATGCAGCTCATTGGCAAGCCTACCTTAAAGACCCACACCAAAGAACAAAGCGGGCCTCTCCTTGCACCGCATCAGCTGGGATCTCCAACCCCACTATACCTTCAGTCCTCTCTGAAACATGCACTGAGAGGAATGAAGGTGTAGAATTAGGTGTGTCACAGCCAAGTACTTGCGGGCACTCTGCTAGCAGTATGCCGACGTCCGATTCTAGCAGGCAAATTTCCCTGCCCCAGCTGCTGGACCATCGAAAGAAGTTCACTCCCAGCCATCCACATGCCCAGCGGTTGAATGCTAGCTTGGCTAAATTGCTAGCGCTTCAACTGCTGCCTTTTCAGTTGGTAGACTCGGCCCCCTTCCGTGAGTTTGTGCAATGTGCGGTTCCTCAGTGGCAGGTTCCCAAACGCCACTTTTTCTCACGGAAGGCGATTCCGGCTCTCTACCGGCATGTGGAAGGCAATGTCTTGGCCTCGCTGGACAGGGCGGTCAGCGGTAAGGTGCTTATTACCGCTGACTCATGGTCCAGCAGGCATGGACAGGGACATTACCTTTCTTTCACGGCCCATTAGTCACTCTTTTGGCAGCTGGGAAGGATGCAGGACAAGGTGCAGTAGTGTTGGAGGTTGTTCCGCCGCCACGCCTCCAAAATGCTACTACTGGTTGTGACACACCTCTCTCCTCCACCCCCTCCTCTTCTTCTTCCTCCATGGCCTCTACATGTGCTTTGTCCTCGGAACCAGCGGTGCTCCGTAGATGTTCAAGGGGCTACGCAAGTACGCAGGCAAAAATATGCCATGCCGTGCTTGCGCTGGTGTGTTTGGGGGACAGGAGCTACACTGGGGCAGAGGTTCTGTCTGTTCTGCAGGGGCAGGCCGAGAGGTGGTTGACGCCACGCCAGCTTAAGCCAGGAATGGTGGTTTGCGACAATGGCACCAACCTCCTCTCCGCCCTCCGACAGGGACAACTGACCCATGTGCCCTGTGTGGCATACATCCTTAACCTAGTGGTGCAGCGGTTCTTGGGCAAGTACCTGGGCTTACAGGATGTCCTGAGGCAGGCAAGGAAAGTCTGTGTGCATTTCCGCAGATCTTATAATGCCAGTGCTTGCCTGGCTGAGCTGCAAAAGGAGTTGAACCTGCCCAAGAACCGCCTTATATGTGACATGCCCACCAGGTGGTACTCAACGTTGGCCATGCTGCAGCGGCTGCACACGCAGCAGAGGGCCATCAATGAGTACCTGTGCGACTACGGCACCAGGACATGGTCAGGGGAGCTCAGGTTTTTTTCACCACGCCAGCGGGGCATGATCAGGGATGCATGCACTGTCCTGGCACCATTTGAGGAGGTCACGAGGATGGTGAGCAGTGACAGTGCATGCATCAGTGACACTGTACCTCTTGTCCACCTGTTGGAACATACGCTGCGTGGAATAATGGACAGGGCACTTGAGGCAGAACAGAGGCAGAAAGAGGAGGACTTCCTTGCCTCTCAAGGCCTTCTTTACCCAGACAGTGTTCCTTCTGTCCCACCCATCGCACAGGAAGAGGAGGAGGAGGAGGATTGTGTCAGTATGGAGGTGGAGCCTGGCACTCAGCATCATCAGCAGCAGTCTTTTAGGGATGATTTACAGTCCCAAGAAACCTGAGGACTTGTACGTTGCTGGGAGGAGGTGGCTGCGGATCATGTCGTCCTTAGTGACCCAGAGGACTCCGGACCGAATGCCTCAGCTAACCTACGCTGCATGGCCTCCCTGATCCTGCAAAGTCTGCGGAAGGATCCTCGTATTCTTCGGATCAAGGAGAGGGACCATTATTGGCTGGCCACTCTCCTTGATCCACGGTACAAGGGTAATGTTGCGGACCTTATCTTACCATCGCAAAGGGAGCAGAGGATGAGATAACTCCGGGAGGCCTTGCAGAAAGGTCTGTGCAACGCGTTCCCAGAGACTGGGAGGTTACAAACTCCTGGTCATGGACAACGAGTTGCTGAGGCTTCAGTCAGTCAAAGAAGGAGCGGTGGGGAAGGTGGCCGTCTGACCGATGCGTTCAGACAATTCTTTAGTCCGCATTCCCAAGGTATGATCGGTTCCAGCAACCATCGCCAGCGTCTGATATACATGGTGCAGGAATACCTAGGGGCAAGGTCAGACTTGGACACCTTCCCCACCAAAAATCCTCTGGCTTACTGGGTCTTGAGGATGGATCACTGGCCAGAGCTTGCACAGTATGCAATTGAGCTACTGGCCTGTCCTGCATCCAGCGTTCTTTCGGAACGCACATTCAGTGCTGCTGGAGGATTTGTCACGGATCACAGGGTGCGCCTGTCCACCGACTCGGTTGATCGACTGACCTTCATAAAGATGAACCAGTCTTGGATCACCACCAGCTACCAAAAACCTGAAGCTGATATAACAGACTAATTTATTTTCAAATGTCACATCCCTTCAAGACTGATGCTGATGCTGAGAGACTGTCCTGTTATGTTGACTGACTATCCTCCTCCTCCTCAATGATCCGATTGATGATGATAGCTTGGAAGAACATTTTTGTTTCTGGGTGCCGCCACCAGTGGCTAAGGCCCAATTTTTCAGCCCCTGTTTAACAGGGGCATGTAATTTCAATTTTTTATGCAATGCTTTGTAGCAGGGCTCATTCCTGCACTCCAACTAGAGTATCTGGGAGAGGTTGCAGTGTCGTGGCACCAGCACCAGTGCCTAAGGCCCAATTTTCAGCCCCTGTTTAACAGGGGTGTGTAATTACAATTTTTGATGCAATACTTTGCAACAGGGCTCATTGCTGTGCTCCAAGTACAGTATCTGTGAGGGGTTGCAGTGTTGTGGCACCAGTGCCTAAGGTCTAATTTTTCTGCCCCTGTTTAACAGGGGCATGTAATTACAATTCTTGATCTAATAATTCACAGCAGGGCCAATTCCTGCGCCCACCAAGAGTAACTGTGAGGCCGTACAGTGTTGTGTCAACACCACCACCACCACCACCAAAGGCCCAATTTTTCAGCCCCTGTTCAACAGGGGCATGCAATTACAATTCTTGATCTAATAATTCACAGCAGGGCCCATTCATGCACCCACCAAGAGTAACTGTGAGGGCTTACAGTGTTGTGGCAACACCAACACCTAAGGGGCAAATTTCTGCAGAGTATATACGGCAGGCCCCTACTTTCAAACATCCAACTTACAAACGACTCCTCCTTGCAAACGGAAGGATACAACAGGATGTTAGAGGAAATCTACCCCTAGGAAGGCAAATTCTCTCCTGTAAGAGTTAATATGGGAAAAAAAGTGTCTCCTCTCCACTGATGCTTTATCACCAATTCTTGTTTCAATAAAAACCCCAAATTTTCAAAAAACATTTGTCATTAGGACGGAAAGTGAGGTGAACTGTTCTGAACAGGTGCACACTGCACAGACAGCAAAACAAATGTTACAGGGGTGATAACCCTTCCCTATGTTTTCCAAAAAGCTTAAAAATAGATTTTTTGTCTGGAGCTACACTTAAACAATGTACCTGTTCAAAATTACAAACAGATTCTACATAAGAACAAACCTACAGTCCCTGTCTTGTATGCACCGCCTGTATACGGCTGTTCAGAGTATATAGGGCCTTTTTTATTTTGTGTGCGGGGTTCCCCTTAATATCCATACAAGACCCAAAGGGGCTGGTAATGGGCTGGGGTAGGGGGGGGGGGGATGATGGGGTAGCTATGCCATTTTTCTTAAAGATTTTCATCCATATTACCGGGACCAGACATTACCTTAAAGCCGCAAGCAGTTTTAAATGGCTTTTTTTCCTTTAGAAATGTAATTGTGTGCAGGGACAGTTCTAAACACAGGAAACACATGCCACTTCACAGGCATACTTTAGACACCCCCCAGGTACGATATTTAAAGGAATATTTGACTTTTTTTTCACTTTATGCATCATTAACCACTTAACGACCGCTCACTGTATATGTACGTCGGCAGAATGGCACCGACAGGCACAATCACGTACAGTGTACGTGATTGCCTTTGTACAGTTGGGGGGTCCGATCGGACCCCCCTCCTATACAGTGAGCGGTCGGTATTAGTTAGGGAGCGTTCTGAGATGAGGGGGCGGCCATTCGATTCCGGCCACCCCCCCGCGATCGCTCCCGGCGAATGGAAATGCTCCCTCTGCTGTGTAATGTTTACACAGGCAGAGGAAGCAGGAGGAAGTGATGTCATCTCTCATGCGGCGCTCACATATACCGAGCGCCGTACAAGAGAAGACACACAGGTCAGTACACTAACACTACACTGACACCAGGACACATAGGCACACAAATCGCCCCCCAGGCCCCCCCAGATCACCCCCCAGCCCCCAGTCACAGTGTCACTGATTGCAGTGACCATTTATTTACTGATCACTGCAATCAGTGACATTTGTGACTGTAAAAGTGTCACTAAAAATAGTTTTAGGTCCAGTGTAGCCCCCTAACCCCACATAATAAAGGTTTAACCCCCTGATCACCCCCCAGATAACCCTTTCACCCCCTAGCACCGCCGTCGCTAAGCGATAATTTTTCTGATCGCTGTCTTAGCTTCGGTGATGCAGATCGGTAGCCAGTAATTATTTTTAGGTTCGCCGCAGGTTTTTATAGCGTCGGGTACCCCCATAAATTATCTAATAAAGGTTTAACCCCCTTGATCGCCCCCAGGTAACCCTTTCACCCCCTATCACCACTGTCGCTAAGCGATCATTTTTCTGATCGCTGTCTTAGCGTCGGTGATGCAGATCGGTAGCCAGTTATTTTTTTTAGGTTCGCCGCAGGTTTTTATAGCGTCGGGTACCCCCATAAATTATCTAATAAAGGTTTAACCCCGTTGATCGCCCCCCAGATAACCCTTTCACCCCCTATCACGACTGTCGCTAAGCGATCATTTTTCTGATTGCTGTCTTAGCGTCGGTGATGCAGATCGGTAGCCAGTAATTTTTTTTAGGTTTGCCGCAGGTTTTTATAGCGTCAAGTACTCCCACAAATTATCTAATAAAGGTTTAACCCCCTTGATCGCCCCCCAGGTAACCCTTTCACCCCCTATCACCACTGTCGCTAAGCGATCGTTTTTCTGATCGCTGTCTTAGTGTCGGTGATGCAGAATGCAGATCGGTAGCCAGTAATTTTTTTTAGGTTCGCCGCAGGTTTTTATAGCGTCAGGTACCCCCATAAATTATCTAATAAAGGTTTAACCCCCTTGATCGCCCCCCAGGTAACCCTTTCACCCCCTATCACCACTGTCGCTAAGCGATCGTTTTTCTGATCGCTGTCTTAGTGTCGGTGATGCATATCTGTAGCCAGTAATTTTTTTAAAGTTCGACGCAGGTTTTTATTGCGTCAGGTACCCCCATATATTATCTAATAAAGGTTTTAACCCCCTAATTGCCACTAGTTAACCCTTTCACCAGTGATCACCATATAAGTGTTACGGGTGACGCTGGTTAGTTAGTTTGCTTTTTATAGTGTCAGGGCACCCGCCGTATATATAACCCAATAAAGGTTTAACCCCCTGATCGCCCGGCGGGTGATATCAATTAGGTTTTAGCGTCAGAGAGGGTCTGCGTCACACCCCAGGCAGTGTCAGGTTAGTGCCAGTAACGCTAACACCCACGCATGAAGCATACACCCCCCTTAGTGGTATAGTATCTGATCAGATCAATATCTGATCTGATCAGATCTATACTAGCGTCCCCAGCAGTTTAGGGTTCCCAAAAACGCAGTGTTAGCGGGATCAGCCCAGATACCTGCTAGCACCTGCGTTTTGCCCCTCGGTCCAGCCCAGGCCACCCAAGTGCAGTATCGATTGATCACTGTCACTTACAAAACACAACACACATAACTGCAGCGTTCGCAGAGACAGGCCTGATCCCTGCGACTCCAGTGCTGTAGGAGGTGATTTCACCACCACAGTTAAAAAAAAAAGCATATATGCTGAAGCATTGGGGCAGCAGGAGTGATTTTTCTCCTAATGCCGCGTACATACGGTCGAAATTCCGACGGAGACTTGCCCGTGGAAAAGTCCGACCATGTGTGTGCGGCATAACTTTTTTGCGGGAGGATGCCCCCATGCTTCGGCATATATAAATGGTGCATGTATGCCCATCATTAGAAGTGGGTGGATGAAGGGCGGTATCTCTTTTTTCGTTCAGCCAACTGGCTGCATGAAAAAAAAAAGATTACAATACATGTCCAACAAGGACCAGCAACGTACTGGTATGTTGCTGGACTTTGAATGTTTATACCAGAATGATGCCTGCGGGTTTAGGTATCATCTTGGTATCATTCTTTTCAGCCAGCAGCCGGCTTTCATGTAAAAGCAATCCTAGTGGCTAATTAGCCTCTGGACTGCTTTTACAAGCAGTGGGAGGGAATGTCCCCCCCAGATATAAAAAGCGCCATTGGGAAATTGGGAAAGCATTTTATCACACCGATCTTGGTGTGGTCAGATGCTTTGAGGGCAGAGGAAAGATCTAGGGTCTGGAAGACCCCAGTTTTTTCAAAAAAAGAGTACCTGTCACTACCTATTGCTATCATAGGGGATATTTACATTCCCTGAGATAACAATAAAAATGATAAAAAAAAAAAACTATGGAAGGAACAATTAAAAAAAAAAAAAGCAAAATTAATAATAAAAAAAAAAAAAAAAAGCACCCCTGTCCTGCCCTGCTCTTGCCCAATGGCGAACACAAGCGTCGGTCTGGCGTCATATGTAAACAGCAATTTCACCATGCATGTGAGGTATCACCGCGAAGGTCAGATCGAGGGCAGTAATTTTAGCAGTAGACCTCCTCTGTAAATCTAACGGGGTAACCTGTAAAGGCTTTTAAAGGCTTTTAAAAATGTATGTAGTTTGTCGCCAATGCGCGTTTGTGCAAAATTTTAAAGCATGTCATGTTTGGTATCTATGTACTCGGCCTAAGATCATCTTTTTTATTTCATCAAACATTTGGGCAATATAGTGTGTTTTAGTGCATTAAAATTAAAAAAAGTGTATTTATTCCCAAAAAAATGCGTTTGAAAATTGCTGCGCAAATACTGTGTAGAAAAAAAAAATGCAACACTCACCATTTTAATCTGTAGGGCCTTTGCTTTAAAAATATATATAATGTTTGGGGGTTCAACATAATCTTCTTGCAAAAAAAAATATGTTTTCATGTAAACAAAAAGTGTCAAAAAGGGCTTTGTCTTCAAGTGGTTAGAAGAGTGGATGTAAGCTTCCTAATGTTGTGTATAAAATGCCAGAACAGTTCAAAACCCCCCCAAATGACCCTATTTTGTAAAGTAGACACCCCAAGCTATATACTGAGAGGCATGTCGAGTCCATGGAATATTTTATATGTTGACACAAGTTGCGGAAAAAATACAATTTTTTTTTTTTTTTTGCACAAAGTTGTCACTAAATGATATATTGCTCAAACATGCCATGGGCATATGTGGAATTACACCCCAAAATACATTCTGTTGCTTCTCCTGAGTACGGGGATACCACATGTGTGAGACTTTTTGGGAGCCTAGCCGCGTACGGGACCCCAAAAACCAAGCACCGCCTTCAGGCTTTCTAAGGGTGTAAATTTTTGATTTCACTCCTCACTGCCTATCACAGTTTCAGAGGCCATGGAATGCCCAGATGGCACAAAACCCCCCCAAATGACCCCATTTTGGAAAGTAGACACCCCAAGCTATTTGCTGAGAGGTATTGTGAGTATTTTGCAGATCTCACTTTTTGTCACAAAGTTTTGAAAATTGAAAAAAAAAAAATATATATTTTCTTTCTTCATTTTCAAAAACAAAATGAGAGCTGTAAAATACTCACCATGCCTCTCAGCAAATAGCTTGAGGTGTCTACTTTCCAAAATGGGGTCATTTGGGGGGTTTTGTGCTATTTTGGCATTTTATGGCCTTCGAAACTGTGATAGGTAGTGAGGAGTGAAATCAAAAATTTGTGCCTAGAAATCCTGAAGGCGGTGCTTGGTTTTCGGGGTCGCGTACCCGGCTAGGCTCCTAAAAAGTCCCACACATGTGGTATTCCCGTACTCAGGAGAAGCAGCAAAATCTATTCTGGGGTGTAATTCCACATATAACCATGGCATGTGTGAGCAATATATCATTTAGTGACAACTTTTTGTAATTTTTTTTTTTTGTCATTATTCAATCACTTGGGACAAAAAAAAATATTCAATGGGCTCAACAGGCCTCTCAGCAATTTCCTTGGGGTGTCTACTTTCTAAAATGGGGTCATTTGGGGGGGGGGGGGTTTGTGCTATTTTGGCATTTTATGGCCTTCAAAACTGTGATAGGTAGTGAGGAGTGAAATCAAAAATTTGCGCCCTTAGAAATCCTGAAGGCGGTGCTTGGTTTCCGGGGGCCCGTACGCGGCTAGGCTCCCAAAAAGTCCCACACATGTGGTATCCCCGTACTCAGGAGAAGCAGCAAAATGTATTTTGGGGTGCAATTCCACATATAACCATGGCATGTGTGAGCAATATATCATTTAGTGACAACTTTTTGTAATTTTTTTTTTTGTTTTGTTTTAGTCATTATTCAATCACTTGAGACAAAAAAAAAATATTAAATGGGCTCAACATGCCTCTCAGCAATTTCCTTGGGATGTCTACTTTCCAAAATAGGGTCATTAGGGGGGGTTTTGTACTGCCCTGCCATTTTAGCACCTCAAGAAATGAGATAGGCAGTCATAAACTAAAAGCTGTGTAAATTCCAGAAAATGTACCCTAGTTTGTAGACGCTATAACTTTTGCGCAAACCAATAAATATACGCTTATTGACATTTTTTTTACTAAAGACATGTGGCTGAATACATTTTGGCCTAAATGTATGACTAAAATGGAGTTTATTCGATTTTTCTTATAACAAAAAGTAGAAAATATCATTTTTTTTCAAAATTTTCCATCTATTTCCATTTATATCGCAAAAAAAATAAAAATCACAGAGGCAATCAAATACCATTAAAAGAAAGCTCTATTTGTGGGAAGAAAAGGACGCAAATTTTGTTTGGGTACAACATTGCATGTCCGCACAATTTACAGTTAAAGCAGCGCAGTGCAAAATTCTGAAATCACCTCTGGTCCTTTAGCTACAAAATGGTCCGGGGCTTAAGTGGTTAAAATGACTGCTCCCGAAAAACGTCCGTTTTTAAAACTTCTTTTTGCATTGATACATGTCCCCTGGTGCAGAACCCGGGTTCCCAAACCCTTTTTAGGACAATAACATGCATAATAGTCATTATAATTAGCACTTTAGATTTCAAACGTTCGCATCCATTGTATTTAATAGGGTTCTAACGTTCGTGCGAACTTTCGGTCCGTTCGCGGGTTCTGGTGCGAACCGAACCCGGGGGTGTTCGGCTCATCCCTACGTGTGAGTGTACATTTTTAATTTTAGCAATAAAGAAAGAGTGATGAGTATAAGAGATGCACTTTGGGCAGTTGTTTTTTTCTCTCTGAGCATACTGAGTAAATAAGACAGAGTATATCCTATTCCATCTGTGCAAGTTGGGAGAAGGAGCAGTGAAGGGAGATTCACAAGGAGGTGGAGGGGAACCCTACCAGGAGAAAAAGGAGATGAGTGACTCTGCTCTTAAAGGGGAAGGTGTGTTATTTGACTTATTATACCCTATAGGTCTGATAAAGAAGGTGAGCGCATGGTGGTTATGGTGGTGGAACATGCTGATTTTCAAATGAATGTAAATTTACTCACATAAATAGGAAGTGAAGTTTATGGAGCACAAGCACATAAAAGACTGCAATAGGGAAAAAATATATATTTTTTTTTCTAATTTTTCTAGTTTTTATCTATTTGTTTGCATATTGGCTTTTATTTCTGTTATGAGATATTTGTAAGATGGCGCTACACTGTTTTTTTTTTTTTATTTATAAAATCTCACGTACAATGTTAATAATTATAGATAAAAAATGTATTTAAAAAATTGTCTTGGTCTGTAACAAAAATATATTTTAGTGTCCAAATGAATGAAAGAATTGCAGAATAAAATTAGTTTTTTATGTCTACAATGACATTACTTTTAAAATTACTATTATCAAACTAGAGAAAAGTCTATTTTTTTCTATTTTCTGTTCTTAATTCCAAAGAAACACAGAGCTTGCCATTTTTGTCTTTGCTGATTTCTCTTTGTTGTCACACTGATCCCTTTGTTTCAATATTTTGAGTGACTGACACAGAACAAGTATGAAGATAAAGACTTCCAACTTTTCTCTGATATCTGGGATCTGCATACTTGTTTCAGGTATTTTTAGATATATAAAGTGTGTTGTGCAATTGTTTGAATACACTTTTGTTACCCTAAAGTCTGCCCTGTCAACTCTTCTAGCTGCATAATTTGGAAAGGTCAAAAAACATACACCAATCAATTTCTTAAAAATAATTCCATATTTTATTATTGAACAGTATTAAAAAAATTCCATGCAAAATATCTATTAGAGAAGATATACTGTACTGTATATATTAAAACCATTAAGGCACTATTGAGCACTATGTAATCCAAATGTGGTATAATGCACGAATACCGCACATCAGGAGGCTCGTTAAGATCAGTGGCGTCTCAAGTAGAGTTGAGCGGACACCTAGATATTCTGGTTCGACGGGTTCGGCCGAACTACGGAAAAAAGTTTGAGTTCGGGACTGAACTTGAGCCGAACTTGACCCCGAACCCGAACCCCATTGAAGTCAATGGGGACCTGAACTTCTGAGGACTAAAAAGGCTCTAAAAAAGTAATGGAAAGGGCTAGAGGGCTGCAAATGGCAGCACAATGTTGTTAAGAGTATGGGAAGTGCTCTGCAAACAAATGTGGATAGGGAAATAACTTAAAATAACATAAAAAAAAAAATATGCTGGAGGCCCTCTTTTCAGCAGAAGAGGTACAGGAAGTCATTAAGAACCTCAGAAACTCAACGGCACGATGCCACACATATGGTGGGAATGCCCCAGAATACGCCCTTTGTGTAAAAAGTTATTCAATTTAATGGATAAGCTAGTGGGAAAATAAAACACTTTGAAATAAAAATGTACCGGGGTGCTAAATTTAAGGGAAGTGTTTGAGTGGTAAATAGGCTCAAGCACCCTAATTCTGTAGGATTCATGGACCATTTTGTCCTTGGGGGACAGTTCCCTGTGGCCTACAGGTGGCTCTGCCATGGTAGGCTAGGGTTGAACCGCCGATACAGTGCTGTGCCTTTTGTGTCCCCTCTTGGTAGTAGTACAGCGGGGCGGGGAACCTGCTGTGCATGCCGGGAGAGGATATAAAAGGGGCAGACGCCTCCTGATCGGGGTCTGAGCCCCAGGCACCTTTGGCCTGGGGGCTGATGTCCAGTGGGGTCCGCGCCCAGGTGCCTTCGACCTGGGTGCACGTGTTCCTGTTCCATCTCGGGCACATTTAGCCCGGGGTGAGGTACTATCCTGGAGTTCCTGCTGCCCTGGGTATGGAGGCCTAGGGGCGGAGTAAAGCCTGGGGTCCAGAGCCTTCGTCTGGAGTCCGCTAAGGGTCGAGGAGTCTTTGGGTGCCGCCTCGTGTAGGGGACCCTGTTCCAGGGAAGGGAGAAACCTTCCGATGGCCCGATGCTGGAGGCACGGTGAAGGAAGGGTCTGTTGACTCCCTGGAGAGATGTCTTCCCCTTGATATGGGCTAGTTCTTAGAAGGAGAAGCTCAAGGTCATCCTGACTGTATCGGAGGCCTTATTCCCCCAGCCTGTGGCAGGGGCCTTATACACCCTGGTCTGTGGCAGAGACCAAAGTTCACCAGGTCCGTGGCAGGGGCCTTGTACACCCAGTCTGTGGCATAGACCAACCTCACGGTCTGTGGCAGAGACTGTGCACCTAAAACTGTTTGAGAAACCTAAGCAGTGAAGTGAATGTGCTACATTTGTGCCTGGACCTCCTCCACACCTTAAGCTGTCCTGTTTCTTTGCTCTAACCTTTTCTATCCGAGTACAGTTTATTTTGCCATGAGAGAATAAACTCAGAGTTGGAGTAATATATATAAAATAAAAATATTTTTTGTGGCCCTAAATGGGTGTTTTTGGAAGAGCACAACACACCCACAGTATGTAAACGCTGTATCTCACAGCTACAGAACTGCAGAAAATGCTATTCACATTTTTTTATTTGTTTAGGATAGCACACTAGAAGAAAAATATATAAATTGTTTATTTCACACACCTCCAGATATGCAGAAAACACTGCAAAATATTTTTTGTGGCCGTAAATGGGTGTTTTTGGAAGAACACAACACACCCACAGTATGTAAACACTGTATCTCACACCTACAGCAATACAGAAAATGCTATTAAAAAAAATATTTTTTGCCCTAAAAAAATTTTTTGGAATAGCACAATACAAGAAAAATATATAAATTGTAAATCTCACACTGGCATATATGCAGAAAACACTGCAATTTTTTTTCTTTTTTTGCCCTAAATGGGTCTTTTTGCAAGAGCACAATACACCCACAGTATGGAAACGGTGTATCTCACACCTACAGCAATACAGAAAATGCTATTTAAAAAAAAAAATTTGCTCTAAAAATTTTTTTGGGAATAGCACAGTACGAGAAAAATAAAGAAACTGTAAATCTTACACTTGCATATATGCAGAAAACACTGCAATTTTTTTTTTTTTTTGCCCTAAATGGGTCTTTTTGCAAGAGCACAATAAACCCACAGTATGTACAGGGTGTATCTCTCAACATAACATATGCAGTGCTGGTGCACTGAGCTTGCAGATAAAAGTTTAAATTTCTCTGACACTGGGCTCATGGCAGTGTAAGAACACTGTGCACTGCAACACAAACAGGTAAACCTATGCAGATCGCTGAGTTATTAGATCTCTGAATCCGGACTCCTATATAAATCTCTCTCCCTGAAAGCACCAACAGGAACCTTGCCCTAAACTGTCTCTCTATCTTTTCTCTCAGATTGCAGAATCAGGACTAACTCATAGTATTTCAATCTCTCCCTAATAAGCAACAGCAGCCAGAATCCTCTCCCTATCCTGTCTAAAGCAGAGTGACGTGCTGTGCTGTGTGCTTCTAGCTTATATAGAAGCTGGGTCACATGTTGCACTGGCCAATCACAGTCATGCCATTAGTAGGCATGGCTATGATGGCTTCTAAGGGCACACCAGTTAAACAAAAGGTGATTGGCTGCCCCCTGAAGCTTTTCTAAATGCGCCATTACATCGCCGAACACTGGACCCGAACCCGAACATAGACGCAATTGTTCAGGTTCGGGTCCGTTACCCAAAAACTCAAATGTTCGGTACGGACCCAAACTTTACAGTTCGGGTTCGCTCAACCCTAGTCTCAAGCTTTCATACTTAGGGGGGGACAGGGACAAAAGTAGGAGGGCCAGCTATAAAATGCAATTATATATATATTCTGTTGCGGGTCCCTTTATTACGATCCCGCAACTGGACCCTTTCACATGTTCTGCAGTAAGACCCCTTTCTATTGTATTGCCCCCCCCAGGGTGGCAGAATACAAGAGATATGTCACCAGCACACCAGGAAAATATAAAAATTCAAAGCAGTGGAACTACCACGGTTGCAAAGGTTGCACTTGTGACCGGGCCCTGGTGTTCTGCCACTGTGCGGTTCCCTGGCCTCCTATTGCTGTCCTGCCCCTGCTATTGACAGAGCTGGTCTGGGATCTGTCTCCTTGACAGCGGTGGCAGTCTATTAGTGCTGGTGACATTATGGGTTCATGCAAGGAAAGGCTGGCACTATTGGTTGTAGAGAGCTGAGCCCCCAGCTGGTCACCTAGCAGCAGTAATACTGTATAACCTTCTCTGTTGACATGCCGATTAAGATGTGATCCAGGTGATTCTCCCAGTCAGATCTAATAAACACAGTATTTATTAGAATCAAGAGTAAAATTGCATATATATCTACAGTGTGTGTGTATATATATATATATATATATATATATATATATATATATATATACAGTATATATACCGTCAGGTCCATAAATATTGGGACATCGACACATTAGGGACCAAAAGTAATGGTACAATCATCAATCAAACTTTCACTTTTTAATACTTGGTTGCAAATCCTTTGCAGTCAATTACAGCCTGAAGTCTGGAATGCATAGACATCACCAGACGCTGGGTTTCATCCCTGGTGATGCTCTGCCAGGCCTCTACTGCAACTGTCTTCAGTTCCTGCTTGTTCTTGGGGCATTTTTCATTCAGTTTTGTCTTCAGCAAGTGAAATGCATGCTCTATCAGATTCAGGTCAGGTGATTGACTTGGCCATTGCATAACAATCCACTTCTTTCCCTTAAACAACTCTTTGGTTGCTTTCGCAGTATGCTTCGGGTCATTGTCCATCTGCACTGCGAAGCGCCGTCCAATGAGTTCTGAAGCATTTGGCTAAATATGAGCAGATAATATTGCCTGAAACACTTCAGAATTCATCCTGCTGCTTTTGTCAGCAGTCACATCATCAATAAATACAAGAGAACCAGTTCCATTGGCAGCCATACATGTCCACGCCATGACACTACCACCACCATGCTTCACTGTTGAGGTGGTATGCTTTGGATCATGAGCAGTTCCTTTCCTTATCCATACTCTTCTCTTCCCATCACTCTGGTACAAGTTGATCTTGGTCTCATCTGTCCATAGGATGTTGTTCCAGAACTGTGAAGGCTTTTTTAGATGTTTTTTGGCAAACTCTAATCTGGCCTTCCTGTTTTTGAGGCTCACAAATGGTTTACATCTTGTGGTGAACCCTCTGTATTCACTCTGGTGAGTTCTTCTCTTGATTGTTGACTTTGACACACATGCACCTACCTCCTGTAGAGTGTTCTTGATCTGGCCAACTGTTGTGAAGGGGGTTTTCTTCACCAGGGAAATAATTATTCGGTCATCCACCATAGTTGTTTTCCGTGGTCTTCCGGGTATTTTGGTGTTGCTGAGCTCACCAGAGCGTTCTTTCTTTTTAAGGATGTTCCAAACAGTTGATTTGGCCCCACCTAATGTTTTTGCTATCTCTCTGATGGGTTTGTTTTGTTTTTTCAGCCTAATGATGGCTTGCTTCACTGATAGTGACAGCTCTTTGGATCTCATATTGAGAGTTGACAGCAACAGATTCCAAATGTAAATAACACACTTGAAATGAACTCTGCACCTGTTATCTGCTCCCTGTAAATGGGATAATGAGGGAATAACACACACCTGGCCATGGAACAGCTGAGCAGCCATTTGTCCCATTACTTTTGGTCCCTTAAAAAGTGGAAGGCACATATTCAAACTGTTGTAATTCCTACACCGTTCACCTGATTTGGATGTAAATACCCTCAAATTAAAGATGAAAGTCTGCAGTTAGAATTGTGTCAATGTCCTAATATTTATGGACCTGACTGTATATATATAAAATCAACCTTATGTTCAGCAGCCATGTGGGCTCCATGCCTTTAAGGTGTGGGCTTTGATCAATAAAACCACTATCATATTTTACATTAGATTTGACTAGGAGCATCACCTCGATTGCATCCCGATCAGCATGTCAAAGAAAGGCTCCACTGTTGCTAAGCAACCTGCAGGGAGCTCAACTGTCTACAACCATTAGAGATGGGCTTGGGCGTGTTCGAAACCCTACATTCCCAATCCCGCCAGGAAGCCAACACTGCACACTGCTAATCACAGGCAGTGAGACATTTCCTGATTTGTGCAGCTGTGGATCGGGAAATGTCTGACTGCCTGTGACTAGCTGTCTGCAGTGTTGGCTTCCCGGCGGGATTGGTCACGTGGCAGTTTAAACACCCTCCTGTGCATGAGCCCATCAGCCCCATAAAGTAATCAGCACTGGGTCCTAATGCGCTGCCACCGCTGCAATTGAGACAGAGACCAGTGCTGTCAATAGCCAGGAAAGGACAGCAACCCTGGTAGTTCCACCACTGGTCCACAGTGTGAGGATTCCCCCATCCACCTATAATGTGTAGATGGGGAAATTGGATACATTTTTTTCTTTCAACCTAATAGTTGAATGAAAAAAGTGATCAATGTATGGGCTGCCTAAGAGCTAGGGCCAGCCATAAATAGTTTAAGTCTCTGTTGGTTCAGCAGGAACTGACTGAGATTTGAACCATTAATGATCAGGCTGAATGTAACAAGTTAATCGATCAACTTGGGTACAACCAGCCTGCCGGATTCTCTTATGATTATCACTAGCGGTTGCTATAGCTGCTAGTGATAATCACTGTTTGTTGGAAGCAGACAATTGCTCAGCGGAAGGGATTCCCCTGCCAGCACTGACTGTGTTGATGGGGGAATCATGCAAATTTAATTTTGCAATCTGTGGTTTCAGGAAATAAATTTGCACTGTCTATTACCAGCCTAACTGGAAGTGAAAGTTTGTGAAGGTCTTAGAAGTACAGGAGGGGGGGAGACAGGTGGGGAGAGAAGGGAGAGAGATGGAGATAAGGACAGTTCAGTGATTACAGTGTACTGTAGTGTGAACACTCATCCATGGGTCGAGGCTGGAAGCAGGCATCATTGACACAGCCAGAAATCTGCAGCTGCAGATTTTCATATTTCCTGCCCACACATCCCCTCTCTTCAGATACAGCTGCACGCTGGGGATAGCAGAGTGGGCGAGATGGGCAGACAGAGGAGGAACAGGGGCGGGAGGAGGAGGAGGAACTGTATTCCTCTCTGCTCTTCCATCTCCCGTCCGTGAGGGGGGTGGCTGGACTCGCTGGGCTGTGTTAGAAAGTCATAGACACTCGGCTCAGCTGCAGGCTGCAGTCACCAGTCTCAGAACTTACATGCTGATTCTACTGTCCTATGGATAGGGTAAATCAGTCTGTTTTTTCATTGTCACTGAGATAAAAGGGTGCTGGTGGAGTCCTTCCTGCAACTCCCTCTCCTCCCTGCCAATGAGGATGCAGGGGGAGGGAGCAGATCGGACGGTCGTGGCTATGCGACCTCCGCTCGCATTATGCATTGCACAGTGTCAGTGACCAGAGGGAGGGTAAGAAATCCCCTGCAGGAGCTGTCAGGGATGCTCTACCACTCAGGAGAGCCTGTGTCAACTAGGCGGCGGCCCGAGCAAGATGCGGGACACACGCTACATATACAAACAAAAATGTGCTTTAATTGGGGGGCATATGGTGGGGCCCAGTATACTGTTGGGGGGTCATAGCCCCCTCTGGTACCCCCTAGTGACGCCACTGGTCAAGAAGTAAACGAATGTGCTTCAAGTCTCTTCAGGTGCTAGGATTTTCTCAACATGTTTTGCTAACATCATCGCTTCTTCAGGAGCCAATAGTGGATCTATTTAGAAAAAAAATTATAAACTTAGTAAATACACACATAATAAATACGAAAACATCATAAATACTTTGTAACTATATAATTTAATTAATTTTATCATTTGTTCATATTGAAACATACTTGTTGATGCATCTATTTTAAAGGTAAGAGGGGAGAGATACCCCACTGGACCGCAACATAAATCCCATTGTGAGTGCAGGGGAGCATTTAGCTAATGGGGAACATGATGAAACCAGGGTAAGCAACTTTCTACTCTAGTATTATATTACAATCAAAGCCATATAGATAGTTATATACAAGGAGTTATTCAAAAGTTCACAAGCCCCTTGGCAACAAGAGTGGGAATAATAAATTCTCTAGCAGCAGTGGTAACTCACAGACCTGCTGGGCAATACCAAAACATAATGCTAAAATATTCTGTATAACCATATGAATACATATACACGCATATACAAATGCATATATACATACGCCCCCGCATGACTGCCCTATTCTAGCCCATATGCACATTTTATGCATAGGTTCCTATACTTGAATCCATAGGTCATACGCTAGTTAGGGTCTCCCCGATATGGTATAAATAGGAAGGTACTTCTCCCCATTTTATATATGTGCAGCTGGTATCCCACAATGTTCAGGTCCTTAAAAGTGCTAGGAGGCATAACCCAAACAATGCCTAAGATTACTCCCCAAATGAAACAACACCCAGCATCCTTCAAATTTCAGCCCCCAGGAATGAGAGGTTTTACCTCCAGTAGGGAATGATTATCTTATTGTTATTTTTGTGGCCACTTCAGGCAGCGTATCCGGTGTAGCAATCATCACCACTCCTTCCAGAAGGGCGTCATATGATTGCTCCCAATCCCCGAAATACCCCCTGGCCAGGGAGCACCTGCTGCGCTCGGTGTGTGACTTAACCTGGCCTGGCCGTAAATCCACCGCACGTGCGCCACTACACGGCGCATATGCCCAGGGTCGCCCGACTCAGCCGGGTCAGCCCTATTCTGCCAGGTTCTAATGCCCTCCAGATGGAGACACTGCACAGCAGCATAAGGGAAGCAAGGTCCCCATGTCTGCAGACTTTCGCATGGCCACCCCCCAGCCAAAGCCAGGGATGACCCGGAACATGTCCACGGCTTTGCAGTCACACACTCGCTAGATCTGGAGCCACCAGCCCGGCCAGGGTCACCCTCCAATTCCTGAACTCTGCATGTGCACCAACAATCATGTATATGGGACTTTACTTAGAAAGTTTAGATATGAATATACCTTAGCATGACCAACAATATATCCACAAAGAACGAAAAAAATAGACAAAAGAAGAAAAAAAGACATTCCTCTATTATTATTTTTTCCACTGTGTGTTACTTGTGCAGACATTTTCCATATCCTAAAAGGACCCCATTCACCTATTTCCCAATTAGAATTAACTATTTAGAGAAACATAGTAAGCATTAAAAGGACCCCTCCAGTAGTACTCTTACCACTTTCCTTAGAACAAGACATGTTGGCAAAAGTGTTTGTGTATTATAACTGAATTTACCTTATGAGATTGGCTTATATGATAGAACATCATTGATTCCTGGAGATTGTTTGGCATTAAGCTGTTCGATCCAAAGGGTTTCCTTTTGCAGAATCCTCTTATCCCAGTCACCGCCACGTGGGTCTTTTGGAATAACTTCCAAAACAATAAACTTAACATAGGTAGTGTCAAACCTATGGTAAAGGCCCAAGTGGTGGCTGACTGGAGTAAGCATTTTTGCATTCTGGGAATAATAAATATGGTCATACAATCTCTATCTCCGTTGCCCTATAGTTTTGCCAACATGGTAGGCTCCACACTTACGTATCATTAAATAGACCACTTCCTGTGTCCCACAGTCTACATAGGAGCGTGGGCAAAAAAGTTCCCCGCTCAGTAACCTAAATTGTGTACCTGTGCAAACCCATGGATAATGGGTGCACTGTCCACATGTAAATACCCCTTTGGGGGAAGGGCTCCTCGTTTGACTAGATGTATAGCAACTAGCTGTAATCTTATTCCTTCGTGAGGTAGCCTTCCTAAACACAATTTCTGGCCAGTCTTTGATGTATTTGCTGAGGGTGACAGCCTTATCTAAGAGGTGCCAGTGTTTCTGTAGGCCACTGCATGGCTCCCTATGTTGCGCTGGGAAATTAGTGATGAATTTGACCGTAGTTTGTTCAACATTAAACCTAGGTGATGAGTATAATGGTGATGTTCTAGTTCTACTTAGGGTTTTGTTGTATGTCTTGCGTAAGAGTTATTTACTGTAGCCTCTCTGCAAGAGGCATTTCCACAATTGTGCTGCTTGAATTTTGAAGTCACCCTCATATGTACAATTGTATCGTAGATGTTGCTTCGGGATAGTGCCCCAGGGTGAGCGCTCTGGGCATGTAAAATGAGAAGATCCCAAGTGTTCCTCACATAAGACGAAAGTGTGAGACATGAAGAAGTAGTCCAGTATTTTACTGCCATTCTCTGTAATAGATTCTATCCCTGATACGAGGGATCTGCCTGGAGGAGCGCTTAAACTCTGGATGTTCGGGTTCGACGGGTTCGGCCGAACTTCGGAAAAAAGTTTGAGTTTGGGACCAAACTTGACCCCGAACCCGAACCCCATTGAAGTCAATGGGGACCCGAACTTCTGAGTACCATTCGCGCTTGTTTCCCGTGCTTAGAACTGTCCCTGCACAAAAGTGTCATTTCTGAAGGAAAAAAAAGTCATTTAAAACTCACTCGCGGCTATAATGAATTGTCGGCTCCCGGCAATACATAGAAAAGTCATTGAAAAAAAAAAAAAAAGCTTGGGGGTTCCTCCAAAATATCCATACCAGGCCCTTCAGGTCTGGTATGGATTTTAAGGGGAACTCCACCCCAAATAAAAAAAAATGGTGTGGAGTACCCCCAAAAATCCAGACCAGACCCTTTATCCGAGCACGCAACCTGGGAGGCCGCAGGAAAAGAGGGGGGGACGAGAGAGCACCCCCCCTCCTGAACCGTAACCAGGCCACATGCCTTCAACATGGGGAGGATATCCCCATGTTGATGGGGACAAGGGCCTCATCCCCACAACCCTTGCCCGGTGGTTGTGGGGGTCTGCGGGCAGGGGGCTTATCGGAATCTGGAAGACCCCTTTAACAAAGGGGACCCCCAGATTCCGGCCCCCCCCTATGTGAATTGGTAATGGGGTACATTGTACCCTACCATTTCACAAAGAAAGTGTAAAAAATTGTAAAAAAAATACACAGACACCGTTGGGAAAGTCCTTTATTAAAAATAAAAAAATAAAAAAAAACATTCCAGCGAATGTAATACATGTAATACACGAATAGACCCGCCCCTTCTCATGTTCCACATCAGGCTTACAACTATGTTATTGGCTGAGCGGACCTGATGTGGAACTTTAGGAGGGGCGGGTGTATTCATCTAATAGTAATAAATGAATAGACCCGCCCCTTCTAAAGATGCGGAACGTGAGAAGGGGCGGGTCTATTCATGTATTAAACTGAGGAGGAAGTTCCCCATCAGGTCCGCCCCCTCGTATGTCAGACCCCGCCTAGGTCATTGGATCAGCGAACCTGATGGGGAACTTCCTCCGCAGTATAATAAATGAATAGAACCGCCCCTTCTCACGTTCCGCATCAGGTCCTCAGCCTTACACCTACGTCATTGGCTGAGCGGACCTGATGGGGAACTTTAGAAGGGGCGGGTCTATTCATTTATTACACTGCAGAGGAAGTTCCCCATCAGGTCCGCTCAGGCTCAGCCAATGACATTTCGTGTGGACAGCGCCGGACATCGGATCGCTGTGGGACACTGGATTTCATCACTGGAATGTTTTTTTTTAATAAAGAACTTTCCCAACGGTGTCTGTGTATTTTCTTTTACAATTTTTTACACTTTCTTTGTGAAATGGTAGGGGTACAATGTACCCCATTACTAATTCACATAGGGGGGCCGGGATCTGGGGGTCCCCTTTGTTAAAGGGGTCTTCCAGATTCCAGTAAGGTCACCCATCCATATTATAGGGTAAGTCCCGGCTTTCCCCGGCAAGCGGGGAATTCCCAATGATGTTGGCGGGTGACCCCCCTCTTATGTCATGGGGGTTTCGTGTGGAGTGGAGACTCCAGACTGCAGCATCGCTGGACATCGGATCACCACGGGACATAGAGAACAACACTGGACAGACTGTATTACATCGCTGGAATGGTTTTTTTATTTTTTATTTTTTTATTTTTAATAAAGGACTTATCCCAACTGTGTCAGTTTTTTTACAATTTTTTTACACTTTCTTTGTGAAATGCTAGGGGTACACCAATTCACATAGGGGGGTGGAATCTTGGGGCCCCCTTTGTTAAAGGGGGCTTCCAGATTCCGAAAAGCCCCCCCGCCCGCAGACCCCCACAACCACCGGGCAATGGTTGTGGGGATGAGGCCCTTGTCCCCATCAACATTGGGACATCCTCCCCATGTTGAGGGCATGTGGCCTGGTACGATTCAGGAGGGGGGCGCTCTCTCGTCCTCCCCTCTTTTCCTGCGGCCTGCCAGGTTGCGTGCTCGGATAAAGGGTCTGGTATGGATATTTGGGGGAACCGCACGCATTTTTTTTTAATTTGCGGCGGGGTTCCCCTTAATATCCATACCAGACCTGAAGGGCCTGGTAATTGAATTTGGGGGAACCCGCACGCTTTTTTTTTTTTTATCAATGACTTTTCTATGTATTGCCGGGAGTCGACAATTCATTATAGCCGCGAGTGAGTTTTAAATGACTTTTTTTCCTTCAGAAATGACACTTTGTGCAGGGACAGTTCTAAGCACGGGAAACAAGCGCGACTTTACATGCATATTACCGGACCCGAACCCGAACATACAGTCAATTGTTCGGGTTCGGGTCCGGGACCCAAAAACCCAAAAGTTCGGTACGGACCCAAACTTTACAGTTCGGGCCCACTCAACCCTAGTCATTAGCACAATATTTCCACCCTAATCTGAGGGATTGATCAAAGTTTTGGGTACATTTTGGAGTGCATTCAATGCTATATGCTGTCTACGGGTAAGGTTGGACTCCTTGGTAGCATTAGTCATGTGTTTGGTCTCGCTGATCATTGCCGCCAGAAATTATGAAATTTGTGGACTGGTAGTCAAGTCCAGAAATTTCTGTGACTTGTTTCTAAATGTATAGAGGGGTGTTTCTACCTCCTCTAGTCCTATGTCATCAATAGGTTTATTTCCTATTCCATTGCTTTACTCTAGTAGCAGAATCAAGTCCCTCAAGGCTCTAAAATCTTGCATATTAAAATGCTTTATTTGTTCCGTAAAGTTATTTTTCTTGTCTATCTCAGTCCTATCTATGTCAAAAATATACTTATACGTGAGCTTCCTCACAAATCAATATACTGTATATACTCGAGTATAAGCCGAGTTTTCAGCACATTTTGTTGTGCTGAAAATGCCCCCTCGGCTTATACGCGAGTCTGTTTCCGACTTCAAATTTGTGCGCCTGATCCCGGCCATTCGTAGTTCCCCTGGACCCCAAACTTGGCACACATATAGCCAAACTCCTCCTCTATAAGTGTGCAAAGTTTGGTGTCCGGGGGACCTAGGGACGGAGAGCACCGATTTTTCAAACCTGGGCACCCGTTTCCATAGACTCCAATGTTAAACAGTCATTTTTTCTGTGATTTTGGGGACTCGGTACTGGCCGGCCGTAGGTCCCCTGGACCCCAAACTTGGCACACATGTAGCCCAACTCCTTTTCTACAAGTGTGCGAAGTTTAGTGTCTGGAAGACCTACGGCCGGGGAGCATAGATTTTTCAAATCTGGGCACCCCCTCCATAGTCTCCCATGTTAAACGTCAGTCTAGTCACATTGAGGCATGGACACAGTGACAGTGAGGCATGGGCACAGTGAGGCATGGACACAGTGAGGCACAGTGAGGCATGCACATGGACACAGTGAGGCAAAGTGAGGCACAGTGAGGCATGCAGATGGACACCCTAGGCTTATACTCGAGTCAATAAGTTTTCACAGTTTTTTGTGGTAAAATTAGGTGCCTCGGCTTATATTCGGGTCGGCTTATACTCGAGTATATACGGTAAATCTTTGATGGTTTCATACTTGTCAAGGGTAGCTATTGGACAGAAACTGAAGCCCAGTTTAAGGACTGATAATTTATCATGGGAGAGTGGCTCAGAAGTTAAGTTAATAATACTTTTTTTTTTTATTGAAAAAATTTCCATACATACAAAAACATGTGTGAAAACAGTCAAGTTTTGTATACAACATACCCTGTATATCATATCTGAAAAAATTGTATCAAAACAGTCACAATGCTACCAACATAACGAAAGTCTAGACTTTAGCTATATAGGTCAGGGGAGATAAAAGCAAATGAAGAGGACAAGATAAAAGAAAAACAAAACAATAAAAATTAGGACAAAAGAACATCAGACAAACAAATGGAAACCCAATGAGTGGGCATTTCTAAACAATTTATTTTAAGTCATGGATAAGCAAAGTGTTACTCATTGGGTCAGATGCCAGTGAGACCCCCAGGGCGCCCAACCAAAGAATGAAGGCGCCTCGTAAGGTCTCACCTAGTAATAAAAAAACAAAAGGGGTGTTAGGGGGAGGAGGGAGGGAGGAAAATGCACCACGGAATCATCAAGGTTATGAGCTAACAAACCATTGAAGAAAAACGGTAGGAACGGTGGTCAGGGGAGTGGCACATCAGCGGGGGATAGGGAACTAATACCAGGGTTAGGGTCTGAATGATCCCATAAATCCCAGATTTTTTAAAATTGCGTGAGGTGTTCCATTCTACAGATCTGCTCCAATGTTTGTAGGACCTGTGAGAGAGAAAGCTGGGAGGTGGAAAGCCACCGCAAGGGTAAAGCCCGTTTTGCAGCAAGCAGAATAAAGGTGGCCAATTTTGGCCAATTTTTGGGCATACTTGGAGAGGCCAGGGATCGGCAAGCCCAACAGAAAGTGGACAGGATCCAATGGGAGGGAGACACTAACCAAATCCTGTATAAAAGTCTGAATGGACATCCAAAATGGGCGGATCAGGGGACAGTCCCAAAAAATTTGGAAATGAGAGCCAATGTCTCTCCGGCATCTCCAACACACCTGAGGAGTCTTGGGATCGTATCTATGCAAAATTTCAGTCATTCTATACCAGAAAAATAATATTTTATAAGCTGTCTCCTTTTGTTCCACACATTGTGACGATTTGGAAACAGCCTCCCAAATCTTCTGCCATTGAGGGAGAGGGATGGGGCGATTTACTAACTGGGACCATTTTTGCATATAAGAATGGGACATGGCAGTTATAGAGGTCACATTATGTAAAAACCTGTAGATGTCAGTAATGAGATGAGTCTGGTACAGTCCTTAAACAAACACAGGAGTTCAAATGGGGTAGGTTTATCTAGGACCAGAGTAGAGAATTTTGAGGAAAAGTAGTGTTTAATCGGAAGGTAGGAGTAGAATAGTTGTTTAGGTATCTGATATTTCCTTTCCAGTTCATCAAAGGGTAGAAGTGTACAGGTGAGGGGATGTACAATGTTTCAAAGCTGGCAAATGCCTGCCTGCGTCCATGGAAGCATTCAATTGTAAGATAGGCTGTCAGGGATATAAGGATTGAACTGCAATTTAGCAGCGGGGGACACGGGGATGGAAGAGAGAATTGACTGGAACATTTCTTCCATATGGAAAGGGAGAATAACATTGGGCCTAGGCATATATTTCTAAGTTGGCTTATGGATGAGTTTAGATCTGCCCAGATCATGGCACAGGGATGTACCAGTCTAGAGACACTCATTTCAATCTCTGCCCATATACTGGGTGCCATTCTGGAGGACCAAGTGATAATTGTTTTAAGATGTGTGGCAAAATACTATTTAATAAGATCTGGGGCTCCCGACCCGCCCTGTGACTTGGGAGCAAACATCACTGAGCTTGCGTTCCTGTGCGCTTTATAGTGCCAGATGAAGTTAAGAAATGCTCTCTGCATGGCTTTAAGTTGTGATATGGGAATGGAAATTGGGAGGGTGTTGAATAGGTAAAGGAGTCTTGGCATTATAGACATCTTCAGGACATTGATGCGGCCCAAGAGAGAAATTGGATAAATATCCCATTGTCGCAAGAGCTGGTCAATGTCCCGAAAGAGCGGGGGGGGGGGGTAGTTAGCCCGATACAAAGTTGAGTATGAGGAGGTTAGGTTAACTCCTAGATATTTAATGGAGTCTGGGCACCAATGGGAGGAGTAGCTTTGTTTGAGAACGGTGAGATCTGAGGGCAGGATGTGTAGTGGTAGAGCTTCTGTTTTACTTGTGTTGATTTTATATCCAGATATAGAGCTAAAGTCTTTCAACAAAGCTAGAATATTAGGGAGAGAGATATGGGGCCTAATCAGAGTCAGAAGAACATCGTCTGCAAACAGGGACAGCTTATACTCCTTTTGGCGTAACAAAACTCCATGTATATCAGGATGGACGCAAATAGCTGTGGCTAGGGTTTCCAGACAAAGATTGAAAAGGAGGGGGGATAAAGGGCAGCCTTGTCTGGTCCCATTACTTAGCGAGAAAGATGATAATAAGTAAGAAGCTAATTGAACTTGGGATGAAGGACAGGAATATAGGGCACGTAGGGCTGCCATGAAAGGACCTCCAAATCCATAGTTGGAGAGGGTAGCAAACAAATAAGGCCAGCTAAGCCGGTCAAAGGCTTTTTGCACATTAAGACTCAAAATTAATGCTGGACGGGATGTCTTGTTTAATAGATTTATGAGGTCAACTGCACATCTTGTGTTGTCCCCTGCATGTCTGGCTCCTACAAAGCCAACCTGATCCTTATGTATAAGTCTGGGAATTATATGGGATAGTCGATTAGCCAGCACTTTCATAAATATCTTGTAGTCTGAGTTAAGTAATGCAATGGGCCTATAGTTATCAGGGATGGAGGGATATTTGCCGGGTTTTAGGATCACAGAAATATGGGCATGGAGAAATTGAGGGTGTGGTACAGTCCCTTTAAATAACAAAGCAAATAGAGAAATCATATGGGGGCTTAAAATCGGTAGGAAGGTTTTATAAGAATAAGGTAGACCGTCCGGGCCAGGAGATTTCTGGGTGGGAAGATGTTTAACTACCTCTTCCAACTCTTCGGGTGTAACTGCCGAATTCAGGGATGTAAGGTGTTCGGGTGAAAGTTTGGGTAGCTGTAGGGTATCCAAGAATAAATAACATTTTTCTTGTGTAAAACTATAGTTAGGGTCTGTCTGTAGCCAATTTTATAGTTGGTAATAAAATTCTCCAAAGAATTTAGACATAGTGAAGGGGCAATAGGTGGGAGTTCCGTCAGTTTGTCTGAGAAAGTCAGGGGAGGATTGAAAGGGGCAAGGTTTCAACTTATTTACTAGCATTTTATGGGGTTTATTTGAATATTCATAGAATTTCTGTTTGGACCATAAAAGAGATTTATAAATTTTGCTCATCGTCAGGGATCGAAGTTGATTTCGTAATGACACCACAGTCCGGAGTCCAGACACCATGGGGGAAGATAGCAAAAGATTCTCCGCCGATCGGAGTTTAGATATGATAGACAAATATTGGAATGCAGCATCTTTTTTTAGACGGGAACCTATAGCTATACATTGTCCCCGAAAGACGGCTTTATGCGCTTCCTACAAAGTGGAGGGCTCAGAGACTGTGCCTGTGTTAAGTTGAAAATATTCCATCAGTCCATTAGATAGGAGGTCTCTGGTTTCAGGGGTGCGAAGAAACGTCTCATTGAGTCTCCAATGACAGGTTTTAGGGGAGGCAGAAGAAAGGTGAATGTCAAGATGTACGGAGGAATGATCCAACCATGTTATGGGGTTGATTTCAGAGGAAACCACAGATGTCAGGAGAGGTGTAGAGATAAAAAAATGATCCAGTCTAGAATAGAGTTTGTGGGAGTGCGAGTAAAACGTATATTGTTTGTGGTGGGATGTTTAATCCTCCAAATGTCTAAAAGATTTTTAGCTCTTATTAGTTTACAAAATTATTTAGAGAGGCGGTCAGTTTTGGAAGGTGAAGTCGATGGGAACAATGTGACTCTATCCTTGCCAGGGGACATAGTCACATTGTAATCCCCACGGATCACCATAAAAGGTTGGGAGAATTTGTCTAGTGTATCGAACATAGAGGATAGAAAACTGATCTGACCAAAATTGGGAGCATAAACAGTGACAATAGTGAGGGATTGGGTGAGAAATGAGCACTCCAGGATAATAAATCTGCCATGGGGGTCCAGGTGGGAAGATTTAACTCGTAGAGGGCAAGATTGGCTAATCAAAATAGATACGCCCGCCTTTCCGGACGGGTCGAAGCCATAAAGGATGTTGGGAAGTGCTTGCTAGCAAATTTGAGGGATCCTCCAGGGCGGAAATTAGTCCCCTGGACTAGGATTATATCTGCTTTGGAAGATTTAAAATCCTTCGAAGCCAGCCATCTTTTTGGAATAGAGTTTAAACATTTAACATTATACATCAGGAATTTCAGTGCCATAACAACTTAGTCAGAAAAAAGAGCATTAAATACACTACACAACATACAGTGGGGGAAATATTCCATGGTGTACAGTAAATGCAATACATAGCAAGTATCATAAGAACATGTAAAACAATGGTAGCAATGTAACTGGGTGGTAATAATTCTATGAAGATTAGCAGCCACAGGTTAAAAAAACAAGGAACCTGAGGAAAAAAACCAAATGAAAAAACAAAAAGAAAAAAGGATCAAAAAGAAAAAAAAGTCTCAACGTCATCCAAATAGAAACCTGGAAGGCCGAAAGCCACCAGGAAACCCAGGTCTAAGCCGTGGGTCAGAAAAAGGAGCATGGGGACCTCAGAACTAGGGACAGGAGGTGTCCCACCACTCTCCGGAGCAAAAATTGCCTTGAATCCAAAAACAAAAGACGTAGAACTAACAAATTGTTAAACCAGGGCAGCTTCAGAATAACAAGCTGCGTACCCCCCGGGCCAGGGGGTGTGTGAACCCACTAAAGGGTCATTGGCCACTCAAAAAATACAGAAACTGGGCATCAAGTAAAATGGTATACACAGCCTCAGCCAATGGAAAGGGCATTCAGGTTGGAAATCTTGAGGCATGGCGCTTCTGGGGTGTGAAAATTGACTTAAATTATTTCTGTCTCACCGGGGTCCAGATGCGACTCGGAGCCGTTGGTGGTGTAGGAGTAGCTGGAAGAGGCGGAGGATCCACATCAGGGAGGGGTGGTATACCCAAGTTGCGGAAAAAGGTGTCACTCTCCTGCAGATCACGTAAGGAGTATTTTATGCCATCCCGGGATGCAGAAAGGCAAAAGGGAACCCCCATTGGTATATGACTTTGTGGGATTGGAGATGTAGGGTTAGAGGGCGAATATTTCTCCTTCTAGCTAAAGTAATAGGTGAGAGATCACTAAAGATTTGGATCTTGGATCCCTTGAACTCAATTCTGGATTGGTTACGGGTTGCTAAGGTCAGAGCTTCTTTACTATCATAGTAATGGAACCTGACAACCACATCCCTTGGGTTAGCACCCACTGGAGGTTTAGGGGCAAGTGATCTGTGGGCCCTGTCCAAATGTCAGTCTATGTCAGGGATATTGGGAGCAACCACATTCAATAGGCTTAAAAGGTAGGAGCGGAGGTCTTTATCATCTACAGCTTCTGGCATACCTCTGAATCTCAGGTCTTGCCTGTGTTCCCTGTTTTCAAGGTCTTCTTGCTGGGCTTGGAGCTGGGTGAGTTTTTAATGGTAGCATTGTCCTCCTCCAGCACCTGTACATACTGCACCATCTCATCAAATTTATACTCTAGGGAGTCAGTGGACTCTCCAAGCTGGCCAATTTCCCCTCTCAATTCTTTGGCTAGCTTTCCCAATTCTTGTGCGATGTTGTGGGTAATGGCCTGGAGCAGGGAATGTAGTTTAGCATCTAAAACTTCCGCTGTCAGCCGGGGGGACGATCCCAATGTAGGAGTGGGGGCAATGTCAAAAAGAGTACCTGTGTCCAGTTCCGGCTGCTCCGGTGTGGTCTGTGTGCCTTCGTGGGTACTCGAAGCCGCAGATGACGGCCTATTCAGGAAGCGATCCATCGTGGAAGAGGGATGAGGCTTGAGGGTTGCGGAGTAATTGTGTCTTTGATCCCCAATTTTGCCCATGGGGTGTGCGGCCATCGCGGGAGGCTGAGGGGGTGACTCCCGTGTATGTTAAGTCTATAGGTCGGTCAGCGGGAGTCTTGGAGAGGCGGCGGGAGACGGAGCCCCAGTCTCACATGTGCGCCATGATCAGAAGTCTCACATGCCCACTAATTTGCTTTTTGAGGGCACAATCAGGTGAACTGGAGTCTTTGGATCTAATTGCAGGGGGGGGGGATGTTCCTTTAGGAGCCTGCTGTAGGTACAGTAGAAAGTGTGCTGCAGGGCTGACAAGTACCTGAGGCTGGTGCAATATTAAGCTCCCTCTCTGGGGCCAGGTATGTTTATACAGGTGTAGGAGCAGGGGATGGTCTCTGCAGAGTACTGTACCTCGGTGAGGAGGATGGGGCTGGCTCCAAAGGCCTCAGGATGGCTGTGGGCCGTTGGTGTGGAAGGTTGGCCATTAGGGGTCCACAGGCAGGCCTCCGCATGCACACAGTTTATCTGCCACCTCCAGAAATGCTGCCACAGATGGATGAAGACGGGCGGCTGTTCGTCCCGCGGATTGCGGAACTTTAGGCCGGAGGATGCTGGTGGCTCCACAGGCCGCAATATGGCGGCGGGCCGCAAGTGAATGGGACTGGCCGTTAGGAATTCACAGGCGGGCCCTCACTGGTACAGAGTCTAATTGAGTCCTTCGTAGGTGTAGTCCCAGGGGCGACTGGGCGATCTGCTGCTCACCCAGCGATTCGCGGCACTTTAGGCCGGAGGGTGCTGGAGGCCTTGTAGGCCGCAAGATGGTGGCGGACCTCTATACCGTGGAGCCGGCCGCGGGACAGATGGGGAGACAATCAGCCAGCCAAGCACCTCCACCCAAGCTGGGATTGAGGCAGGGGATGTCCGTGCATCGGTAAGAGAGCGTTGGAGGCTTCATAGGCCTCAGGATGGCGGCATGCCTGGGCTGTGTGGAGCATGCCGGGTGAACCACAGTTGGTCGGCCGTCCGGGCTTCTCAATACAGGCTGGGATTGAGGCAGGGGATGCCAAGGATAAGTAGGGCAAATTTGGTGGCTCACCCGGGATGTCTGCAGCAAGGATGGCTGTAGATTATAGATGGGTTTGCGGAGCTCTGTGTCCACACGTCCTCCTCGATTTGTTTCCGGACACGCCCCCTAATAATACTTATTTTATTGTCCTTGGGGAGCTGGGAGGCATGGCCATCGCTGGAAGGTTGGTTGAATCCTGGGTAAAAAAAAAATAGTAGTAGGGGGGTTGTAGGATATTGGAGTTTGAGTCTGTAGAACTTGTCTATTACCTGTTCCTCACTGTAATTAGCCCAGCTGTGTCAATAAAGCAGTGTTACTATTGTTATGCCTTGTACACACGATCGGAATTTCCGATGGAAAAAGTCAGACGGAATTTTTTCATTGGATATTCCGACCGTGTGTGTGCCCCATCAGACTTTTTTCCATCGGAATTTAGAAAGAGAACTTGTTCGTCTGTAGGGAACTCCGACAGAGAAAAAAACACGTATGATCAGAATCAAGTCGACGAATGCTCGGAAGCATTGAACTTCATTTTTCTCGGCTCGTCGTAGTGTTCTACGTCACCGCGTTCTTGACGGTCGGAATTTGGTGTGACAGTGTGTATGTAAGACAGCTTGAATGGAATTCCGTCTGAAAAATCCATTAGAGTTTATCCCGACAGAAAATCCGATCGTGTGTACAAGGCATTAGGTGTATTTATAATTTGAATTGCTTGTGCCGCAATTGGGCCTAAATATGTGGATCCTAATTTATGTGTATTGTGAATATTCCCATCACCTGACCTATTTTCACCGTTGTGTTGTCCTCTTCTCTAGCTGACCAAACACAGACTGTGCTTGATCTGTTGTACACCCGGCTTTTCAGCCATGATTTTGACAGCTCTGAACCCAGAAATGCTCAGAGCTAAGTGCTTCTGGGTTCAAAGTCAGCAGAGGAGATCAAGGAATAGATGTTCCAGTGTGGAAGGGGCTGCACTTCATCCACAATTAAAAAATAACAGTAGGCCAGAGCTTGTTTAAACTCAGCAGACCTTGGGCATACTAGTTACATCCAAAAAGTTAAAGAGTTTAAACCATTGAGAAACTATAGAGAAAATTGTTTAACTTTTGCAATAACAGTTGACATTACTAAAAAATGGAAGCTTTTTTAAAGACATAAAAGTGAAAATGGCTCTGAAGCTAAACTGGTTAACAGAATAACTACGGTACTTTATTATGGTACATTAGGCTCAATTCACAAATCATAAACGCCAGGATGAAGATACTTATTTTTAAAAGAGTGACAGCTATTTTCAGATGATTTGAAAATTGAATTCACAAGGCTAAATTAGAGACCCTTATCCTTTTGTTAAAGCTTTCTCAACAGAGCCTATTGTCTTAGTTTGTTTGCCAGTTTTTTGTAGTTCTTCTAAAACTAGGAGTGACAAAAAACAAATGTGCAGACCTCTTCTTCTTTGATATGCTGTACCAGTACTTACAATGTGCTAGCTTAAAGGGTTTTGTTTTTACTACGTATTTATATTTTTCAACTAACAGTGTTTTGGCATTCCAGGTTGCTAAGCAACAGTTTGACACTTTTGCAAACTAAAAACATAAATATAATTTACAGTATGCCTTCATGTCTATATGATGTATAATATCTGTTGTTCATACCACCAAATATGGATGAAAAATAAAATAGTTGCCATGATTACAATTCCCCTCTTATTACAAAATTAGAGGAGTTTTGGTTAAGATGGTAACTTAGTAACACCAAGGCACATTATATCTCACCCTAATTCCACAGTAATAAATAATAATGTTTGCTTAGTTGCTAAGCAACACACACCATCTTGTTAAAGGAAGTGGGATAAGTTTAACTGATTTGTACTTTTTTTCATAGATTGTTTGCTATTTTCATCGCTGCATTGGCTTCAGCATTTACTGTAGGATGCACACTTGCTTCCAAGACAAAACTAAGCAATTCATTCCTGCTCCCAAATAAAACGAGTAAATATGGCACTTAACTACCTCCTGCCTAGTCCCTATACATATACAATTTGGGTAGACATACCCATATGTCCTCCCACTTCAACTGCTCATGTACGTCCTCCAGGGGCATGCACAGCATGACCAAACCCAACTAGTAGACAGCCTCTTATTGACACTTTTCTTACTGCTTCCAAAACTGACCTCTGAGATTGGGGAGACTCTTGAGGCTCCAATTTCTGCAGGAGAATTTTATCTGGCTATTGCGTCAGCTCATTTGGGTATTTTGGAGCACGACAGGCCAGGACAGGCCAGTAGCTTGATTGCATATTGAGCAAGTTGTAGCCAGTGGTCCATCCTCAAGACCCAGTAACCCAGTGGATGCTCTGTTCTAAAGGTCTCCAATTCTGCTCTAGATATTCCTGCGCCATATAATGCAGACGCTGGCGATGGTTGCTTGAACTTATCAGACCTTGGCGCTGAGGACTCAAAAAGTGTATAAAGGCATCGGTCAGCCGGCCACCTTCTCCATCGCTCTTCCTCTGACTGAACGAAGCCTCAGCAACACGTTGTCCAGCACCAAGAAATGGTAAACTCCCAGGGTCTGGAAATGCATTACACAAATCTTTCATCAAGGCCTCCTGAAGATGTTTCATCCTCTGCTCCCTCTGCGAAGGCAGGATGAGTTCTGCAAATTTACCCTTGTAATGTGGATCAACAAGGGTTGCCAACCAGTAATGATCCCTCTCCTTGATACCACAAATCCTAGGGTCCTTTCGCAGGCTTTGCAGAATCAGGGAGGCCATGCAGCCTAAGTTTGCAGAGGCATTCGATTCTGAGTCCTCTGGGTCACTAAGGATCACATTATCCGTAACTACCTCCTCCCAGCCACGTACCTGGGTTTCTGGGGACTGAAAACCATCCCTTGAAGACTGCTGCTGAGTGTTTTTCTCTGCATCCATGTTGACACATACCTCCTCCTCTTCTTCCTGTGTTTGGTGGGCCCACAGTAATGCTACAGTATCTGGATAAAGGGTGCCTTGAGGGGAAAGGAAGTCCTCCTCTTCCTCCTGCTGTTCTGCCTCAAGTGCCCTGTCCATGATTCCACAAAGCGTGTGCTCCAGAAGGAAGACTAGAGGGACAGTGTCACTGATGCATGCATTGTCGCTGCTCACCATCCTTGTGGCCTCCTTAAATGGTGACAGGACAGTTCATGTTTCCTTGATCAGGAGCCACTGGCATGGTGAAAAGAAGCCAAGCTCCCCTGATCCTGTCCTGGTGCCATACTCGCACAGATACTCATTGATGGCCCTCTGCTGTGTGTGTAGCTGCTGCAGCATTGCCAACATTAAGTTTCACCTGGTGGGCATGTCACAAATGAGGCGGTTGGTGGACAGGTTGCATTCCCTTTGAATGTCAGCCAGCCGAGCACTGGCATTGTATGATCGGCAGAAATTACCACAGACTTTTCTGGCCTGCCTCAGGAGATCTTGTAAGCCTAGGTACCTGGTCAAGAACCGCTGCACCACCAAATTCAGGAAATGGGCCAAACATGGAACATGGGTCAAGTGTCCCTGTTGGAGGTCGGAGAGAATTTTGGTGCCATTGTTGCATACAACCATTCCTGGATGAAGCTGGAGTGGCATCAACCACCTCTGATCCTTCTCCTGCAGGGCTGACAGAATCTCTGCCCCAGTGTGGCTCCTGTCCCCTAGGCAGACCAACTCAAGCACTGCATGGCATCTTTTAGCCTGAGTGCTTACGTAGCCCCTTGAACGCTTATGGAGCACTGCTGGTTCAGAGGATCAATGTGCAGAAGAGGCCATAGAGGAAGAAGAAGAGGAGGGGGTGGGGGAGAGAGCTGTGGCAGAATCACCACTAGATTTTTTGAGGCGTGGTGGCGGAACAAGCTCCAAAAACACTGAACCCATCCTGCATCCTTCCCAGCTGCCAGCAGAGTTACCCAGTGTGCCGTGAAGGAAAGGTAACGTCCCTGCCCATACCTGCTGGACCATGAGTTAGCGATAATATGAACCTTACTGCTGACCACCCTGTCCAATGAGGCCAAAACATTGCCTTCCACATACCGGTATAGAGCCGGAATAGCCTTCCATGAAAATAAATGGTGTTTTGGACCTGCCACTGTGGTACAGCACATTCCATAAATTCATGAAAGGGGGCAGAGACTACCAGCTGAAAAGGCAGCAGTTGCAGTGCTAGCAATTTGGCAAAGCTAGCATTTAGACGCTGAGCATGCGGGTGACTGGGAACAAATTTATTTTTACGGCTTAGCAACTGGGGTAGTGATATTTGACTGCTAAAATCAATTGATGGTGTACTGCTAGCAGATTGGCTGCAAGTCCTTGGGACACCTATTGCTATACCTTCATTCCTCTCATTGCAGGTTGTTGAGAGGACTGGAGGTATAGTAGAGTTGGACATTTCTTTCTGAGCCAGAAGTCTTGTTACGGGCCAAGGGGCTGCATGCACCCTCAAGAGATATCCTTTAGTTCTCATAGATTGAGGAAGTAAGCACACAAATAAAACAAGACACTTACAAGAAGTCTTAAAGGTACGCTATAGTATACCCTAGTGGTAATACATAGAACATTTCTTGTGGATAAGGCTCATGTTATCTGAGATGCACCTATCAGGTTTGAGGATGGACAGAGCTCTATCTGTGGGTGGTTGCCAATCAATCTTCCATGCTCTTGATTTTGTATGGTCCCACCCAGTGCAGCTGTTGGATGGGAGGGGTCATGGCTTTGTCACAGTATATTAATGGTGGCCTCATTCAGTTGGATCAGCTCTGAGGAAGGGAGCATGTTTTCCCTGTCACTGTAGTTTTGTGTCTGATACACATTTTATCTTTTCATTTTTGTGAGTATGACTTTGGCGGTTTTAATACATTTCATAGATGTTGAAGGTAATGCACTAGGCGTTTGCGCCCTAATATTTTTTCTTTGTAAGGTAAACCATGGGTGGGGCTAGAACAAGTGCATTCTTCTGTTCCTCTGTCCTATGTTCCTTGGTTATCATCGTTTTGACTACCATTCCTTGCTATACACCCAACGATCAGGGCTATGTTGAAGGTCATAGCCTCAACCTTTCCTTTAGTAAAAAGCTCACCTTTTCCCTCTCCTATGATACCCATCCTGAGAAAGAGTTTGTAACTGGGACCGCCACCAAACTTATAGATCACCTCCTAGAGAATGGTCTACATTTTGTGAATCTTTGGGACTATTTATCACTCGCGTCCATACGACCGATGCTAAATCCTCGATATATGGGCAGCATTTCAAATTTGTAATTTTCTAGTGCTTCAGGACCTCCAAAATGTGATTGATAGTCAGGAAATTAGATGCATAATCTATGCTCCTTGAAAGCCTGAAGGTGCTCTTTGGATTTTGGCTCTCTTTATGTGCCTAAGAAAAAGTATTTTGCATGTGGTATCCTCATACTCAGGAGAAGTAGTAGAATGTGTTTTGAGGTGTAATTCTAAGTATGCCTATGCTGCGTGTTAGAAATATCATATTGGTCAACAACTTTGTGGTAAACAAATACATTTAAATTTTCTTTCTGCATTTTGAAAAAACAATTACATTTTCAAAAGACTTTTTATGTCTCTTAGAAAATACATTGAGGTGTTTGATCTCCAAAATGTGGTCATTTTGTGGGGTTTTCCACTGTCCTGGTGCCCCAGGTCCTCTAAAATGTGATAGGCAGCCAGAAAATTTGATGTATAGTTTATGCGCCTAAAAAGCCTGAAAGTGCTCTTTGGATTTTGGGCCTCTCTTTGTGGCTAGGCTGAGAAAAAAGTCTCACATCTGTAGTATCCCCATACTTGGAAGAAGTAGTAGAACATTTTGATCCCAAAAGTCTCTTCTCCCACTCGGTTCGCTCTTCTTCTTCAGCTAGAAACGCAAACCTCAAAATGCATCCAGTGACCCCACTTTTACAGAAGTCCACTGGGTGCTATTCTTGGGATTAAGTGAGCCAAGCAGGAGCAGAGACATTTGGCATTCAGCCCAGTTCTTCACTGTTCGCAAGTTCGGTTTGCACCAGAACTTGCGAACAGGCAAAAAATTTGTTCGAACATCCGAACACCGTTAAAGTCTATGGGACTCGAACATGAAAAATCTAAAGTGCTAATTTTAAAGGCTTATATGCAAGTTATTGTCATAAAAAGTGTTTGGAGACTCGGGTCCTGCCCCAGGGGACATGTATCAATGCAAAACAAGTTTTAAAAAACTGCAGTTTTTTCGGGAGCAGTGATTTTAATAATACTTAAAGTGAAACAATGAAAGTGAAATATTCATTTAAATATCGTACCTGGGGGATGTGTATAGTATGCCTGTACAGTAGCGCTTGTTTCCCGTGCTTAGAACTGTCCCTGCACAAAATGTCATTTCTGAAGGAAAAAAAGTAATTTAAAAGCACTCGCGGCAATAATCAATTGTCGGCTCCCGGCAATACAGAGAAAAGTCATTGATAAAAAAAAAATGAGTGTGGGTCCCCCCAAATTCAATTACCAGGCCCTTCAGGTTTGGTATGGATATTAAGGGGAACCCTGCGTCAAATAAAAAAAAAATGGCGTAGAGTTTCCCCCAAAAATCCATACCAGACCCTTTATCCGAGCACGCAACCTGGCAGGCCGCAGGAAAAGATCGGGGGACGAGAGAGCGCCCCCCTGAACCTTACCAGGCCACATGCCCTCAACATGGGGAGGATGCCTTGGGGGTCTGTGACCCCTCAAAGCACAATGTCTCCATGTTGATGGGGACAAGGGCCTCATCCCCACAACTCTTGCCCAGTGGTTGTAGGGGTCTGCAGGCGGGGGGCTTATCGGAATCTGGAAGACCCCTTTAACAAAGGGGACCCCCAGATCCCGGCCCCCCCATGTGAATTGGTAAGGGGTACATTGTACCCCTACCATTTCACATTTTTTTTTAAAAACACACAGATGCCTTTGGGAAAAGTCCTTTATTAAAATAAAAAAAAATAAAAAAAATATTCCAGCGGTGGTAATCCACTCTCGGTATCCTGCGATGGGTGATCTCCTCTCCGGGGTCCAACGATGGATGATCTCTCCTCTCCAGGTCCAGGCTCCAACGATGATGTCCAGCGCAGTGAGGAACAGCAAGCATCCGGTCTCCTCCGGAGACACCCCGGGAATGACGCGGCTTCAGCCAGTGACAGCTCTTATGTAGCTGAGGGCGGGGCCACCCGTCACGTGACACTGTCCCCCTCTGACACAAGGGGAAACCCGGGCTTCCCCAGTCACGTGCGGGTAACCCCGCCCCCTCTGATGTAACGCAGGTTTCCGTTGCATCAGAGAGGGCGGGGTCACCCGCACGTCACTGGGGAAGCCCGGGTTTCCCCTTGCATCAGAGGGGGACGGGGTCACGTGGCGGGTGGCCCCGCCCTCACCCTACATAAGAACTGTCACTGGCTGAAGCTGCGTCATTCCTGTGGTGTCTCCGGTGGAGACAGGATGCTTGCTGTTCCTCGCTGCGCTGGACATCATCGTTGGAGCCTGAACCTGGAGAGGAGAGATCATCCATCGCTGGACCCCGGAGAGGAAAGATCATCCATCGCTGGACCCCAGAGAGGAGATCACCCATCGCAGGATACCGAGAGTGGATTACCACCGCTGGAATCTTTTTTTTAATTTATTTTTTATTTTTAATAAAGGACTTTTCCCAACAGTGTCTGTGTGTTTTTTAACAATTTTTTACACTTTCTTTGTGAAATGGTAGGAGTACAATGTACCCTTTACCAATTCACATAGGGGGGCAGGATCTGGGGGTCCCCTTTGTTAAAGGGGTCTTCCAGATTCTGATAAGCCCGCCGCCCGCAGACCCCCACAACCACCAGGCAAGGGTTGTGGGGATGAGGTACTTGTCCCCATCAACATGGGGACATGGTGCTTTGAGGGGTCACAGACCCCCAAATCTTCCCCCCAATGTTGAGGGCATGTGGCCTGGTATGGTTCAGGAGGGGGGGCACTCTCTCGTCCCCCCTCTTTTCCTGTGGCCTGCTAGCTCGGATAAAGGGTCTGGTATGGATTTTTGGGGGGAACTCCACGCCATTTTTTTTTTATTTGGCGTGGAGTTCCCCTTAAAATTCATACCAGACCTGAAGGGTCTGGTATGGATAATTGGGGGGAACCACACGTCATTTAAAAAAAAAGTGTGATGCAGGGTTCCCCTTAATATCCATACCAGACCTGAAGGGCCTGGTAATTGAATTTGGGGGGACCCCCACGTATTTATTTATTTTTTCATCATTGACTTTCAATGACTTTTCTCTGTATTGCCGGGAGCCGACAATTCATTATAGCCATGAGTGCTTTTAAATTACTTTTTTTCCTTCAGAAATGACACTTTGTGCAGGGACAGTTCTAAGCACGGGAAACAAGCACTACTTTACAGGCATACTATACACACCCCCTAGGTACGAAATTTAATGGAATATTTCAAGCTGATAAACTGCATAGAAGAGTCAGTTTTCTAACTCTGCTTTAATTCTGATTGCCGACTCTCTGGGCAGTAATCACCTTTGCCTTTTTTGTCTTTAAAGTGGATCTAAAGGTTTATTTTTATTTTTTTACCTAAATGCATTCTCTGTATTAAGGTACAAAAAATCATCTGTGAACAGAATGCCACAAAACCTCCTAAATCCTTACCTGAGACTAATCACAATCCAGGGTAGTGCCTGAAAGCAGTGGTTCTGACTGCTCTCTCTTCTCACAGGACAGAGAGGTAGCAAAGGGAGCCATTGACTCCTGCTGTTGTCTATCAAATCCTGTGATGAGGTAGTGGGGGCATGGCTGAGCCACATTGTCTATGTCTATGGATGCAGGCAGCGCAGCTTGGGATCAAGCTTGCATGATTGCCCCCATAGGAAGTGGCTTCCTATGGAGACACTCACGGAAGAGCAGGAGCCAGAAGCACCAACGGGGACCCTAAAAGTGGAGGTTAAGGGCTGCCCTGTGCAAAACCATTGCATAGAGCAGGTACGTATGACATGTTTATTATTTTATTTTTTAAAGAAGGTGTAGAATCATTTTAATTTTAGTGCATGCTTGATTTGAGAACAGCAGTCATATTAGCTACTGTTATGTCCTTGGCAACTTGTTTTTTGTTTTTCTTCAAGAATTCCCTTTTTTATAATGGGCTTTGTTTTAAGGTGGTGTTATTTTAGAAGATGTATTTATTTAATTTCTGTGTGTAGTACAGCCTTCCCTTGTTTACTAAAACTGTCCTGCTGCTGACCAATTTTACACCACTATGCCATCTGCAGTCTCTTAATTCATATTGAGAGTTTGATAGAAACTGGCCAGGAACAGTTCAAAGAACAGGGACAGCCTCAGCAAGCTACTGTCCAATTTTGATCAGCTAATCAAAACATATTTGCTGCCAGAGTAATCTTTCACTGAGGCTGTCTGTGAAAACTATACTGTTCTTTAACCAGCAGTATACCACTGCTTTTAAATAAGTCCTTATGTTATGTGAAACACATCTGTGAAAAATACTTTCAAGACTATGTAGCTGATTTAGAGGTTGAGGTTCTTCACTCAAAGAGCGTGTGACTATTCACTTCAATTATTGAATAACGTAAAAAGCAAATTCATGTTCACTAGAATATCCAAGTTTTTGAGTGAAGATTTTTAACTTTGTTTTTTAATTAACGGAAATGCTTATTTTAACCAATTTCCGATGCTGCAGACACTGATGTAAGTTATAGTAATTTTTGCATACTATCTTGCAGCAGTAAGACACCTCTGTTAGTAAATCAATCCAAATATAGTACTATTTGATCTTAGTTAATATGGAAATATAAGTGGGTTATGCTTTTAATAATGATGAACATTGTAAAATGTCCCCACTGAATAAAGTTAAATTATTTTTTAGCTTTGACATAAGATGATGTAATAAAATATTGCACTGGTGCTATGTGTATACAAATTCTGTATTTACAAACCCAAGAGATTATGTGTTTGTTTGGTATGTACATATTTGATTTTTTTTTCTGCAGGTATCAGTAGAATAACACTTCATAAAATAATTATGATTGTTTTTTTTCTTTTGTTTTTTTCATATATACCGTTCTTGGGTGAAATTATATCTTAGTAAAACCCTGCTTTTGAAAATTGAATGAAGAAATGTTTAAAGCTAGCTTTCCCTATGATTTTCCTTTAACCCCTTCAGATCTGCACTATAGCCGAATGACGGCTACAGCGGGGACCTACTTTGCCGGGAGGGCGTCAATAGACATCCTCCAGTGCTTGAGCGGCCTGTGCCCCCCCTGTGATCAGCAAGTCTATGAGACTCGGCTGATCACAGATCGTAGTAACTGGTTGATCCCGACCCCTTACCACATGATCAGCTGTCAGCCAATGACAGCTGATCATGTGATGTAAACAGAGCCGGCAATTGGTTATTTTTTCTCCTCACGCTGATAGTATGAGGAGAAAAAAAAAAGCCGATCACCGGTGGCTGTCAGAGGGACAAGGACAAAAAAAAAAGGTAGTGATTAACCTCTTGCCGACCGCCACATGAACTTATACATCGGCAGAATGGCACGGCTGCGCAAATGGGCGTATATATACGTCCCCTTTAAATTGCCGGCCTGTGGTCGCGTGCACCGCCGCCGGCGCACTCGCGACCCTGCCGCGAGCTCCATGACCGTGCCCGTGGGACCCGCGGACTTGATGTCCGCCGGTGTCCCGCGATCGTGTCACGGAGCTAAAGAACGGGGAGATGTCAGTGTAAACACAACATCTCCCTGTTCTTCCTAGTGACATGTCATTGATCGTCTGTTCCCTGTCATCGGAAACAGCGATCAGTGACGTGTCACGGCAAGCCACGCCCCCTAACAGTTAGAATTACTCCCTAGGTCACACTTAACCCCTTCAGCGCCCCATACAGGTTAACCCCTTCACTGCCAGTGTCATTTTTACAGTAATCAGTGCATTTTTATAGCACTGATCGCTGTAAAATTACAATGGTCCCAAAATGGTGTCAAAAGTGTCCGATGTTTCTGCCATAATGTTGCAGTCACGATAAAAATCGTGATCGCCGCCATTACTAGTAAAAAAAAAATATTAATAAAAATGCCATAAAACTATCCCCTATTTTGTAGATGCTATAACTTTTGCGCAAACCAATCAATAAACGCTTATTGCGTTTTTTTTTAACCAAAAATATGTAGAAGAATACGTATCGACCTAAACTGAGAAAAAAAAAATATATTTTTTGGGGATATTTATTATAGCAAAAAGTAAAAAATATTGCATTTGTTTCAAAATTGTCCCTCTATTTTTGTTTATAGTGCAAAAAATAAAAACCACAGAGGTGATCAAATACCACCAAAAGAAAGCTCTATTTGGGGAAAAAAAAGGACGTCAATTTTGTTTGGGAGCCACGTCGCACGACCGCGCAATTGTCAGTTAAAGCAACGCAGTGCCGAATCGCAAAATGTGGCCTGGTCTTTGACCAGCCAAATGGTCCGGGGCTTAAGTGGTTAAATACCACCAAAATAAAGCTCTATTTGTGTGAAAAATTATAAAAATGTAATTTGGGTACAGTGTAGCATGACCGCGCAATTGTCATTCAAAGTGTAAGAGTGCTGAAAGCTGAAAATTGGCCTGGGCAGGAGGGGGGTTTAAGTGCCCAGTAAGAAAGTGGTTAACAGAATTCTAATTTAGTAATGACTATGAAATTACGAGAGAATGGGAGGTAGATTACCATTTTCTCTAATAAAAAGTAATATATAGGGCAGATCATCCTAGGAGGTTAGATTTGGGAAGAGTTTAACCACTTCAGCCCCGGAAGATTTGGCTGCTCAATGACAGGGCCATTTTTTGCGATACAGCATGGCGTCGCGTTAACTGACAATTGTGCAGTCGTGCGATGTCATACCTGAACAAAATTTACATATATTTTTTTCAACAAATAGAGCTTTCTTTTGGTGGTATTTGATCACCTCTGCGGTTTAAATTTTTTGCGCTATAAACAAAAAAAGAGCGACAATTTTGAAAAAAAATGCAATGGGGGTTATTTACGAAAGTGCAAGCTACAAGGGCAAAGTGCACTTGAAATTGCACTGAAAGTGCACTTGGAAGTGCAGTCGCTGTAAATCTGAGGGGAAGCTCTGAAATGAGGGGAAGCGAAAATGCTTTTTATTTTCCTTGCATGTTCCCCTTGGATCTACAGCGACTGCACTTTCAAGTGCACTTGTAGTTTGCACTTGTAGTGCAAAGTGGATTTGCCTTTAGTAAATAACCCCCGATATCTTTTAATTTTTGCTATAGTAAATATCCCAATTTAAAAAAGAAAAAAACAAATTTTTTTTCCTCAGTTTAGGCAGATATGTATTCTTCTACATATTTTTGGTAAAAAAAATGCAATAAGCGTATATTGATTGGTTTGCGTAAAAGTTATAGGGGTTGATTTACTAAAGGAAAATCCACTTTGCACTTGAAAGTGCACATGGAAGTGCAGTCGCTGTAGATCGCTGTAAATCTGAGGGGAAGCTCTAAAATTAGGGGAAGCTCTGCTGATTTTATCATCCAATCATGTGCAAGCTAAAATGCTATTTTTTATTTTCCTTGCATGTCCCCCTCAGAACTACAGCATCTGCACTTCCATGTGCACTTTCAGTGCACTTGCAAGTGCAAAGTGGATTTTCCTTTAGTAAATCAACCCCATAGTGTCTACAAACTATGGGAAAGATTTATGGCATTTAAATGGCGCCCTCTGGTGGCTCTCATGGGCTAAGCCGTATACAGAACCTGACCACGAGATTGTGTGTAACTGCGGCTCGGCATTGGCGATATTGACCCTCCGTGACCCCCATCGCGGGAGCCAGCGCCCGAGCTCTGTCGCTCCTCCCGCTCGCTTCCCCCAATACATTCCTATGGATACGCTGCATCTCGTGGGGGCGGCGAGCACGAAAAGCACAGCCTCACAGCACCGATTTCCAGCACGATCCGATCGTGCTGGAAATACAATCTCACGGTCAGGTACTGTATGTACGGGATTTCGCCCAGGAGAGCCATTCTGCCGCAGTATATCTGCATGAGCTGGTCGGGAACCGGTTAACATAAAGGGTTTAGATGTAATCTCAATAAGAGTTAGTATAAATGTTATGTTCACATTTGAGATCATTTAGCATAACACACTGAAATGTACTTTTCTTTTTTATTCATCCTTTGAAGTCAGCATGAATGCAAAGCAATCATATAGTAAAACATATAAAAGCATGCTAAGCACATGATACATGCATGGTAAATTCATCTCAAATGGCAAATGTGTTGCTCAATTTTTTTCTTCTATAAATAACTGTCTTTCCTCTTCAGAGCTTATGAAAACAAAAATGGAAGTGATGCCTATGAAACCTGTTCTTTTCTTCTGTAGCAGATTGTCTACTACAAAATGCCATGTGTGTGTTAATATTAAAGTGGTTGTAAACCCTTGTAAAGATTTTTTTTTTTATGCCACCTGCAAGACAAAGGCATAATGAGCTAGTATGACTAGCATACTAGCTCATTATGCATCACTTACCTTAGATCGGGGCCCCCAAAGCCGTCCTCGTCTCCCTCTCCAGCCACAGCCATCGCTGCGGCGATAGCCGGAATGTTACTTCCGGGTATTGCCCCTCCAGCCAATCACAGCGCCACTCCGGCGCTGTGATTGGCCGGAGCGGCAAAGACGTGACTCCTCGCATGCGCGCGGGAGCCATCAAATCCGGCTAAGCCGGATTTGTGAATGGGATTAACCCTATGAATGCGCCGTTGTCTACGGCGCACATGCACCATAGACAGCGGTGCTTTATTTTTGTAAAATATCTCCTAAGCCGTGTAGGTTTAGGAGATATTTCTTGCACCTACAGGTAAGCCTTAATCTAGGCTTACCTGTAGGTGCAAGTTACATAAGTGGGTTTACAACCACTTTAATCCTTTGTGTTTATTGTTTACACATATCCTCTTATTCTAAAAATATTATGGAATTGCAGAGGCCATCATTTTCTACTAATGTGCTTCCACAGACTTTCTTGATTGTAAAGTCTCAGTTTTTTTTTAGTTAAAAATAACAAACATGTTATGCTTACCTGCCCTGTGAGGTGGTTTTGCACAGAGAAGCCCAGATCATCCTCTTCTTGGGTCCCCTACTAGCTCTCCCTCCTGTTGACTACTCCTACAGCAAGCAGCTTGCAATGGGTGCATCCGAGCCAAGCCGCAGCTCCGTGTGTCCATTCAGACACAGAGCCGCGGTTTGGCCCATCCCCTTTCTCTTGTCATTGTCTGACTGATTTTTATTTACAGCAGCGGGAGCCAATGTTGCCGCACTGCTGTCTCAGTCAATCCTACAACATCACTGGATCTAGATGCTCAGGTAAATATTAGGGGGACTGAGGGGGGCTGTTCCACACAGAAGGCTTTTTATATTAATGCATAGAATGCCTTTGCAATCACTTCAAGGCTTCTCGTGGCCCTACTAATCATAAAACTGACTTAAGAAGGACTCTACAAACAGGAACATTATGAATGCATCATTTAGAACATCAAAAGACAGCAGGTACTAAGGTATGTGAACCTGTGTCCAGACTTATGCACTCTATAGTATGCATATTCTAAACAAGCAATAAAAGCACTTGAAAACAAGCCCTAATTCAGCTCTGGGCATTATGGAGAAACAAAGACCCTGAAATCACAGCATCTTACTCATTTATGTTCTATGGATAACAGAGTCTTTCCAGTCTGCCAATATTCTAACAAACACACAAATTAACCCTTTGGTTTGGGTACGTCAACAGTTCAATCACACAATTCTTGAACCAATGAAACTGCAAGCCTGACTTTACTTGGAAAATGCCATTTAACTGTTAAAATGTTTTTTTTTTTTTTAACTGTAATAATTATGTAATTTATTATTTAGTACAAATAGTGATGCAGGAATGCTCTGTCGGAGAGTTGCTGTAGCAGAAAAATCTTAAGGGAACACTAAAGGTTCCCGTTTTTTTTTTTAAAACAACAAACATGTTATACTTACCTCCACTGTGCAGCTCGTTTTGCACACAGTGGCCCCGATCCTGGTCTTCTGGGGTCCCTCGGCGGCTGTTTCAGCTCCTCCCCGCAAGGACTCCACACCATAATGCGAGCGAGCTCGCATGGTGTGGAGTTACTGCGGGCGTGCTCCCGTGATACAGCGGCAGCCATAGCCGCCGACTGTATCACTCGGCCCCACCCCCCGGCGTGCCGCGTCATTGGATGTGATTGACAGCAGCGCCAGCCAATGGCTGCGCTGCTTTCAATCCATCCAGTGTAGCCAATCAACGGCCAGGCTCAAGAACTCGGAGGATGACGGGAGCGAGCGCGGGACTTTCGAAGGGCCAGGTAAGTAAAACGGGGGCTCGGGGGGGGGGGGGGGCGGCATTCTCAAATGTTTTTTCACCTTAATGCATAGGATGCATTAAGGTGAAAAAACATGTACCTTTACAACCACTTTTTTTTTCTTTTATATTTAGCAATTTTTTTTTTTTTTTTTTCTTTTGTGTGTCAAGTTACCACACCAATATTATACATTTGTATTATTTCCCCTCAAGGAGGTTTGTGTCCCTTGTTAATAAAAAAATGATTTTTGGAAATGTCCCTGCCTACTCACTAGAAAACTCTATTTTTTATTTTAAATCACATAGTCAAGTATTTGCTGTAAATAAAAAAATCCTTTATTTAGGCAGATAACAAATTAAAGGGGAAGGCAGCACTGGAGACCCTGCTTAAATTTGTGCATCCTTTGGACCCCACAGCAAACATCCAAGAAGAGAACACCAAACTCTGTAATAACAAAAAACAAAAAAAAGGAGCACAATCTTGTCTTGGACTCCCAGAGGTCAGGAACAGCAGCAGATAAGTCAGATATATGTCCCCAGTCTGTAGTACTAGAACAGTCATTATTTTTTCCTCTTCCTTGTAGCCTTCTCTCCAGCCTTCTCTGCAGCCTTCTCTGCAGCCTTTGTTGAGGCTGGGTCTCAGGAGGAGAGCTTGTGGCAGGAGGAGGAGTAGGAAGAGGAGGAGGAGGTTGAGGAGGAGGGACAACCTCTGTTAGATCTGTGAACTGTGTTAGTTCACCCAGCAACCCTCTGTTGATCACCTTCAACATTAAATTCTCACTGTATAGGCGTTGCCTCATGTCCATTTGGCCTAGTTTATGGGCCAGTACTGCAGCATAGCCCTCTTCAACAGAGGGGGGCTCTCTGAGGGCCGCAGTAGCCTCTCAAAGAAACTCACAGGTTTCCTCCTCCACCCGCCTAACCCTCCTGGGCATTCTCTGTTGGATTTTCAGGGGAGGCATCTGGGCTCTTGTGCTGGGCCTGGCCTCCTCCTGTGTGCCACTGGGTCCAGCCTCCTCCTGTGTGCCACTGGGCCCTGCCTCCTCCTGGTCCCCAACGTCACCCTCTTCCTGGCTCTGCTCTGGCTGTGTAAAAAAAAGGGACATACTTATATTTTTGGCATCATCAATCACACACATTTTTCACCTCAAGACATTAGAAAATTGAATGCAAAAAGTAATTAAAAATACAATGATTCTGACCCCTGTATTTTTTTATCTTGTCCCCATCAATTTTGCCCACTACTGTCTATTGCTATGTCAACCAATTTTTAAACAAACATTAAATAGTTAGCAATAGTAACATCTATTTTACATCCTCACTTTTGTTACATAGAAATCTTGATATCAATACTATACCTGGCTCCATTGGGCTCTTCAAGGACCTCTGTTTTATCCTCCGAAGAAGCCAGAGCTGGGTTGCAAGGAAGGCTAGAGGGTTGGCTGCAAGGAAGGCTGGAGGGTTGACTACAAGGAAGGCTGGAGAGACCTCTGGGGGGAAGGGTTGACAGAGATTTCCTGACTTCCAGATGGTCATCCAGAAATGATAACTTGCTGTAGTACCACAGACTGGGTTTATAAACCTTATCTGCTGCAGCTCATGACCTCTGGGATTTCAGGACCATATTCCGCTGTGTCCTGTATGTGCCCCTAATGGTAGCTAGTTTGTTGTTCACCTCTTGGATGGTTGCTGTGGGGATCTGGGTTTGTACAAATCCAAGCAGGCCCTCCAGTGCTGCTGTCCTGGCTGTTTTATTTTTATTTTTGCCATTTTTCGTTTGCCACAGAACAGGGAGTTCCTCCCATCTGTCCAGGAACTCCCCCAGAAACTCGGGACTCTTGAAAGCCTGCATGTTTTCTGAAAGTCAAAAGCAACACCAAAAATACTAGTGTCAGTCAAGACTCATCAAATAATCTGTAGGACCATATATAGGCCACAATCTCATCCACTGATGAAACCAAAATCAGAAAAATGTTATGTACCTTCGTTAACACGTTCATTGCTTACTCCCTCTTCCGCCAAACGAACGTATTTTCGACACATGGGTATTAGCTTGATATACACTGCGCATGCATGAAACTCTGCACGTTTTCCCCGCCCCTGATGTTCAAAATAGTCCTTTCCCCGCCCCTTCTCGCTCGTCGTAGTGCTACACAACATGGCGGAGATACAGGTGGCTGAGATTACCTCAACAGAGGATGAAATTCCTGAGGAACCAAAAACCCGATCCAGGAGATATAAGGCATCCAACATGACATTCGAGGAAATGGTGGAGATGGTCGCCATTTTGAGGAGGGAGGATTATGATGCCAAGCATGATGAAAGTGGTTAAAACTCTTCACCAAAAATTAGGGGTGTGCAGAACGAAGGAACAGCTCAGAAAACGATGGTCAGATCTCAAGTTGCGGGAGCCCGACCAATACAAAAGAATAAAGAAAGTTATTGGAAAAAGTAAGTAAATTTCATGTATTTGAAAAGCTCATTATTAATACTTGTATTATGCTGCGTGTTTTTTTCTTTAAGGTAGTACAGTGAAAGATCGCATCTTTCATGTTCGTGGGCACAGTAAACAGTCGTAGTAAACCTCTTTCTACGTACACTTATTAATACAATGTTTTGGGATGATCCAGCATTGAAAATAAAGTTACCATGTAGTTTTGGGGGAGATGATTTTTGGGACATGATGATGGAATATTTTTTTGGGAACTATATTTTTGAAAGATTAAGGGTATGCATTGTAATGTTAAGGAGAGAATGCTCAGCAGCTGTTTAAACATCTGGACTCGGTAGGACAAGTGTGGACCAACAGAACAACCTTTTTAGGGTGTCACACACAGGTGATCCAGTGTATATACTTGGGGGTGTTTCCATGTGTCAAACTTAAAAAAAAATTAGATGTTCCTGTTTTGGGTATGGATCCAATCATGTGTTCAGCTTGTTAAAATTTGGCAAAAAAGACAATTGTACCACACTTCCAAAGAATATTTCATATTTCTCTTTCAGGGCTTATTTTGTAATATAATTATTATTTAGGAACTAAACTATACCTTTTATTACAATCTCAATAGGGCTTCAAAAAGGTTCGACAGATGAGACTAGAAATCCCACACCTCCAACAAGACACCCAGAACCACATGATGTAGAGGAACGTAAAGTGGAGGAAGTGGAAAGTGGCACCACAACAGGTCAGTATCAAACACCACAGATGCTGGTGAATAGATGTAGGCCTACATATTTATACTACAGGTTGATTTTAATTTTTTTAGGTGCTGTTCTGCCTGAAGACCCCGAAAATTTTACAAGTCACAGTGCACAGGTCCTGATACAATACCTAATGGTCTGCTGTCGTGACCTTGAAAAAATAAAGGGAGATTTGATACAGATCAGGCAAAATACCAAGCGGGTGGAGCAAAGGCTATAAAATAGCATGGCTGTGCTTGGGCGGGTTTAATTTTTGGCCACAAAATAACTTTGAACTTGCTTTGTTTTTGCAGGTTTTTGTGTCGTTTAATGTTTAATTAATAATACATGTAGAAACTACGCTAAAACATTTTATAAAAGTTTTTTAAGCATGCCTGTTCATGCGTTTTAAACCAAAAAATATTTTTGACCACTGCAAATTTAAAAACTACTTTTGTTAAAAAAAAAAAAAAGGCCAAAAAATGATGTACAAACAATAAAAAGATTTTAACACACAAAAAAATGTGTTGCTTATTATCTAAATGTTGCCCAAAGTAAGCAAAATTAGGTTTGGTGTTTACACTGACAATGAAGGGTATTTAATAATGCAAAATACACATGGCACTACAAGTGCACTAGGAGAACCTAGGAGAAACATAAAAGAAACCCAAACAAAAAGACAATACGAATACATTTTGGCAGAAATAATTTATTTTACAATAATTAATAATCCACAGGCATATCAATGGCCCCCCTACCCACAAAATAGTCCACATATTGCTGCCGAACATCACGGCCGGTTTGGGGGGCCAAGCCTGGACGGCCAGCTTCCAGGACCACTAAATTGTTCATGTCCTGTAATGAGGCCTAAGGCCCACTCAAATGAAGATAATTCGGGGAATGGACCCGTAAAAAAATTATGAAGGACACAACAGGTCATGACCACATGGTTCCATTTATATGGGGCAAGATAGATGGAGGTGAGGAACAAGCGGAATCGGCTGGCCATGATGCCAAAGGCATTTTCCACCACCCTTCTGGCTCTGGCCAGCCGATAGTTAAACACCCTCTTCTCAGGGGTGAGGGTTCGTTGAGGAAATGGCCTCATTAAATGGGGACCCAGTCCAAACGCCTCATCCGCTACAAAGACAAATGGGAGTCCCTCCACATTCTGCTCCGCTGGTGGCAAGGCCAGCTCATCTGAGAGGAGCCGTTGGGCAAACTCAGTCTGAGCAAAGACTCCTCCATCCGACATATGTCCATTTTTACCAACGTCAAGATAAAGAAATTCGTAGGTGGCCGACACCACTGCCATCATGACGATTCTGTGGAACCCCTTATAATTGTAGTAATAGGATCCCGAATGGGGTGGTGGTACATGCTTGCCGTCGATGGTCCCTCCACAGTTTGGAAAGTTCCATCATTGGGCAAACTGAGATGCCACATTCTGCCATTCATGTGGCCTAGAAGGGAACTGTGGAGTTAAACAAAAAATAGATTAATACTTTCATGCATAAACATTGCAAGCAGATTTGACAAAATCATTCCTGGCCAATATCAAGATAAACTTAGATTTTAAAATGATTTGAAACCACCAAAAAAATGAAAAAATAATAAAAACAGTCACTTATCAAATTCAACAACCCCTCTGATGAGCTATTTAAGATATTTTATGGGGGGGGGGTTGAAGATGAGTTGGGGACCATACAAATCAAGGCTGTAGCACTCTGTATGAATTGAAAGAAAATATAACATTCCTAAGCAATCTTTATTAGGGGCCATTTAGGGTAAAGCACTACAATGAAGCAGACAACAAAAGAAAGGGAAGTGACTAGGCTAGGTGGGTATGGCCCCAGGATAGCATGCTGGAGAGGTTAGTTAGGGGAAATATGCATGTAGGCCAAAAAAAGAACATCAAAAAATATACAACATGCATGGGAAGAAAGGGGACATTCCCAGCATATTACAATCTTGGGAATTAGGGACTGATGAGAGAAATATTAAACATTATTAAGCAAGAAATACATAAAATGTGATGTTTGAAAGTAGAAAACTTACCTTAATATAGTCCTCCTGCAAAACTTGAAGAATGGCAGAATACGTCTCTGGTATAATGATCCCCAGAGCCTGGGGGGAGATGCCTGTTGAGAACTTGAGGTCCTGCAGGCTTCTCACAGTCGCCAGGTATCGCAACGTGGCAATGAGCCTCTGCTCAGCAGTGATGGCTTCCCACATAACGGTGTCCTGCCTGGTAATATAGGGGGACACCAAAGCCAACAGATGCTGAAATACGGGGTCAGACATCCTGAGAAAATTCCTGTAGTCCTCAGGATTATTCTCCCTGATCTCCCGCAACAAAGGCATGTGACAGAACTGGTGCCGCTGGAGCAACCAATTCTTGGTCCATGAACTCCTCCTCACCCTGTTCATGGCCTGGAGTCGGGATACAGCAAGAACGACGAGTCTGTAGCCGCAACATGGCTAGATAACAGTCGGCTGCTCAGAACGAACTAAAAGAACGCACGGAAGAACAGCAAGGCCTATGAAGAACGAGCTGAAAAACAGAAACGAGCAGACAAGAACACACTGAATAAACAGATACGAACTGACTAGAAGCACTGAAAGACAGATACGAACCCACAAGCACAAACTGAACTCCACAAAACGATCTTAAAAGCACGAAGACTGAAAAGCACGAATCGTCTCTCACCAAACTTTTACTAACACACTGTAACACAAAATTATCAAAAGCGTCCCAAAGGGTGGCGCTATTCGAACGGAACTTCCCCTTTATAGTGCCGTTGTACGTATTGTACGTCACTGCGCTTTGCTCGACCGTTTTTTTTCATGAACGTGCATATGCAAGACAGGCTTGAGAGGAAACAAGAAAAATCACGTCGTGAAAAACATCGTTTTTAAAAATGACATTAAAAACGTACGTGTGTACGCGGCATAAAAGGTAAGAAATATTAAATTAAAAAAATGTGGACTTCAGTAAAGATCCTCCACACCTTTCAAAAACATGTTACCTCCTTATATAAAAAGGAAGGCCTTGCATTTCTCTATACTGCACCTTCCCCTTCGTTGAGACTGCAAAAACTGAAAACTCATGAAAATCCCCAATAGCACCTCTAGTTATATATACTTCCCTTATACTCCCTTCCTACTTCGAAGGCTATTCATTCTCCATTTCACCACCTTTCTCCCCTGATGGCCCACTTCAATCATTAACTACTCAAGATTTTAATGATTTGAACAGTTCTACAATGCCAGGTACCCTTTTCACAGGCATAATATCAAAAATCTCATTTATGTACCTGTTCACAAGGTTTCACATTCCCAGTTATTGACTCATTTTGCCTTATCTACTAATGTTTGTTATATGAACTTAACTTTAATATTGTACGAGTATACATTTGTGTTTATTGTAGCGGCTGCGCCCGCATTTATTATTTTTATGTTCTCCTGTATACGATCTCAATAAAAACTTTTCAAAAAAATAAAAAAATAAAAAGGAAGGATCTTTTGTTCAAACTTTAGCAGAATATTTGTTTTTACAAATCAAACTTCCTACTATTCCTTTAGCACAACGCGATTGTCTTGAAAGCCCCATTACAGCTATCAAAATTCAATTAGCAATTAACTCTCTTAAACCAAATAAACGTCCAGGCCCAGATAGCTTCTCTGCCCTATACTATAAGAAATTCTCTCATATCCTTGCTCCAATGTTAAAAGATGCATTTAATTCTCTCCTTAACGATCAATCCTTTCGCCCCAAAACATTAACGGCTATAATTTCAATGATCCCCAAACCTCAGTCAGACGATACATCTTGTTCTAACTATAGACACATTTTATTACTCAACCTTGACATTAAGTTACTAGCGAAAGTCTTAGCGACCCGCTTAAATAGTGTTATTAAATAAAGACCAGGTTGGCTTAATCCCACAGAGCCAAGCGGCAGTTATGTACGCAGGACTACTTTTTTAATTCAAGCAGCTAAATCACAACAAATATCCATCTGTCTCTTATCTTTAGATATCAAAAAAGCATTTGGTACAGTTTTGTGGCATTACCTACATTTCATCTTGCAGCGTTGGGGACTTGGTCCTCATTATCTTAGCTGGGTCTCCTCATTATACAAAAATCCCCAAAGCTTATGTTAAATATGCTGGATAAAAATCAAACCTATTTGACATCTATAGGGGTACGCGTCGGGATGTCCACTTTCCTCACTCTTATTTGCCCTACTTATTAAACCCCTTGCTCAATCAATCCGTACTGACCCTTCTATTAAAGGTCTAAATTTAGCTGGTCAGCAACATAATCTTTGCCTATTTGCTGATGATATTTTAATCTTTATTTCATCCTGTAACGACACCCCGAGTATGAAAGGGGTTAAAGCCGTTTAGGACATTCCATTCCCGAACACAAAGGCAGATACCGAACACTCCAATCAGCCGAACAAGAAACTCATACGAATAATTCTCCCCCAAGTACGAGACGAGGCTCTGTGTTGAGGGTTAAGCAGGAATCAGCCTTTATTGAAAGGAATACAAGTCTTATATATAGTAAAAGAGGAGGTTCATACCTCCTGTTCATATTACTCTGAAAATACACCTGTGACCAGACCTAATTAACATGAGCCTATCCTTTAGACAGCCTAGATGACTCAGAGACATGACCTTTAGGCCAGACTTGCCGTCTTGTAGCTCAGAAGACACAATCAACATTATCACAAATCGACACAGAACTCCTTCACACAATAGCAGAGTTAATTAACACAAACAACAATGGGGATCTAATGACTCTTAGATCCCATACTAGACTTATTTACAATAAACACATTCTAGCAGACAACAGACAGACAGGTGACTGGAGTTGATGACATCAGCACCTTCTATGAGCCTCAACATTATGAAGCCATCACTGTAATATGGCATATACAGGGTTCCCAGAGTCTGTGTGTTTTGGGGGGATATGGACTTGAATCCAAAGTAACATTACTTCAAGGTCCCCAGGCATACACCTCGCAAAGAGTATTGTTCCCTTAAAATCCATGGCCCATAATCGGAAGGCAAGAGACTAGCATTCAGTCCTCTCCAAAAGCCTCTGTCCCAGCTAAGTCTCTCACACATCTCCCCTTTCGACAGGAGACTAACACAGGAGGAAACCCCAGACGGGTTGACTCCGAAGTTAGTCAGTAGTTCCATTCCCCCAATGCCGGTATACACACAGTACCCCAAATAAATTGTCCCAAGCAGAGCATTACTCACCCAGCCAACCTCTGCCTCTCTCAGAGAACATATCCACTGCTGGGGAGAGGCCTGGACTGGCCCTTCTCCATGGAGTCCTTTTAGCCGCTGGAGAGAAGACAGGGTGACTGGGCTCACTCCGTTATGCTGTTGGGGATCTGGGCCGACTACCCAGCATCCCTGGGGTATACAGGTGGGGAATGAAGACCCATCCACCTTTACAGGAAATTTGTCCTCTGTTAGTTGAGGGTAGAGGCCAGAAGCACTCTGCCCTGTTGCCAGCCCTTCTGCTGGAAACCCCACACCATCTGCTCCGGCTAACTGTTGGGGAGGGAGGCCGATTGCCCCGGCTCCCTGGGACTCTGTAATTGTTTCTGGTGCTGGGCAGAGGATGTTAGCACTCTGCCTGGTTGGCAGCACTTCAGCTGGGTTGGTGTCATCATTCTGGGGTGCCGTCTGCTGTTGGAACTCCCTTTCACTGGTATTGTCTCCCAGGTGCACGAACCCTTGTTGGGGAGGGAAAATGGCTGCTTCTCCTCCCTGCATCTCTGAAATCTACTGGGAGAGAGGAACCATCACCTTCTCACCTTGGGCCCCTGAAACTGCCACAGGAGTAGAGCAGGGGTCTGCAGTACTCTGACCTGCTGCCAGTACTTGAACAGGTGATGCATAATCTATAACATCCTCTGAACAGTCCATTAAGTCCATACATTCTGTAATCTGTAGCTGGAGAGATGAGCCAACTGCCCCAGCTCCCTGGATCTATACAGTTGTTGCCATTGCTGGGCAGAGTTTGGTAGTACTCTGCCCTGTTGCCATCACTTCTGCTGGGGACTCCACATCATCTGCTTTGGCTAACCGTTGGGGCAGGAGGCTGAATTCCTCCCCTCCCAAACTGTGCAGCTGCCATTGGGGAGGTGAGCTGGCTGCTCCCTTTTCCGTTCCCTCATCTGGCTGCTGGTAAGTGATTACCATCTTCTCACCATGAGCCTTCTGAACTGCCCCAGGTGTGGGGCAGAGGTCTTGGACCCTCTGTCCGGTGACCAGCGCCTCAGCTGGGGAAGTTCCTTGCAACTCCACAGATACTGCTGTTGGTGCTGGGCAGAGCACACAGAAGTTCAGCCCTGATACCAGCTCTTCTGCTGGAGGCTCATTAGGTTGTTCTTCCTCAGCAGAAAAGTCTATCAAATCCCCTTTCTCTGACACTGGTGTCTGGGGATAGAGTTTCACCATCTCCTGTCCGTGGAACCCAGAAGATGCTATTAGTGCTGGGCAGAGGTTAGCAGAACTCTGCCTTGTTGTCAGCACTTCAGCTTTGGGGATGGCAATCTCCAGATTTTCCACTGCCGATTCTTCAGCCAGGATTTCAGAGTTGTCAACTGGTTTCTCCTGATAGTCCCAGGCAAAGGGAGCCCCACTCTCCTGCTGAGCAGAGTCTAGCAGCTGTCTGTAGGCGATCTCCAGCTTCCATTCCTGAATGGCCAGAAACTCCAAATCTTCCTGTGCCCAGTGCACTTCCGAGACATTCATTCTTCGCTCTCTGTGCTCCATTATTTCCTCCAAAAGCCACTCCCGATCACTCCCAAAGTCAGGGTCCCTGGACAGCCTCCAATACAACAATCCCAGGCCATCATAGTCAAAGCCTTCCGTGGGGCTGTCATCCGCTGACCACGGGCACTCTTGGGCTACATACCACCGGAGGGCTCTGTAGCTCTCGTCAAACCACATCTCTGCCCGGATCAGCCTGCTTAACTCAGCTGTCCACTCCTGCTTAGGTTGTTCCCTCAATAACAGCATTCGTATTTCATACTGCGACCAGTACCTTACATGGATGGAGGGGAGGACTTTTCCCTGGTGTTGCTGCTCGAGAGCTAGCGCTTTCTTCCAGAGTTCGCAGCGGATAGAATCAGAACATCCGTTGCGTGACGTGACGGGTGGCCCCGCTCTCAGCTACAGAAGAGACCTGTCAGGCTGCCGGGATTCCCGGGGTGTCTCCATTGGAGACAGGATGCGCTGCACTGGACATCTCATCGCTGGAGCCTGGACCTGGATGGAGAGGAGATCATCCACCGCTGGACCCCGGAGAGGAGAGCATCCATCGCAGAATACTAAGAGTGGATTACCACCGCTGGAATCTTTTTTTTTATTTTTTTTATTTTTAAAAAATGACTTTTCCCAAAGGTGTCTGTGTGTTTTTTTACAATTTTTTACACTTTCTTTGTGAAATCGTAGGGGTACAATGTACCCCTTACCAATTCACATGGGGGGTGGGATCTGGGGGTCCCCTTTCTTAAAGGAGTCTTCCAGATTTCGATAAGTCCCCCGCCCGCAGACCCCCACAACCACCAGGCAAGGGTTGTGGGGATGAGGCCCTTGTCCCCAACAACATGGGGACTTGGTGCTTTGAGGGGTCCCAGACCCCCAAAGCATCCTCCCCATGTTGAGGGCATGTGACCTGGTACGGTTCAGGAGGGGGGGGCACTTTCTCGTCCCCCCCTCTTTTCCTGCGGCCTGCCAGGTTGCGTGCTCGGATAAAGGGTCTGGTATGGATTTTTGGGGGAACTCCACACCATTTTTTTTTAAATTTGGCGTGGAGTTCCCCTTAAAATCCATACCAGACTTGAAGGGTCTGGTATGGATATTTGGGGGGAACCCCACATGATTTTTTTTTTTTTAAATATGACGCAGGGTTCCCCTTAATGCCAGATCTGAAGGGCCTGGTAATTCATTATAGCCGCGAGTGCTTTTAAATGACTTTTTTCCTTCAGAAATTACACTTTGTGCAGGGACAGTTCTAAGCACGGGAAACAAGCGCTACTTATACTATACACCCCCCAGGTATGAAATTGAAAGGAATATTTCACTTTTATTGTTTCACTTTAAGCATTATAAAATCACTGCTCCTGAAAAACCGGCTGTTTTTAAAACTTTTTTTTGCATTGATACATGTCCCCTGGGGCAGGACCCGGGTCCCCAAACACTTTTTATGACAATAACTTGCATACAAGCCTTTAAAATTAGCACTTTAGATTTCTCGCATAGACTTTTACAGGGTGTTCCGCGGCTTTTCAAATTTGCCACGAACACCCCAAATTGTTTGCTGTTTGGCGAACAGGCAATGTTCGAGTCGAACATGAGTTTGACTCGAACTCTAAGCTCATCCCTAATGTTTTAACGCAAGATAAAATATCCAACTTTGAGAATATATGGAATCCCTGGGTGACTCACTTTTTGCCTTCCAATTTTGATGCTTCCCTACTAAGACCTTAGTAATCTCGATTTATACTTCTATTCTCTGCATTCATGGTATGTGTTTATTACCACGTACTACCCCGGGGTCCCCTACTATCTATCATTTTCTTTCTTCCCTATCTATTTTTTCTCCTACCTAGGATTACTTTTTCTTTTATCTTCTTTCTCTCTTCTACTTATTCCCCCTATTCTCTCTCTCCTTTTTCAATTTACTCGTTATATAGTTCTGATAGCAGAACTTTTGTTTCCTTGGTTTTCATTATACCAATTGTACATAGTTCCAATATGAAGTATAAGATTTTAGAATCTATAATTAGATTTTATTTATTTTTCATTTTTTTTAAACTATACTCTTGATAATAATTAAGACCTTTTTTTTTATCTGTGGTCATCTTATATTACCTCGGTCTAAGTTGGTTTTATCCTTTCTTATACAATGTATGACATAATCTTTTGAGTAGTTAGATCCATGCTAAAATTGTTTTAGTTAAACTACTTTTAGTTTATGTTGGGACTACAACTCAATATTACTACCATATATGTGATCTTCTTTTTTTGCTGCCACCATATGTACTTATGTATGCTAATTGTTAAATTCAATAAACAAATTTGACAAAAAAAAAGTGGACTTGATGTGTGAATGGGAATAAAAAAAACTATAGTGGGATTTTTTTAAACTTAAAATATGATTGCATGTGGTGACAGTTGGAAGGGGTTTGTTGACCGGGGGGAGGGGGGGCTACATTCGTGTAGCTCAGCCGAGCGGACATGCTAATTTAGAGCTTCGCACTCCTCCGGTGATTTCAGAGGCATAACAGCACCCTGTCCACCTGAAACTCGCCGCCTCAGCAGCGATCTGTTTGCCTCATCTGTGGGGAAGTTCACTATGGCAGCCACTAATAAAGTCCTAGCCCGGGCTTCATCCAAGATGGTGACGCTATGACACTATGGAGGATGATGATGCCTGCTCACAAGTGAGTATTGCACTCGACCTACCCTTGTCACGGCTCTCACAGTAGAATTTTTACAAACACGTCGAAACAATGCTGCAAACAGGTCTGCATTCCACCTTAGATCATATTCTGACCTAGAAAACAACATGGATGATATGGAGTAAAACTACTGTGAGCAAGCTGAAGCCCTTGAGGCTTTGCAGGAAGAGAACAGAATGTTCTTGTCCCGCTTAGAGGACGCTCAAAATCACTCACGATGCTCCAATCTGCGTGTGCGGGGACTGCCTGAAACAATTACAGATTTGCAGTCTACTACTGTGTTGTTCTCCCCATCGAGCATCTGGAGATGGACATAGTCCACTGGGCCATGACCAGGTAACAGCCAGATGGCACACCCAGAGACATTATGGTGAAGTTTCACTTTTATCAACAGGAGCATGCAACAAGGACTAATTTACCAGGGCCATGCTTATCATATTTGGCCCCTCTCATCATAGTAAAACTCAGAGCCATGAAACCTCAAATTCAAGTTCTACTTCAACACCAGATCCGTTACTTCTGGACTTTTCCTGACTTTTGGTATATTCCTGTTTACGTTTTTTTTTGCTGACCACCTCAAATTATCTATATTGGTCTCATTATCAACATATACAGAGTTGATATTTCCTTAACAGACCCCTCATTCTCCTTCCCTTTACCCTCTTCCCTTTCCTCCCCATCCCCCCCTTCTTTCCCTTTTCCTCTGTTTTCTTACCCCCACTGCCTTTTCCATCCCCTCTTCCTCTTTTTTTTTAGTTTTCCATCCAGGTGGGGTTATACTGTATAGTCATTGACAAATTATTATTGAAACCATACTGGGTAGACAGGTTATGCTTACTTTACATTGTTGAATGTTTTCTAAAGTGCCTCTGTTCCCCAGGGCAGTTAACACTGCATCCTCTCATGCTTCCTTCTCCTGAGAGATTTGGCTCTGGAGACAGAATTTTTATAATGGGTGTTTATACATATTTATGTCTCATTACTTTTGATATTTGAATTATCATCTTATGACAATACAATTCCAAAAAAACCTGTTTGTAATTATTATGTATATTTTCTTTTATGAATTGTCTACTGTTTAATATAGATTGATGCATATACATACTTCTAAAGAAGCTGTACAAATATTAGGCGAAACATGTCAAGTGGGAGCATCAATTTTAATATTCAACTTGATATATGTATCTATATATAAAATAAGAATTTGTGGGACCTTTAAGGCGCAAACACAGAAGATTTAGAAAAATAGAAAATGTATTTTGATAAAAGTACATAAGTGAAAGCATAAAATACTGCCCATTTTATTTTCGCACCAATTTTGCAGTTTTTTGCCTACTTTGAGCCACCGTAGGTTTCCACACTGCGTGACAGGAAGTGAATTCAGAGATCTTACTGATCTTCCACTCTTCACTCTGGCTCCATTTGGTGGCGTTGCGTCATTTCCGGGGGGCATGGTTGGCAATCAAGCGTCATTTTCGGCGTGACTGGATCCTCTAATTCATCTTATTGCGTGTCCTCAGCTCGTTTTGGCGCCATGAATTTGGCTCCAAATAAGCTGGAGGGGGGTATAAGAGGAGGTAATCATCACTCATTGCAATGCTTGGTCCGCTGAAGGAAGGAACCTGTGAAGTGCTACGGTTACTATTAGGTATTTAAAGGATTTACTCTGTCTCTCCTTACGATGTATACCTATTCATTATTTAAGTCTAGACTTTTTTTATTTTAAAGGAAATCCCGGAACATCTTGGCAATTAGCCTTTGAGGACAATTTTCCTTTCTTGTAACAGAGTTTTTTTTTAATTCCCCCCCTTTTTTTGGGCGTTCCAATTTTTATATGGAGCATGAGTAATATAAAGGTAGGCCTTGCTTGGAGAATTTTCTCTACATCTCCTCTCCTGTTTTGGTTTTCTAATGAGGTACCAATTGAGATATGTTTATTTGCCTTTAATTCAGATGGACCGATAGATCCTCTGTCTATATCCCCTCTCTATGATACTCCCAAAAGGTCCTATACACCCTTCCACAACTAGTAGAGGTTTATATCTTGAACACACAGGTTGGTATTAGGGTCAGTGCATCTACTCTGTCCTTGATTGTTCATAGTCCTTGATGTAATTGTATATTAAAATGTATTATATATGTTTTGTTTGATGTGTAATATGTATTTTTTCTATTGTAGTGATCAGTTCATATACAGTGCCTATTATAAAAGATCTCCTGAAGAAGCCATAAAAGGCAAAACATGTAGAGACAAATCAGATGTGCACATACTGTTGGTATATTTGTTACTGATCTATCTGTAAATATTTTATGCTCTCACCTATGAACTTTTATCAAAATAAATTTTCTATTTTTCAAAATCTTCTGTGTTTGCGCCTTAAAAGTCCCACAAATCCTTCTTTATATATATGTACATAATAGGATTGTGGCGCTTTCAAAATTTGTTTTTTCAACAATCCAGCTAAAAAAAAAGCAGCAGCTAAAAGGCATCTCTACATGGCATTTTATCTCCTCAACACAGCGGCAAGGGTCACCAACATGACCAGGCACAAGAAAACAGGGAATCGTCCCCAAAAGCTGTCAGAGTTATATCCTCTCAAGCCCAAGCAAAATGGCGCCAGCGCCACATCCAAGCTGGCATTGGGACCACAATCTCAGCCAGCCCTACAAGGGAAATTACACAAACGGAGCACCCTCCTAAATCTCCCAACTCCTTACCACCCACATCTTTATCTGGGAGCCCTGAGAAGTCCAGATTCCGGACGAATGCAACGGATGATGAGCTGAGCCCGCTTCATATCTCAGGGGATGATACCAGGGAGGACACCAGGGAACTGCCAGACTCAAATGATGTGTTTCCCACTAGCAATCAGCCAGTTTTAGATACCGTTCTCAAGGAGATGCTAGTCTCCCTGCGGAGCTCACTGCACTCAGACATGGAATCCTGTATGCATAAGTTTGGCAGGGATCTGAGCTCCGTTTCTGAGAGAGTGACACATGTTGAAAACAAGATGGGGGAATTGGCAGTTACAATCAATGACTTGGTTGATTCAAATGATGGAAGGGATAATGAAATTGAGGCGCTTAAAGCCAAAATGGCGGACATGGAGGACAGAACCTGGAGGAACAATGTAAAGATAAGGGGATAAGGGGATTAGGGGATTCCCAGAATCTGTTCAGCAGCATGACCTGCACACATATATATCCCAGCTCTTTAATCACAATCCTCCCTGATATGTCGGAGCTTGACTTTACTGTAGATAGAATACACCATCTACCCAAGCCCTACTACCTCTCTGAGAATGTCCCTAGAGATGTCATATTGAGACTACATTTTTACCAAACCAAAGAGATATTGATGGCAGCGTCCAGGCAAAAAGATCAGATTCATGCGCCATACACCAAAGAAGGCAGGAAGATTAACACGATAACGAAAGCCCTCAGGAATCATAATTTAAGCTACAAATAGGGATTCCCGACAAAACTAATTTTCACCAAGGAGGGGGTGGATTATGTGATGGAATCAATGGCAAAAGGATTGGTCCTCCTCAACTCATGGGGGATAATCCCAGATACACAGCCAAGGATCCTACAATTATGGACGCATATGCTACTAAAAGTGAGTGAAATCTACAGACAATACACCACTCATCACCATTCTAAAACCTAATGGTGATAAAGTTTATGTCCATTAATACTAAAGGACTCAATCCCCCCCCCCCCAAATGCTCTCATCCTAAGTTTCCCCACCAATAAAACGCTAATGCTGACTCAAAGAAAAAAGTGATGATGATAGCAATAAAGAACTCAACTGCCTTCAAGTTACATACAGCAGTTACAGATCCACAAGGCCGCTTCCTAATTCTAGTATGTGACATAAACTCCACCACATATAAAGTGGCAAACGTGTATGCGCCGAACAAGGGACAGATTAGTTTCTTTAACAAGATTATGAAAAAAATCCAAAATATAAAGAAAGGACAGGTGTTGCTGTGTGGAGACTTCAACATTACCCCTGATCCATCACTAGATTCCACAGCTACACCAAAACGGACACCACCATCCCTTAACAAGACTCTGAGAGCGCATGAGTTGTTCGACTCCTGGAGATGTCTCAAAGCTAATGAAAGGGACTATTCTTTCTTTTCCAACAGTCACAGATCCTACAACAGGATTTATTTATTCTTAGTAGATAAGTAGTTATTGTTTAATTGTAAAGGGGCTAAAATCAACAACATTACATGGTCGGACCATGCCTCGATCATGTTAATAGTAGGAGTCTCTTCTAGCCACAGCCCAAAATAAATCTGGAGAGCTAAGCCCAGGCTGTTCCAGGATGTTCCGACCAAGTCTAGAGTTGATAAACAGATAAGAGAGTTTTTTAACTTAACTGTCATTCAGTGTCTGATCCATTTGTGGCATGGAATGCCCACAATGCATTTGTGAGGGGGGTCCTGATCCAACAGGGAACAAGAGGATGAGGCAGCAGCATATGACACAATTGATATCTAATATAGAGACATTTGAGAAACAAAATATGGCTACTCCGTCCTTACACCTCACAGTACAACTAACTTTGAAAAGGCCTCCAGAAGACTGAAGTTAACATATTACACAACTGGTAATAGAGCAGGCAAAATGTTAGCAAGCAAATTCAGAGGTCAAAGACACAAAACACAGATCCCATACATAATTCCTTCCATTACACACACCAAACAATACCATCCACAGGCTATAGTGGACGCTGTCAGTCAATATTATGGATCACTGTACAACCTTAAAAACGATTCCACTATACCACAACCAAATTCTTCACTCATAGAATCATTCCTACAAAAAATTGATCTTCCCAAACTCTCCCCTGAACACCTTACAGACCTAAACTCTCCCATTTCTGATACTGAAGTGAGACAAATAATCCACAACCAACCTAACAACAAATCCCCTGGACCAGATGGTTTCACAGGAGAATATTTTAAAACATTCCAAGACACACTGATCCCACACTTGGTTGACATAATCAATTCAGCTGCTGCCTTGTCCTTTTTTCCCCCAGAGATGTTAAGGGCCATGATAGTGGTATTGCCGAAACCAGGCAAAGACCCAGATAAGCCCCAACATTTTAGGCCTATTTCTTTAATCAATAATGATATTAAGATTTACGCTAAATTATTGGCTACCAGACTGGTGGATATAATACCTTCACTGATAGATATGGACCAGTCGGTTTCACCAAAGGGCGCCGCATCATTGGATGTGATTGACAGCAGCGCAAGCCAATGGCTGCACTGCTTTCAATCAATCAATGAATGAGTCGAGAAGCCAGCAGAAATGCCTGCGCGTTCACAGCGCGGGACTTTCGAGGGGTCGGGTAAATAAAAGGGGGGCTCGGGGGCCGCTAATCCAGAGATGTTTTTTCACCTTAATGCATAGAATGCATTAAGGTGAAAAAAAGTTTGCCTTTACAACCCCTTTAAACACAGAAAAGCGGGAGGAATAGGTCATGTACACATACAGGATTATTACTTCGCAACTATATTAACTCAGCTGAAGCATTGGTTTTCACCACACTCCAATGCTTTGTGGATAGAACTAGAACTAGCACAAATTCCACATGGTAATTTACAAGACTTCCTAATGACAGCCCCCTCTAACAAGTCACTGAACACAAAACTAGCACCCCCTATTCTGGCATTGGTAAGAGCATGGATACACCTTAGGAAGAACTTAAAAGGGGTTAGTGACATATCACCCATGAAGCTCCCTCTGACGGCGGTCAGTCTCCTGATACCGAATATAAACATTAATACATGGGTAGAAAAAGGAATCAATTACCTAGAGGATATACTAGAAGGGAAGCAAATTAAACCATTCAAACAGCTACAACTTGATCACCAACTACCTCTTACAACACAATACACACACATGCAAATAGGCCATCTATTGAAGAAAAATCCACAGGTACTCACATTCTTACCAGGGAAAGTATCACGTTACTACCAAAATACCTCAACCTCAGCTAAGGGAATATCTATCAAATACATGACTTTACAAGACAAAAATACTTGCGATAAATCCCAATCTATGATAGCGTGGGAACGGGATATATAAGAAGAATACATGACCCAACTCTGGGAAAAATTGTTTCGCCTCATTTACGCCTCCACTAAATGCACAAACGTATGGGAAATGCAACAAAAAATTACACTCCAGTGGTACCTTGCACCATACCGGATCTCCAAAATCTACCCAGAGGCCTCTCCACATTGCTGGAGACTATGCGGCGGCCTGGGCACACTGTACCACATGTTGTGGTTGTGTTCCCAGCTCCGCCTATTGTGATCCCAAATTGAAAGGTTGCTATCTCTTATCATAGGCACCCAACAAGTATTAACTCCGGGCATTGCGCTACTGTCACTTGATCTACACAACATACCATTGCCCTACAGAACCGTAACCTCACATATTATCTTAGCTACACGTCTTATTATTCTAAGACACTGGAAAACATCATCAGCACCCAAAGTCACAGAGGTCATACATACCGTCCATGGCACTTATGAGGTATTACACTCCTCAACGACAGGGAAATATGAAAAAACCTCACAAGACTGGGGTCCATGGCTAAACTGGTACCGTAAGGGAGCAATATTGTAATGCAAGTTATTAAAACCATCGCTTGGAACCTTGGGATAGGTTTTATTTTATTCTTTGTAGTAAGCGGTCAACCTCACTAACTCTATTCTGACTTATTGAGATTTTCTACACAGTTAATTTTTGTTTTGTTAATGCTTACAAAGGTAAAATACCATTAAAGACATAAATATGTTTACAACTACACACAAGGAGATAGATCCTCATTACCAGAGTGTATCCACCGCGACCATTGAGAGGGATCGCAAGGGGTGGAATCAAGTGTAAAAGCCCACAATTCGGGTCCTGAAATACTATCTCCTGTTGATGATACAATATGTAATTTCATGACTGAGACACATTTGTAATGTGTTTTCTAAGTTTATTCGTGTTTAACTTGTTAACTTGCGATCTTCAATAACAAAACAATTGAAACAGAAAATCAGTGGGAGGTCTGTGATAGGTCAATTCAGATCATCTGATCTGGAATATTCTGTATCTAAGGTCCCCATGAATTTCTACTGGTTAAAAAGGTCATATTATCCCATGGAAGTTTCCAGAACTCCAGGGGTCCCTATAAAAAGGGTCTTTCTCTGGGGGTCCGTGGCCAGTCGCCTGAGGGAAAATCATCCAGCAGAGCTTGGGCTATAATACTGAGCCATTATACAAAAGTCCGCTGGATTTTCCCATCAGCGACATGAAGACTCTTTTGAGACAACTTTTGGAGCCTGCGGAGACTGAGAAGGGAGAAGACTGGCTGCGGCAGTGCCTCGCCTTACCTTCGGATCAAGAAACCGCTGTTGTAGAGGCCAGATCCATTGCGGGGAATACAGCAGAGCCGACAGATGAAGCTGCCATCCTGTGTGAAGAGGCAAATTCAGGAGAAGAGTTTCCACTTCCAGGTGGGAGGAGCAGCGCCATCACGGAAGGGGGAGCGGTGGGTGGAGTATAAGGCGGAAGGTTGAGCAAGAGACGGCGCATTCGGGCTGAAAATTCTCCCCTTCTACACCCAGGAGCGAGTCATCGGGCAGAGCTGAGCCGGCCCATCGTAACAAACGACAGCTTGAACAAGACGGGAGGCGGAGCTAACAGGACCAGAGGTGTTAGAAGCCTTCTCCTCAGCAACAGGAGACACTTCCAGTATCCAACAGATCAGCGCAGCAGAGCGGGGAGCCAGCAACCCCTGGCAGCTCATCGTGGTCTGCACAGCAGGGAGACAAAGCAGAGGGGTTAAGCATTCCAGTACTGTGTTCATCTCAGCAGCCAGACTCAGGTGGAAATATGGTTTCTACATTTTCTGGTGAGTCAGCTTCTCTTTCAAAATTAGTTAAAGAATTGCATTCTAAATCAGCCATTGCATTTTATCCAATTATTAGGTCTTCCGATCCTGCTGCTTCGGTTTGGGAAGCTACCTCAGGTATCAATAGTGGTCCTTTATCTCAATGTTCTATTTCCCCTAAGACCCCTTTCACACTGAAGCGTTTTTCAGGCGCTTTTGGGCTAAAAATAACGCCTGTAAAGAGCCTGAAAAACCGCCCCGCTGCAGTCTCAGTGTGAAAGCCCGAGAGCTTTCACACTGAGGCGATGCGCTGACAGGACATTAAAAAACTCCTGCAAGCAGCATCTTTTGAGCGGTGAAGGAGCGGTGTGTACACCGCTCCTCCACTGCTCCTGCCCATTGAAATGCAAGGGCAGCGCGGCTGAACCGCCGGCAAAGCGCCGGAAAAGCGATGCTGCAGCGGCGCTTTGCGGGTGGTTTTAACCCTTTTTCGACCGCTAGCGGGGGTTAAAAGCGTCCCGCTAGTGGCCGAGTACCTCCGCAAAAACAACGGTAAAGTGCCGCCCGTGGTGTGAAAGCAGCCTAATACTGATAAAGAGCCTGTGGTTTCTATTACCCCTGGTAATGTCCCTGAGTCTCATTTAAAAGAAACAATACCCTGTGTACTGTCTCCTTGGTTTCCACCTTCCTTTAGGCATGAAAGAAAATATATGGAAGGGTGAATTTGTGAATGTATTATCTCTTTTACTATTTGTGGGTTGAAGAACCCCTTTTTCACATATAAAATTGACCAATAGCCTGAAAGACGATATGGTGGTTTGGCTACATTTTTTGGTTCATTTTAAAGGAAGAGCAAGAAGAATTTATTTTAGAGAGCTATTTTAGTTTATTCACTGATTCTGCTGGATTTGTTGACTTTGGAGCTATTTGGGGCACACATTTGTGTTCTGCTCCATGGCCGGCTGATTGAATAAGCAAAGGTCTTTGTAAAAATTATGTGTAGCTTGAACTGTTTCCGTTAATAGTGGCTAAAATTTGGGGAGTGCATTTTGCAAATATATGGCTATTTGTTAGCACTGACAACAGGGGTGTCCTTTTTGCTGTTAACTGTTTCTCCTCAAAGTCACAACCTGTTATTTCTCTTCTGTGCTATTTGGTGTATAAGTGTCTTTGTTTAAATATCTGGGTCAAGGCACAATATATTCCAGGTAAGGAAAATACAATGGCAGATGCACTTTCTCGTTAGCAGATGGAACGGTTATTTTTCCTGTTGCCCTCTGCAGATTCCCAAGTAACCCCATACTAGGCTTGTGCAATTTGTTTCGTAACGAATCGAAATTCGTCCGAATTTAGCAACTTTCGGACATTCGGAAGCATTCGAATTTCCAAACAAAGCAATTACGAATAAAACCGAATCCGAAATAAATTATACCGCAAATAGCGAATGCCCGAATGTCTTTGGCATAATTCGTTATGAAAAAAGTTACGAATGTACGAATCCATACGAAGCACAATAACACTCACTCTGCTCTGCTATCTGCTTCTCCCTCACTGTGCTGAACTCCCTCTCAAAATGGTGTACAGGGGCGGAGGCTATAGCCGCATGTAAAAAACAAAAGTAAAATACGAGATTTCTAATCCATTCGAAGCACAATAACACTGCTCTGCTCTCTGCTTCTCCCTCACTGTGCTGAACCCTCTCAAAATGGTGTGCAGGGGCGGAGGCTATAGCCGCATGTAAAAAACTAAAGTAAAATACGAGATTTCGAATCGTTACAAATAACCGCTATGTATTTAGAAAAGTACAAATCCATTCGAAGCACATTAGGCATAATAGGCAGCATCGTCGTGAGAGAGACACAGAAAATTATGAATCAAAGAACCCCAAAAAAGTTACGAAAGTAGGAGTTGTGTCCAGAATCAACGAAAAACAATATACCCTACCGAAAGTACGAATTATAAATCAACTAAAAATTCAATGAAAAATGTCGCTTGCGAAAATACGAATTAGTCCGAACACGAAAAATCCCATCTAGCAAAATTACGAATGATTACGAATCAACAGGACCGAAAAGAAATGAACCGAAACTAAACAAATTTTTCCGTTGTGCACAAGAAATGAACCGAAACTAAACAAATTTTTCCGTTGTGCACAAGTCTACCCCATACCCCCAGCATCTATGGGAAATCATCTAGTTTCTGAATGTATTAAATAATTGCTAGCTTCTATATCATGGGTTGGTTACAAATCTTCTTGGATGTTATGTTACAATTCTTGAATGCTAATAACATGGACCCGTTTTCTTGTTCTGAGCATATAGGTGTGGCCGGCCGCGGACCGAGATGGCAGCGTGAGAGCTGAGCTCCGCATCCCAGGGATTATTAACGGCTCACAGTGGCTCTCCAGGGGGTTATTCTGACCCATCCATGGAGCGATCTGCATCCCACCAGCCCCGGGACCATGACGAGGAAGCAGAAAGAGTTTAGGAAACCCCAGAAGCTAATGGACTTCTTTACATGGGGAGAGCATGGAGGTAGGCAAAATGGCCCTGGCACAACATCAACCCCAGCACAGAGCACACAATTCCCTGGGGATCCCCTAACAGCTCACAGTCATACCCTAACTCTCCACAGTCGGCTAGTCCGGCCAAACCTAAATTCAGGATGGATGGATCCAGATGCAGTCCAGCAGCCGGCCCTGACACTGATTCTGGGGAGGACATTAGGGAACTGCCTGATAGCATTGAGGTATTGCCCACCATGAATCAGCCTGTCATGGATACAGTATTAAAGGACATGCTGTTATCATTAAGGAGCTCACTCCAAACGGATAAGATGTCCTGCATGCAGAAATTCAATAAAGAAATGCAGGTGGTTGAATCCAGAGTGGATCACATTGAAAACAAGATGGGGGAGTCTGCAGGGACTATCAATGATTTAGTAGATGTGCATGATGAGCGAGGGGAGGAAATAGAAGGGCTTAAAACGAAAATCACTGATATGGAAGATAGGGCAAGAAGGAATAACTTAAAAATCTGAGGAATTCCTAAAACTGTCCAAGAAGGCTATCTGCGGGCCTACGCTATCACCCTTTTCAAAGATATCCTGCCTGAGCTCACAGAGCTGGATGTTTCTATTGGCAGGATCCATTGCCTGCCCAAGCCCTCATACCTCCCTGATCAGGTACCGAGAGACGTTATATTAAGATTGCATTTTTACTGCATTTAGGAGATGGGGTAGCAATGTTCTCTTATACTGTTTAATGGACATAATAACCCCGTGGAACAGACAAACCCATGGCTCCTGAGGTATTTTAGTGCCAGTAATTTCTTCTATTGTTATTAATACTTCTTTGCAATATGCTTTTATTTTGGGACACCATATATGGAACAGTTTCCGCACATCCCCTCCAACATAAGTTGGAGGCATCCCTTTGGTACCAGTGTAATTTATCGGGGGTTATATACCAGCGTGCCAAACACTTATAATTCATTTCTGTCGTACTACAATCAGGTGATATAGCGCGTGTCAACCGTAATATTTTACAGACATCTACTTCATTATCCCTTATTCCCATCTCTTCCTCTCATTTTTAAATAAATGGGGGGGGGGGGCGATATCTTTAGTCCAGTCAAGATTCTGTATATCTTCGAGATCCCTCTCCTTCCATCTAATGGAAGCAGGCTGCCCTCAGACCTAATTGGTTGGGGGAGGGACTCCACAAAGTGTTTCAACTGTGCATACCTGCACCTATTTACTACCATTACCTATTACTATTTTATTAGTCAGTTCTTGAAAAGAGCATATTTTACCACCCACTGTGATATCTTTTTTTTTTTTTTTTTTCGAGAAAAAAAGTTTTTTATTGAACAATTTACATTTGGAACATAATTCTGCAAGTTACAAGGCAATACTGGAGAAATGCATAAAACAAGAAATGTGGCTTATACATATATATAGGCACAGTAGATCAAAAAACTTGTTCAGATTGAACACTGGATTCAGTGACTATCAATAAGTGGAAAACCCTATGTCCACGCTATTCATGGAATTGCACGCTAGAAGGATGTATAGTATTACGGACCATCAGTGCATGTGTCTGCGGACTCAAGCCATCGATCCCAGATTTTGTAGTACTTATCTGGACAACCTCTGTTGATGTATATGAACTTTTTGTAGGGAAGAGTGTTATTTATATCTAGTTTCCAATCGTTGAAGCTGGGGGGAGTGGGTCTCATCCACTGTCTGGCTATAATTTTTCTAGCATTAAACAATGTTTCATGCAAGAATGTTTTAGTGAATTTGTCCATCTCAGAGTCGGGGAATATCCCCAGTAAGCATTGTTTGGGGTCCAGGGTCAATGGGGATCCCATGTCATCATGGAGGAAGTCAACAATCTGCTTCCACAGACCCTGAAAGACCGGGCACGCCCAGAGTAGATGGAAGAATGTGCCCGTCGTTTGGTTACACATTGTGCACAAGGTAGAAAACTGTCGTCTAAAGCGGGCGATTCTTAGGGGGGTGAGATACGCTCGGTGCACCACGTATAACTGGGTCAGCCTGTCAGAGAGCTTGGGGGATACAGTCTTGCACGAGTCTAGGGCTTCACTCCACTCCTCATCCTCCAGTGGGCCCACCTCTCTTTCCCATCTTGGTTTAAGGCTGTAAGCTAGCGTGGTAGATGATGGGGTGAGAAGCATGACATAAAAATCAGAGATCAGCTTTCGCGGGTCCACACCCTTAACCACAGCCATAATAACATTAGGCGTAGATTGTGGCAAAGGCTGGGGAAACTGAGCTTGGGCTGCGTGACGCACCTGGAAGAATCTAAAAAGCATAGAATTGGGCAGCAGGAACTCATTTTGGAGGTCCTCAAAGTTTTTAAGTGTGCCATCGGAAATTATGTGGTGCAAATAATATATTCCATATTCGCACCATATCTCTGTGTCAGGGATCAAGAGAAACTCTGAGAGTAGTCTATTGTGCCATAAGGGGGCATAGTTGTTGTATTTAGGGGTCGTTAATGTTTTAGTGGTGATGTCCCATACGCGCCTATATTGGTACAATAGGGACCCACGGTCTCTATTGGAGTTATTCCCACTATGTCCCACTGCAATTGCAGTGAGTGGGTCAGTGGTCAGTTGTGCCCACCGTGGACAGAGGAGGGTGAGGAATCTGAGTCTGTCGGTTTTATCTATGTGGTATAGTTGAGACAGTTGGGACGCAAGGTAATAAAGATTTAAGTCAGGGAGGGCTGTTCCACCTAGGTCAGTAGGGTTCTTAAGGACTCTCCAGGCCAGCTTGTGTCTGTTGTTACCCCAAATAAATGTCTTGAGTATGGCCTCCATTGACTTGAAAAATTTCAAGGGTAAGTATACGGGTGTGTGCCAGAGTATATACAATATTTTCGGAAATAATATCATTTTAACAATGTTAATACGGCCCCACACGCCGAGCGGCAGTCTCGCCCATACCTGGGTTCTAGACTTGATGAGATCGAAAAGGGGTTCTATGTTCAGGGATATATAGTCAGCCGGTGTTCTATTCACCAATACTCCAAGATATTTGATAGTGTTCACTCGCTGGAGTGGTAACTGTGCCTGTAGCTTGGGAGAGGGGAAACTATCCATAGGCAGTATTTGAGATTTCTCCCAATTAATTTTAAGGCCAGAGAACTGACCAAAGTGTTCAATTGTATGCAACGCCTTCTGAAGCGATGTGGCAGAGTCGGCCAGGTATAGTAGCGTGTCGTCTGCGTATAAGCTAATTTTTTCAGTCAGGGAACCAAGGCAGAGACCCTGAATCTCGGGGTCCCCTCTAATGGAGATTGCAAGGGGCTCCGCCGCCAAGGCATAGAGGAGCGGAGACAGTGGGCAGCCCTGTCTAGTGCCCCTGGATAAGTCAAATGTCTGGGAGGCCCTCCCGTTGGCCACTACTTTACCCCTGGGTGCCAGATATAATAATTGAACCCACTTAATAAATCTAGGTCCAAAACCAAAGCCACGGAGGCATCCCCAAAGGTACCGCCACTCCACTGAGTCAAAGGCCTTGGCAGTATCCAAAGCCACCACCACCCGGGACCCAACATTAGTATGTGTCGCTTGTAAGTTAATATACAATTTTCTGAGGTTGAAGGAGGTGTTACGCCCCGGCATAAATCCAGCTTGGTCAGCATGGATCAGGGTTAGAATCACTTGGTTAAGGCGTAGGGCAAGTACTTTAGCCAGAATCTTTATGTCTACCTGGAGTAGCGATATTGGTCTATAAGATTCCGGGAGGCCTGGGTCCTTGCCTGGCTTAGGTATGAGGATAATTACCGCCTCGCCCATCGATGGGGGTAAGGTGAAATTGTCAAATAGATGGTTGAAGAGGGACAATAACTTGGGGGCAAGTATCTCGATGTATTGGGCGTAAAATTCTATGGGCAACCCATCTGAACCCGGGGCCTTGGATCTGGCGAAGCTCCCAATCGCTGTGGTTATTTCGTCGAGTGTAATAGGTGCGTCTAGCATAGCCATTTGGGCATCGTCTAGCTGTGGAAAGATGATTTCCGCCAGTAGATCTTCCAATTGAGAGTCAGTGGTAGAAACCTGGGACGTATATAGTTGAGAAAAGAAGTCCCTAAATTCAGAAGTGACAGCCTGGGGTTCCGTAATCTTTTCCCCATTAGGACCAGTGAGGGAAATGACAGTAGGGGGTCTATCCTCACTATGTGCCAAGTAGGCCAACAGTTTACCCGCTCTCTCCCCATGTTCATATAATTTTTGTCTGGCAAAGAAAAGTTTTTTCCTGGCCGTCTCGTGTTGTAGCTGATTAACCACCCTGGTTTGTAACCTGAGTCGGGCAGCTCCATCAGGAGAGGGGTTCGACATGTACCCCTGTTCAGAGGAGGACAGATCCCGCATTGCCCCGTCCAGTATGGCTGATGAATTAGCCTTCAGCCTGTTGATAAAGGAGGTCAGAGTCATACGTGCATGCAGTTTGAAGGCTTCCCATACTACGTCTGGGGATGCAGATCCGTCATTCTCTAAAAAGTAAGTTCTCCAACTGTTACCAAGCTCGTCATCCTCCGATAACAGGGTGAGCCAAAACGGATTCAGGCGCCACGTACGGGGCGGTTTGTCTAATGGGATGGAGAGGCTAATGAAATATGGGCTATGGTCTGAAAGTAATCTGGGGGCAAATTCAGCTTCCAGTAATCTTGGGGCAAGGGTACTAGAAATGAATATAAAATCTATACGGGACATGGTGTTATGGGTAGTTGAGAAACAGGAGTAAGCTCGAGTGAGCGGGAATTTAAAACGCCAGGTGTCAGTGAGATTAAAGGAAGAGATAAGTCGGGAGAATCTAGTGTGGGTTGGAGCTGTAGTAGATAATGGCGAGGGCGACAGTTTGTCTAATGTAGGGTTCAACGTAGCGTTAAAATCCCCCAGCCACACCGCCTGAATCGAAGGATGACGTGTCATATATAGCAAGCCCTCTGTGACTATAGTAGAATTAAATGGTGGAGGTACATAGAATGCCATCAGTAGGAAAGGTTCACCATACAATTTAACCGAAAGAAAGACATAGCGCCCCTGTGGGTCAGACTGAACATCACACAGCTCAAAATGTACCGTCTTGGCAATCAAAACTGAGACTCCGCGGGCGTGGGACGAGTGGGATGAATGATATGCCCACCCAATCCATGGCCGGCGGAGTGCCATCTGGAGCCGACCCTCAACGTGTGTCTCCACTAACACCACAATGTCGGCTCGTTGTTTTTTGAGAAATGAGAAAACTGCAGATCTCTTTACCTTGTCCCCAAGCCCACGCACATTCCAAGTGAGCAGTTTTATCGATGCCATAAGTCAAACATTAAAACATATCGTGGGACAGTAGCATTACATGAATACAAGGTTTGCCATCTATGCAGTATCAATGTTAGCATGCACTTCGTTGTATTGCAGTCCATCAAGAAAAAACGAACCTCCCCCTCCCCCCTCCCCACCCTGCATCTTCCCCAACTGATGCGGGTATGTTCCCAAAACCAAAAGAAAGTAACAACCGGTAGCAGATAAAACCAAAATATCTTGCTGTTACGTAAAAGATCTGCAGCGATCTCCTCACATGGGAGGTGTGGAAGATCCAATGCCCGCAAATAAAGAGCAACAGGCTCTTCTTGTACTGTGAACCAGAAGTACAGTGCGGGGTCGGTGGTATAGAAAGTTCTGCAGTCACATAATAAAGAGATGCGTGTTCCGGTTGCTGGGGGGCGAAAATTCGCTGTGTTAGGCATGTGGAGTGTAGGACTGATTGTGCTCCGCAATTACAGTCTCCAGGGTAGTTACATGGATCAACCAGTCAGTGGGGGCCCTAAGTATGGGAGACCCCCTCTGCAGGTTACAATTGAAAGAGGATTATAGCAGGGGAAGGCAAAAGGGGGTCCCAGGGGTAAGGAGCAATAGGGTATGCGCCGCGGGCAGTAAAGGGGAGACAAAAAAAAAGGGGGGTAACATACCAGGATTTGCAGACTCCCGCTGCGGCGTATAATGTGCTGGTGATGATGACAGGCAATCAATAGTGCTGATGAACATGCTCGGTCAGGTCACTCCGCCGCCCCTCTGGCGGGCCCCGGACGCTCCAACCAGGCAATGACTTCCTGAGGATCCTCAAAAAAGAACACACGGCCGTCCCTTTCGACTCTAAGACGAGCTGGAAATAGCATAGAGTATTTAAGATGTTGTATCCGGAGCCTCCTCTTCGCCTCCATGAAGCCTTGGCGGCGGCGCTGCACCTCGGCAGAAAAGTCGGGGAAGATAGCGATCTTGGAGTTTCCAAGGTGGATGTTACCTTTTTCCCTGGCCATGCGCAGCGCCGCATCTCTATCTTTGTAATTCAAGAATTTTGCTATAAACGTGCGGGGGGGAGCCCCCTGAGGAGGAGATCTGGCAGGCATACGATGAGCCCTCTCCACCGCCAGGGTGGGGGAGAAGGCCTCGCGGCCATAGGTGTCAACAAGGAGTTTCTCCAAGAAGGTGGTAGGATCTTTGCCCTCAGCTCCCTCGGGGAGGCCGATGAAACGGAGGTTGCACCTCCGGAGCCTATTTTCCATATCATCTTGCTTGCTTAGAATCTGATTGATTTGGAGCTGCATTCGATCGGAGCTGACTTGGAGCGGCGTAACGGTGTCCTCCACCTCTCCAATGCGGGTTTCGGCAGTCGTGACACGCTCACGAAGTTTCTGGAAGTCTTGTCGCATGAGTGAAAGGTCCACCTTGACCCCCTCTATTTGCGCCGTCAGGGACGTCCGGCAGTATGTGATCGCCTCGAGCAGTTTAGCTGTGTCGCCTCCCGTAGCGTCCTGCTCACCGCCTGCGGCACCGCCATCTCTTTCCTCCTCCTGGCGGCGGTACTGGTCCAATTTCGCCAGGGTGGCCTTTGGCGTTTTTGGCGGAGTCATGGCAGGTATCCGCTGTGATCCCTCCCCCCTCCAAAGCAGGCAGCTCAGTCTATACCGAATGGTAGGGAGCTGTAGGGCTGGTGGGCCAGGAAGAGTCACTAGTCAGCAGGCCGGGTGAAGCAAGATGGCCACCGACCAGCACTAGGCCGAAGCCGGGGCCTTTCCTGAACGCGGCGGCTGCGCAGTCAGAGGCTGATGTATCTGCCTCTGTGGGTGTGAGGGGTCCTCAGGGGGACTCGGTGGGCCCCTGCAGGCTGTTACCTGAGAGCAGGAGGGCCAGGAAGCAGCACAGGCGGCAGGTCGGGTGGAGCAAGATGGCCGCCGACTTCCAGGGCTAGGCCGAAGCCGCGGACTTTCCTAAATGCGGCACCCGCGATCGGGATCGCGGCCCTGCGGAGGCCGCCGTACGAGCGGAGGATGGTGGATTTGCGGCCACGGATGTTCAGGGTCCCCAGGGGGTCCCGCTGGGCTGGTGCAGGATGACGCTGAAGGTCAGGATGGGCTGTACAGGAGTAATGGACGGAGCTCAAATCATGCACGTCCTACTCCATGCTATGTCAGGCCACGCCCCCTGGATCCACTGTGATATCTTTTAATTGTGCGTCTTTTTGCGTGATCCAATTCCCAAACAAGCTCTCTTTCACAGGAGCAAAATAATAAGTGTCACATAATGGTATCAAAGGGGAATTAAATCCCCATTTTTCCCTTTTGTGCACTGTGTCCCACATTGCCATTGCTATACATGTGATCATGTGAGTGTGCTCATCTAAATCTCTTATATGTGTTGGGATCCATATCACTTTCCCTAAAGTGACCTTACTAATCTGACTTTCCAAACTAACAAACCTTTTTTCTTTATTCTTTTTTACCCATTCAACCACCCGTGACATATAAATAGCGGTGTAATACATTTTTATATCTGGTAGCCCCAACCCATCTTGTGCCTTATCTCTCATTAAAACCTCCAAACTTATACGGGGATTTTTGTTCTGCCAAATTAACCTACGCAATAGCGTATTTAGTATTTTAAAATATGTATCTGGTATTGGGATTGGTAACATCTGCATCTTATATAATGCTTTAGGAAGGATTACCATTTTAAAACAGTTTATCCTACCTATCCATGACCTTTGTCTAGAGGCTATTTTGTTTAAGTCGGTTTTGATGTCATTCAACAGAGGAATAAAGTTCAGCTGGTAAGTGGTCTCCAATGAGGATGTTATTTTAACTCCTAAATATTTTAACTCGGTGTCCCTCCATACAAATGGGAAGTCCTGTATTCACTCCTCCTGTAACTTCACATTTATATTGAGGATTTCCGATTTTAAAGGATTTATTTTGAAATTTGCTACCTCGCCATAGGTTTTTAAGGCTTTCATAAGGTTGGGGAGGGTTGTCCTGGGGCTTGTGATATAAAACAAGATGTCATCGGCATAAGCCGCTAGTTTATGTTTCTCCTCATCGATCAATATTCCCCATATATCGGGATTTTGTCTAATCCCTGCCAGCAAGGGTTCCAATAATAGAACAAACAATAACGGGACAGGGGACAACCCTGTTGTGTCCCATTAAACATTTCAAAAGACCCAGACACTGTCCCATTGATTTTAACCCTTGCTGTGGGATGATTATATAGAGCATTTATCCATCGAATCATTGTAGGGCCTACTCCAAATGACTCCAATGTGTTCCGCATAAATAAGTGCAATCCCTAGACAGTGGAAAGATACTGAGAGCCCTTCGCTGAGGAATTGGTTATGTAAAATCAACAAAACTTACAATATAGAATTTTTAAGGTTCAGTGGCGAAACAGGAGAGGAAGGGTTCGTAAGGAAATGGAAAGACTGGTTAACGTACAGGCAATCACTGAGATACGCTGAAAGAATGGCAGAGGGAAGGGTAGAGGAAAGAGTCTGAGAGGGTCAAAACAAAAGACTGGTATTTGGAGAGATCCGGGGTGGGATTATTTTTTAATTTTAGACTGTTTTAATTTTGCATTTGTGGGGCCGGTAGTGGCAGCCCGGCCCCGCCTTAATTTGTTTTGTATGAATTTGTGTCTAAAATAAAAAAAAAAAAAAAAAAACGAATAAAGAAATTGAAAAAAAAAAAAAAAAAAAGATTGCATTTTTACTATACCAAAGAAAAAATAATGACAGCTATGCGCAACAAGGAGCACATTCCCTCGCAATACCAAAGTCTGCAATTTTTTGCAGATCTTTCACAGCATACCCTCCAAACAAGGAGAAGTCTCACTACTATCACCAAAGCCCTCAGGAACCACATAATCAACTACAGATGGGGCTACCCCACTAAAATAACCTTTACCAAAGATGGGAACACAATTATCATAGACTCCCTAGAAAAAGGTCTGAAACAACTCAAAGAGTGCCAGATCATCCTGGAGCAGGAAGGAAATTCCAACTCTCCCAGAAGTTTTCCGCAAACAGAACCAGAATGGAGGAAGGTTACTGCAAAAAAATCTAAAAAGCACTAAAAACCTGGAGAACAAGATAATAAAGTTCTTCTAATCCCTGTGTAGAGAGGCCTCTCTCCCACATGAACTCACCCCTCAAAAATACTTGAGCAGAAGAACGCTGCATCCGGGTATAAATTACCCCTTTTCTGATTTTTGTTACTGACTGAACAGTGTTTATATCTCTCCAGGCGACTGTAGGTTTGTTGCTAACTATGCAGCATTATTCCTTTTCTTGTTTTTTTTTTCCCTATTGTTCCTGTGTTTTACTTTTTAAATGCAGTCTAAAAGTGTGATCCTAACTCCACTCCCTAGATGTATCTACAGCTGTTTTTATCAGTCAACTTTATCTAGAGTGTTAACTACGGGATGGTCCTTTCTATACAACCACTTCTTCCAGCGGTCCCTACAGTCTACAAGGATGCCAGCAAGCCGACAGACAGTGAGTCTGTCCTTATGAGGCCTTTGCACAAGTTTTTCATCACATCCAATTTCAACTTTCACCACAAGAGGGAGCCATGTTCACTTGAACACCCCTGTATAGACACAAGACATCACATAAGCATTCCTTCTTTGACCACATGGGGGTAACTTTCCTATCCATCAATGCAAAAGGGCATAACCACCCTGTCAAAAGGAAAACAATGTGGAAAGAAGCCCAGCAGTTTAAATGTGATGTTCTATGTATTCAAGAAACACATTTTAACTGTCCCTCCTAAATGCTCCAACAAAAGTTTCCCACATGTTTTCTCTGCAAACGCAGATTCCAAGAAAAGAGGGGTTTTTACTGCTTTTGGAGACACTGTCTCATTTCATCTCCACAAAGAAATTAAAGATACACAGGAACGTTATATAATAATAATTTGTGACCTTAACTCCACAACGTATACCATTGCTAACATCTGTGCTCCCAATTCCAACCAAATGTGCTTCTTCAACAAAATTATCCGCAGACTTCAAGCACATCAAAAAGGGTCATTGATCATGTTTGGAGACTTTAACCTCATTCCTGATCCAACTTTAGACTCCACATTGTCATCCACCAGAGTTGGACAAACACTCCAAACCTCTTTATATCAAAACAACCTGTTTGACGCATGGCGTTGTCTTCATGCGAGTGAAAAATACTTCACCTTCTTTTCAGCGCCACACCGGACTTACTCCCATATAGACCTTTTCCTGGTAGATCAGTGGATCTTGTCAAGAACAACATCCTCTTCAATCAACACAATTACCTGGTCAGACCACGCATCAGTGACCTTAATGGTTAAAGACTCATTCTCCTCTAATCCAATCCCAATTTGGAGGGTTAACCCTCTTCTTTTGCAAAGAGAGGACACTAAGAATTCATTGGAGCAACATTTAACACAGTATTTTTCAGAAAATGAAGCGTCTGTCGATAATCATTTTACATTGTGGAATGCCCATAAGGCGTTCATGAGAGGCATTTTCATTCAGCTGGGGGCAAGGAGGAAGAGGCAGCATCAAAAGCAACTACAAAAGCTTACGCACAAAATCCATACTCTAGAAACCCAAAATAAACAGAACCCCGCACCCCAATCTTCCCACCAACTGACCCAACTCTTCTATGATTTACGATTATTTTTATTAGGAGAATTTGAAAAATCTTCTAGGAGACTAAAAACTAATTACTATGTACACGAAAACAGAGCAGGGAAACTGCTGGCCCAACGCCTGTGAGGCAGTAGATATAAGTCCAAAATGCCATTTCTCATACATCCACTTACTAAAGAAAAACACTATCACCCCAATGACATAGCAGATGCTTTTAGCCACTATTATGGCTCATTATACAATTTAGCAGATGATCCCCATACTCCCCAACCCACCCTTGAGTCCATTAATAACTTTTTACAGAACTTATCCCTCCCCCAGCTAAACCCAAATCAATTACTCCATCTCAACTCCCCATTCACGGCTCAAGACGTAATACAGCAATCAACACACTGCCACTAAACAAATCACCGGGCCCGGATGGAAATATCGGGGAATATTACAAGACCTTCAAAAATCTTTTAGCATTATACTTAACTAAAGTTTATAATGCTGCAACTGCTTCTTCGTCCTTCCCTCCAGAAATGCTGAAAGCGTTGATTGTAACACTACCGAAGCCGGGGAAGGAGCCGTCTATCCCTCAGAACTTCAGACCAATCTCCCTCCTTAATAACAATTTAAAACTATACGCCAAACTAATAGCTCTGCGACTAATTGATATTCTCCCCCAGCTTACACCCGGATCAGTCAGGGTTTACGAAGGGCTGCCAAACTACTGATGCCACGAGACGCCTAATCAATATCATCCACCATGCAAATCTGAAAGGAACGCCTTCTCTGCTACTGGCTTTAGATGCGTTCGACAGGATACATTGGGGATATCTGTCCAGAGTACTGGAGGCTTTCGAATTTAATGGTCTGATACTATCAGCAATTATAGCCTTGTACACTAAGCCCTCTGCCCAGGTCTATACCTCGGGCGTCCTCTCCACCCTATTCCATAAAACGAATGGGACCCGCCAGGGATGCCCACCTTCACCACTAATCTTTAACTTACTCATGGAGGCCCTGGTGAGTTACATTCGTAACCACCCTCATATAACAGGGTTCAAATTCCAAAACTCATCTCATACTATCAGTTTGTTTGCAGACGACGTCATTTTGATGCTCACAGACGTGGAGACTTCCTTGGCTTCGGTACACCAAGTTCTAATATGTTTAATGGTCTCTCTTACTATAAGGTTAATGAAGATAAATCTTATATTTTAGGACTTAATGTTCCTCATATAATACAACACAAACTGGCTGCAACATATCATTATAAGTGGACCACCTCAGGGTTAAAATATCTAGGTATCAAACTAACATCTACTGTAGAAGAGTTAAATATGGTGAACTACTCACCATTCCTAGACGGGTTGCGCACAAAACTCCAAGACATAACCAAAACAGAGATCTCCTGGTCAGGTAGGCTGGCAGATTTCAAGATGTTAATACTTCCCCAATTCCTATACTTATTCAGAACACTCCATATTCCAGTTCCTAATAGCTTCTTCACTACTGCCCAATTAATAATTAACAGATATCTATGGCAGGGTAGAAGGGCGAGATGCGCATTTTCGAGACTAACCTCAACTAGGAAAGTGGGTGGGACTAACAATACTCAAAGATTACTATATTGCAGCAATCTTGACTCAACTTAAAGCATGGTTTCCCCAGAATGCCAATACCAGATGGGTAGAACTAGAAAAAACACAAATCTTTGGCAGCAACCTATATCACTTCCTCCTAACTAGCCAACACAACACCACAAAATCTAACATATGGTCCCCGACCATTAGAGCATCCTTACAAACCTGGAAAATTATTTTAACTACCCCAATCCAGAACTCCATACTCTCCTCAATTTCCTTACCACCATTAACCACTTAACAACTGCCCCATGTACATATATGTCGGCAAAATGGCACGGACAGGCACAATCACGTACCTGTACCTGACTGCCTTCGTATGGGTAGGGGGTCCGATCGGACCCCCCTCCGGTACATGCGGCGGTCGGTATCGATTCGGGAGCGATCCGTGATGAGGGGCGGCCATTGGTTTCTGGCCACCCCCTCGGGATCGCTCCCGGCGAAAGAGATGCTTCCCCTTCCTGTGTATTGTAAACACAGGCAGGGGAAGTGATGTCATCTCTCCATGAAGCACTCTAATCGTGCAGAGCGCCGAGTAGAGAAGACATCAGGTTAGTGCACTAACAGTACACTGACACCAGGACACATAGGCACACAATCCACCCCCCAGTCACCCCCAGATCACCCCCCAGCCCCCAGTCACAGTGTCACTGATTGCAGTGATCATTCATTTACTGATTTACATTTGTGATAGTAAAAGTGTCAGGGCAGTTAGTGTTAGGTCCCTTTAGGTCCAGGGTAGCCCCCTAACCCCCCATAATAAAGGTTTAACCCCTTGATCACCCCCCAGGTAACCCTTTAACCCCCTATCAACACTGTCACTAAGCGATCGTTTTTCTGATCGCTGTATTAGTGTCGGTGGTGCCGCTAGGTAGCCAGTTATTTTTTTAGGTTCGCCGCCAGGTTTTTATAGCATCAGGTACCCCCATATATTATCTAATAAAGGTTTAACCCCTTGATCGCCCCCCTGGGTAACCCTTTTACCCCCTATCACCAGTGTCACTAAGCAATTGTTTTTCTGATCGCTGTATTAGTGTCGGTGGTGCCGCTAGGTAGCCAGTTAATTTGTTAGGTTCGCTGCCAGGTTTTTTTAGCGTCAGGTACCCCCATATATTACCTAATAAAGGTTTAACCCCTTGATCACCCCCCAGGTAACCCTTTCACCCCCTATCACCAGTGTCACTAAGCGATCGTTTTTTTTGATCGCTGTATTAGTTATTGTGACAGCAGGAAGGTAAAGTCACCTGGTTGCATCCAGGGGGGTAGGTATATTTCTCCCAGATTCAGGCTTTATGCCGACTTATACAACTAGGGAGAGAGTTGATGAAGCCCAGCTGAGGCTAGTCGGCTCATGGATGATTCATACCTCTAGGGAGAGTGCTGGGCGTCGTGCAGGCAGGGAGTTGATGAGACCAGCTGAAGCTTGTCAGCTCGTTTAAGGCCTCTATAAAAACTCCCAGCTTCATTAGGTGTTTGCTCATGCCTGGAACCAGACCTGTGTGGACTGTCTAGGGAGAGTGAACCCCTGTGGGGTGAGACAAAGCCTGTGTGGCTATTTGTTTGGACATTTACTAAACCAGGGACTTAGAGACTAGGACAGCACCAGGCTGATCCCAGTTGTTAGTTAGGAAACCTGCATGTTTAGTCAGAGGTCAAGCTGACCAGGGTTTATTTTGTTTATGTTTCTTTTTGCTTTGCTGTGTTTTTTGTCACTGTAAATAGAGAAATAAACCGCACCTTTTTGATATTGAAAACCACAACCTCCGTCTGCTGGGCCTGTTTTTGTGTGGGGAGCCCATCCAGGGGATCACACACACCCGCTGCCGAGCTAACCCCCTCACAGTTGGTGGAGAACCAGTGGCAGTTTTTTTTTAAGCCAGCATGGAGGAGATACTGAAACAGCTGGCTCTAGCAAATGCCAATCAACAGCAGACAAATGCAGGTTTGCAAAAGAGCCTTGCAGCCCAGCAACAAGCCCAGCAGCAATCTGAGGCCCGCTTCATAGACCTGTTGCAGAGGCAAGAGCAGAGACTACAACAACAGATGGAAGCAGTAATGCAGCAACGTCCGCAGACCAGTGAGGAAAGCCGTCCCACTAATACCGCGTCATTTGGGGTGAGTCGTTTATTGACAAAAATGACTGGAGAAGATGATCCAGAGGTATTTTTGACCACATTTGAAAGGACTGCTGAAAGGGAAAAGTGGCCTAAGGATCAGTGGGCTGGACTGCTGGCTCCTCTGTTAACTGGTGAATCGCAGAAAGCTTACTATGACCTAGAGCCTGACCAAGCAAAAGACTATGTGATGCTAAAAGCTGAAATATTGGCAAGGCTGGGTGTCACCCTGGCTGTCCGGGCTCAGCGTGTGCATAACTGGACTTTCCAGCTTGGAAAACCCCCCAGGTCTCAAATGTATGATCTCATTCACCTGAGCAGGAAGTGGCTACAGCCAGAGACTTTGTCCGCACCGGAGATTGTGGAACGTGTTGTGATGGATCGTTTCTTGAGAGCTCTTCCTACCGCCATTCAAAAGTGGGTAAGCCATGGAGACCCAGAAACGGCCGGTAAACTTGTGGATCGTGTAGAGAGATACTTGGCTGCAGAGAACCTGACGGCCTCTTCCAGAGACTCTCGGACTTTCCACCCTAAGACCAGACCATCCCCAGGGGCGGATAAGATGATTCCAAGGGGTGAGGGTGGAGAGAGTGAGAGGGTGGGAGCTCTGCCCAGGGTTTGGCGAGAACAGCCTGGGAAGTCGGGGGCTCAAGAGGCAGCCAAAAGGATTGTTTGCTACCGCTGCCGGCAAGCGGGACATATTGCAGCAAATTGCCCGGTTGTGGAGGAACCCATGCAATGTGACTTTCTGACGGACAGACGTCAGTCGCTGTGTGCGACAGTCGCATGCACTGCCATTCGGGGAACTGAGAAACATTTATGCAAAATGTGTATTAATGGTAGAAATGTTGTGGTATTACTGGATTCAGGTAGCCTTGTGACCCTGATAAAGGCTGAATTAGTTAAAACAGAGGTCTCTGGGAATAGCAAGGTAGCTGTTATTTGTGTGCATGGGGACACCCGAGAGTATCCAGTGACTACAGTGTGTTTCAAGACCCCCAAAGGTACCCTCTCTCATCCAGTGGGGTTAGTATCTCAATTACCGCATGATGCCATTGTGGGAAGGGATTTTCCGAAGTTCTGGGAACTGTGGGATGATCCTGAGCCCCCCACTGGTGCCCCTATGTACCAGGAAGGTGATAGCCAGAACTCCTCTGAGAGTGGTGAGGACTCTCCAGAATTTCCCTTGTCAGTATTGGCAGGCGAGACTCAAGAAACTGGAGAGGAGCCCACCTCCTCAGACGAAAACCTACCGTCTGTGGAGTTTTCTGATCTTGAGGTTCACAGGGACAATTTTGCCACAGAACAGTTAAAAGACCCCGCCCTAATAAAGGCACGGGAAAACGTAGTGGAAATAGATGGCGAGTTAGTGAACCCAGATAATACCTGCACTTACCCATACTTCAGCGTAGAGAAGGACCTACTGTATCGGGTGGCAAAAAGGGCAGAAGAAACCGTTGAGCAGCTTGTGGTGCCCAAACCTTACAGGAAGTTGGTGTTGGAGTTGGCCCATGGGCACATTCTTGGAGGTCATCTGGGGACAGAGAAAACCCGAGAGAGGGTATTACAGAGATTCTATTGGCCTGGGGTGATGAAGGACATAGAAAATTATTGTTCCTCCTGCCCTGTGTGTCAGAGGTCGGCCCCGATGCCACATTTCCGTAGCCCGCTGGTCCCTCTACCCATCATTGAGGTCCCGTTTGAGAGGATCGCAATGGATTTGGTAGGTCCTATAATCAAGTCCGCTAGGGGGCACCAGTACATATTAGTTATAATGGACTATGCCACCCGTTATCCAGAAGCGATCCCTCTCCGAAATACCTCGGCCAAAACCATAGCCAAAGAGCTATCTCTTGTTTTTAGCCGGGTGGGTATTTGTAAAGAACTGCTTACGGACCAAGGTACACCCTTTATGTCCCGGGTTATGAAAGAGCTGTGTAAATTGTTCAAAGTGACGCAATTGCGTACGTCTGTGTATCACCCCCAAACCGATGGGCTGGTTGAAAGATTCAACAAAACCCTAAAACAAATGTTGAAGAAAGTGGTGGATAGAGATGGAAAGGATTGGGACTGTCTACTTCCTTATTTGATGTTTGCTATTAGGGAGGTGCCCCAATCCTCTACGGGATTCTCCGCCTTTGAGTTACTGTATGGGAGACACCCAAGAGGGCTGTTGGATATTGCCAAGGAAACTTGGGAAAGTGAGAGTTCTCCCCACAGGAGTGTGATTGAGCATGTCGCCCTGATGCAAGATCGAATTGCACAGGTAATGCCCATCGTGAAGGAACATTTGGCCCAAGCGCAGTTGGCACAGCAGAGAGTGTACAACCGTGGAGCCAAGACCCGTACCTTTTCCCCGGGGGATAGGATATTGGTACTTGTCCCTACGGTTGAAAGTAAATTCCTTGCCAAATGGCAAGGCCCCTACGAGATAATGGAAAAAGTGAGCGAAGTGAATTACAAGGTCAGACAACCAGGAAGGCGAAAGCCCGAACAGATCTATCACGTTAATCTGTTGAAAGCCTGGAGGGATAGAGAGTCCCTAGTCGCAGAAACTTGGTCACCAGCTCAAACTGGTTGCGTGATTCCGGAGGTTGGAATAGCAGCCACCTTGTCACAACCCCAACAACAGGAGGTTAAGGAGTTTGTGCTTCGCAACAAGGAGGTGTTCGCTGAGCTGCCGGGACAAACATCTGGGGTAGAGCATGATATTATTACCCCGCCCGGTGAAAGGGTGAAGTTAAAACCCTATCGGATCCCAGAGGCCCGACGGGAGGCAATACGGGAGGAAGTACAGAAAATGCTGAACTTAGGGGTGATAGAGGAGTCCCAAAGTGATTGGTCTAGTCCCATTGTGTTGGTGCCTAAACCGGATGGGAGCTGGCGATTTTGTAACGATTTTCGTCAGTTGAACAAAGTTACAAAATTTGACACCTACCCCATGCCACGTATAGATGAGTTGATCGACCGGCTGGGAACAGCCCGATACATGACGACTCTTGACCTCACAAAAGGGTATTGGCAAATTCCCCTGGCCAAGTCGGCCAAAGAGAAAACCGCATTTGTAACCCCAGACGGGGCGTTCCAATATAAGAGAATGCCGTTCGGGTTACAGAATGCGCCGGCCACATTCCAGCGGAAAATGGACCAGATACTGAGGCCCCATCGGAAGTATGCTGCGGCTTACCTGGATGACGTAATTGTCCATAGCACAGATTGGGCCTCACATCTGCCAAAAGTGCAAGCAGTCCTAGACTCTATCCGGGAAGCGGGGTTTATGGCTAACCCCAAGAAGTGTACCATTGGGCAGGAGGAGGCCAAATATCTTGGGTACACCATTGGCAGGGGAGTAATAAAACCCCAACTCAACAAAGTCGAGGCCATCCAGAGTTGGCCACGTCCCAACAGCAAGAAGCAGGTACGAGCCTTTCTGGGAATCGCGGGTTATTATCGGCGCTTCATTCCCCACTTTGCTTCTAAGACTGTGCCCCTAACCAACCTGACGAAAGGGAAAGGGTCGGTCATGATTAAATGGACCCCCGAGGCTGAGGCAGCGTTTCAATTCTTGAAACAAGCCTTATGTAGCCAGCCAGTGTTGTACTCACCCGACTTCTCTAAAGACTTTGTCGTACAAAGTGATGCGTCAGATGTGGGGTTAGGAGCAGTATTGTCCCAGGTCTGGAACGGGGAAGAGCACCCAGTCATTTACCTCAGCAGGAAGTTGAAGTCCCATGAGGTAAATTACGCCACGGTGGAAAAGGAGTGTTTAGCGGTGAAGTGGGCTCTAGATTCCCTTTGGTACTATCTGCTAGGTAGGCACTTTGACATGGTTACGGATCACGCTCCGTTAAAGTGGATGGCTCAAAACAAGGAGACAAATAGAAGAGTAAATAGGTGGTTCCTGGCCCTACAGGAATTCAACTTCACAGTAAAGCATCGCCCTGGCGTTCAAATGGGGAATGTGGATGCTTTGTCTCGAGTACATGAATGCCTGATTGCTGGTGTTCCAACCCCAAGGTTAAAACAAGAGGGGGGGGTATGTGACAGCAGGAAGGTAAAGTCACCTGGTTGCATCCAGGGGGTAGGTATATTTCTCCCAGATTCAGGCTTTATGCCGACTTATACAACTAGGGAGAGAGTTGATGAAGCCCAGCTGAGGCTAGTTGGCTCATGGATGATTCATACCTCTAGGGAGAGTGCTGGGCGTCGTGCAGGCAGGGAGTTGATGAGACCAGCTGAAGCTTGTCAGCTCGTTTAAGGCCTCTATAAAAACTCCCAGCTTCATTAGGTGTTTGCTCATGCCTGGAACCAGACCTGTGTGGACTGTCTAGGGAGAGTGAACCCCTGTGCGGTGAGACAAAGCCTGTGTGGCTATTTGTTTGGACATTTACTAAACCAGGGACTTAGGGACTAGGACAGCACCAGGCTGATCCCAGTTGTTAGTTAGGAAACCTGCATGTTTAGTCAGAGGTCAAGCTGACCAGGGTTTATTTTGTTTATGTTTCTTTTTGCTTTGCTGTGTTTTTTGTCACTGTAAATAGAGAAATAAACCGCACCTTTTTGATCTTGAAAACCACAACCTCCGTCTGCTGGGCCTGTTTTTGTGTGGGGAGCCCATCCAGGGGATCACACACACCCGCTGCCGAGCTAACCCCCTCACATTATGTTGGTGCCGCTAGGTAGCCAGTTATTTTTTTAGGTTCGCCGCCAGGTTTTTATAGCGTCAGGTACCCCCATATATTACCTAATTAAGGTTTAACCCCTTGATCGCCCCCCAGGTAACCCTTTCACCCCCTATCACCAGTGTCACTAAGCAATCGTTTTTCTGATCGCTGTATTCGTTATGCTGGTGCCACTAGGTAGCTAGTTATTTTTTTAGGTTCGCCACCAGGTTTTTATAGCATCAGGTACCCCCATATATTATATAATAAATGTTTTAACTCCCTGATTGCCCCTAGAGTTAACCCTTTCACCAGTGATCACTGTATAAGTGTCACTGGTGACACTGGTTAGCCAGTTAGTTATTTTGTTATTTAGGTTCCCCGTCAGGTTTTTATATAGCGTCAGGTAACCCCATATATTATCTAATAAAGGTTTTAACCCCCTGGTTGCCCCTAGATAACCCTTTCACCAGTGATCACCGAATAAGTGTTACGGGTGACGCTGGTTAGTTAGTTTGCTTTTTATAGTGTCAGGGCACCCGCCGTATATAACCCAATAAAGGCTTAACCCCCTGATCGCCCGGCGGGTGATATCAATTAGATTTTAGCATCAGAGAGGGTCTGCGTCAAACCCGAGGCAGCGTCAGGTTAGTGCCAGTAACGCTAACACCCACGCGCAAAGCATACACCTCCCTTAGTGGTATAGTATCTGAACAGATCAATATCTGATCAGATCTATATTCCCAAAAATGCAGTGTTAGCGGGATCAGCCCAGATACCTGCTAGCACCTGCGTTTTGCCCCTCCGTCCAGCCCAGGCCACCCAAGTGCAGTATCCATCGATCACTGTCACTTACAAAACACAACACACATAACTGCAGCGTTCGTAGAGACAGGCCTGATCCCTGCGACTCCAGTGCTGTAGGAGGTGATTTCACCACCACAGTTAAAAAAAAGATGAGCATATATGCTGAAGCATGGGGGCAGCAGAGGCAGAGGAGGGATTTTGCTCCTAATGCCGCGTACATACGGTCGAAATTCCGATGGAATTATGCCCGTGGAAAAGTCAGACCGTGGTGTGTACGCGGTATAACTTTTGCGGGAGGATGCCCCCCTGCTTCGGCATATATAAATGGTGCATGAATGCCCATCATTAGAAGTGGGTGAATTAAGGGAGGTATTCAAATGGTGGGAATACCCACCGATCAATCTCTTTTTTTCGTTCAGCCAACAGGCTGCATGAAAAAAAAAAAGATTACAATACATGTCCAACAAGGACCAGCAACATACTGGTATGTTGCTGGACTTTTAATGGTTATACCAGAATGATGCCTGCGGGTTTAGGTATCATCTTGGTATCATTCTTTTCAGCCAGCGGCCGGCTTTCTTGTAAAAGCAATCCTAGCAGCTAATTAGCCTCTGGACTGCTTTTACAAGCAGTGGGAGGGAATGTCCCCCCCTGGATTTAAAAAGCGCCATTAGGAAATTGGGAAAGCATTTTATCACACCCATCTTGGTGTGGTCAGATGCTTTGAGGGCAGAGGAAAGATCTAGGGTCTAATAGACCCCAGTTTTTTCAAAAAAAGAGTACCTGTCACTACCTATTGCTATCATAGGGGATATTTACATTCCCTGAGATAACAATAAAAATGATAAAAAAAAAAACGTAAGGAACAGTTTAAAAATAAAATAAAAAAGCAAAATAAATAATAATTAAAAAAAAAACACCCCTGTCCTGTCCTGCTCTTGTGCAAAGGCGAACGCAAGCCTCGGTCAGTCGTCATATGTAAACAGCAATTGCACCATGCATGTGAGGTATCACCGTGAAGGTCAGATCGAGGGCAGTAATTTTAGCAGTAGACCTCCTCTGTAAATCTAATGTGGTAACCTGTAAAGGCTTTTAAATGCTTTTGAAAATGTATGTAGTTTGTCGCTACTGCGCATTTGTGCGAAATTTTAAAGCATGTCGTGTTTGGTATCCATGTACTTGGCCTAAGATCATCTTTTTTATTTCATCAAACATTTGGGCAATATAGTGTGTTTTAGTGCATTAAAATAAAAATAAGTGTATTTTTTCCCCAAAAAATGAGTTTGAAAAATCGCTGCGCAAATACTGTGTGGGAAAAAAAATGCAACACCCACCATTTTAATCTATAGGGTCTTTGCTTTAAAAAATATATAATGTTTGGGGGTTCAACGTAATTTTCTTGCAAAAAAATGTTTTCATGTAAACAAAAAGTGTCAGAAAGGGCTTTGTCTTCAAGTGGTTAGAATGGATGATGTGTGACATAAGCTTCCTAATGTTGTGCATAAAATGCCAGGACAGTTCAAAACCCCCCCCCAAATTACCCCATTTTGGAAAGTAGACACCCCAAGCTATCTGCTGAGAGGCACGTCGAGTCCATGGAATATTTTATTTGTTGACACAAGTTGCGGAAAAAATATTTTTTTTATTTATTTTTGCACAAAGTTGTCACTAAATGATATATTGCTCAAACATACCATGGGCATATGTGGAATTACACCCCAAAATACATTCTGTTGCTTCTCCTGAGTACGGGGATACCACATGTGTGAGACTTTTTGGGAGCCTATCCGCGTACGGGACCCCAAAACCCAAGCACCGCCTTCAGGCTTTCTAAGGGTGTACATTTTTGATTTCACTCCTCACTACCTATCACAATTTCGGAGGCCATGGAATGCCCATATGGCACAATCCCCCCCCAAATGACCCCATTTTGGAAAGTAGACACCCCAAGCTATTTGCTGAGAGGTATGGTGAGTATTTTGCAGATCTCGCTTTTTGTCACAAAGTTTTGAAAATTGAAAAAAAATATATTTTCTTTCTTCATTTTCAAAAAAAAATGAGAGCTGTAAAATACTCACCATGCCTCTCAGCAAATAGCTTGGGGTGTCTACTTTCCAAAATGGGGTCATTTGGGGGTGGGTTTGTGCTATTTTGGCATTTTATGGCCTTCGAAACTGTGAAAGGTAGTGAGGAGTGAAATCAAAATTTTGCGCCCTTAGAAATCCTGAAGGCGGTGCTTGGTTTTCGGGGTCCCGAACGCGGCTAGGCTCCCAAAAAGTCCCACACATGTGGTATCCCCGTACTCAGGAGAAGCAGAAAAAAATATTTTGGGGTGCAATTCCACATATAACCATGGCATGTGTGAGCAATATATCATTTAGTGGACAACTTTTTTGTAATCTTTTTTTTTTTTTGTCATTATTCAAACACTTGGGACAAAAAAAAATATTCAATGGACTCAGCATGCCTCTCAGCAATTTCCTTGGGGTGTCTACTTTCCAAAATGAGGTCATTTGGGGGGGGGTGTTTGTACTGCCCTGCCTTTTTAGCACCTCAAGAAATGAGATAGGTAGTCATAAATTAAAAGCTGTGTAAATTCCAGAAAATGTACCCTAGTTTGTAGACACTATAACTTTTGCGCAAACCAATAAATATACGCTTATTGACATTTTTTTTACTAAAGACATGTGGTTGAATACATTTTGGCCTAAATGTATGACTAAAATTAAGTTTATTTGATTTTTCTTATAACAAAAAGTAGAAAATATCATCTTTTTTCAAAATTTTCTGTCTTTTTCCGTTTATATCGCAAAAAAAAATAATATCGCAAAGGCAATCAAGTACCATTAAAATAAAGCTCTATTTGTGGGAAGAAAAGGACGCAAATTTAGTTAGGGTACAACATTGCATGACCACACAATTACCAGTTAAAGCAGCACAGTGCCAAATTGTAAAAACACCTCTGGTCTTTATGCTGCGTATGGGTCGGGGGCTTAAGTGGTTAAGCTTGCCTTACATTATCCCTGACATAAACTTAACCTAATGGGGAGAAGGAGGGATTGAGAAAATAGAAGACCTTATGATAGGCCCGGCTCCCAAGACCTTTAGGTCTCTTCAAATAGAGTATGGACTACCAAATACAGAATATTACACATATCTAAGAATAATAAACTTCCTATGCCTTTCCTTAAATATCCCCATAACTCTACCATGGCAGGTAATTCAATACTATACCAAGCCAAATACCAAAACTAAAGGAATATCTTTGTTCTATAACATACTTAACAATAAAAATATCTTCAACAAAACTCCCCACATTCAAGCATGGGAAAAAGATTTAGGCACTACCTACACTGCCACACAATGGCAAAAAGAACTTCAGACTACTTACTCAGTGACCAAGAGTATGAATCTATGGGAACTCACACAAAAAATTCTGCTTAGGTGGTATTTGACGCCTTATAGAATTGCCAAATTTTCTCCTCATATTTCCCACACATGTTGGAGAAACTGTGGTGTGGTAGGGACACTATATCACATACTATGGTCATGCCCTGTAATCACCATATTCTGGAAAAAGGTATTTCAACTGATTACCCAAGTACTAAAGATAATGATACCCATGTCTCCAGGCCTTGCACTCTTGACACTAACAATAGAATCAGTACCTTCGGAAACCAGAACGATAGCCGTCCACATTCTCTTAAAGTGGTGTTCCGGCCGAAATTACACTTTTTAAATAAAAATACCCCTAGAATACACAATTTTAATGTATCCTAGTAAAGTTAGTCTGTAAACTAAGGTCTGTTTTGTTAGGTTATTACAGCATTTAGATAGTGTATAAACTAGAAATAGGCCGTGGCCATTTTAAGTGTGGGCATCTGAAGCCAGACTGCCTATGTCTTCCTGGATATCACAAGCAGTGTAATCAGTTTCAGTTTCATGTTGTATTTTCTCTCCAGTTTCATAGCAAGTTGCCGCCCCCTATTTATGTAAACATCTCCTCCCCTCCTCCCCTCCAGTATGTACAAGCAATAATATTCTAGAAATACAGAAATCTGTTGCTAAGGGTAAGAGCTTTAAAAAATTCCTAATTGTAAACAAAATCATTTGTTTCTGTGCAGATATATCTACATTATATATATATAATCTTATTTTCTTTTTCGTACATCACGGGACACAGAGCGACTTAGTCATTACTAATGGGTTATATAGATTACCTTCAGGTGCTGGCACTGGCCACTTCCAAACCGGAAGTACCCTCCCCTATATAAGCCCCTCCTGGGAGCACCTCAGTTTTTTGCCAGTGTCTAAGGTGTTGGCCAAAGAGTAACATGTGTTTTCACTGGGCTTGCGTACAGGTTCTTTTGGGCCTTAGTAAGCTGTTCCGGATCCCACCAAAAAAGCTTCATAGCTAAACGGTCGGTACCCGGGCCTTGCAGCAGAAGAGCAAGGTTTTGCCTGTAATGCCTCTCTTAGGAGGGCTGGACCCTGGGATCCAGAGCTCTGGTCATACCCACGACCAAGATGTTGTCTGTGCAGGGTGCTATACAGGTCCAGGGGAGTGGAATCCTTGGGAACCCGGTCCCTGAAGGTTTAATTACAATGCCTGCCGTGATAGGTGAAGTTTGGGCTTCTGTGGACCAAACAGAGTCCTGCGGCGGGGATCAGGTAAGTGGGGGCCCCCAGGAACTTGGTTCTATTGGGGACCCCCAAGCCTAATTTGTCTTTCTGTCTGTTACCTAACGGTATTCCCGCTAATATCTGTGTATGCCTATAACTACTGAAAATGTAAAATTTTAATAGTAGTCAAGAAAAAAAAAAAAAAGAGGACCGCGGTACCTGTGTTAAAGCACTAGAGGCCGCTGTGGTCCATTTTTCTTGTCATGTGGATCTTTGGTTTTTCTCAAGTCAAAAGATCCAGGCAGTTGGTAAGTTTCTCTGTGGGAATCCACTTCCTCTGCCCTGTTGCTGCGCTCATCCACCGCACAGGCCCTCCGGCAAAAAGGGCCCTGGCTCCTAGTCCCTGTTTGGTTTCGAAAAGGGCGCCAATGGCGCACGGGCGCGTGCGCGGGCACGTGCACGCGCCTCCTATGAAAAAAAAGGGGCGGGGCGGGTGGATGATGCTCGATGCGCGCCACGACGCTTCTGCGCATGTGCAGGCGTCCCAGCTTGTATAAAGACACAGTACAAGTGTCAGCTGGATGCAAACAGAGCTAGCAACAAACAGTGGCACACAGAGGCGGTTGATGCAGGCATCCCCATAGAAAGGCACTTTAGTGGACACCAGCTGGTATATAGCAGCAACTGTGTTAGACTATTACCAGCAAAATTGGTGTATGACGACGGGAATACCTCAGCTTTGTGCTTAAAGGATATGTCGTCCAGACGCTCCGGAAATAGGTCTTCCAGGAAGCCAAAGGGGTCTCCATCGGGCTCTGAGGATATTGGGCATGCTTGTACTGCACCAATCTCCCCTGAGAATTCAGAGGTCAGTAGCCGTAGAAACCCCGCAGGAGTGCCTGGTGCTGCGGCTGTCCCCAGTCCACCTGCTCCTGTATATATAACAGAGGAGGTTTTATCCTCAACTCTGGGATTGGAAGAGAGATTAACAGCATTGATCGCTGCTTCCCTGTCACAGGGAAAGCGCGTCCGATCTCCGTCTCCTCCTTCAGAGTGCCTGTTAGTGGAGGAACAGCCCCACACAGGGATCGACCTACCTGAAGGGGATCAGGATGAGGTTGATTCAGTTATGGAGGAATCAACAGTGGAAGAACCTTTCTTAGCATCTCAGGCTGAAAGATTATGGGTTCAGTCTCTGACTAACATGGTCCGATCAGCATTTAAAATGCCTCTGGCGGAACCACCATCCACTACGGTTTCCTCGCTGGGGTCGCTAAAAGCTCCCCAGGCTGTCTGTTCCTTCCCAATCCACCCTTTATTAGAAGGGCTTATTTACCAGGATTGGGAGCATCCTGATAAAATATTTGCTCCCCCCAAGAGATTTCCGGTGATCTATCCCATGGAGGATAAGTTCATAAAAAAATGGAGGGTCCCTACAGTGGACGCAGCCATCTCTTCTGTGAACAAATCACTGACATGTCCAGTAGATAATGTTCCAATGTTCAAAGACCCAATAGATAAAAAATTGGAGTCTTTACTAAAATCTGCTTTCTCTACAGCAAGCATGGTGACACAACCTGCGGTAGCAGCGATTGGAGTCTGCCAAGCAGTGAAAGATCAGTTGAAACAAGTCTTAAGGGACTTACCAGATCAGCAGGCTCTTGCCCTAGCTGACCTGCCTAGAGCCTTGTGTTTTGCGGTGGACGCCATAAAGGATACAATCCAACAGGCCTCCCGCTTTACGCTGTCTATAGTACATATGCGTAGGCTTCTGTGGCTCAAAAACTGGTCTGCTGAAGCTCCCTGTAAGAAACTGCTGGTTAGCTTCCCATTTCATGGAGAACGCTTATTTGGAGAAGATCTGGACAAATATATCCAGAAAATTTCTGCCGGTAAAAGCTCACTCTTACCGGTTAAGAACAAGAGTAGAAGTCCTTCTTTTAAGAGGCCTACTTCTCCAGTCCCGGGCACATCGGCTGTGAAGCAGTTCCGACGGCCTCCGCGGTCAAATTCAGGGGGCAGAAATCAGGGACAATCACAGGGTAACAAGAAGCCCTGGGTCAAGAGAGGTACAAAACCTCCCCCCAAGTCATGAAGCGTTGCCCCCACTCAATCGGGTGGGGGGAAGGCTTCAGTTGTTCACAGAGACCTGGCGGGACACCATCAGAGACAGATGGGTGCTCTCCGCAGTAAGTCTGGGATACAAGCTGGAGTTAAAAGGCACTCCTCCTGCCCAATTTATGAGGTCAAACGTGCCAAGAGATCCCCAGAAGAGAGGATCCCTCCTTCTGGCACTAGAACAACTATTGCTCCAAGGTGTAATCATGAAGGTTCCCCTGGAAGAAAGCGGATTCGGGTTTTACTCGAACCTTTTCACAGTCCCCAAACCAAATGGGGACGTGAGGCCCATATTAAATCTAAAAGGGCTAAACAAGTTCCTAAATATCAGGACTTTTCGGATGGAGTCGATCCGATCGGTGGCCACCGCCCTACAAGGGCAGGAATGGTTAGCCTCGATCGACATAAGGGATGCTTATCTGCATATTCCCATCTTTCCGGCCCACCAGAAATTTCTACGCTTTGCAGTAGAAGGGCGCCATTTTCAGTTCAGAGCCTTACCTTTCGGTCTGGCCACAGCACCACGAGTGTTCACAAAAATTCTGGCCCCATTATTGGCCAATCTAAGAACACAAGGTGTAACGATAATGGCATATCTAGACGACCTGCTACTAATAGACCACTCAGTGGAAAAGCTGGAAGTAGCTATTCACAAGACAATCAAGTATCTGGAATATCACGGTTGGATTATCAACCGGGACAAGTCAGCTCTAAGACCAGTCAAAAGTCTGGAATACTTAGGGCTAAGGCTGGATTCAAATCAGAGAAAGATTTTCTTACCTCCAGAGAAGGTGTCGTCTTTAAAAGATTTGACCCACTTAGTGGGTACAAAAAGAAAACCATCCATACGCCTCTGCATGAGGCTGCTGGGAAAAATGGTGCACGGGCGCGTGCGCGGGCACGTGCACGCGCCTCCTATGAAAAAAAAGGGGCGGGGCGGGTGGATGATGCTCGATGCGCGCCACGACGCTTCTGCGCATGTGCAGGCGTCCCAGCTTGTATAAAGACACAGTACAAGTGTCAGCTGGATGCAAACAGAGCTAGCAACAAACAGTGGCACACAGAGGCGGTTGATGCAGGCATCCCCATAGAAAGGCACTTTAGTGGACACCAGCTGGTATATAGCAGCAACTGTGTTAGACTATTACCAGCAAAATTGGTGTATGACGACGGGAATACCTCAGCTTTGTGCTTAAAGGATATGTCGTCCAGACGCTCCGGAAATAGGTCTTCCAGGAAGCCAAAGGGGTCTCCATCGGGCTCTGAGGATATTGGGCATGCTTGTACTGCACCAATCTCCCCTGAGAATTCAGAGGTCAGTAGCCGTAGAAACCCCGCAGGAGTGCCTGGTGCTGCGGCTGTCCCCAGTCCACCTGCTCCTGTATATATAACAGAGGAGGTTTTATCCTCAACTCTGGGATTGGAAGAGAGATTAACAGCATTGATCGCTGCTTCCCTGTCACAGGGAAAGCGCGTCCGATCTCCGTCTCCTCCTTCATAGTGCCTGTTAGTGGAGGAACAGCCCCACACAGGGATCGACCTACCTGAAGGGGATCAGGATGAGGTTGATTCAGTTATGGAGGAATCAACAGTGGAAGAACCTTTCTCAGCATCTCAGGCTGAAAGATTATGGGTTCAGTCTCTGACTAACATGGTCCGATCAGCATTTAAAATGCCTCTGGCGGAACCACCATCCACTACGGTTTCCTCGCTGGGGTCGCTAAAAGCTCCCCAGGCTGTCTGTTCCTTCCCAATCCACCCTTTATTAGAAGGGCTTATTTACCAGGATTGGGAGCATCCTGATAAAATATTTGCTCCCCCCAAGAGATTTCCGGTGATCTATCCCATGGAGGATAAGTTCATAAAAAAATGGAGGGTCCCTACAGTGGACGCAGCCATCTCTTCTGTGAACAAATCACTGACATGTCCAGTAGATAATGTTCCAATGTTCAAAGACCCAATAGATAAAAAATTGGAGTCTTTACTAAAATCTGCTTTCTCTACAGCAAGCATGGTGACACAACCTGCGGTAGCAGCGATTGGAGTCTGCCAAGCAGTGAAAGATCAGTTGAAACAAGTCTTAAGGGACTTACCAGATCAGCAGGCTCTTGCCCTAGCTGACCTGCCTAGAGCCTTGTGTTTTGCGGTGGACGCCATAAAGGATACAATCCAACAGGCCTCCCGCTTTACGCTGTCTATAGTACATATGCGTAGGCTTCTGTGGCTCAAAAACTGGTCTGCTGAAGCTCCCTGTAAGAAACTGCTGGTTAGCTTCCCATTTCATGGAGAACGCTTATTTGGAGAAGATCTGGACAAATATATCCAGAAAATTTCTGCCGGTAAAAGCTCACTCTTACCGGTTAAGAACAAGAGTAGAAGTCCTTCTTTTAAGAGGCCTACTTCTCCAGTCCCGGGCACATCGGCTGTGAAGCAGTTCCGACGGCCTCCGCGGTCAAATTCAGGGGGCAGAAATCAGGGACAATCACAGGGTAACAAGAAGCCCTGGGTCAAGAGAGGTACAAAACCTCCCCCCAAGTCATGAAGCGTTGCCCCCACTCAATCGGGTGGGGGGAAGGCTTCAGTTGTTCACAGAGACCTGGCGGGACACCATCAGAGACAGATGGGTGCTCTCCGCAGTAAGTCTGGGATACAAGCTGGAGTTAAAAGGCACTCCTCCTGCCCAATTTATGAGGTCAAACGTGCCAAGAGATCCCCAGAAGAGAGGATCCCTCCTTCTGGCACTAGAACAACTATTGCTCCAAGGTGTAATCATGAAGGTTCCCCTGGAAGAAAGCGGATTCGGGTTTTACTCGAACCTTTTCACAGTCCCCAAACCAAATGGGGACGTGAGGCCCATATTAAATCTAAAAGGGCTAAACAAGTTACTAAATATCAGGACTTTTCGGATGGAGTCGATCCGATCGGTGGCCACCGCCCTACAAGGGCAGGAATGGTTAGCCTCGATCGACATAAGGGATGCTTATCTGCATATTCCCATCTTTCCGGCCCACCAGAAATTTCTACGCTTTGCAGTAGAAGGGCGCCATTTTCAGTTCAGAGCCTTACCTTTCGGTCTGGCCACAGCACCACGAGTGTTCACAAAAATTCTGGCCCCATTATTGGCCAATCTAAGAACACAAGGTGTAACGATAATGGCATATCTAGACGACCTGCTACTAATAGACCACTCAGTGGAAAAGCTGGAAGTAGCTATTCACAAGACAATCAAGTATCTGGAATATCACGGTTGGATTATCAACCGGGACAAGTCAGCTCTAAGACCAGTCAAAAGTCTGGAATACTTAGGGCTAAGGCTGGATTCAAATCAGAGAAAGATTTTCTTACCTCCAGAGAAGGTGTCGTCTTTAAAAGATTTGACCCACTTAGTGGGTACAAAAAGAAAACCATCCATACGCCTCTACATGAGGCTGCTGGGAAAAATGGTGGCTTCATTCGAAGCGGTACCCTACGGTCAATTCCATTCAAGGAATTTGCAAAGGGCCATACTGTCAGCCTGGAACAAAAAAGTTCAGGCTTTAGACTTACCAATGTCCCTGTCCCCTTCCGTTCGCAAGAGCCTCCATTGGTGGTTGGTGCCCCAGAATCTGGAAAAAGGGAAACCCTTCAGTCCGGTTTCTTGGAAGGTGGTCACTACAGATGCCAGCCTCATAGGCTGGGGGGCAGTACTGGAGCAATGGTCTCTCCAGGGCAAGTGGTCAGAAGCAGAAAAGGCCCTGCCCATCAATCTCTTAGAGATACGAGCAGCCCGGTATGCCCTAGTAGCATGGACATCCAAACTCCAAGGGTCCCCTGTCAGAATTCAATCAGACAATGCCACAGCAGTGGCATATATCAATCACCAGGGTGGCACCGGGAGTCGTGCAGCCCAGAGGGAAGCAAATTGCATCCTGGAGTGGGCAGAAGAATATGTCCCAGCCATATCCGCGGTTTTCATCCCAGGAGTGGAAAATTGGAGAGCGGACTTTTTAAGTCGCCAACAATTATGCCCGGGGGAATGGTCTCTTCACCCCGAGGTTTTCCAGGCAATATGCCAGCGGTGGGGAACACCGGATGTAGATCTGCTAGCATCCAGATTCAACGCAAAGGTGGACAGATTTGTGTCTCGCACAAGGGATCCCCTAGCTTGCGGCTCGGATGCCCTAGTGTTCCCTTGGGATCAGTTCAAGCTGATATATGCATTCCCACCGCCACAATTGTTACCGCGATTACTCCGCAGAATCAGGGTAGAAAAGAAACCAGTGATTCTGGTGGCTCCAGCGTGGCCCCGAAGGGCATGGTACGCGGAGATTGTAAAAATGTCAGTGAGGAGTCCTTGGACCCTCCCACATCGTCCGGACCTGCTGTCGCAGGGACCGATATACCACCCTTCCTTACCAGCCCTAGGTTTGACGGCCTGGCTATTGAAGCCCACATTCTGAAAAAGAGAGGGCTCTCTAATTCTGTGGTATCTGCCATGATCAATGCCAGGAAGCCGGTATCCAGGCAGATCTATTATAGGATCTGGAAAGCGTACATTACGTGGTGTGAGGCCAAGAAATGGCATCCACGTAAGTACGTGATAGGGAGGATTTTGGACTTCCTACAGTGGGCTGTAGATAGGAAGCTGGCCTTGAGTACTATCAAGGGTCAGATTTCGGCCTTGTCAATATTTTTTCAAAGGCCCTTGGCTTCGCATTCACTAGTCAAAGCTTTCATACAAGGAGTGATGCGTATTAGCCCTCCGGTTAGTATTCCCATATGTCCTTGGGACTTAAACCTGGTTCTGTCGGTTCTACAGAAACAACCGTTTGAACCATTGCAACACATTTCCTTGGTTCTTCTCACCAGGAAATAGATTTTCTTAGTAGCCATTTGTTCGGCTAAAAGAGTATCGGAATTAGCCGCCTTGTCCTGTAAGGAGCCATATCTGGTTGTCCATAAGGACAGAGTAGTATTACGTCCTCATCCAGCCTTTCTTCCCAAGGTGGTATCGAGGTTTCATTTGAACCAAGATGTGGTTCTTCCTTCTTTTTTCCCCAAACCTAGCTCGGTAGAGGAAAAGTTATTACATTCTTTGGATGTAGTAAGAGCAGTTAAAGCTTATCTAAAAGCCACTGCTCAGATTCGCAGAACGGATACTTTGTTTATTCTGCCGGAAGGCCCTAGAAAGGGTCAGGCAGCATCAAAATCTACTTTAGCCAAGTGGATTCGACAGGTCATAATACAAGCCTATGGCTTGAGAAAGAGACCGCCTCCGTTCAAAGTTAGGGCGCACTCCACAAGAGCAGTTGGAACTTCATGGGCAGTGCATCACCAGGCCTCCCTGGCACAAGTATGTAAGGCCGCAACATGGTCTTCGGTACACACGTTTACTAGATTCTACCAGGTAGACGTTAGAAGTCAGGAGGATGTCGCCTTTGGGCGCAGTGTGTTGCAGGCCGCAAAAGATCCTCATGCCTGATGGCGCCCAGCTTATGTATCCCTCCCCTCATTTGGCATTGCTTTGGGACGTCCCATTAGTAATGACTAAGTCGCTCTGTGTCCGTGATGTACGAAAAAGAAAAAGGGATTTTTATAACAGCTTACCTGTAAAATCCTTTTCTTGGAGTACATCACGGGACACAGAGCTCCCACCCCTCTTTTTGGGACACTTATTGCTTTGCTACAAAACTGAGGTGCTCCCGGATGGGAGGGGCTTATATAGGGGAGGGTACTTCCGGTTTGGAAGTGGCCAGTGCCAGCACCTGAAGGTAATCTATATAACCCATTAGTAATGACTAAGTCACTCTGTGTCCCGTGATGTACTCCAAGAAAAGGATTTTACAGGTAAGCTGTTATAAAAATCCCTTTATGTAGATATATCTGCACAGAAACAAATGATTTAGTTTACAATTAGGACATTTTTAAAGCTCTTACCTTTAGCAAAAGATTTCTGTATTTGAAGATGAGGGATGAGGGACGAGAAGGCCGAAGGTGAGGGATGAGGGGTATGTGTGTGTATCAATCACAGCACATTGCATCGCATAGGCCCACAGCACATTGCAACACCCCCAGCACATCGAATCGCATGGGCCCACAGCACATTGCATCACCCCAGCACATCGAATCGCATGGGCCCACAGAACATTGCATCACCCCCAGCACATCGAATCGCATGGGCCCACAGCACATTGCAACACCCCCAACACATCGAATCGCATGGGCCCACAGCACATTGCAACACCCCCAGCACATCGAATCGCATGGGCCCACAGCACATTGCAACACCCCCAGCACATCGAATCGCATGGGCCCACAGAACATTGCAACACCCTCAGCACATCTAATCGCATGGGCCCACAGCACATTGCAACACCCCCAACACATCGAATCGCATGGGCCCACAGCACATTGCAACACCCCCAGCACATCGAATCGCATGGGCCCACAGCAACACCCCCAGCACATCGAATCGCATGGGCCCACAGCACATTGCAACACCCCCAGCACATCGAATCGCATGGGCCCACAGCACATTGCATCACCCCAGCACATCGAATCGCATGGGCCCACAGCACATTGCAACACCCCAGCACATCGAATCGCATGGGCCCACAGCACATTGCATCACCCCAGCACATCGAATCGCATGGGCCCACAGCACATTGCAACACCCCCAGCACATCGAATCGCATGGGCCCACAGCACATTGCAACACCCCCAGCACATCGAATCGCATGGGCCCACAGCAACACCCCCAGCACATCGAATCGCATGGGCCCACAGAACATTGCATCACCCCAGCACATCGAATCGCATGGGCCCACAGAACATTGCATCACCCCAGCACATTTTTTTTGAGCGGGGGGGGGGGGTGTTACTGCCATACAATAAACCGCACCCGCTGTCCGCTGTAGCCACCTTTTGCAAATCAGCTAAGGTGTTCATTCTTGTATACAAGGCTCATTGCGCATTCTACAGTTTTACAGGATTTAAATGCCACACCAGCTTTACATATTTATGATATTATGTTCATGACAGTCACATAGATCATGGTCATGGCATTTCTATCCTGTTACTTTGTTGTCTTGGACCTCATTGTATCACCTGATTGGAGTGATGAGGCCCATGTGTGGATTTCCTTCCACACCTGGGCTCCACACTTGAATCCATGCCCTGCTTAAAAATCCTTATTTAATCAAATATAAAATTGAACCACATTAAAATTAAAATTAAGAATTAAAAATCGGTACTAATTATTTGATTTATTAATATAGGACATTACCATAGCTTAGTTTTTCTTTCCGTTGTTTTCCATCTTTTGCTTAATCTTCATATACAGTGGAATCCTCTCTTTTTTCTTTTTTTGTTTTTCTAATTTGGCTTTGGTTATAGCTGATCCCAGCCATCTAACACACACAATATTGTATATATATTTTTGACACATTTTGCCATTGGATAGGCATGTCATAAGCTAAAAAAGCTTATATACAATATTTGCGTGCGTGTCAAAAACCAAAATAAAAACAAAAATAAAATAAAATTAGAATTGAATAAATCAAACCAAATTTGAATTCAATTAAATAAAATAATAAAACGATAACTTGCACATATACATAATATATGTGTGTGTTTCGATTCGATCATCTATATGTATATATACTGCAAGCAGGGTTCACCTCCATATTCATCCACTATATCTGCATGCCTTTTTGGAGGTTAGCATAATTTATGTCTTATAGTATCAATACCAGACATATATATTGATTAACATATACACTTTAATAATCTTGCCCCTCCTCAAATAGACATGCAGAATGGTCACACAGGATGAATAAGTTTTATCTATAGTCAAATAACAATAACACACATATTTTTAACATACATCTCAACAACATCAACTCATTGTGGTTTTATGTTTAGTATCTAGTTGTATTAATTCTAGCTTTTTGGAACATCTAGGTTTCTGTACACAAATAGAATCATTATTATTATTATTGTTTTCATCTTTTTCATTATTTATGATTTTAGATATATATATTCATATTTATATATATTTTATTCATTTTCATGAATTCAATGCCAATATTAAGATTTATGTACAACTCACCCCTTTTTTGGTTCCGACCAGTTTCCACTTTTTTCAACTTACACTACTCATGCACTTTGGGGGTATTTTGTTGTGTTTTGTTTTGTTTTTGTTCTTTACTCTATTATAGCATCCCTATTTCGGATGCACCATACACGTGTCATATATAGTTGTTCACGTTATAGATAAAACAATTGTTTAAAGCACTTGTTCTGCGTTAAGCAGTCATATATATATCTAATATCTTTTTTGATCTGGAGTTTTCACTCCTTTTTCACTTAGTGTTTTTTTTTTATATATATCTTTATTCACGCTACACATATGTGTAAAATTTTACGTGCCAATCCTTATTAATGGTTTTGGCATTTAACAGGTGCTTCACAAACACGGAGTGTAATAGACCTAAATTAGTGCTTAATATTCTACCACTGTGTTTAACAGCTCTCATTGGTTGAGAGGTTTTTCAGATCACCTTATATACACAGTTCTTGTCACTTACACTTTAGCTATGAGTAAGCATCATACCCTGATGTGAAACGTGTTAGCCGTCACCCTGCATGTCCCTTCACCTTTGATTGCCTTTGGATGGATTTTGTTTATTTATTTTGTTTTTGATTTTTTTGGCATTTTAATTTTCTTCATTAATAAAGCGTTTAACCAGAGTGCGGCAGTCCAGATAACTTCTTCTCCTCAAGCATTAGAGCATAGCCAGCACCTGGAAGTGGAGCAGGGCGGGAGCCAATTGAAGGAACGTTGAACCTTTGAGCGGTACACCTTTCCTTCATACAATAAACCAATCGCCCCCCACACCCGGGTACTTTGTACAGTTGCTGAGCGGGGGGGGTTTTTTTTTTGTTGAGCGGGGGGGGTTTGCTGCCATACAATAACCAAATGGCCACCCCGGGTACACTGTACAGTTGTCCAGGGGGGGAACGGTGCTGCCGTGGGACGTATTTTTTTTTTGAGCGGGGGGGTATACTGCCATAGAATAAACCAATCCAATCGCCCCCCACCCCCAGGTACTTAGTGCAGTTGTTAAGCGGGGGGGGCGGTGCTGCCGCGGGACTTTTTTTTTGTAGGGGGGGACGTTTTTCTTTTTGGTTGAGCGGGGGGGACTCTCATACCAATCGCCCCCCCGGGGGTACACTGTACAGTTGTGCAGCGGGGGGGGGCGGTGCTGCCGCGGGGGGTTACTACAGTACAGTCAACCAATCGCTCCCGCACCTGTTGTTCCGATTCTCAGAAGGTGATGAGGGCAGCAGCATGTCACATCATCAGGTAGAGGCTCGCTGGGTAGGGAGGGAGGAGCGGAGGAAGAACACAAACACATAGGGAGGGCAGGATGGGCGTGCCTTGGGATTGATGGCAAATATCTCCCATCTCCCAGGAGGCATAGCGGTCAGTGCGGCTGCGGCGCGAAATATAAAAAGGCCACTATAAAACAGTGAGTTTAAAAAAAAAATAATAATATGCCAATTAGTCTTTAGGGGACATAAATACATAGAATGCAAACAACTTGTAAAAGAGGGTGGAACTCCACTTTAAGTGCAAGATTAGTACTAATGCACCATTGGAAAGATCAATTAACCCCACCACTACAAGAAGTTATCTTAACAACTAATACTCACTCTACATATGAACGAATGTTCGCATGGGCACAAAATCAACACCAAAAAGCCAACAATCTGTGGAGGAACTGGGTAGAATGGTATGAAGCATCTTAGACCCATACACACCCTTTGACCAAAACACACTAAAATACATACTCTGCCTACATCAATGGAGTTAGATTTAGTTATTTAACCACGCTTGCTGCATTTTATTATTTTCCTTTGTTCTCTTGTTCTTAAATTTGCAAAGTTCTGGATAAAAAAAAATGTTTGTTTCCCATACCTTCATATTGTTAAATATCTAAATTGATGCGGTAAATGGAAAAAGCCGGATAGGGGAGCTGCCTCCTACCCAGCAGCACAGCATGTTCCTTTTCGGGGTGCACAGGGTGGGAGGTCAGTACCTCCAGATTATGTTCAATCATATCTAATGTTTAAGTAAAACCATACAGAAGTATGTATGTTATCGTAACCTTATGGTAACCTTGGGTACTGTTCAGTCTAAAATGCAGGACAAGGTAAAATTCTATTATTTATCTTTCTTTTACACTGTTTTTTTATGTGTTACATATGCTTTAATTTGTTTGTGTAAAACTATTCAATAAAAACTTATTGAAATTAAAGTCTCAAACCTCCCCCTTCTTGTTTTCAATATTCCTGGTCTCATGTTTACAAAACATTGTCTGGAATCTCCTTTTTTCAGAAAATTAATAATTTGACGTCTTGTTTGAGTTTCTTGAGAGTCGGTTCACACAGGGGCAACACGACTTTGCAAGGCAACTTGGACATGACTTAAGCCTGAACCACAGCGTGACCTGGGACGACTTGAAGTCGCCTCCGGGACAGGCTACCCCCTGTGTTTGGTATGAATCATGAGGGGGAACTGCACGCCAAATTTTAAATAAAAAACCGGCATGGGTTCCCCTCCAAGAGCATACCAGGCCCTTAGGTCTGGTATGGATTTTAAGGGGAACTCCCTACACCAAAATCCATACCAGACCCTTATTCGAGCATGCAGCCCGGTCGGTCAGGAAAGGGGGTGGGGTTGAGCGAGCGCCCCCCCCTCCTGAACCATACCAGGCCGCATGCCCTCAACATTGGGGGGTGGGTGCTTTGGGGCAGGGGGGCAGCCTGCGTTAACCAAGTTTCAATTTAATCGTGTTTTAGAAAAATGTTGCATATCTTTGCAGTTATATCATATTAGGATCTCATCACGTTCTTTCAGAATTGGAGCTGCTACGGAAGCTGCTAGACTTGGTTTTGATTATAGGGACATAAAAACATTGGGCAGATGGAAATTTGATTCATAGAAGTTATATGTTCGTCCTAACTCTTTTATTTGATTGTTCTAGGTCGCCCGAGAGTGGTCTTCCTGATTGTACGCTAGTTTGTTTACTGGGTGCACGAGAGCTGCATCTTGTTCCTACTCCACCAATTTAGGATTGGATCCTTTGTTTCAAGTTTATTGGTTTGGAAAACAGGGTATGTTGTGGGAGGACTTGTTATTTGAATTTGGTAGACTTCTGTTAATCTAGCCAGCCCCTGATATTCTATTAATACATTTGGGCGGAAATGATGTGGGTCAACAAAAAACTTTAGATTTAATTTTGAACATCCAGCATACTATTCGTCAAATTAAACTTTCTTACCCAGATATAGTAATATTTTTTTCAGAGATTGTACCACGTTTAAGGTGGATTGAATCTTTGGTGCTCAAACCATTGAAAAAAGTGCATAGGAGGATTAACAAAGCCATGGAGAAATTCATGTACCCTGTCTATGGTTTGTCTTTCAGACATACAGACTTGGAGGGTGGACTTCCGTGTTTATAACGGGACGATGGGGTCCATTTGTCGGAAATTGGACTGGACATACTAAATTTAGAATTTAAAACTTGTATCGAACTGGCCACAGGCTTTTGGGGTGGTGTACTGCCCAGGCCAATTTTCAGATTTCAGCACTGTCACAGTTTGAATGAAAATTGAGTGCCCATGCAACACTGTACCCATTTTTATCATTTTTTTTCACACAAATAGAGCTTTCTTTTGGTGGTATTTAATCACTGCTGTAGTTGGGGGGGGGTAGTATAATTGATAAACTTTTGATAAGACAATTTTGTACCTAGTTCTTTCCTGTAATGTTCAATTGTGTTTTTTATGTAAATCATGGAATATAAGAATGTACAATGCTAAATGTAAATGTTGAAGTTTATAATAAAATAAAAATTTGATTATGAAAAAAAAAATCACTGCTGTAGTGGAAAGGCATCAAAAACATAACTGTGTGAGGGCGTTTTTACAATAATATAGGATGAAGCAAAAAGCTTGTGCACTTTTATAAAAAAAAAATAAAAAATGAAAAACACAATTTTCTTGAAGTGGGCCTAATATAACATCACAAATGTAAAGCCTTTCTCATTATAGCCTATAAAGCTAAGCTGTGCAAATACCTCCTGCCTTCATAGAATTACTAAAAGATGTTGCTAGGCAACTCCAGCCAAACAGCCAAAATGTGGATGAAAAACATAAATAGTTACTTCTTAGCTTACTAAACCATTATTCATCTATTATTCAGTCTTACTGTATTTGCCACTACGCACAGTACTAAAGATCAGTTTAATGTTTCTTGGGTTATCTCCAATATCCAAAAAGCTAGTAATCTAGCTTGAGGTAGAGAGGGTACATATAAAGCTAGTAAACCAAACTGATAAACATGATTATGCAGGCTTCAGGGAACAGCCAATCAGAAGTTTGACAGTACATACAGTATATTAAAAAACATTTGGAAGGGGAGAAAAAATCTATCTCTCTCTCTCTCTCTGTGTATATACATATATATATATATATATATATATGTATATATATAAATATATATATATACATACACACAGCAGTAGTGTATTTAGGTTTTGTGCTGCCCTAGGCCTGACTAAACTCATGCACCCCCTAATTTAAATATGACCCACCCCTTCCTGTCAAGGCCACACCCCTTTCCATTTGAGACCCACCCTGAAATTTTCGAGTGGGGACACTAGTTCTTAGGGCCCGGGGGGGTGGAGGATGGAGCAATGGATTCCCTTAATTTGCATAGATTTACTCTCCCTTCCTGTTTGACTATGGGGCAGGAAGTGAAGGGAAATCTCTGCAATGAGACAGGGATGGTAAATAATAAACTGACAGGGGCTATAACCCTCCCTTACTCCATCCAAAAAAAAAAGTGTTACCTATAGTTCTACTTTAAGCACAAATTTCTGATAATTTTATAGAGAGGACTAAGGTGATATAACCATGCCAATGGTGCAGCAGAAAACATATAGCACAGAAGCAGCATGCGTTACACTAACAGTGTAGCACAAGCTGGCAGGGACTCTTTCCGTGCTGCCCCCCTGCAAAGTGCTGCCCTAGGCCTGGGCCTTGTTGGCCTAGGCAATGATACAGCATTGACACACAGTTCCTCACAAAAGTGAGTATACCCTTCACATTTTTGTAAATATTTTATTATATCTTTTCATGTGAAGAAATGACACTTTGCTACAATGTAAAGTAGTGAGTGTACAGCTTGTATAACAGTGTAAATTTGCTGTCAACTCAAAATAACTCAACACGCAGCCATTAATGTCTAAACCGCTGGCAACAAAAATGAGTACACCCCTAAGTGAAATGTCAAAATTGGGCCCAAAGTGTCAATATTTTGTGTTGCCACAATTATTTTCCAGCACTGCCTTAAACCTCTTGGGCATGGAGTTCACCAGAACTTTACAGGTTGCCACTGGGGTCCTATTCCACTCCTCCATGACAACATCACAGAGCTGGTGGATGTTAGAGACCTTGCGCTCTTCCACCTTCTGTTTGAGGATGCCCCACAGATGCCCAATAGGGTTTAGTTCTAAAGACATGCTTGGACACACCCTCAGCTTCTTTAGCAAGGCAGTGGTCATCTTGGAGGTGTGTTTGGGGGCAATATCATGTTGGAATACTGCCCTGCAGCCCTGTCTCCGAAGGGAGGGGATCATGCTCTGCTTCAGTATGTCACAGTACATGTTGGAATTCATGGTTCCCTCAATGAACTGAAGCTCCCCAGTATAGGCAGCACTCATGCAGCCCCACACCATGACACTCCCACCACTATGCTTGACTGTAGGCAAGACAGATTTGTACTCCTCACCTGTTTTCCACCACACACACTTGACACCATCTGAACCAAATAAGTTTATCTTAGTCTCATCAGACTACAGTACATGGTTCCAGTAATCCATATCCTTAGTCTGCTTGTCTTCAGCAAACTGTTTGCGGGCTTTCTTGTGCATCATCTTTAGAAGAGGCTTCCTTCTGGGACGACAGCCATGCAGACCAATTTAATGCAGTATGTGGCGTATGGTCTGAGCAACCTCTGCAGCAATGTTGGCAGCACTCATACGTCTATTTCCCAAAGACAACCTCTAGATATGATGCTGAGCACATGTACTCAACTTCTTTGGTCGACCATGGCAAGGCCAGTTCTGAGTGGAACCTGTCCTGTTAAACCGCTGTATGGTCTTGGCCACCACGCTGCAGCTCAGTTTCAGGGCCTTGGCAATCTTTTTATAGCCTAGGCCATCTTTATGTAAAGCAACAATTCTTTTTTTCAGATCCTCAGAGAGTTCTTTGCCATGAGGTGCCATGTTGAACTTCCAGTGACCAGTATGAGAGTAAGAGCGATGCATTTAACACACCTACTCCCCATTCACACCTGAGACTTTGTAACACTAACAAGTCACATGACACCGGGTAGGGAAAATGGCTAATTGGGCCCAATTTGGACATTTTCCAAAATCAATTATTGCTGTTTGCCAGCTTCCACCCACCCCATGTATTTAGATCCATTGTGAGGAGCCAAGTCTGTAGGGTTAAATGTATAGTCAGTGATGAGGATTTGAAAAAGATAAGATTGGAAGAGATGTGTCAAAAATTTAGAGAGCGGGGATACCCTGAGAATTTTATTACACAGGAACTTAAGAAATTACAGCAGGAGGAGAGGAAAGTAGCTATAGGGAAACGTAAGCAGGAGGTTAGAAGATTGCCCTTTTACATGCAATTCCACAGCTACAGTGAAGATGTGTTTAGAGTTATTGAAAAACACTGGCCCTTACTCAAACATGCCTACCCACAAATAGAAGATCTACAACAGACACCCATAAAAACGTATTGGATAAACAAGACACTAATGCCCCGTACACACGGTCGGAATTTCCGACAAGAAAAGTTCAATGTGAGCTTTTGGTAAATTGGAAATTCCGACCTTGTGTAGGCTCCATCGGACTTTTACTGTCGGAATTTCCGCCAAGAAAAATATGAGAGCTGGTTCTCAAATTTTCCGACAAGAAAAGTTCTTGGCAAAACAAAAGATCAAGTCTTCTGGACAGCAGCACTCCAATAAAAAGCCTTTATTATGTAAAATCTTCAAAAATCCAAATACAGCACAGCAAGTCACAAAATTCTGGTTAGAGCTGACTAGTTTCACACTTTCTTAGTGTTTAATCATAGCTGCCTAATGCACAAATGATTCCCATGATATACCCCCAAAAAAGGTCATATGACCCAACCACAAGTGTAGGTGATTAAGTGCTGACAAGTGTTAATTGAAAGTTGATTGCATGCTGACTAATCTGTGTCCAAGAAATAAATGTTTTTTAAAAAGTGTATGGTTTCATTGTACCAACTATTCTAAAAATATATGTACATAATATCCTTGAAAAGGTGTGCAGCAAATTAAATATTTGTGAAAAAACTTGTGATTGGTGCAAAAAAGTGAGGAATGTGTAAATTAAATACATGTGAATATATGGAACACAATAGATGAACAGCCTAAATCTCCACATAATGCATGTGCAACGTGCTGAAATGGATGCATAAGCAAAGGCAAATGCATCCATAGCGCACAAATAGTAAAAGATGCAAAGGTAAATTGTCAGTCTGTTCATCAAAAAGTGTCATAATGTAATGTAGGAAAGATATATATATATATATATATATATATATATATATATATATATATATATAAAAAGTTGACCAAAAAAGATTAATACATTTATGTGTAAACAACCAGCCCACAACCCTGTGGTATATAGTTATCAATGGTATGCGTTGCGCTACAATAGTTGCTCAAGTATGGCAACATTGTTCAAGGTTCATGTAGGGAATAATCTCAAAATTGAAATCAAAAATTAAAAATTAAAAGAAGTCAATCAATCTTCAATTTTTAATAAATATGTAAAAATAGTGAGTGGTTATGTCCCATAGAACATTATTGTAAAAAATAACGCAGGGAGGGATAAGATAAAATCAAAAACTATTATAATGTATCAATGATGGAATCATGTAGTGTATATGCATGATGAAAAGATGCTAAGATTAACAGAAAAGGGAAGAAAGGACTTGTAGCCATATATCGCTGATAAAGATGTCCCACTAATATTCCTTTAAGTTGCCAATCTAAAGTGACTATATATCAGTGCCGTATATATTGGATGGATGATAATGAATAGCTCAAATGTGGGAATGTATATATGCATGTAATGGATAAACAAATGTGTCTAAATAAGTCTAAACATACACGCATGTGCCCACGATGGTTAATATATGGCCATACGTTGCCAATATATATTATATTAAAATCTAATATAGAAAAAGGAAAAAGAAAATTTGTGTGCGATTTAAAGGCAAAATGCAATCAAATTAGATCTGTGGTGAGTGGGGATATGTGGTTCTATATGGTCAAGTGCAGGAAGATTGCAATGGAATCATGTACATATGATCATATAAACAGCCGTCACTTGCAATGTATCAAATAATATAAAAATATAACACAAAAATCCCCACAAAACATTGATCAGATTGCTAAATGCAAAAGCACATATGGACACAATATTTCCTATATATAGTCGTTTGAGACTTCAACTTCATGAAGATGAAAAAGTGTATATTTATACAAGTTGTGATCAATATAAATGCCCGAATGTGTGTGGTTACCTAAGCAACCGAAAAACACACATATACGGGTTCTTGACAACTGTAAATTTCATCAAACAAATCATCCAAAACAATAAAACCAATAGTATAAAACATCTATAAAAATATATAGAGCTCACTCATATAACACAATGACATGATATGATCAACCTCATATTGATGGGTGATGTGTGCAAAAAATGAGTAGATCTATTCTGTTCCTTAAAAGTCACTGTGACTATAAAAAAGGAAAGAAAAAGAAAAACTCATGAACAGTAGAACTCTAATATGTTAATTCTTATTCAACTATATTCTTACTGTATGTTATATACATCATGACCGGAGAAGCCTCCGGTCAACATGCAACGATGTTGAAGTATATAGAGAATATGAAGAATATTAGGAATATTGGGGCATCCCTAAGACCTAAGAAACATATGTAATAGCAGGAACTCCTATGTTTGCAGCACAAAATGACATGTGCTGCATGTGAAATAAAAAGAAATCCACAGTGCCATATAATGCTATGCCGAGGGGGTCACAGGAAGAAAAAAAAAAAAAGCCAGATGTTTTAATGTGGCTCGACTGTCAGGACACTGTGCAGGAAAGGAAACTAATCATAATAATGGGATACATCCCACTCAAAGTTTAAACCAGCTGGTATTCTTGTTTCTAATGAAAAAATCCAAAATGCTTCTCGCCTGCACAGTGTCCTGAACTTGTCACCCCCTCTAATGGGACTGTTGATTTTTTCAATCCCCTGGATGGAAAGGCATGATGTGTTCTTGTGGTGTACAGATACCCAATGTCTTGCGACATTGGTGTTTCTGTCCTTCTGTATGTCAAACAAGTGGTCGTACAACCTATCCTTTAGTCGGCGTGTAGTACGCCCGACATACTGGATGTTGCACAACTCACATTTGATGACATACACGAGGAACCTCGTGTTGCAATTAACAAACTGTTTGATGTCAAAGGTTCTGTGGTTAGTACTAGACTGTACCACCTGGCCTGTTTTAATGTATTTACAGTAATTGCAATGGTTAACACCACATTTGAACGTACCCTGGAAATGCAGCCAATTGGCCGTTGACGATTTGCTCGTAAATAGACTCGGTGAAAGGTGACTCCCTAGAGTGGGGGCTCTTCGCGACACAGATTTAATGCCCCTGGAGAGTATCTCTTCGTAGATGGGGTCATTCAGCAGGATAGGTAGGTATTTCTCTACAGTTAGTTTAATTCTACCAAATTCCAAACTGTAAGGAGTAGAGAATACAGGAACCTTACTTAATGATGTATTAGACTGCTGTTTATATTTGCTGTGATGCCCCCGCAGAAGTGTCTCTCTAGGGGTGGCTTTTGCAGTTGTTAACGCCCTCTCAACAATGTTGGGGGGGTAACCTCTGTCCAGAAACCTTTGTGTCATGTTGGCAGCCTCTACAGTGAAATCCTCAGGTCTACTACATAGACGCCGGAGTCTTAAAAATTGACCAACCGGCACCCCTCTAACTGTGTGGCTGGGGTGACCTGAGTCTGCCCTGAGGAGTGCATTCCCCGCTGTGGGTTTCCTAAAAATGTTAGTGGTCACTCTACCATGGGCGACCGATAGGTTGACATCCAGGAAGTCCATGGAGGTGGCACTGAGCTTCCCCGTGAACCGTAAGTTCATGGAGTTGTCATTAAGGAAGTCAAGCCACACCTCCAACTCAGTGTCCCCCTCAGAGGTGACGAACAGCAGATCATCAATAAATCTACAGAAAAAGACCGTAACCACACACATTCGGGCATTTATATTGATCACAACTCGTATAAATATACACTTTTTCTTCTTCATGAAGTTGAAGTCTCAAACGACTATATATAGGAAATATTGTGTCCATATGTGCTTTTGCATTTAGCAATCTGATCAATGTTTTGTGGGGATTTTTGTGTTATATTTTTATATTATTTGATACATTGCAAGTGACGGCTGTTTATATGATCATATGTACATGATTCCATCGCAATCTTCCTGCACTTGACCATATAGAACCACATATCCCCACTCACCACAGATCTAATTTGATTGCATTTTGCCTTTAAATCGCACACAAATTTTCTTTTTCCTTTTTCTATATTAGATTTTAATATAATATATATTGGCAATGTATGGCCATATATTAACCATTGTGGGCACATGCGTGTATGTTTAGACTTATTTAGACACATTTGTTTATCCATTACATGCATATATACATTCCCACATTTGAGCTATTCATTATCATCCATCCAATATATACGGCACTGATATATAGTCACTTTAGATTGGCAACTTAAAGGAATATTAGTAGGACATCTTTATCAGCGATATATGGCTACAAGTCATTTCTTCCCTTTTCTGTTAATCTTAGCATCTTTTCATCATGCATATACACTACATGATTCCATCATTGATACATTATAATAGTTTTTGATTTTATCTTATCCCTCCCTGCGTTATTTTTTACAATAATGTTCTATGGGACATAACCACTCACTATTTTTACATATTTATTAAAAATTGAAGATTGATTGACTTCTTTTAATTTTTAATTTTTGATTTCAATTTTGAGATTATTCCCTACATGAACCTTGAACAATGTTGCCATACTTGAGCAACTATTGTAGCGCAACGTATACCATTGATAACTATATACCACAGGGTTGTGGGCTGGTTGTTTACACATAAATGTATTAATCTTTTTTGGTCAACTTTTTATATATATATATCTTTCCTACATTACATTATGACACTTTTTGATGAACAGACTGACAATTTACCTTTGCATCTTTTACTATTTGTGCGCTATGGATGCATTTGCCTTTGCTTATGCATCCATTTCAGCACGTTGCACATGCATTATGTGGAGATTTAGGCTGTTCATCTATTGTGTTCCATATATTCACATTTATTTAATTTACACATTCCTCACTTTTTCGCACCAATCACAAGTTTTTTCACAAATATTTAATTTGCTGCACACCTTTTCAAGGATATTATGTACATATATTTTTAGAATAGTTGGTACAATGAAACCATACACTTTTTAAAAAACATTTATTTCTTGGACACAGGTTAGTCAGCATGCAATCAACTTTCAATTAACACTTGTCAGCACTTAATCACCTACACTTGTGGTTGGGTCATATGACCTTTTTTGGGGGTATATCATGGGAATCATTTGTGCATTAGGCAGCTATGATTAAACACTAAGAAAGTGTGAAACTAGTCAGCTCTAACCAGAATTTTGTGACTTGCTGTGCTGTATTTGGATTTTTGAAGATTTTACATAATAAAGGCTTTTTATTGGAGTGCTGCTGTCCAGAAGACTTGATCTTTTGTTTTGCCTGAAATTGCATTGCCTGCACCCTTGGCTGTTGGGAGGAGATAGTCACCTGGAGGACGTCCACACCTGAGCGGTTTCTGTTTTTGTTTGTCATTTGCTCTGGACTCTGCATCCTGCTGACCAGCTCGGAGTGGATTTCTTTCCTCTTTTGGTGGAATTTCCTTATTTTACAACGAATTCACCCAACAACCAGCCTACTATGGATACCTCTCAACCATCTACACCTGCAGTACTTTCTGGTTTCAGTAGAACTCTCACTGCACCATCCGAAAACCCCCTGAGATCGGGTTCACAAGCATCCCAATTCCAGCCAGCGGATGAAAACCTGATCTCCTTGACAAGCATGTTTAGGAGACTAGAGGCAGTGATGGCCCAAGAGATCAGGCTATATTGGGACATTGACTCACTTTCTGAATATATGGCTTCATTGCGCATCCCCCGAGGCCTGAGAATTAAGAAGTTCCCTACCTCCGAGCTAGTAAATGATTCCCTTAAAAAGGAATGGACTGATGCACTGAGCTCGTGCTCACTTAAATTAATGGGTATTCTTCTCACGTCCAAAAAAGAAGAGATTAATGTTCTTCGGGTGGAAATAGCAGATATCCAGACAAGCCTGACGGATCTGCAGACCCATCCAGAATTTCCGGGATTGGATGGCCGCCTAAATAAGAAACTCAACAAAATGGAAAAATATGTCATCTCAACAAAGAAAGGCAAAACGACCCGTGATCGGGTTGACTACGAAAGCGGGATTGTTTATACTTGGAACAGAACACGATTCCCATCTGGCCGATCGCGGAGGAATTCTGTTAAAAAAGTGAGCTTTTCCGACCCTGAGATCGACTTTGCCAATGACACGATGGCTGCAACCGCATCCGATTCCTCTCCTGAGCGACCTACGAGATCCCCCAACCCGACATGCATACAGAAGAGAAGCAGTTCTGGAAACCCTCCAGGGCGCCACAAGAAAGTAAAACAAAAAAACGACGCCAGAAAACCAGAAGAGGTGGAAGGAGACATTCACACACCCAAAAGAACCCTGCGAGGCAGGAAGAAGTGAACGTCCTTAATGTTATTAACATCTCAAATAGAACTTTGAATGAAGAAGAGACACGACTTTTATTGAGGGGCCTGTACTTTTGCCCAACAAGGCACTTTGATCTTTTCAGTACGTTATTGGACGTTAACACATTTTCTCGTAGTCTCACACTCAAAAAACACTATTTTGACCTTCCCGTGGGTGAACATGATACTTCCTCCGGCGACCAGGATACGGGTGAGTCCCTTTCTTCCCCAGTTTTATTTAAAGAGGTGTGTGCTCTTCAGGAGCTTGCAGATTTGGCTTCAGAATCTAGTCCCTGCCCCGTTGACCCCACAGATGCCTTTAATAGCATATCGTTTAAACTCAGATCTGATTTTTATCCAGTGGAGTCACGGGGCAGAGATCTCGATCTCTTCCAAAAGATGGTGGAAAGGAACCTCACCCGATTAGCTCGTGATTGCCGCAGAAAAACTGCACCCTCCAATCTGTCCACATCAGAAAGGAAAGCTTTGAAAAATCTAGAGATGGACACCAGCATTGTAATTAGGAATGCTGATAAGGGTGGTTTGGTGGTTGTGCTCAATTCTGACACATACAGGGATGAAGCTTTACGTCAGTTGTCGGATGGCACAACCTATCAACCACTCAAAAGTGATCCAACCATCCCATTTTCCACAGAGCTCTCTTTGTTATTGGACAAAGCAGTTCATGTGGGCATTTTTTCAGAGAAAGAAAAATCATTATTCATCCCCGCTAGTCCAGTAATGCCCGTGTTTCACCACCTGCCCAAAATACACAAAGGATTACATCCTTTGTTAGGCAGACCAATAGTGGCAGGGATTGGGTCTCTTAACGAATGCCTGGGAGATTGGATTGATGGCCAACTTCAACCTTTGGTCACCAATGTCCCAGGCTACCTACGCGACACGAAACACCTGCTAGTCAAACTCCAGGAGTTTAAGTGGGAGTCACATTTCAGATGGATTACATGCGATGTTATGAGTCTTTACTCGAGTATTCCCCATGACTTAGGTGTATTGGCAGTCTCTGTGTTTCTTAGGGAATCCGGGAAGTATTCCCTGGCTCTGCAGGAATTCATCTTGTTGTCTTTGGATTATTTACTTTCACACAACTTCTTCATGTTCGACGGGGGCTATTATCTCCAGAAATGCGGGGCCTCTATGGGGGCCAAATTTTCACCCTCCCTAGCCAATCTCTACATGGGATTCTGGGAGAGGTCCCGCATTTTTGGACAGGATAGCCCCCGCCGTCTGGACACGGTCTTTTTTTGTAGATTTATAGATGATCTGCTGTTCGTCACCTCTGAGGGGGACACTGAGTTGGAGGTGTGGCTTGACTTCCTTAATGACAACTCCATGAACTTACGGTTCACGGGGAAGCTCAGTGCCACCTCCATGGACTTCCTGGATGTCAACCTATCGGTCGCCCATGGTAGAGTGACCACTAACATTTTTAGGAAACCCACAGCGGGGAATGCACTCCTCAGGGCAGACTCAGGTCACCCCAGCCACACAGTTAGAGGGGTGCCGGTTGGTCAATTTTTAAGACTCCGGCGTCTATGTAGTAGACCTGAGGATTTCACTGTAGAGGCTGCCAACATGACACAAAGGTTTCTGGACAGAGGTTACCCCCCCAACATTGTTGAGAGGGCGTTAACAACTGCAAAAGCCACCCCTAGAGAGACACTTCTGCGGGGGCATCACAGCAAATATAAACAGCAGTCTAATACATCATTAAGTAAGGTTCCTGTATTCTCTACTCCTTACAGTTTGGAATTTGGTAGAATTAAACTAACTGTAGAGAAATACCTACCTATCCTGCTGAATGACCCCATCTACGAAGAGATACTCTCCAGGGGCATTAAATCTGTGTCGCGAAGAGCCCCCACTCTAGGGAGTCACCTTTCACCGAGTCTATTTACGAGCAAATCGTCAACGGCCAATTGGCTGCATTTCCAGGGTACGTTCAAATGTGGTGTTAACCATTGCAATTACTGTAAATACATTAAAACAGGCCAGGTGGTACAGTCTAGTACTAACCACAGAACCTTTGACATCAAACAGTTTGTTAATTGCAACACGAGGTTCCTCGTGTATGTCATCAAATGTGAGTTGTGCAACATCCAGTATGTCGGGCGTACTACACGCCGACTAAAGGATAGGTTGTACGACCACTTGTTTGACATACAGAAGGACAGAAACACCAATGTCGCAAGACATTGGGTATCTGTACACCACAAGAACACATCATGCCTTTCCATCCAGGGGATTGAAAAAATCAACAGTCCCATTAGAGGGGGTGACAAGTTCAGGACACTGTGCAGGCGAGAAGCATTTTGGATTTTTTCATTAGAAACAAGAATACCAGCTGGTTTAAACTTTGAGTGGGATGTATCCCATTATTATGATTAGTTTCCTTTCCTGCACAGTGTCCTGACAGTCGAGCCACATTAAAACATCTGGCTTTTTTTTTTTTTCTTCCTGTGACCCCCTCGGCATAGCATTATATGGCACTGTGGATTTCTTTTTATTTCACATGCAGCACATGTCATTTTTTGCTGCAAACATAGGAATTCCTGCTATTACATATGTTTCTTAGGTCTTAGGGATGCCCCAATATTCTTAATATTCTTCATATTCTCTATATACTTCAACATCGTTGCATGTTGACCGGAGGCTTCTCCGGTCATGATGTATATAACATACAGTAAGAATATAGTTGAATAAGAATTAACATATTAGAGTTCTACTGTTCATGAGTTTTTCTTTTTCTTTCCTTTTTTATAGTCACAGTGACTTTTAAGGAACAGAATAGATCTACTCATTTTTTGCACACATCACCCATCAATATGAGGTTGATCATATCATGTCATTGTGTTATATGAGTGAGCTCTATATATTTTTATAGATGTTTTATACTATTGGTTTTATTGTTTTGGATGATTTGTTTGATGAAATTTACAGTTGTCAAGAACCCGTATATGTGTGTTTTTCGGTTGCTTAGGTAACCACACACATTCGGGCATTTATATTGATCACAACTCGTATAAATATACACTTTTTCATCTTCATGAAGTTGAAGTCTCAAACGACTATATATAGGAAATATTGTGTCCATATGTGCTTTTGCATTTAGCAATCTGATCAATGTTTTGTGGGGATTTTTGTGTTATATTTTTATATTATTTGATACATTGCAAGTGACGGCTGTTTATATGATCATATTTACATGATTCCATTGCAATCTTCCTGCACTTGACCATATAGAACCACATATCCCCACTCACCACAGATCTAATTTGATTGCATTTTGCCTTTAAATCGCACACAAATTTTCTTTTTCCTTTTTCTATATTAGATTTTAATATAATATATATTGGCAACGTATGGCCATATATTAACCATTGTGGGCACATGCGTGTATGTTTAGACTTATTTAGACACATTTGTTTATCCATTACATGCATATATACATTCCCACATTTGAGCTATTCATTATCATCCATCCAATATATACTGCACTGATATATAGTCACTTTAGATTGGCAACTTAAAGGAATATTAGTGGGACATCTTTATCAGCGATATATGGCTACAAGTCCTTTCTTCCCTTTTCTGTTAATCTTAGCATCTTTTCATCATGCATATACACTACATGATTCCATCATTGATACATTATAATAGTTTTTGATTTTATCTTATCCCTCCCTGCGTTATTTTTTACAATAATGTTCTATGGGACATAACCACTCACTATTTTTACATATTTATTAAAAATTGAAGATTGATTGACTTCTTTTAATTTTAAATTTTTGATTTCAATTTTGAGATTATTCCCTACATGAACCTTGAACAATGTTGCCATACTTGAGCAACTATTGTAGCGCAACGCATACCATTGATAACTATATACCACAGGGTTGTGGGCTGGTTGTTTACACATAAATGTATTAATCTTTTTTGGTCAACTTTTTATATATATATATATATCCTTCCTACATTACATTATGACACTTTTTGATGAACAGACTGACAATTTACCTTTGCATCTTTTACTATTTGTGCGCTATGGATGCATTTGCCTTTGCTTATGCATCCATTTCAGCACGTTGCACATGCATTATGTGGAGATTTAGGCTGTTCATCTATTGTGTTCCATATATTCACATTTATTTAATTTACACATTCCTCACTTTTTTGCACCAATCACAAGTTTTTTCACAAATATTTAATTTGCTGCACACCTTTTCAAGGATATTATGTACATATATTTTTAGAATAGTTGGTACAATGAAACCATACACTTTTTAAAAAACATTTATTTCTTGGACACAGGTTAGTCAGCATGCAATCAACTTTCAATTAACACTTGTCAGCACTTAATCACCTACACTTGTGGTTGGGTCATATGACCTTTTTTGGGGGTATATCATGGGAATCATTTGTGCATTAGGCAGCTATGATTAAACACTAAGAAAGTGTGAAACTAGTCAGCTCTAACCAGAATTTTGTGACTTGCTGTGCTGTATTTGGATTTTTGAAGATTTTACATAATAAAGGCTTTTTATTGGAGTGCTGCTGTCCAGAAGACTTGATCTTTTGTTTTGCCTGAAATTGCATTGCCTGCACCCTTGGTTGTTGGGAGGAGATAGTCACCTGGAGGACGTCCACACCTGAGCGGTTTCTGTTTTTGTTTAAGAAAAGTTCTTGGTCGGAAATTCCGATCGTCTGTGTGCTATTCCGACGCACAAAAAAACATGCATGCTCAGAATCAAGCAGAAGAGCAGAACTGCCTATTGAACTTCATTGATCTCGGCTCGTCGTACGATTGTCACCGCATTCTTGACGGTCGGAATTTTGTGTGACCGTGTGTATGCAACACAAGTTTGAGCCACATTCCGTCGGAAAAAAATCCACGGTTTTCTTGTTGGATTTTCCTATCGTGTGTACGGGGCATTAGAGATTCACTGGTGCGGTCGGAGTATAGGGTAAAGGAGCATGATGCAAAAATTTTATTTTTGGGTTGGAAGAGGAAGGGTTGCTTTCCTTGCCTTAATTGCAATGGGGTTATGGGATACACCTGTGAGGTTACACCCTGTGGTATTGGTATAAAGGTATGATGTCTTTAGTAGATTGTTGCACAGAGCCTGATGAAGAGCATGGCATGCTTGTAACTGTACAGTAGTATTGTTAAAAAATAATTTGTTTTTGAAGAACCAACCAGTAAATGATTGCATTGGAGAAAGTGTCCCATAGGTTTTTCTTATCTATATCTATCTATATATATATCTATATATATATCTATATCTATATATATATATATATATATATATATATATATATATATATATACACACACACACACATACACAGTATATTGTGACACTATGAAAGACGAGGGGATTGATGGATGTTATGTTTCACCTCACATGAGTTAATTTCTAGAGAACTATGGTGGAGTCGGGCCTGGGTTTTACCAGCCAGCTTGGCAGGGTTGCTTCTGGACCAGATTTTGCAGTGCACTTGTGTCCACCACAAATGGTGGTATAAATAAAGCAGGACTGAAGCAAAGAATTGCTCTTGGCCTATGACTCAGGAAGCCATATCTGAGAGAGATGTGGGGGGCTGGACTTCATCAGACGGAAAGGCGTGAGTCACCCGCTATTCATACTACGAGGAAACCACGTCCGGCCAATCAGGGGAGTGTAAACACAGCCACAAAATGGCAACTTGACTCACAGGTAAGCAAATGCCGGAAGGAGGAGAGAGATATACCGTAAAGGGAGAATTCATAAGAAAACAACCTAATGAAGGTAAAATAACAATCTAAAAAACAGTAGCCATTATATAAAAATATAAAAGATACTAAATAACAGTTCTCATAGAGAACCATAAAAAACGTGTAAAAAACACCCGCGTCCCTCATAGAGCAAGTGGAACATCATAGATAATCACAGAAACAAAAATAAAAAATCACAGGATACAAACAATTAATTATCTAACGGTCAGAAATAAAACAATTCACGTCAAAGTCAATGCTTCAGCCAGCAGGTACTAAAACTTTTGTCTCATGAATCCAATGAGATTCCCTGCGGCTTAATTGACGCATGAAGCTACCACCTCTCCAATGTTTATTAACTCTTTCGATGCCCCAAAATTTTAACCCTCTAGGGCAGGGATATGCAATTAGTGGACCTCCAGCTGTTGCAGAACTACAATTCCCATGAGGAATAGCAAGACTCTGACAGCCACAAGCATGACTCCCAGAGGCAGAGGCATGATGGGACTTGTAGTTTTGCAACAGCTGGAGGTCCGCTAATTGCATATCACTGCTCTAGGGTTTTGATTGTGGATTAATTTATAATGCCTAGACACATTATGTGTTTTTAATCCCTTTTTGATGTTGTTTACATGCTCTCCCAACCGAACGTGAAGTGGTCTGGAGGTCCTCCCAATATATTGGAGACCACATTCACATTCAAGCATGTAAACAACACCCACAGTTGTGCAAGTGATCAGTTGGCCAATCTTATATTGTCTATTAGTGGCCGTGGCAAGAAATTCTTTCTGCTTTTTGATGTTACATTTAGAATGCTTGCAAGCTGTGTATCGTCCACATGCATAAAATCCGGAAAGAAATGAGAACAACCTATTTTCAGACTGAACCGGTGGGTCAACAACACCCGGTGCCAGTCTATCACGCAAAGATGGGGCCTTCTTGTAAATAAAAGATGGTGGTTCAGGTAGTATAGGACCCAGAACTTTGTCTTGTTTCAACAGTTTTTAAATACAAGTTTTTCAATTTTTTTATGCTGGATATTGTAATTAAGTACCATCTTATAGTTGAAAATACTAATATTGGTTTCTTTAATCTTATTAGCAACCAGTGACCCTCTATTCAGATTGTGTACATTCTCAATTTCTTTATCCAGAGAGCCTTTGTCATAGCCTTTCTGTTGGAATCTAGATGACAGAACCTGGGACTGTGCAAGAAAATCCTCTTCCCGTGAGCAATTCCGTCTGAGCCTAATAAACTGGCCCTTGGGGATATTGCACAGCCATGATTTATAGTGGAAACTCCCCAAAGGTATATAAGAATTACAATCGGTAGGTTTCAAATAGTTGCACAGACGAAATTGCTCATTATCCTTCCAGATTTCTAGATCCAAAAATACTATATGGTCTGTGCTGATAGTCCAGGTTAATTCTATGTTCTTAGTATTGCCATTCATAGTCTGGATGAACCGATCAAGACTCGATCGATCACCTTCCCAGACCAAGATGAGATCATCAATGTATCTTTTCTAGCATACTAGTTCGGAAGGACGATTTTTGAAAACCACATCCTCCTCCCAGTGGGCCATAAAAAGATTGGCCACACTGGGAGCAAAACGGGCTCCCATTGCGACCCCCCTTGTCTGCAAAAAGAACTCTCGGTTATACCAAAAGTAATTTCTGGATAAACAAAAACTGATGCCGCGTACACACGATCGATTTTCTTGCCATTTTTTTTCTTGCCGTTTTTCACGTCGTTTTTTTTCATGTTTCCTCTCAAGCCTGTCTTGCGTACACACGATCATTTTAAAAAACGATGAAGCAAAGCGCAGTGACGTACAACACGTACGACGGCACTATAAAGGGGAAGTTCTGTTCTAATGATGCCACCCTTTGGGACGCTTTTGCTAATTCCGTGTTACCGCGTGTTAGTAAAAGTTTGGTGAGAGACGATTCGCCCTTTTCAGTCTTCGTGCTTTGAAGATCGTTTTGTGGAGTTCAGTTTGTGCCTGTGGGTTCGTATCTGTTTGGCAGTGCGTGTAGTCAGTTCGTATCTGTTTATTCAGTGCGGTCTGCTCTGCTCGTTCCTGTTTTTCAGCTTGTTCTTCATTGGCCTTGCTGTTCTTCCATGCGTTCATCTAGTTCGTTCTGTTCAGCCGACCGTTATCTAGCCATGTTGCGGCTACGTACTCGTCGTAGAGTTTGTGCTGTAGTTGGTGCAGGGGTTCATGCTGTATCCCGACTCCATGCCATGAGCAGGGTCAGGAGGAGTTCATGGACCAAGAATTGGTTGCTCCAGCGCCACCAATTCTGTCACATGCCTTTGTTGCGGGAGATCAGGGAGAATAATCCTGATGATTTCAGGAATTTTCTCAGGATGTCTGACCCCGTATTTCAGCATCTGTTGGCTTTGGTGTCCCCCTATATTACCAGGCAGGACACCGTTATGCGGGAATCCATCAGTGCTGAGCAGAGGCTCATCGCCACGTTGCGATACCTGGCGACTGGGAGAAGCCTGCAGGACCTTAAGTTCTCCACAGGCATATCCCCCCAGGCTCTGGGGATCATTATACCAGAGACTTGTTCTGCCATCCTTCAAGTTTTGCAGGAGGACTATATTAAGGTAAGTGTTCTTCTAAAATAACTTCACATTGTATATTTTTTTGTTTTGGATACTTTTTATTTTGCTTTATTAGCAGTCCCTAATTCACATGATTCTTAGCTGCAGGGAATGTCCCCTTTCTCCCCATGTTTTAATATTAAATTTTTTGGGTTTGAGGCCTACCTGTAAATTTGGCTTACCTAACCTCTCCAGCATGCTATCCTGGGGCCATACCTACCTTGCCTAGTCATTTCCATGTATTTTATTCTATGTTCCATCGTAGTGCCTTTCCCAAAACGCACCCTAAAGATTGCCTAGGAATGTTTCATTTTTTTTTACTTCATACAGAGTGCTACAGCCTTCATTTGTGATATTCCCAACTCATCTTCAACCCCCCCCCAAATTTTTATTTAATTTTTTAGGTTTGTTGTTGCTTACTAATCTTTTTTTTTATTACAGTTTCTACCAATGTTGGCCATGAATGTTGGTATGAAATCAGCTTTCAATGTTTCTGGCTCAAAGTATTAATTTTTTATTTCTTTAATTCCACAGTTCCCTTCTTCACCACATGAATGGCAGAATGTGGCTTCCGAGTTTGCCCAGCGATGGAACTTTCCGAACTGTGGAGGAGCCATCGACGGCAAACATGTTCGAGTCGTCCCACCACCCCATTCGGGATCCTTTTATTACAACTATAAGGGGTTCCACAGCATCGTGATGATGGCAGTGGTGTCGGCCACCTACGAGTTCCTCTATGTGGACGTTGGCAAGAATGGCAGGATGTCTGATGGAGGAGTATTTGGCCAGACGGAGTTTGGGGAATGGCTCCTTTTGGATCTGCTGGCCTTGCCACCAGTGGAGCAGAATGTGGAGGGACTACCTTTTGTCTTTGTGGCGGATGAGGCGTTTGGCCTGGGACCCCATTTGATGAGGCCATTCCCGCAACGCGCCCTCACCCCTGAGAGGAGGGTGTTCAATTATCGGCTGGCCAGAGCCAGAAGGGTGGTGGAAAATGCCTTTGGCATCATGGCCAGCCGATTTCGCCTCTTCCTGACCTCCATCCACCTTGCCCGATACAAATGGAACCATGTGGTAATGACTTGCTGTGTGCTTCATAATTTCCTATGGGTGCATTCCAACAGTTATATAGCTTTGAGTGGGCCTGAGGCCTCTTTACTCAATACAGAAACTTTAGTGGCCCTGGAACCTGGCTGTCCTGGCTTGGCCCCCCCAACCGGACGTGAGGTCCTTAACCAATATGTTGAATATTTTATGGGTAGGGGGACCATTGAAATGCCAGAAAATCTTTAAAAATTTTATTCAAAAAAAATAAATTATTTTATGGAGTAAAGATTGGTTTGGTGTTTTAATTGTATAATGTTTTATGTTTCATGTAGGTTTACCTAGTGCACTTGTATTGCCATGTGTATTTAACATTCTTAATTAGCCTTCATTGTCAGTGTAAACACAAAACATTGATTAGTTCACTCTGCACCACATTTACATAATGAAGCCACAATTATTTTGAATGTAAAAATACCTTTATTTCTTTTTTAGGTGGGAAACTTCCTTTGAAATGTGGATGTTCCCTTAATTTTTGGGGTATTAAAACGCATGACCAGCCATGCATTAACAAACTATATTCATAAAAATTGTGAAAAAGCTAAACATGTGCTAGTCATTAAAGGGTAAAATAACAAAAAACCTTAGAAAACTCAGCAATTTAAACGTTCTTTGGTGTAAAAACATTAGACACGCCCAAGCACAGCCATGATATTTTGGAGCCTTTCCTCCACCCGCTTGGTATTTGCCCTGATATCTAGCAAGTCTCCCTTAATTTTTTCGAGGTCACGACAGCAGACCATGAGGTATTGGATCAGGATCTGGGCACTGTGATGTGTCAACTTTTTGGGGTCTTCGGCCAGAACTGCACCTAAATGTAAAAAGAAATATGTAGGATAGAATATGTAGGCCTACATCTATTTAATATGCATGTGTCTGGTTTCTCTCTGACCTGTGGTGGTGCCACTTTCCACTTCCACAACATCACGTTCCTCTCCATCCTGGGGTTCTGGGGGTATTGTTGTAGGTGTTGCAATTATCGGCTCATCTGAGGTAGCTTTTCGAATCCCTAGGGAGATTGAAATAAAAGGAATAGTTTCATTAGTAGCGACTCAATTTTTCAATTAAACTAAACATGATAAAATACTTTGTAATCATTCTTTTGAAGCCTGCTCCATTTTAAAATGTACCCCCTGTGCCAACCGGGACAAATGATTGGATACATAGCCAAAACCATAGCATATACTTTTAAAACACAAATTTGACACATTGTAACACCCCAACGTATCTACACAGGATCACCTGTGTGTGACACCCTCAAGCTTTTTGGCTTTAGGCCCACACTTGTACTACTGCGTTCAGATGTTTCATCAGCTGCTGAGCATTCACTCCCTTAACATTACCATGCATATCCTTTTTTCAAACAAACAAATGTCCTTTGGATTAGCACCGAAAAAATAAGTGATGCCAAAATTTACTCCCCTAAATAAAATAAAATACATGGGTGTTCACACTGGATGATCCTAAAACATCGTTTGAGGAACTGTACGGAGAAAGAGGTTTAATACGTCCGTTTACTGTGCGGACGAACCTGAAAGATGGTATCTTTCACTGTACTATATGAAAGTAAAAAATACACGACAGAATACAAGTAAATAATATGTACCATAGAAAATATTCAAAAATAACTTACTTTTTCCTAAAACTTTCTTGATTCTTTTGTATTGGTCGGCCTCCCGCAACTTCAGATCAGACCATCGTTTTCTGAGCTGTTCCTTCGTTCTGCACACCCCGAATTTTTTGTGAAGACTTTTGACCACTTTGCCCATAATTTTTGACTTGACCAGATTAGGCCTTTTATACGGCCCATGCTTGGCATCATAATCCTCCTTCTTTAAAATGGTGACCATCTCCACCATTCCCTCGAATGACATGTTGGATGCCTTATATCTCCTGGATCTGGATTTGGGCTCCTCTGGAATTTCCTCCTCTGTAGAGGTAATCTCAGCCACCTGTGTCTCCGCCATGTTTTGTTAAGCACTACGAGCGAGAAGGGGCGGGGAAAGTACAATATCGAACGTCAGGGGCGGGGAAAGCGTGCAGAGTTTCACGCATGCGCAGTGTATATCAAGTGAAGATCCATGTCTTGAAAATACGTTCATTTGGCGGGAGAGGGAGTTAGCAATGAACGTCTTGACGAAGGTACCTAACAATTTAAGTATTTGAGGTTCATCAGACGAGGAGATTTGTGCGCTAAAAATATGTAGAAAATGCACATTTGAGGAATGTTGCCTGAAATATATATTTTTTTTTGTTTCTCGCTTTTACAGATATCATGAATACTTTTAAAAACCCAGAATTCATGGGGGAGTTCATAGACAAATGGCAAGAGCTACCTATACTATGGCAAACCAAAAGTGGCGCAAATAAAAATAAAGACGCCAGGAAAGCAGCACTGGAGAGCCTGCTTGCATTTGTGCAAACCAAGATACCCACAACAACTCTCCAAGATGTGAAAAACAAAATATTGACCATCAGAGGGACATACAGGACCCAGAGGACTATGGTCCTGAGGTCCCAGAGGTCAGGTGCTCCAGCAGATAAGGTTTATAAACCCAGTCTGTGGTACTACAGTAAGCTTTCTTTTCTGGATGACCAGCTGGAAGTGCGGGAATCTCTCTCCACCCTTCCCCCCAGAGGTCAATCCAGCTGTAAGGGTATGTACTTACCGAGGCCGAGATGCCGAGAGTGGTTCACCTTTGCGACTTGACGCACTCCACCCCCTGGAGTTGAGACAGGGAGTGGAAGCTTAATTGACGCATGAAGCTACCACCTCTCCAATGTTTATTAACTCTTTCGATGCCCCAAAATTTTAACCCTCTAGGGCAGGGATATGCAATTAGTGGACCTCCAGCTGTTGCAGAACTACAATTCCCATGAGGAATAGCAAGACTCTGACAGCCACAAGCATGACTCCCAGAGGCAGAGGCATGATGGGACTTGTAGTTTTGCAACAGCTGGAGGTCCGCTAATTGCATATCACTGCTCTAGGGTTTTGATTGTGGATTAATTTATAATGCCTAGACACATTATGTGTTTTTAATCCCTTTTTGATGTTGTTTACATGCTCTCCCAACCGAACGTGAAGTGGTCTGGAGGTCCTCCCAATATATTGGAGACCACATTCACATTCAAGCATGTAAACAACACCCACAGTTGTGCAAGTGATCAGTTGGCCAATCTTATATTGTCTATTAGTGGCCGTGGCAAGAAATTCTTTCTGCTTTTTGATGTTACATTTAGAATGCTTGCAAGCTGTGTATCGTCCACATGCATAAAATCCGGAAAGAAATGAGAACAACCTATTTTCAGACTGAACCGGTGGGTCAACAACACCCGGTGCCAGTCTATCACGCAAAGATGGGGCCTTCTTGTAAATAAAAGATGGTCGTTCAGGTAGTATAGGACCCAGAACTTTGTCTTGTTTCAACAGTTTTTAAATACAAGTTTTTCAATTTTTTTATGCTGGATATTGTAATTAAGTACCATCTTATAGTTGAAAATACTAATATTGGTTTCTTTAATCTTATTAGCAACCAGTGACCCTCTATTCAGATTGTGTACATTCTCAATTTCTTTATCCAGAGAGCCTTTGTCATAGCCTTTCTGTTGGAATCTAGATGACAGAACCTGGGACTGTGCAAGAAAATCCTCTTCCCGTGAGCAATTCCGTCTGAGCCTAATAAACTGGCCCTTGGGGATATTGCACAGCCATGATTTATAGTGGAAACTCCCCAAAGGTATATAAGAATTACAATCGGTAGGTTTCAAATAGTTGCACAGACGAAATTGCTCATTATCCTTCCAGATTTCTAGATCCAAAAATACTATATGGTCTGTGCTGATAGTCCAGGTTAATTCTATGTTCTTAGTATTGCCATTCATAGTCTGGATGAACCGATCAAGACTCGATCGATCACCTTCCCAGACCAAGATGAGATCATCAATGTATCTTTTCTAGCATACTAGTTCGGAAGGACGATTTTTGAAAACCACATCCTCCTCCCAGTGGGCCATAAAAAGATTGGCCACACTGGAAGCAAAACGGGCTCCCATTGCGACCCCCCTTGTCTGCAAAAAGAACTCTCGGTTATACCAAAAGTAATTTCTGGATAAACAAAAACTGATGCCGCGTACACACGATCGATTTTCTTGCCATTTTTTTTCTTGCCGTTTTTCACGTCGTTTTTTTTCATGTTTCCTCTCAAGCCTGTCTTGCGTACACACGATCATTTTAAAAAACGATGAAGCAAAGCGCAGTGACGTACAACACGTACGACGGCACTATAAAGGGGAAGTTCTGTTCTAATGACGCCACCCTTTGGGACGCTTTTGCTAATTCCGTGTTACCGCGTGTTAGTAAAAGTTTGGTGAGAGACGATTCGCCCTTTTCAGTCTTCGTGCTTTGAAGATCGTTTTGTGGAGTTCAGTTTGTGCCTGTGGGTTCGTATCTGTTTGGCAGTGCGTGCAGTCAGTTCGTATCTGTTTATTCAGTGCGGCCTGCTCTGCTCGTTCCTGTTTTTCAGCTTGTTCTTCATTGGCCTTGCTGTTCTTCCATGCGTTCTTCTAGTTCGTTCTGTTCAGCCGACCGTTATCTAGCCATGTTGCGGCTACGTACTCGTCGTAGAGTTTGTGCTGTAGTTGGTGCAGGGGTTCATGCTGTATCCCGACTCCATGCCATGAGCAGGGTCAGGAGGAGTTCATGGACCAAGAATTGGTTGCTCCAGCGCCACCAATTCTGTCACATGCCTTTGTTGCGGGAGATCAGGGAGAATAATCCTGATGATTTCAGGAATTTTCTCAGGATGTCTGACCCCGTATTTCAGCATCTGTTGGCTTTGGTGTCCCCCTATATTACCAGGCAGGACACCGTTATGCGGGAATCCATCAGTGCTGAGCAGAGGCTCATCGCCACGTTGCGATACCTGGCGACTGGGAGAAGCCTGCAGGACCTTAAGTTCTCCACAGGCATATCCCCCCAGGCTCTGGGGATCATTATACCAGAGACTTGTTCTGCCATCCTTCAAGTTTTGCAGGAGGACTATATTAAGGTAAGTGTTCTTCTAAAATAACTTCACATTGTATATTTTTTTGTTTTGGATACTTTTTATTTTGCTTTATTAGCAGTCCCTAATTCACATGATTCTTAGCTGCAGGGAATGTCCCCTTTCTCCCCATGTTTTAATATTAAAATTTTTGGGTTTGAGGCCTACCTGTAAATTTGGCTTACCTAACCTCTCCAGCATGCTATCCTGGGGCCATACCTACCTTGCCTAGTCATTTCCATGTATTTTATTCTATGTTCCATCGTAGTGCCTTTCCCAAAACGCACCCTAAAGATTGCCTAGGAATGTTTCATTTTTTTTTACTTCATACAGAGTGCTACAGCCTTCATTTGTGATATTCCCAACTCATCTTCAACCCCCCCCAAATTTTTATTTAATTTTTTAGGTTTGTTATTGCTTACTAATCTTTTTTTTTATTACAGTTTCTACCAATGTTGGCCATGAATGTTGGTATGAAATCAGCTTTCAATGTTTCTGGCTCAAAGTATTAATTTTTTATTTCTTTAATTCCACAGTTCCCTTCTTCGCCACATGAATGGCAGAATGTGGCTTCCGAGTTTGCCCAGCGATGGAACTTTCCGAACTGTGGAGGAGCCATCGACGGCAAACATGTTCGGGTCGTCCCACCACCCCATTCGGGATCCTTTTATTACAACTATAAGGGGTTCCACAGCATCGTGATGATGGCAGTGGTGTCGGCCACCTACGAGTTCCTCTATGTGGACGTTGGCAAGAATGGCAGGATGTCTGATGGAGGAGTATTTGGCCAGATGGAGTTTGGGGAATGGCTCCTTTTGGATCTGCTGGCCTTGCCACCAGTGGAGCAGAATGTGGAGGGACTACCTTTTGTCTTTGTGGCGGATGAGGCGTTTGGCCTGGGACCCCATTTGATGAGGCCATTCCCGCAACGCGCCCTCACCCCTGAGAGGAGGGTGTTCAATTATCGGCTGGCCAGAGCCAGAAAGGTGGTGGAAAATGCCTTTGGCATCATGGCCAGCCGATTTCGCCTCTTCCTGACCTCCATCCACCTTGCCCGATACAAATGGAACCATGTGGTAATGACTTGCTGTGTGCTTCATAATTTCCTATGGGTGCATTCCAACAGTTATATAGCTTTGAGTGGGCCTGAGGCCTCTTTACTCAATACAGAAACTTTAGTGGCCCTGGAACCTGGCTGTCCTGGCTTGGCCCCCCCAACCGGACGTGAGGTCCTTAACCAATATGTTGAATATTTTATGGGTAGGGGGACCATTGAAATGCCAGAAAATCTTTAAAAATTTTATTCAAAAAAAATAAATTATTTTATGGAGTAAAGATTGGTTTGGTGTTTTAATTGTATAATGTTTTATGTTTCATGTAGGTTTACCTAGTGCACTTGTATTGCCATGTGTATTTAACATTCTTAATTAGCCTTCATTGTCAGTGTAAACACAAAACATTGATTAGTTCACTCTGCACCACATTTACATAATGAAGCCACAATTATTTTGAATGTAAAAATACCTTTATTTCTTTTTTAGGTGGGAAACTTCCTTTGAAATGTGGATGTTCCCTTAATTTTTGGGGTATTAAAACGCATGACCAGCCATGCATTAACAAACTATATTCATAAAAATTGTGAAAAAGCTAAACATGTGCTAGTCATTAAAGGGTAAAATAACAAAAAACCTTAGAAAACTCAGCAATTTAAACGTTCTTTGGTGTGAAAACATTAGACACGCCCAAGCACAGCCATGATATTTTGGAGCCTTTACTCCACCCGCTTGGTATTTGCCCTGATCTCTAGCAAGTCTCCCTTAATTTTTTCGAGGTCACGACAGCAGACCATGAGGTATTGGATCAGGATCTGGGCACTGTGATGTGTCAACTTTTTGGGGTCTTCGGCCAGAACTGCACCTAAATGTAAAAAGAAATATGTAGGATAGAATATGTAGGCCTACATCTATTTAATATGCATGTGTCTGGTTTCTCTCTGACCTGTGGTGGTGCCACTTTCCACTTCCACAACATCACGTTCCTCTCCATCCTGGGGTTCTGGGGGTATTGTTGTAGGTGTTGCAATTATCGGCTCATCTGAGGTAGCTTTTCGAATCCCTAGGGAGATTGAAATAAAAGGAATAGTTTCATTAGTAGCGACTCAATTTTTCAATTAAACTAAACATGATAAAATACTTTGTAATCATTCTTTTGAAGCCTGCTCCATTTTAAAATGTACCCCCTGTGCCAACCGGGACAAATGATTGGATACATAGCCAAAACCATAGCATATACTTTTAAAACACAAATTTGACACATTGTAACACCCCAACGTATCTACACAGGATCACCTGTGTGTGACACCCTCAAGCTTTTTGGCTTTAGGCCCACACTTGTACTACTGCGTTCAGATGTTTCATCAGCTGCTGAGCATTCACTCCCTTAACATTACCATGCATATCCTTTTTTCAAACAAACAAATGTCCTTTGGATTAGCACCGAAAAAATAAGTGATGCCAAAATTTACTCCCCTAAATAAAATAAAATACATGGGTGTTCACACTGGATGATCCTAAAACATCGTTTGAGGAACTGTACGGAGAAAGAGGTTTAATACGTCCGTTTACTGTGCGGACGAACCTGAAAGATGGTATCTTTCACTGTACTATATGAAAGTAAAAAATACACGACAGAATACAAGTAAATAATATGTACCATAGAAAATATTCAAAAATAACTTACTTTTTCCTAAAACTTTCTTGATTCTTTTGTATTGGTCGGCCTCCCGCAACTTCAGATCAGACCATCGTTTTCTGAGCTGTTCCTTCGTTCTGCACACCCCGAATTTTTTGTGAAGACTTTTGACCACTTTGCCCATAATTTTTGACTTGACCAGATTAGGCCTTTTATACGGCCCATGCTTGGCATCATAATCCTCCTTCTTTAAAATGGTGACCATCTCCACCATTCCCTCGAATGACATGTTGGATGCCTTATATCTCCTGGATCTGGATTTGGGCTCCTCTGGAATTTCCTCCTCTGTAGAGGTAATCTCAGCCACCTGTGTCTCCGCCATGTTTTGTTAAGCACTACGAGCGAGAAGGGGCGGGGAAAGTACAATATCGAACGTCAGGGGCGGGGAAAGCGTGCAGAGTTTCACGCATGCGCAGTGTATATCAAGTGAAGATCCATGTCTTGAAAATACATTCATTTGGCGGGAGAGGGAGTTAGCAATGAACGTCTTGACGAAGGTACCTAACAATTTAAGTATTTGAGGTTCATCAGACGAGGAGATTTGTGCGCTAAAAATATGTAGAAAATGCACATTTGAGGAATGTTGCCTGAAATATATATTTTTTTGTTTCTCGCTTTTACAGATATCATGAATACTTTTAAAAACCCAGAATTCATGGGGGAGTTCATAGACAAATGGCAAGAGCTACCTATACTATGGCAAACCAAAAGTGGCGCAAATAAAAATAAAGACGCCAGGAAAGCAGCACTGGAGAGCCTGCTTGCATTTGTGCAAACCAAGATACCCACAACAACTCTCCAAGATGTGAAAAACAAAATATTGACCATCAGAGGGACATACAGGACCCAGAGGACTATGGTCCTGAGGTCCCAGAGGTCAGGTGCTCCAGCAGATAAGGTTTATAAACCCAGTCTGTGGTACTACAGTAAGCTTTCTTTTCTGGATGACCAGCTGGAAGTGCGGGAATCTCTCTCCACCCTTCCCCCCAGAGGTCAATCCAGCTGTAAGGGTATGTACTTACCGAGGCCGAGATGCCGAGAGTGGTTCACCTTTGCGACTTGACGCACTCCACCCCCTGGAGTTGAGACAGGGAGTGGATGGCGAGAAGCGGCACCGGCTACCGGCAGGTGGTGGGTACTTGTAGACGGTCCGGTAGTGCTGAGTAGACTGAAGAAACAGGCTTCAAGCAGGAACTAGCCGGATTGGTAAAGTTCAAACAGCAGGAGATAATGGAAGCCGGTGCAGGTTGAGTCCGGGTTGCAATTGCAAGGTAACAGTCCCGGCTGGGGGTCTAGCACAGTAAAAGGCAACAAGTCCAGAGAATACCGGGAACCAGGCAGGAGTTCAAAGGAAACGCGGAAGTCCAAAAGGTACAAGCAGGAGGTCAAGGATTGTAGACAGGCAGCAGATCCGAGTCACAGGCCGAGGGTCAAACACAGGAGAAGGCAGAAGTCCGTATAGCAAGCTGAGGGTCAGGTCCAGGAGAGAGATCAGAGGAGTCAAGCCAGTCCGGGTCACAAGGAGATTTTCAAGATAGTTTTCCAGAGTCTTGGGTATACAGGAAAGCTGACAAACCAGCAACTTGTCAGTGCAACTGGGTCTCTTTAAATAGGCCCGCCTGGATTCCTATTGGTGCGCCGCCGCGCATGCGCGCACGCCGCTGCGTCGGCGCGCGCACCCGAGGACGTAGAAGCGCTGTCCCGCGCACGCGCATGCGCCGAAGCATCATTCCACCGCGCGTGCGCATTGGGCGCTGATTGGCGCAGTTGGACGGATTTCCCTGACAGTGCCCCCCTCCTAGGGGCGGACTCCGGACGCCCAGACTAGACATCAACTCGGGATGTTCCTGGTGAAAGACTCTAATTAGGCGGGGAGCATGTAGGTTCCTAGATGGTTCCCAAGAGTTGTCCTCTGGGGGATACCCCTTCCATTTGATTAAATACTGCAACTGCCTGCCTCTTTTCCTGCAGCCCAAGATAGATTCCACCACATACTCATCTTCACCATCAACCTCCACAGGTGGAGGAGGTGGCTCATCCCTTCCCGGGAAGGAGCTGGAGACTACTGGTTTCAAGAGAGACGTGTGGAAGACCGGGTGTATCCTGTAGGAGTCGGGCAGTGCCAATTCAAAGGCCACAGGGTTGATTACTCGCTTGATTTTAAAAGGGCCTATAAATCTTGGTCCCAATTTCCGTGAAGGGATCGGCAATTTGAGGTTGGTGGCGGAGAGCCATACTTCCTCCCCAACTTTGAAGACTGGATTTTCCTTCCTACCCTTGTCATAGTGTCTCTTGTAAGACTCCTGGGCGTTTTGCATCATTTCCTGGAGTCTCAGAAAATTAGATTGAACAAAGGCTATCCGATCTTGAACAGCAGGAACAGAGCTCTCCGGAATGTCATCAGGGAGGAAGGAAGGATGGAAGCCAAAGTTGGCCCAAAAAGGAGTTTGACTGGTGGCTGAATGCACCGAGTTGTTATATGCAAATTCAGCGTAGGATAATAGGGAGGACCAATCGTCTTGTGAGGCTGAGCAAAAACAACAGAGATATTGTTCTAGGGTTTGATTGGTTCTCTCTGTCTGTCCGTTGCTCTGGGGGTGATATGCCGATGATAGGCAAATCTTGACTTCTAAAGATTTGCAAAGTTCCTTCCAGAATTTCGACGTGAATTGAACGCCTCTGTCAGAGGTGATGCTCTTAGGCACCCCATGGAGCCTGATTATCTCCTGAAAGAAGGCTTTGGCTGTATCTGCAGCAGAGGGGGTACCGATCATGGGCACGAAGTGTGCCATTTTGGAGAGGCGGTCAATTACGACCAGAATCGTGGTAAAACCTCCAGAGGGCGATAGATCTACAATGAAGTCCATGGACACATCTGCCCACGGACGTTCAGGGATAGGCAAAGGTTTGAGTAGTTCCCAACTCTTGGTTTTGGGTCCCTTATACCGTTGGCAACGGGTACAGGAGGCAACATAGGACTTGCAATCTTGTCTCCAACCAGGCCACCAGAAGGAGCGAGAGATTAGTTCCATGGTTTTTTTGGTTCCAAAGTGACCAGCTAGTTTGTGGTCGTGGAAAGTTTTCAGAATCAGTTGCCTTGTTTCCAGAGGGACGAAGACTTTACCTTGGGACCAGAGCAAGTCATTATGCTTCTCTAGGGAAGAGGTTACTTGGTCAGGACAATGCTTAGAGGCGGCTTTTATGGAGGTTAGTAGATCAGCCTGTGGGATGAGCAGAAAGTTTTGTGCTGATAGGATGGTACTTGGTTCCTCTGCTTGAGGGGTCTCGGGAAACATCCTAGAGAGTGCATCCGCCTTCACGTTCTTGGAACCGGGCCTATAAGAGATATGAAAGTTAAACCTGGTGAAGAAGAGGGCCCATCGGGCTTGTCTGGGTCGAAGACGTTTTGCTGTTCTCAGATATTCTAGATTCTTATGATCCGTGAATATCATGACAGGGTGAGGGGCTCCCTCCAGAAGGTATCGCCATTCTTCCAGGGCGAATTTGATAGCTAATAGTTCCCGGTCTCCGACGTCATAATTACGTTCTGGAGAAGTTAGTTTACGAGAGGCAAAGGCTACTGGATGAAGAAGGGATTTGGGGCCCTGCCTTTGAGAGAGGATGGCCCCAGTGGCTGACTCTGAAGCATCTACTTCCAGAGTAAATGGTAGTAGCGGATCTGGATGCTTCAATACAGGTGCCGATGTGAATGCATTTTTTAGTTTATCGAAGGCATCCTGAGCTTCCGGTGACCAGTGAAAGCGGTAGCCCTGGCGTCTCAGTTGGGTTATAGGTGCCACAATAGAGGAGAACCCCACAATGAACCTCCTGTAGAAGTTGGTGAAACCTATAAACCGTTGTACCCCTTTCTTGTCTGTTGGGGCTGGCCATTCCTGGATAGCTTTGACTTTCTGCGGGTCCATTGCGACCCCATTGGTAGAAATAATAAATCCCAAAAATTGCACAGTGGTTTTCTCAAAGTCACATTTCGCGGCCTTGAGGTAAAGTCTATGTTCTCGGAGAATAGTGAGGACCTTGATGACATGGATTCGGTGCAGTTCAAGGGAGGACGAAAAAATAAGAATATCGTCTAAGTAGACTACTAGGAAGTCGTCCAAGTGTTCACGGAAAATGTCATTGACCAGGTGCTGGAAAGTAGCTGGGGCGTTGCAAAGCCCGAATGGCATGACCAAGTATTCAAAATGACCGAACCTAGATCTAAAAGCCGTCTTCCATTCGTCTCCAGCCCTGATCCGGATGAGGTTGTAGGCCCCTCGAAGGTCCAGTTTAGAGAAGATCCGAGCTGATCGGAATCGTTGGAACAACTCCGGGATGAGAGGAAGCGGGTATCTATTTTTAATAGTAATTTTATTTAATTCCCTATAGTCGATGCAGGGCCTCAGAGTCCCGTCTTTCTTTTCAACGAAAAAGATTCCGGCACCGGCTGGGGAAGAAGAGGGGCGAATGAATTTCTTTTCCAGATTTTCCTCAATGTAAGACTTGAGGGCCTTCAACTCAGATTCGGACAAGGGAAAGATGCGGCCGAATAGAATTTTGGAGCCAGGCAGAAGGTCAATGGGACAATCGTAGGGACGATGTGGAGGTAGGCGGTCGGCCTGCTGTTTGTCAAAGACGTCCTGGAATTCTAAGTATGCTGATGGAACATGTGGTAGGTTATCCGGTTGAGGGGTTAAAGTAGCACAGACAGTTGGAAGTGCGGGAAGACAGTGTTGGGAACAATACGAAGAAGTGAAGTTAACTTCCCTTTTGGCCCAGTTTATATAAGGCTCATGTGCTTGTAACCAGGGGAGGCCCAGGATGATGGGAAACATGGGAGATGGGATGAGGTCAAATCGAAGGTATTCTTGGTGGCCTGAATCCGTGATAGCAAGGACGGGTTTTGTTTCTTTCGTAATTACCCCTGAATGAGGCAGGGATCCATCCGCCAGACGAACCTGAAGATAACGGTCCTTGGTTTGCAGAGGAAAGTGAAGTTGGGAAGCAAGTGAAGAGTCCAGAAAGCAGCTGCAGGCTCCTGAATCAATAATCGCCGGTAGGCGGGTTGCTCCTGTTGGTAGCTGTAGAGAAATAGAAAGAACAACATAAGTCTGTGGTAAGCCAGAAACTTGGTAGTTCAAAGTGTCTTTGAGGGTACACTTACTAGGTCTCACTGGGCAGCTCCGAAGGAAATGGCCAGTACCCCCGCAGTAAAGACACAGATTGGCCTGACGCCTGCGCTGCTTTTCCTCAGGAGAAAGGGGAGGACGAACCAGACCAAGCTGCATGGGTTCAGGCTCGGGAGGAGAAGATGCTGTAGGAACTTGGATGGGTGGGTAGGCAGGAGCTGATCGGGGCAAAGTCCAGTTTGGACGGGTAGTCTGGAAACGCTCAGAATGCCGCTCCCGCAGGCGTCTGTCAAGCTGAGTGACAGACTGGATCAAATCTTCCAGAGTAGTTGGAACACCAATCCTGGCCAGCTCGTCTTTAAGAGCCTCAGACAGTCCTTGGCGATATTGGTATTTAAGGGACGTCTCATTCCAGCCAGTGTCAGCTGACCATTTCCGGAATTCTGCCGTGTAGTCCTCCACCGGCCTTCTCCCCTGGGTTAAACTGTGGAGAACAGACTCAGCTGTAGCTGATCGCTGAGGATCGTCATACAGCTGCGCCATATTCTCGAAGAAGGTGTCCACGGAATCTAGTATGGGGCTGCTTTGCTCCATCAGGCCATGGGCCCAGGCCTGAGGTTCGTCGGTTAGAAGGGAGATGACGAACCCCACCTTTACCACTTCTGAAGAGAAAGTCCTGGGTTGAAGGGCGAAGTAAAGAGAACATGCATTTTTGAAAGCCCGATATTTCTTACGGACGCCAGAAAATCGCTCAGGCAGGGGGACCCTGGGTTCAGGGGTAGCCATTACTACGGTGGGATTTGCCTGATTTTGAGACGTGGAGGCAACATTGGCAACGGTAGCAGCTGGTGATGCTGGTCCTGTAGCTCCAGTAAGTAGCTGGAAGCGGCCATCCATTTGGACATAACCTTCTTGTAATTTCTGAACCGCATCGGTTAGTGCGGTGACTTGCTGACATAGGGTCTCGAACGGTGAACGCACCCTGTCGGCCTCAGACATCTGGCTGGTTTGTACTGTAAGGGTATGTACTTACCGAGGCCGAGATGCCGAGAGTGGTTCACCTTTGCGACTTGACGCACTCCACCCCCTGGAGTTGAGACAGGGAGTGGATGGCGAGAAGCGGCACCGGCTACCGGCAGGTGGTGGGTACTTGTAGACGGTCCGGTAGTGCTGAGTAGACTGAAGAAACAGGCTTCAAGCAGGAACTAGCCGGATTGGTAAAGTTCAAACAGCAGGAGATAATGGAAGCCGGTGCAGGTTGAGTCCGGGTTGCAATTGCAAGGTAACAGTCCCGGCTGGGGGTCTAGCACAGTAAAAGGCAACAAGTCCAGAGAATACCGGGAACCAGGCAGGAGTTCAAAGGAAACGCGGAAGTCCAAAAGGTACAAGCAAGAGGTCAAGGATTGTAGACAGGCAGCAGATCCGAGTCACAGGCCGAGGGTCAAACACAGGAGAAGGCAGAAGTCCGTATAGCAAGCCGAGGGTCAGGTCCAGGAGAGAGATCAGAGGAGTCAAGCCAGTCCGGGTCACAAGGAGATTGTCAAGATAGTTTTCCAGAGTCTTGGGTATACAGGAAAGCTGACAAACCAGCAACTTGTCAGTGCAACTGGGTCTCTTTAAATAGGCCCGCCTGGATTCCTATTGGTGCGCCGCCGCGCATGCGTGCGCGCTGCTGCGTCGGCGCGCGCACCCGAGGACGTAGAAGCGCTGTCCCGCTCACGCGCATGCGCCGAAGCATCATTCCACCGCGCGTGCGCATTGGGCACTGATTGGCGCCGTTGGACGGATTTCCCTGACACCAGCCTTCCTTGTAGCCAACCCTCCAGCCTTCCCTGCAGCCAGTCCTCCAGCCTTCCTGGCAACCCTGCTCTGGCTTCCTCTGAGGATCAAGATCAGGTCCTTGAGGAGGCAGATTTGGATATATGGAGCCAGGTAAAGTATTGATATCTATATTTATATCTTACAAAATTGTAGAATTTAAATAGATGTTAGTATTGTTAGGTATGTAAACTTCTACCAATAAAGTTTTTTAAGAGCAAGATACAGTAGTGGCCTAATTTTATGTGGACAAGGCAACAAAACCAGGATGCGGAATCAATGAAAATGACATAACTTTTGGCATTGATTTCAACAATGTCTAGAGGTGAACAATGTCTGTGAATGATGGTGGGCCAAAATAAATAATGTCCCTTTCTTTTTTTACAGCCAGAGCAGAGCCAGGAAGAGGGTGATGTTGGGGATCAGGAGGAGGCAGGGCCCAGTGGCACCCAGGAGGAGGCAGGGCCCAGTGGCACCCAGGAGGAGGCTGGGCCCAGTGACACCCAGGAGGAGGCTGGGCCCAGCACAAGAGCCCAGATGCCTCCCCTGGTAGTTAAACCACGAGGGCCAAGGAGAGGTAGGCAGGTGGAGGAGGAAACCAGGGCCTTCATCAGAGAGGCAACAGCGGCCCTCAGAGAGGCACCCTCTGTTGATGAGGGATTTGCCGCAGTCCTCGCCCACAAACTAGGGCAAATGGACTTGCGGCAAAAGATATATAGTGAGACCCTGCTTTTAAAAGTCATCAATAAGGGCGTGCTGGGTGAACTCACCATGTACACCGATATAACGGAGGTTGTCCCTACTCCTCCACCTCCTCCTCCTCCTCCTACTACTCCTCCTGCCACAACCTCTCTTCCTGATCCCCAGCCTCCAAGGAAGAAACCAACCAAGGCTGCAGAGAAGGCTGGAGAGAAGGCTACAAGGAAGAGGAGAAAATAATGCCTGCTGTAGTACCACAGACTGGGGACATATAGGACTTATCTGCTGTGGCTCCTGACCTCTGGGAGCTCAAGACAAGATTGGGCTCCTTTTTTTGGGGGATCTAATCTCTATTTTGCTTTTCACATCTTGGATGGTTGTTGTGGGGTCAAAGGGATGCACAAATGCAAGCAGGCTCTCCAGTGCTGCCTTCCCCTTTTAATTTGTTAATGTTCCGAAATAAAGTTTTTTTTTTGGCCTTAAAAAACTTGACTATGTGATTTATATTTCAAAAGAGAGCTTGCTAGGGAGCAGGCAGGGACATCTCAAATAATATTATTGGTATTATCAAGGGACACAAACCTCCCTGAGGCCAAATGAGACACATTTTGAAGGTTGGTGTGGTAACTTTACACAAGAATAATTTAAGCCAAAAAATAAAAAACAAGGCCCCAAAAATTAAAAAGACAATAGTAAAATAGAATAAAAAAAAAGGATATTTACATTATTTTATTATTATTAGTATTATTTAGGAGGGAGGTGCGGCTTAGAAATAATATTTTAGAATCATTAGAGCAATTTGGAATTACTTTAGAACCAAGTTTGGCATAACTCTCAATGTCATTATCAAAAGAAGGTAATTTTTAAGCATTATCAAAAGAAGAACGGAATGCGCAGCATTAAAACGATGCTATTAATTCCACCGTGACGAATGTGCCATCTCCATTTCCAACATTAGCTTTACCAAAACGAGCGCTCCCATCTCATAGTTGCTTCTGAGCATGCGTGTTTTTTTTCACGTCGTGAAAGCATACACACTATCGTTTTTCACCTCGGTAAAAAAAACGACATGAAAAACGACGTGAAAAAAGAGAGCATGTCCGAAATTTTTAATGGCCATTTTTCACATTGTTAAAAATGCTCTGGAGCATACACACGATCATTTTTCAGGGCCATTTTTAAAAATGGCAGTTTTAACGGCATGAAAAACGATCGTGTGTATGGGGCATAAGACTATTTAAGAGAAAATTTATATGCTTAGACAGAAGGTCAGAGGAAGACAAAGCCCACTGTACAGAGGATAACACATCCTCATGCCCAATAATGGTGTACAATGAGCTTACATCTGCAGTTATAAGGATACTAGATGATGAACAAGTGACAGATTCCAATAATGGATAATGTGTTTGGCGTCCTTAAGGAAAACCTCCATCTTAGAAACCAACGGTTGGAGGAATGAATCAATATACTGCCCTACTCTAGATAAAATGAAGTCAATGCCTCTGACGATAGGTCTCCCAGGCGGGTTGACATTATCTTTATGGACCTTTGGCAGGCAGTATATAATAGGTGTCCTACAAAACACAGGGTCCAAATATAGTGCTTCTTTTTTGTTAAGGACACTACTGACCTTCCCTGACTCCACCAACAGATGCAGCTCATCCTTATAGGCCAACATCGGATCCCTATTTAGAATCTGGTAAGTGTCACGATCACTCAATAATCTGTCCATCTCAGCTGTATAATAAGCTTTATCCAAAATAGCCAACCCTCCTCCTTTATCAGCCGGACGTACAATAATATCCTTTCGCTTTTCCAAAGATTCCATACCATTTCGGATGTACTGGGGATCTACAACCTTTTTTACCCTAATTTTATCCAAATCATTAAACATCATGTGTTTGAACACTTCTAAATATTTATTATCAGTGTTTAACCACTTAACGACCGCCCACTGTAAATATACGTCAGCAGAATGGCACCGACAGGCAGAATCACGTATATGTACGTGATTGCCTTTGTATAGTTGGGGGGTCCGATCGGACCCCCCTTCTTTACAGTGAGCGGTCGTTTTACCTTCGGGAGCGATCCGGCATGAGGGGACGGCCGTTCGATTCCGGCCACCCCCTCTCGATCGCTCCCGGCGAATGAGAGAGCTTCCCCTGCCTGCCAGGAAGGAGGAAGTGATGTCATCTCTCCTGGGGCGCTCACATATACCGAGCGCCGTACAGGAGAAGATGCCAGGTTAGTACACAGAACAGCACACTGACACCAGGACACATAGGCACATAAATCGCCCCCCCAGGCCCCCCCAGACACCCCCAGATCACCCCCCAGCCCCCCCAGCCCCGTAGTCACAGTGTCACTGATTGCAGTGACCATTTATTTAGTGATCACTGCAATCAGTGACATTTGTGACTGTAAAAGTGTCACTACATTTAGTTTTAGGTCCAGTGTAGCCCCCTAACCCCCCCTAATAAAGGTTTAACCCCCTGATCGCCCCCCAGGTAACCCTTTCACCCCCTATCACCACTATCACTAAGCAATCATTTTTCTGATCGATGTCTTAGCGTCGGTGATGCTGATCGGTAGCCAGTAATTTTTTTTAGGTTTGCCGCAGGTTTTTATAGCGTCGGGTACCCCCATATATTACCTAATGAAGGTTTAACCCCCTTGATCGCCCCCCAGGTAACCCTTTCACCCCCTATCACCACTGTCACTAAGTTATAATTTTTCTGATCGATGTCTTAGCGTCGGCGATGCTGATCGGTAGCCAGTAATTTTTTTTAGGTTCGCCGCAGGTTTTTATAGCGTCGGGTACCCCCATATATTACCTAATAAAGGTTTAACCCCCTTGATCACCCCCCAGGTAACCCTTTCACCCCCTAGCACCGCCGTGGCTATGCGATCATTTTTCTGATCGATGTCTTAGCGTCGGTGATGCTGATCGGTAGCCAGTAATTTTTTTTAGGTTTGCCGCAGGTTTTTATAGCGTCGGGTACCCCCATATATTACCTAATAAAGGTTTAACCCCCTTGATCGCCCCCCCAGGTAACCCTTTCACCCCCTATCACCACTGTCACTAAGCGATAATTTTTCTGATCGATGTCTTAGCGTCGGCAATGCTGATCGGTAGCCAGTAATTTTTTTTAGGTTCGCCGCAGGTTTTTATAGCGTCGGGTACCCCCATATATTACCTAATAAAGGTGTAACACCCTTGATCACCCCCCAGGTAACCCTTTCACCCCCTAGCACCGCCGTCACTATGCGATCATTTTTCTGATCGATGTCTTAGCGTCGGTGATGCTGATCGGTAGCCAGTAATTTTTTTTAGGTTCGCCGCAGGTTTTTATAGCGTCAGGTACCCCCATATATTATCTAATAAAGGTTTAACCCCCTGATCGCCCCCCAGGTAACCCTTTCACCCCCTATCACCACTGTCGCTAAGCAATCGTTTTTATGATCATTATCTTAGTGTCGGTGATGCCGATAGGTAGCCAGTAATTTTTTTTTAGGTTCGCCGTCAGGTTTTTATATAGCGTCAGGTACCCCCATATATTACCTAATAAAGGTTTTAACCCCCTAATTGCCCCTAGTTAACCCTTTCACCAGTGATCATCATATAAGTGTTACGGGTGACGCTGGTTAGTTAGTTTGCTTTTTATAGTGTCAGGGCACCCGCCGTATATAACCCAATAAAGGTTTAACCCCCTGATCGCCCGGCGGGTGATATCAGTTAGGTTTTAGCGTCAGAGAGGGTCTGCGTCACACCCCAGGCAGCGTCAGGTTAGTGCCAGTAGCGCTAACACCCACACGTGAAGCATACACCCCCCTTAGTGGTATAGTATCTGATCAGCTCAATATCTGATCTGATCAGATCTATACTAGCGTCCCCAGCAGTTTAGGGTTCCCAAAAACGCAGTGTTAGCGGGATCAGCCCAGATACCTGCTAGCACCTGCGTTTTGCCCCTCCGTCCAGCCCAGGCCACCCAAGTGCAGTATCGATCGATCACTGTCACTTGCAAAACACAACACACATAACTGCAGCGTTCGCAGAGACAGGCCTGATCCCTGCGACTCCAGTGCTGTAGGAGGTAATTTCACCACCACAGTTAAAAAAAAAAGCATATATGCCGAAGCATTGGGGCAGCAGGAGCGGAGGAGCGATTTTGCTCCTAATGCCGCGTATATACGGTCGAAATTCCGACGGAGGCTTGCCCGTGGAAAAGTCCGACCATATGTACGCGGCATAACTTTTGCGAGAAGATGCCCCCATGCTTCGGCATATATAAATGGTGCATGTATGCCCATCATTAGAAGTGGGTGGATGAAGGGCGGTATTCTAATGGTGGGCATACCCACCGATCAATCTTTTTTTTTCGTTCAGCCAACAGGCTTCATGAAAAAAAAGATTACAATACATGTCCAACAAGGACCAGCAACGTACTGGTATGTTGCTGGACTTTGAATGTTTATACCAGAATGATGCCTGCGGGTTTAGGTATCATCTTGGTATCATTCTTTTCAGCCAGCGGCCGGCTTTCATGTAAAAGCAATCCTAGTGGCTAATTAGCCTCTGGACTGCTTTTACAAGCAGTGGGAGGGAATGTCCCCCCCGGATATAAAAAGCGCCATTGGGAAATTGGGAAAGCATTTTATCACACCGATCTTGGTGTGGTCAGATGCTTTGAGGGAAGAGGAAAGATCTAGGGTCCAATAGACCCCAGTTTTTTTCAAAAAAGAGCACCTGTCATTACCTATTGCTATCATAGGGGATATTTACATTCCCTGAGATAACAATAAAAGTGATAAAAATAAATAAATATGGAAGCAACAGTTTAAAAATAAAATAAAAAAGCAAAATTAATAATAAAAAAAAAAAAAAGCACCCCTGTCCTGCCCTGCTCTTGCCCAATGGTGAACGCAAGCGTCGGTCTGGCGTCATATGTAAACAGCAATTGCACCATGCATGTGAGGTATCACCGCGAAGGTCAGATCGAGGGCAGTAATTTTAGCAGTAGACCTCCTCTGTAAATCTAACGGGGTAACCTGTAAATGCTTTTAAAGGCTTTTAAAAATGTATGTAGTTTGTCGCCAATGCGCGTTTGTGCGAAATTTTAAAGCATGTCGTGTTTGGTATCTATGTACTCGGCCTAAGATCATCTTTTTTATTTCATCAAACATTTGGGCAATATAGTGTGTTTTAGTGCATTAAAATTAAAAAAAGTGTATTTTTTCCCAAAAAAATGCGTTTGAAAAATCGCTGCGCAAATACTGTGTAGAAAAAAAAAATGCAACACCCACCATTTTATTCTGTAGGGCCTTTGCTTTAAAAATATATATAATGTTTGGGGGTTCAACATAATTTTCTTGCAAAAAAAATATGTTTTCATGTAAACAAAAAGTGTCAAAAAGGGCTTTGTCTTCAAGTGGTTAGAAGAGTGGATGTACGCTTCCTAATGTTGTGTATAAAATGCCAGAACAATTCAAAACCCCCCCAAATGACCCCATTTTGAAAAGTAGACACCCCAAGCTATATACTGAGAGGCATGTCGAGTCCATGGAATATTTTATATGTTGACACAAGTTGCGGAAAAAATATATATTTTTTTTTTTTTGCACAAAGTTGTCACTAAATGATATATTGCTCAAACATGCCATGGGCATATGTGGAATTACACCCCAAAATACATTCTGTTGCTTCTCCTGAGTACGGGGATACCACATGTGTGAGACTTTTTGGGAGCCTAGCCGCGTACGGGACCCCAAAAACCAAGCACCGCCTTCAGGCTTTCTAAGGGTGTCAATTTTTGATTTCACTTCTCACTGCCTATCACAGTTTCGGAGGCCATGGAATGCCCAGATGGCACAAACCCCCCCCAAATGACCCCATTTTGGAAAGTAGACACCCCAAGCTATTTGCTGAGAGGTATTGTGAGTATTTTGCAGATCTCGCTTTTTGTCACAAAGTTTTGAAAATTGAAAAAAAAAAGAAAAAAAAAAAATGTTCTTTCTTCATTTTCAAAAACAAATGAGAGCTGTAAAATACTCACCATGCCTCTCAGCAAACAGCTTGGGGTGTCTACTTTCCAAAATGGGGTCATTTGGGGGGGTTTTGTGCTATTTTGGCATTTTATGGCCTTCAAAACTGTGATAGGTAGTGAGGAGTGAAATCAAAAATTTGCACCCTTAGAAATCCTGGAGGCGGTGCTTGGTTTCCGGGGTCCCGTACGTGGCTAGGCTCCTAAAAAGTCCCACACATGTGGTATCCCTGTACTCAGGAGAAGCAGCAGAATGTATTTTGGGGTGCAATTCCACATATAACCATGGCATGTGTGAGCAATATATCATTTAGTGACAACTTTTTGTATTTATTTTTTTTTGTCATTATTCAATCGCTTAGGACACAAAAAAAAAATATTCAATGAGCTCAACATGCCTATCAGCAATTTCCTTGGGGTGTCTACTTTCTAAAATGGGGTCATTTGGGGGGGTTTTGTGCTATTTTGGCATTTTATGGCCTTCAAAACTGTGATAGGTAGTGAGGAGTGAAATCAAAAATTTGCGCCCTTAGAAATCCTGAAGGCGGTGCTTGGTTTCCGGGGTCCCGTACGTGGCTAGGCTCCTAAAAAGTCCCACACATGTGGTATCCCCGTACTCAGGAGAAGCAGCAGAATGTATTTTGGGGTGCAATTCCACATATAACCATGGCATGTGTGAGCAATATATCATTTAGTGACAACTTTTTGTAATTTTTTTTTTTTTTGTCATTATTCAATCACTTGGGACAAAAAAAAAATATTCAATGGGCTCAACATGCCTCTCAGCAATTTCCTTGGGGTGTCTACGTTCTAAAATGGGGTCATTTGGGGGGTTTTGTACTGCCCTGTCATTTTAGCACCTCAAGAAATGAGATAGGCAGTCATAAATTAAAAGCTGTGTAAATTCCAGAAAATGTACCCTAGTTTGTAAACTCTATAACTTTTGCGCAAACCGATAAATATACGCTTATTGACATTTTTTTTACTAAAGACATGTGGCTGAATACATTTTGGCCTAAATGTATGACTAAAATTGAGTTTATTCGATTTTTCTTATAACAAAAAGTAGAAAATATCATTTTTTTTCAAAATTTTCGGTCTTTTTCCGTTTATATCGCAAAAAATAAAAATCACAGAGGCAATCAAATACCATTAAAAGAAAGCTCTATTTGTGGGAAGAAAAGGACGCAAATTTCGTTTGGGTACAACATTGCATGTCCGCACAATTTACAGTTAAAGCAGCGCAGTGCAAAATTCTGAATTCACCTCTGGTCCTCTAGCTACCAAATGGTCCGGGGCTTAAGTGGTTAAAGGATTAAAAGTGGATTTATTATGGAGGTTGGAATGAACACCCTCATCTACAGTAGAAGATCTCATGGGATTAGAAAGAAAATATTTTTTTATGTTAAGGTTTCTGACAAATTTGTGGATATTAACATAAGTTTGGAATTTGTTAAGATTCTGGGTAGGGGACTGTTACTATTATCCAAGTTTTCGTGTCATTTTATTATTGTCTATTTTTTGTTTGTGCTGCACTGCTTTTTTATAGTTATAATATCTGAGAGAGAGCTACAAATGTGATGTCTGCTTTGTGAGAGACAGAAAAGGGTTTGCATTATCTTTGTTTTGTTGGTGACTAGGGATGAGCTTTGAGTTTGAGTCGAACTTATGTTCAACTCGAACATTGCCTGTTCGCCCGTTCGCCGAACAGCGAACAATTTGGGGTGTTCGCGGCAAATTCGAAAAGTCTATGGGAGAAATCTAAAGTGCTAATTTTAAAGGCTTATATGCAAGTTATTGTCATAAAAAGTGTTTGGGGACCCGGGTCCTGCCCCAGGGGACATGTATCAATGCAAAAAAAAGTGAAACAATAAAAGTGAAATATCATTTAAAATTTCGTACCTAGGGTGTGTGTATAGTATGCCTGTAAAGTCACACTTGTTTCCCGTGCTTAGAACTGTTCCTGCACAAAGTGTAATTTCTGAAGGAAAAAAAGTCATTTAAAACTTACTCGCGGCTATAATGAATTGTCGGCTCCCGGCAATACATAGAAAAGTCATTGATAAAAAAAAAATGCGTGGGGGTCCCCCCAAATTCAGTTACCAGGCCCTTCAGGTCTGGTATGGATATTAAGGGGAACCCTGCCGCAAATTAAAAAAAAATGCGTGCGTTTACCCCAAATATCCATACCAGACCCTTCAGGTCTGGTATGGATTTTAAGGGGAACCCCACCCCAAATAAAAAAAAAAAATTCCCCCAAAAATCCATACCAGACCCTTTATCTAAACACGCAACCTGGCAGGCCGCAGGAAAAGAGGGGGGGACGAGAGAGCGCCTCCCCTCCTGAACCGTACCAGGCCACATGCCCTCAACATGGGGAGGATGTCCCCATGTTGATGGGGACAAGGGCCTCATCCCCACAACCCTTGCCCGGTGGTTGTGGGGGTCTGCGGGCAGGGGGCTTATCGGAATCTGGAATCAAATCCCGCCATGTGAATTGGTAAGGGGTACATTGTACCCCTACCATTTCACGAAGAAAGTGTAAAAAAAAATGTAAAAAAAAACCACACAGACACCTTGGAAAAGTCCTTTATTAAAAATAATAAAAAAAAAAACATTCCAGCAATTAAATCAAGTGTACCGCGGCGATCCGATGTCCACCGCTGTCCACACGAAACGTCATTGGCTGAGCCTGAGCGGACCTGATGTGGAACTTCCTCCGCAGTGTATTAAATCAATAGACCCGCCCCTTCTAAAGTTCCCCATCAGGTCCGCTCAGCCAATGACGTAGGTGTAAGGCTAAGCAGACCAGATGCGGAACCTGAGAAGGGGCGGGTCTATTCATTTATTACACTGTGGAGGCAGTTCCCCATCAGGTCTGCTCCGCCAATGACGTAGGCGGGGTCTGACATACAAGGGGGCAGACCTGATGTGGAACTTCCTCCACAGTGTAATAAATGAATAGACCCGCCCCTTCTCACGTTCCGCATCTGGTCCGCTTAGCCTTACACCCTCCCCATGTTGAGGGTGTGTGGCCTGGTACAGTTCAGGAGGGGGGGGCGCTCTCTCGTTCCCCCCTCTTTTCCTGCGGCCTGCCAGGTTGCGTGCTCGGATAAAGGGTCTGGTATGGATATTTGGGGGAGCCCCACAAATTTATTTTTTTATTTGTGTCAGGGTTCCCCTTAATATCCATACCAGACCTGAAGGGCCTGGTAATTGAATTTGGGGGGGATCCCCACGCATTTTTTATCAATGACTTTTCTATGTATTGCCGGGAGCCGACAATTCATTATAGCCGCGAGTGAGTTTTAAATGACTTTTTTTCCTTCAGAAATGACACTTTGTGCAGGGGCAGTTCTAAGCACGGGAAACAAGCCCGACTTTACAGGCATACTATACACACACCCTAGGTACGAAATTTAAAGGAATATTTCACTTTCATTGAACTTTAGGTCTGTTCGCAGGTTCTGGTGGGAACCGAACAGGGGAGTGTTCGGCTCATCCCTTTTGGTGACTGGGAGAAGCCCTTCACCTGTGAGTTAGGATCCTAAACTGTTTAGTTAGTGTCTGCATGGCAAGGATTTACTCTGTTTTGTTTATTTGATTTTCATGCAACCTTTTAAAAATAAGTCTATAAGGCAGATTTTAAGAAAATCTGCCGTTTGGACTACCCTTTTTTCCAGGGAAGGTGATCCCCATTGAGCTAACCCCCACATATGATGGTTTTTCAGTGGTCATATTCTTGAACTAGTGGAAAGATGGAGGATGTTTTTTTAAAGCCCTGCTGCAAGCCACTGCAACCCAGCAGGAAACCAACTGCCAGCAGCAGAAAGCCAACCATTAACAGCAGAAGATAAATCACCAGGCCACTGCCACCCAGCAGGAAGCCAATCGCCAGCAGCAGGAAGCCATTGCAGCCCAGTAGGAAATCAACCGCCAGTTTGCAGAGGCCTTGGTGGAGTAAAAGAAGGGGTCCACAGGACCTTAGCCGGTCGAATAGAAAATGGTGCGTGCCAGCCATTATCTGCAGAAGATGACACCTGCAGATGATGTGGAAGCTTACCTATCAACGTTTGAAAAAGTCGCTGTTCAAGAAGGATGTTAAAAAAGATCAATTGGCAGAACGTCTAACGCTCTTTCTGACAGGAGAACCCCAAAAGGCCTATTTTGACATAGAACCAGATGCTGCCCAGAATTATGAGACACTGAAGGCTGAGATATTTGCAGATATTTGACCTGGGTGTCACCTTTGGGATCCGGGCTCAACGGGTGCATCGGTGGTCATAAAGTACTGACAAACCACTCCGCTCCTGAATGTTTGACCTAATACACCTCACAAAGAAGTGATTGCAGCCAGAGACTTTGTCAGTCCCTAAGATTGTGGGGCGTCTGGTCATGGACCGTTATTTACTCTTGAGGAAGTGGGCCAGCCATGGGGACTCTAAGACTGCAAACCAGTTGATGTACCTGGTGGAGAGATATACTGCTGCTGAGGACTTGTCCGTGCCCCACCCTAATGTCTTGCGGGGTGAAAACCGCCCGGAGGATCCGGTAAGACTGTTCCAGGGTTCAAGGGCGTAGGGGACAAATTACAAGACTGTTGCCACAGATAATGAGACTATGGGTTCAGGACCTGGAGACTGGCCAAATAGGTCAGGAAGGTCTCTGAAGCCATTTAGAGGACTAGATACATAACACATAAAATGTTATCGCTGCCATGCGTTAGATCATATTGCTGCTAACTGTTCCCTAAATAATGAGCCAATTCAATGTGATAATTAGTGATGAGCCGAACACCCCCGGGTGAGCTGAACGTTAGAACCCTATTAAATACAATGGATGCGAACGTTCAAAATATAAAGTGCTAATTATAACGACTATTATGCATGTTATTGTCCTAAAAACGGTTTGGGAACCCGGGTTCTGCACCAGGGGACATGTATCAATGCAAAAATAAGTTTTAAAAACTGCCGTTTTTTGGGAGCAGTCATTTTAATGATGCATAAAGTGAAAAAAAAGTAAAATATTCCTTTAAATATCGTACCTGGAGGGTGTCTAAAGTATGCCTGTGAAGTGCCATGTGTTTCCCGTGTTTAGAACTGTCCCTGCACAAAATTACATTTCTAAAGGAAAAAAAGCCATTTAAAACTGCTTGCGGCTTTAATGTAATGTCTGGTCCAGGTAATATGGATGAAAATCTTTAAGAAAAATGGCATAGCTACCCCATCACACACCCCCCCTACCCCAGCCCATTACCAGCCCCTTTGGGTCTTGTATGGATATTAAGGGGAACCCCGGACACGAAATAAAAAAGGCCCTATATACTCTGAACAGCCGTATACAGGCGGTGCATACAAGACAGGGACTGTAGGTTTGTTCTTATGTAGAATCTGTTTGTAATTTTGAACAGGTACATTGTTTAAGTGTAGCTCCAGCCAAAAAAAATATTTTTAAGCTTTTTGGAAAACATAGGGAAGGGTTATCACCCCTGTAACATTTGTTTTGCTGTCTGTGCAGTGTGCACCTGTTCAGAACAGTTCACCTCACTTTCCCTCCTAAAGACAAATGTTTTTTGAAAATTTGGGGTTTTTATTGAAACAAGAATTGGTGATAAAGCAATGGAGTGGAGAGGAGACACTTTTTTTTCCCATATTAACTCTTACAGGAGAGAATTTCCCTTCCTAGTGGTAGATTTCCTCTCACTTCCTGTTGTATCCTTCCGTTTGCAAGGAGGAGTCGTTTGTAAGTTGGATGTTTGAAAGTAGGGGCCTGCCGTATATACTCTGCTGAAATTTGCCCCTTACATGTTGGTGTTGCCACAACACTGTAAGTCCTCACAGTTACTCTTGGTGGGCGCATGAATGGGCCCTGCTGTGAATTATTAGATCAAGAATTGTAATTTCATGCCCCTGTTGAACAGGGGCTGAAAAATTGGGCCTTTGGTGGTGGTGGTGTTGACACAACACTGTAAGGCCTCACAGTTACTCTTGGTGGGCGCAGGAATGGGCCCTGCTGTGAATTATTAGATCAAGAATTGTAATTACATGCCCCTGTTAAACAGGGGCAGAAAAATTGGGCCTTAGGCACTGGTGCCACAACACTGCAACCCCTCACAGATACTGTACTTGGAGCACAGCAATGAGCCCTGTTGCAAAGTATTGCATCAAAAATTGTAATTACATGCCCCTGTTAAACAGGGGCTGAAAAATTGGGCCTTAGGCACTGGTGCTGGTGCCACGACACTGCAACCTCTCCCAGATACTCTAGTTGGAGTGCAGGAATGAGCCCTGCTGCAAAGCATTGCATAAAAAATTGTAATTACATGCCCCTGTTAAACAGGGGCTGAAAAATTGGGCCTTAGCCACTGGTGGTGGCACCCAGAAACAAAAATGTTCTTCCAAGCTATCATCATCAATCGGATCATTGAGGAGGAGGAGGATAGTCAGTCAACATAACAGGACAGTCACTCAGCATCAGCATCAGTCTTGAAGGGATGTGACATTTGAAAATAAATTAGTCTGTTATATCAGCTTCAGGTGTTTGGTAGCTGGTGGTGATCCAAGACTGGTTCATCTTTATGAAGGTCAGTCGATCAACCGAGTCGGTGGACAGGCGCACCCTGTGATCCGTGACAAATCCTCCAGCAGCACTGAATGTGTGTTCTGAAAGAACGCTGGATGCAGGACAGGCCAGTAGCTCAATTGCATACTGTGCAAGCTCTGGCCAGTGATCCATCCTCAAGACCCAGTAAGCCAGAGGATTTTCGGTGGGGAAGGTGTCCAAGTCTGACCTTGCCCCTAGGTATTCCTGCACCATGTATATCAGACGCTGGCGATGGTTGCTGGAACCGATCATACCTTGGGGCTGCAGACTAAAGAATTGTCTGAACGCATCGGTCAGACGGCCACCTTCCCCACCGCTCCTTCTTTGACTGACCGAAGCCTCAGCAACTCGTTGTCCAGGACCAGGAGTTTGTAACCTCCCAGTCTCTGGGAACGCGTTGAACAGACCTTTCTGCAAGGCCTCCCGGAGTTGTCTCATCCTCTGCTCCCTCTACGACGGTAAGATAAGGTCCGCAACCTTACCCTTGTACCGTGGATCAAGGAGAGTGGCCAGCCAGTAATGGTCCCTCTCCTTGATCCGAAGAATACGAGGATCCTTCCGCAGACTTTGCAGGATCAGGGAGGCCATGCAGCGTAGGTTAGCTGAGGCATTCGGTCCGGAGTCCTCTGGGTCACTAAGGACGACATGATCCGCAGCCACCTCCTCCCAGCCACGTACAAGTCCATGGGTTTCTTGGGACTGTAAATCATCCCTAAAAGACTGCTGCTGATGATGCTGAGTGCCAGGCTCCATCTCCATGCTGACACAATCCTCCTCCTCCTCCTCTTCCTGTGCGATGGGTGGGACAGAAGGAACACTGTCTGGGTAAAGGGGGCCTTGAGAGGCAAGGAAGTCCTCCTCTTCCTGCCTCTGTTCTGCCTCAAGTGCCCTGTCCATTATTCCATGCAGCGTATGTTCCAACAGGTGGACAAGAGGTACAGTGTCACTGATGCATGCACTGTCACTGCTCACCATCCTCGTGGCCTCCTCAAATGGTGCCAGGACAGTGCATGCATCCCTGATCATGCCCCACTGGCGTGGTGAAAAAAAAACGAGCTCCCCTGACCCTGTCCTGGTGCCGTAGTCGCACAGGTACTCATTGATGGCCCTCTGCTGCGTGTGCAGCCGCTGGAGCATGGCCAATGTTGAGTTCCACCTGGTGGGCATGTCACATATAAGGCGGTTCTTGGGCAGGTTCAACTCCTTTTGCAGCTCAGCCAGGCGAGCACTGGCATTATAAGATCTGCGGAAATGCACACAGACTTTCCTGGCCTGCCTCAGGACATCCTGTAAGCCCGGGTACCTGCCCAAGAACCGCTGCACCACCAGGTTAAGGATGTGAGCCACACAGGGCACATGGGTCAGTTGTCCCTGTTGGAGGGCGGAGAGGAGGTTGGTGCCATTGTTGCAAACCACCATTCCTGGCTTAAGCTAGCGTGGCGTCAACCACCTCTCGGCCTACCCCTGCAGAGCTGACAGAACCTCTGCTCCAGTGTGGCTCCTGTCCCCCAAACACACCAGCACAAGCACGGCATGGCATCTTTTTGCCTGTGTACTTGCGTAGCCCCTTGAACGCCTAAGGAGCACCGCTGGTTCCGAGGACAAAGCACAGGAAGAGGCCATGGAGGAAGAAGAAGAGGAGGGGGTGGAGGAGAGAGGTGTGTCACAACCAGTAGTAGCATTTTGGAGGCGTGGCGGCGGAACAACCTGAAACAGTACTGCACCTTGTCGTGCATCCTTCCCAGCTGCCAAAAGAGTGACCCAATGGGCCGTGAAAGAAAGGTAACGTCCCTGTCCATGCCTGCTGGACCATGAGTCAGCGGTAATATGCACCTTACCGCTGACTGCCCTGTCCAGCGAGGCCAAGACATTGCCTTCCACATGCTGGTAGAGAGCCGGAATCGCCTTCCGTGAGAAAAAGTGGCGTTTGGGAACCTGCCACTGAGGAACCGCACATTGCACAAACTCACGAAAGGGGGCCGAGTCTACCAACTGAAAAGGCAGCAGTTGAAGCGCCAGCAATTTAGCCAAGCTAGCATTCAACCGCTGGGCATGTGGATGGCTGGGAGTGAACTTCTTTCGACGGTCCAGCAGCTGGGGCAGGGAATTTTGCCTGATAGAATCGGACATCGGTGTACTGCTAGCAGAGTGCCCGCAAGTACTTGGCTGTGACACACCTAATTCTACACCTTCATTCCTCTCAGTGCAGGTTTCAGAGAGGACTGAAGGTATAGTGGGGATGGAGATCCCAGCTGATGCGGTGCAAGGAGAGGTCCGCTTTGTTCTTTGGTGTGGGTCTTTAACCAGTTAACAACCACCTGCCGACAAATAACGTCGACAAGGTGGTTGCTTAACTCTGGGAGGACGTTATATAACGTCCTCCCAGAATCGCGCTCCCGCGCGCCCCCTGGGGCGCGCATACGGGAAACTCCGTGACCGCCGGGTCCAGAGGACCCGGCGGATCACGAATCGCGGTAAATCGCCGCTGATAGCAACCGTTTACCACGTGATCGCTCCCTCAAATGTCGGAGCAATCACTTGTAAACAGACCGGCGTCATGTGATGACGCCGGTTCCTCCCTCCCCTCTCTGTACCGATCGGTACAGTGTGAGAGGGGAGGGGGAGAGAGCGGATGGCAGCAGCAGCTCTGTGGGCTGGATCTGTGACAATTGCAGTCACAGATCCAGCCATCCATCCATCCCTGCTCAGCCATCCCTGGTGCAATACCCTGCCAATACTCTGCAATACACCCTGCCAATAGTCTGCAAAATACCCTGCGCAATACTCTGCAAAATACCCTGCGCAATACTCTGCAAAATACTCTGCAATACCCTGGTGCAATACTCTGCAATACCCTGCGCAATACTCTGCAATACCCTGCGCAATACTCTGCAATACCCTGCGCAATACTCTGCAATACCCTGCGCAATACTCTGCAATACCCTGCGCAATACCCTGCAAAATATTCTGCAATACCCTGCGCAATACACTGAAAAATACTCTGCAATACCCTGCGCAATACTCTTCAATACCCTGCGCAATACTCTGCAATACCCTGTGCAATACTCTGCAATACCCTGCGCAATACCCTGCAAAATACTCTGCAATACCCTGCGCAATACTCTGCAATACCCTGCGCAATACTTTGCAATACCCTGCGCAATACTCTGCAATACCCTGCACAATACTCTGCAATACCCTGCAATACCCTGTGCAATACCCCCTGTGCAGTACCCCGTGCAATACCCTGCCATACTCCGCAATACCCTGCCATAGTCCGCAATACTCTGCAATGCCCTGCAATACTCCGCAATACTCCGCAATGCCCGGCAATACTCCGCAATGCCCGGCAATACTCCGCAATGCCCGGCAATACTCTGCAATAACCACTTCCCGCCCGCCGGCCGTCATATGACGTCCTTGACTTTGTGCGGAGATATCTGAATGATGGGTGCAGCTACAGGCATCATTCAGATATTAGTTTTTTCAGCCGGCGATTCCCTACACCATAAGAACCATCATAGCGGCTGTTCCGCCGCTTGATCATTCTTACGGGAGGTGAGAGGAGATGCCACCCCCCTCCCGCTGCCCTCCGGTGCTTCTACCGACTCACCGCTACGATCAAAGCCAGGATTGTTGTTTTTTTTTGTTTTTTTTTCAGGCTTCCCAGCCTAGAGGTGAGATGTGGGGTCTTATTGACCCCATATCTCACTGTAAAGAGGACCTGTCATGCCATATTCCTATTACAAGGGATGTTTACGTTCCTTGTAATAGGTATAAAAGTGATCAAAAAAATTTTTGGGGCGGAAAAACATGTCAAACTAAAATAAATAAAGTAAAATGAACAATAAAAAAAAAAATATTTTTTTAAAGCGCCCCTGTCCCCGTGAGCTCGCATACAGAAGCAAACGCATACGTAAGTCCTGCCCACATATGAAAACGGTTTTCAAACCACACATGTGAGGTATCTCTGCGAACGTTAGAGCGAGAGCAATCATTTTGGCCCTAGACCTCCTCTGTAACTCAAAACATGTAACCAGTAAAAATATTTAAAGCGTCGCCTATGGGGATTTTTTAAGTAGCGAAGTTTGGCGCCATTCCACGAGTGTGTGCAATTTTTAAGGGTGACATGTTAGGTATCTATTTACTCGGCGTAACTTCATCTTTCACATTATGCAAAAACATTGGGCTAACTTTACTGTTTTTTTTTTAAGCACAAAACATTTTTTTTCCGTAAAAAACGCGTTAAAAAAATTGCTGCGCAAATATCGTGCGAGATAAAAAGTTGCAACAACCACCATTATATTCTCTAAGGTCTTCGCTAAAAAAACATATATAATGTTTTGGGGTTCTATGTAATTTTCTAGCAAACAAATGATGATTTTTACATGTAGGAGAGAAATGTCAGAATTGGCCTGGGTGCTCCACAACGCCTGAAGGTGCTCCCTGCATGTTGGGCCTCTCTATGTGGCCACGCTGTGTAAAAGTCTCACACATGTGGTATCGCCATACTCGGGAGTAATAGCAGAATGTGTTTTGGGGTGTAATTTGTGGAATGCATATGCTGTGTGTGAGAAATAACCTGCTAATATGACAATTTTGTGGAAAAAAAAAAGAGAAAAAAAAATCTTGATTTTGCAAAGAATTGTGGGAAAAAATGAAAACTTCAAAAAACTCACAATGCCACTTTCTGAATACCTTGGAATGTCTTCTTTCCAAAAAGGGGTCATTTGGGGGGTATTTGTACTTTTCTGGCATGTTAGGGTCTCAAGAAATGAGATCGGCCGTCAGTACTTCAGGTGTGATCAATTTTCAGATATTGGCACCATAGCTTGTGGACTCTATAACTTTCACAAAGACCAAATAATATCCACCAATTTGTACTTATTTTTACCAAAGATATGTAGCAGTATAAATTTTGGCCAAAATTTATGAAGAAAACATAGTAATTTGCAAAATTTTATAACAGAAACGAAAAAAAAATCATTTTTTTACAAAATTTTCAGTTATTTTTCTCTTATAGCGCAAAAAATAAAAAACCCAACAGTGATTAAATACCACCAAAAGAAAGCTCTATTTGTGTGAAAAAAAGGACAAAAAATTCATATGGGTACAGTGTTGTATGACTGACTGAGTAATTGTCATTCAAAATGTGAGAGCACCGAAAGCTGAAAATTGGTCTGGTTATTAACCACTTAACGACCGCCCACCGCCGATTTACGTCGGCAGAATGGCACCGACAGGCAGAATCACGTAGATCTACGTGATCGCCTTTGTGCAGTTGGGGGGTCCATCCGGACCCCCCTTCACTGCAGTGAGCGGCCGTTAAGTGTTCGGGAGCGATCAGGCATGAGGGGGCGGCCGCTCGATTCCGCCCCCCCCCTCGCGATCGCTCCCGGCGAATGAAATTGCTTCCTCCTGCCTGAAATGTAAACACAGGCTGGAGGAAGTGATGTCATCTCCCTCGCCGCGGTCTTTTCGTTCCCGGCGCCGAGGAGAGAAGAAGCAGGTTAGTGCACCAACAGTCCACTGACACGTAGGTACACATAGGCACACAAATCACCCCCCAGTCACCCCCAGATCACCCCCCAGGTCACCCCAAAGCCCCCAATCACAGTGTCACTGATTGCAGTGATCATTTATTTTACTGATCACTGCATTTAGTGTCATCTGTGATTGTAAAAAGTTGCAGGGCAGTTAGGATTAGGCCCCTTTAGGTCCAGGGTAGCCCCCTAACCCCCCCTAATAAAGGTTTAACCCCTTGATCACCCCCCAGGTAACCCTTTCACCCCCTAACTTCAGCGTCACTAAGCGATTGTTTTTCCGATCGCTGTATTCGTGTCGCTGGTGTTTTAGATAGGCAGTTATTTTTTTTAGGTTCGCCGCAGGTTTTTATTAGTGTCAGGTACCCCCATATATTATTTTAACCCCCTGATTGCCCCTAGAGTTAACCCTTTCACCAGTGATCGCCGTATAAGCGTCACTGGTGTCACTGGTTAGCCAGTAAGTTATTTAGTTATTTAGGTTACCCGTCAGGTTTTTATATAGTGTCAGGTACCCCCATATTTAACCTAATAAAGGTTTTAACCCCCTGATTGCCCCTAGTTAACCCTTTCACCAGTGATCACCATATAAAGGTTACGGGTGACGCTGGTTGATTAGTTTGCTTTTTATAGCATCAGGGCACCCGCCGTATATAACCCAATAAAGGTTTAACCCCCCTGATCGCCCGGCGGGTGAGATCAATTAGGTTTTAGCGCCAGAGAGGGTCTGCGTCGCCCCAGGCAGTGTTAGGTTAGTGCCAGTAACGCTAACACCCACGCGCAAAGCATACACCCCCCTTAGTGGTATAGTATCTGATCAGATCTATACTAGCATCCCCAGCGGTTTAGGGTTCCCAAAAACGCAGTGTTAGCGGGATCAGCCCAGATACCTGCTAGCGCCTGCGTTTAGCCCCTCCGCCCAGCCCAGCCCAGCCCAGCCCACCCAAGTGCAGTATCGATCGATCACTGTCACTTACCAAACACAACACACATAACTGCAGCGTTCGCAGAGACAGGCCTGATCCCTGCGATCGCTAACAGTTTTTTTGTAGCGTTTGATATATTTGCTGACGACAGTCAGGTGCTTTTTTTCCTGTGAATCTTACTAGTGTACCCCTAAATTTAGAGCCCAAAATGGCAAGACGAAGGTACACTAGTAAAGAGGCCTACGAGATTCTGAGCATGACAGATAGTGAAGAGGAGGTCACGTATCTGTCAGATTCAGGCTCAGAATATCTTCCCGTAGAAGACAGTGACGTCAGCGGCCCCACGTCAGATAGCTCTGACGACGAAGTTGAGGTCCCTGCTAAGGTCAGGTGTACCCGATCCCGATCTTCTGAGGTTGTTGAGGAGCAAGAACCGCAGGTCTCTCGTATCATGGAGCAGAGTAGTACTAGCGCCGCTATTCCTTCTGGTGAACTGGCAAGCACCAGCGGCCTAGTACAGCCTGGACGTACATCCAGCACTGCAGTAACACTTGGTGACGTGGCGAGTCCCATAAGTGCAGTTCAAGCTGGCGAGGTGGCAAGCACAAGTAGTGTCCCGCTGCCACCAAGAAGACAAAGGCAGGCCCGTCGTGCCCATACTGGCCTTCCTGCAGAATTCGCCTATCCTGATTGGGTCCCCACCACTTCTGCAGAACCCGTACTTCCCCCATTCACTGCCCAACCCGGTATTCAGGTGGAAACAGCTGATTTTATTCCAATTGATTTTTATTCGCTGTTTTTCACGGAAGATCTCTATAGATCTATTGTGGACCAGAGTAATTTATATGCTGGTCAATTTATCGCCGCTAACCCCCAGTTGCCTAAAATTGCCAGAAATTGGAAACCAATTACGGTTTCCGAATTTAAGACCTTTCTGGGCCTTTCCCTCAACATGGGCACACATAAATTTCCGTCATTGCGTGCTTATTGGTCCACGCACCCAATTGACCACATGCCCGTGTTCTCTGCCTCCATGTCCAGGGCACGATACGAGCAGATTTTGCGGTTCATGCACTTCAACGACAATGAACTTTGTCGTCCACGTGGGGACCCTGAATACGACCGGCTCTATAAAATTCGGCCCCTCATAAACCACTTCAACGAACGTTTTGCAGCCTTGTTTACTCCCGATCAAGTTGTCTGCGTTGATGAGTCCCTGATTAAATTTTCTGGCCGCTTGTCTTTCAAGCAGTACCTTCCCAGCAAGCGTGCCAGATACGGGGTCAAGCTCTACAAGTTCTGTGACAGGGCAACAGGCTATGTAGTGAACTTTACGGTTTATGAGGGAAAAGATAGTCAGATTGAGTCGTCAACTGCCCGGATTACATAGGGAGCGCTGGCAAGATAGTGTGGAACTTGGTGTCACCCTTATTCGGAAAGGGGTACCACTTGTATGTGGACAATTATTACACGAGCGTGCCACTGTTTAGTCACTTGTTTGATCATCAGATTGGAGCATGTAGCACCGTGCGACCTAATCGCCGGGGCTTTCCCCAGCGGCTTGTAGATGCCCGTCTTAGGCTGGGGGAGAGAGCCTGCTTGAAGTGTAATAACTTGCTCGCTATGAAGTGGAGGGACAATAAGAATGTTTTCCTTCTTACCTCCCTTCATGCAGACACGACAGTCCAAATTCGTACGGTGACTGGTGTTGTGGAGAAACCCCTCTGTGTCCACGAATATAACCAAAATATGGGAGGGGTGGACCTCAACGACCAGTTGATGGCGCCGTATCTAATTGACCGTAAGGCGAGACGCTGGTACAAAAAAGTGTCTCTATCATTATTCCAAGTGGCTTTGCTGAACGCTCATGTGCTATACAGAGCTTCAGGCGGGACGTTATCTCTTCTAAAATTCCAGAATGAGATAGTCACAGAACTCCTGTATCCAGGCGGTTCTGCACCTCACCATCCCCTACCAAATGCAGTAAGCCGGCTGCATGAGAGGCATTATTCGTATGTCCTCCCGAGTACCCCTACCCAAAGCCACCCCCAAAAAAGATGTCGTGTCTGTAGCAAGCGCGGATTTAGGCGTGACACCCGTAGTTTTTGTCCACTCTGTCCTGACAAGCCTGGTCTTTGCCAAGGTGAATGTTTTGAACGCTACCACTCAAAAGTGAAGTTTTAGCGTAGGGTACAGCATTTCACAGACAATGACACACTTACACAGGGTCTCCCAAGATGCCATTACATTTTGAGAGACCCGAACCATTACAGTTGTAAAGTTACAAAAAAAAGTGTAAAAAAAAAAAAAAAACGTAAAAAACAAAACACAAAAAAAATATAAAATAAAAAAACCAAAAATAGTTGTCGTTTTATTGTTCTCTCTCTCTCTATTTTCTCTCTATTGTTCTGCTCTTTTTTACTGTATTCTATTCTGCAATGTTTTATCATGCTTGCTTTTCAGGTATGTAATTTTTTGTTTTCAGGTGCGCCATTCAACTGCAGCGCGGAATTATTTATCTTGACAGCAACAGCGTTTGCTCCCACGATACATAAAGTCGTGACTCCAGTGCTGTAGGAGGTGATTTCACCACCACAGTTAAAAAAAAGAGCATATATGCCGAAGCATGGGGGCAGCAGGGGCGGAGGAGCGATTTTGCTCCTAATGCCGCGTACATACGGTCGAAATTCCGACGGAGGCCTGCCCGTGGAAAATTCCGACCGTGTGTACGCGCCATAACTTTTTTGCGGGAGGATGCCCCCATGCTTCGGCATATATATATTTTAGGCACAGGTTGCGTTAAAACATTTTTTTATTTTTTACTAGGTTTTGTTTTGGTATTTGCTTTGCAGGTATGGCATGGTAAGGTCTTACTGTTGTACTGTAATGTTACTTTGTTTTAATGTTAACCACCATTTGCTTAGCAGGTACGCCATTCAGTTGCAGCGCGGATCTATTTATCTTGACAGCAACAGCGTTTGCTCCCACGATACATAAAGCCGTGACTCCAAACGCTGTAGGAGGTGATTTCACCACCACAGTTAAAAAAAAGAGCATATATGCCGAAGCATGGGGGCAGCAGGGGCGGAGGAGCGATTTTGCTCCTAATGCCGCGTATATACGGTCGAAATTCCAACGGAGGCTTGCCCGTGGAAAAGTCCGACCGTGTGTACGTGGCATGACCTTTTATGCCGCGTACATACGGTCGAAATTCCGACGAAGGCTTGACCGTGTGTACGCGGCATAACTTTTTTGCGGGAGGATGCCCCCATGCTTCGGCATATATGCCCATCATTAGAAGTGGGTGGATGAAGGGAGGTATTCTAATGGTGGGCATACCCACCAATCAATCTCTTTTTTTCGTTCAGCCAATAGGCTGTATGAAAAAAAAGATTACAATACATGTCCAACAAGGACCAGCAACGTACTGGTATGTTGCTGGACTTTGAATGTTTATACCAGAATGATGCCTGCGGGTTTAGGTATCATCTTGGTATCATTCTTTTCAGCCAGCAGCCGGCTTTCATGTAAAAGCAATTCTAGCAGATAATTAGCCTCTAGACTGCTTTTACAAGCAGTGGGAGGGAATGTCCCCCCCCGGATATAAAAAGCGCCATTGGGAAATTGGGAAAGCATTTTATCACACCGATCTTGGTGTGGTCAGATGCTTTGAGGGCAGAGGAAAGATCTAGGGTCTAACCCCCCAATTTTTTTCAAAAAAAGAGTACCTGTCACTACTTATTGCTATCATAGGGGATATTTACATTCCCTGAGATAACGATAAAAATGGTAAAAAAATAAAATATGGAAGGCACAGTTTAAAAATAAAATAAAAAAACCAAATAAATAATAAAAAAAAAAAAAAAAAAAAGCACCGCTGTCCCCCCCTGCTCTTGCGCAAAGGCGAACGCAAGCGTCGGTCTAGCGTCATATGTAAACAGCAATTGCATCATGCATGTGAGGTATCACCGCGAAGGTCAGATCGAGGGCAGTCATTTTAGCAGTAGACATCCTCTGTAAATCTAACGTGGTAACCTGTAAAGGCTTTTAAATGCTTTTAAAAATGAATGTAGTTTGTCGCCGCTGCACGTTTGTGCGCAATTTTAAAGCATGTCGTGTTTGGTATCCATGTACTCGGCCTATGATCATCTTTTTTATTTCATCAAACATTTGGGCAATATAGTGTTTTTTAGTGCATTAATAATAAAAAAAGTGTGTTTTTCCCCCAAAAAATGCGTTTGAAAAATCGCTGCGCAAATACTGTGTGGAAAAAAAAATGCAACACCCACTATTTTAATCTGTAGGGCCTTTGCTTTAAAAAAATATATAATGTTTGGGGGTTCAACATAATTTTCTTGCAAAAAAATTTTTTTTTTCATGTAAACAAACAGTGTCAGAAAGGGCTTTGTCTTCAAGTGGTTAGAAGAGTGGATGATGTGTGACATAAGCTTCCTAATGTTGTGCATAAAATGCCAGGACAGTTCAAAACCCCCCCAAATGACCCAATTTTGTAAAGTAGACACCTCAAGCTATTTGCTGAGAGGCATGTTGAGCCCATTGAATATTTTTTTTTGTCCCAAGTGATTAAATAATGACCAAAAAAAAAAAAATGTACAAAAAGTTGTCACTAAATTATATATTGCTCAAACATGCCATGGGCATATGTGGAATTACACCCCAAAATACATTCTGTTGCTTCTCCTGAGTACGGGGATACCACATGTGTGGGACTTTTTGGGAGCCTAGTCGCGTACGGGACCCCAAAAACCAAGCACCGCCTTCAGGATTTCTATGGGTGTAAATTTTTGATTTCACTCCTCACTGCCTATCACAGTTTCGGAGGCCATGGAATGCCCAGATGGCACAAAACCCCCCCAAATGACCCCATTTTGGAAAGTAGACACCCCAAGCTATTTGCTGAGAGGTATGTTGAGTATTTTGCAGATCTCGCTTTTTGTCACAAAGTTTTGAAAATGTAAAAAAAGAAAAAAAAAAAGAAAAAAAAATGTCTTTCTTAATTTTCAAAAACAAATGAGAGCTGTAAAATACTCACCATGCCTCTCAGCAAATAGCTTGGGGTGTCTACTTTCCAAAATGGGGTCATTTGTGGGGGTTTTGGGCTATTTTGACATTTTATGGCCTTCAAAACTGTGATAGGTAGTGAGGAGTGAAATCCAAAATTTATGCCCTTAGAAACCTTGAAGGCGGTGCTTGGTTTTTGGGGTCCCGTACGCGGCTAGGCTCCCAAAAAGTCCCACACATGTGGTAACCCCGTACTCAGGAGAAGCAGCAGAATGTATTTTGGGGTGTAATTTCACATATAACCATGGCATGTGTGAGCAATATATCATTTAGTGACAACTTTTTGTACATTTTTTTTTTCTTTTTGTCATTATTCAATCATTTGGGACAAAAAAAAAAATATTCAATGGGCTCAACATGCCTCTCAGCAAATAGCTTGGGGTGTCTACTTTCCAAAATGGGGTCATTTGGGGGGGTTTTGTGCCATCTTGGCATTTTATGGCCTTCAAAACTGTGATAGGTAGTGAGGAGCGAAATCAAAAATGTATGCCCTTAGAAACCTTGAAGGCGGTGCTTGGTTTTTGGGGTCCCGTACACGGCTAGGCTCACAAAAAGTCCCACACATGTGGTATCCCCGTACTCAGGAGAAGCAGCAGAATGTATTTTGGGGTGTAATTTCACATATGCCCATGGCATGTGTGAGCAATATATCATTTAGTGACAACTTTGTGCAAAAAAAAAAAAGTTTGTCATATTCCCGCAACCTGTGGCAAAATATAAAATATTCCATGGACTCAACATGCCTCTCAGCAAATAGCTTGGGGTGTCTACTTTCCAAAATGGGGTAATTTGGGGGGGTTTTGTGCTATTTTGGCATTTTATGGCCTTCGAAACTGTGATAGGTAGTGAGGAGTGAAATCAAAAATTTACGCCCTTAGAAATCCTGGAGGCGGTGCTTGGTTTTTGGGGCCCTGTACGCGGCTAGGCTCCCAAAAAGTCCCACACATGTGGTATTCCCGTACTCAGGAAAAGCAGCAGAATGTATTTTGGGGTGCAATTCCACATATAACCATGGCATGTGTGAGTAATATATCATTTAGTGACAACTTTTTGTACATTTTTTTTTCTTTTTGTCATTATTCAATCATTTGGGACAAAAAAAAAATATTCAATGGGGTCAACATGCCTCTCAGCAAATAGCTTGGGGTGTCTACTTTCCAAAATGGGGTCATTTGGGGGGGTTTTGTGCCATCTTGGCATTTTATGGCCTTCAAAACTGTGATAGGTAGTGAGGAGTGAAATCAAAAATTTATGCCCTTAGAAACCTTGAAGGCGGTGCTTGGTTTTTGGGGTCCCGTACGCGGCTAGGCTCCCAAAAAGTCCCACACATGTGGTATCCCCGTACTCAGGAGAAGCAGCAGAATGTATTTTGGGGTGTAATTTCACATATGCCCATGGCATGTGTGAGCAATATATCATTTAGTGACAACTTTGTGCAAAAAAAAAAAAGTTTGTCATATTCCCGCAACTTGTGGCAAAATATAAAATATTCCATGGACTGAACATGCCTCTCAGTAAATAGCTTGGGGTGTCTACTTTCCAAAATGGGGTCATTTGGGGGGGTTTTGTGCTATTTTGGCATTTTATGGCCTTCGAAACTGTGATAGGTAGTGAGGAGTGAAATCAAAAATTTGCGCCCTTAGAAATCCTGAAGGCGGTGCTTGGTTTCCGGGGTCCCGTACGTGGCTAGGCTCCTAAAAAGTCCCACACATGTGGTATCCCCGTACTCAGGAGAAGCAGCAGAATGTATTTTGGGGTGCAATTCCACATATAACCATGGCATGTGTGAGCAATATATCATTTAGTGACAACTTTTTGTAATTTTTTATTTTTTTTTGTCATTATTCAATCACTTGGGACAAAAAAAAAAAATATTCAATGGGCTCAACATGCCTCTCAGCAATTTCCTTGGGGTGTCTACTTTCCAAAATGGGGTCATTTGGGGGGGTTTTGTACTGCCCTGACATTTTAGCACCTCAAGAAATGAGATAGGCAGTCATAAATTTAAAGCTGTGTAAATTTCAGAAAATGTACCCTAGTTTGTAAACGCTATAACTTTTGCGCAAACCAATAAATATACGCTTATTGACATTTTTTTTACTAAAGACATGTGGCTGAATACATTTTGGCCTAAATGTATGACTAAAATTGAGTTTATTCGATTTTTCTTATAACAAAAAGTAGAAAATATCATTTTTTTTCAAAATTTTCGGTCTTTTTCTGTTTATATCGCAAAAAATAAAAATCGCAGAGGCAATCAAATACCATTAAAAGAAAGCTCTATTTGTGGGAAGAAAAGGACGCAAATTTCATTTGGGTACAACATTGCATGTCCGCACAATTTACAGTTAAAGCAGCGCAGTGCCGAATCCCAAAAACAGGCCTGGTCCTAATGGCCCGAAATGGTCCGGGGCTTAAGTGGTTAAGGGGGTTTAAGTGCCCAGTGGTCAAGTGGTTAAGGTAGGCTTGCCAACGAGCTGCATGGCAGGTCAACATATGTCTGGTCAAGCATGTGGTGCCCAAGCGGGTGATGTTTTGGCCACGCGATATACGCTTGAGACATATGTTGCAAACAGCAGCTGTGCGATCCGATGCACTCGACTCAAAAAAGGCCCACCAAAGAACTTTTTGAATAACGGGCAGCGCCCTGCACAGGCGGAGCTCTGCGGTGTGATTCCGTCGGTGTGCTGCCCTTACGCTGGCCTTCCGAGGGCATCTTGCCTCGTTGGAGATGTGCCTCCTCCTCATCCTCCTCCTCCTCCTCCTCTCTCCTATTAGGCACCCACGTGGAGTCAGTGACCTCATCATCCCCTCCCTCCTCATCACTGGAGCCAATCTGGCAGTATGCTGCAGCTGCTGGAACATGACTGCCAGATTGGTGTCCTTCTTGAGCATCCCCTCTCTCTGCTCTGCCTTCCTCTAGCTGGGTATCATCATCAGACCCTTCGAAATGCTGGGCATCCTCCTGGAGCATGTACCCAACACTGTGCTCAAACAGTTCGGGGGACTCCTCAGGAGGACATGGTTGGTCTAGGGAAGGAGTGACTGATGATGACATTGATACCAGGGAAGAGGACGCTTTGGCAGCTGCTTTGCCACTACCCTGAGCCTGGGTGAGAGAGGATGAGGAGGATGAGGAGGGCTTGGTCAACCACTCTACCAAGTCTTCGGCATGATGCGGTTCAACACGTCTAGCTGCCGAAAAGAAGGACAAGCGTGTCCCATGGCCACGTGCTGATGGCGATGCACCGCGTCCATGTCCAGCACTGTTGTCTCTAGACACAGAGCCTGCTTGCCCTCTTTTATTGCCTCCTGACTGTCTGCCTCTCCTTGTTTGCCTTCCAGACATTCTAATGGCCTGCAGGGAGATGGGAAAACCAGCAATAAGGCCTAGCTTCAGGAGTATATTTTGCAGGAATCACACTACGCCTGCTGTAAGTGCTGCAAATGCCTGTTGGTGTAACACACCAGGAAAACACAGCAATACGGGCTAACTTCAGGTGTAAATGTGCAGGAGGCACACTCCGCCCGCTGTAAGTGCTGCAAATGCCTGTTGGTGTAACACACCAGGAAAACACAGCAATACGGGCTAACTTCAGGTGTATAATGTGCAGGAGGCACACTCCGCCCGCTGTAAGTGCTGCAAATGCCTGTTGGTGTAACACACCAGGAAAACACAGCAATACGGGCTAACTTCAGGTGTATAATGTGCAGGAGGCACACTCCGCTCGCTGTAAGTGCTGCAAATGCCTGTTGGTGTAACACACCAGGAAAACACAGCAATACGGGCTAACTTCAGGTGTATAATGTGCAGGAGGCACACTCCGCCCGCTGTAAGTGCTGCAAATGCCTGTTGGTGTAACACACCAGGAAAACACAGCAATACGGGCTAACTTCAGGTGTATAATGTGCAGGAGGCACACTCCGCCCGCTGTAAGTGCTGCAAATGCCTGTTGGTGTAACACACCAGGAAAACACAGCAATACGGGCTAACTTCAGGTGTATAATGTGCAGGAGGCACACTCCGCCCGCTGTAAGTGCTGCAAATGCCTGTTGGTGTAACACACCAGGAAAACACAGCAATACGGGATAACTTCAGGTGTATAATGTGCAGGAGGCACACTCCGCCCACTGTAAGTGCTGCAAATGCCTGTTGGTGTAACACACCAGGAAAACACAGCAATACGGGCTAACTTCAGGTGTATATTGTGCAGGAGGCGCACTCCGCCCGCTGTAAGTGCTGCAAATGCCTGTTGGTGTAACACACCAGGAAAACACAGCAATACGGGCTAACTTCAGGTGTATACTGTGCAGGAGGCTTAGCAACAATGACACTGACACTGTCCCCTGCCTATCCTTCTCTCTCCCTGCACACAAGGTTTATCAAAGTATATGACACTGACACTCTCCCTGCCTATCCTTCTCTCTCCCTGCACACAAGGTTTAGTAAAGAATATGACACTGACACTGTCCCCTGCCTATCCTTCTCTCTCCCTGCACAAAAGGTTTATCAAAGAATATGACACTGACACTCTCCCTGCCTATCCTTCTCTCTCCCTGCACACAAGGTTTAGCAAAGAATATGACACTGACACTGTCCCCTGCCTATCCTTCTCTCTCCCTGCACACAAGGTTTAGCAAAGAATATGACACTGACACTCTCCCTGCCTATCCTTCTCTCTCCCTGCACACAAAAATAGCACAAAGAATATCAACACTGTCCCTGCCTATCCTTCTCTTTCCCTGCGCCGGAACACACTACACAACGCCGCCGCGCTGGCGGCCTTTTATAGTGTGGGGCGTGTGCTAAACCCCCTGAGCTATAATTGGCCACAGGCAACCTGCCTGTGGCCAATTATGGCTCTCCTAGCTGCCACGCTGTGATTGGCCAAACATGCGGGGTCACAGTGCATGCTTGGCCAATCACAGCGCCGGGATTGCACTGCACAAGGCTGCATGGTGGACACACAGCTGCATTGGTGGACACACAGCTGCATTGGTGGACACAAGGCTGCATTGGTTGGCACAAGGCTGCATTAGTGGGCACAAGGCTGCATTTGGTGGACACAAGGCTGCATTTGGTGGACACAAGGCTGCATTTGGTGGACACAAGGCTGCATTTGGTGGACACAAGGCTGCATTTGGTGGACACAAAACTGCATTTGGTGGGCACAAGGCTGCATTTGGTGGGCAAAAGGCTGCATTGGTGGACAAAAGGCTGCATTGGTGAGCACTGGGCACAAGGCTGCATTGGTGGACACAAGACTGCATTGGTGGACACAAGGTGCATTGGTGGACACAAGGCTGCATGGTGGAAACATGGCTGCATTGGTGGACACAAGGCTGCATGGTGGGCACTGGGCACAAGGTTGCATTGGTGGGCACAATGCTGCATTAGTGGGCACACGGCTGCATTGGTGAGCACATGGCTGCATTGGTGGGCACAAAATGTACCCCTTACCAATTCACATAGGGGGGGCGGGATCTGGGGGTCCCCTTTGTTAAAGGGGTCTTCCAGAGTCCGATAAGCCCCCCGCACGCAGACCCTTACAACCACCGGGCAAGGGTTGTGGGGATGAGGCCCTTGTCCCCATCAACATGGGGACATCCTCCCCATGTTGAGGGCATGTGGCCTGGTATGGTTCAGGAGGGGGGGCACTCTCTCGTCCCCCCCTCTTTTTCTGAGGCCTGCCAGGTTGCGTGCTCAGATAAAGGGTCTGGTGTGGATTTTTAGGGGGACTCCACGCCATTTTTTTTTCATTTGGGGTGGAGTTCCCCTTAAAATCCATACCAGACCTGAAGGGCCTGGTATGGATATTTGGGGGAACAGCGCGCATTTTTTTTCTAAATTTGCGGCAGTGTTCCCCTTAATATCAATACCAGACCTGAAGGGCCTGGTAATTGAATTTGGGGGAACCCTCACGCTTTTTTTTATTTTTTATCAATGACTTTTCTATGTATTGCCGGGAGCCGACAATTTATTATAGCCGCAATTGTTTTAAATGACTTTTTTCCTTCAGAAATTACACTTTGTGCAGGGACAATTCTAAGCACGGGAAACATGCGCGAATAGTCCTCAGATGTTCGGGTCCCCATTGACTTCAATTGGGTTTGGGTTCGGGGTCAAGTTCGGGTCAAGTTCGGTCCCGAACTCGAACTTTTTTCTGAAGTTCGGCCGAACCCGTCGAACCCGAACCGCTATGTGTCCGCTCAACTCTATTTGTAATGATTTCAGTCAGTTGAACAGCGTGTCCAAATTTGATGAGTACCCAATGTCTGGGGTCGACAAGCTTGTTGACAGATTGGGAAGTGCCCGGTGCATACTGTAACTACTTTAGATCTGACTAAAGGTTATTGGCAGATTCCCCTAATAGAATCTGCAAAAGAGAAGTTGGCCTTTTCTACCCCTGAGGGGTCATTCCAGTAAAGGTGGATTCCTTTTGGTTTGCATGGTGCTCCTGCCTCACTCCAGAGAATGATGGACAAGACATAGAGACTACATTGCCAATACACAGCCCAGATTGGGAATCTCATTTTCCCCAGATGCAAGCCGTAGTAGATTCCCTTAGGAAAGCAGGACTCACTGCCAACCCCAAAAAGTGTGCCATAGGCTTGGAGGAAGCCTTCGCTACATTATTCGCTACTTCGCTACCTTCGCTACATTATTGGTCGAGGGCTGACCAAGCCTCAGATCAACAAGATTGAGGCGGTTCAAAAGTGGCCCCAACCTATAAATAAAAAGCATGTTTCTGCATTTTTTTGGGATCGCAGGGTACTACAGGCATTTTATACCCAATTTAGCCACCATTGCAGCCCCGCTAAAAGATCTGACGAAGGGTAGAGTGTCGTTCATGGTTAAGTGGAATCCTGAGGCAGGGAAGACATTTCAAATGTTGAAGCAGGCTCTTTGTGCGCAACCTGTGCTCATGACCTGATTTCACAAAGGAGTTTGTGGTACAGACAAACGCCTCTGATGTGGGACTGGGTGCTGTACTGTCCCAAATCCGAGATGGGGAGGATAGCCCAGTGGTCTACCTGAGCAGAAAGCTTAACAGACATGAGAAAAACTATGCCATTTTTGAGAATGTTTAGCTATCAAATGGCCTCAGATGCTCTGAATTATTATCTGTTGGGGAGACCATTCAAATTAGTCACTGATCATACCCCTCTTAAATGGATGCGTGATAACAAGGAGAAAAACAGTCAGTGACAAGATGGTTCCTTGCCCTTCAAGTTTTTAAGTTCACAGTGGAGCATAGAGCTGGGAAAGTCCAAAATAATGCAGATGCCATTTCCCATGTCCATTGTCTGGTTGGGAGAGTTGCTCAGCTGCAAGGGCTTGAGAAGAGGGGGGGGATATGTGAAATCTTGAAAGGCGAGGTGATTGATGGACGCTATGTTTCACCTCGCATGCATTCACTTGCAGAGAATACGGTTCGGGTTTTACCAGTCACCTTGGCAGGGTTGGTTCCAGACCAGATATTGCGGTCCACTTGTGTCCACCAACAGGTGGTATAGGTAAAGTAGGACTGGAGAAAACAATTGCTCTTGGCCTAGGACTCAGAGAGCTATTGATGTGATGTCTGCATAGTGAGAGAACTGAACTGTTTAGTTAGTGCCTGCCCAGCAAGGATTTATTTTCTGTTTTGTTTATTTGATTTCGATGCAACCTTTTAAAGATAAAACTGGCTATAAGCCCTGGTTCACACTGGTGCGATTTCAGGTGCGACATGCGATTTCAAAATCATACCTGAAGTCGCACCCCATGGATTTCAATGAAAATGTGCTAATTGGTGCGACACAGGACACTAGAGATTTCCAAAAGGTTTTTGTATTATTTTTTTGCGATTTCAGGTCGATTTAACATCCATAGAGTGCTATGTAAATCGACCTGAAATCGCAGTACTGTTTATATCAGTGCGATTTGGAGCAGTCTTTTTTTTTTTTTGGTGATTGTCATTGCAGCTTCAGCTGATCTGTCCCCTCCCCTAGCAGGTGTTTTCGTGAGGAGTTTGGAGCAGGACTTTTTTTTTAACCCTGCCAGCACTGCTATGTGTATGAAAACAGCTGACCTGTCCCCTCCCCTAGAAGGTGTTACAGTGAGGAGTTTGGAGCAAGACGTTTTTCGTTTTTTTTTTCACAGCCAGCGCTGCTATCTTTATTAAGTCACAAATCATTGGAATAAGTACAAATCATACTATCTGTAAATCACAAGTAGGCTCCAGAAATCGCAAACAAATACAAAAGAAATCGGAACAAAATCAGAAGTGACTGGGAAAGAAATCGGAGTGTCAAATCCCACTCAAAACATGAGATTTGTAAATCGCACCAGTGTGAACCAGGGCTCAGTCAGATTTTTTTTTTAAAACTGCCGTTTGGACTACCCTTTTTCCCAGGGAAGGTGATCCCCATTGAGCTAACCCCCTCACAATATATATATACACTGCTCAAGAAAATTAAAGGAACACTTTTTAATCAGAGTATAGCATCAAGTCAATTAAACTCCTGGGACATTAATCTGGTAAGTTATGTAGAAGAGGGGGTTGTTAATAAGTTTCAGTTGCTTTGGTGTTGATGAAATTAACAACTGGATGGGCAACAATGAGACCACCTCCAAAACAGGAATGGTTTTACAGGTGAAGGCCACTGACATTTTTTTCCCTACTCATCGTTTGACTGTTTCTGATTGTTTTTCACTAGTTTTGCATTTGGCTAGGGTTATTGTCACTAATGGTAGCATGAGGGAATACCTGGACCCTATAGAGGTTACACAGGCAGTCCAACTCCTCCTGGATGGCACATCAATACATGCCATTGCCAAATCGGTTTGCTGTGTCTTCCAGCACAGTCTCAAGAGCATGGATGGGGATTCCAGGAGACAGGCAATTACTCTAGGAGAGCTGGACAGGGCTGTAGAAGGTCCTTAACCCATCAGCAGGACTGGTATCTGCTCCTTTGTGCAAGGATGCACAGGATGAACACTACCAAAGCCCTACAAAATGACCTCCAGCAGGCCACTGGTATTAATGTCTCTGACCAAAACAAATCAGAAACAGACTTCAGTGGGGAAACCTGAGGGCCCGACATCCTCTAGTGGGCCCTGTGCTCACTGCCCGGCACTGTGGAGCTAGATTGGCATTTGCAATTGAACACCAGACTTGGAAGGTCCGCCACTGGTGCCCTGTGCTTTTCACAGATGAGAGCAGGTTCACCCTGAGAACAAGTGAAAGCCACAGAGAATGTTATGCTGCCTCTAACATCATTCAGTGTGACCAGTTTGGTGGTGGGTCAGTGATGGTCTGTGGAGGCATATCCATGGAGGGACACACTGACCTCTACAGGCTAGACAATGGCACCCTGACTGCCATTAGGTATCGGGATGAAATCCTTGGACCCATTGTCAGACCCTACGCTGGTGAAGTGGATTCTGAGTTCCTGGGTTCCTCCTGATGCTTGACAATGCCTAGCCTCATGTGGCAAGAGTATGCAGCCAGTTCCTGGAGGATAAAGGAATTGATACCATTGAATGGCCCCCAATCCAATAGAACACCTCTGGGACATTATGTGTCGGTCCATCCAATGACACCAGGTTGCACCTCAGTCTTTTCCGGAGCTCAGTGATGCCCTGGTCCAGATCTGGGAGGGAATACCCCAGAACACCATTTGTCGTCTCATTAGGAGCATGCCCCAACATTGTCAGGCAAGCATACAAGCATGTGGGGGCCATGCAAACTACTGAGTACCATTTTGAGTTGCTGCACTGAAATTTCAGCAAAATGGACTAGCTTGTTGCATATTTTTTTCACTTTGATTTCCAAGGTGTCTTTGAGTTGAGTTGAGAGGTATCTTAATATAGCGTGGTCATACCCCGAAGGGTCCCGACGCGCATAGCAGAGTTCCTGGGAAAAGAGGACCCAGGAACCAAGAGCAGCACAGAGCGGCAGAAAGGGTGGAAGAGGGAGGCTACACAGGAAAGGCTTGCGTGAAAAGCCAAGTCTTCAGTAACCCGCGGAAGACCGGGATAGTAGGGGCCTCCTGGAGCTCGACAGGGAGACTATTCAATAATACGGCACCCTGGTGGGAGAAGGCCCGACCACCACGCCGGATCTTCTTGGGCAACGAGATGTAGAGGAGATCTCTGCCTGTAGATCTGAGTTATCTGGCAAGAGCTCGTTTATGAAAACGAGAGCAGAGATAGCTTGGGGCCAGGCCTCTCATAATCTTAAACATGATACATCCTGCCTTAAATAAGGTGCGATAGTGGACAGGCAGCCAATGCAAGGCGCAGAGGACAGGGGTGATATGATTCCTCAACGGGACATCCATGAGTAACCTTGCCGCAGCATTTTGAATAAGTTGAAGCTTCTGCATCAACATCTTTGGCAATCCCAGATAAAGAGAGTTGCAGTAGTCTAGGCAGCTACATATTGTGGCACAGATGACAGTTTTTCTGTCCGAGATATCCAGACATTTAAACAGCCCCGTCAGAAGTTTTAGCTGCCAGTGTCATGCACTGAATCTAGGACGAATCCCAGATCACAGACCTAGGGGGCCACCTCCGGCACAGGACCAAATGAGGGAGGCCAAGGTGGGATATCTGGGAGGGTGGCCAGATCACTGAAGATGATCACCTCAGTTTTTCCCCCATTAAGTTTCAGGAAATTGGCAGACATCCATGTGTTGATGGCCTCCAAAAAGCTGGCAAGGGTGGCATCAGCCGTCCGGTTCCTAGGAATCTTCAGGTAGATCTGGGTGTCGTCCGCATAAACATGGTACTGTACGGCATGGGACTTTAGCAGGTCGGCAAGGGGCCTCATATAGATATTAAACAACAGGGGTGACAAGGCAGAGCCCTGTGACACTCCGCAATCCAGGGCGGTGTACTTAGAGTAAAAGGGGCCAGTCTTGCCTCCCTGAACTCTACCCTCTAAAAATGAGGCCACCCATGCCAAAGCCGACCCGCTCATACCCAAAACAGATCTCATCCGATCCAGTAAGATTCCATGATTTATGGTGTCAAATGTGGCCGACAGATCCAAGAGAACCAGAGCTACCGAGTCACCCCTGTCCAAGCTGTCCAAAATATGGAAAAGCTCAAGGTAAGCCTGTAGCTGGATAACCGCCAGGCGCTCTATCACCTTTGCCACAAAAGTCAAGATGGAAATTGGCCTGAGTGAGTGAGTAAGTGAATAACTTGTATAGCGCTGCAAATGCAAACTGAATCGCCTCAAGGCGCTTTGCCTCCATGGACGTTCTGATCCTTCAGAAGAGGTGGGTCTTAAGTTTTTTCCTGAAGGCCCGATGGTTTTCTTCCATGCGGATGTCCGTGGGTAGAGCGTTCCATAGCCGTGGTCCTTGGACTGCAAATCTTCGTTCTCCCTTCGATTTGTAGCGGGACTTGGGGATATGGAGCAAGTTTTGTTGGTTGATCAGAGAATGCGATTGGGGGTGTAGTGTTTTATCTGCTCGCATAAAAATTGAGGAGCGTTTCCTTGTGTGCACTTATGGGTGAGGCAGAGGGTCTTGAATGTGACCCGATCCTTTACGGTTAGCCAATGCAGGGTCCTCAGTGAAGGGGTGATGGATTCCCAAGGTTTTTTCCCTGTTACCAGTCTGGCTGCTGTGTTCTGAACGACTTGTAGGCGCGAAATCTAGTATTTAGGTAGTCCTACGTAGAGGGAGTTTGCGTAGTCGAGGCGGGAGTTGATGATTGTTCCAACTACTACTGCTATGTCCTCTTCTGGGATGAAGGGGATGAGTCAACTCATCAGGCGGAGGAGATAATGCGATCCGCTGACTACTGATCCTATTTGTGCATCCATCGAGATCTCTGAGTCAAAGATGACTCAGAGACTTTGACTTTGGTGCTCGGGGTAATGGTCTGTCCAAGAATGGTGGGTGGTGTCCAAGAAGTCTTGGTTTTTGTCTTTCGGTTTGCGTGGAGGAGAAGCAGTTCTGTTTTGGATCCATTGAATTTTAGGGAACTCTCAGTCATCTAATCATCGATCAATGTGAGGCAATTTTCCAGTCCGCGATATTGGTCTTCTTTCCTGGTGATACGAAAGTAGAGTTGGGTGTCGTCAGCGTATGAGTGGTAGCACAGGTCCTGTTTGCTGATGATTTTGAGGAGTGGGCGGAGGTAGATATTGAAGAGCACGGGTGACAGTGGTGATCCTTGAGGGACTCTGCAAGAAATTGCGCGAGTTTCAGAGGTGAAGGCTCCTAGTTTCACTATCTGGGAACGATTTTCTAGGAAGGATGCGAGCCAGGGTAGGTCAGGGTCTGCGACTCCTGCTACTTCTTTAAGGCAGATGAGTAAAGTTTTGTGGTCTACTGTGTTGAACGCTGCACTGAGAGCCAGCAGCACCAGAAGACATGATTCTCCGTCATCTGCTGCTTTGAGGGCATCATCCCATATTTTCAGAAGGGCTGTTTCTGTGCCATGGCCTGGGCGGAAGCCTGATTGTAGTGGGTCCAAGAGTTTGTGGGAGTCCAAATGGAGTTGTAGCTGTTGAACTACTGCTTTCTCCATGATCTTTGAGATAGTGTTGAGACTTGTTATCGGTCTGCGCTAGCTTGGGTCTTTTGGGTTGAGGTTGGGTTTCTTTAGGAGGGGTTTGACTGTGCCTTGCTTGAGGGAGATCGGAACAATACCTTCTTTGAACAATTGATTTACGAGATGTGTTATGGTGGGGGCCAAGATGTCGGTACATTCCTTCAGGAGTTTTGTAGAAATTATTTAATTTGGAGATGTGCTGTCTCTGAGACTTCTGATGATGTTTTTGGTGGTGTCGATGGTGATCGGGACCAGCGAAAATTTAATCGACATTAAAATATTTGTATTAATTTCCTCTTCTTGCTTAGGCTGAGTGAGGTTGGTTGTTTTTTTCTGTTGAATTATTTCTCAAATGTTTTCGATTTTGTCGATAAAAAAATCCGATAGTTCATTGCAGAATTCTTGAGTTTCGTTTCCTGGGGGCTCTAAACAGGTGGGGTTCATAGTCTGCGCGACTAGTTTGAAAAGTTTGCGAGGCCGGTTTATGGCTTTTGAGAAATGTTCTTTTTTTGCTTTGAAGATCGCTTTGTGGTATTTATTTGTGATTGCTTTGTAGATTGTGTGGTTTCTTCTCCAGGCTCCTTCTGCTCTTCTGCGCTCTTGCTTCAGTAGAGTAAGAGTGTAATTAAACCAGCCCGAATAGTTTTTGCGGATGAGTGCTCTGTGTCTCGGAGCAACTGTGTCTGCTGTTTGTAGTAATGCTTTGTTTAAGGAGTTGAGTGTTTGTTCCGTTGATTGGTTTTGATTTAGCATTCCTAGGTTTTTTGATAGTGTGTTTTTGAAGAGTTCAGAGGTATCTTGATATAGCACGGTCTTACCCCAAAGGGTCCCGACGTGCTTACAAACACATACTAGGGCCAATTTATAGACAGGATCTGATTAACCTACCAGCATGTCTTTGGAGTGTGGGAGGAAACCAGAGTATCCGGAGGAAACCCACGCAGGCACAGGGAGAACATGCAAACTCCAGGCAGATGGTGTCGTGGTCAGGATTTGAACCAGTGACCCTATTGCTGCTAGGTGAAAGTGCTAACCACTACACCACTGTGCTGCCCAAGTGAGTTTGGTTGTTTTTTTCTGTTGAATTATTTCTCGAATGTAGTTTCTTCTGAGATCTTGTCCAGTGTGTAGTTTTTGAGTGTTTTGATTTTTGAGGGATGGCTTTGGTGGTGATTTTAAATTTGATAGCGTGGTGATCGGTCCATGGTAACGGCATGTTGTCCAGCGAGTTCACGTCCATGTTTTGTTTGAAGATGAGGTCAAGAATGTGACCCGACCCAGGCGTGGGGGCTTTTATCAGTTGTTGCAGACCTAGTGCTTCCAGTTGGTTGATGCAGGAGGTGGCGATGGGGTCCTGGGCGGAGTTAGCCCAGAGGTTGAAATCCCTGAGTAACAAAAAGTTTTTGGTTTTTAAGGTGTATGTCGAGATGAATTCTGTGAAGGGTGTAAGGAGATTTGTCTTTGGACCTGGTGGTCTGTAGCATAGCAGTATGTGGATGGTTTCCTCTGGTGTAGTTTGAAGTTGCAAAGTGAGTGTCTCCATGAATGGCAAGGAGTTCTGTAGGTTTGGTTTGATGAGAGAAAGGTGGGATTTGAAGATCACTGCTAGGCCTCCTCCTCTTTGTCCTATTCTATGCTCGGTTAGGAAGCAGTAGTTCTCCGGCACCAATTCTGTTAGGATGGTGTTACAGTCAGGTGTTAGCCAGCTTTCCGTGATAAAGAGGCAATCAATGTCGTGGATTTCTTGTCTGTGCTTGACTTCAGATCTGGTGTTGATCAAGGCGCATGATAAATGTTGTAGTTAAAGTGATGCTATCTTATTTTTGGCGATCAATTGTCGGTTGATTCTTCTGTTCTTTCCTCAGTATTTTTTGGATGGAGGTTGGTAGTATTCATTAGGCTATGCAGGGAGTCCGCTGAATATTTAATGTTGAACATGGTGGAAAAACTACTGATGGTGATGGGATGATGTGATGGTGATCCCGGATGATAAGATGATGATGCTGATGATAGTACACTGGTGATGCTAAAGATAAAAAAAATTGTGGGACCCCAATCTACCTCCCCAGTTGATGCAGAGGAAGGCGAAAACCCTGCTGAGCCTGTGCCAATTTGCTCCAGCCGGGAGAAAATTCCTTCCTGACCCCCCGAGAGGTGATCGGCGAACCCTGTATCAACTTCCTGATATGGTATGCCCAATGTGCTTACCTGGTTGTCCGGTTACCGAGAATGGGGGGTGTAAGTCCTAAGGAATGGAACTGGAAGATAAATGAGACACTCCTGAAAGAGCCAGAGTATGAGAATCAGATAGCTCAGGAACTAGAGGCCTTTTTTGAAATGAACGACTCAGAAGAAACAACGCCATTTTGTAGATGGGAAGCGCATAAATGTTACATTCAAGGAATTCTTATATCACTAGGAGCATACAGGAAAAGATCTATAGGAGCAAAGCTAGATACTCTGATGGGAGAGATCCGGGTACTGGAATTGGCACATAAAAAATCTCAGGCGCAACAGACAGAGGAGAAACTATTGGGCCTACAGGATTAACTAAATTTACTATTAATGGATAGAGCAAAAGCTAAACTAACTCGATGTAGAAGAGCATATTATGAACATGGAAATAAACCCAGCAGGATGCTAGCAAATGCTCTGAGAGAGACGAGGGCAAAGAATCATGTTGACCAAATCAAAACCCAGGGAGACACTTTAGTTAGCTCCTCACAGGCAATTGCAAAGGCATTTAGAGACTACTATATTAATCTCTATCAGATAAAGGATCAACAGCCTAATATAAGGATGTTAAATAGAGGGGAGTCGGTGAAAGAATATATAGCAGCTTCGGGAATGCCGAAATTGCCGGGAGAGGAAGCAGAAGGAATGGAGGGTCCTATTACAACAGAGGAATTTCTAGAAACCCTTAAAAAACTGAAACCAGGTAAGGCTCCAGGTCCTGACGGGTACACACTGCTTTATTACAAGACATTTTCTGAAAAACTGGCACCAAAATTTTTAGCCGCTGTTAATTCAATTCGCGACGGACAAACGATACCGGGGGAGACACTGTTAGCTCATATAACGGTAATCCCCAAGGAGGGGAAGGATCCAGCCCAATGTACCAGTTATCGTCCAATTTCATTACTAAACGTAGATCTTAAGATTCTCACGAAAATACTGGCTAATAGATTAGGGGAATTTATTCCCTCTTTAATACACCCGGACCAGGTGGGATTTACCCAGGGTAGAGAGGGGAGAGAAAACACGCAAAGGGTTCTAAGTGCTATACATCTGGCTCATCATTGTAAAAACCCAATAGTGCTCATATCCGCGGATGCAGAAAAAGCATTTGATAGGGTAGATTGGACATTCCTGAGAGCCACGTTACAACATATAGGATTAAGAAGTGGGATGATGAACTGGATTACAAGCCTGTATTCTTGTCCAAGAGCAAGGGTTAAGGTAAACGATATAATGTCCGAACCATTTGCGATTGGCAATGGAACGCGGCAGGGATGTCCACTCTCTCCTATCATATTTATTCTTATATTAGAACCCTTTTTAAGAACAATAAGGGCTAATTCAGACATTAGAGGTGTCACAATAAGAGGAGAAGAACATAAACTCGCCGCGTATGCGGATGACTTGTTGTTTTTTATGACCTCTCCAGTTATATCGTTACCGATTCTGCTGACGGAACTACGCATATATGGGGAGATATCTAATTTTAAGGTGAACTATAACAAATCAGAGGCAATGGGTGTGGAATTAGATTCCATGCTGAAACATCAGCTCTCTGAGAACTTCGCCTTCAGATGGACAGATTCCCATATATGCTATCTGGGGACCAAAATACCACATAAGTTGAATCGAGTGTTTGAACTTAATTTTGCCCCACTAATCAGAAAGATTAAATTAGATTTCCAGAGATGGGATAAAGAGATCTTTACGTGGTTCGGTAGAATAAACATCATCAAAATGAATGTAATGCCGAGACTTTTATACTTGTTCCAGACCCTACCGATAAAGCTGGCAACAGATTTTTGAAAGACCTAAGATCAAGATTTACGAGATTTAATTGGGCGGGTAAATCTGCAAGAATACGGAGAGACATTTTGACTTTACCTAAAGAGAGAGGAGGGGTCGGATTTCCAGACCCGGTGGGTTATTATGAAGCATCCCATTTAACAAGAGTGGTGGATTGGTGCACACTCCGAAAGGAAAAACCATGGATACACATGGAACAAGCAACAATTGCCATACCTTTGGAGGGATTAGCATGGCTCTCGGATGCATGGATACCACAGATGGCGAAGAGACACCCCACGGTGGGTGCCACACTTAAAGCTATTAAAAAGATATTTAGGAAAACTGAGGTGTCGACGCATCCGAGCCCCATGATTCCCATCCTAGGCACCCCAATTTTTGAGCCAGTTCTTAGAGATCGGAGATTCAAAGAACTAAGGCGGCAGGGAATTAGTAGGATCATACACTTTGCGATTGATAATCACATAATGACTAAGGAGGAGATTGAATGTGTATTCGCGGAAGATCTCGATACATTTAGGCGAATACAGTTGAACGCTTTCCTGTGGTCAACTATGCAACGGGTGCCTGAAGTACGTAGACCATCCAGGTTCGAACAGATATGTCTAAAAGGGGAACCAGTAAGACACTCACTCTCAATTATGTATGCTCTGTTGATAGAGTCAGAAGCCCCACAAGAACTGGCTTTCATACAAGCATGGGAGAGACAACTTAGGAGTTACATTTTCTGAGATGCAGAAAAAGAAAATATTTTTATTTACGCACAAAGCGTCAATGGCAACAAGATATCAAGAAGGAGGGTACAAAACCCTGACTAGGTGGTATAGAACCCCGGCAGTATTGAATCGGATATTTCCACAAGTATCGAATCAATGCTGGCGCTGTAAGGGAGCGGAAGGCACCATGCTACACATATTCTGGGATTGCCCGAGATTGAAAGAATTCTGGAATATGGTTTCTGAAACAGTTAAGGAAATTACTGAGGTGTCTCTTGGAGAAAATCCGGCAGCTTTTCTGTTACATGATATTCCGCTATCGACAGAAAAATACAAAAATTCTCTCTTAAGGCATCTGCTTACAGCGGCAAAAGCGCGTATTCCGATTCTTTGGAAAAGAACGGCAGCTCCAACTAAAATACAATGGATGGGGAGAATAACAGAAATTCAGCAAATGGAGAATCTCACTATGATGTTGAGAGAGCAAGAAGAGAGGTATTGGGAGGTCTGGACTCCCTATATTATATATAGGGAACAAAACTCTAAGTAAGATCCTGGGGGGGAGAAGAGGGGGATGGGAGAAGGGCTCCCTTTTTCTTTTTTTTCTTTTTTTTTCTCTTTCTTTCTCTTTTTTCTTTTTTAAATAAAAACGGAACGGTAATAAGGGCAGGAAGTATCGCATGGTTGTACTAAAATTAGAAGGAAGCATGACTAAAAAAGGAAAGAAGGTTTGGGGAGATTCCAACTATGTGATAAATGATGTGGTAATTGATAAAGTTGAAGAAGTAATAGTGGAAGCGGGAGGTGTTGATGTACAAATGTAAATTGTTATTGCTGTGAAAAAAAATAAAGAATTTATAAAAAAAAAGAATGTGACCCGACCCAGGCGTGGGGGCTTTTATCAGTTGTTGCAGACCTAGTGCTTCCAGTTGGTTGATGCAGGAGGTGGCGATGGGGTCCTGGGTGGAGTTAGCCCAGAGGTTGAAATCCCTGAGTAACAAAAAGTTTTTGGTTTTTAAGGTGTATGTCGAGATGAATTCTGTGAAGGGTGTAAGGAGATTTGTCTTTGGACCTGGTGGTCTGTAGCATAGCAGTATGTGGATGGTTTCCTCTGGTGTAGTTTGAAGTTGCAAAGTGAGTGTCTCCATGAATGGCAAGGAGTTCTGTAGGTTTGGTTTGATGAGAGAAAGGTGGGATTTGAAGATCACTGCTAGGCCTCCTCCTCTTTGTCCTATTCTATGCTCGGTTAGGATGCAGTAGTTCTCCGGCACCAATTCTGTTAGGATGGTGTTACAGTCTTGTGTTTGCCTCTTTATTACGGAAAGCTGGCTATCAATTTCGTGGATTTCTTTTCTGTGCTTGACTTCAGATCTGGTGTTGATCAAGGCGCATGATAGATGTTGTAGTTAAAGTGATGCTATCTTATTTTTGGCGATCGATTGTCGATTGATTCTTCTGTTCTTTCCTCAGTATTTTTTGGATGGAGGTTGGTAGTATTCATTAGGCTATGCAGGGAGTTCGCTGAATATTTAATGTTGAACATGGTGGAAAAACTACTGATGGTGATGGGATGATGTGATGGTGATCCCGGATGATAAGATGATGATGCTGATGATAGTACGCTGGTGATGCTAAAGATAAAAAAAATTGTGGGACCCCAATCTACCTCCCCAGTTGATGCAGAGGAAGGCGAAAACCCTGCTGAGCCTGTGCCAATTTGCTCCAGCCGGGAGAAAATTCCTTCCTGACCCCCCGAGAGGCGATCGGCGAACCCTGTATCAACTTCCTGATATGGTATGCCCAATGTGCTTACCTGGTTGTCCGGTTACCGAAAATGGGAAGCCGATACGGATGTTCAGATGATGATGGTGTGGATGAAGAGGGGGGGGGTGGAAGGAGGATGTCGGGGGGCTGGAGGTGACCACTTGGGAGTAGCAAGATGGCCGCTACTGACCAGGCTGTGACCCCGGTTCGTCCTTCAGGCTGTTGCTTATGGCTGAACACCTGGGGGGGTAGGGGCAGTTGGCCAGTACCAGGCGAGTCCACTGGTGTGGGTCCGGCCGAACGTTGAGGGGTGTCAGGAGCAGGTACAGGTTCCAGGGGCTGGGTGTACCAAGATGGCCTCCGCGGCCTGGAGCTAGGCCCGCGACACGGTCTTTCCTGAGGGCTCAGGCGGCTCACAGTTCCGGCTTGCGGGTGCCCGATGGCGGCTGATCGGGAGCTCAGGTGAGTGAGGCTGGCGGGTCCCGCCGGGGAGAGAATTGGGTAAAAAAAATGCTCCTCGGGTGGCCGATGCTAGGCCGCAGCTGCGGTCTTTCCTGCGGGTCTAGCGGCCTAGATGGGGCCTAGATGGGGCGCCCGGTAGGCGGCAGGTAAAGACGGCGGCTGTGGGCGGTGTGCAGATGGACTGGGGAACTAGGGGAGCTGATCTGGGGGGAGGCCCGGGTAGAGGGGCAGTCGTGGCTCGGTTTGCTCAGGGAGTGAGCGAGAGAGCGAGTACTTGCTCCTGAATGGCAGGAGCTCCTGAGACTCATGTCCGCACATGTCAGCTGTCAGACAATTGGTCTTTAGTTTCCCAATAGTTTTCCAATATGTCCGGGTCCGAGGTCGGTTTCTTCAGCAGGGCCAAGACCACGGCCTGCTTCAGAGTGCCCGGGACAATGCCTGTCCTGAAGCAGCAGTTGATTATCTTCCCAATAAAGGGGGCCAAAAGGGCAGCAGATTTGAATCCAGCCCTCTGTAGGTTGATAATTTTATATATATATATACAGTGGATACAAAAAGTCTACACACCCCTGTTAAAATGTCAGGTTTCTGTGATGTAAAAAAAATGAGACACAGAGAAATTATTTCAGAACATTTTCCACCTTTAATGTGATCTATAAACTGTACAACTCAGAACTAGAGTTGAGCGGACACCTGGATGTTCGGGTTCGACGGGTTCGGCCGAACTTCGGAAAAAAGTTCGGGTTCGGGACCGAACTTTAACCCAAACCCGGACCCGAACCCGAACCCCATTGAAGTCAATGGGGACCCGGACTTCTAAGGACTAAAAAGGCTCTAAAAAAGTAATGGAAAGGGCTAGAGGGCTGCAAATGGCAGCAAAATGTTGTTAAGAGCATGGCAAGTGCTCTGCAAACAAATGTGGATAGGGAAATAACTTAAAATAACATAAAAAAATAAAAAAATAAAAAAATATGCTGGAGGCCCCCTTTTCAGCAGAAGAGGTACGGGAAGTCATTAAGAACCTCAGAAACTCAACGGCACGATGCCACACATATGGTGGGAATGCCCCAGAATATGCCCTTTCTGGAATAAATTATTCAATTTAATGGATAAGCTAGTGGGAAAATAAAATACTTTGAAATAAAAATGTAGCGGGGTGCTAAATTTAAGGGAAGTGTTTAAGTGGTAAATAGGCTCAAACACCCTAATTCTGTAGGATTCATGGACCATTTTGTCCTCGGGGGACAGTATTGGTGTGCAGTTCCCTGCGGCCTACAGGTGGCGCTGCAATGGTAGGCTAGGGTTGAACCGCTGATACAGTGCTGTGCCTTTTGTGTCCCCTCTTGGCAGTAGAACAGCTAGGCGGGGAACCTGCTGTGCATACCGGGAGAGCATATAAAAGGGGCAGACCTTTGGTCTGGGGGCTGATGTCCAGTGGGGTCCACGCCCAGGTGCCTTCGGCCTGGGTGCATGTGTTCCTGTTCCATCTCGGGTACCTTTAGCCCGGGGTGAGGTACTATCCTGGAGTTCCTGCTGCCCTGGGTATGGAGGCCTAGGTGCGGGAGTAAAGCCTGGAGTCCAGAGCCTTCGTCTGGAGTCCGCTAAGGGTCGAGGAGTCTTAGGGTGCCGCCTCGTGTAGGGGACCATGTTCCAGGGAAGGGAGGATCATTCTGATGGACCGATGCGGGAGTCACGGTGAAGGAAGGGTCTGTTGACTCCCTGGAGAGATGTCTTCCCCTTGATATGGGCTAGGTTCGTAGAAGGAGAAGCTCAAGGTCATCTTGACTGTATCAGAGGCCTTATTCACCCGGCCCGTGCCAGGGGCCTTATACACCCTGGTCTGTGGCAGAGACCAAAGTTCTCCAGGTCCGTGGCAGGGGCCTTGTACACCCGGTCTGTGGCAGAGACCAACCTCAAGGTCTGTGGCAGAGACCGTGCACCTAAAACTGTTTGAGAAACCTAAGCAGTGAAGTGAATGTGCTACGTTTGTGCCTGGACCTCCTCCACACCTTAAGCTGTCCTGTTTCTTTGCTCTAACCTTTTCTATCCGAGTAGAGTTTATTTTGCCATGAGAGAATAAGAGTTGTATTTTCAGCTGGTGTGGACATTGACTTTACTGGGAATTAAAGGACTTGCCTCTACCTACAGTAGAGGTGAGAATCATCCTCTGGAGGAGTTTTGACTCCGGCTGTGGACACGGCCCGTCAAGTACACCGCTCAACTTCTTTATATAGGAGGGTACGGGCTGGTAGTGCGGTGTGCCTTTCTCCCTCCTGCGAGGAGCCAACAACATAAAGGCAGGTAAGGGGGAAAGGATCTGTGCGCTACAAAAAAATAAAATAAAAATTATAATCTTGACCTAGGAGGACGAGGTCCATATGGAGTAGGAGGTTGAGGTGGCGGTGGATGTGGCTGTGTAGGTGGAAGCGGCGGTGGATGAGGACGAGGTAGCCAACACTGGTTCAAAAATACAACAATGGCTGGGTAAGGCCGGTGATGTGTCGAATTCTGTCCCCCGTCAAATAGTGTCCACCCTGTACTGCGCTTGCTCAGTATGTAGGACAAGGGGATTTCGAAAATCTCCCAAGACGAACGGCGCCTGCGTGGTGAGTTCAGGTGAAGGCCACACCATCTGTGGTTCAAGCCGAGCCAAGTGAGGCCGTGCCCGAAGCGTGGCGATCGAACTGAGCCCGTGAGGGGCCCTGTTACTATGTGCTACCGTATGTCCACTTGGATGGTGGGGCTTGAACCTGCACTCACAGCGCAGGCGCCGTTCATCTTCGGAGATTTTGTGAATCTCCTTGTCCTCTGTACAGCGCAAGCGCTGCGCCTTCGCAGTATGGGCCGGACACAATCCGATGGCCGGACAGTTTTTGTCACAACACCGGTATACATGTCTATTCTGCACAAGGTACGGACAAGTCCTGTGGGATCCATGCCTGGTTCATTTTAATGAACGTGAGCTTGTCCACATTGGCTCTGGACAGACGGCTGCGCTTGTCTGTGATATCGCCCCCTGCCGTGCTAAATACACGTTCAGATAATACACTGGCTGCAGGGCAGGCCAGCACCTCCAAGGCATAAAGGGCAAGCTCAGGCCATGTGCCCAATTTGGAGACCCAGAAGTTAAAGGGGGCAGACCCGTCATCCAGTACGTGTAGGCCTGTGGACACATACTGCTCAACCATGTTGGTGAAATGCTGCCTCCTGCTAAGACGTTCCAACTCAGCTGGTGGTGCTGGTTGTTGTGGCGTGCTGACAAAGCTTTTCCACATTTCAGCCATGCTAACCCTGCCTTTTGAGGTGCTGCCGGTGCCCCGGCTGCATTGGCGACCTCTTCCTCCTCCTCTGCCTTCGCCTTGTGCTTCCACCGTACGCCCGCTGTCAGGTGGGAATGCCACCAGCAGCGCGTCTACCAGCGTGCGCTTGTACTCGCGCATCTTACGATCCCGCTCCAGTGAGGGAATTAAGGACGGTACGTTGTCCTTGTAACGGGGATCCAGCAGGGTGGCCACCCAGTAATCAGCACCAGTTAAAATGTGGGCAACTCGGCGGTCATTGCGGAAACACTGCAGCATGTAATCGCTCATGTGTGCCAGGCTGCCCAGAGGCAAAGAAAAGCTGTCCTCTGTGGGAGGTGTATCGTCTGTGTCCTCTGTATCCCCCCAGCTACACACCAGTGATGGCAACGAGCTGGTCTGGGTGCCACCCTGCTGTGAAAATGGCTCCTCCTCCTCCTCCTCCTCCTCCTCCTCCATCTCCTCCTCCACCTCGTCATCCTCCAGAACTGTGCCCTTTCTGCCGGACAATTGTGTACCTGGCGTTTGTTGGTGCAGGAACCCACCCTCGTAGCCACTTGTGAAAGACTGCCCTGAAAGCCTTTGAAATGATCCCGCTTCCTCCTCCTCCTCCTCATCCTCCTGTGCCACATCCTCTTCCATCATCGCCCGAAGCGTTTTTTCAAGGAGGCATAGAACTGGGATAGTAACGCTAAGAACGGCATCATTGGCACTGGACATGTTGGTGGAGTACTCGAAACAGCGCAACAAGGCACACAGGTCTCGCATGGAGGCCCAGTTATTGGTGGTGAACTGGTGCTGTTCCGCAGAGCGACTCACGCGTGATTGCTGCAGCTGAAACTCCACTATCGCCTGCTTCTGCTCGCACAGTCTGGCCAACATGTGCAAGGTGGAGTTCCACCTTGTGGGCACGTCACATATGAGGCGGTGAGCGGGAAGGCCGAAGTTACGCTGCAGCGCTGACAGGCGAGCAGCAGCAGGGTGAGAATGCCGAAAGTGTGCACACACAGCCCGCACTTTCTGCAGCAGCTCTGGTATATTGGGGTAATTTTTAAGGAACCTCTGGACCACCAAGTTCAGCACATGCCCCAGGCAAGGGATGTGCGTCAAACCGGCTAGGCCCAGAGCTGCTACGAGATTTCGCCCATTATCACACACCACCAGGCCGGGCTTGAGGCTCACTGACAGCAACCACTCATTGGTCTGTTGTTCCATGTCCCTCCACAACTTCTGCGCGGTGTGGGGTTTTTCCCCCAAACAGGAAAGTTTTAAAACTGCCTGCTGTCGTTTACCCCTGGCTGTGCTGAAGTTGGTGGTGAAGGTGTTACGCTGACCGGATGAGGAGGCGGTAGAGGATGAGGAAGCGGAGTAGGAGGAGATAGCAACAGGAGGCAAACTGAAGCGCCCTGCAATCCTCGGTGGTGGAAGGACATGCGCCAAACTGCTATCTGCCTCAGGCCCAGCCGCCACTGTATTTACCCAGTGTGCTGTTAGGGAGATATAACGTCCCTGACCGTGCTTACTGGTCCACGCATCCGTAGTTAGGTGGACCTTGCCACAGATGGCGTTGCGCAGTGCACACCTGATTTTGTCCCCCACTTGGTTGTGCAGGGAAGGGATGGCTCGTCTGGAAAAATAGTGGCGGCTGGGCACGACGTACTGTGGGACAGCCAATGCCATCAGGCTTTTAAAACTGTGCATCTCCACCATACGGAATGACAGCATTTCAAAGGCCAGGCGTTTTAAAATGCTGGCATTCAGGGCCAGGGATCGCGGGTGGCTAGGGGGGTACTTCCTCTTCCGCTCCAATGTTTGGGAGATAGAGAGCTGAACGCTTCCATGGGACATTGTGGAGATGGTTGGTGACCCAGGTGGTAGTGTTGCTGGCAGATCCTCTGTTTGCGGGGTGGCAGGTGCCACTGTCACTACAGAGGTGGATGAAGAGGCCGAGACTGCAGCAGAAGAGGAAGCAGGAGGAGCCAGAGACCTTTCTTGGTTTTTGAGGTGTCTACTCCACTGCAGCTCGTGCTTTGCACTTAGATGCCTGGTCATGCAGGTTGTGCTCAGGTTGAGAACGTTTATGCCTCGCTTCAGCCTCTGATTGCACAGCCTGCAAACCACTCGTGTCTTGTCATCAGCACATTGTGTGAAGAACTGCCACGCTAGGGAACTCCTTGGACCTGGCTTTGGTGTGCTCGGTCCCTTGCTGCGTTGGGCAGTAGCAGACATACTGTCTAGGGGACGGACGCTCCGCTTTTGCACCCTGCTCCCTCTTCTGCTGTGCTGGTGGCGACCACCGCCTCTTCCTCCAAACTACACTTGTCACCTGTATAACGTTGATTCCATGTGGGGTCGAGGACCTCATCGTCCTCCACATCATCTTCCACCCAGTCTTCACCCCTGCCCTCCTTGTCTGTCTGCACAATTGCGAAAGCAGCAGCAGTTGGCACCTGTGTTTCGTCATCATCCGAGACGTACTGCGATGGTCCTCCCATGTACTCATCATGAAACATAAGTGGTTGGGCATCGGTGCACTCAATCTCTTCCACTTCTGGGGCAGGGCTAGGTGGATGGCCCTGGGAAACCCTGCTAACAGAGTCATCGAAAAGCAGAAGAGACTGCTGCATGATTTGGGGCTCAGACTGCTTGGCTGATTTGCAAGGGGGTGAGGTGAAAGACTGATGGACATGGGTTTCAGGTGCCAACTCTGATCTTTCATCAGAAGAGTGGGTGGGAGACAATGTGAAGGAACCCGAGGCACTGTCAGCAACCCAATCTACTATCGCCTGTATTTGTCCTGGCCTAAACATTCGTACAGCCTCATTAGGCACGACAAAATACCGCCGCAGGCTGGGTCGCCTACTCGCACCTGAGGAAGGTGTTTCACTTGTGCGTGTATCTGGCACAGATCCACCACGTCCTCTCCCTGCAACAGAAGCTCCACCAGCAGCACCACGACCGGGGCCACCACGTCCCTTTGACCTTCTCCCCATATTTTCCAAATTTAGGATGTTGCCCTAAATGGGTGTTTTTGGAAGAGCAGAACACACCCACAGTACGTAACCGCTGAATCGCACAGCTACAGAACTGCAGAAAATGCTATTAACATTTTTTTTTGTTTTTTTAGTATAGCACAGTAGAAGAAAACTATTTAGAAATTGTTTATTTCACACACCTCCAAATATGTATAACACACTGCAAACTATTTTTTGTGCCCCTAAACTGCGTTTTTTGGAAGAGCAGAACACACCCACAGTACGTAACCGCTGAATCGCACAGCTACAGAACTGCAGAAAATGCTATTCAAAAAAAATTTTGTTTTTTTTAGTATAGCACAGTAGGAGAAAACTATATAGAAATTGTTTATTTCAGACACCTCCAAATATGTATAACACACTGCAAACTATTTTTTGTGCCCCTAAGTGGCGTTTTTTGGAAGAGCAGAACACACCCACAGTACGTAACTGCTGAATCGCACAGCTACAGAACTGCAGAAAATGCTATTAAAAAAAAAATGTTTTTTTAGTATAGCACAGTAGGAGAAAACTATATAGAAATTGTTTATTTCACACACCTCCAAATATGTATAACACACTGCAAACTATTTTTTGTGCCCCTAAACGGCGTTTTTTGGAAGAGCAGAACACACCCACAGTATGTAACCGCTGAATCGCACAGCTACAGAACTGCAGAAAATGCTATTAAAAAAAAATGTTTTTTTTTTAGTATAGCACAGTAGAAGAAAACTATTTAGAAATTGTTTATTTCACACACCTCCAAATATGTATAACACACTGCAAACTATTTTTTGTGTCCCTAAACGGCGTTTTTTGGAAGAGCAGAACACACCCACAGTACGTAACCGCTGAATCGCACAGCTACAGAACTGCAGAAAATGCTATTAAAAAATGTTTTTGTTTTTTTAGTATAGCACAGTAGAAGATAACTATTTAGAAATTGTTTATTTCACACACCTCCAAATATGTATAACACACTGCAAACTATTTTTTTTGCCCCTAAACGGCGTTTTTTGGAAGAGCAGAACACACCCACAGTACGTAACGGCTGAATCGCACAGCTACAGAACTGCAGAAAATGCTATTAAAAAAAAATGTTTTTTTTTAGTATAGCACAGTAGGAGAAAACTATATAGAAATTGTTTATTTCACACACCTCCAAATATGTATAACACACTGCAAACTATTTTTTGTGCCCCTAAGTGGCGTTTTTTGGAAGAGCAGAACACACCCACAGTACGTAACTGCTGAATCGCACAGCTACAGAACTGCAGAAAATGCTATTAAAAAAAAAATGTTTTTTTAGTATAGCACAGTAGGAGAAAACTATATAGAAATTGTTTATTTCACACACCTCCAAATATGTATAACACACTGCAAACTATTTTTTGTGCCCCTAAACGGCGTTTTTTGGAAGAGCAGAACACACCCACAGTATGTAACCGCTGAATCGCACAGCTACAGAACTGCAGAAAATGCTATTAAAAAAAAATGTTTTTTTTTTAGTATAGCACAGTAGAAGAAAACTATTTAGAAATTGTTTATTTCACACACCTCCAAATATGTATAACACACTGCAAACTATTTTTTGTGTCCCTAAACGGCGTTTTTTGGAAGAGCAGAACACACCCACAGTACGTAACCGCTGAATCGCACAGCTACAGAACTGCAGAAAATGCTATTAAAAAATGTTTTTGTTTTTTTAGTATAGCACAGTAGAAGATAACTATTTAGAAATTGTTTATTTCACACACCTCCAAATATGTATAACACACTGCAAACTATTTTTTTTGCCCCTAAACGGCGTTTTTTGGAAGAGCAGAACACACCCACAGTACGTAACGGCTGAATCGCACAGCTACAGAACTGCAGAAAATGCTATTAAAAAAAAATGTTTTTTTTTAGTATAGCACAGTAGGAGAAAACTATATAGAAATTGTTTATTTCACACACCTCCACATATGTATAACACACTGCAAACTATTTTTTGTGGCCCTGAATGGCTCTTTTTGCAAGCGTACATTAAAGTGCAAATTTTTATTTATTTTTTTGCCCTAAACGGGTCTTTTTTTGCACGAGCAAAATAAAATGCAAATTTTTTTATTTTTTTTTGCCCTATGGGTCTTTTGGAAAAGAGCACAATAAAGTGCCTTTTTTTTTTCCCCTAAAAGTTAGATTTTCTCTGACACTGGGCTCATGGCAGTGTAAAAAGACTGTGCACTGCAACACAAACAGGTAAACCTATGCAGATCGCTGATTTTAATCTCTGAATCTGGACTCCTATATAATATTCTCTCTCCCTGAAAGCACCAACAGGAACCTGGCCCTACACTACACTATCTCTCTATCTTTTCCCTCAGATTGCAGAATCAGGACTACCTCATGTATTTTACAACCTCTCCCTATTAGCAACAGCAGCAGCCAAGATTCTCTCCCTATCTATTCTGAAGCAGAGTGACGTGTGTGCTGTGTGCCTCTAGCTTATATAGAAGCTGGGTCACATGTTGCACTGACCAATCACAGCCATGCCATTAGTAGGCATGGCTATGATGGCCTCTAAGGGCACACCAGCTAATCAAAAGGTGATTGGCTGGCCCCTGAAGCATTTCTAAATGCGTAATTAGATTGCCGAACCCAAACCCGGACTTTTGCGCAAAGTCCGGGTTCGGGTTCGGGAAAAAGCTAAAGTTCGGTACGGACCCGAACTTTACAGTTCGGGTTCGCTCAACACTACTCAGAACAACAAACTGAACTCTTCTAGGTGGAGGGAAGTAAAAAATAAATAAATAAAAAATATGGTTGCATAAGTGTGCACAACCTAAACTAATACCTTGTTGAAGCACCTTACGATTTTTATTACAGCAGTCTTTTTGGGTATGAGTCTATCAGCATGGCACATCTTGACTTTGCAAAATTTGCCCACTCTTCTTTGCAAATACACTCCAAATCTGTCAGATTGCAAGGGCATCTCCTGTGCACAGCCCTCTTCAGATCACCCCACAGATTTTCAATGAGATTCAGGCCTGGGCTCTAGCTGGGCCATTCCAAAACTTGAATCTTCTTCTGGTAAAGCCATTCTTTGGTTGATTTGGATGTATGCTTTGGGTCATTGTCATGCTGAAAGATAAAAGTTCCTCTTTATGTTCAGCTTTCTAGCAGAAGCCTGAAGGTTTTGTGCCAATATTGACAGGTATTTGGAACTGTTCAGAATTCTCTCTAACTTGACTAAGGCCCATGTTCCAGCTGAAGAAAAACAGCCCTAAAGCATGATGCTGCCACCACCATGCTTCACTGTGGGCATGGTGTTCTTTTGGTGATGTGTTTTTGCACCAAACATATCTTTTGGAATTTTGGCCAAAAAGTTCAACCTTGGTTTTATCAGACCACAACACATTTTCCCACATGCTTTTGGAAGACTTTGGATGTGTTTTTGCAAAATTTAGCAGGGCCACTCTACCCCATAGCCCAGACATATGAAAAATACATGCAATTGTTGTCACATGTACCACACAGTCAGTACTTGCCAGATATTCCTGCAGCTCCTTTTATGTTGCTGTAGACCTCTTGGCAGCCTCCCTGACCAGTTTTCAACTGGTCTTTTCATAAATTTTGGAGGGACGTCCAGTTCTTGGTAATGTTACTGTTTTGCCATATTTTCTGAACTTGATGATGACTGTCTTCACTATGTTCCATGGTATATCTAATGCTTTGGAAATTATTTTGTACCCTTCACCTGACTGATCCCCTTTAACAATGAGATCCCTCTGATGCTTTGGAAGCTCTTGGCGGACCATGGCTTTTGCTGTAGGATGCGACTAAGAAAATGACAAGATTTCAGTTTGTTTTTCAGTTGGGCTGTACAGTTTATAGGTCACATTAAAGTTCTAAAATCATTTATCTTTGTCTCATTTTTTACATCACAGAAACCTGACATTTTAATGTGTAGACTTTTTAATTTCAAATATTTTTATTGAAAGTTTTCAATGATAACAGAAGATTGTCAAACAAGTAGGTTGTACAGTACAAAAACTGAGAGTGCGTCCTTAGTAACATACGTTCCTGCAAATACATAAATGAATCTTGCGAGTCATCTCATGCAACAATATCCTAGCATTACTGCCAGTGAATAAGTATGCTCCACCTCAACCAGCCGCAGGTATACCTAAAATTATTCAAAACAGTATCTCCAACCCCCGGGACGCCCCTCAGGGATCATACTGCATCCCCGTAGGCGGAGAGACAAGTTCCTAAGAAATGTCCATCAACATGGTATGATTGTCTTGTTGAATAGAGGAAGCACCACATCAATACTGTTAAACATAAGGTAGTATGTCAGAATAGGAAGCTACTATGCTCAGTAATTAAAGAAGCAGTCAATAAGAAGCGAACACCAACCAAAAATCAGCAAAATAATTAGAAAGGATAACTGCGTTATCACTTGGGTTGCAGTAACCCAGGAATGCCAAGAGAGGCAAAAGAGAGGAGAAGAGATATAAACGTGTGAAAGAAAGAGACAGAAGTACTCGCATGCTAGCTCTGTGGGACGTGAGAGCTTAAATTTCCAGGTTGAACGCCAGATATAAGGGACACATTCCATGAGGTGGCCCAAGGCTCCCAGGTGGCTATAAATTTTTCAGTTTTATCATTAAGTTTAGCTACAGTTTGCTCTTGAACTATGAACCAGGAGACTTTCCTCCTGAACCCTTGGAATGAGACAGTGGGTTTCTTCCAGGCTTTGGCTACGGTCATTTTGGCTCCCAGTAATGGAAAAAATGAAAGTGTCTGGGCGAGTTTGGGCAAGTTGGGAATAGTATGATTTAGCAGTGCTATATTGGGTTGTGGAGCTATCTGTATCCCCTTCAGGGATCCAATGGTGCGAAATACCTTGCGCCAAAACGTTCTAATGCGTGGCCAGGACCACCAAGTGTGGAACAAAGAGCCCTCAAGCTCACACCCTCTGAAGCATACTGGGGAGGTGCCTGTGTACATCTTTGCCAGCCTGGAAGGAACATAATACCAACGGACTAGTACTTTTAGGCTAGCTTCTATTAGTGAGACATTGAGTATACCTTTAAACGCTCGCCTTGATGAGCCGAACCATACCTCAGTGTCCCAGGAGCTGTCCATATCCTTCTCCCAAATTTGGGCATAGGTGGGCTTGGTCAACCTAGTCGACAGAGCCGTGTAAATTAAAGAGATACCTCCCCTCTGATCCATAGTGTTCGAGCACCAGTGTTCATAGGGTGCAATTTTAGGTGGGTCAAATTTGTTGTTCCAAATAGAGTGCAGAAAATGGGAGATTTGGGAGAATCTAAAACATTCGGATTCGGGCATATCTAGTTTCTTCTTGCAATGAGATAAAGAAATTGGGCCCGCAGGAGAGAGAAAGTAACTAATTCTGTATAGGACCCTATCTGTCCACCATTTAAAAGCCCCAATGTTCATTCCCGACAGGAAAGCAGTGTTATGGAACAGATGAGCCAGGGGTTTTAAAGGAGATGTCAAGGTTGTACGATCATAAAGCCGGGAACATAGAGCAACAGAGTTGGAGAGTGTGGGGGATAAAATTGCAGGTCTCGCTTTAGGGTCACACCATAGCAGATAGTCAATGGTGTTCGCTGGGACAGCTTGCCTTTCCATAGAGAGTCAGTCCGGTTTCAGGCCCCTCGAGAAGACCATTGAGATTTGTGCTAGTTGTGCTGCCTGATAGTAATCCCAGAGGTTCGGAAGACCCAAGCCTCCCTGCGATTTTAGGCGGAAGAGGATTCCCGAGGGACATCTATAACCTTTGTTACCCCATACGAAGTGAACAACATCAGACTGAAGTTTACCTAGGACCTGTTTCTTAATCGGGATAGGGAGGGAGCGGAATAAGTACAGTAGACGTGGGAGAAGAGTCATCTTAATCAAATGAATTCTACCAAGCCATGACAGACCGCTTCTTGACCAATTATTCATGTCATCTCTACATTTCAGCAGCATAGGGGGGTAATTTGCCTTAAAGAGGCTACTGATGTCCGGTGTCAGCTTGATGCCTAAGTATGGGATCGCCCCGGGTGCCCAAGCAAATTCAAAGTTGTTAGAAAGTTGTTGAAGTACGTCCGGTGGGACAGTAATGTTCAGAGCTGTTGATTTAGTCATATTTACTTTTAAACCCGATACCTCACTGAAAACCTTCAATATTTTAAGGACTACTGGGGTAGATGTTATTGGGGAGGTAACGAAGAGGAGGAGATCATCTGCGTACAGTGCGCACTTATGTTCTCGGGGCCCGCAATTGACTCCCTTAAAGTCAGGATTCGATCTAAGAGCGATAGCTAAAGTCTCGATGGCTATTGCAAAGAGGAGGGGGGAGAGTGGGCATCCCTGTCTGGTGCCCCTGTGTATGGAGAAGGATTCTGAGTATCTCCCCATCAGGCGTACCTGAGCAGTTGGTTTAGAGTAAAGTGAGTGGATAAGATTTAGGAAATACGGGCCAAAACCCCATCTTTCCAGGATACCAGACAGGTACGCCCAATCTATAGAATCAAAGGCCTTGTGTAGATCTATCGAGAGCAAATAAGCTTTTTGTAGGGTTCCCCCATCCCACTGAGACTGTAAAAGTGAAATAATGTCAATGGTCCGTCGAATCTGGTCCGGGCCCTGTCTCCCAGGGATGAAACCCACCTGATCTTTGTGAATGAAACCAGACATTCTGTTAGCTATAATCTTGGTCATGATTTTGATATTGTTATTAATAAGCGAGATCGGATGATAATTGCCCACCTCACATGGGTCCTTATCAGGTTTGGGTATAACCGAGATATAAGCAGCGTTTAGGTCAGTACCCAACTTTGCTGCATCCATGAGAGAGTTGAATAACCGGGCCAGATGCGGGGCCAGACTAGGGTCAAATTTTTTATAATACCCAGTGGAGAAGCCATCCGGACCAGGGGAGGATCCCACTTTAAGAGATTTAATGGTAGCCATGACTTCCTCTTGAGTGAACGGACTCTCGAGGATGTCCCAATGTTCTTCCGTCAGGGAGGGCAACGGTAGTTCCTGTAAAAAATTTATTTTACGCGGTCTGGGGGTCTGAGGGGTCTGTTTGTACAGGTCAGAGTAGAACCGTAGAAATGTGTCCATAATCTTAGTTGGATTCTGTGTCAAATCTCCCGACGCTGTCCGAATTTTAGGGAAAGCTAAAGAGCGGTGCTTAGGAGTGAGTTTTACAGCTAGTTTAGAGCCTATCCTGTCCTTCTGGGAATAGAACCTTGCCCCGGTCCATCTAAGGTGCTGTTCTGAAGCTGTCATCAGATTCAGGTTAATAGGAACCCGAGCTCTGTCTAGGTTTGCTAAAGTACCGGCCGAGGGGTTACGTTTATGAGCTTTAGCCAGGGAGCGGAATTCTTCCGTGAGTCTCAGTGTATCTGCCTTGTGTTCTGCTTTGAGTTTCGAGGACATCTGAATGAGTTTCCCCCTGATGACTGATTTATGTGCCGCCCATATGGTAGAAGGGGAGATCTCATCCGTCGAGTTTAAAAGAAAATATTCCTTAATGGCTGCCTCCAATAATGAATGTGTAGACTTTTAAAATCCACTATATATATATATATATATATATATATATATATATTACACTGTATATACACACTACTATAGTGTATATAACTGTCTGGAGTTTCACTTTAATTATCCACACCTAAGGCAGAATGGAAGATTGTGAAATGTATTTTTTACAGCCTGGTAGAAATGGTGCAATTGACTGTATTCCCCACTTCCCTCCCAAAGATAGGAAACATCTTTAATAATATAGTGAAATCATACCATGCCTTTAATATTACAGTGATATTTTATAGAGATTTGGTGACTGGGGATGAGCTTTGAGTTCGAGTCAAACTCAAGTTCGACTCAAACATTGCCTGTTCGCCCGTTCGCCGAACAGCGAACAATTTGGAGTGTTCGCAGCAAATTCGAAAAGTCTATGGGAGAAATCTAAAGTGCTAATTTTAAAGGCTTATATGCAAGTTATTGTCCTAAAAAGTGTTTGGGGGCCCGGGTCCTGCCCCAGGGGACATGTATCAATGCAAAATAAAGTTTTAAAAACTGCAGTTTTTTCGGGAGCAGTGCTTAGAACTGTCCCTGCACAAAATGTCATTTCTGAAGGAAAAAAAGTCATTTAAAACTCACTCGCGGCTGTAATAAATTGTCGGCTCCCGGCAATACATAGAAAAGTCATTGATGAAAAGAAAAAAAAAAATGCGTGGTGGTCCCCCCAAATTCAATTACCAGGCCCTTCAGGTCTGGTATGGATATTAAGGGGAACCCTGCCGCAAATGTAAAAAAATAAATGCGTGGAGTTCCCCCAAAAATCCATACCAGACCCTTTATCCGAGCACGCAACCTGGCAGGCCACAGAAAAAGAGGGGGGGACGAGAGAGTGCCCCCCCTCCTGAACCGTACCAGGCCACATGCCCTCAACATGGGGAGGATGTCCCCATGTTGATGGGGACAAGAGCCTCATCCCCACAATCCTTGCCTGGTGGTTGAGGGGGTCTGCGGGCAGGGGGCTTATCGGAATCTGGAAGACCCCTTTAACAAAGGGGACCCCCAGATCCCGGCCCCCCCTATGTGAATTGGTAAGGGGTACATTGTACCCCTACCAGTTCATGAAGAAAGTGTAAAAAATGTAAAAAAAACACAGACACCTTGGAAAAGTATTTTATTAAAAATAAAAAAATGACGTAGGTGTAAGGCTAAGCGGACCAGATGCGGAACGTGAGAAGGGGCGGGTGTATTCATTTATTACACTGCGGAGGCAGTTCCCCATCAGGTCCGCTCAGCCAATGACGTAGGCGGGTTCTGACATATGAGGGGGCGGACCTGATGGGGAACTTCCTCCACAGTGTAATAAATGAATAGACCCGCCCCTTCTCATGTTCCACATCTGGTCCGCTTAGCCTTACACCTACGTCATTGGCTGAGCGGACCTGATGGGGAACTTTAGATGGGTCGGGTCTATTCATTTAATACACTGTGGAGGAAGTTCCCCATCAGGTCCGCTCAGGCTCAGCCAATGACTTTTCGTGTGGACAGCGCTGGACATCGGATCGCCGCGGGACACTGGATTTCATTGCTGGAATGTTTTTTTTATTTATTTATTTATTTTTTACTTTTAATAAAGGACTTTTTCAAGGTGTCTGTGTGTTTTTTTTTACATTTTTTTTACACTTTCTTTGTGAAATGGTAGGGGTACAATGTGCCCCTTACCAATTCACATAGGGGGGGCGGGATCTGGGGGTCCCTTTTGTTAAAGGGGTCTTCCAGATTCTGATACGCCCCCTGCGCGCAGACCCCCACAACCACCGGGCAAGGGTTGTGGGGATGAGGCCCTTGTCCCCATCAACATGGGGACATCCTCCCCATGTTGAGGGCATGTGGCCTGGTACGGTTCAGGAGGGGGGCCGCTCTCTCGTCCCCCCCTCTTTTCCTGTGGCCTGCCAGGTTGCTTGCTCGGATAAAGGGTCTGGTATGGATTTTTGGGGGAACTCCACGCCATATTTTTTTTTCATTTGGGGTGGAGTTCCCTTTAAAATCCTGACCTGAAGGGCCTGGTAATTGAATTTGGGGGGATCCCACGCCTTTTTTTTTTATCAATGATTTTTCTATGTATTGCTGGGAGCCGACAATTCATTATACCCGCGAGTGAGTTTTAAATGACTTTTTTTCCTTCAGAAATTACACTTTGTGCAGGGACAGTTCTAAGCACGGGAAACAAGCGCGACTTTACATGCATACTATACACACACCCTAAGTACGAAATTTAAAGGAATATTTCACTTTTATTGTTTCACTTTAAGCATTATTAAAATCACTGCTCCCCAAAAAACTTCAGTTTTTAAAATTATTATATATTTCTGTACTTCAGCTTTTGTAAACCCTTGCATATTTTTGACACTTTTTTTGGTGAATGCGTAGAGGTACAATGTACCCAATACCCATTCACATAGGGGTCCCCTCATTAAAGGGGCTTCCAGAATCCCGATAAGCCCCCCGCCCGCAGACCCCCACAACCCTTGCTCAGTGGAAGAGGCCCTTGTCCCCATCAACATATTGAGGGCATGTGGCCTAGTATGGTTCAGGGGGGGTGCTATCCCCCCCTTTTCCTGCGGCCTGCCAGGTTGCATGCTCGGGTGAGGGTTTTGTATGGATTTTGGGAGTACCTGTGCCATTTTTTTTTTGGCTCGGGGTTCCCCTTAACATCTATTCCAGAACTTTAGGAGCTGGAATGGATTTTGGGGGGGACCCCCACACCATTTTTTTAATTTGGTGCAGGGTTCTTCCTAATATCCATACCAGACCTGAAGGGCCTGGTATGAATTTTGGGGGGACCCCCAAGCAATTGACGAGCAGGAAATTATCACCAGGTGAGCCACTGTGGAATGATGAGTGCTGGCATTTACTAGACAGCTGAGCAACCTGAGCATGGAGAAGGGAGGGCTGGGAGCTCAGCCCTGACAACCCGGAACCTGCATTCACTATATCTGGTCTTCCAAAGTACACAGAATATGGAAATGCAATTATTTTAGTAAATAATAGGGATGAGCCTAATCCCCCCCCCTGGTTCGGTTCACACCATCGTAAAAAGTGTTTGGGACCTGGGTCCTGCACCAGGGGACATGTATCAATGCAAAAAAGTTTTAAAAACGGCAGTTTTTTCGGGAGCAGTGATTTTAATAATGCTTAATGTGGTTGTAAAAAATATAAAAGAAAAAAAACCTGCAAGACAAAGGCATAATGAGCTAGTATGACTAGCATACTAGCTCATTATACATTACTTACCTTAGATCGAAACCTTCAAAGCCGTCCTCGTCTCCCCCTCCAGCCACAGCCATCTATCCCGGAAGTTACTTTCGGGTATCGCCGCTCCAGCGCTGTGATTGGCCGGAGCGCCGATGACGTCACTCGTCATCATTGCGAAAGCTGTAAAAGCCGGCGTTATCATTCATAAAACCGGCATTTACAGTGTGCCTGCGCCATCGGTGTACTCTTTTTGGCAAATATGTAGGTTTAGGGGATATTGCAAACACCTGCAGGTAAGCCTTAATCTAGGCTTACCTGTAGGTGCAAGTTGCAAGAGTGGGTTTACAACCACTTTAAAGTGAAACAATAAAAGTGAAATATTCCTTTAAATTTCGTACCTGGGGGGTGTCTGTAGTATGCCTGTAAAGTAGCACATGTTTCCCATGTTTAGAACTGTCCCTGCACAAACTGTCATTTCTAAAGGAAAAAAAAGTAATTTAAAACTACTCGCGGCTGTAATGAATTGTCGGGTCCCGGCAATAGAGATAAAAGTAATTGAAAAAAATGGCACTGGTTCCCCCCCCAAGTCCATTACCAGGCCCTTTGGGTCTGGTATGAATATTAAGGGGAACCACGAACCAAAAAAAAAAAAAAGGTGGGGGTTCCCCCCAAATTCCATTACCAGGCCCTTCAGGTCTGGTATGGATCTTAAGGGGAACCCTGCGCCAATTTTTTAAAAAAATGGCGTAGGGGCCACCCTCAAAATCCATACCAGACCCTTCAGGTCTGGTATGGATTTTAAGGGGAACCCCGCACCAAAATTAAAAACAAAATGGCGTGGGGTTCCCCCCAAAAATCCATACCAGACCCTTATCCGAGCACACAACCTGGCAGGCTGTAGGAAAAGAGGGGGGACGGGAGAGCCTCCCCCCTCCTGAACCGTACTAGGCCACATGCCCTCAACATGGGGAGGATGTCCCCATGTTGATGGGGACAAGGGCCTCATCCCCACAACCCTTGCCCGGTGGTTGTGGGGGTCTTCGGGTGGGGGGCTTATCGAAATCTGGAAGCCCCCTTTCACAAAGGGGACCCCCAGATGCTGCCCCCCCCATGTGAATTGGTAACGGGGTACATTGTACCCCCTACCATTTCACCCAAAAAAGTGACAAAAAGGTAAAAAAAACGCACACATCTTGGGACAAGTCCTTTAATAAAAAAAAACTTTCCAGCGCTGTAAATCCTACGACCCGGACCCGCCACTACAAACGATACAGCCTCCTCAGAGGCTCCCGGCCAAATGACGCGCTACCGCCTGACAGTTCTTATATAACCAAGGGCGGGCCACCCGTGATGTGGACGGGTGACCCCGCACCCCCTGTGATGCAATGGGGGTTTTCGGCGGTTTCCTGTATCACGTATCCCGCATCACGGGAATCCCCGGTGTGTCAGAGGGGGCGGAGTCACCCGTGACACCACGGGAAACCGCTGGAAACCCCTGTTGCATCACAGGGGGTGCGGGGTCACCCGTCCACGTCACGGGTGGCCCCCGCCCTCGCCGTTTTTTTCAATTACTTTTATCTGTATTGCCGGGACCCAACAATTCGTTACAGCCGCGAGTAGTTTTAAATTAATTACTTTTTTTCCTTTAGAAATTACATTTTCTAAACACGGGAAACATGCGTTACTTTACAGGCATACTATAGACACCCACCAGGTACGAAATTTAAAGGAATATTTCACTTTTATTGTTTCATTTAAAGCATTAAAATCACTGCTCCCAAAAAAACTGCAGTTTTTAAAACTTTTTTTGACAATAACTTGCATATTAGCCTTTAAAATTAGCACTTTTGATTTTTCATGTCTGTGTCCCATAGACTTTACCGGTGTTCGCATGTTCGAAAACATTTTTTGCCTGTTCTGGTGCGAACCGAACCGGGGGGTGCTCGGCTCATCCCTAGTGGTCATCCTTTTAAGAAATGCCTCAGAAAGTGAGCAGAAACTGGCAGAATTGCCCTTTATTGAATAAAACATTAAAGTAGTTCTAAAGGCAAAAGGTGTTTTATCTTGATGCATTCTATGCATTAAGATAAAAAACCTTCTGTGTGCAGTAGCCCTCCTCAGCCCCCCTAATACTTACATTAGCCCCATCTTGATCCAGCGATGTTGCACAAGAGGCTTGGCTGTCTGGGACTCCCCCTCCCCATTGGCTGAGACAATTGGCTCCCACTGCTGTCAATCAAAGTGAGCCAATAAGGAGAGTGTAAGGTACCTGTGGTAGGTAATGTCCGAAGTGGAGCTTGTGTGCTGAGGATTCAGGCGAAAACTTAATCAGGCAGGTCAGGTGGGAAACAGATCAGGCAAAGCGGTACACAATCAAAATCCAGAGAGTGGTCAGGCAGGCAGAGGTCATAAACGAACTGGCATTGAAGTACCAAATCAGCAGGCTAGAGAGCAGTCAGGAATTCAGGCAGAAGTCCACACACGGCAATTCGAGTCACAAAGCTTATCACAACACCCAGGGAGCTAGTCCAACAAATGGGCACTGAGAGACAGGAAGTGCTGCTATTTATGGGCTGCTTTGATTGTAGATTGTCCACAGCTGGCAGCAGGTGGGGCTAGTGAGTCCAAGGTAATGCTTCAAACGTAGAGGACATTTAACTCCAGAGCTCCTCTGTGGCACAACAAGTAAAACTGCAGCTGTTGGACCAGGAAGATCACGGCTCAAATACACCCAGGTACATGACAGAGAGAGAAAGGGGGGAGGTGGGCACTGGCTATGTGTCTGAACGGACACACAGAGCAGTGGCTCGGCTTGGGTGCACCCATAGAAAGCTGTTTGCTGTGGGGGCACTCAGCAGGAGAGAGGGGCCAGGATTGCCGGTGTAGGACCCAAGAAGAGAAGGATCAGTGCTGCTTTGTGCAAAACCACTTCACAGAGCAGGTGAGTATAACATGTTTGTTATTTTTTAATTAAAAAAATGTGACTTTAATATCCCTTTAACTTACACTAAAATAAAAATCATTGCACAACTACATTTACAAAGCAAAAAATTAGATATGTGTAAACCTAAAAGTATCCATAAAAGTATTCCTAATACTAAAGCCCCCAACAATTAATTATGTCCCTAGTCCAACTCAGTTAAAAGAGCTATTGATGATTAATGAATTCATTATTTACTCTTACACTGTGTAAGCTCCAAAGTTGCAACTTACACAAGGCTAAGGACATTTGCCTCATGTGACAAGAAAGAAAACAAGTCAGTCACTTGCTCCACATACCCATAAGTATCTTCTTGGTGGCGGGGCATACGAAAAGGTAAGTATAAGCTGCTAGTAGGTGAAGGTGATCAAAAGATTATATACCCACAGGTTAAAAAGTACATCCGGAAAATAGGCCATCTGTGGAAGATCATTTGTGTATGTACAGCATAGGTGTGCACACAGGGTATGTCAGGTGTGCCTGGGCACACCCTAATCACACTGGGTGCCACAGTTTCCCCCTGTTTAGACCCCTGATATTTCACCAAAGCCCCTTAATGGGGCTCCTAAAAAACATTGTTAAAAATTAATAAAAATAAATAACAATAAAAACAACTGACTGAGTCCACTGCCCTACTAACACCAATCTCTGCCTTAATGACACCGTCCACTGCTCTAATGACACTGTCAGTATATATACACATGAACACACACATATGTGTTTGAGCTTTGGGATGCACACCCTAATGCAATAGGCTGTGCACACCTATGATGTACAGACAATTGTTGCATGGGGTGTGATCAGTAAAATAGTGTGTCTGTGATCCAATACACCGACTCATGTTGATGGTATGCATTGAGGAGACAGATCTGAGTGTTATAAAACTATGAATTACATTGACAGATACCAAGTGAACAAACCAATAACGAACTGGACCTACAATGTTATCTGTAGGAAGGACAGAATGAAAGCAGGGTGAGAGGTAAAGTTATTAGTGGTAAGAATTGGTGGGAAATTGAGAGGAATCCTTACTTATTCCAGTGTAAGTTGAAAGCACAGGCCTAATCAGCAGCTTGTTTTGCAGCAACCATGCTAGCCAAGCTGCCATGTTTATATGTCTAAAATGGCTCCAAAAGGAACAGAGGGAGGATCGAAGGAGGGAGGTTTGTCTGGAGCATAGTAGTGGGAATGGTGGAAAATGGGAGGGTCTGAGCCAATCGTGAGAGGAGAGATTGGGATGAATGTCTGTGGTGTATGAACAGTGAGTGAGCAGTGTGTGTTTGGTCCATGAGACTTATATAATATTGGGTTTTCCTGCCTTAATCAGAGCTGAGGGACTGAGGAGAGTATCACATAGGATCTTAAATGATAGAGTAGCCTGTGAGGATGGAAATGTTTTTTTATATAAGAAAATTAGGTTGTCAATGTAAGAGATGTGATTAGTCTAAATGCAGGTGCTGTATGTGAAATGATTAGTGTATAAAACATTCAAAATTATGTTTGTTCGGGTTCTTCCTTGTATATAAACTAACGTTGAGTGTTTTTATGTATTCTAATGTGTCAAAAACCATCAGTGTCGTATTGTCGCATTAGTAAGCACATACAACTGTATAAATATGAAATTCGGGGCAGGGTATCTACTAGATGAAGATCGACAAAGTGTATATTAAAACGTTTCAATGGCCTCATTGAGGTCATCTGGGATAAGTGTGTTCAGTCTGTGTATCCAGAAGTTTTCTTGTTTTCAGAGTCTTGTAAATCTGGTATATTTCTTGGAAATAGGGATTTGTTCCACAATTGTTGCCGATAGTAACTGCAGATCTTTGCTGTGATGTATCAAGAAATACCTTGACATGCTGTGTTTCTTATACCCCAGCCTGATGTTGGATCTGTGCTTGTTTAGTTTTTGGTGGAAGGTTTGGATTGTTCTTCCAACACACTGCAAATTACATGGACACCTGAGTACATAGATTTTAAATTGGGATGAACAGTTCAAAAAGGTGTTAATGGACCATTCAGTTCCAGTGCTTGTGGCAATAACACTATGGGGCTGATTTACGAACCATTTGCGCCGGTAACGCAGCGCTATTCCCCATTTACTAAAGTGTTCTCGGCGCACGGGAGGAGGCGATCAGTGCGCCACTAAGGACCTGGTGCACGGCATCTTCAAATCAAAATTGAAAGAAGCTGAAAGTGCCAATATTATGGGGTGATGTGGGGTGATGTGAGGAAGTATAGTAACAACTGCCCAAGTAACAAATATGGCCAACATAGAATGAGAAAGTAACTATTTTAGAACAAGCCTGCTGCACCTGCAAGTACGTTTAGAACTGCGTGAGGTCTATTTGTGCACTGCGCATGCGCAAGCAGCATTTGCGCACGTTCAAATGCGTTGGTTCACTGTGCCGGCAAAATCTTAGTAAATGTCAAGTAATGTAAATGCATTTGCATGGGTTGAACAGGCGCACCTCTAAACTTGATTTTTTTTTTTTTTACGCTGGTTCACTTTTATGTCTTTTTTTAACCTCTCTGGCGGTAATCCCGAGTCTGGCTTTGGGTGAATTTTACATACCAGAAGCAGTAACCCCAAGCCTGACTCGGGCTGCATTGCAGGATACAGGGGAAGTTACTTACCTTGTCCCCTGGATCCTGCGATGTGTCCCACTGTGTGTGCGAGCTGTCTCCTCGCTCGATTCACACAGTGGTGACTGCCAAGTGCCGCCGAGGTCCGTTCCCGAGCGGCGCGGCGCACGGGGGCGGAGTTCGGCGGCAAATTCAAAAGAGTGAAAACACAATATACATACAGTACACTTTAATCTTACAGATTACAGTACTTTATCAAATAATAACACATCCCCTTTGTCCCTAGTGATTAGTCCAGTGCCCTGCATGCAGTTTTATATTATAAAAACTGTTCTTTCTGCCTGGAAACTGGAGATTGTCCATAGCAACCAAAAAGTGTCCATTTACGTCAAAGGTGGTTTTAGACCAGCTAGAAAACAGTGATAATAAATTAGAATCACTGGCAGAATTGAGCGATAGCGATTTGTGGGGAAATTCGTCATCAAACACTAAATCTAATTAATGACAGTGACAATTCTGCAACTGAGCAAATTTCAGTGTTTTTGATTTGATTACATTAGTGAATAATTTTTATTATAATTACATTACTATTTGTTATAATTATTTATAGTTATTTATTATATTATAATTTATGATTTTGTGTTTCAAACTTTATCATACCCGGGATGTCTACTAGACTCTTGTTTGGTCAGGTTTAAGTAAGTAATTACTAAGAATTGAAGGACTTCAATACATAACACCAAATTTCCATACAAAATAATTGTACCGCTTTTGGTACAAAATTCCAGACAGAATCATACCGCCAGGGAGGTGAATGATATTTGCACACAGGTCATGTTAGCGTGTTACGTTGTTAACATGTTACATGTACCTTGTTAAAATTATGTAAAAAGACTATCGCTACTCTAGCTCCTCCTAAAAGGGCATTTAACCTTCCCCCTCTAATGCATATGTTTTCTTTGGGCTAGTTTTTGCCTTTAAAGGGGAACTCTACACTCCATTCTCCAATGCTCTTGTCTCCCCCTTCTAATGCATATGTTTTCTTTGGGCTAGTTTTTGCTTTTAAAGGGGAACTCTACACCCCACTCCATTCTCCAAATGCTGTGAGCTGTCTTTACCAATCCAAACCACTTTTGGGGTGCCTGAGCCCCTCTTTCCCCCAAGCATCCACCCCCTTTCATTAGCTGGCTTGCTGTGTTTGGCTAGGGGTTTGTTAGTGCGTGGGAGGGGGTTGTTTTTTTTATGTGGGGGTTCTCATTTTACGCCTTTCCAGACCCAAATGGTCTTGTATGTATTGGGGGGGGCATGTTTTTTTTTTTTTTTTTAGTTAAAATCTTGCATCTGCAATGTTGATTTGTAAGTTTGCTCTAAAGCGGTACATCTTTGAAGCAGCATTTTGGATACATGCTACAGATGCACCACTTTACAAGCAGAGTAACCCCCCCCCCAAGTTAATAGCTTTAGGGCAAGTTAACTCTATAGAAACGCAGTCCAGAAGCTTTTCCGCATGTGCGTTTTGGAATGCGTTAATGTGCGCAAATGCAGCAGGTTCTACTTTATTTTCTGGAATTGGAATGCACTGGAACTGCAACCAATGGTGTGAACTATGCCATTGAAAAACATATAATCTACTTTCCATGCGTTTTTGAGGCATAAAAAAACGCACTGGACTGCATGTGGTGTGAACTGGCCCTTACGCAATTTGGCATATTTAAAGGCACTTATCCTTGTTTTGTTTTTGGGGTTCTCCAAATTGGTGACATTGATATATGTCCCTTAGGGTGGGACCTGGGCCCCCATAACCATTTTAAGGCCAATAACTAGAAGATAAGCCAGCCAAGTGGGGACTAGCAAAATTAACAAGTCAGTTCCCATAGACTGCAATGGTATTTGTTGTATAACTTTTGCCCATGTTAGGCTCTTTGTTTGCCCCCCTGGACCGGGGGTGTTTGTCCCATCTCTAATTTAGTAGCAGGCTGGATGATGTGCTTAATTTTGGACAGGGGGTGGCTTATTTTGTGCTAGCTGCATTTGTGTTGGTCTGGGCATGCTCAGGGACTTTGCTTTTTTCATGTGCCCTTTGGTGGGTAAAATGCATTTGTGTTGGTCTGGGCATGCTCAGGGACTTTGCTTTTTTTGGTGCTTTTTGTGTGTGAACAGCACTAGGATGTTTCTGGCCATGCTCATAGAGCGTGTTTTTTGGGTTAGTAATTTAAGGACATCCTTAACAGGTGTACCCACTTTAAAGTTCAGTCTCTACATTGGGTGAACTTGTGTTTTGTGTATTTCATAGACTGTGCATGTGTTTTCAATTGCCTCATTAGCACACAAACCTATGTTATATAAAGCTTGCAGATGGCATTCTCTACCTTGCCCTGAAAAGAGGCAAGATTGTGTGTGTGTGTGTGTGTGTGTGTGTGGCCGGCCGGCCGGCAAGAGAGTACATTTTGGTCTCTTTATCGAGTTTGTAACATGTATTTTCGCTTTGTATTTTGTTTGTTATGTCTTTGCAAAACAGATGTTTTTTTTACTTTGGTTTATTGGTTTTTTTTGGGTGGGGGATATTTTCCCCTGAAATATTTTTGATGTTGTTAATGTGTGTTGTTTGTTCACTTCGATTTAATTGTCTGTGCTGCATTATTTTGCAAAATGTTTCTCAAGATGTTGTGACTAATGTTTCAAATTACCATACATGTTTTTATTGCTTTCCTTGCTCTTTTCCCAGTCCTGTTTTGTTGACCAATACAATTTGTTGCAAATTTGGATGTTTGTTTATGTTTTTTGTTATTTTTCATGCAGCAAATTTCACAGCTGCAGCGTAACTAGGCTGATTGGCATGTCCAAACAAAACAGGTGTGATTTGTCTAACTCCTGGTGCCTTCATGGTAGCATATGCATGGATTGTGTGCTGCCATGAATAGTCACCAGGAAAGGAAAAATACAGAGGGGTAAGTATTCAATTTTCCTTTTTACTGCAGTGGTTCTTGTTGAGAATTCAGTTGTTAAGACCACTGAGGCAGGTTCAGGTAATGCAAGAAAAGGTCTCAGTGACCCCCAGGCCCGGAGATATCAATTAATTACACCAGACAAGTTTTGCTTTGCGCTTAAATAGATATCTGTTTAATCAGCTTCAGACATGGATATTTATGCAGGTCTAGGGGACAAAGGTTGGGATGGGAGGAGTTCACCAAGCTCATACGTGTTACAGTGAAGAAACAAATTCAGGTTAATAATTTCCTATTAGCTAGTACGTGTTACAAGTTCAGTTTCAAATTTAGCTAATGTAATATAAGACAAATTCTTACATCATTGTGAATTTTACCATAGGGACAGTTTTATATATACTTGCTATATTGACACAGGTGTTTGAGAACACTTAGCTTATCTAAAACAAACATAAGCCAAGGCAAAATCTATACATTCATGAATAACTAGGTGAAAGGTATTTACAGAAAATAAGAACCAACAGAAACTTGTGTGTGACTTTTTTTTAAAACCTTTTCTTTAACCCATGACATGGCGTCCTGAACTCAAAATGGAGGTTGTCATGCTATGTTCCTTTACAGTTCTCAGCCTCAGTCCTCAAGTACCCCCGACACGACATGTTTTGTGAATTTATCTTATCTAGAATTGCTGTCCAAAATACCAAGCCATTGACTGTGATTTAAAGCACATGTGCAAGATGAAGGAAAACCTGCAAACATGGCCTGTTGGGGGTACTTGAGAAGCACTTATTTAGAGCACTGCGCTAAAATCTATCTCAAGGCAATTCTATTATAATTGTGGGCATTTGAGGGAAACCAAGTGAGTGTTAGAACCCCTGCTTGTCTTTTTAAGGTTGGGATTTGTGTCCCTTTTCTTAAAATTGGCTTCACTTCCTGTCACACAGCCAAACAGGAAGTGAGGGTAAAACCCTACCAATGTCTTTTCTTGGGGACACACAGATCGAGCTAACTAGTGTCCCCATTAAGAAAATTGCACTCTAGCACTTTTTTGTGTACACCCCAAATTATTAGGTATCTTGGACTTTGGGGTTTATTTACTAAAGGCAAATCCACTTTGCACTACAAGTGTACTTGCTGCATATCCGAGGGGGACATTCAAGGAAAAAAAAACACTATCTTTGCTTCTACATGATTGGATGTTAAAATCACCAGTGCTTCCCCTCAGATTTTCAGCAACTACACTTGTACTGCAGAGTGGATTTGCCTTTACTAAACCCCAAACTAAATCCCTCTGCACTCTATCCCCAAACAAAAAGAAGAAAGGATTTCATTTAGTTTAACTTTGCAAAGACACATTCCAAAGTACAACTGTGATGCATGTCAATGGCCCATTTAGACTTTGTTTAACAGAAAACACCAGTTGCCTTTCACTAGAAACATTTGTTAGTCCAGTCCTGGAAATCTGCATCTGCTTTACTATTAATTTCCATAAAAAGTGAGTTCCTGCAGCTAGATGCACCAAATGTATGTAGATGCGCAACCGCTGTGTATATGAGATGCGCAACTGCTGTGTGCGCACACAGGTATGCGCATATGTGGCTCTCGGAAAGCGGTGGCCAGCACACAGTAATGACATCACACCCCTACAGGAAGTTGCTTGTACTGCTGCTAAGTTCTCTGAGGAAGAGATGATACTTATTTGCAAATTAAGATTTTTTTTTATTTTAACATGGGGTGGTGTTTGTGTGGGTCCCTAACACACATTCATACATATTAGGGCCAATTTATACAGGATCCGATTAGTAGCATGTTTTTAGCTTGTGGGAGGAAACCAGAGTACCTAGAGGAAACCCACACAGGCACAAGGAGAACATGCAAACTCCAGGCAGATGAGTTCATGGCCGGGATTCGAACCAGCAACCCTTTTTGCTGGTAGGTGAAAGTGCTAACCACTACATCACTGTGCTGCACAAATATGTATCTAGAGATGTAGGTTCTTGTGTCCACTTGTGAAAATACAAGTGGGTCATGGCACATCTACATTCCAAATTTGGCACTTAAGATGGTCATGCACTATGCAATCTGATTGGCCAATCTCTGTACAACTCGAGCTTTCGGAAATATAGGTATTAGGAATACGTACTTGAACAAATAATTCATATTTTTGGAAATCAAACAGGCTCTTGCCTAATCTAATTTTTAACATTTTTCTATTTTTTTTAAGATTGCAGTGTATTGTCACCTTTAAAGATCAAGATCTGAAAATATTAATTTATTGGGTTTAGAAACACTTTTCTGTTCTTTGTAATGTATTGAAAGATTTGTGTGAAAATAGAAAAAAAACATTTCAAAGATATATTAGAAGTAATAGGAATGAGATTAGCATCACAAGGGTTAATTAAGTGAGAACACCTACTAATTGCCTAACAAGACACATCCAACGAGATGGGCGTGCGCTATTATCAATGAGAAAACAGTTGCCGTTTACATATTTATTATTGCGATGCGCGTCTGTGTGCGCCGGTTCGCACGCCCAATCAATGATTTATCTGGCGCACCAATTAAGGTATGAACCGGTGCAGCGCATCGTTCTTAGTAAATCGGCCCCTATGGGTTCTTATGTCAAGTCCCTTCTCAATCGGGCTATGGTAGGATTCACCTATGTCAAGTGACTGGCATGCCAGGCATTTGGGCGCTCCACATTGTAAGCACCCAGCGATGGTCTGAAGACATGGTTTGCTGGTGGGGCGGCTTGTTTCGATGCCTTGTATTCTGTTGGGTACCAAACAGTTTTTTTAGGGTGGGTGCTCTGCGTTAGGTGATCTTGGCATGTGTTGGTTGATCTTTCTTTAAACGTGGGTGAGTTTGAAGTACATGCCAGTGTCAGTGTTTTTCCAAGATCTTTTTGTTTAACTGATGTTTGCCATTGTAGTGGGTCACGAAATTTGGAATGTAGCAAGTGGAATTCATGTTCATTTTTCTGCGGGGCTGAAACTAACATTGACACTTGCACTGACACTAATGCCGCGTACACATGACGAGAAAAATGCCATTTTTTCAATTGGTCATTAAAAACGATTGTGTGTAGGCTCCAGAGCATTTTTCTCAACGAGAAAAATGGGCATTAAAAATTTAGAACATTTTCTCGTCGTTTTTCACATTATCGTTTTTCTCGTCGTGAAAAACAGCCGTGTGTAAGCTTTAATGACGTGAAAAAAACCGCGCATGCTCAGAAGCAATTTATGAGACGGGAGCGCTCGTTCTGGTAAAACTAGCATTCAGAATGGAGATAGCACATTCGTCACGCTGTAACGGACTGAAGAGCATGAGGCTGAAAAGCGCGAATCGTCTCTCACCTAACTTTACTAACATGAGGGTGGCGCCATCCGAATGGAGCTTCCCCTTTATAGTGCCGTCGTACGTGTTGTCGAACGTGTTGTACGTCACCGTGCTTTGCTCGAGCATTTTTTTTTCACGAGTGTGTAGGCAAGGCAGGCTTGAGAAGAATCACGTCGAGAAAAACTTTGTTTTTTTAAATGGCATTAAAAATGGCCGTGTGTACGCGGCATAACACTTATTACATTTGATAAAGCCTGGATCTAATTAATCTTTTTTTGTTTTTTTCACAAACCTCTTTGAATTTTATATAGACTTTTCTTCTAGCAAGGAAGACCAGGCACAATGTATCTTTTCCTCTTCACAGATGAGAACCAAGACTGGGGTGGATCAATTCACAGTCAGTCACATGAGTGATCACTGTGATTGGCTAATCACAGTGATCACATGATTGTGATCTGCTTTCTTCTGGTTCCTAGTCAATAGATTGAGACCCAGAGCTGTTGGTAACAGCTCTGTCTCAGAGCTCGGAGTGAGCAATTGAGCATGCTTCCAGAACACACACAGAAACACATATATGCAGGGACCAGAAATAAAGCACACTTCCTGAACGCCACATATATGTATTCCACAGTTTTAAAGGAGTTAAATTCTGTAATACAAAGAAATAAAAAAAGCACGCAGGCATCTATAGACTTTGTGCAAAGTAACAAAAATGAGTAAGATGTATTTCCTAAAAGACAATTCTACATATTGATACGTGTATAAAAAAATGTTTATGTTTAACTGTAGTGAAGATTATAGCAACACTGCAAAGATTTTATACTACTTTTTTTCTTTGTTAACTTTAGAACTGAGGTAACTTTATAATAATTCTTGAATTAGCAGGGCTATGACTGCAATGGCATTGTCCCTATGGCATTGTTTGGCATGCAATAGGACAAAAGTGAACACACCAGGAGAAGTTTTAAATATATAGTTCTAGATCAAGATGGACTGAAGAAACAAGCTAAAATAGAGAGGTACCACTGTTCATGACATTTTTTATGTTAGCGTGTGTTAACTTACCAGAGAATGATTTTCTAAAATAATAAGACTTGAGTTTTTCAGCTTTTTAACATTACTTGTCTTTAAAGCAATCTGTTCACACTTCACTACCCTTACACTATCTCTTGAAATGTTAACAGCTAACGCTTGAGACCTCCTGTTTAAACTTTTAAAACGTTATTTTCTACCAAAGGTTTGGTGAAAAAAATGCCCTTATGTTATTAAATCAGCTTTACTGATGTTTCCATACTGTAAAATTGCACTGAGGATATCGGGGTGCCATAGCTGCTTGATCACTGCTAAAAACGACAGCTTTTGTGGGTAATAATAGCTATGTACTGCCGAAAAACTCCATTGAACCATTCATTCCTTCTGTGTAGAGCTCAGCTCTAATGGAACTTCTTCAGTTGCTGTCTATCAAACAAAAAAATGCTATTTTTTCCAAGTTTCTTTTTATACAGCACATTCCTTTGCTCTTCTTGCTAGCTTTAGAATTATAGACAGGTGATTAATGATCATTGTTAATACATTGGCCATTAGTTATACCAGTCACATTATTAACATTACTGCTATTTACAGCTGTTGTAGGTTGTACCTCATTTGAAAACTCATTATTTACTCTTGGAGTGATATTTTAAAATGTCAAGGTCAGTAAATCTTCACCATATCGTGAGTTGCATCTTTCTTGTTGTGATGAAAATCTGAGAACATCCACAAAGGTGATTAGATGTGTCGTTGTCATAGCAAAGAGAAGGACTACACAACACAGACATACCTTAATGTGTCATGTGCATTTAAAGTAAATCTGATAATGAATGCAGTTTTGCAACATATGTTTTAATTATAAATTAAAACCTGGTTTGATGGGTCCTCTTTACTGGAAGTATATGGAATTCTTGGGAATTTTGTATAATGCACTTGGTGATTTTTTTCTCTCATATTATACATATAATATAGGTATAACTTGATCAAATGGGCCTACCATTTAGTTTACATCACAGGTCTTCAGCTGAATTTAATAGGTCTATATCTGTTGTGTGTTAATGTAATATAGAGAAAAATGGTTTGCTTCCAGGAATGCCTTCTTTCAGTTTAAATATTCCTATGTGTCCCAATTTTGGTGCCACCATATATTAGGGGACTGAATTTGGGGTGAAGCTTACTCAAATATTTATGATGGTAGGCAAATGGGACCTCTGTTTTTCTTATTAAGTAACAGGTTTATTGTTGAATCCGCATCTCTTATGTGTCAATGCAGTGTTTCTCCACTTTAGTTATACTTTAAGGAAGAAAAAAGTGAAAACTGACATTTATATAAAAATATATATTACTTGGGGGTCGTGGCAAAGCCGTCCATTTAAGCTGATGTGTTCCTTTGCTGCTCCGTGCAACATCCTGGCCATCATCCTGAGCAGCGAGCCTGACATCATCCCTTGCAGCTCCATCGGCTCTATGCAGTCATAGAGTGCCACCCTTTCTCCTCTGTCACTGCTCTAGAGAAACAAGACAATGACAAAGAAGAAGTGCGAAGGAGAAGCAGCTGGCCAGCTGCTACAACATGGAGGAGCGCTGTTTCCACAAAGAACAAAAAAATGACAAACAGCAGGAGACTGCCTCTAAGCTCAGCAGATTCGCCCAAATGCCTAATAAGGAGAGATCCCCTACCAAGCCTACTTCACCAGAACTCTCTCCAGCTGCACAGCTCTCCCAATCCACAAATCTATCTCAGTCCAGCATGAGTGCTCTGCCTCCCTTGGATGGCACAGTGGGGTTGATTTACTAAAACTGCAGAGTACAAAATCTGGTGCAGCTGTGCATGGTAGCCAATCAGCTTCCAACTTCATCTTGTTCAGTTAAGCTTTGACAAAAAACCTGGAAGCTGATTGAATTCTATGCAAGCTTCACCAGATTTTGCACTCTTAAGTTTTAGTAAATCAACTCCAGTGAATACAGAGCAGCAGCCATTTTCAGACATGTGCATTGTTCCTGCCTGATACTATTATTGGGCAAACGGTTTGGGCCAAACACTGGCTGTTCACCCAAATTTTCAGGATGAAGACCCGCCAAACGCCCTGCAACGCACTGTGCATTCTGTGCCCTGATTGAGAAAAGCTTTGCCCAATTAGGGCGCAGTAAAAGCTAATTGTTAAGAAGTGGGGCAGGGAATCTGGCCACGGCATCCTTAACCACTTGCCAACCGCCGCACAAACATTTACGTTGGCAGAATGGCACGGCTGCACAAAGGGACGTACCTGTATGTCCCTTTGAATTTGCCACCGCGTTGGCGTGCGCGCGCCACCAGTGGCCCTGCCATTTTTGGGACCATTTACATTTCCGTTTTTGCTTTGTTTTTGGGACCAATGACATTTATACAGCGATCAGTGCTATAAAAATGCACCTATTACTGTGTGAATATCACTGTGTCACATACCTAGTAGATAAGCCCGATATGCAGAGGATGGCCTTTCTTACTCCTTTGACTCGCGGCCCCTGGTAGAGTAGACATGAAGCGTGGGAGTGCAGAGTAGCATGAGTGCCTGGCAGGATCAACAGCTGGGCAGCGGGTCTGAAGTTCCAGATCACACTGAGGCTGGGAATCAGCAGACTGGAGACAGCAGACTTGACTGGAGACTGGAGCAGGCTCGTGTCAGGAAAAGCACACACAGGATGAGAGGCAGGTATGCAGAGAGGTGGTTTCAAGGGCTGGAACACAGAAGGGTCAGGCAAGCCGGGTCATACACAGACAAACAGTAGTACTGGAACAGATGCTGAGGCAGAAGCAGAGTCACTGTGCTGGCCGGGTCGGGAGTAAACAGGCACAGAGGAACCAGAGGATAAGGCAGATGCAAGGTCGTGGACAAGCCGGGTTCAGATGCTGGCAGACAGCAAGGATAGTCAAAGGCAAGCCGGGTAATCTCAGGAACAGATTCAGATAAGCAGATATCACTCAGAGAACACTTGAGATCAGACAGCAAAGCTTCAGTGTGTCAGCTGAGTTTAAATAGCCTGGCACCAGTGATTTTGCTCTCGCGTGCACGTGTGCGCTCGCGCATGTGCATAGGCACCCGAAACGTGCACCAGCTTTCAAGGAACTACAGTTTCCAGCAAGACCTTCCTGACACAATGGTAGGGAAGGGGTTAACACTAGGGGCGATCAAGGTGTTAAGTGTGTTCCCTTGTGTGTGTTTCTAACTGTATGGGGATGGGAATGACTAGAGGAGGAGGCAGATCACTGTTCCTAACTAGTAGGAACAGATGATCTGTCTCTCCTTTTCTGTCAGAACAAGGATTTGTGTGATGACACTAGGGATGAGCTTTATGTTCCAGGCGAACATGAGTTAGACTCGAACATTGGCTCTTCGCCCGTTCGGTGAACAGCGAACAATTTGGGGTGTTCGCGGCAAATTCAAAAAGCCACGGAACACCCTTTAAAAGTCTATGGGAGAAATCTAAAGTGCTAATTTTAAAGGTTAATATGCAAGTTATGGTCATAAAAAGTGTTTGGGGACCCAGGTCCTGCCCCAGGGGACATGTATCAATGCAAAAAAAAAGTTTTAAAAACGTCAGTTTTTTCGGGAGCAGTGATTTTAAATAATACTTAAAGTGAAACAATAATATGAGAAATATTCCTTTAAATTTCGTACCTGGGGGTGTCTATAGTATGCCTGTAAAGAAGCGCATGTTTCCCGTGCTTAGAACTGTCCCTGCACAAAATGTAATTTCTAAAGGAAAAAAAGTCATTTAAAACTACTCACAGCTATTCACGAATTGTCGGGTCCTGGGAATACAGATCAAAGTCATTGAAAAAACCGGCAGCCTGGAGTCTGGAGTATCTTGGTTTGGAGAGTTGAATCGACCCCTCTTCGATGAGCTTTGTCTGGTTCTGTCATTTTTGATTTTGGATACATTTTGTGGAGAACTGGATGCTGTTCGTCGGCGAGGGCCAGCTGAAGGACTTTCGCAGAGATTAAGTTTTTGTAGGGTGTTCTGTAGTTCATCAGGGGTTTTGCATGAGTACTTGGTGCCTTGATATGTGAAGCGAAGTGAAAAAGGGAACCCCCATTGGTATGGGATCTGATGTTGTTGTAGGTTTTGTAATAAGGGTTTCATCGAGCGCCGTTTAGCGACTGTTATTGGGGAAAGGTCAGCAAAGATCTGATCTGAATTGTCGGGTCCTGGGAATACAGATCAAAGTCATTGAAAAAACCGGCAGCCCCCCCCCCCCAGTCCATTACCAGGCCCTTTGGGTCTGGTATGAATATTAAGGGAAACCCCGCACCAAAATGAAAAAAAAATGGCGTGGGGTCCCCCCCAAAAATCCATACCAGACCCTTCAGGTCTGGTATGGATTTTAAGGGAAACCCGCATTAAAATAAAAACTAAAAATGGCGTGGGGTCCCCCCAAAAATCCATACCAGACCCTTATCTGTGCATGCAACGTGGCAGGCCGCAGGAAAAGAGGGGGGATGAGAGAGTGTCCCCCCTCCTGAACTGCACCGGGCCACATGCCCTCAACATGGGGAGGATGTCCCCATGTTGATGGGGACAAGGGCCTCTTCCCCCTACAACCCTTGGTGGTTGTGGGGGTTTGCAGGCAGGGGGCTTATCATAATCTGGATGCCCCTTTTAACAAAGGGGACCCCAGTTTCCGCCCTCCCTATGTGAATTGGTAACGGGGTACATTGTACCCCTACCATTTCACAAAGAAAGTGTAAAAAAAATTAAAAAAACAAGACACAGTTGGGATAAGTCCTTTATTAAAAATAAAAAGATAAAAAATAAAAAAAACATTCCAGCGATGTAATCCAGTCTGTCCAGCGTTCTTCTCTATCTCCCACGGTGATCCGATGTCCAGCGATGCTGCAGTCTCCACTCAACTCCACATGAAACCTCCATGACGTAAGATGGGGTGGGGTCACCCGTCCACATCATAGGGTAACCCCCGGGAAGTGGGTTAATACGGGGAAATACCCAATGATGTCGGCGGGTGACATCATGGGGCAGGGCAGGGTCACCTGCCCACATAATTGGGTATTCCCCGCTTGCCGGGGCTTACCCAATGACGTGGGCAGGTGACCTTGCCCCGTTACGTCACGGGGCGGGGTCACTTGCCAACATCATTGGGTATTCCCCCGCTTGCCGGGGAAAGCCGGGGCTTACCCTATGATGTGGACAGGTGACCCCGCCCCCTCTTACGTCATGGGGGTTTCGTGTGGAGAGGAGTGGAGACTGCAGCATCGCTGGAAATCAGATCACCATGGGACATAGAGAACAACGCTGGACAGACTGGATTACATCGCTGGAATGATTTTTTGATTTTGTATTTTTTTTTTTAATAAAGGACTTATCCCAACTGTGTCTGTGTGTTTTTTTTTTTTTTTTTTTACACTTTCTTTGTGAAATGGTAGGAGTACAATGTACCCCGTTACCAATTCACATAGGGGGTGGCCAGAATCTGGGGGTCCCCTTTGTTAAAGGGGGCTTCCAGATTATGACAAGCCCCCGCCCGCAGACCCCCACAACCACCGGACAAGGGTTGTGGGGATGAGGCCCTTGTCCCCATCAACATGGGGACATCCTCCCCATGTTGAGGGCATGTGGCCCGGTACGGTTCAGGAGGGGGGGCTCTCTCGTCCCACCCCTCTTTTCCTGTGGCCTGCCAGGTTGCGTGTTTGGATAAGGGTCTGGTATGGATTTTTGGGGGGAACCCTGCGCCATTTTTTTTATCTTGGTGCGGGGTTCCCCTTAATATCCATACCAGACCTGAAGGGCCGGATATGGAATTTGGGGGAGACCCAAAGGGCCTGGTAATGGACTAGGGGGGGACCCCTGCCATTTTTTTCAATTACTTTGATCTGTATTGCCGGGACCTGACAATTCATGAATAGACGCAATTCGTTTTAAATGACTTTTTTTCCTTTAGAAATTACATTTTGTTCAGGGACAGTTCTAAGCACGGGAAACATGTGCTACTTTACAGGCATACTATACACACCCCCCAGGTACAAAATTTAAAGGAATATTTCACTTTTATTGTTTCACTTTAAGCATTATTAAAATTCACTGCTCCCGAAAGAACGGCCATTTTTAAAACTTTTTTTTGTATTGATACATGTCCCCTGGGGCAGGACCCGGGTCCCCAAATACTTTTTATGATAATAAGTAATGTTATATATAGGGGTAAGTGGCGCTGCTATTCCGCTAATGTGTAATAATAGGCCTGGGTGCCCTTTCGCAGTGATGCGGCCCCTCAGTATGGGTAATTCCCCTAACCCAACTGACTATGATTGTTGTGTGGTTAGTGGTATGGGCAGATGTTCCTTGGTGAGTAGCAACTAATTTCCTAACAATAAAAATAAATGAATAAATAGGTGCTTCAATCAATAGTGAAAAAAAGAAAAAGTGTGTGATTTCCTACAGTGTAATTCCTTTCCTTAATACCGTGATATCCTTAAATAAACACTGTGCACAAAATCATTTGGGTTGTCCTTATGTGTGGTGAATGAAAACTGCTTATACCACCAGTGATGTGTCACTACTCCAGGTGGGGGCTGCCACGTGGCCAATCCAACTTATAAACAAAACAAAATAAACTTAAAAAAATGATTAATAACACTCCTTATAATGAAGAACCCCCAATCATGGAAGTGATATGATCGTGACAGTCAAATAAAATATTATAGCAAATATTCATTGTGCCGTAGATAACTGTGTTTCCCCAAGATTGATATCTATGTAGGGACAATGTTTCCAATCCCTCAGTCTTATGTGACAATTAACTTGACTCTGTGACTTCTTTGATGCCTGTTTGTCCTCAGGCAAGTTTATACTGTGACTTTGGTGCTCCCCTCTCCTTTAGGACCCCACTCACCAGATTGAAGCACCCCTGCAGGGGTATGAGGCACGTCTGGTGGGGTCCTCTGTGCGATCCTCTGTGCGGTTATGCTGCTCCTCAGGGGTATCTGGCCTTTCACTGCTCCCCAGTTCCTCCCAAGTGGGGGAGACCAGTATGGTTCCTCAGGAAAAAAAAACAGATGGCGCTTTCATAGCGTAAATCGTTTATTTAAAAAAAATGTTGTAAATTAAAATGTATAAATAAAAAACCTTTAAAATTAGCACTTTTGATTTTTCATGTTCGTGTCCCATAGACTTTAACGGTGTTCGCCCGTTCGAACAAATTTTTTGCCTGTTCGCATGTTCTGGTACGAACCGAACCAGGGGGTGTTCAGCTCATCCCTAGATGACACACACACATCCCCGTTCTGGCTCTAGTGCCCGCAATTATGTGTGACCGCCGGGGGACCGAATGCACGTGGCCGGCGGGTGCGATGTCAGCCAGCCACACACGATCGTGGGATCTTGAGCCAAAATGGGGATGTGTCTGTATAAACACATAAATCCCTGTTCTGACAGGAGAGGAGAGACAGATCATCTGGTCGGCTAGTGGTTAAAATGTTTTGGTATTTTTCATTTATTCAGCAAAAAAATTAAAACCCAGGGGTGATTAAATACCACCAAACAAAAGCTCTATCCATCTCAAACATTATAAAAATGTCATTTGGGTACAGTGGTACATGACTGAGTAGTTCTCATTCAAAGAGTGACAGCACTGAACTTTGAAAATTGGCCTGGGTATGAAGGGGGTAAAAGTATCCGGTATTGAAATAATATTGTATAAAAAGCATGTAATTGGTATTAAGTGCTTACTTTAAAAGCAATAAACAGGTTACACGTCTGTTGAAATAAGAGCTACAATTAGTTACATGATAAAATAACACCAGTCGAGGGGCATGCTGGGAGCTCACTGTGACAGACATGTCCTGCTGAGGCTCCCCTTTTCTCGGGACTTCACGGCCAGCATACACACCCGAATGGAAGGGTAATTATTTCAAAGGCTTACCCTGGTCTTCCTCAGTGCCCTGGGAACGTTTTAAGATGGTTTATGGAGCTGTCCGGGGGAAAAAATAAGGTGAAACCCCTCAGAGATAATTCATCTAGAGGCCTCAGTAAAATGAAACAGGCTAAATCACCTCACACAATCTCACCTCATGCTGCCAGGCAGCAGCAGCAGTTACCTCATGAACTATATGATACAGACTGTGAGGACAGCGCCATCTGCCAGCCACAACAGACAGGCTCTTTACACCCAAATGTTTTAATTCAAATAGAAAAAATGCTACAGAAGGCATTAAAGCAGACCTCCGACCATATTACTGAGAAATTAACAAAAGAAATCCGTGACTTAGGTCAGCGCACGGCTGAATTAGAAAACAGAGTGGATGACATAGAAACTAATGTAATGACTCATGAAACTGAATTGGACACACTTAACCACTTAACAACCACCTGCCGACAAATAACGTCGACAAGGTGGTTGCTTAACTCTGGGAGGACGTTATATAACGTCCTCCCAGAATCGTGCTCCCGCGCGCCCCCTGGGGCGCGCACACGGGAAACTCCGTGACCGCCGGGTCCAGAGGACCCGGAGCATCACGAATCGCGGTAAATCGCCGCTGATAGCGGCCGTTTACCACGTGATCGCTCCGTCAAATGACGGAGCAATCACTTGTAAACAGACCGGCGTCATGTGATGACGCCGGTTCCTCTCTCCCCTCTCTGTACCGATCGGTACAGTGTGAGAGGAGAGGGGAGGGAGCAGATCAAGGCAGCAGCGCTGTGGGCTGGATCTGTGACAATTGCAGTCACAGATCCAGCCATCCATCCATCCCTGCTCAGCCATCCCTGGTGCAATACCCTGCCAATACTCTGCAAAATACCCTGCACAATACTCTGCAAAATACTCTGCAATACCCTGGTGCAATACTCTGCAATACCCTGGTGCAATACTCTGCAATACCCTGCGCAATACTCTGCAATACCCTGCGCAATACTCTGCAAAATACTCTGCGCAATACCCTGCGCAATACTCTGCAATATACTCTGCAATGCCCTGCGCAATACTCTGCAATACCCTGCGCAATACTCTGCAATGCCCTGCGCAATACTCTGCAATGCCCTGCAATGCCCTGCGCAATACTCTGCAATACCCTGCGCAATACTCTGCAATACCCTGCGCAATACTCTGCAAAATACTCTGCAAAATACCCTGCGCAATACTCTGCAATACCCTGCACAATACTCTGCAATACCCTGCACAATACCCTGCAAAATACTCTGCAATACCCTGCACAATACCCTGCGCAATACCCTGCGCAATACCCTGCGCAATACCCTGCGCAATACTCTGCAATACCCTGCAATACCCTGCGCAATACCCTGCAATACCCTGCGCAATACTCTGCAATACCCTGCGCAATACTCTGCAATACCCTGCGCAATACTCTGCAATACCCCGTGCAATACCCTGCCATACTCCGCAATACCCTGCCATACTCCGCAATACCCTGCCATACTCCGCAATACCCTGCCATACTCCGCAATACTCCGCAATGCCCTGCAATACTCCGCAATACCCAGCAATACTCCGCAATGCCCGGCAATACTCCGCAATGCCCGGCAATACTCCGCAATGCCCGGCAATACTCTGCAATGCCCGGCAATACTCCGCAATGCCCGGCAATACTCCACAATGCCTGGCAATACTCTGCAATAACCACTTCCCGCCCGCCGGCCGTCATATGACGTCCTTGACTTTGTGCGGGGATACCTGAATGATGGGTGCAGCTACAGGCATCATTCAGATATTAGCTTTTTCAGCCGGCGATTCCCTACACCATAACAACAATCATAGCGGCTGTTCCACCGCTTGATCATTCTTACGGGAGGCGAGAGGGGATTTCCCCCCCCCCGCCGCCCTCCGGTGCTTCTACCGACTCACCGCTACGATCAAAGCCAGGATTGTTGTTTTTTTTTTTGTTTTTTTTTCAGGCTTCCCAGCCTAGAGGTGAGATGTGGGGTCTTATTGACCCCATATCTCACTGTAAAGAGGACCTGTCATGCAATATTCCTATTACAAGGGATGTTTATGTTCCTTGTAATAGGTATAAAAGTGATCAAAAAAAATTTTGGGGCGGAAAAACATGTCAAACTAAAATAAATAAAGTAAAATGAACAATAAAAAAATATATATTTTTTTAAAGCGCCCCTGTCCCCGTGAGCTCGCATACAGAAGCTAACGCATACGTAAGTCCCGCCCACATATGAAAACGGTTTTCAAACCACACATGTGAGGTATCTCTGCGAACGTAAGAGCGAGAGCAATAATTCTGACCCTAGACCTCCTCTGTAACTCAAAACATGTAACCAGTAAAAATATTTAAAGCGTCGCCTATGGGAATTTTTAAGTAGCGAAGTTTGGCGCCATTCCACGAGTGTGTGCAATTTTTAAGGGTGACATGTTAGGTATCTATTTACTCGACATAACTTCATCTTTCACATTATGCAAAAACATTGGGCTAACTTTACTGTTTTTTTTGTTTTTTTAAGCACAAAACATTTTTTTTCCGTAAAAAACGCGTTAAAAAAATTGCTGCGCAAATATCGTGCGAGATAAAAAGTTGCAACAACCACCATTATATTCTATAAGGTCTTTGCTAAAAAAACATATATAATGTTTTGGGGTTCTATGTAATTTTCTAGCAAACAAATGATGATTTTTACATGTAGGAGAGAAATGTCAGAATTGGCCTGGGTGCTCCAGAACGCCTGAAGGTGCTCCCTGCATGTTGGGCCTCTGTATGTGGCCACGCTGTGTAAAAGTCTCACACATGTGGTATCGCCATACTCGGGAGGAATAGCAGAATGTGTTTTGGGGTGTAATTTGTGGTATGCATATGCTGGGTGTGAGAAATAACCTGCTAATATGACAATTTTGTGGGGAAAAAAAAAAAAGAGAAAAAAAAAAATCTTGATTTTGCAAAGAATTGTGGGAAAAAATGACAACTTCAAAAAACTCACAATGCCTCTTTCTGAATACCTTTGTCTTCTTTCCAAAAAGGGGTCATTTGGGGGGTATTTGTACTTTTCTGGCATGTTAGGGTCTCAAGAAATGAGATCGGCCGTCAGTACTTCAGGTGTGATCAATTTTCAGAGATTGGCACCATAGCGTGTGGACTCTATAACTTTCACAAAGACCAAATAATATCCACTAATTTGTACTTATTTTTACCAAAGATATGTAGCAGTATAAATTTTGGCCAAAATTTATGAAGAAAAAATACTAATTTGCTAAATTTTATAACAGAAACGAAAAAAAAAAATCATTTTTTTACAGAATTTTCAGTCTTTTTTCTCTTATAGCGCAAAAAATAAAAAACCCAACAGTGATTAAATACCACCAAAAGAAAGCTCTATTTGTGTGAAAAAAAGGACAAAAAATTCATATGGTTACAGTGTTGTATGACTGAGTAATTGTCATTCAAAATGTGAGCGCACCGAAAGCTGAAAATTGGTCTGGTTATTAAGGGGGTTTAAGTGCCCAGTGCTCAAGTGGTTAAAGGTGAAAATTTCTCGCTGCAAACTCGTTTAGAAGATTTAGAAAATCGCGCACGTCGTTCAAACCTCCGCATTAGAGGTATACCGGAGTCTATTATTGATCTACAATCGACAATTACTGCCCTATTTCAAGAGTTATCACCGTCAATTCCAATGGAGAGACTGGAAATAGACAGAATACATAGAGCATTAGCACCACGCAAATCTGAAGGTCCCCCCGCGACATAATTGCGAAATGCCATTTCTTTCGCACCAAAGAGCAGATCATGGTCGCTGCAAGGAACAAAGAATCCCTCATCTTCCAAGGTCACCCGTATCAGATCTTTGCTGACCTTTCCCCAATAACAGTCGCTAAACGGCGCTCGATGAAACCCTTATTACAAAACCTACAACAACATCAGATCCCATACCAATGGGGGTTCCCTTTTTCACTTCGCTTCACATATCAAGGCACCAAGTACTCATGCAAAACCCCTGATGAACTACAGAACACCCTACAAAAACGTCATCTCTGCGAAAGTCCTTCAGCTGGCCCTCGCCGACGAACAGCATCCAGTTCTCCACAAAATGTATCCAAAATCAAAAATGACAGAACCAGACAAAGCTCATCGAAGAGGGGTCGATTCAACTCTCCAAACCAAGATACTCCAGACTCCAGGCTGCCGGTTTTTTCAATGACTTTGATCTGTATTCCCAGGACCGACAATTCGTGAATAGCTGCGAGTAGTTTTAAATGACTTTTTTTCCTTTAGAAATTACATTTTGTGCAGGGACAGTTCTAAGCACGGGAAACATGCGCTTCTTTACAGGCATACTATAGACACCCCCAGGTACGAAATTTAAAGGAATATTTCTCATATTATTGTTTCACTTTAAGTATTATTTAAAATCACTGCTCCCGAAAAAACTGACGTTTTTAAAACTTTTTTTTGCATTGATACATGTCCCCTGGGGCAGGACCTGGGTCCCCAAACACTTTTTATGACCATAACTTGCATATTAACCTTTAAAATTAGCACTTTAGATTTCTCCCATAGACTTTTAAAGGGTGTTCCGTGGCTTTTTGAATTTGCTGCGAACACCCCAAATTGTTCACTGTTCGCCGAACGGGCGAAGAGCCAATGTTCGAGTCTAACTCATGTTCGCCTGGAACATAAAGTCTAGAAATTATGACCCTTCATTTTTTCTTTATAAATCCTTATATTACCTTACATGTTATATATTATTACTAAATCTGGTTTGTAATTACTAAATTCAACACTAAGCATATATTTTAGCAAGTCTCCAGATAATGGTCAACATATGTTAACCACTTAACGACCGCTCACTGTATATATACGTCGGCAGAATGGCACCGACAGGCACAATCACGTAGAGTGTACGTGATTGCCTTTGTACAGTTGGGGGGTCCAATCGGACCCCCCTTCTGTACAGTGAGCGGTGGCTAAGTGTCCGGGAGCGTTCCGGGATGAGGGGACAGCCATTCGTTTCTGGCCAACCCCTCGCGATCGCTCCCGGCAAATGGAAATGCCCCCTCTGTCTGTGTCAGACAGAGGGAGCAGGAGGAAGTGATGTCATCTCTGGTGCGGCGCTCACATATACCGAGCGCCGTACAAGAGAAGATATCAGGTCAGTGCACACAACACTACACTGACACCAGGACACATAGGGACATAAATCGCCCCCCCAGGCCCCCCCAGACACCCCAGATCACCCCCCAGATCACCCCCCCAGCCCCCAGTCACAGTGTCACTGATTGCAGTGACCATTTATTTAGTGATCACTGCAATCAGTGACATTTGTGACTGTAAAAGTGTCACCAAAGTTTAGTCTTAGGTCCAGTGTAGCCTCCTAACCCCCTAATAAAGGTTTAACCCCCTGATCACCCCCCAGATAACCCTTTCACCCCCTATCACCAATGTCGCTTAGCGATCATTTTTCTGATCGCTGTCTTAGCGTCAGTGATGCCGATCGGCAGCCAGTAATTTTTTTTAGGTTCGCCGCAGGTTTTTATAGCATCAGGTACCCCAATATATTATCTAATAAAGGTTTAACCCCCTTGATCACCCCCCAGGTAACCCTTTCACCCCCTATCACCACTATCACTAAGTGATCGTTTTTCTAAACGCTGTCTTAGTGTCTGTGATGCAGATCGGTAGCCGGTAATTTTTTTTAGGTTCGCCGCAGGTTTTTATAGCGTCAGGTACCCCAATATATTATCTAATAAAGGTTTAACCCCCTTAATCACCCCCCAGGTAACCCTTTCACCCCCTATCACCACTGTCGCTAAGCAATTGTTTTTCTAAACGCTGTCTTAGTGTCGGTGATGCAGATCGTAGCCAGTAATTTTTTTTATGTTCGCCGCATGTTTTTATAGCGTCAGGTACCCCAATATATTATCTAATAAAGGTTTAACCCCCTTGATCGCCCCCCAGGTAACCCTTTCACCCCCTATCACCACTGTCACCAAGCGATCGTTTTTCTAAACGCTGTCTTAGTGTCTGTGATGCAGATCGGTAGCCGGTAATTTTTTTTAGGTTCGCCGCAGGTTTTTATAGCGTCAGGTACCCCAATATATTATCTAATAAAGGTTTAACCCCCTTGATCGCCCCCCAGGTAACCCTTTCACCCCCTATCACCACTGTCACTAAGCGATCGTTTTTCTAAACGCTGTCTTAGTGTCTGTGATGCAGATCGGTAGCCGGTAATTTTTTTTAGGTTCGCCGCAGGTTTTTATAGCGTCAGGTACCCCAATATATTATCTAATAAAGGTTTAACCCCCTTGATCGCCCCCCAGGTAACCCTTTCACCCCCTATCACCACTGTCGCTAAGCAATTGTTTTTCTAAACGCTGTCTTAGTGTCGGTGATGCAGATCGTAGCCAGTATTTTTTTTTAGGTTCGCCGCATGTTTTTATAGCGTCAGGTACCCCAATATATTATCTAATAAAGGTTTAACCCCCTTGATCGCCCCCCCAGGTAACCCTTTCACCCCCATCACCACTGTCGCTAAGCAATCGTTTTTCTAAACGCTGTCTTAGTGTCAGTGATGCAGATCGGTAGCTGGTAATTTTTTTTAGGTTCGCCGCAGGTTTTTATAGCGTCAGGTACCCCCATATATTATCTAATAAAGGTTTTAACCCCCTGATTGCCCCTAGTTAACCCTTTCACCAGTGATCACCATATAAGTGTTACGGGTGACGCTGGTTAGTTAGTTTGCTTTTTATAGTGTCAGGGCACCCGCCGTATATATAACCCAATAAAGGTTTAACCCCCTCATCGCCCGGCGGGTGATATCAATTAGGTTTTAGCGTCAGAGAGGGTCTGAGTCACACCCCAGGCAGCGTCAGGTTAGTGCCAGTAACGCTAACACCCACGCGTGAAGCATACACCCCCCTTAGTGGTATAGTATCTGAACAGATCAATATCTGATCTGATCAGATCTATACTAGCGTCCCCAGCAGTTTAGGGTTCCCAAAAACGCAGTGTTAGCGGGATCAGCCCAGATACCTGCTGGCACCTGCGTTTTGCCCCTCCGTCCAGCCCAGGCCACCCAAGTGCAGTATCGATCGATCACTGTCACTTACAAAACAAAAACACACATAACTGCAGCGTTCGCAGAGACAGGCCTGATCCCTGCGACTCCAGTGCTATAGGAGGTGATTTCACCACCACGGTTAAAAAAAAAAAGCAAATATGCCGAAGCATTGGGGCAGCAGGGGCGGAGGAGCGATTTTGCTCCTAATGCCGCGTACATACGGTCGAAATTCCGACGGAGGCTTGCCCGTGGAAAAGTCCGACCATGTGTGTGCGGCATAACTTTTTTGCGGGAGGATGCCCCCATGCTTCGGCATATATAAATGGTGCGTGTATGCCCATCATTGGAAGTGGGTGGATGAAGGGCGGTATTCTAATGGTGGGCATACCCACCGATCAATCTCTTTTTTCGTTCAGCCAACTGGCTGCATGAAATAAAAAGATTACAATACATGTCCAACAAGGACCAGCAACGTACTGGTATGTTGCTGGACTTTGAATGTTTATACCAGAATGATGCCTGCGGGTTTAGGTATCATCTTGGTATCATTCTTTTCAGCCTGCGGCCGGCTTTCATGTAAAAGCAATCCTAGCGGCTAATTAGCCTCTGGACTGCTTTTACAAGCAGTGGGAGGGAATGCCCCGCCCCGGATATAAAAAGCGCCATTGGGAAATTGGGAAAGCATTTTATCACACCGATCTTGGTGTGGTCAGATGCTTTGAGGGCAGAGGAAAAATCTAGGGTCTAGAAGACCCCAGTTTTTTTCAAAAAAAGAGTACCTGTCACTACCTATTGCTATCATAGGGGATATTTACATTCCCTGAGATAACAATAAAAATGATTAAAAAAAAATACTTGGAAGGAACAATTTAAAAATAAAATAAAAAAGCAAAATTAATAATAAAAAAAAAATTAATAAAAAAAAAGCACCCCTGTCCTGCCCTGCTCTTGCACAATGGCGAACGCAAGCGTCGGTCTGGCGTCATATGTAAACAGCAATTGCACCATGCATGTGAGGTATCACCGCGAAGGTCAGATCGAGGGCAATCATTTTAGCAGTAGACCTCCTCTGTAAATCTACTGGGGTAACCTGTAAAGGCTTTTAAAGGCTTTTAAAAATGTATGTAGTTTGTCGCCAATGCGCGTTTGTGCGAAATTTTAAAGCATGTCGTGTTTGGTATCTATGTACTCGGCCTAAGATCATCTTTTTTATTTCATCAAACATTTGGGCAATATAGTGTGTTTTAGTGCATTAAAATTAAAAAAAGTGTATTTTTTAACCCAAAAAATGCGTTTGAAAAATCGCTGCGCAAATACTGTGTAGAAAAAAAAAATGCAACACCCACCATTTTAATCTGTAGGGCCTTTGCTTTAAAAATATATATAATGTTTGGGGGTTCAACATAATTTTCTTGCAAAAAAAAATGTTTTCATGTAAACAAAAAGTGTCAAAAAGGGCTTTGTCTTCAAGTGGTTAGAAGAGTGGATGTAAGCTTCCTAATGTTGTGTATAAAATGCCAGAACAGTTCAAACCCCCCCCCAAATGACCCCATTTTGGAAAGTAGACACCCCAAGCTATATACTGAGAGGCATGTCGAGTCCATGGAATATTTTATATGTTGACACAAGTTGCGGAAATACGACAATTTTTATTTATTTATTTTTTTGCACAAAGTTGTCACTAAATGATATATTGCTCAAACATGCCATGGGCATATGTGGAATTACACCCCAAAATACATTCTGTTGCTTCTCCTGAGTACGGGGATACCACATGTGTGAGACTTTTTGGGAGCCTAGCCATGTACGGGACCCCAAAAACCAAGCACCGCCTTCAGGCTTTCTAAGGGTGTAAATTTTTGATTTCACTTCTCACTGCCTATCACAGTTTCGGAGGCCATGGAATGCCCAGATAGCACAAAACCCCCCCAAATGACACCATTTTGGAAAGTAGACACCCCAAGCTATTTGCTGAGAGGTATTGTGAGTATTTTGCAGATCTCGCTTTTTGTCACAAAGTTTTGAAAATTGAAAAAAAATATATATATATATATATTTTCTTTCTTCATTTTCAAAAACAAATGAGAGCTGTAAAATACTCGCCATTCCTCTCAGCAAATAGCTTGGGGTGTCTATATTCCAAAATGGGGTCATTTGGGGGGGTTTTGTGTGATTTTGGCATTTTATGGCCTTCGAAACTGTGATAGGTAGTAAGGAGTGAAATCAAAAATTTGTGCCTAGAAATCCTGAAGGCGGTGCTTGGTTTTCGGGGTCCCGTACACGGCTAGGCTCCTAAAAAGTCCCACACATGTGGTATCCCCGTACTCAGGAGAAGCAGAAAAATGTATTTTGGGGTGTAATTCCACATATAACCATGGCATGTGTGAGCAATATATCATTTAGTGACAAATTTTTTGTAATTTTTTTTTGTCATTATTCAATCACTTGGGACAAAAAAAATTATATTCAATGGGCTCAACAGGCCTCTCAGCAATTTCCTTGGGGTGTCTACTTTCTAAAATGGGGTCATTTGGGGGGGTTTTGTGCTATTTTGGCATTTTATGGCCTTCGAAACTGTGATAGGTAGTGAGGAGTGAAATCAAAAATTTGCGCCCTTAGAAATCCTGAAGGCGGTGCTTGGTTTCCGGGGTCCCGTACGCGGCTAGGCTCCCAAAAAGTCCCACACATGTGGTATCCCCGTACTCAGGAGAAGCAGCAAAATGTATTTTGGGGTGAAATTCCACATATAACCATGGCATGTGTGAGCAATATATCATTTAGTGACAACTTTTTGTAATTTTTTTTTTTTTTTTGTCATTATTCAATCACTTGGGACAAAAAAATAAAAAATTCAATGGGCTCAACATGCCTCTCAGCAATTTCCTTGGGGTGTCTACTTTCCAAAATGGGGTCATTTGGGGGGGTTTTGTACTGCCCTGTCATTTTAGCACCTCAAGAAATGAGATAGGCAGTCATAAATTTAAAGCTGTGTAAATTTCAGAAAATGTACCCTAGTTTGTAAACTCTAACTTTTGCGCAAACCAATAAATATACGCTTATTGACATTTTTTTTACTAAAAACATGTGGCTGAATACATTCTGGCCTAAATGTATGACTACAATTGAGTTTATTCGATTTTTCTTATAACAAAAAGTAAAAAATATCATTTTTTTTCAAAATTTTCGGTCTTTTTCTGTTTATATCGCAAAAAATAAAAATCGCAGAGGCAATCAAATACCATTAAAAGAAAGCTCTATTTGTGGGAAGAAAAGGACGCAAATTTCGTTTGGGTACAACATTGCATGTCCGCACAATTTACAGTTAAAGCAGCGCAGTGCAAAATTCTGAATTCACCTCTGGTCCTCTAGCTACCAAATGGTCCGGGGCTTAAGTGGTTAAACTTAAATTACTGTTTTTTTTCTCCTCTTCTGTAGGGATGAGCCGAACACCCCCGGGTTCGGTTCGCACCAGAACCTTCGAACGGACCGAAAGTTCGCGCGAATTTTCGAACCCTATTCGTTATAATGGACGCGAACGTTCGAAATCAAAATTGCTAATTACAACGGCCAATATGCATGTTAATGTTATAAAACAGGTTTGGGGACCCGGGTCCTGCCCCAGGGGACATATATCAATGCAAAAAGAAATTTTAAAAACTAAAGTTTTTTCGGGAGCAGTCATTTTAATGATGCATAAAGTGAAAAAAAAAAAAGTGAAATTTTCCTTTAAATATGGTACCTGGGGGGTGTCTAAAGTATGCCTGTGAAGTGGCATGTGTTTCCCGTGTTTAGAACTGTCCTTGCACAAAATGACATTTGTAAAGGAAAAAAAGAAGCCATTTAAAACCACTTGCGGCTTTAATGTCATGTCTTGTCCTGGCCGCCATATGGCTGAAAATCCTTGAGAAAAATGGCATGGCTACCCCATCACCCCCCCCCCACCCCAGCCCCTTTGGGTCTTGTATGGATACTAAGGGGGACCCCGCACCCAAAATAAAACCCTATACCTACAACCCTATATACTCTGAACAGCAGTATATAGGTGGTGCAAACAAGACATGGACTGTACGTTTGTTCTTAAGTAGAATCTGAACAGGTACATTATGAAGTGTAGCTACATCCCCAAAAAATCTATTTTTAAGCTTTTTGGAGAACATAGGGAGGGGTTATCACCCCTGTAACATTTGCTGTCTTTGCACATCTGTTCAGAACATGTCACCTCACTTTCCGTCCCAATGACAAATGTTTTTGGAAAAGTGGGGTTTTAATTGAAACAAGGATTGGTGATAAAGCATCAGTAGAGAGGAGATACCTTTTTCCCAAATTAAATCTAACAGGATAGAATTTTCCTTCCTAGGGGTAGATTTCCTCTCACTTCCTGTTTTCTCTTGCCGTTTGCAAGTAGGAGTCGTTTGTAAGTTGGATGTTTGAAAGTAGGGGCCTGCCGTATATACTCTGCAGAAATTTGCCCTATTAGATGTTGGTGTAGCCACAAGACTGGTGGGCACAGGAATGGGCCCTGCTGTGAGTTAATAGATCAAGATTTGTACTTGCATGCACCTGTTGAACCGGGCAGAAAAATTGGGCCTTTGGTGGTGGTGGTGGTGGTGGTGGTGGTGGACGGTGTTGCCACAAGACTGTAAGCCCTCACAGTTACTCTTGGTGGGTGCAGGAATGGGCCCTGCTGTGAGTTATTAGATCAAGATTTGTAATTGCATGCACCTGTTGAACAGGGCAGAAAAATTGGGCCTTTGGTGGTGGTGGTGGTGGTGGACGGTGTTGCCACAAGACTGTAGGCCCTCATAGTTACTCTTGGTGGGCGCAGGAATGGGCCCTGCTGTGAACTATTAGATCAAGATTTGTAATTACACGCCCCTGTTAAACAGGGGCTGAAAAATTGTGCCTTAGGCATTGGTGCTGGTGCCACAACACTGCAACCCCTCACAGATACTGTACTTGGAGCACAGCAGTCACACCTGTTGCGAAGCATCTTTTTAAAAAATTGTAATTACACGCCCCTGTTATACAGGGGCTGAAAAATTGTGCCTTAGGCACTGGTGCTGGTGCCACAACACTGCAACCCCTCACAGATACTGTACTCTGAGCACAGCAATGAGACCTGTTGCAAAGCATTGCCTAAAAATTGTAATTACACGCCCCAACAGGGGCTGAAAAATTGTGCCTTAGGCACTGGTGCTGGTGCCACAACACTGCAACCCCTCACAGATACTGTACTCTGAGCACAGCAGTCACACCTGTTGCGAAGCATCTTTTTAAAAAATTGTAATTACACGCCCCTGTTATACAGGGGCTGAAAAATTGTGCCTTAGGCACTGGTGCTGGTGCCACAACACTGCAACCCCTCACAGATACTGTACTCTGAGCACAGCAATGAGACCTGTTGCAAAGCATTGCCTAAAAATTGTAATTACACGCCCCAACAGGGGCTGAAAAATTGTGCCTTAGGCACTGGTGCTGGTGCCACAACACTGCAACCCCTCACAGATACTGTACTCTGAGCACAGCAGTCACACCTGTTGCGAAGCATCTTTTTAAAAAATTGTAATTACACGCCCCTGTTATACAGGGGCTGAAAAATTGTGCCTTATGCACTGGTGCTGGTGCCACAACACTGCAACCCCTCACAGATACTGTACTCTGAGCACAGCAATGAGACCTGTTGCAAAGCATTGCCTAAAAATTGTAATTACACGCCCCAACAGGGGCTGAAAAATTGTGCCTTAGGCACTGGTGCTGGTGCCACAACACTGCAACCCCTCACAGATACTGTACTCTGAGCACAGCAGTCACACCTGTTGCGAAGCATCTTTTTAAAAAATTGTAATTACACGCCCCTGTTATACAGGGGCTGAAAAATTGTGCCTTAGGCACTGGTGTGGTGGCATGGATCATTGAGGAGGAGGAAGAGGATAGTCAGTGAACATAACAGGACAGTCACTCAGCATCAGCATAGGCAGTCTTGAAGGGATGTGACATTATAAATTATTCCGTTATATCCGCTTCAGGTGTCTGGTAGCTGGTGGTGATCCAAGACTGATTCATTTTTATGAAGGTCAGTCGATCAACCGAGTCGGTGGACAGGCGCACCCTATGATCGGTGACAAATCCTCCAGCAGCACTGAATGTGCGTTCGGAAAGAACGCTGGATGCAGGACAGGCCAGTAGCTCAATTGCATACTGTGCAAGCTCTGGCCAGTGATCCATCCTCAGGACCCAGTAAGCCAGAGGATTTTCGGTGGGAAAGGTGTCCAAGTCTGACCTTGCCCCTAGGTATTCCTGCACCATGTATATCAGACGCTGGCGATGGTTGCTGGAACCGATCATACCTTGGGGCTGCGGACTAAAAAATTGTCTGAACGCATCGGTCAGACGTCCACCTTCCCCACCGCTCCTTCTGCTACTGACCGAAGCCTCAGCAACTCGTCGTCCAGGACCAGGAGTTTGTAACCTCCCAGTTTCTGGGAACGCGTTGCACAGACCTTTCTGCAAGGCCTCCCTGAGATGTCTCATCCTCTGCTCCCTCTGCGACGGCAAGATAAGGTCCGCAACCTTACCCTTGTACCGTGGATCAAGGAGAGTGGCCAGCCAGTAATGGTCACTCTCCTTGATCCGAAGAACACGAGGATCCTTCCGCAGGCTTTGCAGGATCAGGGAGGCCATGCAGCGTAGGTTAGCTGAGGCATTCGGTCCGGAGTCTTCTGGGTCACTGAGGATGACATGATCGCCAGCCACCTCCTCCCAGCCACGTACAAGTCCACTGGTTTGTTGGGACTGTACATCATCCCTAAAAGACTGCTGCTGCTGATGCTGAGTGCCAGGCTCCACCTCCATGCTCACACAATCCTCCTCCTCCTCCTCCTCCTCTTCCTGTGTGATGGGTGGGACAGAAGGAACATTGTCTGGATAAAGGGGGCCTTGAGAGACAAGGAAGTCCTCCTCTTCCTGCCTCTGTTCTGCCTCAAGTGCCCTGTCCATTATCCCACGCAGCGTATGCTCCAACAGGTGGACAAGAGGTACAGTGTCACTGATGCATGCACTGTCACTGCTCACCATCCTCGTGGCCTCCTCAAATGGTGAGAGGACAGTGCATGCATCCCTGATCATGCTCCACTGGCGTGGGGAAAAAAAGCCAAGCTCCCCTGACCCTGTCCTGGTGCCGTAGTCGCAAAGGTACTCATTGATGGCCCTCTGCTGCGTGTGCAGTCGCTGCAGCATGGCCAACGTTGAGTTCCACCTGGTGGGCATGTCACATATTAGGCGGTTCTTGGGCAGGTTCAGCTCCTTTTGCAGCTCAGTCAGCCGAGCACTGGCATTATAAGATCGGCGGAAATGCACACAGACTTTCCTGGCCTGCCTCAGGACATCCTGTAAGCCTGGGAACCTGCCCAAGAACCGCTGCACCACCAGGTTGAGGACGTGAGCCATACAGGGCACATGGGTGAGCTGCCCCTGTCGCAGGGCGGAGAGGAGGTTGGTGCCATTATCAGAAACGACCATTCCTGGCTTAAGCTGGCGTGGCGTCAACCACCTCTCGGCCTGCCCCTGCAGAGCTGCCAGAACCTCTGGCCCAGTGTGGCTCCTGTCCCCCAAACACACCAGCGCAAGCACGGCATGGCATCTTTTTGCCTGCGTACTCGCGTAGCCCCTTGTACGCCTACGGAGCACCGCTGGTTCCGAGGACAGAGCACTCGAAGAGGACATGGAGGAAGAAGAAGAGGAGGGGGTGGAGGAGAGAGGTGTGTCACAACCAGTAGTAGCATTTTGGAGGCGTGGTGGCGGAACAACCTCCAACACTACTGCACCTTGTCCTGCATCCCTCCCAGCTACCAATAGAGTGACCCAATGGGCCGTGAAAGAAAGATAACGTCCCTGTCCATGCCTGCTGGACCATGAGTCAGCGGTAATATGCACCTTACCGCTGACCGCCCTGTCCAGCGAGGCATGGACATTGCCTTCCACATGCCAGTAGAGAGACGGAATCGCCTTCCGTGAGAAAAAGTGGCGTTTGGGAACCTGCCACTGAGGAACCGCACATTGAACAAACTCACGGAAGGGGGCCGAGTCTATCAACTGAAAAGGCAGCAGTTGAAGTGCTAGCAATTTAGCCAAGCTAGCATTCAACCGCTGGGCATGTGGATGGCTGGGAGTATACTTCTTTTGACGGTCCAGCAGCTGGGGCAGGGAAATTTGCCTGCTACAATCGGACGTCGGTGTACTGCAAGTACTTGGTTGTGACACACCTAATTCTACACCTTCAGTCCTCTCAGAGCAGCTTTCAGAGAGGACTGAAGATATAGTGGGGATGGAGATCCCAGCTGATGAGGAGCAAGGAGAGGTCCGCTTTGTTCTTTGGTGTGGGTCTTTTATGTGTGCTTGCCAACGAGCTGCATGGCAGGTCGACATATGTCTGCTCATGCTTGTGGTGCCCAAGCGGCTGATGTTTTGGCCACGCGAGATACGCTTGAGACAAATATTGCAAATAGCAGTGGTGCGATCTGATGCACTCGTCTCAAAAAAGGCCCACACCAAAGAACTTTTGTGATAACATGCAGAGGCAGCGCCCTGCACAGGCGGAGCTCTGCGGTGTGGTACAGTTGCTGTGCTGGCCTCTAGCTGGCCTCCAGGGGGCATCCTGCCTCGTTGGACATGTGACGCTGCATCCTCCTCCTCCTCCTCCTCTCTCCCTTCAGGCACCCACGTGGAGTCAGTGACCTCATCATCCCCTCCCTCTTCACCACTAGAGCAAACCTGGCAGTAAGCTGCAGCTGGTGGAACACTACTGCCAGATTGCTGTCCTTCAGCATCCCCTCTCTCTGCGCGCACACTACTGACTTCCTCAAGCTGGGTATCATCATCCGAGCCTTCGAATCGTTGGGCATCCTCCTGGAGCATGTACCCAACACTGTGCTCAAACAGTTCGGGGGACTCCTCAGGAGGACATGGTGGATCTAGGGAAGGGGTGGCTGATGATGCCATTGAGTACGCGTTGGCAGCTGCTCTGCCAGTACCCTGAGCCTGGGTGAGAGAGGATGAGGAGGATGAGGAGGGCTTGGTCATCCATTCTACCAAGCCTTCGGCATGATGCGGCTCCACATGTCCAGCTGCCGAAAACAAAGACAAGCGTGTCCCATGGCCACGTGCTGATGACGATGCACGACCACGTCCACGGCCAGCACTGTTGTCTCTAGAAACAGAGCCTGCCTGCCCTGTGTTCTTGCCTCGGCACGCTCTGCCTCTCCTTGGCGGTCTTCCAGCCATTGTAGTCGGTAGTGTATATAGTATAAAAAATAGAACTCCTATGTGTGCTCACAACACACTGTAGGTCCTATGGGTGCTGACACTAACACACTATAGGTACTATGTGTGCTGCTGACAAGAAAATATAGGAGCTCTGTTTGCTGCCACTAACACACTAGAAGTCCTATGGGTGCTGCTGAGAAGAAAATATAGGAGCTCTGTTTGCTGCCACTAACACACTAGAAGTCCTATGGGTGCTGCTGAGAAGAAAATATAGGAGCTCTGTGTGATGCCACTAACACACTAGAAGTCCTATGGGTGCTGCTGAGATGAAAATATAGGAACTCTGTGTGATGCCACTAACACATTAGAAGTCCTATGGGTGCTGCTGAGAAGAAAATATAGGAGCTCTGTTTGCTGCCACTAACACACTAGAAGTCCTATGGGTGCTGCTGAGAAGAAAATATAGGAGCTCTGTTTGCTGCCACTAACACACTAGAAGTCCTATGGGTGCTGCTGAGAAGAAAATATAGGAGCTCTGTTTGCTGCCACTAACACACTAGAAGTCCTATGGGTGCTGCTGAGAAGAAAATATAGGAGCTCTGTGTGATGCCACTAACACACTAGAAGTCCTATGGGTGCTGCTGAGAAGAAAATATAGGAGCTCTGTTTGCTGCCACTAACACACTAGAAGTCCTATGGGTGCTGCTGAGAAGAAAATATAGGAGCTCTGTTTGCTGCCACTAACACACTAGAAGTCCTATGGGTGCTGCTGAGAAGAAAATATAGGAGCTCTGTGTGATGCCACTAACACACTAGAAGTCCTATGGGTGCTGCTGAGAAGAAAATATAGGAGCTCTGTTTGCTGCCACTAACACACTAGAAGTCCTATGGGTGCTGCTGAGAAGAAAATATAGGAGCTCTGTGTGATGCCACTAACACACTAGAAGTCCTATGGGTGCTGCTGAGAAGAAAATATAGGAGCTCTGTTTGCTGCCACTAACACACTAGAAGTCCTATGGGTGCTGCTGAGAAGAAAATATAGGAGCTCTGTTTGCTGCCACTAACACACTAGAAGTCCTATGGGTGCTGCTGAGAAGAAAATATAGGAGCTCTGTTTGCTGCCACTAACACACTAGAAGTCCTATGGGTGCTGCTGAGAAGAAAATATAGGAGCTCTGTGTGATGCCACTAACACACTAGAAGTCCTATGGGTGCTGCTGAGAAGAAAATATAGGAGCTCTGTTTGCTGCCACTAACACACTAGAAGTCCTATGGGTGCTGCTGAGAAGAAAATATAGGAGCTCTGTTTGCTGCCACTAACACACTAGAAGTCCTATGGGTGCTGCTGAGAAGAAAATATAGGAGCTCTGTTTGCTGCCACTAACACACTAGAAGTCCTATGGGTGCTGCTGAGAAGAAAATATAGGAGCTCTGTTTGCTGCCACTAACACACTAGAAGTCCTATGGGTGCTGCTGAGAAGAAAATATAGGAGCTCTGTGTGATGCCACTAACACACTAGAAGTCCTATGGGTGCTGCTGAGAAGAAAATATAGGAGCTCTGTTTGCTGCCACTAACACACTAGAAGTCCTATGGGTGCTGCTGAGAAGAAAATATAGGAGCTCTGTTTGCTGCCACTAACACACTAGAAGTCCTATGGGTGCTGCTGAGAAGAAAATATAGGAGCTCTGTTTGCTGCCACTAACACACTAGAAGTCCTATGGGTGCTGCTGAGAAGAAAATATAGGAGCTCTGTGTGATGCCACTAACACACTAGAAGTCCTATGGGTGCTGCTGAGAAGAAAATATAGGAGCTCTGTTTGCTGCCACTAACACACTAGAAGTCCTATGGGTGCTGCTGAGAAGAAAATATAGGAGCTCTGTTTGCTGCCACTAACACACTAGAAGTCCTATGGGTGCTGCTGAGAAGAAAATATAGGAGCTCTGTTTGCTGCCACTAACACACTAGAAGTCCTATGGGTGCTGCTGAGAAGAAAATATAGGAGCTCTGTTTGCTGCCACTAACACACTAGAAGTCCTATGGGTGCTGCTGAGAAGAAAATATAGGAGCTGTGTGTGATGCCACTAACACACTAGAAGTCCTATGGGTGCTGCTGAGATGAAAATATAGGAACTCTGTGTGATGCCACTAACACATTAGAAGTCCTATGGGTGCTGCTGAGAAGAAAATATAGGAGCTCTGTTTGCTGCCACTAACACACTAGAAGTCCTATGGGTGCTGCTGAGAAGAAAATATAGGAGCTCTGTTTGCTGCCACTAACACACTAGAAGTCCTATGGGTGCTGCTGAGAAGAAAATATAGGAGCTCTGTGTGATGCCACTAACACACTAGAAGTCCTATGGGTGCTGCTGAGAAGAAAATATAGGAGCTCTGTTTGCTGCCACTAACACACTAGAAGTCCTATGGGTGCTGCTGAGAAGAAAATATAGGAGCTCTGTGTGATGCCACTAACACACTAGAAGTCCTATGGGTGCTGCTGAGAAGAAAATATAGGAGCTCTGTTTGCTGCCACTAACACACTAGAAGTCTTATGGGTGCTGCTGAGAAGAAAATATAGGAGCTCTGTTTGCTGCCACTAACACACTAGAAGTCCTATGGGTGCTGCTGAGAAGAAAATATAGGAGCTCTGTTTGCTGCCACTAACACACTAGAAGTCCTATGGGTGCTGCTGAGAAGAAAATATAGGAGCTCTGTGTGATGCCACTAACACACTAGAAGTCCTATGGGTGCTGCTGAGAAGAAAATATAGGAGCTCTGTTTGCTGCCACTAACACACTAGAAGTCCTATGGGTGCTGCTGAGAAGAAAATATAGGAGCTCTGTTTGCTGCCACTAACACACTAGAAGTCCTATGGGTGCTGCTGAGAAGAAAATATAGGAGCTCTGTTTGCTGCCACTAACACACTAGAAGTCCTATGGGTGCTGCTGAGAAGAAAATATAGGAGCTCTGTTTGCTGCCACTAACACACTAGAAGTCCTATGGGTGCTGCTGAGAAGAAAATATAGGAGCTGTGTGTGATGCCACTAACACACTAGAAGTCCTATGGGTGCTGCTGAGATGAAAATATAGGAACTCTGTGTGATGCCACTAACACATTAGAAGTCCTATGGGTGCTGCTGAGAAGAAAATATAGGAGCTCTGTTTGCTGCCACTAACACACTAGAAGTCCTATGGGTGCTGCTGAGAAGAAAATATAGGAGCTCTGTGTGATGCCACTAACACACTAGAAGTCCTATGGGTGCTGCTGAGAAGAAAATATAGGAGCTCTGTTTGCTGCCACTAACACACTAGAAGTCCTATGGGTGCTGCTGAGAAGAAAATATAGGAGCTCTGTTTGCTGCCACTAACACACTAGAAGTCCTATGGGTGCTGCTGAGAAGAAAATATAGGAGCTCTGTGTGATGCCACTAACACACTAGAAGTCCTATGAGTGCTGCTGAGAAGAAAATATAGGAGCTCTGTTTGCTGCCACTAACACACTAGAAGTCCTATGGGTGCTGCTGAGAAGAAAATATAGGAGCTCTGTGTGATGCCACTAACACACTAGAAGTCCTATGGGTGCTGCTGAGAAGAAAATATAGGAGCTCTGTTTGCTGCCACTAACACACTAGAAGTCCTATGGGTGCTGCTGAGAAGAAAATATAGGAGCTCTGTTTGCTGCCACTAACACACTAGAAGTCCTATGGGTGCTGCTGAGAAGAAAATATAGGAGCTCTGTTTGCTGCCACTAACACACTAGAAGTCCTATGGGTGCTGCTGAGAAGAAAATATAGGAGCTCTGTTTGCTGCCACTAACACACTAGAAGTCCTATGGGTGCTGCTGAGAAGAAAATATAGGAGCTCTGTGTGATGCCACTAACACACTAGAAGTCCTATGGGTGCTGCTGAGAAGAAAATATAGGAGCTCTGTTTGCTGCCACTAACACACTAGAAGTCCTATGGGTGCTGCTGAGAAGAAAATATAGGAGCTCTGTTTGCTGCCACTAACACACTAGAAGTCCTATGGGTGCTGCTGAGAAGAAAATATAGGAGCTCTGTTTGCTGCCACTAACACACTAGAAGTCCTATGGGTGCTGCTGAGAAGAAAATATAGGAGCTCTGTGTGATGCCACTAACACACTAGAAGTCCTATGGGTGCTGCTGAGAAGAAAATATAGGAGCTCTGTTTGCTGCCACTAACACACTAGAAGTCCTATGGGTGCTGCTGAGAAGAAAATATAGGAGCTCTGTTTGCTGCCACTAACACACTAGAAGTCCTATGGGTGCTGCTGAGAAGAAAATATAGGAGCTCTGTTTGCTGCCACTAACACACTAGAAGTCCTATGGGTGCTGCTGAGAAGAAAATATAGGAGCTCTGTTTGCTGCCACTAACACACTAGAAGTCCTATGGGTGCTGCTGAGAAGAAAATATAGGAGCTGTGTGTGATGCCACTAACACACTAGAAGTCCTATGGGTGCTGCTGAGATGAAAATATAGGAACTCTGTGTGATGCCACTAACACATTAGAAGTCCTATGGGTGCTGCTGAGAAGAAAATATAGGAGCTCTGTTTGCTGCCACTAACACACTAGAAGTCCTATGGGTGCTGCTGAGAAGAAAATATAGGAGCTCTGTGTGATGCCACTAACACACTAGAAGTCCTATGGGTGCTGCTGAGAAGAAAATATAGGAGCTCTGTTTGCTGCCACTAACACACTAGAAGTCCTATGGGTGCTGCTGAGAAGAAAATATAGGAGCTCTGTTTGCTGCCACTAACACACTAGAAGTCCTATGGGTGCTGCTGAGAAGAAAATATAGGAGCTCTGTGTGATGCCACTAACACACTAGAAGTCCTATGGGTGCTGCTGAGAAGAAAATATAGGAGCTCTGTTTGCTGCCACTAACACACTAGAAGTCCTATGGGTGCTGCTGAGAAGAAAATATAGGAGCTCTGTTTGCTGCCACTAACACACTAGAAGTCCTATGGGTGCTGCTGAGAAGAAAATATAGGAGCTCTGTTTGCTGCCACTAACACACTAGAAGTCCTATGGGTGCTGCTGAGAAGAAAATATAGGAGCTCTGTGTGATGCCACTAACACACTAGAAGTCCTATGGGTGCTGCTGAGAAGAAAATATAGGAGCTCTGTTTGCTGCCACTAACACACTAGAAGTCCTATGGGTGCTGCTGAGAAGAAAATATAGGAGCTCTGTTTGCTGCCACTAACACACTAGAAGTCCTATGGGTGCTGCTGAGAAGAAAATATAGGAGCTCTGTTTGCTGCCACTAACACACTAGAAGTCCTATGGGTGCTGCTGAGAAGAAAATATAGGAGCTCTGTTTGCTGCCACTAACACACTAGAAGTCCTATGGGTGCTGCTGAGAAGAAAATATAGGAGCTGTGTGTGATGCCACTAACACACTAGAAGTCCTATGGGTGCTGCTGAGATGAAAATATAGGAACTCTGTGTGATGCCACTAACACATTAGAAGTCCTATGGGTGCTGCTGAGAAGAAAATATAGGAGCTCTGTTTGCTGCCACTAACACACTAGAAGTCCTATGGGTGCTGCTGAGAAGAAAATATAGGAGCTCTGTGTGATGCCACTAACACACTAGAAGTCCTATGGGTGCTGCTGAGAAGAAAATATAGGAGCTCTGTTTGCTGCCACTAACACACTAGAAGTCCTATGGGTGCTGCTGAGAAGAAAATATAGGAGCTCTGTTTGCTGCCACTAACACACTAGAAGTCCTATGGGTGCTGCTGAGAAGAAAATATAGGAGCTCTGTGTGATGCCACTAACACACTAGAAGTCCTATGAGTGCTGCTGAGAAGAAAATATAGGAGCTCTGTTTGCTGCCACTAACACACTAGAAGTCCTATGGGTGCTGCTGAGAAGAAAATATAGGAGCTCTGTGTGATGCCACTAACACACTAGAAGTCCTATGGGTGCTGCTGAGAAGAAAATATAGGAGCTCTGTTTGCTGCCACTAACACACTAGAAGTCCTATGGGTGCTGCTGAGAAGAAAATATAGGAGCTCTGTTTGCTGCCACTAACACACTAGAAGTCCTATGGGTGCTGTTGGGGTGCAATGCTGTGCTAACAGCACTGCGGTTGGTACTACTGCAATACTGTACTAACAGTAAGCACGCACCAGACTAATCCCCAGCAGCAGCTAATAACACACTAACTGTGCAATCAGCAGCAATGAACGATCAATGACTTAGGTAGCAATGGTTTAGCAAAGAAATAGCCAATGGTTTAGCAAAGAAGAGCAAATCTTTCAGTATCAAGCAAAGACAGAATCAGCAGACTAATCTCTCCTAAAGCCGGAACTCATGTGACCGGGGCCGATGGCGTGGCGGCCTTTTAAATGGTGGGGCGTGTACTAAAGCCCCTGAGCTGTAATTGGCTACAGGCGTCCTGCCTGTAGCCAATTATTGCTCTCCGAGTTTCGGGCGCTGTGATTGGCCAAGCATGCGGGGTCACAGTGCATGCTTGGCCAATCATCAGCCAGCAATGCACTGCGCCGGCCGCGCCGGCCGCAATGCATTGCGGGGCCGCTCGCATCACACGAATGTGATGCGAACGGCCCAAATAGTTCTGGGCTCGACGAGCGAGCGAACGCCCGATGCTCGATTCGAACATGGGTTCGAATCGAGCACCGGGCCCATCCCTACTCTTCTGTTGTTGTTGCCTTCAAAAATCACTGGAGCTTGACATAAATATCTAATTTCTGTTCTCCTTAACTGCTACTATTTATAGTGACTATGTTTATTGACAATATATGCTTGTAATTTTGAAAGTTTAATAAACAAATTTGACAAGAAAAATAACACCAGTAAGAAGGTAAAATAATTGCAAATTAAATATAAAAAAAAATATTCAGAGATTGTCAGAAAAACCAATTGTGCATGCCATTTCTACACTTGCCTGACTATTACTAACTTCATACTCTCTTTTATATTGAGAAAGGAGGTGGTGCAGTGCTCTATCATGTGTCAAGAAGTTACTGAACTGAAGGCAAACAAATGGAGACTGCTGTCTAGGGTGAGGTTGTCATGGATAGCACAAATGAAAGTTATGTAACTGGATTAGACTTTAAACACAGTAGTAATGTTTTGTAGACATGTGCACTGCCAAAAAATTTGTTAGTTTTCGTTTCATTTTTTTTTTTTTTTTTTTTCCGGGTCATTCGTTATGATCGCAATTTGTAAATTCGTACATTCGTAAATTTATACATTTGTAAATTCGTACATTCGTAAATATATACATTCGTAAATTCGTAAATTTATACATTCGTAAATTCGTACATTCGTAAATATATACATTCGGAAATTCGTACATTCGGAAATTTATACATTCATAAATTCGTACATTCGTAAATATATACATTCGTAAATTTGTACATTCGTAAATTTGTAAATTCGTACATTCGGAAATTTGGAAATTCGAAAATCCGAAAACCCGAAAATTCTAAAATCTGAAAAAATAACTATTAAATTATAGGTATTGTAATTTCCTTTCAAATTTGTCTGTTAGAGAATGTAACGAATACAAATTTATCCAAAGTTACGCATAACCTGAAATAACAAATGCCACATCTAAACAAATGGAACGGAACAAATTAATAATTAATAATAATAATAATAAAACGTTTTTATTATTATTATTATTGTTATTTATTATTATTATTAATTCATTACATTACATTCATGTAGATACGGCATTCATTATTTCGGAAAACAATTCTTCGTTAAGTTCACTAACAGCCAAATTTGAAAGGAAATTACAATACCTATAATTTAATAGTTAGTAATAGTTAAGTTATTATTAGTTAATTATTATTTCAGATTTCCGAATGTACGAATTTACGAATGTAAAAATTTCCGAATGTACAAATTTATGAATGTACGAATGCACAAATTTACGTATGTACGAATCTACGAATGTACGAATTTCCGAATGTACGAATTTACGAATTTACGAATGTACAAATTTCCGAATGTATGAATTTACGAATGTACGAATTTTCGGATATTCGAATTTACGAAATTCGTTAAAAAACGAATTCGGAACTAAATGAATTGCACATGTCTAATGTTTTGTGAAATGTAATACCAAAGCATTGAAATATTTAACAGGTGGTCTTGAAACACCCTTTATGCTATCAGCTTAGGATAGTAAAAGAACAGGGACAAACATTAAAATTATAACAAATCGCATGTTGGCTTACATTTTATCAGAACCTCCTATAATGAATGACAATCTAAACAACAATTAGGAAAAAGAAAACCATTTTAAAATAATTCAAACCTCACTAAACCCCTGCATAAGGTATATAAATATACCCAACTTTATTTATCTGCCTTGTTTTACTGATGTTATTCAGCTCAAGTTTGTCTCCTGGGAGGGTAGATTTTTGGAACAAAAAATCTATAAACCTTAAGTATTTGATTTATAATACATGTTTAAGGTATACATACTTATGCTTTAAAGAGAAAAAAATATATATAGCAAAATACCTTTTTCCTAAACCTCAGAGAATCTCTCCTTCTGCAGTTTCTTCAACACATATTAGTTGGAATATACATTAATTACCAAGGTTTTATCTTAGTAGAAAGCCTTACAATAAAATAAAACACATGACTACACATTAATGCCTCGTACACACGACCGGTTTTCCCGTCGGGAAAATTGCCATGACAGCTTTTGGCCGGGAAAACTGTCCGTGTGTATGCTCCATCCTGACGAGAAAACTGCGGGAAAAAAAAAGAGAAATTGTTCTCTTTTTTCCCGCCGGGATTCCCACCGATCTTTTTCCCATTGTGAAAATCGACGTGTGTATGCTTTCCCGAGGGGAAAAAAAACGTGCATGCTTGTAAACAATTTGACGCATGCGCGGAAGCATAGAACGTAATTTTGTCGGTTCGTCGTAGTCTTTGACGTCACCGCATTCTTGGCAGTCAAAAGTTCAGCGGTCTTTTGTGTGCCCGTGTGTATGCAAGGCAGGCTTGAGAGGAATCCCGTCGGGAAAATCGTTGTTTTTTTTCCTTCCGGGAAAACCGGTCGTGTGTACGAAGCATTATTATATTTTCCCCTTCACCTCAAGTGTACTTTCTGATTAAAGTAAATCTAAAACTTTTTTTTTGTTTGATTTTGAGCTTTGGATAGAGCAGGGAATGGAAAAACTCATTGGTCCAGTTTGGCTGATACCTGGCACAGAAATTTTAGCAAGAAAAGTTTAAAAGAAAATCACCTACCTTCAGATCTGTCAATTAGTGACAGTGCTGCTGATCTCCTCTAACCTGCAGTGATTGCTGAAGATACTGGCAATCACCACACAAGAAAGTCACCACACAAGAAGTCTCTCATCATGAATCACTTATTTGTAGCTTAAAAATGTCATATAATCTAGTGAAGAGAGCCCCCACATAGGTTTTTTTAATGAAGATAGACTTTCTGTGCAGACAATTGGGGTTTTTTTTATGTACAGGGTTTGCTGCAGGTTAGAGGAGATGAAGTGTACTGCCAATAAATGCCTGGTTTTGATTCCACTGCTAGCAAATGCATCACAGCGGTCTTCTGGTACCTACCCACCTTTGGGGAGGAGGGGGCGGCAAACAACCACCCTCCCAGTGTCCAGCTGAACCTCCCCCCCTCCCCTCCCCTCCCGCTGTTTGCCGGTCAGTCTGGCACTTACTCCATCTAGGCGGGTAGTGGGTGGCTTCCGGCGTGCGGCTCCTCCCCTCCTCCTAGGTGTCCAATAGGATCACCTGTCCTTTCAGCCAATCAGGTGATGGGTGTCAAAACCCACTTCCTGAATGGCAGGGAGGAGGATCAGTGTTACAACAGCGAATTTATTTGCTGTTGTAACACACCTGGGTGGGCTGTGAGTGCATTCTCTGTGCCCCAAACCCACCCTATTTTGAAGCCTATCAGAGATTCAGAGCCTCTGCTTCACAAAAACACCCACCTGCAATGAAATCCATGCACCCGGCATCCTAAAAGGGGCCAGACGCATGGATAGGGGAGGCGCCGATGGATGGGGGGGCGATGCCCATGTACCCTCAATGGACCTGGTACCTACTGAACTTGTCCATGGGGATGGTGGAGGGCAAAAGAACAGTGAATTTATTAAAACTGAAGTAGACAGAATCTAGAGCAGCTCTTTTTGACAACCAATCAGCTTCTGTCTTTAAATTGTAATTCTGAACTGAACAAGCTGAAGAGAGAAACTGATTGGTTACCTACAGAGTGTTACCATGTGTTAAGGTAATGCACGGTAAAACATATATTACCGCAACACATAGGTCTGAAGGAGGCCTGAAGCCTAACCATACTTTCAAATAACTTAAACTAGAACCATATGCAAAACATTTTTTTCCTTTTGTATACAGATTTTTTTTTTGCAACCTGTGTCCCATTGGGAGATTTCCACTTACTTCCAGTCCCATATCCTAAACAGGAAATGAGGCGAAATCCCTCCAAATTAATGGAAATTCCTTGGGGCCCCCTAGATCACCAGAAATAGTGACCCCATTAAAAGATTTGCTCTATTACTTTTCTGGGGACAATCCAAAATTTGGATTTTTTTTTACTTTCACTTTCAAGGATAATGGTAAACAGGATAAATATAGAGGGTGAATCTCTGTAACGGAAACGCAGAAAGCATTAAAGGAGAAGTCCAGCCTGAGCTTTTTGGGCTGGGCTTCTCCTCTGGGTCACAGGAGTGCAATTAGTTTTGCACTCCTGTGACCCGTTTTCAGCGGAGAGCAGTCTGAAGTCCGCTCTCCGCTGACGTCACTGCCATCAGTCGGGGCAGCACGTCATCCCGACTTCCAAGTCTGGATCCGCTAGCTGCTCTGATTGATGGCAGTCTCAGCATCTCAGCGAACCGCTGAGACGCTGAGACAGCCTCTCCCCGCCCCTCCACGGCTCGGCGCTCCAATGAGCGTGGAGAAGCAGAGAGGAAAGACGCTGACTGACAGTCATGGCTTTCCTCTCGGGGATCTGTGAGAACCGAGCCATCGGCGGTGTTTGGTGGCTCGGTTCTCAGTGCAGAGACAGCGGGGGACAGATGGAGCATCCGTCTGATGCTCCATCCACCGAGGTAAGTATGAATTAAATTTTTTTTTTTTTAACCCATACTTCTCTTTTAAAACCAAACACTTGTTCTAATCCATCTCCACTCTATTCAAAACTAAAAAAACAAGTTTTGCCTTTAGTTATACTTTAATTATAAAGACCACCATGCCCATGTTAAGTAAGCACCCTTTTACCTGTTTGGGAGGGCATATCATATCAAGTAAGTTGTCACCACAGATGTAGCACACTTGTCACCACAGATGCAGCACACTTGTCACCACAGATGTAGCGCTCACTTGTCACCACAGATGTAGCGTGCACTTGTCACCACAGATGCAGTGCACTTGTCATCACAGATACAGCTTGTCACATGTAACCATAGATGCAGCTTGTCACTTTGTCACCACAGATACAGCTTGTCACTACAGATACAGCTTGTTACTTGTCATCACAGATGCAGTGCACTTATCACCACAGATACAGCTTGTGACCACATATACAGCACACTTTTTTACCACAAATGCAGCACACCTGTCACCACAGATACAGCACACTTGTCACCACAGATGCAGTGCACTTGTCACCACAGATACAACTTGTCACCACAGATACAGCGCGCTTGTCACCACAGATGCAGCTTGTCACTTTGTCACCACAGATGCAGCTAGTCCATGCTGCTCTGTATTGGTGATTTGGTCTCCGTGCCATTTACAGAAGACCTCTCGTGGAGGCCGAAGGGAAGAAACAAGAGGGGGAGACTGGGTGGCAATGAAAGTGGCTGCCAATAGGAATGGAGCAGCTCAATTTTTATTGACAGCCACTTTCATTGCCACCTGGGCTCTGCCTCTTGTTTCTTCCTCACAAGAGCTGGTCTTCTGTAAAATGGCGGCAGAGACAATTCACTAGAGCCGTCCCCTGACCTCTAGCGGCGGCTCTGGTGAAAACTTGTGAAAACGCCAATTTCCTGTGAATATTCCAGGACAATGGTCTAAATTCTGGGAATGTTCCGGGAAATTTGGGACTGTTGACACCTTTGCTTTCCCAGTAGTCCCACCGGTATGAGATATATTTATTTTGTGCAAAGTTGGACTAATGTAAGTATGCAATAACAATTATTCCTGGAGTTCAGCTTTAAAGTGGTTGTAAACCCTTACATATACTGTACCTAGGGAGATGACGGGCTTCAAGTGATACACGGATATGAAATAAATCCTCCTACATAAGCTGTACCTGTTTACCTGTGGCCCTTGCTTCTCTAAATCTATTCAAAGTCCAGAATTTATACAGCTTGTCTGAGATTTCAGAAAGAAGGCGGTGGGGAGCTAAGGTTACACCCTGCAGGGCACAGTGAGAGCTCTTCACACAGCATACAGGAACAGAGCCGAGGCTGTCAATCGCAGGCTGTGTGCTGGAGCTCCCACACCATCACCTTTTTATCTCTTAGTGTCAGGAAAACTTGTCAGAAGTGACTCATGCAGCTAGCAGAGGAATGTGGCAGCAGAAAAAAATTACACTTACTGCTCTGGATTGAGACAAGTACATACTATAGAAGGATATGATTTGCTCATGTTTCATATCAGAGGTTTACAACCATTTTATGTAGAATGGGAGGAAGAAGGAAGTATAAACTTCTTTTCAACTCTTTTTTATAAAATTTTCAGCATGAACAGTAATTCAAAGAATACAACAATGGCTTACATATTATAGTATTCAGGGTTAGTATATAGTCGTGATGATCTACATATTTTCACAAGTTTGCAATATTCACATTTTATCAGAAACCGCGCATCCTAAGGAAGTATCAACTTCAATACATATTCAAATGAATTACACATTTTCATACATATGTTTCTATGGTGTTGTAGACATTTTAGAATACCTTTCAAATGTAATACCAATTATATGTGTGTAAAGGAAAATTACTAAACCAGTGTTTATGCAACGTGTTCTTAAAAGTTGCTATCATGCAAAATGTAATCATAGTCTAAAAAGGATATCAGTTAACAAGCCCGGAAAGAAAACTAATTCCATGTTAAACCTGTGTTTTCCAATTACACTGCGCTTTTGGCAGAATCAGCACTGACAGTATTTTTGATAATGAAGAATTAGCATATAATGATATATTGGGGAAATCAATTATCCAATAATCTATATAGATTTAATGAAGGGTGTATCGTATCTGAAGCCTTGCTCTTGCACACAAAGGAGTATTTGTGCTTAATAGTTATAGAGCATGTGACATTTTATGAATTAGAGCAACTCCATAGATCTCAGAGATCTCAAACCATTAGTGCAAAGATTAATTGAAAAGGGATTAAGAGACTACTTGTCTAATTGATTTTAGAAGTTTTGCATTTGCCAGAAAGAACACAAGGGTTGACACTTTAACTGAGCAATAAACAGGCATAGGTAAAATAGATACAATTAATATTGTGGTCGTTTTGTAACATAGTTTAAAATTGAAGGCTAATTAGTTTTAGGGAATATTAGAAAGTAATAAAATATCTTGAGCCTTGTGTCTAATAGAGTGAAGATAACAAAAAAAAAAAAATCTCTAGTCAGAAAAGATAATATTTAACTCTTTAAGGAGTTATATTGTTGTTATTTTAACCACTGAACTTGCGCATGGCTCTTTCTATGTAAACTGCATAGACATTATATTTTAAGAAGATTATATCACAGATACACTATATTACCAAAAGTATTGGGACACCTGCCTTTACACGCACATTAACTTTAATGGCATCCCAGTCTTAGTCCATAGGGTTTAATATTGAGTTGGCCCACCCTTTGCAGCTATAACAGCTTCAACTCTTCTAGGAAGGCTGTTCACAAGGTTTATGAGTGTGTCTATGGGAATGTTTGACCATTCTTCCAGAAGCGCATTTGTGAGGTCAGGCACTAATGTTGGATGAGAATGCCTGGCTCGCAGTCTCCACTCTAATTTAACCCAAAGGTGTTCTATCAGGTTGAGGTCAGGACTCTGTGCAGGCCAGTCATGTTTCTCCACCCCAAACTCACTCATCCATGTCTTTATGGACCTTGATATGTGCCCTGGTGCACATTCATGTTGGAACAGGAAGGGGCCATCCCCAAACTGTTCCCACAAAGTTGGAAGCATGAAATTGTCCAAAATGTCTTGGTACAGTAGATGCCGCCGATATTGTGTCAATCTTGCCGCTGTTAGCGGCGAGATTGACACCTGCGAGCCCTGTCGCGGGAACCAGCGTCGAACTCTGCCGCTTCTCCCGCTCGCTGCCCCCAATGGATTCCTATGGATGCGCAGCAATTTTCCTATACTCTGAAATGCTTTTATCAATTGTTTTTTTCTAGTCTACATTTTTTAAATCTTGAAAGAATCCGTTAAAGTGTTAAACTTCATTTTTGTTGAGAAAAGTAAAATTCCCACTTTTTGAACTATATACATTGGAGTTTAGCAAATCTCTTTTTCCAAGATTCATATATATTGGAAGACAACATGGTTTAATATCATATTTTTGTAGTTTTACTTCCTGGTTGATAAAGCCAGGTGGCCTAAGTTTGAAGTTGCAAGTTGACACAGCAGTGTGTTCTTAACAAGGAGTCATGAATAGGAATTCATTGCAGGCCTCCTGATGGAGAAATAGGGGTAAAGGAATACCCCCTGGAATGATGCAAATTCAAATGCCTTGTTACATAACATCAAAAGGCCAGCTGTCACTGAAGATGACCCAGGTCAGATAGCAGTGATGCATGGACGAATGCTGCCCCTAGTGGACACTACAGCATGCTTTCTGGAGGATGGACAGATATTAAGAAGGACTGCCTCGTATCTCTTTTCCATTGGATAGAAGGCTAGATGGGTGTTGTGTATGGGTGGGGTCTGAATGCATTTTAAAAGTGCTCACTGAATGGAAAATCTCTCTCTTGCCTCATGGCTCTTGCCATTTTGAGCCAAGCTGAAAGCTACTGAACACAGAGGAGGACCTTGTGTAAAGTATATTTTATGTTCTTTTGTTTATATGCTCTGTAATATTTTCCCTTAGTATTTTTATGTTCGCAATTGGGAAATAAATAAGACCCTTGTTGATATAAGCAGTGTTTTTATTTTTAATAGCTAACCTTATTATTGTACTATTACCAGTAACTATACCAGAGCTTTGCCAGACTAGCTAACTATAGGAATAGACAAGTTAATACATATTTATAATAAATAGGAGGAATCCATAACCACCAAATATTTATTTCACATACCCATCTCAATTATGGAATAAAGGGGTTGATTTACTAAAACTGGAGCACTCAGAATCTGGTGCAGCTGTGCATGCTAGCAAATCAGCTTCTAACTTCAGCTCGTTCAGTCAGGCCCCTTTCACACTAACACGTTTTTCAGGCGGTTTAGCGCTGATAATAGCGCTACTATACCGCCTAAAAAAATCGTGCCCTGCAGTCTTCAGTGTGAAAGCCCAAAGGCCTTCACACTGAAGCGGTGCGCTAGCAGGACCGCTCCAAAAGTCCTGCTAGCTGCATCTTTACAGCGGTGAAGGAGCGGTGTGTTCACCGCTCCTTTACCGCTGCTGCCCATTGAAAGCAATGGGAGACCGCGGTAATACCGCCCGCAATGCGCCTCTGCAGAGGCGCATTGCGGGCGGTATTAACCCCTTTTTTGGCTGCTAGCGGGGGTTAAATTCACCCTGCTAGCGGCCGCATACCGCGGTAAAAACGAAGGTATAGCGGCGCCGCTATACACAGAGCGCACCTCCCGCCCCAGTGTGAAAGGGGCCTTAAGCTTTGATTAAAAAAAAACTGCAAGCTGATTGATTTCTATGTAGAGCTGCACTAGATTTTGCACACTCTGGTTTTAGTAAATCACCCCGACAGTGTCCTTTCTCAGACTGGTTTCTGTATGGTCCTTGAGTCTTCATTAACACCTGAACAAAGTCAGAGTTACTTTGAAATAAGTTGCACTGTTTGCTATCCTTTAGGTGGTGTGACGGTATGCGAGGTGGGATACACGATAATAGGTACATTTTACCTCACATTCGTTCCATTGTAATGGACTGAACCGGAATCCGGCCTGGTTTTTCCAGCCTCTGTGGCAGGCTGGGTTCCGGTACGGATGTTCGGGGCTACTGGAGTCCACAGTCAGCTGGACTTTAAATATCCAGGAAGAGAGCAAAGCAGGGCTCTGGTTTTGAGATTCAGGAAGGTACCTGAGTGAGAGGAGCTCTGGGTGTTGGGCAAAAAGGTTTGCTTTACCGCATGTTTTGTGGGTGACGGGGACCAGCCCCGCACTGTATAGAGAGGAGACTATTTGTTTAGTTTGCACCGGACGGCATGGATTTAATTTACTGTTTTGTTTATTTTGCAAACCTCCTGTAAATAAACCTGGCATCCGCCAGATTTTTAAGAAAGTGCTCATTTGCTGACTGTCATTCAGAAAAGGTGATCCCCACGAGCTAATTCTCCCACAGTGGGAATGGGTTGCATAGAGTATCTTACTAAAAATAAAAGCTTAACTCTATACAGATAAAAAAAGGCAGAAATGAATGCAGCTCTTTAATCATTTATACTGTAAATCATTTAATGTATTTTTAAATGCAAGCAGTAGAAGTACCTCATTTTGATTTGGTATATGCATTTGTCAGCCTCTGTATAGCAGAGCTGGGATGTGAGAGGAAGAAGCAGTGCAAGGAACTAGTTCATGTGTTGACAAGAAGTATGTTAATAGTCAGAGAAAGCAAAAAGATAGAGAGATGAGCTCATCGTTGTGCTGCTTTACTATTCACTATACCAGAAGTGGGAATGGATGATGCTGGTCATAAGACTGACGTAATCTAATCAAGCAATTTGGACATTATAGCAAGTGTCCCAGGCTTATTATCGTGTCACTTCATGCTTCCACAGACTCTTTTCAATTAAAATAATTAATAATCTTGACCATCAGACTGAGGGAATCTAAACAAGCAACTAGGACATTAACCACTTCCCTCCGGAAAGTTTACCCCCCTTCATGACCAGGCCCATTTTTGCAATACTGCACTGCGTTAACTGACAATTGCATGGTTGTGAGACGCTGTACCTAAATACAATTTATGTCCTTTTTTTTCCCCACAAATAGAGCTTTCTTTTAGTGGTACTTGGTTACCTCTGTGGTTTTTATTTTTTGTGCCATAATCAAAAAAAGACCAGAAAAAAAAACAAAAAAAAAACAATATTTCTTACTTTCTGTAAAACAAATCCAATAAAAAGATGGAAAAAATAAAATCAATTCTTCATCAACTTAAGCCAATATGTATTCTGCTACATGTTTTTGGTAAGCCTATATTGATTGGTTTGTGCAAAAGTTATAGCGTCTACAAACTGGGATAGATTTATGGAATTTTTATTTATTTATTTATTGTTTTACTAGAAATGGTGGTGATCAGCAACTTATAGCGGGACTACGACATTGTGGCGGACAAATTGGACACTAAGTGACATTTTTTGGGGACCAGTGACACTCATACTGTGATCAGTGCTAAAAATATGCACTATTACTGTACTGACACTGGCAGGGTTAACATCAGGGGTGATCAAAGGGTTAAATGTGTGCCTAGAAAGTGCTTGCTAATTTTGTGGGGGTTTCTTGTACTATGGGAAGGCAGAGATCAGTGTTACTGCTTTGTAGGAACACAGGATCACAACCTTCCCTTCTCACAGAACGGCGATCTACTTTGTTTACTTAGGGAGACCGTCATTCTGCCTGTGTACCGAGCAATCAGCGGTTCCCAGCGGACATCACGTTTGCTGGACACGTTGATTGGCTCCCACTGTGTCCAATCACAGCGGAAGCGGGTAGCCAGCAGCGCACGTGTGCGCCCCAGATTCGGAAGAGCTGAATCACGTACAGTTACGTGATTTTGCACAGGAGAGTTGCCTTGCCGTCGTATATATACAGCATACGAAGAAAAAAAAAACATACGGTTGGCAAGCGGTTAAAGCAAGTGTCTCAAGCTTATTATCAAGTCATACTTCCACAGACTCCTTTTTAAATAAAAAATCGAATAGCAAATTTTTCCTAACTGTGGCAGTAGCAGTATTTTCTGTTGAGGAGATCACCCAGTTGAGCTGACTATGTTTGACCTTTTGTTACTTAGAGTGGTTGTAAAGGCAGAAGGTTTTATATCTTAATGCATTCTGTGCAATAAGAAAAAAAGCCTTCTGTGTGCAATAGCCCCCCTAATACCTACCTGAGCCCCATCTCGATCCAGAGATGTTGTACGAGAGGCTCTGCTGTCCGGGACTCTCCCTCCTTATTGGCTGATACAGCAGTGAAGCGCCATTGGCTCCTGCAGCTGTCTATAAAAAACAGTGAGACAATGAGGGAAGAGAGGGGGTGGGCCAGGCAGCGGCTACGTGTCTAAATGGACACAGGGAGCTGTGGCTCGGCTCGGGTGCCCCCATAGCAAGCTACTTGCTGCGGAGGCACTCGGCATGAGGGAGGGGCCAGGAGAGCCGAAGAGGGACCAGAGAAGAGGAGGATCAGGGCTGCTCTGTGCAAAACCACTACACAGAGCAGGTAAGTATAACATGTTTGTTATTTTTAACAAAATAAAACAAGACTTTAGTATCACTTTAAATATGGCACTTTTATTTGCTGTTGTTCCTGAATTTCAGAGAGCCTATTGACCCTGTATACATGTGGCAAAACATTGCTGGTGAACATGCTTACAGTTTCAGTTTGCCACTTCTTTATAACAAGCCTTCATTCTGTTATGATGAGCTGATCCACACTTGATAGTCCAGGATGGGATTTCGGGTGTAATTTTCTGGTTCTATTTTAGTTTTTTGCTTTTTTTTAATCCACATGTAAATTTCTTAAAATAATAATCTCTGGTTTATCTATGTTTCATTCAATGGTAAATGCTCTGATGTTTTGTTTTATTCTGTCGCTTAAAATTTCTGGGAGTACACCCTCTCATTTACAGCACGGGTATATTTTCTAATAAAAATAAAATCTGAGGAAGAAAAATCTTCCACTTCACTTCAGCTGATGAGTTGGTACATACTGCAGAGGAACATCTGTGTTCAATGAAAGTGATGTGAGTGTGGAAATCCATAGCATGGTGTTGTGAGAGAATCAGGAATAGAACAAAATTGAGAATCATCAAGGTCAGCTACAAATGGTAAGCTAACACTGAGCACTTCTGCGGCAAGGACCTGTCAGAACAGCAGGGCTTAAACAGGCAATCATGAACTTGAACAAGGGCACTTTATGAGATATTTCATGTGCACATACAGGCTGCTTGAAACCTGCAGGGGACATGGGAAATTGAAGGAAGTCTTTCTCAAGTGGCTGCTGTCATCTACTAGACAGTAGGAAAATTCAAGATTTCAGGTATGACTAATACAAAATCCATAACATATTGAAAAATAGAGTTTACTACTTTGGACCCTCAAGATTTAGGAGATAATGTAATATAGTCATGGATACCATTATTTTTTTAATGCAACGAAAGCTGTCAGCTATGATTGTGGCATACTGTAAATCACATTATGTTTATTATATTGGTGTTGACTGTATCATTGGCCTTAATGCAACAATAATTTACAGTAGTCTACCAAAAACAACACACATTGACTTAGAAACAACTATCATTGAATGTGCTTTAGCATGGCTAAAATTATGGGAGACTGTAAAAATCTCAGTTTGTTAAAAAACATCAGTGATCTAATGGCAGGGTGGATTGTACTGCACATACACTGATTTAAGTTTGCATGTGAAGTTCAAGCACTAGTTGACCAATGAGGCTTCCTATGCTAGTGCTTGGAATACAGATTTCAATGATAAATACTTATACATATTTAATATATCCAACTTACAACATACAACATGCAACATTTTGTAGTTCAATTTCGGTTAGCATGTGCAAATTTCAATGTTTTTTTTTCAATGTATTTTTCAGAAAATCTTTGGAATGCACATTCTATAGTATATATTATAGAAGAAATTGACACCAAGACATTACTATCTGGGTGTTCAATGCACATATCAAACTAGGACTGCACCACAGCATGTATGATACTGCAGCTCACAGATGTAAACCTAGCCTTATGAGTAACTTCTATTCTGTAATCTACGAGTAAATTATTTCCTTTGAGTCCCACTCCCAAACACAGAACAATTATGCAAATAAGGACTTAAAGACATTGTAAACCTGAAGGCAATTGGTTCCACTCGATTCTAGTTAGGGGTATCAGAGTAAAGGGGGCTGAATACAAATACATGTCACACTTTTCACATATTAATTTGTAAAATATTTGGAAAACCATTTATCATTTTTCTTCCACTTCACAATTATGTGCCACTTTGTTTTGGTCTATCACCTAAAATTTCAATAAAATACATTTCCGTTTTTGGCTGTAACATGACAAAATGTGGAAAATTGCAAGGAGTATGAATACTTTTTCAAGGCACTGTATATTTTAGCAGAGACCCTAGGAAATAAAATGGCGGTCGTTGCAATTTTTTACAAGGTGGTAGTAACTGTAAGTGCAAGTATGTAAGTGCGCACACTGGCTTAAATGTTTCGCTAAATAAGCAAGGTTTAATCGTGGCAGATCAATGGCGGCTGCTGTCCTTAGAGAGCTGGCTCTGTGTTTAGGCAAGAAGAAGGTAGAGAAGGAAGCACCACCTGAGTGTAGTATGAGAGACAGATTTTAATGGCACAGATAAAACCACACTTACAGGAATCAGGAAATACAAAGGCTCATCTGTGTGTCAGTGGTCCGTAGGGAAGCCTCAGATCCAGATCCGTTTTTCTATGCAGAGATGGGAAACTGCAGTCATTGTTTCTGCTCAGCCTGGAGCAGATCCTGTGGCCATCAGGAAGGGTTGGCTAGGCAGGCTATGTGCTCAGGGCTCTAGAGGCCAATAAAAGGAGCAGCAGCTCCGAGCGTGTAGCCTGCCTATCCAACCCGTCTCACTCTGTGGAGTCCTCCCCCGGAAGTGATCCCGTGACCCGTGACCTCAGCCCCAGCTTCTTCCTGATGGCCACAGGATCTGCTCCAGGCTGAGCAGCAATGACTGCAGCTTCCCATCTCTGCATAGAAAAACAGATCTGGATCTGAGGCTTCCCTACAGACCACTGACACACAGATGAGCCTTTGTATTTCCTGTTTCCTGTAAGTGTGATTTTATCTGTGCCATTAAAAGCTGTCTTTAATACTACACTCAGGTGGCGCTTGGTGTGGGGCCACCTTGCTATGTCACCTGATAGCACTGCCCATTGTGACATCACGGACCCAGCATGCAGCGTGAATTAGACTGCTACAGTCAAATAATCAATCCTAGTGTTGTAAGAGAGAACAAACTGCTGTAAGTCTATCAGAAGTTTTTTTTATAGATAGTACATCATGTGGTGGTAATTTTTTGCCCAGTGGGATTGGGCACCCCGCTGTGCATTCTGGGAGAGGGTACTTAAGGAGCAGACACCGTTTTTGCGGGGTCTTCCGATCCTGACCCGACGGCCCTCTTGGCCTCAGGGATGTGTTAGCTGTTTTCTGCCTCGGGGCCTGCAGATCCCAGAGGCTCCGTTGCTGAGAGTAGGCCCAGGAGTTTCTGGGGCCTACTGATCTGGGGATGGTCCTGTATTGCCTTGCCTGTGAGAAGGGACCGAGCAATTGAGGACTCAATTGAAGGACGCATCCGGATGGAGACATAGCTGCCGGCCTGGCTGAAAGATCCTGGTACTGTGTGCTATGTGTTCAAAACTTTACCAAGTGTGTGGTTACCCAAGTCTGTGGCAGAGGCTTTTGAACGAGCTCGTACCGGCTGCTAGGTCAGTGAGAGAGGCCTATCCGGTGGTGGCTATATTCAGTGTGGAAGCTGTTTGTCCTCTGGATTAGGAAAATACCCGTGAACCCGCAAGCAAGGTACCTGAATCTCCCCTAACCCTCTATCCCTCTGTCTGGAAGTTCTTTAATAAAACCCTTGAGAAAAAGAGACTAAGTGTGGGGGCCAGGCCTCGTGACATAGTGGTTCGTTTCCACTTTTATGAGAGCAAAGAGGCCCTGACGCGGGCCACTCGCAACAAACCTAACATTGAGTACAAGGGGGACAAAATCCAATTGTTCAGCGACCTCTCTCCCATCACTCTGGCCAAACGACGCTCCCTAAGGCCCGTCACCTCTCATCTTCAAGAGCTCAAGGTCCCTTATTACTGGGGCTTTCCCTTCCATCTAAGTGTCACCATGGAGAGGGTCCAGCACACCCTACGTGACCCTCATTTCTCAAGCGGTTGGGCCTACCCCCACTCCCTGCAGAATTTGACCAGGCACCCCCAACCACCCCGCGACATGTCTCGGCTCCTACTAGACTCTGGACCCCAGTGAGAGGAAGACGATCCAGAGCTTACTCCACACCTCAACGTTCCCACCGATCCAAAGCACCCACTTGATGACCTACCTGATCCCCCATCTGGTTCACATTTCTCTTTTTTCTCTCCCCACAGGGAGTCTTGTCTTCTGGGGCTTTGACTTTTTTTTTTTTTTCCATCAGGATGTGCTTCTCCGTTTTCTCCAAAGACACTCCACTAGCTCGGTCTAGTTAACTCTAACTTTTTTTGTTATGCCCAGTTTTTATTTTATTTTTCTTACGCTGGCTCTCCCCTCTCTCTTCTATTTTTGACGGGGAGGCAAAAGGGATCACCAGCAATGTCACAAACACACCGAATCACCGAGACGGGACGTCTCGGACCTCTCCCCATGTTGGAGACTACCATGCTCCCTCACATGTCCTTAGGCCGTGGCCGAGGACCCCTGGGAGGACTGTTCCTCACAGGTTTTCTCATGTTGATTGTTTTTTTTTTTTTCTAGGCCAAATAGGCCTCATTGTTGCTACACTACGCTCACCATGTGGGCCCTTTTTTTTGGATCAACCCACAACCCTTTTTTTTTTAACTGGTCACAATCTTTATTTAATTTTTCTTACTCCTTTTTTTTATTTCTCCCCCCCCATCTCATTTATTTATTTTTTTTTACTCATATGTGCCTCTCTCTTTCTTGTCAATGGGTTCACTTTTATCTTTATTTTTTTCGTTGTCATTATCATTTTTTGCAGTAATGCTGATTGTCTTACTTATATTGTATTAAGAGATAAGATATGGTATACCTTGTTAATTACCCTTACCCAACATGGCTTTGAAATTTTTGTCTTATAATGTAAAGGGCCTGAACTCTATAAAGAAAAGATGGCTAGCTTTACGAGAGTTCAGGGCCTCAGGCGCGGATGTGATCCTGGTCCAGGAGAACCACTTCCGGGTTGGGGGCTCCCTGAATTTCGCTTCTAAATTTCCATTATCCTATTTGGCATCGGACCCCTCTGGAAAAGCCAGGGTAGCTGTATTGATCAGACGCTCCTGCCCTATCCAGATTAAGTCCACTCACTTGGATCCTCATGGTCGTTATAGGATTGGACAAGCATGTACCCTGTAAAATTATATAACGATCATGAATATATATGCTCCCAACTCGGGACAGGTTAAGTTCCTCACTGATGCCCTTGAAAGATTACAGAAACTCTCCCACCCCTTTACAGTAATAGGAGGTGACTTTAACGCTGTGCTCTCTCCCACTCGAGACAGGAAATTTTTATTTCTCAACGCACCTTCCGCCGCCTCGAACTCCCTGGCCGCCTCCTTTCGAAAATTGATCCGAACGCACCATCTTCTAGATGCATGGCGAATCAAGCACCCCTCTGGTAGGCAATTTTCATTTTATTCTCCCCCTCATAAGATGTTCTCTAGATTAGACTACTTTCTCATTACTGCCCCCCTGCTGTCACACTTAGTGGCTTCCGACTTGGGTCCAATTACCTGGTCGGACCACGCCCCCCTTACCCTAGACTTGGGCCTCTCTGCGGTATTTCCACGGAGGTGTCACTGGAGGCTCAATGAATCTCTTATAAAGCACCCCGACACTAAAAGTAAACTTGCAGCAGCCCTAACTGAATTTTTTCAGCTAAACAAAGGCTCTGTGCCCGGCCCGTCCACCCTCTGGGAGGCCCATAAGGTGTTTATCCGAGGGCAGTGTATTTCCGTCGGTTCACAAAAAAAAAGGACTCAGCATTCCTGAAATCCTCCCTACTGTCGGAGCTTCAAACTGCAGAAAAAGCTTTGCTTCGGTCTCCCACGGTGGGCTGGCTGCGCACAGTAACCTCTCTTAGACAGAATAAAATTTCCTGACATGTCCAATATAGATAAATCACTCCTGTGGGCTAAACAAAAATTTTATGAGTTTTCAAATAAGCCTCACAGGATGTTGGTCTCCAGACTCAACCCCAGGCCCTTTCACTCATTTCCAGACTACATCAAACAACCCGATGGGACCCCCACTTTCTGCCCACAGACCATGACCTGGGTTTTTGGTGAATTTTATGACAAACTTTATAACTGCCTCACCCCTAGTCTCCACCCTCCATTTGATTCAGCGGCTTTCGAAGAATTCATGTCTGACTTAAACCTCCCTAAACTATCGGACTCAGATGTTAAAGTGCTAAATGCCCCTATCTCAGAGGAAGAAGTATCAGACACTGTCAAGTCCCTTCCAGCCCACAAATCCCCTGGTCCAGACGGCCTCCCATACTCCTACTATAAAACCTTCCTCCCCATTTTGTCGACACACCTAGTCTCCTTGTATAACTCCCTTCTCCAAGGCACCCCACCCCACCAACAGTTTTTGCATTCCTACATCTCGGTCATACCGAAACCGGATAAGGACCCGACCCTCCCAGACAACTACAGGCCAATCGCGCTTCTAAATTCCGACTATAAATTGTTTACTAAAATCCTGGCCAACCGCTTATCCCAATTCCTGATGAAACTAATTGATAGAGATCAGGTGGGTTTCGTCCCTACCAGACATGCAGGGGACAACACAAGGCGTACGATTGATCTAATTGACATGCTGAACAGAGTCAAACGCCCGCCCTGATTCTAAGCCTAGACGCTCAAAAGGCGTTTGATAGATTAAGCTGGCCCTACATGTTCGCAACACTCACTAAGTTTGGGCTTAAGGGCCCCTTCATTATGGCCCTGGAATCCCTCTATTCCAACCCATCTTCCCAGGTTTGACTAGCCTCTTTCACTTCCCAATCATTTTCCATGTCAAATGGAACCAGGCAAGGGTGCCCCCTATCCCCACTTCTCTTTATTCTATGCCTAGAACCATTTGCAGAGGCCATTAGAACCCACCCCGACATAAATGGGGTCCCCATGCGTCAAAGGGAGTACAAGCTGTCCCTATTCGTGGACGTTGTCCTCCTCACTCTAACTAAACCCCATACTTCCCTCCCATCCTTACACGCCCTATTATTCCAATTTAGCTCCCTATCGGGTTATAAGATAAACACTTCAAAAACAGAAGCCCTCCCACTTCATCTACCCCCGGAGGATCTCACAAAATTAAAAAGCTCTTATCCCTATCGATGGTGCACTACATCCCTCAAATACCTAGGGGTACAAATCACGACTTCATACTCCTCCCTCTACTCGACTAATTACCTACCCCTGTTCAAATCTATTAACGCCATGTTGACACGTTGGAACCCCCTCCCGTTGTCCTGGATAGGCAGGATTAATGTACCGAAGATGTCCATTCTGCCAAAACTATTATATTTTTTTGAAACCCTCCCTGCCCCCATCCCAATGGCCCAGTTTAAACTACTAAGGAGATGGTTCCTCAACTTTATTTGGAGAGGCCGAGCCCACAGAGTGGCCAGCACGGTTATCTTTGCTCCCAGAGATCAGGGTGGTATGGGTGCCCCTGAAGTTTATAAATATTACTTGGCATCCCATCTGCGTGCGGTGGTGTTGTGGTCCAACCTGAGGCCCCCGAGCCGCTGGACGGAGATTGAGATGGGCTCCCTTTACCCGACTCATCCCTGTTCCCTGGTCTGGTCGCCTGCTGCAGCATCTGACCCCAGACTCCAAGGTCTCTGTTTAGGTCCCATGCTGTTTACTCTCAGGATATGGCACGCCTGCCTCTCCAAATTTACTCGTCCGCATGTCCCCCCTTTCTAATGTATTGTTTAACCCTCTTATCCCTGACAGTTTCTCACACATTCGTATGTTTCCCTGGGCAAACGAGGGATTGTTTCAGCTTTGTCACTTTGTATACCCTGTCACACGTAAAATTAAACCTTTCACTGCCCTCCAATCCAAAAGCCAAATCCCAAGCCACCTGCAGTATTACTATCTCCAGATTTCCCTATTTTTCTCTGGACTTTCCCCCACCCTCACACTCACCAAACCGACGCCCTTCGAACTTATTTGTTCCCAAGGCCCCTATCAGGCACAACTCATCTCTAGCATTTATCAAATACTCCAAGTGCAAATCACGCTCACAGCACACTCTCACTCCTATATGCATAAATGGTCACAGCTCATACAGCAACGAATTACGATCCCTCAGTGGTCCAAAATTTGGTCCTCCACCTCTAAAACAATCAAATGTGTGGCACAGAAGGAGACAGCGTATAAAGTTTTTTAATGTTCTGGTATAGGACCCCTGAGGTCATCCATCGCTATGACCCTTCCCTGTCTCCTCTATGTTGGAGATGGGGAAAGGCCAGGGGGATGCATTTCCACATATTTTGGCAATGTGACCTGATCTCCCCCCTTTGGTCTATGGTATCGCTAATTCTGCAACAGATATTTTCTATCCTCAGCCCAGTAGACCCGATATACCTCCTCTTAGGTCACCCCCTCCCCGCAATAGGGAAGGCGGCGAACAAATTAGCTTCCTTCATCTTACTGGCAGCTAAAAGAACTATACCAGCCAACTGGTTATCCTCCCTACCCCCAACTCAAAGCCAACTGGTGCAGTGTATCAAAGATATTCGCAGGATGGAGCACATAACGGCTATGGTAGAAGATAAGATTGACGTTGTGTAGTTGTGACCCTAACTGCTGCAAATTGAACCCCGAACCTATTTAGTTGATTATTTTTGTCGAAACAAGAGACTAAGTGTTTGGTGCAGACATTTGTGAAGCAACTCTTCAAGGAAGACCCCTAGGACGGACGTGGTGAACAGTAAGATAAAGGCAGACCCAAATCTTAAACAAGTGGCCCCTGCGGGGGTATTGCTACATATGCTTTTATATATTGAGACTGTAATTTGGTATTGCAAAAAGTGCAGATTTCTAAGATTGTTTTTACTTTTGGGTATACAAGCTCACATATTTTGGCTGTGTATTTGTATAGATGTTTTCGTTGTCTATTGGTGCTCAGCTGAGTTTAGTTGTGGGAGCTTCATGAATATTCTATTGATATCAAAATCGGCAAACACCAGACCCAGGTGGGATCTGCTATCATTTGTCATTTCCGGAAATCATTGATAGACACAGAAAGTGCACAAAATATCATGGTGTTGCTATGGTTACCCTGATTACAAGAAAGCAACATTTCGTTTTATCCACTTACAAAAATCAAATAGAGGTAGATGAAAATAGAAAGATAATTTTAATAACACTAAATTGTAAAATGGTTTATGCAGCAATTACACAAACATGTTTAATCAATGTAGAGTTTTACTGTACTAGTGATGATGATGGTGGGAATCTAAGCCTTACAGTTCAATTTTTTTCAGTTAATTTACCCCTCTGACACCAGATAAGTGTTTTTTTTTTTTTTTTTTTTAACCTGTACTAAACGAAAGGAGGAGTTGTATAGCTTCACTGAATTACTGACCTATAACAAGTAGCAGGCTAGCAAAGTCAGAATGAATTTGAACACCTGATTAGCATACTTGTTATTAGTCAGTAACTCAGAAAATATGTTCAGTCATTAACATTATAGATGTGTTTTTTTTTTGTTTTTTTTTATCTTTTCAGATGGAAATGTAAACAGTGGCAGTTTATTAACAGTACATTTTCTATTACACATTAAATGTGACTATGGGGAAGGAATTCACCATTAATGGGCAATGTTTGGCTTAATTATTAATGCTGAGGTTTTTTGTTGTTTGTTTTTTTTTTTTTTCTCACTCATAAAGATTGTACTACTCCACATGACAATGTATGTACCTGCTTAATCTCCAGAAAGATAGTGCTATCTTTGTTTATGGATTATCTGTAGACAGCATTAAAAGAGAAGTATGTAAATTTATTTTTTGGGGGAATCATACTTACCTAGGTGGATGCAGCATTAGCCCGAGAATGAGAACTGAGCAATCAAAGGCCACTGATCGCTCGGTTCTCAGAGCTCCATGAGCAGAGAGCTGGTGACTGTCAGTTACCGGCTCTCTGCTCTGACCCATGCTCACTGGAGTGCTGGGCTGTGGAGGGGGCAGGAGCAGTCTGCTGAGAGGCTGAGCTGGGTGCCGGTCCAGGCATGTGGGCGGTTCCCGACCATATGGTCACGATCTTTCCCAAGCATGGACCAGCTCTGTGACGTCAGCCTGCTGAAAACAGGTCATAGGAGGGCAGAACAAGCTACACTCCTGTGATCCACATGAGAAGTACAGCCAAACAGCCTTGGCTGTACTTCTCCTTTAATTTTCTTATGATGAAATGCTGGCTCAGAGATGACACAGTCATGCGAATATGCATCCTGTAGTTGAATAACTATCTGACATAGGGATGGACAAACCTGTCCATGTCCAATTTAACAAGAGTTAGATGAATCTTGTTTGAAATTTGGCAAACCCATACTTAGTGCCAAATCTATAGGGGAAATCCATTTACATTCTGGCCATTAGGGCTAATAAACAAACTACTATTGAAAAAAGGCATGGAAGGTTGGAAACTGCCATGGGGAACATGTACTAATGCAGTGGTTAGTATATCTTTAAATAAGTCTTCAAGGTCAACATTTATCAACAACATACATCTATTGATCTATAGATCTTATCACTTACATTACAGATACAACATTCATGCATCTGCCCCTGAAGAAGTGAGCAGGGTGTCGCAAAACGTGTAGGGCTTTATTGATGCTTGTTTTATGCTGGTACATGCTGGGTATTATTGATGTCTGCATTATGTTTACTAGGGATGAGCCGAACACCCCCCAGTTTGGTTCGCATCAGAACATGCGAACAGGCAATAAATTCATTCATTCAGAACATCCGAACACTGTTAAAGTCTATAGGACACAAACATGAAAAATCAAAAGTGCTAATTGTAAAGGGTTATTTGTAAGTTATTGTCATAAAAAGTGTTTGGTCCTGCCTCAGGGGACATGTATCAATGCAAAAAAGGAGAAGTGATTTTAATAATGCTTAAAGTGAAACAATACCTGGGGTGTGTGTATAGTATGCCTGTAAAGTAGTACTTGTTTCCCGTGCTTAGAATTGTCCCTGCACAAAACGTAATTTCTGAAGGAAAAAAAGTCTTTTAAAAGTACTTGCGGCTGTAATGAATTCTCGGCTCCCGGCAATGCAGAGAAAAGTCATTGAAAGTCATTGATTGAAAAAAAAATGTGTGGGGGGTCCCCCCAAATTCAATTACCAGGCCCTTCAGGTCTGGTATGGATTTTAAGGGGAAGTCTGCGCCAAATAAAAAAAAAAATGGCGTGGAGTTCCCCCCAAAAATCCATACCAGACCCTTATCCGAGCATGCAACCTGGCAGGCGACAGGAAAAGAGGAGGGACAAGAGAGCGCCCCCTCCCTCCTGAACCATACCAGGCCACATGCCCTCAACATGGGGAGGATGCTTTGGGGTCTGGACCCCAAAGCACCATGTCCCCATGTTGATGGGGACAAGGGCCTCATTCTTACAACCCTTGCCCGGTGGTTGTGGGGGTCTGCGGTCGGGGGGCTTATCGGAATCTGGAAGACCCCTTTAACAAAGGGGACCCCCAGATCCCGGCACCCCTATGTGAATTGGTAAGGCCTACCATTTCACAAAGAAAGAACAAAAAAAAAAAAAACACACAGACACTGTTGGGATAAGTCCTTTATTAAAAATAAAAAATAAAAAATAAAAAAAAGATTCCAGCAGTGGTAATCCTCTCTCGATATCCACTCCAGTGGTGTCGGTATCCAGCGACGGATGATCTGCAGGCTCCAGCGATGATATCCAGCGAGGAACAGCACACGGTCCTGTCTTCACCAGAGACACCCCGGTAATGACGTAACAGCAGCCTGACAGGTCTTATGTAGCTGAGTACGGGGCCACCCGTCATGTCACGTGACCCTGCCCCCCTTTGACGCAAGGGGAAACCCGGGCTTTCCCAGTGACGTGACGGGTGACCCCGCCCCCCTCTGATGTAACGCAGGTTTCACGTTGCATCAGAGGGGGGCGGGGTCACGTGACGGGTGGCCCCATACTCAGCTACGTAAGACCTGTCAGGCTGCCGCGTGCAACATAGTGTTCAAAAAGTATATCCAAAAAATTTGCTGTCTACAAAGACGTTGAAATCTCTCAGCTGCAGTGGGTGTTTCTAGTATGGATTCAATAATCCAGACCTGGAGGTCAGTTATGTCTTTGTGGTGGTATGTCGCAAAATGGCGTGCAACACTGTATTTTGGGTTGCCCACTTGAACTGCACGACGGTGTTCCCCAAATCTAGCACGTAAGGCTCTAATCGTTCTACCTACATATAAAAGGCCACATGGGCAAGAGATACAGTAAACTACATATGTAGTAGAGCAATTGTAAAAAGAACTAAGGTTAAAAGTCTTGCCATTGGCTGTGAAAGATTTTTTTCCCATGGGTGACATTTGAGCAAGTTTGACATAATGCTTTTTTGCATTGAAACATCCCTACAAGGGGGACTAGCGTGAGTTGTTTCAGCATATGGTTTTTGTGGTTCCCTAGGGATTTGGTTTTGCTAGGAGCAATCTTGCTTTTTATGTTAGGTGCCCTGCGATAGGCAAACTTAGGTAAAACAGGTAAGGATTTGGAAAGATGGGGGTCTTGAGTGAGGATGGACCAATGTTTTTTAAAAATATTTTCCATTTGTTTATGTCTAACTGTGTGATGAAACGGGTAATGGATTCCGATAGGCAAGGTATACTGTTGGTAAGTAGTACTGGAGTAATATAAAAAAGAATTTCCCGCTGTCGGTTTGGTGAAATTTTAGCTGTGATAACATTATCTTTGTGAAATAGCTCTAGATCCTGGAAGCATATAGAATCGGGGTCCATAACCAAGGTGAAAGTTAGACCAAAATTGTTTGTATTACAGTAACTCACAAATTCAGTAACAGAACTAGCTGGCCCATCCAAAATAATAATAATATTGTCTATGTAACGGCCATAGAAGACCAGGTGTGCTGAAAAGGGGTTGTTGGCTCCAACACATCCGGCCTCCCACAGCCCCATAGTGAGGTTGGCGTAACTAGGTGCGAAATTCGCTCCCATCGCAGTAACCTGTTTTTGTAGATAAAAATCTCCAGCAAACTGAAAATCATTATGTTCAAGACAAAAATGAGTGCCCAGAAGAATGAATTCTATTTGTTGTCTATTCAAAAGGGAATCATCTTTGAGAAAATGAGCTACTGCCTGAAGTCCCACTTGGTGTGGTATAGACGTATATAATGAGCACACATCTAGGGATACCCACAGATATGACGGTTCCCAAGTGTAGGGTTGCAGTAAATCAATTAGGTGTGTGCCATCACGAATAAAGGAAGGGAGTGCCTGGGCTAATGGTTGTAGAAAATTATCTATGTAGAGGGAAAAGCTGGTTGTAATACTGTCCATAAAGGCGACAATAGGGCGGCCTGGTGGATTATTGGTATCTTTATGGATTTTTGGCAAATTATATAGATAGGGGACTTGGAAAAAAGGTTTCTGAAAAAAGGAAGCCTCTAACTTGCTCAAGATACCATCCGCACACGCTTGTTTTATTATGGAGATGGATTCTTCTATATCAGAGAAGTCGTGTAGCTGCCTTCATATAATCTGTTTTGTCTTGTAGCACTATACCTCCTACCTTATCAGCATATCTAATTATGATGTCTGGATTAGTGCTTAAAGATTTCAGGGCTCGATGTTCAGGAAAGCTGAGATTGTTGGTAAAACTTTGTGACTTGGAAGATTCGGATGCACACAAGTCAGTGAGTTCCTTGGAAACTACCTGATAAAAGGTAGAAAGATAGTTGCCTTTAGACTGGGTAGGATTGAAGATAGACTTAGGTCTGAAAGAGGTATGAGATATGGAAGGGGTGGATTCAGAATATTGGGACCATACTATCAAGTCATCTTTTTCATCAATGTTACATAAGTCGCAAAGGTCTTGAATTGCTTGTTGGTCCGCAGAAGTGTCTATAGAGCTGGATATCGCATCAGGAGATGTGGCAAGCTCGCTATTGGTGTTGTTGACTTTCATATTGTAGTGTCTTTTGAGGGTTAAGTTACGGATGAATTTATTTAAGTCTTTGAACATAGTGAAGGAATTGGGAAAGGTGGTGGGGGCGAAGTTTAGACAGATAGTAGTGAGGATTCTTGCACATTTAGAGTAAGAGAGGGTACCGTAAGTTATATATTTTTACAGTTTCCGCAGTTTGTCCGGGCGGGATGGATTGAGATTTGTGTTTCCCCCCTTCTCCTCTCTTGCCTTTTCTACGTGTTTTCTTTTTGATTTCGGTAATGATGGGCTGAGTAGGGGGTCTGCAATAAAAAAATATGCAGGGATAGGTGCCAACGGGCCTCTGAAAATGACTATAGGCGTATCAGTAGATGCTGGTCTTCCTAAGGCATGATCATGAGAATGAACAGGTGGTGTGCCATTGGGGATGTCATGGGACACTGAATCAGCAACAGGCGGTATAGTTTGAGGAAGCTCCAGGCTAGTGGTTTTTTTAGGGGTAGTGGCAGAGCGGATTTTAGTGAATTGTGAAATATCTCTAGCCTTAGATGAAGCAGAGGGACGGCTGGGGGTGGGTGTCACTCTCGATGGTGTGGGAGCCGTGGATGTGGCTGAACAAGACACTGGATGATGAGATATACCCACATGGGAAGGATTTTTAGGTTTGTGTTTAGACAGTAATGGGATGGGGGGAGGGGGAGTGGGGTGAGAGAAATTAATTTTCCAATTGAAATCTCTGTTATAGGTGTAGTCATCTAAGTCTCTTCTAAATTTTGCCAGTTTGTTTTATATCAGAGTATTCATTTTGAATGTTTTAAGCCATTCAATGGGTAAAGATGGATAAGTAGAGTGTAGATTGGAAATATTATTTAAATTTTTTTGTCGGAGGATATGGTAACGTTGGTATCTATGGCATATAAGGATTTGTATCCACTTCTGGGTACAGAACTCCGCTACACCCTCCCATTCTGTACACGAGTCCGTATCCAGAAAGGAACAATCCTTCAGGACATGAAGTCCATGGGGAGAAATTTTGGAATGGAAATATTGTTTAAGAAAGAAACAATCCCACCATTGTTGATTAGCCAAATTGGTGATATCTTCTATCCGTCTCATTCTGGTGCATGTGTCTCTATATTTGGCATCCGGCCATGCACGGGAATGAACGTGGGGACTAAAAAAATTGGAAGGGAAGAGGGTGTATAAATCATCTAGTAAGTCATATTTATATTTTTCTATTTGATCTATAATATCCATCTTAAATGGATTAAATTACTAGAAAAACAACAACAACAAATGCATATGTACTGTAGTCCGTGACACAACAAACAGTGAACTGCACTTAGGTTGGCGCACCTTGCTTTCTTCCATTATATCTTCCAGAGCCTGCTTCTGTTTTCTTGGTAGCTGCCGCTAGTGCCTATTTACATTGACTATACCGCCAGCCCTGCATACTATATTGGACTTTTTTAGACTATGCCAGAATAATCTTTTGCGCCATTAACTTTTTTTCTGTAGCCCACAAACTTGTTTGCTGTTGCCATTGCCCATTATTACATCTAGTGTATTATCACCCTTTGGCCAGTTATATTTGTATACTGCTCCCAGGGGGCCTTTCTGGGCTGACCTGTTCCTCTTTCGCTGTTTGTCTTTGATGGCGGTGGTCTCCATCCAGCTTGGGGGCTGCGATGTGCATAGGGGAGTTATTTTCCTGATCTCTTGCTGTCCTCCCCTGTCTGTAGATGGGGTGGCCACCTGCACATCGGCCCCATGTTTTCCACGCCCACACACAGACGGCTGGGTGGTTGCTGCATTTGCGCACCCCCTCTGACGACGGACATCTCACTGACGCCTATGCATCACCACCCATACATGACACTGGGGGCGTAGCCTTCGGGCCCTTGTGGGCATATCTAGACGTTCAGCATGATTGGGACTCTGATTCACAACGTAGATAGAGCGGTCACATCTCTAAGAACAAACTGACAACCATTGGATATTTTTCACTCCACTGAGGTACAACTTTTTTACTTTCTTGATACCTATTGGGTTTGTTATATTGTCCTTATACACATGTAATACTTATATCATTTCTAAGTTGCCCCGTAGTCTCCCTGCCCATACCAACTTTGTAACCATGTTGGTTTGCATTCATTTATATACCATATTCCATATCTCAGATAGTCATTCATACCAACATACTTTGGTAAGCTTAATTCATTTATTTACATCTTTATATATATAGGTAAAATTTTACCTATTAGAACCTTACACATTAAGCTAATTTTGCAATTATGATGCCTTCTGATATATGTGCATCCTTGCAGATATTTTCTAGACATGATTTTAAGGGGCTAAGTGGAGACCGCAGTGAGAAATACCCCTATCCAGACCGTGCTGGTCCTCCGGATGTTCCCCTGTTGTGGCTTTTGTTTGCTTCAGCTCCTCAGCTCCCAAGCTGGATGTACTACACGGCTGCCATCTTGATATCCAGCATTTAGCGATTTATCTCAGCCCGTTGGTAAGTATGAGGTCTCTGCTTCAGACCTCTCTTGCCAATCATTCTGCCTGCCCCCATTTATCAAAAACATACATCTATTGATCTTATCACTTACATTGCAGATACAATATTCATGCATCCGCCCATGAAGAAGCGAACAGGGTCTCGCAAAATGCATAGGGATTTATTGATGCTTGTTTTATGCCGGTACATGCTGGGTATTATTGATGTCTGCACTATGTTTACATACTTCCCTGTCTATATGTATGTACATTTTATTTTCTTATTGTGTATGCGTATCTACTGGTCCAGCAACTTTCAAGTTTTATTGTTGCTCATTGATATATAAATATTTATTACAAATGTCATACATTTACTTTCATCTGTGTTGTGTAACTCACAATCATTGTTGTTGCCGCCCCGTTACATAACATTTTGAAACTAATAAATTGATTTTGTCTCATTGTTTGCTGTGAACATTGGCAAAAGCTCTCTCACCTCATCCAAAATCCCAAGGCTACCTCTTTTGTTTTTTGAAGGTCAACATTGAATACACAAATCCTTTGAAAAACAAACTTGGGGGGATATTTTACAGCTGTATGTTGTTTTATGGAATTGTACTTTCACAGACAGCCTCAGAGAGAGCCTAAACTGGCAGTGCATATTTGCCTGTGGAATAGATTTTTTTCTTTTACAATTGGCTTAGCTTACAAACAGCAGCATATTTCCTATAACATTAAATTCTGTTTGAAATAAATATACTTTACAAGTAGTTTTAGCAAGGACAAATGCTTCTTCATAAAATAAAGTAACCGCTTTAATTGATAGATGTAGATATTACCCAGTGGTTCACTGAGGCTGTCCCTGTTCTCACCAATGCAAAACAATCCTGTAGTTGAACTGGCAGTGAGTGAAAGCGAATTGGCGGAAATGTACTATAGACAAAGAGTACAGGAAGAGATTGTATGACAAGAATTAAGATGCCACAGATAATATATCAAAATCAGCCTGCAGCAGGAAAATTGGCAGAAATGTACTAGAGATAAAAAGTATAGGCAATACTAAAAGATTTATCAACATGCAATAAAAAACAATACACCCCCAAAATAAATGAAAACCCCAAAATACCCCTTTCCAAAACAAGACCATTGCTGGATTAAAAAAAAAGTTGAGACTTGGTGTCAGAAGGTCATTTTGGAATATAGTGTTAACTTCATGGCCATATTTTCAAAATTGTATTTTATTGGGTTATAAAAGAACAGATATAAAATTGTTACATATTGCACAATGTGCAGATAGCGAAAACATAATGATATCAGAGAAAAAAAAAGAAATAGGAGGTACAGATAAACAATGTCCATAAATACAGAGCACAGGGGTGGTCTGCACAGCTTATCAAAAATATATATAGTAAACAACTTGTAGGTAAGTAATATAAATCAAAAACATAGAGCAATCATCAAAGTAAAAAGACAAAGATTTCCATGGAGGGTATATGATAAGAAACAGGAGACTCATGAAGGCACCAAATGGCATACATAGAAATAAGAGGGGGAGAATAGGAATACAATCAAAAATAATACATTGCTAATACAATTTAAGATGTGGTAATTGGCATAGGGGTCCCATATTCTGATCGATCCCAAGGTTCCCAGACTTTATGGGGGATGATATCATTTACAGAGGCCATTAATATTCCATGCTCCGAATCTCAGCCACCAGGTGGAGAAATCTGGACCACGGAAGAGGTGTATTGGACAACTAGCACAATGGAATAGGCCTTTTGCCAGCTAACAAAATATAAGAGATTAGCCGATTAACTTTTTTGGTTAATCCTGAAAAAAGGAAGACCCAACAGATAAGTGGTTAAATTAAAGACCGCCCCATGTACATATACGTCGGCAGAATGGCACGGACAGGCACAATCACGTACCTGTATGTCCCTGCATTCGTGCGGGTGGGGGACCCCCTCCCGGTACATGGGACGGTCGGTATCGCTCCAGGAGTGATCCGTGATGAGGGGGACGGCCACTGGTTTCTGGCCACCCCCTCGCGATCGCTCCCGGCGAATGAGATGCTTCCCCTGCCTGTGTAATGTATACACAGGCAGGAGGAAGTGATGTCATCTCTCCATGCGGCGCTCTATTCGTCCAGAGCGCAGAGGAGAGAAGACATCAGGTTAGTGCACCAACAGCCCACTGACACCAGGACACATATTTACACTTTACAACCTCCCAGTCACCCCCAGATCGCCCCCCAGATCACCCCCAGCCCCCAGTCACATGTCACTGATTGCAGTGATCATTTATTTACTGATCACTGCAATCAGTGAAATTTGTGAAAGTAAAAGTGTCAGGGCAGTTAGTGTTTGATCCCTTTAGGTCCAGGGTAGCCTCCTAACCACCCCCTAATAAATGTTTAACCCCTTGATCGCCCCCCAGGTAACCCTTTCACCCCCCAATCGCCAGTGTCACTAAGCAATAGTTTTTCTGATTGCTGTATTAGTGTCGTTGGTGCCGCTAGGTAGCCAGTTATTTTTTTATGTTCGCGGCCAGTTTTTTATAGCATCAGGTACCCCCATATATTATCTAATAAAGGTATTAACCTCCTGATTGCCACTAGAGTTAACCCTTTCACCAGTGATCTTTGTATAAGTGTCACTGGTGACACTGGTTAGCCAGTTAGTTATTTAGTTATTTAGGTTCCTCATCAGGTTTTTATATAGCGCCAGGTACCCCCATACATTACACAGACAAGTGGTGGCGCACAATATCCACAAAAACATGTATTACCCACAAAATAATCAAAAAAAATAATCCATATAAGTAAAAGTCCTTTAAAGTCTATTTTACACCCTAAGGTGTATGTAAATAAAGCAGGGGTGAATGGAGATCCACCGTGCACCAGGGCGGCCATCATGGGTGAACAGAAACCATGTTCAGGGGTATGGCTGGAAGACAAGGAGAGAGGCGCCTCTAAGTGCAATAGTGCTAAAAAAGTTTTTAATGGTAGAGACAAATACACTCACATTTAGATGGACAATGTAGGCGTTTAGAACATGTCAGGATGACAGTCATCAGCAGCAGGTCACAGGTCACAAGGGCTTCTCAGCTTCTGCAAAAGGTGGCAGGAGTGTCTCTAGGATGAAGCGGCCGACTTCCGGGGACAACGATCCTGTGATGAGTTGTTTCAAAGCGAGGCTAGGAGCGCACATGTGGTGAGACTGCAAGAAGTGACGTCATCAGCAGTGGACGCGTTTCGTGAGCGCAGACTTGCGATGTCCTGGCAAGTCGCGCTCCTTCTTCAGCAAGACATGAGGGCGGAAGTGAGAGGACGCCTAATATGGGAACGAATGCACTGGGTGGGGCGGAGCTGAATAATACTGGTGTCCAATGACGGAGGGGATGGGAGGGTCATGTGATCGGGAAGGCCAGGACGAAATAAGAGGGCTGGAGATAAACAATAATAAGGAGAAATAGGAAAGTATCATATATAAAAATGGAAAAGAAAAAGAAAAAAAGAAAAAGAAAAAAACAAAACAAAGAAATAAGGGAGAAAAGTGTTTAGACCATATATAGGGAAATAAAGAAATAAAGAAACTAAGATCATATTGATTACGAATGATGATAGTATGGCGGTGTAGGAAGGGAAATTATATATTAAGAATAAGGGATATGAGAGCGAAGTCTCAGGAAGTGCAGAGATATAAATGCACGTATGAGGTATGGCCAAAATGGAAGCTGTGGAGATGATCAAGAGAACAAACGGCAAATTATGTATCCTGATAAAGTGGTATACAGCATATAACATATAACATATAACATATAACTAAAGGTGTGAATGATGACAGCTGTATATCAGATGGATAAATAATGAAATGTAATACTGTAATACTTAAAAAATAAAGAAATGTAATAAAATTATAAGGTGGGCAGGGGGGTGGGGTTTGGAGGGAGGGGGGGCGGCGGGACAAAAAATATATATATATTATTGGAGGGGGGGAGTGGATGGGAAAGAAGGAAAGGATAAGTCGGAGGGGGGGGGAGAAAGGGGGGGATAGGGGCGTAGAAAAAGAGGGGGGATGGAGAAAATGAAAGGGGGGGAAATAATAATGAAAGAAAGAAGGGGAGGGGGGAGGGGGAAAGATGGGAAAGGTGCCATGCTAATGCTAGTATGTGAAACTGTGAACATATATAGGTATGTATATGGTTGGCAAATGGTCACGCAAATGGAACTTCAATGGAACAATAACAAATGGTATAACACATCGTCTAAATGGATGTTGTCATGGAAACCCTGTCAGGAACAGACGCCCTGGACTTCCTGGTTCCCGCCCCCGCAGGTGACGCCCGAAGGGCTATTTAAACTCCTCACTTGCAGACAGTCCCTGCTGTCTGCTCTACAGCGTTTATCCCAAGTAACCTGATCTGCCTTGTTTACCTGTATCTGACCCGGCTTCCTGTGACCCTCCTGCTATCTGCCTGTACCTGACCATCGGCCTGTTTTCTGACTTCGGTATTGCCTGAACCTTTTGTGCCTCGCTGCCTGCCAGTTTACCCGACCCCGGCTTGTCTGACGATCCTGCCTGACCTTGGCTCTTGTTCACCTGCTGCTGCCTAGTGGTTCCAGTTTACCTGCTGTGCCTCCCGGTCCGGGTCATCTGCTGAGTTCCTGGTTCCTGTCTGCTCATCTGCTGGTTCCTGTCTGCTCATCTGCTGGTTCCTGTCTGCTCATCTGCTGGTTCCTGTTCACCTGCTGCTGCCTAGTGGTTCCAGTTTACCTGCTGTGCCTCCCGGTCCGGGTCATCTGCTGAGTTCCTGGTTCCTGTCTGCTCATCTGCTGGTTCCTGTCTGCTCATCTGCTGGTTCCTGTCTGCTCATCTGCTGGTTCCTGTTCACCTGCTGCTGCCCAGTGGTTCCAGTCTACCTGCTGTGCCTCCCGGTCCGGGTCATCTGCTGAGTTCCTGGTTCCTGTCTACTCACCTGCTGTAGTTCCTGGTTCCTGCCTCCTCACCTGCTGGTTCCTGATCACCTGCGGTAGTTCTTGATCCTGCCAGGCACTCATACCCCTTCCACCTCCGTGCTTCCTGTTATACCACCAGGGGCCGCCGGTGGGAGCCGTGAGGGAGGCCTCCCTCTGCTAACCGGGCTCGTCACCGTCAGGTACGTGACAGTAGCAGACAGCCATGTCTGAGCCCGAGCAGGGAGCCTCACCTATGGAGGAACTATGCCGACACCTGGCGGGACTGACCGAGGCCGTTAAGAGCCTCCAGCAAGGCTACACTCACCTGGAAGGACAAGTGCGGGCCCTCACCAACCCCGATGGAGCTCAAGGGGGTCCACGTGCCTCCACTTCTTCAGCCGGGGCAGGAGCTGCGCCCACGGTGGTCATGCTTCCCCCTGAACCCAGGGTCCCTACACCCGAAAGATTCTCCGGGGACCGGAGCAAGTTCAGGGCTTTCCGGAACTCTTGTGAGTTGTACTTTGCCTTACAGCCCCGCACCTTTTCCTTAGAAGCTACCAAGGTGGGCTTTGTAATTTCGCTGCTTTCCGGAGACCCACAGAACTGGGCCCACCGCCTGCTAGAACACAAAGATGCGTCCTTGGACAGCCTTACACTTTTTTTTGACGCCATTGCCCAATTGTACGAGGACCCTCAGCTCTCGGTCACTGCAGAGAACGCCCTGCGGACCCTTCAGCAGGGACGCAGAGCAGCGGAAGATTATGTAGCTGAATTCAGGCGCTGAAGCGCAGACACCAGCTGGAATGACGCTGCCCTCCGTCACCAGTTTCGCATAGGCCTTTCTGACCCATTGAAGGACGAACTGGCTAGGGTAGGAATACCAGAAAATTTGAACCTACTGATCGATCTGACAATTCAGATCAACCGATGCCTGAGGGAACGGAGGGTTGAGAGGGCCACGGGCTTCACCCGGCCGACCTGGATGCTTCCCCGGGTCCCCAGTCATCCGCACCCAGCTTCTGCAGCACCCTTGACCCCCTCGTACGATGCTCCTGAACCCATGCAGCTTGGGGTCCTCCGCCCTTCCCTTACTCCGGAGGAACGCCAACGCGCGCACAACCTGTGCCTGTACTGCGGGGAACCCGGTCACTTCGTTAGGAACTGTCCCCTGAAGTTCCGTAAGTGCTTGTCAGTATTCCCTGCTGTGATCAACCCTCAGACTAAATCCTCCTCTCACTTCGCTCTTTCTATCTCCCTGCAGCTCCCAGGAAGGACCCTGCAAGTCGTCGCAATTATTGACTCTGGGGCTTGTAGTTGCTTCATGGACTCAACTTTTGCCCGTACTCAACTTATTCCTCTACTTCCCAAGACCCATGGACTACGGGTTCACCTGGCTGATGGGTTCCTTATCAAGTCGGGGCCCGTGGTCGAAGAGACGGCTCCCCTACCTGTCACTGTCTTCTCCTCTACCGGGGTGCACCGAGAATATCTACGGCTGGATATTATCTCCTCTCCACTGTTCCCCATAATTCTCGGTATGCCCTGGCTACAAGCCCATAATCCTACCATTAACTGGGTCACGGGGGTGATCACGTTTCCTTCCTCCTACTGCCAACGGTCCTGTGGCTCACACAAACCCCCTGGGCCTGCCACCTTAATGTGTACCGACACTGAGGCCGGAATACGTCAGGCCATCCCTGACGCTTACCTGGACTTTCTCGATGTGTTTAGTAAACAGGGGGCAGAGACACTACCACCCCACCGAGTCTACGACTGCCCCATTGATCTACTTCCCGGAGCAGCTATTCCTTTCGGTAGGATTTTCCCTTTAACGGAGGTGGAACAGGGGGCCCTGAAGGACTACATCGATGAGAACCTTTTAAAGGGGTTCATTCGCCCCTCTACGTCGCCAGCAGGCGCAGGCATTTTCTTTGTAGAAAAGAAGGACCATACCCTCAGGCCATGTGTGGACTACCGTGAACTAAATAGGGTCACCATTAAAAATCGTTATCCTCTTCCTCTGGTACCAGAGTTGTTCCAAAGATTGGGAGCTGCCGTTATTTTTACTAAGCTTGACCTCCGGGGAGCCTATAACCTGGTCCGAATCAAGGAGGGCGATGAGTGGAAAACCGCCTTCCGCTCCCGGTTCGGACATTTCGAATATTTAGTGATGCCCTTCGGGCTGTGCAATGCCCCTGCCACCTTCCAGTATTTAATTAATGATGTTCTTCGGGACTTTTTAGATCTCTTTGTGATTGCTTATTTAGATGACATACTAATCTTCTCTTCCTCCCTTGACTCTCATCGCAGGCATGTCAGAAGTGTGTTAGACCGGCTTCGGCAGCATAAACTATATGCGAAGGCTGAGAAATGCGAGTTTGAGCGGGAGAGCATAGCATTTCTGGGATTAATCATCTCTGGCGAAGGCATCAGGATGGACCCACAGAAGATCACCGCAATCTTGGACTGGCCAGCGCCAGTGGATAAGAAGGGAATCCAATGGTTCGTTGGATTCGCCAACTTTTATCGTAAATTCATCCGGGGGTTCTCCGCCATCATTGCACCCATTACTCAGCTAACCAAGCAAGGTACCCGCTTCCACTGGTCCCCTGAGGCCCAAAAGGCCTTTGAGGATCTCAAAGGGCTCTTCACCTCTGCATCCATCTTAAAACACCTAGATTCCTCCCTACCATTTGTACTTGAGGTAGATGCTTCTGAGGTTGCAGTAGGGGCAATATTGTCACAGAGGCAAGGAACCAAGGCTTTGCTTCATCCGGTGGCTTTCTTTTCTCGCAAATTATCTGCGGCAGAAAAGAACTATGACGTGGGAGACCGGGAACTCTTGGCGATTAAGTCCGCCCTGGAAGAATGGAGGTACTTACTTGAAGGTGCTGCTCACCCGATCTTAGTATTCACCGACCATAAGAACTTAGAGTACCTGAAAACTGCAAAAAGACTAAAACCACGACAAGCCAGATGGGCCCTGTTTTTTTCCCGGTTCTCCTTCCATGTGACATACCGCCCCGGTGCCAAGAACACTAAACCTGACGCCTTGTCCCGAATGTTTCATGGATCCAAAGAACTCTCCTCACCCGATACAATCCTCGCTCCTGGGAATTTTCTCCTACTTCAGGAGGACCTACTCTCCCGGATCAGACAAGCCACCACTAGACAGGAACCCTCTCCTGAACTGGATCTGCAAACCAAGGATGGATTACTCTGGCACCAAGACAGGATATTCATACCAGAAGAACTAAAGATAACCGTGCTAGAGCTCTGCCATGATCATGCCCTTGCTGGGCACTTTGGCGTGGCTAAGACCACTGAGTTGGTACAACGTACCTTCTGGTGGCCTCGACTACGTGAGGATTGCAGGAGGTTCGTGGAGTCCTGTACTACATGTACCCGGAATAAAGGGTCCAGATCCAAAGCCTGGGGACTACTGAAGCCCTTACCCGTTCCAGAGAGACCGTGGAAAATGCTTTCTATCGACTTCATAGTTGAACTCCCCCCGGCTGAGAATCACACCACCATCTTTGTGATTGTGGACCGTCTGTCCAAGATGGCACATTTTGTTCCTATGAGAGGGACCCCCTCGGCCCCGGAAACTGCACAAATGTTCATTAAAGAAGTCGTCAGGCTCCACGGGGTACCTGCTAATATAGTCTCCGATCGGGGGGTACAATTTACCTCCAGGTTCTGGAGGTCCCTCTGCAAGACTCTGGGAATAGAGCTATCATTCTCTTCGGCTTACCACCCTCAAACCAACGGACAGACTGAGAGAACAAATCAAACCCTCGGGCAATATTTGCGTTGTTTCTCCTCCTTTGCTCAGAATGACTGGCTCTCCCTGCTTCCGCTAGCGGAGTTCTCCTACAATAACTCCATCCACTCCGCAACTAACCAGACCCCATTTTTTGCGAACTTCGGGTTTCACCCCACATTTCTGCCCAACTCTCTCCCTGAGTGCTCAGTGCCCGCAGTTCTGGAAAAAGTGAATTTCTTCTCCTCTAACAACCAGCTTCTACGCGAAGCCATGGCAAGAACTCAGGAGTATAACAAGACGGTCTACGACAGGAGGAGACGGGGTGAATTAGCGCTGGCACCGGGCGACCAAGTATGGCTTTCCACCATCAATCTAAGATTGGCTTGCCCGTCCAAGAAATTGGGCCCCAAGTTTCTAGGGCATTTTCCTATCAAAAGGAAAATCAACGAGGTGGCCTACGAGCTGGAGCTCCCCGACTCCCTGAGGGTCCACCCTGTTTTTCATGTTTCTCTATTGAAACCGTCAGTCTCCAACCCATTCCCAGGTCGGACCCCGACTCGCCCTGATCCCGTCATCATAGACGGGGAACAGGAATTCGAGGTAGAAGCTATTTTAGACGCACGAAGAAGAAATAGCCAGAGTCAATTTGTAATAAAATGGAAGGGTTACGGACCAGAGGAGAACTCCTGGGAACCCGAAGAGAACATTCACACCAAAGACCTGATACAAGCCTTCAGGAGGTCTCACCCCGAGAAGTTTGCTCCTAGGGGCATCCGGAGGCTGCCCCTTGGGGGGGGGGGCAATGTCATGGAAACCCTGTCAGGAACAGACGCCCTGGACTTCCTGGTTCCCGCCCCCGCAGGTGACGCCCGAAGGGCTATTTAAACTCCTCACTTGCAGACAGTCCCTGCTGTCTGCTCTACAGCGTTTATCCCAAGTGACCTGATCTGCCTTGTTTACCTGTATCTGACCCGGCTTCCTGTGACCCTCCTGCTATCTGCCTGTACCTGACCATCGGCCTGTTTTCTGACTTCGGTATTGCCTGATCCTTTTGTGCCTCGCTGCCTGCCAGTTTACCCGACCCCGGCTTGTCTGACAATCCTGCCTGACCTTGGCTCTTGTTCACCTGCTGCTGCCTAGTGGTTCCAGTTTACCTGCTGTGCCTCCCGGTACGGGTCATCTGCTGAGTTCCTGGTTCCTGTCTGCTCATCTGCTGGTTCCTGTCTGCTCATCTGCTGGTTCCTGTCTGCTCATATGCTGGTTCCTGTCTGCTCATCTGCTGGTTCCTGTTCACCTGCTGCTGCCTAGTGGTTCCAGTTTACCTGCTGTGCCTCCCGGTCCGGGTCATCTGCTGAGTTCCTGGTTCCTGTCTGCTCATCTGCTGGTTCCTGTCTGCTCATCTGCTGGTTCCTGTCTTCTCATCTGCTGGTTCCTGTTCACCTGCTGCTGCCCAGTGGTTCCAGTCTACCTGCTGTGCCTCCCGGTCCGGGTCATCTGCTGAGTTCCTGGTTCCTGTCTACTCACCTGCTGCAGTTCCTGGTTCCTGTCTGCTCATCTGCTGGTTCCTGTCTGCTCATCTGCTGGTTCCTGTTCATCTGCTGCTGCCCAGTGGTTCAAGTCTACCTGCTGTGCCTCCCGGTCCGGGTCATCTTCTGAGTTCCTGGTTCCTGTCCACTCACCTGCTGTAGTTCCTGGTTCCTGCCTCCTCACCTGCTGGTTCCTGATCACCTGCGGTAGTTCTTGATCCTGCCAGGCACTCGTACCCCTTCCACCTCCGTGCTTCCTGTTATACCACCAGGGGCCGCCGGTGGGAGCCGTGAGGGAGGCCTCCCTCTGCTAACCGGGCTCGTCACCGTCAGGTACGTGACAGATGTACAGTAAACATAAACGCTAGAATAAGAATTATGTTAACATGAGCCGGTAATGATATATGTACTCCAACAAGTGAGCAATAAGTTAGTCCCCAAGTGTAGAGGGAGATTTAAAAAAAAAATATATATATATATATATATATATATATATATATAAATAAGAAAATTCAAAATATGTAAAAATATATATAAAATATATATAAAAATATTATATAAAAATAGATTCCATAAAAAATCTAATCCTAGATGTGGGCCTCTACAATAATACAATAATAACTTACAGAGCCAGATATAGAACATATAAAAATATATAAAAAATAAATAAAATATATAATGGAACATATGGGCCTCAACAATGGTATGCAAACGGGTGAGAAAGAACCCACAGGTGTGAGGAGGTGGAGTCATATAATTTATAATTTATAAAAAAAAATTATAATTTATAAAATGGTGGAAATCTCAATCCCTTCATTTATACCTCCAGGCGAGAGAACGTCTAAGGTGTAAATCCAAAAAGTCTCTCTAGCGCATAACTTTTTGAACCGCTCTGCTGCTGGAAGTGAGCGTGGTATCTGTTCAATCACCCAAACCTTTAGACTGCTGGTGGATTTTTGATGAGCTATGCAGAAGTGTTTGGGGACACTATGGGGGTCGGTACCACCTTCAATTAGCCTCCTGTGTTCTCCGAACCTGACTCGCAAGGCTCGTATGGTGCGGCCCACATACATGAGGCCGCAAGGGCAGCTGAGGCCATAGACTACAAACTCAGAGGAGCAGTTGTAGAACTCCCTGAGTGGGTAGGTCTTACCCTTCGTGGAAAAGGATTTTTGTCCATGTTGAACAAATTTGCATGTTTTACATAGGGTTTTGTTACATTTGTACATGCCAACTAACGGTATAAGGACTGGAGGGGTAGGGGTACAGTCACGAGAGCGAATCTTACTGGGAGCCAATTTGCTTTTGAGATTGGGTGCTCTACGGTAGGTGACTTTAGGATGAGTGGGGATAATGGATTGGAGGACAGGATCCTGTAAAAGGATCTTCCAATGGTTGGCCAAAATACTTTTCCTTTTTTTATATTCAAAATGAAAAGTAGTGGTGAAGCAGAGTGTATGGTTCTCAGCTTCCCGGATCACCTTCGGAGGTTTACCCTTCAGGTAAAATTGGAAGGCTTTATCAATAAGGCCATCAGGGTATCCTTTCTCGCTAAATTTCTTCTTTAAAAGCTTGCTTTGGTCAACATAATCTTCATCTCTGGTACAGTTCTGCCTAAGTCGGCAGAACTGTCCTTTAGGGATATTATCAATCCATTTAGGGAAGTGGCAGGTCTTGTGGTGTAGGTAGGAGTTGCCGGCTGTGGGCTTAATGTAATTTTTGGAGGTGATGGCTAAGGTATCTTTATCCGCGGCCAATTCCAAATCCAAAAAGGGTAAGGAAATAGGGTCGCTGACGGACGTGAAGGATAGGCCAAATGAATTATTGTTGCAGTATTCTACAAAAGGTAGAGTACTGTCCACAGAACCGTCCCAAATGACAATAATGTCGTCAATATAGCGACCAAAAAAAACGATATTGCCCGAGAATGGATTGTTGTTGTTGTAGATATATTCTTTTTTCCAGAATCCCATCGCTAGGTTGGCATAAGAGGGTGCGAAATTGGCACCCATAGCGGTTCCTTGTAGCTGTAGGTAAAAGTCGTCATCGAATTTAAAATAATTGTATGTAAGACAAATGGTGGTGGCATCTACGATAAATGAGGCTTGGCATGAATTGATAAAGGGATCATGAAAGAGGAAAAATTCTAGTGCCCGAAGGCCAAACGCGTGGGGGTTAGAGGTATAAAGGGAATTCACGTCAAGTGAAATCCAAATGTAAGTGGGTTCCCATTTATACACTGAGAGTAATTCTAAGAGGTGGCTCCCATCTCTGATGTATGAGTCTAGTTGTTGGACAATGGGCTGGAGGAACTGGTCTACATATAGACTGAGCCCTGTGGTGATACTGTCCATAGCGGCCACTATTGGTCTCCCTGGGGGGTTGCCCAGACTTTTGTGCACTTTAGGGAGGTGGTAAAAATAAGGGATTTGATAGAAATTCTTTAAAAGGAAGGATTTTTCTACTTTATTGAGGACGTTGTCGAGACAGGCAGCGGTGACTAAGGAGTCAATTTCTGTAGCAAAATCCGAGGTGGGGTCTTTGGAGATTTTTTTTGTACGTGTTACTATCGGAGAGTAATCTTCTGGCTTCACCTAGATAGTCATTCAGGTCCTGTATGACAATTCCTCCACCTTTATCGGCTAAAGGTTTGGGTGATTGAACAGATACCACGCTCACTTCCAGCAGCAGAGCGGTTCAAAAAGTTATGCGCTAGAGAGACTTTTTGGATTGACACCTTAGACGTTCTCTCGCCTGGTGGTATAAATGAAGGGATTGAGATTTCCACCATTTTATAAATTATAAAATTTTTATAAATTATAAATTATATGACTCCACCTCCTCACACCTGTGGGTTCTTTCTCACCTGTTTTTATACCATTGTTGAGGCCCATATGTTCCATTATATATTTTATTTATTTTATATATTTTTATATGTTCTATATCTGGCTCTGTAAGTTATTATTGTATTATTGTAGAGGCCCACATATAGGATTAGATTTTTTATGGAATCTATTTTTATATAATATTTTTATATATATTTTATATATATTTTTACATATTTTTAATTTTCTTATATATTTTAATCTCCCTCTACACTGGGAGGGAGGTAGCCAGTTATTTTTTTTAGATTCACCGCCAGGTTTTTATAGCATCAGGTACCCCCATCTACAACCTAATAAAGGTTTTAACCCCCTGATTACCCCTAGGGTTAACCCTTTCACCAGTGATCACCGTATAAGTGTCACTGGTGATACTGGTTAGCCAGTTAGTTATTTGGTTATTTAGGTTCCCCGTCAGGTTTTTATAGTGTCAGGTACCCCCATATATTACCTAATAAAGGTTTTAACCCCCTGAATGTCCCCAGTTAACCCTTTCAGCAGTGATCACTGTATAAGTGTTATGGGTGACGCTGGTTAGTTTGCTTTTTATAGCATCAGAGCACCCGCCGTATATAACCAAATAAAGGTTTAACCCCCTGATCGCCAGGCGGGTGATATCAATTAGGTTTTAGCATCAGTTAAGGACTACGTCGCCCTCGGTAGCGTCAGGTTAGTGCCAGTAGTGCTAACACCCACGCACGAAGCATACACCTCCCTTAGTGGTATAGTATCTGAACAGATCAATATCTGATCAGATCTATACTAGCGTCCCCATCAGTTTAGGGTTCCCAAAAACGCAGTGTTAGCGGGATCAGCCCAGATACCTGCTAGCACCTGCGTTTTTCCCCTCCATCCAGCACAGCCCACCCAAGTGCAGTATCGATCGATCACTGTCACTTACAAAACACAACACACATAACTGCAGCGTTCGCAGAGACGGGCCTGATCCCTGCGACTCCAGTGCTGTAAGAGGTGATTTCACTACCACAGTGCATATATGCCGAAGCATGGGGGTACCAGGGGCGGAGGAGCGATTTTGCTCCTAATGCCGCGTACATACGGTCGAAACTCCGATGGAGGCTTGCCCGTGGAAAAGTCTGACCGTGTGTATGCGGCATAACTTTTGCGGGAGGATGCCCCCATGCTTCGACATATATAAATGGTGCATGTATGCCCATCATTAGAAGTGGGTGGATGAAGGGAGGTATTCTACTGGTGGGCATACCCACCGATCAATCTCTTTTTTCGTTCAGCCAACAGGCTGCATGAAAAAAAAGATTACAATACATGTCCAACAAGGACCAGCAACGTACTGGTATGTTGCTGGACTTTGAATGGTTATACCAGAATGATGCCTGCGGGTTTAGGTATCATCTTGGTATCATTCTTTTCAGCCAGTGGCCGTCTTTCATGTAAAAGCAATCCTAGCGGCTAATTAGCCTCTGGACTGCTTTTACAAGCAGTGGGAGGGAATGTCCCTCCCCGGATATAAAAAGCGCCATTGGGAAATTGGGAAAGCATTTCATCACACCGATCTTGATGTGGTCAGATGCTTTGAGGGCAGAGGAAATATCTAGAGTCTAATAGACCCCAATTCTTTCAAAAAAGAGTACCTGTCACTACTTATTGCTATCATAGCGGATATTTACATTCCCTGAGATAACAATAAAAATGATAAAAGAAAAAAAAATGGAAGGAAAAGTTTAAAATTAAAATAAAAAAGCAAAATAAATAATAAAATAAAATAAAAACACCCCTGCTCTTGCGCAAAGGCAAACGCAAGCGTCGGTCTGGCGTCATATGCAAACAGCAATTGCACCATGCATGTCACCACGAATGTCACCACCATGTCACTATATCACCACGAAGGTCAGATCGAGGGCAGTAATTTTAGCAGTAGACCTCCTCTGTAAATCTAATGTGGTAACCTGTAAAGGCTTTCAAAGGGTTTTAAAAATGTATGTAGTTTGTCGCCACTGCGCGTTTGTGCGAAATTTTAAAGCATGTCGTGTTTGGTATCCATGTACTCGGCCTAAGATCATCTTTTTTATTTCATCAAACAGTTTGGCAATATAGTGTGTTTTAGTGCATAAAAATTTCAAAAAGTGCATTTTTTCCCCAAAAAATGTGTTTGAAAAATCGATGTGCAAATACTGTGTGGAAAAAAAAATGCAACACCCACCATTTTAATCTGTAGGGCCTTTGCTTTAAAAATATATATAATGTTTGGGGGTTCAACGTAATTTTCTTGCAAAAAAAATATGTTTTCATGTAAACAAAAAGTGTCAAAAAGGGCTTTGTCTTCAAGTGGTTAGAAGAGTGGATGATGTGTGACATAAGCTTCCTAATGTTGTGCATAAAATGCCAGGACAGTTCAAAACCCCCCCAAATGACCCCATTTTGGAAAGTAGACACCCCAAGCTATTTGCTGAGAGGCTTGTCGAGTCCATGGAATATTTTATATTTTGACACAAGTTGTGGGAAAAAGACAATCTTTTTTTTTATAAATTCTTTATTTTTTAGTCTTTCCTTCACACATACAGAGATATAGCATTTAGTACAATACATCTTATACATCAATCTTAGTTCCTTTCTCTGTCATCTCTACGTAATATTCACATTGGTCACTCTTTTTTGACCTACCACCTCGCATTTTTAAATTCATCTTTCTTTTTCGTTCTTATTGGTCTTATTTAACCATTTCTGTATTGTACTACTGAAAATCTCCATTATTTCCCCTCCCCCTCCCTAGACCTCCCCCTTCCCACCTATATCCGAGGATCTAGAGCCCCGGAATAGGCTTAGTCCCCTTAAACAAAAAAAAAAAAAAAAAAACATTAAAAAAAATTGTCACCCTCTCCCCCACCTCTTCTCCTCTCCTATCCCCCCTGTTCTCTGAAAGTGATGTAAGGGGCCCAGGTTTGTCAATATTGGTCCTCCTGTTCCCTCATACTCATTGTGAGACTTTCCATTTGTTGGACTTCCGTTATTTTAGTGATCCATTGTGTTCTAGTTGGTGAGACTGAGCTCTTCCAGAGCGCTGGAATACATGCTTTCGCTGTTGTGAGTAAATGTCTCACCAATGATTTTTTGTATTTTCCTATTGATAACGGAATGTCAAACAGTAGAAAAGTCGCTGGCATCTCTACAAGGGACACATTGGTAACTTCTTTTATTGTTTCAGCAACCATCTTCCAAAAATCTTTTATTCCCGGGCACTCCCAAAAGATATGTAACAAGGTGCCCTCAGCTCCTTGGCATCTCCAGCAAAGGTTAGACACCTGTGGATAGATTCGATGCAGCACTGCTGGAGTTCTATACCACCTACTCAAAATCTTATAACCGCCTTCTTGGTAACTAGTTGCTATTGAGGACTTGTGCGTGTATCTAAATATCTTGTTTTTCTGAGTCTCCGAGAAGGTGACCCCCAGATCTATTTCCCAAGCCTGTATAAAGCCCAGTTCCCGTGGGGCCTTTAACTCATTCACCATTACGTATAACTTCAACAGCGCATGTCTCACTGCTACCCCCTTGAGGCATAGTTTCTCAAACTTAGTTAATGTGGTTATTTCTCTCATTTGCTTAGATATTGCCTGCAGAAAAGCATTCAGCTGCATCCGCCTGAATATATCTAGTTCCTCTAAGAGTTCTCGGTCCATCTCCTCTCTTGACATCACTTGATTATTTTAAAAAAAAATGTATTAGTCTACCTCTTCCCTGTTGCTTCATTTTTATGAATTTTTTATCTTTTAGACCCGGTACGAATCCCGGGTTGCCCACGATCGGAGTCATTGGACTCAGAAGGCTATCCATTTTAGTTTTTTTAAATGTCTTTTTTACCGAGTTCAGCGTGGCCCCCACTGTTATGTGATGCTTTACTGCCCTCGGTATAATCGTGTATGGAAGCCATGCCATCCCCTCTAGGGGTATCTCGGACATTGCCTGCTCCATCTGTACCCACGTTTTTTTTGAGACGTACACCAATCCAGTCCCCTTGTTAGATGCATCGCCTCATAATACCCCACTGGGTCTGGAAATCCCACCCCTCCTTGTTCCTTTGGTAGGGTTAGAATATCTCTCCGAATTCTGGCTGGTTTCCCGGCCCAAATGAAATTTCCAAACTTTATTTTCAGGTCTCTCAGAAATCCAGTGGGAATCCTAATGGGTAGGGTCTGGAGTAGGTATAACAGTCTAGGCATTATGTTAATTTTTATGATATTAATTCTGCCAAACCAAGTGAATACTTCCTTATCCCATCGCTGTAAATCCAGTTTTATCTGTCTTATAAGGGGAATAAAGTTAAGTTCAAGTATCCTATTTAATCTCTTTGGTATTTTTGTCCCCAGGTATCCTATGTGTGAATCTGTCCATCTAAACAAAAAAAAAGTAACTAACTGATGTTGCAGCGTGGCATTTAGCTCAATTCCCATTGCTTCTGATTTGTTATAGTTAACTTTAAAGTTGGACAGTCTCCCATATTTACCAATCTCCCTCAATAGTGAGGGCATAGATATTGCTGGCGAGGTTATGAAAAATAAAAGATCATCTGCAAAAGCAGCCAGTTTATGTTCCCCTCCCTTGACTACTATGCCACCGATATCTGAGTTCGCCCTTATTATTCTTAAGAATGGTTCCAGGGTCAAAATAAAGATGGTAGGTGATAATGGGCAGCCTTGCCGTGTTCCATTATATATTGAAAAGGGTTCGGATAGTATGTCATTTACCCTAACTCTCGCTTTGGGAGAGGAGTATAAGCTCATAACCCAGTTCAACATCCCTCTCCTTAATCCTATATGTTGCATTGTAGCTTTCAAGAAGCTCCATTCCACCCTGTCAAATGCTTTTTCCGCGTCAGCAGAAATAAGCACTAGTGGTTTTTGATGGTGTTGTGCATATTGTATCGCACTTATGACCCGTTGCGTGTTTTCCCTTCCTTCTCTCTCCGGTATAAACCCCACTTGATCTGGGTGGATCAGGGTCGGGATATACGGCAATAGTCTATTTGACAATATTTTCGTAAGAATCTTCAGATCTACGTTTAGTAAGGAGATTGGGCGATAACTCGCACATTGTGATAGATCTTTTCCCTCCTTAGGTATAATGGTTATATGTGCCATCAATGTTTCAGCAGGCATCATTTGCCCTTCTCGTATTGAATTGAAGGCCTCCAGAAATCTTGGAGCCAGCTTATCGGCAAAAGTTTTATAATAGAGTAATGTAAACCCGTCTGGGCCCGGGGCCTTTCCTGGTTTTAATGTTTGAAGGGCATCTGTAAATTCTTTCATAGTAATTGGGCCATCTATGTCTTCTGCTACTTCATCCGGCAACCTGGGCATTCCCGAGTCCTCTATATACTTCTTAGCCTCCACTCCACTAAGTATCTTTTGTGTCCGTTTCTGATCCCCTAACTCATATAGGCTCTTATAATAGTCTCTGAATGCCCTTGCGATTTCCTGGGATGAATTAACTATTACATCTCCCTGTGCTTTAATATTTTCAATATAGTTTTGTGTTCTCATTTCTCTGAGTGCATTTGCCAGAAGCCTGCTCGGTTTATTTCCGTACTCATAGAAAGCTCTTCTGTATCGAGTCATTGTCGCTTTGGCTTTCTCCGTTAATATTAAATTAAGTTCCTCGCGTAGTCGAGTTAATTTTTCTTCAATCTGAATCGTTTGTGTTTTCTTATGTGTCATTTCCAGGGTACGGATATCCCCGAGCAGGGATTCCAGCTTAGCTCCCATTCTACGTTTTCTATGTACCCTAATGATATCAGGATACCTCTAATATAACATTTGTGTGTTTCCCATAGACATGTTGGTGTCACTTCTTCAGACTCATTTAATGAGAAGAAAGTTTCTAATTCCTGAGCTATCTGAGTCTCACACTCTGTCTCTTTAAACAAGGTCTCATTTAATTTCCATTGCCATTCTCGAGTTGTTGCTTCTCCCCATTCTACTACGCAATTGGTTGGGGCATGGTCTGATAGTGTACGTGTCCCGATGTTAGTTTCCGCTATACACTGCAGGGCATTTTGGGATATAAACACGTAATCTATCCTAGAATATGTTTTGTGCTTAGCTGAAAAAAAAGTATAGTCCCTGTCGTGTACGTGTAAAGTTCTCCAGCTATCCCTTATTTGCAGTTCCTGAAGCAATCTTTTTGCTTTTCGTAATTTAATATACGATAAATGAGAGGTGCCCTTGGACACATCCAAGGTCGGGTCTAACGCCATATTTAGATCTGCCCCCATCACTAAGATCCCCTCTTTATTTTGGGATATTAAGGTCGTATATGTTGCCAATGCCGCCACCTGGCCCTCATTGGGCAGATAGAGATTTACCAGAGTAACCTTTTGATCATATATAAGCCCCTTTACAATCCAAAGGCGGCCATCCTCATCTTTAATTATGTTTACTTCTTTCCACTGTATCTGTTTCGATATAATAATCGACACACCCTTCGCATTTGATGTCTGTGATGGACTATGATATATCCTCGGGAATCTATAGTTCCCTAGTCTTGGAATTTTTTTTTTTAAAATGCGTCTCCTGTAGAAATACAATCTGCGACCTCATTCTCCACAATTCCACCAGCAGCATGTTACGTTTCTCTGGGGAATTCAGTCCCTTAACGTTATAGGATGTAAACGGTATTCTAGTCATCTTAATGTTTACTCCTTTTCTCTTTCTTTCCCCTTTCCCTTCTTTCTCCTTTCTTTTTTTCTTTTTTTTCTTTATTAAACCAGTCCCTTCTTATCTTACGTTCTAAGAGTCAGATCGAGAGAGGTGGATGGAGAGTGATGGCAGGGGAGACAACAACTAAAAAATATAAAAAAAACATAACCCCCTACCTCCTAGAGCCCGGATTATCCCTGTGACTCCTGGATGAAAAATAAGCACAGCAAACGCCTGTGGTCTTTCCCACTTCCTGCGGGCGAGGCCCCCCTGCGTATGCAGAAAAAAAAATAGTTAAACGCCTTCTACTTCCCACCCACTGGAGGAGAGGCGTATCTAGTGGGGGGGGGGTAGTTATGCAGCAATGGAGATTTGCGGCTTCCCTTCCCATGCACCCTCTTTTTGCTACACGCATTTCCCCTTCATACTAATGTCCCTTAATTCTCCCTATTTAGGTTTTAACGTCCTTTTTTTTTTTTTTTTTCCCCGTCCTTCCCATCCTTACCCCTTCCAACACATCGATTCTCTGCAGCATATATTTATCTTCTTTACTATGCATTCCTTTGATACCCTCTATAATGATTACTTGTAAATACTGTATCTATATACCTATAAGCCTCTGTCAGAATCACTATATCTCCATACAAATACATATACCTTAGATCAAATTCAATTAACTTAAATTAAACATACCCATCAGAATTATACATTCAAATATTCCCACATTAACCCGCACAGGACCATGACCAGAGTCCTCTATCCTATCTCTTTCTATATATGCTATATATGCTATATCTATACTATATTTTACTCGGGTAGCTCTTATGCACATTTTTAAGGGTGGGTATCCTTCTTACCCCTGCCACCTTCGTCCACCTAATATATGCTTGGTCCTCCACTTATAAAACACACAAAAGAGGCGCTGGAATAAAAAAGTAGATGTGTGAAATAAATGTGCAGCAGCTAAACAGCAAGTGCTAAAACTTGAATAATGTAGAAACGTGAATTTAACTATAGCGCTGGCAAAATACACAAGAAAAACCCAGGAAAAGTCCAATAATAAAACAATGTGAAAAAAAAAATATATATATATATATATATATATATATATATATATATATATATTGTGACAGCAGGAAGGTAAAGTCACCTGGTTGCATCCAGGGGGGTAGATATATTTCGCCCAGATTCAGGCTTTACGCCGACTTATACAACTAGGTGGAGAGTTGTATAAGGCTAGTGGGCTCATGGATGACTCATACCTCTAGGGAGAGTGTGGGGCGTCGTACAGACAGGGAGTTGATGAGGCCAGCTGAAGCTTGTCAGCTCATTTAGGCCTCTATAAGAACTCCCAGCTTCATCAGATGTTAGCTCATGCCTGGAACCAGACCTGTGTGGACTGTCTAGGGAGAGTGAACCCCTGTGCGGTGAGGCAAAGCCTGTGTGGCTAATTGTTTGGACTTTTACTAAACCAGGGACTTAGGGACTAGGACAGCACTAGGCTGATCCCAGTTGTTAGTTAGGAAACCTGTATGTTTAGTCAGAGGTCAACTTGACCAGGATTTATTTTGGTTATGTTTCTTTTGCTTTGCTGTGTTTGGTCACTGTGAATAGAAAATAAAACGCACATTTTTTTTGATTTTGAAAACCACAACCTCCGTTTGCTGGGCCTGTTTTGTGTGGGGAGCCCATCCCGGGGGTCACACACACCCGCTGCCGAGCTAACCCCCTCACAGTTGGTGGAGAACCAGTGGCAGTTTTTTTTTAAGCCAGCATGGAGGAGATACTGAAACAGCTGGCTCTAGCAAATGCCAATCAACAGCAGACAAATGCAGGTTTGCAAAGGAGCCTTGCAGCTCATCAACAGAGCCTTGCAGCCCAGCAGCAAGCTCACCAACAGAGTCTGGAAGCTCAGCAACAAGCCCAGCAGCAATCTGAGGCCCGCTTCATAGACCTGTTACAGAAGCAAGAGCAGAGACTACAACAAATGGAAGCAGTAATGCAGCAACGTCCGCAGACCAGTGAGGAAAGCCGTCCCACTAATACCGCGTCCTTTGGGGTGAGTCGTTTATTGACAAAAATGACTGGAGAGGATGATCCAGAGGTATTTTTGACCACATTTGAAAGGACCGCTGAAAGAGAAAAGTGGCCTGAGGAGCAGTGGGCTGGACTGGTGGCTCCTCTGTTAACTGGTGAATCGCAGAAAGCTTACTATGACCTAGAGCCTAACCAAGCAAAAGACTATGTGATGCTAAAAGCTGAAATTTTGGCAAGGCTGGGTGTCACCCAGGCTGTCCGGGCTCAGCGTGTGCATAACTGGACTTTCCAGCTTGGAAAACCCCCCAGGTCTCAAATGTATGATCTCATTCACCTGAGCAGAAAGTGGCTACAGCCAGAGACTTTGTCCGCACCAAAGATTGTGGAACGTGTTGTAATGGATCGGTTTTTGAGAGCTCTTCCTACTGCCATCCAAAAGTGGGTAAGCCATGGAGACCCAGAGACGGCCGATGGTCTTGTGGATCGTGTGGAGAAATACTTGGCTACAGAGAACCTGACGGCCTCTTCCAGAGACACTCGGACTTTCCACCCTAAGACCAGACCATCCCCAGGGGCGGATAAGAGGATTCCAAGGGGTGAGGGTGGAGAGAGTGAGAGGGTGGGAGCTCTACCCCAAGTTTGGCGAGAACAGCCTGGGAAATCAGCGGCTCAAGAGGCGGCAAGAAGGATCGTTTGCTACCGCTGCCGGCAAGCGGGACATATTGCAGCCAATTGCCCGGTTGTGGAGGAACCCATGCAGTGTGACTTTCTGACGGGCAGACGTCAGACGCTGTGTGCGACAGTCGCATGCACTGCCATTCGAGGAACTGAGAAACATTTATGCAAAATGTGTGTTAATGGTAGAAATGTTGTGGTATTGCTGGATTCAGGTAGCCTTGTGACCCTGATAAAGGCTGAGTTAGTTAAAACAGAGGTCTTTGGGAATAGCAAGGTAGCTGTTATTTGTGTGCATGGGGACACCCGAGAGTATCCAGTGACTACAGTGTGTTTTGAGACCCCCAAAGGTACCCTCTCTCATCCAGTGGGCTTAGTATCTCAGTTACCGCATGACGCCATTGTGGGAAGGGATTTTCCGAAGTTCTGGGAACTGTGGGATGATCCTGAGCCCCCCACTGGTGCCCCTATGTACCAGGAATGTGATAGCCAGAACTCCCCTGAGAGTGGTGAGGACTCTCCGGAATTTCCCTTATCAGTATTGGCAGGGGAGACTCAAGAAACTGGAGAGGAGCCCACCTCCTCAGACGAAAACCTACCGTCTGTGGAGTTTTCTGATCTTGAGGTTCACAGGGAAAACTTTGCCACAGAACAGTTGAAAGACCCCGCCCTAATAAAGGCACGGGAAAACGTAGTGAAAATAGATGGCGAGTTAGTGAACCCAGATAATACCTGCACTTACCCATACTTCAGCGCAGAGAAGGACCTACTGTATCGGGTGGCAAAAAGGGCAGAAGAAACCGTTGAGCAGCTTGTGGTGCCCAAACCTTACAGGAAGTTGGTGTTGGAGTTGGCCCATGGGCACATTCTTGGAGGTCATCTGGGGACAGAGAAAACCCGAGAGAGGGTATTACAGAGATTCTATTGGCCGGGGGTGATGAAGGACATAGAAAATTATTGTTCCTCCTGCCCTGTGTGTCAGAGGTCGGCCCCGATGCCACATTTCCGTAGCCCGCTGGTCCCTCTACCCATCATTGAGGTCCCGTTTGAGAGGATCGCCATGGATTTGGTAGGGCCTATAATCAAGTCCGCTAGGGGGCACCAGTACATATTAGTTATAATGGACTATGCCACCCGTTATCCAGAAGCGATCCCTCTCCGAAATACCTCGGCCAAAACCATAGCCAAAGAGCTATCTCTTGTGTTTAGCCGGGTGGGTATTTGTAAAGAACTGCTTACGGACCAAGGTACACCCTTTATGTCCCGGGTTATGAAGGAGCTGTGTAAATTGTTCAAAGTGACGCAATTACGTACATCTGTGTATCACCCCCAAACCGATGGGCTGGTTGAAAGATTCAACAAAACCCTAAAACAAATGTTGAAGAAAGTGGTGGATAGAGATGGAAAGGATTGGGACTGTCTACTTCCTTATCTGATGTTTGCTATTAGGGAGGTGCCCCAATCCTCTACGGGATTCTCCCCCTTTGAGTTACTGTATGGGAGACACCCAAGAGGGCTGTTGGATATTGCCAAGGAAACTTGGGAAAGTGAGAGTTCTCCCCACAGGAGTGTGATTGAGCATGTCGCCCTGATGCAAGACCGAATTGCACAGGTAATGCCCATCGTGAAGGAACATTTGGCCCAAGCGCAGTTAGCACAGCAGAGAGTGTACAACCGTGGAGCCAAGACCCGTACCTTTTCCCCGGGGGATAGGATACTGGTACTTGTCCCTACGGTTGAAAGTAAATTCCTTGCCAAATGGCAAGGCCCCTATGAGATAATGGAAAAAGTGAGCGAAGTGAATTACAAGGTCAGACAACCAGGAAGGCGAAAGCCCGAACAGATCTATCACGTTAATCTGTTGAAAGCCTGGAGGGATAGAGAGTCCCTAGTCGCAGACACTTGGTCACCAGCTCAAACTGGTTGCGTGATTCCTGAGGTTGGAATAGCAGCCACCTTGTCACAACCCCAACAACAGGAGGTTAAGGAGTTTGTGCTTCGCAACAAGGAGGTATTCTCTGAGCTGCCGGGACAAACATCTGGGGTAGAACATGACATCATTACCCCGCCCGGTGAAAGGGTGAAGTTAAAACCCTATCGGATCCCAGAGGCCCGACGGGAGGCAATACGGGAGGAAGTACAGAAAATGCTGAACTTAGGGGTGATAGAGGAGTCCCAAAGTGATTGGTCTAGTCCCATTGTGTTGGTGCCTAAACCGGATGGGAGCTGGCGATTTTGTAACGATTTTCGTCAGTTGAACAAAGTTACAAAATTTGACACCTACCCCATGCCACGTATAGATGAGTTGATCGACCGGCTGGGAACAGCCCGATACATGACGACTCTTGACCTCACAAAAGGGTATTGGCAAATCCCCCTGGCCAAGTCGGCCAAAGAGAAAACCGCATTTGTAACCCCAGACGGGGCGTTCCAATATAAATGAATGCCGTTCGGGTTACAGAATGCGCCGGCCACATTCCAGCGGAAAATGGACCAGATGCTGAGGCCCCATCGGAAGTATGCTGCGGCTTACCTGGATGACGTAATTGTCCATAGCACAGATTGGGCCTCACATCTGCCAAAAGTGCAAGCAGTCCTGGACTCTGTTCGGGAAGCGGGGTTTACGGCTAACCCCAAGAAGTGTACCATTGGGCAGGAGGAGGCCAAATATCTTGGGTACACCATTGGGAGGGGAGTAATAAAACCCCAACTCAACAAAGTCGAGGCCATCCAGAGTTGGCCACGTCCCAACAGCAAGAAGCAGGTACGAGCCTTTCTGGGAATCGCTGGGTATTATCGGCGATTCATTCCCCACTTTGCTTCTAAGGCTGTGCCCCTAACCAACCTGACGAAGGGGAAAGGGTCGGTCATGATTAAATGGACCCCCGAGGCTGAGGCAGCATTCCAATTCTTGAAACAAGCCTTATGTAGCCAGCCAGTGTTGTACTCACCCGACTTCTCTAAAGACTTTGTCGTACAAAGTGATGCGTCAGATGTGGGGTTAGGAGCAGTATTGTCCCAGGTCTGGAACGGAGAAGAGCACCCAGTCATTTACCTCAGCAGGAAGTTGAAGTCCCATGAGGTAAATTACGCCACCGTTGAAAAGGAGTGTTTAGCGGTGAAGTGGGCTCTAGATTCCCTTCGGTACTACCTGCTAGGTAGGCACTTTGACATGGTTACGGATCACGCTCCGTTAAAGTGGATGGCTCAAAACAAGGAAACAAATAGAAGAGTGAATAGGTGGTTCCTGGCCCTCCAGGAATTCAACTTCACAGTAAAGCATCGCCCTGGCGTTCAAATGGGGAATGTGGATGCTTTGTCTCGAGTACATGAATGCCTGATTGCTGGTGTTCCAACCCCGAGGTTAAAACAAGAGGGGGGGGTATGTGACAGCAGGAAGGTAAAGTCACCTGGTTGCATCCAGGGGGGTAGATATATTTCGCCCAGATTCAGGCTTTACGCCGACTTATACAACTAGGTGGAGAGTTGTATAAGGCTAGTGGGCTCATGGATGACTCATACCTCTAGGGAGAGTGTGGGGCGTCGTACAGACAGGGAGTTGATGAGGCCAGCTGAAGCTTGTCAGCTCATTTAGGCCTCTATAAGAACTCCCAGCTTCATCAGATGTTAGCTCATGCCTGGAACCAGACCTGTGTGGACTGTCTAGGGAGAGTGAACCCCTGTGCGGTGAGGCAAAGCCTGTGTGGCTAATTGTTTGGACTTTTACTAAACCAGGGACTTAGGGACTAGGACAGCACTAGGCTGATCCCAGTTGTTAGTTAGGAAACCTGTATGTTTAGTCAGAGGTCAACTTGACCAGGATTTATTTTGGTTATGTTTCTTTTGCTTTGCTGTGTTTGGTCACTGTGAATAGAAAATAAACCGCACCTTTTTTTTGATTTTGAAAACCACAACCTCCGTTTGCTGGGCCTGTTTTGTGTGGGGAGCCCATCCCGGGGGTCACACACACCCGCTGCCGAGCTAACCCCCTCACAATATATATATATAGTCAAGGTATAAATCTTCTTCAAAAAGTGAGAAAAATCAGTGCAAAATAAGTTGAAATAGGCAGCAAATGATCACAAGTAATCCTGCAGGTGTCACAAGTTCAAATGGATTATAGTCTAATGATCCACTCACCATTAGTAGATGGTACTTTACTTCCAAAGACAGATGAGTTCAAATAAACACAAAATCCAAATAAAATGACTTACTGGAGTGAGGTCAGATGCCCGGGAGGAAAATGAGAAGTTACTTGCCAGGTCTAGCCTGTTGGCTAGACTTACAAAACAGGATGGTAGGAGCAGGCACTCAGTATCAACTTCCACGAGCGCCACTGAATAGCGTGCGCTCCACAAGAAGCCGGAAATGGTGTCAATGGTTTAGCCGTAAACCGGACGTGCGTCAACGCATTTTGCTCCTCCCACAGAGCGTCATCAAAGGACATGTCCTTGATGACGCTCTGTGGGAGGAGCGAAACGCGTAGACGCACGTCCGGTTTACGGCTAAACCATTGACACCATTTCCTGCTTCTTGTGGAGCGCACGCTATTCAGTGGCTCTCGTGGAAGTTGATACTGAGTGCCTGCTCCTACCATCCTGTTTTGTAAGTCTAGCCAACAGGCTAGACCTGGCAAGTAACTTCTCATTTTCCTCCCGGGCATCTGACCTCACTCCAGTAAGTCATTTTATTTGGTCCTCCACTTAGCTTTCCCCTATCTATAATATTACTCCCTCATTCACCCTCCTTTGTCCCTTCCCTTCCCTTACCCCCCACACAAATGTGCCCTTTTGTCTGTGTTGCCTGTGTACCTAAAAAAAAAGAAAAAAAGAAGATATGCTTCTATATATATATATATATATATATATATATATATGTAACCCAAACATGTGTCATCATATCATAGTGATATGTATATTACCCCCCCCCCCTTAAGTTCCTTCCCCGGGTAATTCCCCAGGGGGAGGAAGAGAAAAAAAAAAAAAAGGATAAAGCACCCAAAAATGAGTGAACACAAAAAACAATACATCAAGTTCCCCCCTTCGTGTGCAGCGTGTAACTTTATTACCCTACTGATCTTTTCCCATCCCTCCCCCCCTCCCTCCCCCCCCCAAAAAAAATGGAGCACGGATACCCGCTCCTGTGGCCAAGAAAAAGAATAGCCCCCGAGCTATTTTATATGTGTATACTTGTGTTTGTATTGTGCAATTATTGCATATATTGTGTATTTATAGATCCCTTCCACTACCCCCCCTCTCTCCCCTCTCTATTGCTAAGTGTCTGAACTTCTGCATTTCAGCATATACCCCCCCTCCTTATCTACCTCTCTTCCCCTTTTATCGTATCATAACATATTATTTTCCATTTTATTTACCCATGAATACATTTTCATATACCCATAGATATCCATAGACATTTACACAGTCATTTACATAGTCATTTTCTATTCCCCTCCCATCTCTCTTCCCGCCCCCCCCCCATCCAAGTGAAAGAGGGGAGCAGAGGGAGGAGAAAGGGGACAGGCCCCCCCTCCCCAAAAAAAAAAGGCAAACAAGAAACAAAAAATGTCATACCACCCCACCCTCATTCCGAGTGATAAGAGGGGGGGGGAAAAATAAAAAAAGCAAAGCCAAAACATAAAAGCACCACAAAAAGAGTTCTAAAAAAAAAGAGAAAATGAAGGGGGAGGTGGCTCCTTCTTTCTTCCTTATCTGTCCAGGTCATGTGGGAAGAGAAAAATAAATCCCTTTGGGTATACTATTTGGGTATAATGGTCCATCCTATTAGATTGTCTGTCATGCCTCGGTTCCTTGCCTGCTGTCTTCATGATTTGTGTTTATTGTTGTGAGGTTTGGTGCGGATTCCATCCAGACTGGTAAACTTAACCAGTTAGGGACCTCAATGCCTTGACCCCCCAAAAATTTAAATAGCTCCGGGAGTTGGTCTGGTTCTCTCAGATTGAAGCTTCGTCCCCCCTTCTTCACATACACTGCCAGTGGGTGTCCCCATCTATATGTACCTCCGTTTGCTAATATATGATCCAGAAGAGACTTTAACATACGCTGCCTGGTTTTTGTTTGTTTGCAAATATCTGGGAATATTTGTATCTTCCCTCCTTCATATTCCAAGTCACCCTCCTGCCAGGCGGCTCTAAGAATGTCTTTGTTAATTCTATAAAAATGGATTCTACAGAGTACATCTCGTGGGCTAGTCTGCATGTGGTTTGCATTACTGGGTACCTTATGTACTCGATCTAATTCAATCGCTGTTTCTGGCGCCTTTTTTAGCAGGCGGTTTAGTATATTCGTCACACAGTCTCTTAATATCTGACCCTCCATGTTCTCAGGGACCCCCTTAATGCGAATGTTGTTTCTCCTGCTCCTATTTTCGCTCTCCTCTGACTGCAGCTGTAACATGGCTAATTGACAAGATTGTTGGTGCACCCTTTCTTCCAAATGAGCCATACGTGGATCCATCACACTTTGTCTAGACTCCCACTTACAAAGTCTATCATCCATCCCTTCCACCTTTGTGCGCACCTCCTCTATCTCCTCTCTTAGTGCCCCTGTTACGCTGCCCATCAGGGTCTGCATGTCTTCTCTGGTGGGCAGTGCCTGTATTAACTGAAACAATCGTTTTATATCAGACTCTCCCCCCTGTTCCTGCATCGAGGTATCCTGTTCAGCAGGTTTCCCTGCCTGGGGTCCCTGGACATTAGACCGTGTTAGATTATACGGTACATTACCACAATCAGGTACCTGCATAGCTGTAGGGGTTCTAGCTTCTCGTCCTCCCGGCTGCTGTACCTTCTGAGGTGTGGGTATTGCTGCTGCTGGTGTAGATATCTCCGGCAGGGGCTCGCGGAGCAGAGCGGCTCTGTGTCCACCTTCTCCGTCCTGTCTGCTCTCCTGCTTTGCCGTCCTATAATGGGTTGGGTAATTGTGGATTGCGATATGCGGGACGGCTTCGCTCTTCCCCCGCCTCAGCATGAGCGGTACCTCCCTGCTATCAAGCCTTTGGGGGCTCTCAGCTTTTGGCTCTCGGCTCTCGGAAGTATCCGGGGAATCACTGTCGTTCTCCTGGAGAGTGCATGTTCAGACGCCTAGTTCTCTCCGTGCGCCAGCTCACTCCATCGCGCCGTTACCACTCCCCCCGGAAAGCGGAAGTCTGCGTAGTATGAATATTTTATATTTTGACACAAGTTGCAGGAAAAATATATTTTTTTTTTTCACAAAGTTGTCACTAAGTGATATATTGCTCAAACATGCCATGGGCATATGTGGAATTACACCCCAAAATACCTTCTGTTGCTTCTCCTGAGTACGGGGATACCACATGTGTGAGACTTTTTGGGAGCCTAGCCGCGTACGGGACCGTAACCAGAACCTGCGAACGGACCGAAAGTTTGCGCGAAATTTAGAACCCTATTAAATACAAAGGACGCAAACGTTCTAAATCAAAAGTGCTAATTATAATGGCTAATATGCAAGTTATTGTCCTAAAAAGGTTTTGGGGACCGGGTCCTGCCCCAGGGGACATGTATCAATGCAAAAAGAAGTTTTAAAAACGGCCGTATGGATATTAAGGGGTACCCTGCACCCAAATTAAAAAAAGGTCCTATATAGTCTGAACAGCAGTATACAGGCGTTGCAAACAAGACAGGGACTGTAGGTTTGTTCTTAAGTAGAATCTGTTTGTAATTTGGAACAGGTAAATTTTTTAAGTGTAGCTCCAGCCAAAAAATCTATTTTTAAGCTTTTTGGAAGACATAGGGAAGGGTTATCACCCCTGTAACATTTGTTTTGCTGTCTGTGCACCTGTTCAGGACATTTCACCTCACTTTCCGTCCCATTGCATTGCAAAACATTATTTCCCAGCTGAGCTAGCCAGGGACCCAGAGAGCTTGACCCGGAAGTGACATCAGAGATGTTGCTTTCCGGGTCAAAAGAAGAAGGACAGGAGAGCGGACGTGTGTCCACACTTCTCCTTCCCCTCCAGCCGTCAGTACCCGCCATGGAGCTCCTGGGCCCACCGATGGGCAAGCAGAGCCCAGTAAGCATGGCAGGGAGCGGTGGCAGAGGGGTTGCGCTGGTACAGGGGTGTGTGAGAGCAATCGGGTGGCAGTGGCAGTGCACAAATGCTCTCACCTGACAGGCAGGAGTACGACGTATGGACCTGGCGGCAAATGGGTTAATGGCAGTATATATTACATTTATATTAACACATTATTATCATCCAGTAACTGTCAACTTTTCTCTACCTTTAACGCTCTTTTCTGTCCTCCACTGCCTCCCCCCAATAACTCACTCATGGCCCAGGAGATCGCCACTCACTTCAAATTTAAGATTGATGCAATACAGTATGTGAGGAGATCTCCAATGTGCAGAAACCTCCCCCACTGAAAACCCCATGTCCACAAGTACAATAATTACTTCCCTTATTCAACCCAGCTAGTATTAACGAGGTTGCTAAACTTTTTTCTAACACCCATTTAATCACCTGCCCCCTGGATCCTGCTCCCTTGCAAATGTTTCGCTCACCCTCTGACTCTATTATACACTCTCTAACTTACATCCTCAACCTCTCTATCTCTTCTGGAATATTCCCCAACTCTCTAAAACATGCGCTAGTCACCCCTTCCTTAAAAAGCCCTTACTAGACCTCACCATTCTTAACAACCTACGTCCCATCCCCCTACTCCCCTTCTCCAAAATCCTTGGAAGACTGATCTACAGTCGACTGAATGAATTATCTGACTAAGAACAAACTTCTTGATCCCTTTCAGTCCAGATTTCGCCCTCAACACTAGACAGAAACTGCTTTCCTTAAACTCATAAACGACCTACTAATGGCTAAAACCAACAAACACTATTCTGTACTACTTCTCTTGGACCTCTCTGCTGCCTTTGACACAGTGGACCACCCCCTTCTCCTCAAAAAACTCCACTTCTTTTATCTCCGTGACTGAACTCTTCACTGGTTCTCATTAGGGATGAGCTTCGAGTTCGAGTCGAACTCATGTTCGACTCGAACATTGCCTGTTCGCCCGTTCGCCGAACAGCGAACAAATTGGGGTGTTCGCGGCAAATTCGAAAAATCTATGGGAGAAATCTAAAGTGCTAATTATAAAGGCTTATATGCAAGTTATTGTCCTAAAAAGTGTTTGGGGACCCGGGTCCTGCCCCAGGGGACATATATCAATGCAAAAAGAAGTTTTAAAAACGGAAGTTTTTTCGGGAGCAGTGATTTTAATAATGCTTAAAATGAAAAAATAAAAGTGAAATATTCCTTTAAATTTTGTACCTGGGGGGTGTGTATGATATGCATGTAAAATGGCACATGTTTCCCGTGCTTAGAACTGTCCCTGCAAAAAATGTCATTTTTGAAAGAAAAAAAGTCATTTAAAATTCACTTGTGGCTATTAATGAATTGTCGGCTCACGGCAATACATACAAAAGTCATTGATAAAAAAAAAAAAAAGCGTGGGGGTTCCCCAGAATTCAATTACCAGGCCCTTCAGGTCTGGAATGGATATTAAGGGGAACCCCGCCGCAAATAAAAAAAAATTGACGTGGGGTTCCCCTAAATATCCAATCCAGGCCCTTCAGATCTGGCATGGATTTTAAGGGGAACTCCACCCCAAATTTAAAAAAAAAATGGCGTGGAGTCCCCCTAAAAATCCATACCAGACCCCTTATCCGAGCACGCAACCTGGCCGGCCGCAGGGGAAAAGGGGGGACGAGAGAGTGGCCCCCCTCCCTCCTGAACCGTACCAGGCCACATGCCCTCAACATGGGGAGGATGTCCCCATGTTGATGGGGACAAGGGCCTCATCCCCACAACCCTTGCTCGGTGGTTGTGGGGGTCTGGGGGCGGGGGGCTTATCGGAATCTGGAAGACCCCTTTAACAAAGGGGACCCCCAGATCCCGCCCCCCCATGTGAATTGGTAAGGGGTACATTGTACCCCTACCATTTCACGAAGAAAGCGTAAAAAAATGTTTAAAAAAACACACAAACACCTTCAAAAAGTCCTTATTTAAAAAAAAAAAACATTCCAGCGGTGAAATCCAGTGTCCCGCGGCGATCCCGATGTCCAACGCTGTCCTTCATTGGATGTGCCTGAGCGGACCTGATGGGGAACTCCCTCTCAGTATTTTAAATGTATAGACCCGCCCCTTCTAAAGTTCCCCATCAGGTCCGCTCAGCGGACCAGATGCGGAACATGAGAAGGGGCGGGTCTATACATGTATTACCAAAGTGAGAGCAGTTCCCCATCAGGTCCGCCCCCTCGGTATGTCGGACCCGCCTACGTCATTGGCTTGAGCGGGGAACTTCCTTCACTGTGTAATTTAAATTTACATAGTGAAGGAAGTTCCCCGCTCAAGCCAATGATGTAGGCGGGTCCGACATACCGAGGGGGCGGACCTGATGGGGAACTGCTCTCACTTTGGTAATACATGTATAGACCCGCCCCTTCTCATGTTCCGCATATGGTCCGCTGAGCGGACCTGATGGGGAACTTTAGAAGGGGCGAGTCTATACATTTAAAACACTGAGAGGGAGTTCCCCATCAGGTCCGCTCAGGCACAACCAATGAAGGACAGCGCTGGACATCGGGATGGCCGCGGGACACTGGATTTCACCGCTGGAATGTTTTTTTAGGGTTTTTTTTAAATAAAGGACTTTTTCAAGGTGTTTGTGTGTTTTTTTTAAACATTTTTTACGCTTTCTTCGTGAAATGGTAGGGGTACAATGTACCCCTTACCAATTCACATAGGGGGGGCGGGATCTGGGGGTCTTCCAGATTCCGATAAGCCCCCCACCCGCAGACCCCCACAACCACCGGGCAAGGGTTGTGGGGATGAGGCCCTTGTCCCCATCAACATGGGGACATCCTCCCCATGTTGAGGGCATGTGGCCTGGTACGGTTCAGGAGGGAGGGGGGGCCGCTCTCTCATCCCCCCTTTTCCCCTGCGGCCGGCCAGGTTGCGTGCTCAGATAAGGGGTCTGGTATGGATTTTTAGGGGGACTCCACGCCATTTTTTTTAAAATTTGGGGTGGAGTTCCCCTTAAAATCCATGCCAGATCTGAAGGGCCTGGAATGGATATTTGGGGGAACCCCACGTCATTTTTTTTTTAAAATTTGCGGCGGGGTTCCCCTTAATATCCATTCCAGACCTGAAGGGCCTGGTAATTGAATTCTGGTGAACCCCCACGCTTTTTTTTTTTTTTTAATCAATGACTTTTGTATGTATTGCCGGGAGCCGACAATTCATTAATAGCCGCGAGTGAGTTTTAAATTCCTTTTTTTCTTTCAAAAATGACATTTTTTGCAGGGACAGTTCTAAGCACGGGAAACATGCGCCACTTCACATGCATATCATACACACCCCCCAGGTACGAAATTTAAAGGAGTATTTCACTTTTATTTTTTCATTTTAAGCATTATTAAAATCACTGCTCCCGAAAAAACGGCAGTTTTTAAAACTTTTTTTTGCATTGATACATGTCCCCTGGGGCAGGACCCGGGTCCCCAAACACTTTTTAGGACAATAACTTGCATATTAGCCTTTAGAATTAGCACTTTAGATTTCGAACGTTCGAGTCCATTGTATTTAATAGGGTTCTAAAGTTCACACAAACATTTTGTCTGTTCGCAGGTTCTGGTGCGAACCGAACAGGGGGGTGTTCGGCTCATCCCTGGTTCTCATCCTACCTATCCCACCGCACCTTTAGTGTCACTTACAACTCTACTTCCTCCTCTACTCTTCCTTTCTCCAACGGGATCCCCCAAGGTTCTGTTCTTGGACCTCTTCTTTTCTCAAACTACACCTCCTCTCTGCCTCCCATGGCTTTCAATATCATCTCTATGCTGACGATACCCAAATCTATCTCTCCACCCCCAGCTCACTCACTCTGTCTACTCACGCATCACCAACTTACTAACAGACATATCAGCCTGGATGTTACATTACTTCCTCAAAATAAACGTATCCAAAATGGAGCTCATGATATTTCCTACCCCAAGTGCCTCTTCCCCTGATTTCTCTGTCAAAATCAGTCAAAATCATCAGCTCAACTATGAACTTGTCTCCCCATGCCAAGGTCCTATGTGTAATCCTGAACTCTAGACTATCCTTTCGGCCCCACATCTAGTTGATGTCCAAAGCTTGCCGCCTCAACCTCTGCAACATCTCCAAGATATGCCCCTTCCTAACCAATGACACCACAAAGTTTCTAATCCACTCCCTGGTCATCTCTCGCCTCAGCTACTGCAACTTCCTCCTCATTGGCTTTTCTTTAAATAGGCTATCCCCCCTTCAGTCCATTATAAATACTGCTGCCAGGCTCATCCACCTTACAAACTGCTTGGCGTCTGCTACTCCCTTCTGCCAATCCCTCCACTGGCTGCCACTCAACCAACACATTCAATTCAAGATACTAACAATAACTTACAAAGCTATCCACAATCTGGTCCCCAGCTCATCACTAACCTGGTCTCAAAATACCAACCAAATCGTTCTCTTCGCTCCTCCCAGAGACCTCCTGCTCTCTAGCTCCCTTGTCACCTCATCACATGCTTGCCTCCAGGACTTCTCCCGAACCTCTCCCATCCCCTGGAATGCTCTACCCCAATCTGTCTGACTATCTCCTACTTTGTCCACTTTCAGACGATCCCTGAAAACTCATCTCCTCAGAAAAGCCTATCTGGCTCCCACCTAACAACTGTACATCTATTTTCTCCATCAGCACATCCCCCACAATTATTGCCTCTTGTATCTCTTAACCCCCCCCCCCCCTTTTAGATTGTAATAAGCAGGGATCTTGATTCCTACTGTTTTAAAATGTGTTGTATTTGTACTGTCTACCCTCCAGTTGTAAAGCACTACATAAACTGTCAGCATTATATAAATCCTGTATTATAATAATAATAATAATAATAATAATAATAATAATAGTGATAATAATTTACTAGGTACATCTTTACCTTTTATTTTATCCTCATTCTTTGGCAACTTTGTATCACTGATATTGGTAACAGTTTGGAGCAAGGAGATTTGGATATTGATGCATATTATTCTGTTTCTTTACATTTGATTTTCCTACTCTTTTTTTTATTTTACCATATCACATTGTTGAACAAAGGCCTTTCCATTTACTTACATATGTCTTTAATCCTTGGAACACATATTAGATATGAAAAAAGAAGTGGCAAATTGGTGGGACTTTTAATGAGGATAGATGGGGCCATTCAATCCCCTCCTCCATCCCTGAGTTAGGTGATTGATAAAGAACAGAGAGTGGGACTTTTGTGAGACACATGAAAGCAAATATAAATATACAATACAAAATAACTTTAATTGGTCAGAATGACTGTTTCTGCGTGTACATATACATGTCATTTCAAAACTGTATGCATTTTGCTATACGTGAAGATACATATGAACATTGGGTCAGACCAAAAAGAGCATGATAAAATCATTCCAACAAGGAGTTTATAAGGTAAAAAGAATTCAAGGATCACATTACAGGGAATGTTCAACATAATTTGTCAATCAAACAATTTTTTGGGGAAAAAATCAAATAGCTGTCAGAAGAATTTGAATGGATTGAATAGAACGCCCGTGTTACATAGAGTAAAAAGTAGACTAGTCAGTCGATGTGAGTTCTACGCATTTCAGGGCCTTAAAGCCCCTCATCAGGAACAAGACTGTAGTCAGTATCTGCGAGTGAAGAGGGTAAGAGTTATTGTTCGGTCCTTAAGAAGTGTGGGTAAGTATAAGAAGTGATGGTCCCCCATCCATCACACAAACACTCAACCCACTAACTTACATGTATGTCTGAGCAATAGCCGCGCGGCCGTGATGACGATGAGCCAAACAAGGAATGCCACGGATGGGAGCTGAGGAGGCGGGGTGGGCGGCAGCCGGACCACAGGGCGTGCACCCCAACAGAGTCATGGTAGTGGTGTAAAAGGAAAGCTGGTGAAGAAGACCCCAAGGGGAGGGAAATCTAGGGAAAAAGGAAAAAATGTGTGATGGAAAAATGTAATGTGAAAAAGTTGTAAAAAATAAATAGATATGTATGAAATGGAATAAATAAAATGAATAAATAAAATGAAATACAATTAGGATGAAATTAAGATTGTAAATTAAGGTAAAAAATATAAAAAATAAGAAATCTAAAATATAAATAAACATAAATATAAATGAAATAATTAATGTAAATATAGATGTAGACGTGAAAAAATGTTGATTGAATATGGGGTATGAGTTGAAAAATTGTGAGTGGTGGTGCACGAAGATAATGGAATGTACGAAAAAGATATATCAGGCAATCAAAAAAAAAAAAAGGGCTAACCATGAAAAAAGAGTGAAGGAAAGCCTGCAGAGAGCAGGATAAAGTGAAGAGAAATGAATAAATGTATACCATAATACTTGATAGCTGTGAACAGATAGTGCACAGCAGCTGTATGTGTGGGTCTTTGGTCCCCGCCAGGGACTCATCAGGAACAAGACCGTAGTCAGTATCTGCGAGTGAAGAGGGTAAGAGTTATTGTTCGGTCCTTAAGAAGTGTGGGTAAGTATAAGAAGTGATGGTCCCCCATCCATCACACAAACACTCAACCCACTAACTTACATGTATGTCTGAGCAATAGCCGCGCGGCCGTGATGACGATGAGCCAAACAAGGAATGCCACGGATGGGAGCTGAGGAGGCGGGGTGGGCGGCAGCCGGACCACAGGGACCACAAATGCCTAAAATTAAAAAATTAAAAAATGCAGTTTCTTTTTATCATCAATTATTCCAAATGCGCACCCACCAGCTCGCATTATAATTATTTAAATTTGTTTTTCCTCTGTATTATCTCTCTGCAGACCCCCCCTTTTTTGCTCTCTCCATATTCCCATTGTTACAATATACCAATGCATGATGCCTGTGCATCGCCGCAGTCGGCCCTGTTTGGTTGCTGGGCTGGGCTTCTTGTATCACGTTTGGGGGCTGCGACGCGCACTGGGTGTCCCCCCTCCGCCCCGATCTGACACGGGGTGGGCGGGGGCTACGCTACTGTGTGTCGACGTCACGCTCCCCGCCGGAGGTGTGCGGCGTCCTCATGACGCCGCGCCCCCCTCCTTAGGCGGGGTTTTCACCATCTGTCAGCACACCGGGAGTGATCTCGGTCACGGCCGGCCCTCCCCCTGTGCTTTTGCGTGATGTTGGGGGCGGGGCTGTGGCGGCGTCGCCTATATGGGCTTCCCCCTTGCAGAGTCTCACATCCGGTTATATCACTTCTTCCCTCACCAAGGACCCACACATACAGCTGCTGTGCACTATCTGTTCACAGCTATCAAGTATTATGGTATACATTTATTCATTTCTCTTCACTTTATCCTGCTCTCTGCAGGCTTTCCTTCACTCTTTTTTCATGGTTAGCCCTTTTTTTTTTTTTTGATTGCCTGATATATCTTTTTCGTACATTCCATTATCTTCGTGCACCACCACTCACAATTTTTCAACTCATACCCCATATTCAATCAACATTTTTTCACGTCTACATCTATATTTACATTAATTATTTCATTTATATTTATGTTTATTTATATTTTAGATTTCTTATTTTTTATATTTTTTACTTTAATTTACAATCTTAATTTCATCCTAATTGTATTTCATTTTATTTATTCATTTTATTTATTCCATTTCATACATATCTATTTATTTTTTACAACTTTTTCACATTACATTTTTCCATCACACATTTTTTCCTTTTTCCCTAGATTTCCCTCACCTTGGGGTCTTCTTCACCAGCTTTCCTTTTACACCACTACCATGACTCTGTTGGGGTGCACGCCCTGTGGTCCGGCTGCCGCCCACCCCGCCTCCTCAGCTCCCATCCGTGGCATTCCTTGTTTGGCTCATCGTCATCACGGCCGCGCGGCTATTGCTCAGACATACATGTAAGTTAGTGGGTTGAGTGTTTGTGTGATGGATGGGGGACCATCACTTCTTATACTTACCCACACTTCTTAAGGACCGAACAATAACTCTTACCCTCTTCACTCGCAGATACTGACTACGGTCTTGTTCCTGATGAGGGGCTTTATGGCCCTGAAACGCGTAGAACTCACATCGACTGACTAGTCTACTTTTTACTCTATGTAACACGGACGTTCTATTCAATCCATTCAAATTCTTCTGACAGCTATTTGATTTTTTCCCCAAAAAATTGTTTGATTGACAAATTATGTTGAACATTCCCTGTAATGTGACCCTTGAATTCTTTTTACCTTATAAACTCCTTGTTGGAATGATTTTATCATGCTCTTTTTGGTCTGACCCAATGTTCATATGTATCTTCACGTATAGCAAAATGCATACAGTTTTGAAATGACATGTATATGTACACGCAGAAACAGTCATTCTGACCAATTAAAGTTATTTTGTATTGTATATTTATATTTGCTTTCATGTGTCTCACAAAAGTCCCACTCTCTGTTCTTTATCAATCACCTAACTCAGGGATGGAGGAGGGGATTGAATGGCCCCATCTATCCTCACTAAAAGTCCCACCAATTTGCCACTTCTTTTTTCAAACAACCAGGGATGGAGACACATGAAATGCCTAAAATTTAAAAATTTAAAAATGCAGTTTCTTTTTATCATCAATTATTCCAAATGCGCGCCCACCAGCTCGCATTATAATTATTTAAATTTGTTTTTCCTCTGTATTATCTCTCTGCAGACCCCCCTTTTTTGCTCTCTCCATATTCCCATTGTTACAATATACCAATGCATGATGCCTGTGCATCGCCGCAGTCGGCCCTGTTTGGTTGCTGGGCTGGGCTTCTTGTATCACGTTTGGGGGCTGCGACGCACACTGGGTGTCCCCCCTCCGCCCCGATCTGACACGGGGTGGGCGGGGGCTAAGCTACTGTGTGTCGACGTCACGCTCCCCGCCGGAGGTGTGCGGCGTTCTCATGACGCCGCGGCCCCCTCCTTAGGCGGGGTTTTCACCATCTGTCAGCACACCGGGAGTGATCTCGGTCACGGCCGGCCCTCCCCCTGTGCTTTCGCGTGATGTTGGGGGCGGGGCTGTGGCGGCGTCGCCTATATGGGCTTCCCCCCTTGCAGAGTCTCACATCCGGTTATATCACTTCTTCCCTCACCAAGGACCCACACATACAGCTGCTGTGCACTATCTGTTCACAGCTATCAAGTATTATGGTATACATTTATTCATTTCTCTTCACTTTATCCTGCTTTCTGCAGGCTTTCCTTCACTCTTTTTTCATGGTTAGCCCTTTTTTTTTTTTTGATTGCCTGATATATCTTTTTCGTACATTCCATTATCTTCGTGCACCACCACTCACAATTTTTCAACTCATACCCCATATTCAATCAACATTTTTTCACGTCTACATCTATATTTACATTAATTATTTCATTTATATTTATGTTTATTTATATTTTATATTTCTTATTTTTTATATTTTTTACTTTAATTTACAATCTTAATTTCATCCTAATTGTATTTCATTTTATTTATTCATTTTATTTATTCCATTTCATACATATCTATTTATTTTTTACAACTTTTTCACATTACATTTTTCCATCACACATTTTTTCCTTTTTCCCTAGATTTCCCTCCCCTTGGGGTCTTCTTCACCAGCTTTCCTTTTACACCACTACCATGACTCTGTTGGGGTGCACGCCCTGTGGTCCGGCTGCCGCCCACCCCGCCTCCTCAGCTCCCATCCGTGGCATTCCTTGTTTGGCTCATCGTCATCACGGCCGTGCGGCTATTGCTCAGACATACATGTAAGTTAGTGGGTTGAGTGTTTGTTTGATGGATGGGGGACCATCACTTCTTATACTTACCCACACTTCTTAAGGACCGAACAATAACTCTTACCCTCTTCACTCGCAGATACTGACTACGGTCTTGTTCCTGATGAGGGGCTTTAAGGCCCTGAAACGCGTAGAACTCACATCGACTGACTAGTCTACTTTTTACTCTATGTAACACGGACGTTCTATTCAATCCATTCAAATTCTTCTGACAGCTATTTGATTTTTTCCCCCAAAAATTGTTTGATTGACAAATTATGTTGAACATTCCCTGTAATGTGACCCTTGAATTCTTTTTACCTTATAAACTCCTTGTTGGAATGATTTTATCATGCTCTTTTTGGTCTGACCCAATGTTCATATGTATCTTCACGTATAGCAAAATGCATACAGTTTTGAAATGACATGTATATGTACACGCAGAAACAGTCATTCTGACCAATTAAAGTTATTTTGTATTGTATATTTATATTTGCTTTCATGTGTCTCACAAAAGTCCCACTCTCTGTTCTTTATCAATCAGCTAACTCAGGGATGGAGGAGGGGATTGAATGGCCCCATCTATCCTCATTAAAAGTCCCACCAATTTGCCACTTGTTTTTTCAAACAACCAGGGATGGAGACACATGAAATGCCTAAAATTTAAAAATTTAAAAATGCAGTTTCTTTTTATCATCAATTATTCCAAATGCGCGCCCACCAGCTTGCATTATAATTATTTAAATTTGTTTTTCCTCAGTATTATCTCTCTGCAGACCCCCCCTTTTTTGCTCTCTCCATATTCCCATTGTTACAATATACCAATGCATGATGCCTGTGCATCGCCGCAGTCGGCCCTGTTTGGTTGCTGGGCTGGGCTTCTTGTATCACGTTTGGGGGCTGCGACGCGCACTGGGTGTCCCCCCTCCGCCCCGATCTGACACGGGGTGGGCGGGGGCTACGCTACTGTGTGTCGACGTCACGCTCCCCGCCGGAGGTGTGCGGCGTCCTCATGACGCCGCGGCCCCCTCCTTAGGCGGGGTTTTCACCATCTGTCAGCACACCGGGAGTGATATCGGTCACGGCCGGCCCTCCCCCTGTGCTTTCGCGTGATGTTGGGGGCGGGGCTGTGGCGGCGTCGCCTATATGGGCTTCCCCCCTTGCAGAGTCTCACATCCGGTTATATCACTTCTTCCCTCACCAAGGACCCACACATACAGCTGCTGTGCACTATCTGTTCACAGCTATCAAGTATTATGGTATACATTTATTCATTTCTCTTCACTTTATCCTGCTCTCTGCAGGCTTTCCTTCACTCTTTTTTCATGGTTAGCCCTTTTTTTTTTTTTTTTTTTTTGATTGCCTGATATATCTTTTTCGTACATTCCATTATCTTCGTGCACCACCACTCACAATTTTTCAACTCATACCCCATATTCAATCAACATTTTTTCACGTCTACATCTATATTTACATTAATTATTTCATTTATATTTATGTTTAATTATATTTTATATTTCTTATTTTTTATATTTTTTACTTTAATTTACAATCTTAATTTCATCCTAATTGTATTTCATTTTATTTATTCATTTTATTTATTCCATTTCATACATATCTATTTATTTTTTACAACTTTTTCACATTTACATTTTTCCATCACACATTTTTTCCTTTTTCCCTAGATTTCCCTCCCCTTGGGGTCTTCTTCACCAGCTTTCCTTTTACACCACTACCATGACTCTGTTGGGGTGCACGCCCTGTGGTCCGGCTGCCGCCCACCCCGCCTCCTCAGCTCCCATCCGTGGCATTCCTTGTTTGGCTCATCGTCATCACGGCCGCGCGGCTATTGCTCAGACATACATGTAAGTTAGTGGGTTGAGTGTTTGTGTGATGGATGGGGGACCATCACTTCTTATACTTACCCACACTTCTTAAGGACCGAACAATAACTCTTACCCTCTTCACTCGCAGATACTGACTACGGTCTTGTTCCTGATGAGGGGCTTTAAGGCCCTGAAACGCGTAGAACTCACATTGACTGACTAGTCTACTTTTTACTCTATGTAACACGGACGTTCTATTCAATCCATTCAAATTCTTCTGACAGCTATTTGATTTTTTCCCCAAAAAATTGTTTGATTGACAAATTATGTTGAACATTCCCTGTAATGTGACCCTTGAATTCTTTTTACCTTATAAACTCCTTGTTGGAATGATTTTATCATGCTCTTTTTGGTCTGACCCAATGTTCATATGTATCTTCACGTATAGCAAAATGCATACAGTTTTGAAATGACATGTATATGTACACGCAGAAACAGTCATTCTGACCAATTAAAGTTATTTTGTATTGTATATTTATATTTGCTTTCATGTGTCTCACAAAAGTCCCACTCTCTGTTCTTTATCAATCACATATTAGATATATTCCTTAGGTGACACATCCAATCTGATTTATTACATCATATTTGTTTATTTTATTACCATTTACCATTACTTCTGCCTCCTCAGATTACTTGTTTCAGGAGTTTTTTGGAGTAAAGCCTCGTACACACGGGCGGGAATCCCGTAAAAAAAAAACGTATTTTTCTCGTTTTCTCAACAGGATTCCTGGCAAGCTTGTCTTGCCAAGCCCTGTGTACACACGCGCCATTCAAAAGAACCGCCATTCTTTTGAATGGCAAGACCGCTGTGACATCATCGACTACGATGAGCCGGCGCTCGTTACATTCAATGCCATTGCCGCCATCTTGCTACACCCTACACTACCCTTGTATGCTACTGCACATGCGTCAAAGTCTCATCGAGCATGCGCGGGTTTCCCTGGACAGGTAAGCATACAGACGACCGGGTTTCTCGGCAGGAAACACTCTGCCAAGAATCCCGGTGAGAAAAATAGAGAGCACGTTCTCTATTTTTCTTGTCAGGATTCCCGCAGTTTTCCTGCCGAGAAACCATACACACGAACGGTTTTCTCAGCAAAAGCTCTCCCAGCTGTTTTCTTGCTGAGAAAAACGGTCTTGTGTACGAGGCTTTACAATTAAACATGGCACATTCCCCACCCACTCATACTAGATCAGATAGGGATACTAGGAATAAAGACTTGGACAGTACCATGAGAACTGGAGTTATATTTGCGACAGAACAAGAAAATGAGAAAGAAATGTGTGAGTATCTTATTACAAGGCTTCACAAACTTTCATCCTCTGAAACACATTAATAGTGGGATGTAGCCTCTCTTGAATATCATCTTTAAAGAAATGAGGATTCCTTAAGCATACAGAAGTTTCCTACATTTGAAGTTACAGCTGGACAATGCATCTCAAAACATGGTAAGACTAATAATTGATTATAAGAAATCATATTTGGATGAAACGAACATAGAGATCAACAGAATACAGAAATAAATAGAAAAGTTTTGAGTATTACCTGAGTTTCAAATGAAGGAAGACAAATACAATAAATCATTCAGAAACTTTGAGGATGAGGTGACAGAAACAAAATGTTCAAACGAGACAAACTAAACTATGAGGAGTGCAGGGTCTACAACTGAAACAACTCAAATACTAGAGGTTTAAGCACAAGATACCCCAATAAATACAGACATTCAATCTTAAAGCGGAGTTCCTCCCAAAAATGGAACTTCCGCTTTAAGTGACGGTGACCCCCTGACATACTACATTTGGCATGTCATTTTTTTGGGGGAGCGGATACCCGCTTTTACTTCCTCCTGGGACTCCGTTGTGTCGGAAGGAAGTTCACCTCTCCCCCTACCTCCCTGCAATATTCTGGGACACATCACAGGTCCCAGAAGATTGCCCGGCCAATCACAGCATGCAGCACGGTTTGCACATACGCAGTGCGTGCCCGGCAGTGAAGCCACAGTCGGACGCCCACAGTAGTGATGCCAGCGCCATGGGACAGGTGAGTGTCCAATTATTAAAAGTCAGCAGCTACACTTTTTGTAGCTGCTGACTTTAAATGGTGCTCCAATACTTATTAATATTCCCCTAATATACAGTAAGCTTTATGGGCTTCCCACAGAGTGCCCCTTGAAATTTCTGGTGTATCATTGGTAAGAAATAATTCCTCTAACTCCCGCTCTATCCTCTTATTCACCTTGGGGTCTTAAATCAGAAAATCATTCATTTTCCACCCCCTGATGTTATTTCTAGTTGAGCTATTACTGGTGCATGTTCTGAGAGAGAGATTAATTTTATTTGAATGTTTATAAGGGAAGAGAGCAGCTAGTGTTATATTAGCACATAGTCTATTCTTGAAAATGACCCATGTACTGACGAGTAAAATGTGAAATCCTGGGCTTCTGGGAGTCTAATCCTCCAAGCATCCACAAGCTGGTACTCTAATAATAATTTCCTTATCTTATTCTGCCTCTGCACTGATAAACGAGAAAGTCCTCCCATAGTATCTACCTGTGGATCCATACAAAGGTTTAAATCTCCTCCAACTAGCAATTTCCCTTCTTTGAATTCTGATAATTTTTTCAAGGTTTTCCTCAGGAACCTATCTGGATCTCTATTTGGGGAATATATGTTTGCTACCGTATAATCCATATTAAATAATTTTCCTTTTATGCTTGTAGTAAGTAAAGAAATTTGGGGAGTATGCTCATCTTAATAATATTACAGCGTCCTAGCCAAGTATGAAAACCCAGGTTCCATTTATCTAATAGTTTCTTGACCTTTTGCAACAGAGGTGGGAAGTTTAAGTCGAAGATCTTAGCTACTTTTATTGGAATTTGAGTACCTAGGTATGTTAGAGCTCTATCGGTCCATTTGAACTTAAAGTTTTGTTTCAACTGTGTTAGCGATATTTGTGGTAGGTTAACCCCCATAGCTTCAGACTTGTTAAAGTTGATGCGAAGGTTCGAGAGGGAGCCATATTTTTCAAACTCCCTCATCAAGTTAGGGATTGTGATCAAAGGGTTTGTAAAAGAAAACAGCATATCATCCGTATTGGCCGAGTTTTTACAGTGATTATTCCCTATTTGTATTCCTGATAGGTCCCGGTTCAGACGCAGCGTACACAAAAAGGGTTCCAGTGACAGTGCGAAGAGGAGTGGGGACAGGGGACATCCCTGTCGTGTCCCATTTAAAATCCGGAAAGTTTCTGATAGTATTCCATTAGCCTGTACCTGAGCCGTTGGGCAGGAATAGATGGAAAAAATCCACTGTATTATCTTACTACCAAAACCTCTGTGCTGTAAAACTGCCCGCATAAAACTCCAGTTCACCCTGTCCAAGGCCTTCTCCGCATCCGTATTTAAAAATACACATTGCGTCTGTGTTGTGTTTACTATCTGATTTATATGAGAACTTCCTGCAAACCTGCAGTGCTGCCTTAGCTTTGTAGTAAAGAAGGTCTGTGATTTGTGTGCGTTTACTAATAAGCTCTCTCTCTAGAGATGTTGTACGTATCCGTTTATGTCTAAGCTCCAGTATAGCTAGCTCTTCCAATAAGCATTTTAACTGTTCTGTACGTTTCCCCTTAATCCTAGATCCATGTTTAACCAACACTCCACGGATGACTGCCTTATGTGCTTCCCAGATGATTCCGGGGTCACAGTCTGGGGTGTCGTTAGTGTTGAAGTAAAAATGTAACTCTTTAATCACATTTTCTAGGACATCTTTGTCCTGTAGAAGACTTTCGTTTAATCTCCATTGATTTGATCTAGTCTGCGATGAGTCTTGTAGCGTGTATGCAAAAAGATTGGTGCATGGTCCGACCAAGTAATAGAGCCTATTTTTGCCGTCCGTACAGAATGAAGTTGGGCATGTGGGAAATATAATAATAACATTTTTAAGGGTGACAAATTTCCCCAAAAAAATAAAAATAAATCAGAAAGGGGGCAAATACTCTTTCACAGCATTGTGTGTGTATATATATATATATATATATATATATATATATATATATATATATAATATACAGTGGTTACGGAAAGTATTCAGACCCCCTTAAATTTTTCACTCTTTGTTATATTGCAGCCATTTGCTAAAATCATTTAAGTTCATTTTTTTTTTCTCATTAATGTACACACAGCACCCCATATTGACAGAAAAACACAGAATTGTTTACATTTTTGCAGATTTATTAAAAAATAAAAATTTAAATATCACATGGTCCTAAGTATTCAGACCCTTTGCTCAATATTTAGTAGAAGCACCCTTTTGATCTAATACAGCAATGAGTCTTTTTGGGAAAGATGCAACAAATTTTTCACACCTGGATTTTTGGATCCTCTGCCATTCCTCCTTGCAGATCCTCTCCAGTTCTGTCAGGTTGGATGGTAAACGTTGGTGGACAGCCATTTTTAGGTCTCTCCAGAGATGCTCAATTGGGTTTAAGTCAGGGCTCTGGCTTGGCCATTTAAGTCACGGAGTTGTTGTGAAGCCACTCCTTCATTATTTTAGCTGTGTGCTTAGGGTCATTGTCTTGTTGGAAGGTAAACCTTCGGCCCAGTCTGAGGACCTGAGCACTCTGGAGAAGGTTTTCGTCCAGGATATCCCTTGGCCGCATTGATCTTTCCTTCGATTGCAACCAGTCGTCCTGTCCATGCAGCTGAAAAACACCCCCACAGCATGATGCTTCCACCACCATGCTTCACTGTTGGGACTGTATTGGACAGGTGATGAGCAATGCCTGGTTTTCTCCACACATACCGCTTAGAATTAAGGCCAAAAAGCTCTATCTTGGTCTCATCAGACCAGAGAATCTTATTTCTCACCATCTTGGAGTCCTTCAGGTGTTTTTTTAGCAAACTCCATGCAGGCTTTCATGTGTCTTGTACTGAGGAGAGGCTTCCGTCAGGCCACTCTGCCATAAAGCCCCGACTGGTGGAGGGCTGCAGTGATGGTTGACTTTCCACAACTTTCTCCCATCTCCCGACTGCATCTCTGGAGCTCAGCCACAGTTATCTTTGGGTTCTTCTTTACCTCTCTCTCTCACCAAGGCTCTTCTCCCCCGATAGCTCAGTTTGGCCGGACGGCCAGCTCTAGGAAGGGTTCTGGTCGTCCCAAACGTCTTCCATTTAAGGAATATGGAGGCCTTAGGAACCTTAAGTGCAGCAGAATTTTTTTTGTAACCTTGGCCAGATCTGTGCCTTGCCACAATTCTGTCTCTGAGCTCTTCAGGCAGTTCCTTTGACCTCATGATTTTCATTTGCTCTGACATGCACTGTGAGCTGTAAGGTCTTATATAGACAGGTGTGTGGCTTTCCTAATCAAGTCCAATCAGTATAATCAAACACAGCTGGACTCAAATGAAGGTGTAGAACCATCTCAAAGATGATCAGAAGAAATGGACAGCACCTGAGTTAAATATATGGGTGTCACAGCAAAGGGTCTGAATACTTAGGACCATGTGATATTTCAGTTTTTCTTTTTTAATAAATCTGCAAATATGTCAACAATTCTGTGTTTTTCTGTCAATATGGAGTGCTGTGTGTACATTATTGAGGAAAAAAATTAACTTCAATGATTTTAGCAAATGGCTGCAATATATCAGAGTGAAAAAATTTAAGGGGGTCTGAATACTTTCCGTACCTACTGTATATTCATATATACATTATATATATAATTTCAATACTTTTTTCGGTTGGTATGTACTGACCTTGTATTCCAATGTTCTATTTTTTGCCACTAGATGTAGCTCTTTGTGTCACCACTAGATGGAGCTGCCTGCACCCCCTTTAGACATTAATATGATTATTTATTAAATCTATTAAAATTACAACTGATGTAGCAGGATTAACTTTTTGCATTAATACTAATTTGTTTGTGGGTAGGATTTGCTGTATATTTTGCAGTTTTTTGGTCTGTGAGCAGCAATAGGGTGTGCCTTCTTCTTTTGCTGCTTTATAATGCGGTCCACAGACATCATTTAATGCTGCCAAGTCCCCTAATGATGTTAGTTGTGATGAAACCAGTTAGGTGGGGCATTCGATTTGATGTCCTTGCACACGCTCGTTCAGCAGTGCAATAGGATGTACATGCTGTGTTATCGCACACCTTTGTGAGTATGTTAGTTTACCGAATAAACATGGATTATAATTTTTATGGTATAAGGATATGTGCAGTTTGTCTTCTTTCCTGACTGGGGCCTGATATTAACCACTGCTTTGTAGTCATTTAGAGGAGGAAAATTTTCTAGTGAATCCATTACATACCATAACCCATCATATGATAAGGGGCAAGCGCATCTGACCACTTTTAATTACGTGGTCTCTCCCTTTGTTAAGTGGCATACGAGCCCTCTTGGTGGTGGATCACAGTGTCACTTTTGTCAGAGTTTCAAGTGGTGTTAGTGATGTTTCTGCCCAGAAATTGTTTGCATTACTTAAGTCACAAGTCTGTGAGTATATGGTTGTTTACAGTGCTTCTCAGAAAATAAGTGTAGGAACTCAATCACAACCCCCCAATACTGCCCCCACACACACCTTCCAAACCGCATAAAATATTGGGTGTGGTAAAATTTCCGAGGGAGGATCTTAAAGGGGCACTAAATACCAGGAGTGCCTAATTTACCAAGTTCAGAGTTGGGGGGGGGGGTGTTACACACAGAGTGTAGAGTCCAGGGGTGCACTGCATAGAGTGCAGAGTTCAGCCTTCTTCCACAACTGCTTACCCCTGCATCCCCCATCCACATCTCACTTTCACCCCCTCTTCAGCTTAGACGTGCACCCCCTCCCCCTTCCACACTGCCCCTATCTTTCCTCCCCCTATATAAAAGCTCCACCATCTACACAAGTCTTACTTTTCTTGCTTTATTAAACTGAAGCACCCACCCGGCTCTAGTACCTCCCCGCAGACTGTAGGTGGCTCTGTCTTTCTCACTTGCAGGGAGTTAATCCAATAGGGATGTAGGCATCCACACTGCACCCTGGGCACCTGCATCTTTCTTCTCCACATCCTGCATTTAATGGGAGCCATTCAGGAGATCAGATCTGTGGGAGTGTTGGGAGACAAGCTGTCATTGTAAAAACAGAAGCCGGTCTTTTGTGTTTACAAGGGATAGTGATGAGAAGGGAGCAGAGGGCCTGAGCCAGAGGTGGTGGAACTGAGTTTAACCAAGTTCCAGCTGAAAAAAAGTCTCAATTTTATTGCGGTATTACATTATTTGCAATTTACTCTTTTTCCTTACTGGGTCATGAGTCTAACTGAGGTCTTGGAACCATATTATGAAGTGGAATATATATATATATATATATATATATATATATATATATATAAATATATATATTTTTTTTGTTTTTTATTGTGTTTTTTATTGAATATAGTAGAGTACAGAAAAAACAAGAAATAAAAGCACATCTGGTACATTGAAATTTAGAAGAATCAAATGTAGATCTAGTAACATCAAGCAAATCTAGTACAAAATGTATAACAAAATAAAAGTTTATACAAAGGGGTACAATCAAAGGTCTATAACCAAGAAGTAGTTGAATACTGAAGATAAGGGACTGAGATGTTGGGTAGATATATGGGGATTAGGTGGGGTTTAGGGGTGTAATGCCGTACTCAGAATTGTCCCACAAATCCCAAACTCTGTCAAATCTGTCCACTGCATCTTCTTCCTGGGCTGGCATGTGTTCCATTGTTTGTATTTCGGCAATAACCTGTAAAAATGTGTGGCGGGGGTCTAAAATATAGGGGGAGAGCATGGGTGGTAGTATGACCCAATGCACCCTGATTGCTGGGGAATTAGAGACCATTTACTGTCTTGGAGGACTCTGGTGGTGTGAGGTTCCCTGTGGCCTGCAGGTGGCATTGTCGCCCTGGGCTGGGGTTGAACCCACACTGTAAGACTGTGCCTTTTCAGTAAAGGTTTGACCCTAGGACACACACACAAAACCCAATAGTTCTGGCCTTCACCTCTACACATTGGAGGACATGGGCTGTGGTGTATTTCCTCCTTCCCCCCAGCACTAACCCCTAGACAAGACAGACAAGCCGAGAATGAGAAAGGGGTGAGAGGGGTGAGGTCGCTACAAATGTAATCTGAGATGGGGGGGGTGGAGGACAAACAACAGATAGGAATAACTCGCTTGGCAGTCAGTAAGATATAGGAGGCTAATTTGTTCGAAGCTTTCCCCAGTACAGAGAAGGGAAGACCCAGTAGGAGATGTAACGGATCCAGTGGAATAGGATGCTAAAATATACGCTGAAGCAGATACATCACCATGGACCAAAAGGGCACAATTAATTCACATTGCCAGAAGATGTGGTAGTGGGTGCCTCTGGATTTACCACATCTCTAACAAAAAGGAGAGAGGGAGGGGTCATAACGATGCAGTATTTCTGGAGTCCTGTACCAGAAGAGTAGTATTTTAAGTGATGTCTCTCTCTGCGTCATGCACCTGGATACCTTGGACGTTGAAGTCCAATTCTTATCCCATTGAGGGAGGGAGATTAGTTTTTGAATGATATGGACCCATTTTCGCATATAGGTGTGTAAGTCTTCAGAGAGTGGAGAAGACTCCTGCAGTAATTGATATATGGTAGATATTAGCCGCATTTGATGGGGGCCCTGGGAACAAAGGAGCTCAAAGGCCGTTGGTTTAGGTAGAGTATGGGCCAGAGAGAGGGTTGGTAGATAATGACTCACTTGGAGATATGAGTAGAACAAATTGTTGGGTATCTGGTGCTTAGACTGGAGGTCCGAAAAGGTCCGGAGCTTTAGGGTAATTGGATGAGCAAATTGGCGGAGCTGGAACAGGCCTGCCTGTGCCAGGGGAGCATTCGAGTGGGGGAAAGGCTTTCCGGGATTAAAGGGTTGTAGGGTACATTGGAGAGGGGAGGGCATGATGAAGAGAGAGATACCTTGTAGCACATGTACGCCATATCTTTAATGAGAACAGCATAGGACCCAGGCATAAACTTTGAAGTTTGGGAGCTTGGTGCAATGCGTACCCATGATTAAGTAGAGTGGCATTAACGTAACGCGTAGGGGGAAGGAGCATAGTCACGCCATCAGCTGTTCAAGCAGAGTAATGAGATCGCATTGAACTGAGCTATGCAAGCGCCTCTTATTCCGGGCTGTATGTGAGTGGAATCAGATAGAGCTAAGTGCACTCTGTTTAGAGGTATTGCGCAATGATTGTTTTTTCCTTTTTTATGAATTACCATCTCTGCAAGTAATAGCGCTGGATGTCCTGCCTCTGGTGGAAGAAAATTTGAATGAGACAGAGAAGTAGCATCCATTAAGTTTTATATAGGACTTGGTTGGAATTGACTTATTTATTGTTTGCTTAAGAGCACTGGAGCACTTACTAAGCTGTTTTTTTTGTAGTGTACCCCAGCTGCCAGCAATATTGACATTTATCATCTATTTTTTCATTGGAAATATATTTATATTTAATTTTGAGGATTATCACGGCAATATTGATTATATTAATTATTGCACGCAGCTTTATATACCAACACTGAGTTTTTTGAAGTATTGATGCTTTATTCATGAAGATGCATTATTAACTAATTTTTTATCACGGATCTGTTTTATCACGATTCATTTTCAATCACGGAACAGATTATCACGGATTATTGTTTACATTGTGTTTTATTAGGGTTGATTTTCTAGCGCACCATTATTTAAATTTTTAAATTTTTATGTCCTTAAACAATAGTGTGTAGTTGGTTGAGTATAGGGAGGAGTAGGTAGGGGTAATTTGTACGCCTAGGTATTTTAGAGATGAGGTACACCAGTGGTATGGGTATGAGCTTTGTAGGGACGTTAGATCTTGCGGGGGGATATTTAGAGACAAGGCTTCTGTTTTAGAGGTGTTGATTTTGTAACCAAACCGCTGCTAAAAACTGCTAAACCGATTAAGGAGAGCGTGTAGGGATGGGAGGGAAATATGAGGATTGGTGAGGGTCAGCAAGATATCATCTGCGAATAGGGATAATGTATATTCCCTATGGCGCATTGGAACCCCTTGGATATCAAGATGGGACCGTATAGCTCCTGCCAAGGGTTCCAGACATAGAATGAATAAGAGCGGGGATAGAGGGCAGCCCTGTCTGGTACCGTTTGACATAGGGAAGGTCTGGGACGTAAATGAGGCCATTCGGACCTGGGATGAAGGGTTGGAATAGAGGACCGTTAAAGCAGATATAAATGGACTGTGAAAACCAAATTTGGAAGGGGTAGCAAACATATAGAGCCAGCTTAGTCTATCAAACGCCTTTTTGGGCATCTAGGCTCAGGATCAGTGCCGGTCTGCGTACTCTGTTCAGCATATCAAGGATATCGATGGTGCGCCTAGTGTTGTCCCCAGCGTCTCTAGTAGGGACAAAGCCTACTTGGTGTCTATCAATCAATTTGTTTAAGAATTGGGATAAGCGATTGGCCAGGATTTTAGTGAAGAGTTTGTAATCCGAATTCAGGAGTGCAATCGGTCAATAGTTGTCTGGAATAGAGGGATCTTTATCCGGTTTAGAAATGCCCAAGATATAGGAATGTAGAAAAGGTTGGTGTGGGGCCTTGCCCTGTAGAAGGTAGTTGTATAGAGATAATAGACGAGGTGACAAGATCAGTGGGAATGTCTTGTAGTAGGAATAGGGGAGACCATATGGGCCAGGGGATTTGTGTAGAGGTAGGTGTTTAAAAGTATTAGCTAATTCTTCTCCAGTAATGGGGGCGTTTAGGGTGTGTAGGTCCGGTTTGGTCAGTTTTGGTAGCTTCATGTCTGACAGAAATGTCTCAAAAGTCTCCTGATCAAATGGGGGGTGGAGGTCTGGGGTTAAGCAATTGTAAAGTTTAGCATAAAACTCCCCAAAGACCCAAGTCATGGCTTGTGGGCAGTGGATGGGGGTCCCATCGGATTGCTTAAGGTGATCCGGAAAGGGATGGAAAGTCCTAGGGTTGAGTCTGGAAACTAACATTCTATGTGGTTTGTTGGAGAACTCGTAATACTTTTGCTTAGCCCATAGGAGGGATTTGTCTATAGCTGACATCTCCAGGGGCTTTATCCGGTTTCGTATCGAGGTTACTGTCTGCAGTCGAGCCACTGTGGGAGAGTGAACTAGGGAGCGCTCAGCAGTTTGCAGTTCAGGCCAGTAAGGACGATTTCAGGAGGGCGTGGTCCTTCTTTCTACGGGAGCTTACAGAAAGACATTGCCCCCTGAAATACGCCTTGTGAGCTTCCCATAGAGTGGATGGACTAGAGACAGTGCCTACATTGAGCTGGAAGTATTCTGTCAGAGTGAGGGAAAGCACATCTATAGTTGTGGGGGGGCTTAGCAGTGATTCATTAAGCCTCCAGTGGTATTTCTTAGGGTACACAGTGGAAAAGTCTAGAGTCAAGGGGGCATGGTCCGACCAGGTGATGGGGCTTACATCAGCTGACACTGTGTTGGGCAGGAGAGGGGCCATCACAAAAAAGTTGTCAAGTCTAGAGAACATTTTGTGGGGAGGAGAATAGAATGAAAACGTTTAATGTTTAATCAGCCAAGTGTCAAACAGGTGGTGGGCACGTGTCAGTTTGCGAAAGGATGTGGATAAAAATTGTGCGGGAGGGGTAGTTTAGTGTAAAATAGGGATCTTCTATCTCATGTAGGGGAGAGTATGGCATTGAAGTCTCCACCTATCACCGCAAAGGGCTGTGAGAAGCGTTGGAGCTGTTCAAATGCCAAGTTAAGAATTTGATCTGACCTGAGTTAGGTGCATATACATTCATAATTGTAATGGACAAGACATATAAACACATTACATTATTATGTAGCGAACCATGTGGGTCTAGATGCGTGGACTGAATCTGGAGAGGGCAAGAGCGTCTAATCAGTATTGCGACGCCAGCCTTACCAGATGAGTCAAATTTAAAGGAACCTCCAGCGTGGAAGTAGGTTTGTAGGTTAACAGCCTTATATTAGTCAACATACCATACTGTAATGTGAAAAACATTAGAAAAACGTCAAAGGTAAAAAAAAGACAGAGAAAAAAAGAGCTTAATAACAGAAAAAAAAAAAAAAAGTCCAAAAAAAGTCCAGAGAATGTGTAGCTGCAAAATAAGGAAAAGGCCGGGTTGGCCTGTGTAGCAACAGCGACTCAGGAGTCCTCAGCTGCAGCCAGAGGACAAGTGGCTGCGGTCTCCGACTGGTAAAAAACATGGGATCTTACTGTGATGCTCCATTAGTGGTGTTAACAGACAAAAGACTCATTAACCAGACTTATATAGAGAATCAAAGATTCTAACAAAATGCAATAGGAAAAAACTGTGCGAAACACCCCAATGGAAAAAGATGGTAAAAAAAGAAACAGAGCAATTGATCTTCCATCTTTGGTAACAGGGTGAATTGGAATAAATCAAACCCGTGAGAAGGGTTGCGGGAATCTGTGATCCTAAGGAAGAAAAACCTCCTGAAGGACGACTCTCTCTTCAATCGTTTTCCTCGCACTGGGGCCCAGATCGTTGATGGGGCTGGAGGAAGTCAGGGGGTAGTAGGCATTGGTTGCCCTTTATCCGATGATAGTGGTGGTAAGCCCAGGTTTTTGAGGAAGGAATTTCCATCTTGCAGATTCCGTAGGGTATGTTGGGTGCCATCTTTTGCTAAATATTTGAATTCTGTCTCCTTTATAATCAATATGGGATTGGTTGCGGGTAGCCAGGGTCAACGCCTCTTTACTCTCATAATAGTGGAACCGCACCACTATGTCTCATGGTCTGGCACCTGCAGGAGGTTTGGGGGCAAGAGACCTGCGGGCCCGGTCAAGGTGCCAGTCTATGTCCACTATGTCAGGAGTAAGGTGGTTAAACAGGCCTTATAAGTACGGTCTAATGTTATTGTCAGCCACATTTTCTGAGACCCCACGAATCCTGATATTTTGGCGCCTCTCTCTGTTTTCTAGGTCTTCTTGCTGAAGTTGTAGCAGGGAGACAGAGTTTTTAAGAGAGGCATTTTCCTCTTCCAGGGCCTGAACATACTGTAATGTCTCATAAAACTTGGTTTCTAAAGTTGCTGTGCGCTCACCAAGCTGGTCAATCTCCCCTTTGAGTTCCCTAGAAATCTTTCCCACCTCTTGGGCTATTCCCCTTGTGAGCTGCTGTGCTAGAGCCTGTAGTTTGACATCGAACAGTTCAGGGATTAAAAACGAACTGAGAGGGTGAGGGGATAAGGGCTTGCTGGGAGTTGTCATCCGCCATCAGGGTGCTAACGTACTCCTCTTCCGGGTCTCCTTGTGTAATCAAGAACGGGATTGAGGCCGCGGCACTTGTGGGGTCTGATAGTAAGGTCGTTGGTCCCAGATCTTTACCATGGGGTGCTAGGAGGCTCTAGGGGTCTGTATGTCTTACCCCTGTGGCGATTGTATGCCAATGAAGCTCTGCAGGGGTCACGGAGAGCAGAGCAGGTCTGGAGCACACGGATCACACATCCACCATCTTGAAGAGCCGCGCATGCGCCACCGGAAAATCTATTTTAAAGCATATCTTAGCCTATGTTTAGGGGAAAGTTCATGTGACCTCTGTAATCAATGAGTCTTACTTTTTGGCAAGTAACCTATGACCAAAATGGATACATTTGTCTACTACAGCTATTTAAATATTGATACCAGAAGTGATTGTACTCAGAATAAGGTTTGTGTTGGACTTTATGAAAAGCGAAAATGTGTTTTAATACATCTCACCCACCCTTTTTGTGGTGTTTGTCTGCTTCATTCAACTATAGTGCACAATATGATTTTGCATCACTCACTCTTGATCCCTTCCTTTCAGATTGAATTACATATTGCATAGTTTAAAAATGAATTGCATGGGGCCATGACTTAACAATGATGCTGCAAGGACAAGCATTCAGGGAGCTCCGAACTTCATCTCCACAACCACAGCTTGAAGACAGGCATTCTCAACTTTAGGCAATCCCTTAAGTGACGTGTTGCTTTGGAATGTGCCTGACGTTGGGATTATTGATGTCATAATAGTGTCATAATAGTGTTCCCCTATTCGGTTCATAGGGTGCGTGCGGTGCAACCCACATACCGTAGGCTGCACAAAGTGCAAGTAATAAGGTAAACTACAAAACTTGTACCACAGTTAATATATTGTTTCATAGTGAATTCCTCTGCTGTCGCTGTGGAAACAAAAGTCTTACCCAACATACTTAAATGGCAGCACCTACAAGTTTTGATGTTGCAAGGGTAATTCCAAGGATATAACAGCCAGGTGGGTTGGCATTTGTTGGTAGAGGAGAAAAGACTAGGTGATAGAAAATTTCCTAATGTTGGTTCTCGTCTGCTGGAAAAACCGCAACCTGCCTAAATGATCTTACATAAACTTTTGTTAGTATAGAGAATAGGAAGATTATTTTTTATTATTTTAATTATACTGGTACTGCTGAAAAGCAAATACAGTTGAGTAGTTACGTCTTGCACGGGTAAATTCTCCATAAGGAATAGCATTGATGGTGTGGAATGGGTGACAACTGATCGCAAAAAGCGTTGTATTACCCGAGCATAAATTCCTATATATATATATGTGGAGATATTACCTGTTGTCGGATCTCCTTGTAAGGTGACATCAAGGAAGTTAATACTTAACTTGTCATATTCAATAGAGAATTGTAAATTTAACTGATTGTCATTCATAAATTCCTTAAAGTTTTGAAGCCCAGAAATATCCCCATTCCACACCATCAGCAGATCATCAATATAACGACCATACCAAACAATATGTTCGGCAAAGGGGTTAGCAGAGCAAAATAAAAAACACTCCTCCCACCAACCCATGCATAGGTTCACCATGGATGGAGAGAATATGGCAACCATTGAAACCCCACAGCGCTGGACATATTAGACTCAAACAAAAAATAATTGTGTGTTAAAAGAAATGCAACACTTAATAGGATAAATTCCTGCAGCTCCAGAGAATAGGTGCTATGGTGCTGAAGATGATATCTAATGGCCTGCAGTCCAGAGCTGTGAAGTTAAGTATAGAGGGATAAAGTGCTCACACATTCAATGCGGCCCACACATGAGTAGATGTCCATCTAACAGAATTAATGTTGTGTAATACCGTGCAAGTGTCTCTGATGTACCCAGGCAATCTGAGCACCAGGGACTGTAGGTACTGGTCAACCCATTCATTCAAACGTGCTGACAAAGAACCGATCCCGGCTACAATCGGACGGCCCTGAACCGGGTTGCCAGATTTGTGGATCTTAGGGAGGTGATGAAAAACCGGCACCACAGGTTTATCCACAAAAAGGTACTCAGCAGTTTTGACAGATAAAACTTCCACCTCTTTGTCCATTTGTAAGTGTTTTGAAAGGGTCGGTTGAAAAGAAATTGTGGGATTAAAAATGAGGGGTGGTAAAAGTCACAATCACTAAACTGTCTGATAGCCTCTGACTTATATTGTACTTTAGTCATTACCACCACTGCACCCCTTTTATCTGCCTCTTTAATAACTAGCCCCCTTGTCTCCTTTAACTCCTGCAATGCCATTTTCCCCTGCTTTGAACCATTTGTTACTTTAGTGGACAAGATTTTTTGTTTTAATTCAATCAAATCCTTCTCAATCACAGTCTGAAAAATATTTGAATTCAGGATCCAGAGTGTGATTTGGAATATAAGTGTTCCAGAGTAAGTGAGGCAGATATATCACAAAACAAAAAAGAAGAGGCATTAGGGTAAGCATTTTGTTCAACAGCAGAGTGAGTGTAATTGGAATTGTTTACAGTCTTTGATGTCTTTGGACCATCCATCTGTTCATCCTCACTCAAAATGCTTACGTAACAAAAGATTTCTCACAAACCTGTTGGTGTCAACAATAGTATTGAAGATGTCGGTCACGCCCCCTGAACTCTGACAGGAAAGGTCATGCACTGTTAGAGCTCCGCTCTGTGTGAGGAGAAAAGCTACAGAATAACCGGAGCCCGCCGGTTCCAGTCACACAGAAACACACCGGACACCTCCTGGAATACAGAGGTACAGTTTTGGGCAAAACTATGGTGCTGGGAGGCACCTGCACCTGCACCAAAAACTCCTCCATTAAGGAACCCAAAGCACGGGCCACAGCTAAAATGGCACCAGTGCCTTCCTCCTCAAAAGCCTCAGCGCTCTCACAGAAACACCAACCTATACATACAGACTCCCCTGGCGAGTCAGACTCAGAAACAAATGACATACAGTTTACCTCACACGATTCCCCAGCCTCTTCAGCTTTATTAAAGGGGTTGTAAAGGTTTGTTTTTTATTTTCTAAATAGGTTCCTTTAAGCTAGTGCATTGTTGGTTCACTTACCTTTCCTTTGATTTACCTAAATGTTTTTTTTCTTTGTCTGAATTTCTCACTTCCTGTTTCTCCTCACTAAACTTCACACCATCATCTGAGTGGTGTTGAGTCAGCCAGAACAGCTTACTGAACAGCTTACTGAGGAGGAACAGGAAGTGAGAAATTCAGACAAAGAAAACAAAGAAAAAAAATATTTAGAAGGGAAATCTAAGGAAAAGGTAAGTGAACCAACAATGCACTAGCTTAAAGGAACCTATTTAGAAAATAAAAAACGAACCTTTACAACCCCTTTAAGGCAGTTTGAAAAAGTGCTTAACAAAGCTCTGAGGAAACCTCAGAAAATATCACAAAGAGCCTCACAAAAGAGATAAGGGAGCTGGGTAGCCGCACAGAAGAGCTGGAAACCAGAGTGAATAAGATTCAAAACTCAGCACAGGACTACATGGCTGAACTGGAAAATCTTGAGGAGGAAAATGTAACTTTACAATCTAAACTGGAAGATTTTAAGAATAGGGCCAGACGTTCCAACATTCGCATCAGAGGTATACCAGAGTCAGTGATAGACCTACAAGGTACCATTACTGTCTTATTTCAGGAACTTCTGCCTACACTGCCAGCAGGATGTTTAGAAATTGATAGAATTGATTGCACTCTTGCACCCAAAAAGGCAGAGGGTCCACCACGCGACATAATCACAAAATTTCATTTTTACTGCACAAAGGAGAATCTGTTAGCAGCAGCAAGAGAAAGAAATTACTTATGCCGTGTACACACAATCGGTTTTACCAATGAAAACAGTCTGATGGACTTTTCTCATCGGACAAACCGATCGTGTATGGGCTCCATCGGTCTTTTTTCCATCGGTGAGAAAAAATAGAACATGTTTTAAATTTATCCGATAGGAAAAAAAACTATAGCAAATTCCTATCGTCTGTGTGGAACTCCATTGGACAAAAAACCCACGCATGCTCAGAATCAAGTTGACGCATGCTTAGAAGCATTGTACTTAATTTTTCTCGGCTTGTCGGAGTGTTTTACGTCACTGCGTTTGGGACGGTTGGATTTTTGACTGATGGTGTGTAGGCAAGACTGATGGAAGTCAGCTTCATCGGATTTCCGATGGAAAAATCCATCGGACTAGAATCCATAGGAAAACCGATCGTGTGTAAAGGGCTTAATCGTTCCAGGGACATAAATACTAACTTTTAGCTGACCTTTCTCAACTGACCATTACCAAATGCCGAGCAATGAAACCCCAACTTCAGATACTACAAAATCACCACATAAATTACCAATGGGGTTTCCCTTTTTCTATTCGTTTTGCACACCAAGGCTCTAAATTCATCTGTAGATCAGATGAAGAATTATAGCATACCCTACAAAATCTACACTTGGTGGGACCTGAACCTGGTCCCAAATCGCCACGCAGAAGATCTGCGTCATCTTCCTCACAAAAATCCTCAAAACTTTCTGGAAACAATGGAAATCATCCCCGATCTCACAAAAGAAGTCGCCTGGATTCCCCTCCAAAATACAGAGAAGACACCATGGACTAAATAGTATATGAAGACACTTTGAAACGTTACTATATTGAACTAAGTACTGCCCATCTACTTTCCTCCTTTTCACCTAACCCTTACTTTGAAACCCAGATGATGTCACATTTGACTCTCTAAACTTATAGCACAATATTGAAACACCTAATCCAAATCCAAATACCAGTATGATAGAGAGCATACTTGTATATTTAGGTGTACATATACAATTATTCAATGTGGTATGATTGGGAATATATATGTAAGCATACGTATGAACCTGAATGTTTTGTATATATGTTTGTATGTTTAAATTTATGTTTTTATATACTTAGCTCCCCCCCCTTCCCTCCACCCTTTTTTTTTTTACCAAAATTACCAAGACAAAGTGAAAGATCTTATTTTATGTAATTCTAGTTTTATTTATTTTTTTATCACCCAAGGTTGGTAGCCGGTCTTCAATACAAAGTTATTAATGAGATTCAATAAGAAATTTACGTTCTGTTCATGTCTAATTTAACCTACCGTATATACTCGAGTATAAGCCGACCTGAATATAAGCCGAGGCACCTAATTTTACCACAAAAAACTGGGAAAACGTATTGACTCGAGAATAAGCCTAGGGTGTCCATCTGCATGCCTCACTGTGTCTCACTGTGTCCATGTGCATGCCTCACTGTGCCTCACTGTGCCCATGCCTCTCTGTGTCCATGACTAGACTTACGTTTAACATGGGAGTATATGAAAGGGGTGCCCGGCTTTGAAAAATCGGTTCTCCCCGGCCATAGGTCCCCCAGACAGAAACCTGTCTTGTAGAGGAAGAGTGTGGCTACAGGTGTGCCAAGTTTCGGGTCCAGGGGACCTACTGCCGGCCAGTACCGGTTCCCCAAATTTACCGGAGAAATTACCATTTAACATGGGAGTCTATGGAAGGGGTGCCCGGCTTTGAAAAATCGGTGCTCCCCAGCCGTAGGTCCCCTAGACAAAAAACTTTTTACACTTGTAGAGGAAGAGTGGGGCTATATGTGTGCCAAGATTGGCATCCAGGGGCCCTAGGGTCAACCGGTACCGGTTCCCCAAAGTCCGGGAGATCAGGCGCAAAAAGGGGACTCGAGTATAAGCCGAGGGGGGCATTTTCAGCACAAAAAAATGTGCTGAAAAATTTGGCTTATACTCGAGTATATACGGTAATCTCTATCTGATGGACACCATAAATGATTTATTTTTAATATTTTTTCATGTACCCCAGGATTGATAATCTAATACCAAGCGGGTTTTACTTGTATTAGTTATACTTCTAATTATTCTGCATTTTTTTTTCTTCAATAATATTATTATTATTATTTTTCTTTTTTTACCAAAATTACCAAGACAAAGTGGAAGGTCTTATTTAATTTAATTCAATTTTTTTTATAAAAGTTATCACCCAAGGTTGATAGCCGGTCTTCTTATAATACAAAGTTATTAATGAGATTCAATAAGAATTTTACATTCTGTTCTGGTCTAATTTAACCTAATTTCTATCTGATGGTTACCATAACTGATTTTGTTCTATTTTTTCATGTACCCCAGGATTAATAATCTAATACCAAGCAGGTTTTACTTGTATTAGTTTTATTTCTAATTACTCTGCATTTTTTCTCTTCAATAATATCATTAGGGCTTTTTCTTCCTTACACAGATGTTCAGTGTGTCCCAAATGGCCCTCCCCATTTGCCCATCCATAATATGTGGGCAAACGACGCATGCTGCACTCCCCCTGATAGTGGTCCATTCCCCCCATCACGGGAAAACTTTACTCTTCAATATATGATATTTTGCATTTTGTCTAACTTTATCCTTTTTATTTTCAGTTCTCTCCCCTTCTCTATACTTCTGATAGTACTGGTCCCTCCTCTTTCTTTTTCCTCTTACGGGTCCACAGGGGTCGATTCATCCAGTTGGACATTACCAGACACTGGTGAGTGCTACCTTTTAGATCATATATCATGGCACCCTTAAACATTCTTTCCCTGAATGTTCAGGGATTCAACATACCACAGAAAAGAACCAAAGCATTTAGTTCATTTCAAGCTAAGAAGGCCCACATAATATGCCTACAGGAAAATCACTTTGCAGTGAATTCTTCTCCAAAGTATATGAGCCCTTTCTATCCACAAGTCTTTACAGCCTTGGCCAGAGCCAAAAGGAGAGGAACACTTATAGTCTTTCACATATCTACCCTATTCCTAATCCAGTCAGAATTTAAAGACCCTGAGGGGCGATATCTAATACTTACTGGTTATATCATGGATAATGCAATAACAATAGTATCATACTACGCCCCTAACAAACAACCAACCCCATTTCTATCACACTTATTACAAGTGACAAATGCCCATAAAATGGGCACAGTCATCATATGTGGTGACTCCAACCAAGTCCTCCTCCCATTTCTCGACAAGTCACCCTATATTCCTTCTTGTAACTCAAGCAACCAATCATTTTCTAAACTACTCTCTCGATATAATTTAGTAGACTCTTGGAGAGAATATAATTCATCCAAAAGATGCTTTACCTACTATTCACACCCACATAAGATATCCACCCGTATAGACCACATTTTTCTAACTACAGCTATGATACCTGAAGTACTTGCATCTAGCATAATCCCCATCCCCTGGTCGGACCACAACACAGTTTTCACCACTTTATCCTCTACTATCCCTAAAGCTCACGACTCAACATGGTATCTCCCTGACATCATACTCAAGAACCCCTCCTATAGCCAAATAATTGAACAAGGTATAAAGGACTATCTAGAATATAACACTAATCCTGACATATCTCCGCTTACCTTATGGGAAGCGCACAAGCCTGTGATGCGTGGAATGATCCAAAGACAAATGGCACTGATCAAAAGAAAATGTAATATTCTAGCACATAAATTAGAAACCAATTTTAATAATGCCTTTACCTCTTTCCAAAGAAACCCTACCCCTACATCAAAAGCACAATTGGCAAAAACCAGATTGGAATATGATTTATTCCTAACAGAATCAGCAGATAAGACACTACGCAGATCAAAACACACGTTTTACATTAAATCAAATAAACCTAATACCCTCCTGGCACGAGCACTGAAATCCATTGAAAGACAATCCCACCCAATACGACTTAAACTATCAAACAACACTTACACGAGTAACCCTCTTAAAATCGTTCAAAAATTCCGTAAATATTTAACATCATTGTATTCAGAATCAAAAGAGTTTAATCAGACCGATGCTGATAACTTCTTCTCTAAAATAAATCTTACTAAACTAACACACACACAAAAAATCTTGCTTGAAGAACACATAACAACAGCGGAAGTCTTGAAAACCATAAAAGAACTGAAAATAAACAAGAGGCCTGGCCCAGACGGCTTCTCAGCCCTATACTACAGAACATTTTCTGAAACCCTTTCTCCTATTTTAGTGGACGCATTCAATACCCTAATAGATGGCTATTCCTTTAAACGCAAATCATTACTATCAATTATTTGTATGATCCCCAATCAGATAACACATCCTGCATGAACTTCCATCCCATTTCCCTCTTAAATCAGGACATTAAAATCCTAGCAAAAATTATAGCTACCCGCCTCAACAAGATAATTGGCAAAATTATACACAGCGACCAAGTTGGATTTATGCCAAAGAGGCAAGCAAGCGATAATGTACGTTGAGCTACCCTTTTGGCATATATAGCCAAAAAAAGATGCATTCCTACATGCTTCTTGTCTCTAGACATTAGAAAAGCCTTTGATTCAGTAACCTGGCCATACTTACACTACACTCTCCAGAAATTGGGTTTCGGTCCCCACTTCACTAATTGGATATCAGCTCTCTATAACAAACCCCAAGCTTATGTAAAATACGCAGGCTATAAATCTGAATATTTTAATATAGAGAGAGGCACACGTCAGGGCTGCCCACTTTCCCCCTTACTATTTGCCCTTTTAATAGAACCCTTAGCCCAATACCTTAGATTAGATCCAACTATCACTGGAGTAGAACTAGGTGGAATCCAACATAAACTTAGCTTATTTGTAGACAATATCTTATTATTCCTATCATATCCCTAAGTCTCAGACCCAAATCTAATACCCATTCTCAACAAATTTGCTACCATATCAGGATTAGAGATAAACCCCAAGAAATGTATTGCATTAAACAAATCGCTTTCTACAATAGAATTAACATTGGCTAAAATAGCACTACCCTTCACATGGGCCGTAGAGTCAATCCCATTTTTAGGGATTCACCTTACATCCTCTTATTAGACCTATACTCAGCTAACTACCCTAACATTCTAAAACACATCACAAAGCTAATGAATAACTGGTCCCACCTCCCTATTTCTTGGATGGGGAAAATAAATGTCGTTAAAGTGACAATACTACCCAAATTGCTATACCTATTTAGAGTATTACTGATAACAGTCCCTGCCCATTACTTACATATTATCCAGAAAAGAACATCTAAATTTATATGGGGATCTTCAAAACCGCGTATAGCTCTCAAAACACTATACTTACCTAAAAACTTAGGAGGTCTAGGAGTACCTAATTTTGCCACTTACTATAGAGCAGCTCACATAGCTAGTTTAGCCAAATATCATGCCACTCAGGAAATACCTCTATGGCTATCGATGGAGGCTTGCGAATGTGACCCTTTTTCAATTTCCAATATATTATGGCTTCATTCCAAAAACCGTCTTGGCCTAAGTAATCCTATAACTAAACATTACCTATCCATCTGGGATAGATATAAATTTAAACACAATTTGCAATCTCCACACAACCCTCTCCTCTTCTTCCTCAAAAACTTAACCTTTTACCCGGCTTGGATATATCCTTTATCTTTTAAAGCATGGTCTTCCATGGATTTACTGAAATTCCAAAATTTTGTTAACTAATCATCCTTTATCCCCTTCCCATCTCTCTGCGAAACATATGGTATCCCACAATCAGAAATGTTCCGATACTTACAAATTAAAAATTTCTTTACACCTAATACCACTTCAGACACTCCTGTGAACCAATTCACTAGTTTTGAATCCGCTTGCAAAAATGACCCACACGCTAGAGGACTAATCTCCTCCCTCTATTCTCAATTACTAATAAACGCTGAAAAAGATAAACCTACCTACTTCCGGAAATGGGAGTAGGACTTGGAATATGTCCTAAATGAGGCAGAATGGTTAAAAATTTGGTCCACAATTAAATCTTCCTCCCCTAATGTAATAGCTATGGAAACCAACTATAAAGTACTAACTAGATGGTACTTAGTACCAGCCAAAATTGCTAAATTTACCTCTGACTATCCTGGTCATTGTTTCCGCGGCTGCACAGAAGAAGGTACATACAAACACATTTGGTGGTCCTGTCCGACAGTACAAACATTTTGGAAATAAATATATACATATGCCTCCAAAATGTTTAATGTAACCCTCCAACCCAATCCTACTACGACATTACTTAATCTCAAACCAGATAGTCTGACTTATGCCCAATTTAAACTTTTTATGTTTTTGCTCACAGCGGCAAAAAAAACTGTGGCGAGAGCTTGGAGAACTCCCTCTTTGGCGTTGGCTGAGGCAAAACAAAGAATGAACAACGTTATGATACACGCTAAAATAGCGGCTATTGAACAAAACCAAATTCCTAAATTCTGTAAATTATGGCAACCTTGGATAGAACATTTATTACCAACAACATTTAATGACTCTGTTTTAATGCCATGGTAGATGATTTGAAGTTATACTGATCATACAGGTCTGACTGTTACTTCTGGATCGACCCGGTGGACCCCTCCCCACTACTTCTTCTTTACTCTTTACTCTTCACTTTTCTTTTCTACTCTGTCTCTCCTTATACCTTATGATTTTAAAATCCATAGGTTACGAATATATTACCAGTTTTGAAAGACAATCCATTAACCCAAGTTTGCTTAGGAAATCTTTATTCAGTTACTCATAGCTATTAGAATCATTTACTATTTGGATTTCTACATCTCCTTAGGTTGAACACATAATTGTTAATTAATTGCTTTAACTTTTCACACTTCCTTATAAACTAATCAATACTATATTTGTAACCACATATGAATATTATATAATAATTCTGAATTGTATAATGTACAGTACTTAATTTATTGTATTTAACTTACTGTACTTAATAAAATATTTTTGACAAGGAAGATGTCAAAATGATAATTAGGGCAAAATGACAAACCCTGAGACAGAAGAGATAGTTCAGAGTCTGTCAAAACTTCATCTGTCAGATTTACCACTGAAAATGTGGTTGGTGTGTCTTGGTTTATTTACTTTTCGTCTGCGGATATTTACGATCTTGGTCTCCTCCCTCCTCGGAGTTGTCTCTTTTTTTTGTTAGCTTGCTGTTGGTTTTCTTTTTCTTTAGAAACCAAGAATACGACGGTGGAGTGGCGTTTTTTGACAAATCTGTGTTGGTATTGCCACTGGAAAACACATTTGATGAGGAAGCTCGAGGAGTAGATACTCTCAAAGCTGCACGAATGTCAGACAGAGACAAAGCACCCCTCTCAGCTGTGTCTGAAGACTCAAGAAGGTGAACATGACACCTCTGGTGAGCCCAAATTCACCTTATTAATAGTATTGACAGATCTGTGTCTTTTCTTGAGAACTGACCAAGGTGTTGAGCTGTAGCTCCCATTTCTCCTCCCCTATTCGTAAACAGTGTTACTCTGATAGTCATCCACATCCCAGAGTTATTTTGTCCTTTTGACCTGTGTAATCTGTGTATTAAACTCATCTATTGTATGTTGCAGTTTGTTTTGAAAGGTGAAGTCCAAACTTGTTTATTGCTTCCTTCTGATTCTTGATGTTTGAATTCACTTTGTCCAGGCAATCTTTTTCACACTGAACAATTCGTTTCATCAGTTCAAACAAGCAATTTGACAAAATAGCATTCCATTCTTTTACAAAGGTTTCAGAGTAAACTGTTGTAAGGGTTTTCTTGGTGTGGAGACCCTGTGAAATCATTTGTTCACCCAAGTGTTGATTCAAGCTGGTGAGATCCCACCACAGGGTTACCTCCAATTTCATAATGCAAACAAACTTGTTAAACTCAGCCTTGCAAGCTGTATAATCCAATGCTTGTGCAGAGTCAACTGGCTTTATCTGCATTTGTACACTGTGATTTATTAATAAACATGAACATTTTTAGGAAGAGAAACTGGTTTTGTGAATCATCTTAAAGCATTACCTCTTACAGACAAATGACTGTGGATCAAGCACATTTTTGTGTATGGGTAGGTAGTAGCACGGTTTCTTGTGTGTTGCATTGAAGTGATTGTAAAGTCTTGTTTATATATTTTTTAATATGAAACATGTTATACTTACCTCCTATGTTCAGTGGATTTTCACAGGGCAGCCTGGATCCTCCTCTTCTTGGGTCCCTCTTTGCTGCTCCTGGCCCCTTCCTCCTGTTGAGTGTCCCCACAGCAAGCAGCTTGCTATGGGGGAACCTGAGCAGAGCTTCAGTTCAGTGTGTCCATTCAGACACAGAGCTTCCGGTTAGCCCTGCCCCCTCAATCTCCTGATTGGCCGACTGACTTTGATTGACAGCCGCAGGAGAAAATGGTGCCGCTGCTGTGTCTTGGCCAATCAGGAGGGAGAATCAGGGATGGCCGAGGGACTCGTGGACATCACTGGATAGAGATGGGGCTCAGGTAAGTATTAGGGGGCTGAGGGTGGGCTGCTACACACAGAAGGATTTTTAGTTTCCATTATATTTTAATAAGGATATTCAAAGTAAGTATACAGACATGGCTGGATATGGAATACAAGAATTTACATGAGCCCAACGGCCTATAGATATAGATGCATACCATAACCGTAACAGTGGTTTATCGTTTAATCCAAATATAATGACAAAAAGCTGTATAGCAAGGCTATATCGTACTTAAGGAAATACAGAGGAGTAGTAAAAGTTGTATGGTGAGTATTAACAAACTTTTTAACTCGTAGGCCCAAAGGGACCTATTTTTAAAGGAAGTCAAATCTATATTGGAGTTGACTGTGCTGTGAATTGAACTGGTTTCTTGAGATAAGAGAGATTAGTTAGGGGGATCTCTGTGTAGAAGTGGATGAGAATAGTCTACAGGATGTTAAATTACATAGGGTGTTATTTATATATGTCTGGGGGGTTCCCATGGTTGGCAAACCTGCTGACAGCCAAGGTTAGGTACATTAGTTGGTTTGAGGTGATAATGACGGCCCTGATTTATGGTCTATCCAGCCTCAACTATCCCCAGGTCTTTATGTAGGATAATTTGGTGTGAGGTCACCCAGTAACACAGAAGGATTTTTATCTTAATGCATAGAATACATTAAGATAAAAAACCTTCTGCCTTTACAACCAATTTAAGCAAATCCAATTGTTATTATGACTCAATTTCAGCAGTTAAATAAAATCTAAAAATGTTGTTATGACTTCAGAGTAAGGTTGGGAGATCAAATGATCATCTTTTAGATTGTATATCTTACTATGATAGATATTAAATGTATTTGCTATTTCTTGTGGGTTACATAACTTATTCCCTGTGGGTTACACAACTTCTTCCCTGTAAGAGGATACAATAGGTAGGATCTTTTTTGTTTAATCATTCTGTCTTGAGTTGACAATAATTTACCTGCCTTGTTACCATGTTGGTAAAATTTTGATTTCAAAGTTCTAAAATAGCAATCATAATAAGAGAGTGAAAAGGCTTGGAGTTCATGCTTGCCTTGGGTTAGTTGAGAACTGGTAATTTGATAGGGTGTTCTTTTTTTTTTGAGATTTCCAGCTGTTTTATAGAGACAAGAAGTGTATCTATCTGCTGTGTCCTCTGCTTTTTGGTAACAGTACTAATTTTTAGAGGAATACAGTGAGCATATGCTCATTCCACAATATGAAGGAGTCAGCAACAGAGGGTTTGTTAATTTCAAAGTACTCTGAATTGGCCTTGGATAATTGGCCTTTTTGGCTGAGACATCAAGTAAGTATCATTATGCTACATAGAGAATTTACCTTTGCTGCATACCTTTCCTACTGTACCAGACACTGGCACATGATCTGTCGAGGTTGTAAATTTCATAACTTTCATGACTTTCATGAATTTCAGACTTAGATATGTTCTGCAAAAGTTTGTCAGTCAAGGTAAATTAATTCCAGAGTATGTGAAGTGATAATGTGAAAATAAAATACAATCTTTCTCTGTGTAGTGTTGACATCTCCATACATCATAGGCATTTGATTACGAGAGGACTCAATCCAACGTGGTTCTGCAAGATTTTTTTGTGATCAGTATTAGACACGTCTAAGAGACTATCTGGCACTGTGTTGAAGACCCCACAAAAAACCCCCCCAAAAAAAACGAAGAACTTTAGCATACCTTATTTACTTTTTTACCATATATTGTTTTCAAAAAAAGAGAGCTGCTTTACATTTGTGAGGTACACAATGACAATAGTATACTTAGCATTGTTAATCTCACAAACTAAGTTGATATACCTGCCAGAATCATCCGTTAGATTTGTTATGTGAGAGAAAGCTACTGAGTCTTTCCCAACGTTCAATACATCTCTCTATTTTACCATCCTGTTAGGCATAAACACATAGAAAGTGTCTATGGGAAAGCTTAGGAGGTTTCTGATTATTAAATGGGTCTCTTGAAGACACAGGACATCACATTGCAAGGCACAGGCTTGCCACCGATCATAAATCGCTTAGCTTGGCTGTTAAGCCATTTTATGTTCAAAGAGGAAACTTTAAATTTCATGATTCCAAATGGGTGATCAGAGATGCATACCATTTCTCAACGAGAGGAGGCCAAGATGACCTAGAGTGACAGTAAATGTCATTACCTTGTGGTGTCATCATAGGCAAGACTTTCATTGTGACTAGAGGGATTCAACGATACTGATGTTCTTGGTGCAATGGGCTGCAATGTCAAATAAGACAGGCAGTGTATCTTTAAAATGAAAAACTCAACAAACAAAGACGTAACATGTAGAAAACCAACAGAAACAAATTTAAAAATATGGAACATTTCACAAATTTACATTGCGCAGGGGCAATGCTAATCTTCTCTGTATTGTTCCAATTTTAGTATATGTCCTGCTAAAGTGAGAACTGCATATGCTTTCTTTTTTGGATCTAGGGTATCCTTGACCTGCCTTTAGACTGCTCTGTACTTCTGCTTTTCTAGTTCTTGACCTTGACTTTGATCCTGCTCATGATTTGATACTGCACTGGCCATTTATTGCTGACCTTGGCCTGCTCAGTGACTTTGCTACTGTCTTTGACTTGATCCCACACCACCCTTAAAGAGCCTGCCCATGGTTGCTCTAAGATCCCGCTATAAACACCTATAAGTGCTTTTGTTGAATGCCTGCTGTGGTCATTGACCTACTCTGGTGTGCTGAATCCACTGCCAAGCCAGAAGTTTTCCCTAACTTCCACTTACTGTGGTTCTACTGACTGCTCACCTGACACTCCTGCCTGCATCCTGCTGGGTTTTCCTGGTTAGCATCATTGGTCATTTTAGCCTACTATTAGGTATGTGACCCTTTTCAACTTATACCTTTTTTGGATTGCTGAGGAAACTATAGAAGAACCACTGCACAAGGTCCAAGAATAACCATAAAGAAAGATTAACGTTTTTTTCTAGGGAAGAGGATTATTTCTGAGACACCACAAGAAACGATGCCACTAGCATGGGGGTAGCAATGGGAGAGTAATTCTGAAGAAAATGCGATATTAAATAATAGTGAAGGTGATATATGACAGGGCATAGGCAACTAAGCATTTATGCTAGCAGGCAAAAGATTGTTTTTCAACTAAGACAGTGCCTTATAGTTTGTGTGGCATGATGGCATTCTGGCAAAACAATTACAATGAATGTCAAACAAGGGACTCTGCACAACAGCCTTTTGAGAAATGAGCGAATTAAATATGAACCATTCCCATGTTTTGCACTTCTAAAAGGTTCTGACCATTTTAATGCAGAAACAATAGATTGTTTCAAACATCTGTTACAAATGAACTGTTTAGAGATCATATGGCTAAGAGGAGGGCAACCATTCGGTGTATTGTAGCTAGCTATAATTAGCATTCCATTAATCCCATTATGTAAATTAAGTATGCTATTACACATTTACTTGATAATTGAATCAAATATAAACAGTATGCTAAAATGTGACACAAAACCTGAAATGCAAAAAATATACAGTATATTCATCACCACATCTATATTATACACTTAGCGACCTATTCCTATATGGTCAAAATGTAAAATAAAAATAATTTACTAATTTGTGGAAAATAAAATCGCTATTTTTTTTTTTATTCAGAAGTGCCCGGTGCAATTTTTTGTTTTACAGCCCCTTCTCTAAATCAATAACAATAATAGCACCAATAATATATAAATATGCCCCCATCCATTACCAATTATGACTGTAATGTATGAGGTTTACAGGTTGGCCCCTCGTCATGGTTTAATTCCTAACCAAATTACCAAATCTCCTCCACTATCACTATCATCATTTCTCACTGTGCTGACAAGCCTTCTGATGTGGCAGGGGGTTTAAGTTTGGGACTTTTTTAAAAAGTCATAAAAATTTATACTTCACACATGCCAAACCATACATGAAAAGTTCAAGACAGAACTTAGCAACTGTCTTGTTCATGTATTTATAAATTTAAAATCATAAAATGTGTGAATGCCAAGGGATCTGTCACTTTTTAACAGTATGCCTTTAAAAAATTTTAGGGAGCTAAAGGGAGGCTTGATCAGCACAGGAACCAGAAGCATAGCCTTCTGCTTTGTCTTCTTGTCCCAGCATGTAGTGAAGTCCATAGTAGCATAGAAGAGCTAGTTTTATAGTTTTCCCAGAGAGTGATGTTAGGAATGTGTGCAATTGACAGTGTGTGAAAGAATGAAAGGCCTAAATCAGTTGAAAAATAAAGATAATAAACTCATGAGCTGCTAAATATACTATGTGAAATATAAAAATGTAACAAACTGCTGCAACCACCAATCAAGTGCACTCTATCACTCAGACAATAATAAAAAATGTCCTAAAAAGTGTTGCGTTGTTCCTTCAAAACTTGAATTAAAGCAGAGTTCCACCCTGAATTTTTTTTTTTCATGATGAGACTACTCTAAATCTATAAAAAAACATTTGGAGGAAATTATTTTTTTATACTTACCAGAATCGCCCTGTTGCTATGTAGTCCTCCTAATCTGCCACTTCTTGGTCCGCGGCGCTCCTTGTCACTTCCTCCCTCGCCCGTGCTCCTGGGAAATTATGTGGAGTCTGTGGGCAGTACTGTGATCTAAAATCACGTTATTTCCTTACGAGACGTGTTTATCTATATTGCTATAATAATGGGGCGGGACCGTCCTCCATCGCCGTCCGTTGTTATGGTAACTTTAGAAACAATCAGCGTTATGCCCGCCAGTGAATCGCGCATGCGCGAGATCGAGAGGTGCATGCTGGTTACCCAGCATGGACCTCTCCTAAGCTTATCCCGGAAGAGATATCGATTGGGCAATGGCCACACCAGGAGGGACACATTTGTGAGTGTTAAAATTATATCTTAGCAATATCCATTATTAACAATGCATAATCATTTTTTTATTTAATAATGAATTATGCTAGGGTCAATAGAAAAAAAATGTGTCCGGAACTCCGCTTTAATCACTCTATGTAATATATGTGCGTGCTGAATGCATCAAAGTAAATACATTGTATATCACCATAAACATATCCATGTGACATAACAAAAAATATATTTGAAACAATTTTATGTGAACCACCTGTTTGTATAAAACATCTAAATCAGACAGGTCATTCAATATTAAAGTGAAAAAGTGCTTTTTGAACATAAATATCCATAATACAATAGTAGGTGCTTAAAAACAGTCCACACTTTCAATTAATGAAAAAAAATGAGTATCCCAAGTTGCTCCAACCACCAATCACCTCTAGGTGCAGTGCACACTCACCTTAGTCATTGACCAACAGGGCAATAATCGTGGTTTCAGTAAACAACAGTGATGATCCACCTTGAGCCTTTTTGATCCACCGTTACGTGTAATTACCCCTTAGGGGGCTGACTCCTCTCCATGCTTGTGACTCAAATAAAAAGAAATCCGCTCATTGTGTAGTACAGTAAAACCTTGGTTTGAGAATAACTTGATTTGAGAGTGTTTTGCAAGACAAGCAACATTTTTAAATACATTTTGACTTGATAAACAAGTGATGTTTTGATATATAATTAGCGTCATGTCACAATTGAGTATAAAAGAGAAGAGAGGCACCTTTAAAGCCGTGTACACACGATCGGTTTCACCGATAAAAACAGTCCGATAGACTGTTTTCATCGGATGAACTGATCGTGTATGGACCCCATCTGTCTTTTTCCCATCGGTGTGGAAAAAAATTTCGATGGGAAAAAAAATGATAGCAAAATCCGATCGTCTGTGTGGAACTCCATTGGTAAAAAACCCATGCATGCTCAGACTGAATTATGAGACGGGAGCGCTCGTTCTGGTAAAACTAGCAGTCATAATGGAGATAGCACATTCGTCATGCTGTAACGGACTCAAAAGCACGGAGACTGAAAAGCGTGAAACGGCTCTCACCAAACTTTTACTAACACGCGGTAACACAAAATCAGCAAAATCAGCCCAAAGGGTGGCGCCATTGGATTTGAACTTCCCCTTTATAGTGCCGTTGTACGTCACGGCATTTGGGACGATCGGTTTTTTGACTGATGGTGTGTAGGCAAGGCTGATGGAAGTCAGCTTCATCAAGTTTCCGATGGAAAAGTCCATCGGATTAGAATCCATAGGAAATCCGATCGTGTGTACAGGGCTTAAGTGTAGCAATATGGTTACATTTAATGAAGGTACAACATTTAGTAACACATGGTGGATGATTAAAACAGGCACATCTAAGTATGCAGGCATCTGGGGTAAAGCATATGTAGCACTACCCCCGTAGGAGCTGCTGTTTGTTTGATTTGGGTCTACGTCCTGCCTATCAACCCCTGGAAGTGGCTCAAACCTTCCCTTAGCACAACTGATATGAATAAGGAGTGTGAGACCTATTGAGTATTAGGAGACACAATCCTGCATACATCACACAATAACCTGTAAATGTTATTACCTTTGCTGGTCACTAGTCCTTCTAAGTGACAGAGATACTTCACACAAGTTATATGCTTAATCAAAGGTACCTTTACTCAGTATAAAAGGGAAGGGTAAAGAATCACATTAATACACACAGTTGACTCTGCATGCGCATTGCAGAGTCAATAAACCAATAAGGATAGGTATCACTGAGATTAGGTAATAACAGGAAATAACATCAGCTATATATATGCACATGTATCTATATGTGTCTCTGCACGGCTAACTGGTTGCTCGCGAGCTCCCCCTTTGTTGCAATACCTTGCACGTGTTCATTCCCTATAATAGGTAAGCAAGGCCTATCTGCGTCCCACTCAGAGTTCCTTTCTCCAATGAAGTCTTCGCTAGCCACCGTCGGTGCACAAGTTAAATTGTAATCCACAGGGTTTCAACAAGATGCTGTAATTGTCCGCAATATACCTGAGTACTCGTGTGCCTGCCACCCACTAATGACGGATGCACCAATCTCTGATCACATAGTCTCCAGTGAGATACACTAGGCCGCAAGCTGTGGCGTGATAGGTGAAGTGTGGCTGGCACTAACTAAATCACTTTCCTCTAAGGTAGTAGTCAATTCTGGGCAGGTGCCCTTCTCACCAAACAGGCCGACTTTCAGATAGTCTCCTCTGGCTTGTCCTGGTCACTCGATCTCCACGCTTCTGCTTCAGCTGCAGTCTCCGGACTCCGTCACTAACAGCATATTGTGATGGACGACTCCGGTCTCTGCTGGGCAATCACAGGACGCTGTGGACGATCCTCTGCTGGAAATCACTCAGGCACTCCCGTAATTTAGGCCCAGGCTTCTGACCTAATCCTTAGGAAGCAGGCCTCCGTGCCGACTTCCTGCTTGATTGAGAGCTGGATCCAGAGAGAGAGACGCTGGCCCCTCCCCTGGTTTAAGTAGTCTGCCCAGAATGCTTTGCGGTGTTGCAATGCACCCTGGGTAATGTAGTCTGTCTTTTACTAAAAGCAACAAAGTCTTTTCTCCTAGCTGATATCTGTCCCAAAGTGCATTAGTTGCATTGTAACACTTATACCACCGGAGGGAGCCGGATTCCTTCTTACATATGGACATCCTGCTACACACTCCCCCCACTTAAAGTCTTTGGTCCCCAAAGAGGACAACAGTATGTAACCTAACACATACTTTGGCAATACCTGCAGGGAAATTTGTTAGTTTATGCATGACAATAAACAACTTGCCTTTTCATAAGCAGGATTTAAACTTAAACAGCTCATATCATAACACAGAGCCGACAGAGGAACCTCCCACCAATTATCACAAGGAGGGAGGTTGTCCTGTATACGGACCACCGACACTTGGGTGTCTGTTTCAGATGTGCTAGGGAGTGAGCTGGGGTTGTCTTCCACTGAATCTGAATCTGGAGTGGAAGAGCTAGACTGATCAATGGTTCTCTTAGAAGTGATGATGGCCTCCTCAGAGCATTCACCCAATTGGTCGTACGTCGGTCTTTTTGGGGGGTGAATTACTCTTCTTTCCCTCTGCTCTTTAGGTATCATATTCTCAAGGACATTGGGGCTGGCTGTTTCTAGAAGCTCTTCAGGGGCTTCCTCATCTAGTTCAGGCATGTTGGGCTCCAGAACTTCAGGAGCGTCCCGCTCTCCTTCAGATAGAGACAACGACCCTTCTTCTGGGTCTTCCATTGACAAAGAGTCTGAGTCATCAGCTACCTCCTCAATGAGAATGTTTGAAGGCACGAATTCAGGAGCTTCTGCCCGAAGAGTTCCATTGTCAACTGTTTTGGGTGAGGTTTGGGAGGTGGTCATGGGTTCTGGCAATTGGGATGACCACAACCAGTCAGATTCTGCTTCTTCATCCTCTTGACCTTCATTGTCAGAGTCTCCATCTCTCACATCTGGAAGCACTGTTTGAGATCGGGTGATGGGTCTGGAACCTTGAGAAGTTGAAGGGGTTTCTTGTGAGTCAGATGCAGGAGGCATGCGAACTGCCTCGGAGAGGGGCAACAAGTGATTCCTGTGCCAGGTCTTTAACGGTCCCACGCTTCCTTCTGGCCTAATTTGATACACAGGAAGGTTTTCCAGCTTCTTGCAGATAACATAAGGTTGGGATTTCCAACGGTCAGCCAACTTATGTTTTCCCGGAATTCCCAAGTTCCTCAACAGCACTCTATCTCCTGGCTGTAAATCTTGAATTCTGACTCTTAGGTCAAAGTTTCTTTTATTTCTCAGCCCCCGTTAGTCAGATGCTGCTTGGGCCTTTTCAAAAGCTGTCTTCAGACTCTTTCTCAATCGGTCTACATACCCCTTGTGGGATGCTGCTGAGGTATGATCCAGCGATATGCCAAAGGCCAAGTCCACTGGCAACCGAGCCTCCCGCCCGAACATCAAATGGTATGGGGAATACCCGGTGACATCACTGGCAGTGCTATTGTAGGCATGCACTATGACAGCTACATGCTTGCTCCAATGCTGCTTTTTCTCTGAACTCAGAGTCCCCAACATATCCAAGAGAGTCCGGTTAAACCGTTCAGGCTGAGCATCTCCTTGTGGGTGATAAGGGGTTGTCCTGGTCTTCTGGATGCCTAACAGGTCTAATAACTTCTTTATTAATTTGCTTTCAAAGTCTCTGCCCTGATCTGAATGAAGGCATTGGGGTAGACCATAGTGCACAAATAATTTTTCTACCAGTACTTTGGCTACTGTTGAGGCCTTCTGGTCTTTTGTTGGGAATGCTTGAGCATATCTGGTAAAGTGATCTGTTATCACCAAGACATTCCCTTGACCACTCAGATCAGGCTCCAGGCAAAGGAAGTCAATGCACACCAGTTCCATAGGTCCCTGACTTTGCAGATGGCCCATTGGGGCTGCTTGACATGGCAAGGTCTTCCTTTGAATGCATCGGACACAGGAATGGCAATATCCTTCCACTTCAGCCCGCATGCAGGGCCAATAGAACCTATCCCGTACAAGGTGAAAAGTCAGTTCGGACCCTAGGTGACCATGGTTGTCATGGAGGGCAGCTAGGACCGCTTCTCGATATTTGGCTGGTAGAAACAGCTGCCACTTCTCTTCTGAGTCGTCAGAGGGGCCCCTTCGGTAGACCACCCCTTGACGTATGTGTAGCCGATCCCACTCCCTGCGCAACAATCGGGCTTCTCTTGGGGAGTCTGTTTCAAGCATCTCGGGACGCTGGCTTTCCAGGGCCTTTATCAGGAGTTTCCCTAAAGAGTCTTCTTCTTGCTCCTTTCTCAAATCCCTTTTTGTCAGCTTGGGCAAGCCCTCCCCTTCGACTTGGGTCACACTGCAATAGCACTTCGGTACTCCAACAGCTGAGACCCCAATTTCTTCGGCTCTTGACCCACCTCTGGCTTGAAGTTCTGTCCCCTGATATAGGGCTTGCACTCCCTCTGGGTCTAGTTGGGCCCATTCTTCGGTAGGGTCGGTGGGGGCATGAGACCTCCTGGACAGGGCATCTGCATCCCTATTTCCCACTCCGGGTCGGTACTTCAAGCTGAAGGTGAAGCTTGAAAGGGCAGCCAACCACCGGTGTCCCGTTGCATCCAACTTGGCAGTGGTCAGAAGGTAGGTGAGCGTGTTATTATCTGTCTTCACCACAAACTCCGCCCCATATAGGTAGTCTCTCAGTTTGTCTACCACTGCCCATTTCAAGGCCAGGAATTCAAGCTTGTGGGTGGGGTAATTCTTCTCAGCAGGTATCAGACTCCTGCTCACATATGCGACGGGTCTTAGGTAACCATCATGTTCCTGGTACAGCACCTCACCCAGCCCATCTCGGCTGGCATCTACATGCAGTTCATAAGGCTTCTTTGGATCAGCATAGGCCAGGACTGGTGCAGTGGTAAGACTCTTCTTTAACATCTGGAAGGCTTCCTCGCACTCCCCTGTCCACTGGTCTTGAATCGACTCTTTGGGCCTTCGGGGTCCCATGGTGAGTTTCACTGGTTTGACCAGCTCTGGAACATCATCTTCCCCTTCGTTTCTGAGTAACTCGTTCAGGGGTCTGGCAATCTTGGCGAATCCTTCTACAAATCTTCTGTAGTAAGAACAGAACCCCAGGAATGACCGAAGCTCAGTCACGTTGGTAGGTCTCGGCCAAGAGGTGACGGCATCCAGCTTCTCTGGGTCCGTGGCCACCCCTTCTGCAGAAACGATATGGCCCAGGTAATGGACTGAGGACTGGTAAAATTGACACTTCTCTGGGGAGAGTTTCAGGCCCTCTTCACTGAGCCTCTTCAGGACCTTCTCCAGTCTCTCTTCATGCTCTTCTAGGGTTCTCCCGAACACGATGACGTCGTCCAAATATACCAGTACCTCTATTAGATTCATGTCCCCGACGGTTCTCTCCATTAGCCTTTGGAAAGTGGCGGGGGCTCCTGATAACCCTTGAGGCATACGGTTGAACTCAAAGAACCCCACAGGGGTGATGAAGGCTGTCTTCTCCCGATCCTCAGGGTGCATGGGGATTTGGTAATATCCACTTTTTAGATCCATTACACTGAACCACTTGGCCCCTGACAGACTCTGCAGGGCGTCTTCAATTCGGGGAGTGGTGTATTGATCTGGGATGGTCCTTCTGTTTAGTGTTCTGTAGTCGATACACAGTCTCAGCGACCCGTTCTTCTTTCGGACTACCACTATTGGAGAAGCGTAAGGGCTCCTGGATTCTCGAATAATCCCCTTCCTCTTCAGCTCAGCCAACTGTTCCCGCAAGTCTTCTAAGTCACCCAGTGGGACCTGTCGAACTCTCTCTCTAAAAGGCTTATCTTCTTGTAAGCGTATCTTGTGAGTGGCACTCCTTGCGCACCCCACATCAAACTCATCTTTAGAGAAGATCTTTTCCCACCTTGCAAGTTGAGCTTTGGCCCTTTTTCTCCATTCTGGTGGGAGGGCCGTGTCTTCAGAACAGAGCTTCTCTATGGTGACTTCACCCCTTCCTTCTTTCTTCAATTCACACGGGGCAATGGGGGTGGCTGGATTCACCTGGCCCAACAGCATTCTGGCCGGCACCTTCACTGGTGTATTAGCAGTGTTCCTTATACTCACTGAAACCCTCCCATGGCTTTTCTGTAGGGCCTTCAATGGGATCACTTCGGGGATTACTTCAATCCCTTTCTGTCTTTCCTGTGGGCCTGGTTCGAAGACAATGAAGGGGCCTGGCTGTTTCCATGTGAGCTTGACAGAAGCCCTCAGGCAAGTCACCTCTCCCGGTTGTAATACCTTCTCCGTCTTGTCTAGCTTCCAAATATTGCCAGCTCCCTCAGCCGGGGCCTTCTGCTCCAGTACTAGGCGCTGGTAGGCTTGCCTTAACATGGGGTGGACTCTTGTGGTCGGGGCTTCTTCCTGTTGGGCCAACGGTGTCAGCAGTCGCCTGACTAGATCAGTGTTGGTCCCTATGATGAGTGAGCTCTTGCTGGCCCCTGGTGGGCGAGGGCACACTACTGCCAGAGTATCGAAGGTCTCTGTCTCCCCAGCCACTGAGCGATCAAAAGTCAACTTGATTGGCAGGTAACCGTCATAGGGAAAGCTCTGAGTTCCAATACCCCATATTTCCAGTTCCTCTAATTTCTGTAGGGGCAGATGTTTAAGATGTTTATCATAGAAATCCCTATACAGAAGAGTCACTTGAGCCCCAGTGTCAAGAAGAGCCTTGGTGTAGATCCCTTCTACTTGTATGGAGACTACTGGAGAAGGCCCCACTAACTTGGCAGGGAACTCCTTCAACACAGACTTCTTGCTGGGTTCAGTTACCTGTACCCTCACTTCTTTTTTTCTTGAGTTTCCGGTGGGTCTCAGTCCCTTCTGGGTCTGGTGTGTACTGGCCTTCTGTTCAACAGCAGCCTGAGTTGTGGGACGGGGCCTAATTGGCAGAGGTTTAGGTCCCTGACTCTGATGTTTTGGACCATTGGACTTCTTGAAGGAGTTCGTGGAAACTGGTGGGCGCCCGGCTGACTCCTTCACCGGGGCCCTCTGAAGTTTTCCGCCGGCTTGCGATGTCTGGATGCAACTTCATCTGGGCTGGGACACACTGCTCTAACATGCCCGATTCCCCCACAATTGAAGCATGTTATCAATCTCTTAGGCTTCTGTACTAGTTCCATATTGGAGCTAGGAGGTTTTTTTGGTTCCTCTGACGTGTTCTTGTTGTGTGGCACAGAGGCCTGGCTAGTCAGCATGGACACCATTTCTACTAGTTGTGACACCTGGGTCTTTAGGAGTTCAACTTCTGAATCACCTTCTTCTGCACTTAACATTCTGACTCGGGCAGTTGGTTCGGTGTGTTGACTCCTCCTTTTGTCTTCCAACATGGCCTCCTCCTCCCTGACTATCCGGATCAAGTCGGGGTATTCCAGGCTGCTCCCGTCCCCCTGGGTGTGTAGCAATAATGCGATGGGGTCCAAGGGTTGAGCTCCCCTCAACACCTGCTGGGCACGGGCCTCATCCACTTTTCTTGGATCGATCCCTTTCTTCAGTAGGATCCGATGCAGGATCTTATCCAGGCGTCCTATGAATTCTGACAGCTTCTCTCCCTCTTTTTGGTAGCAATGCCCCAGCTGGTAAGTGAGTTCAGTGACGTTTTCCGTCCCGCCGAACACATTCTGCAGAATATCCAGATAATCCTGTGCATTGCAGTCCTTCTTGCTTAACTTGAGGTTACGTATGGCCTCCAGAGCAGGCCCCTTTAAGCTTTCCACAATCCGTTGTTTTTTTTGTTGTTCTGGCACCTCCCATTCTTCTAGGGCCTGAGTGGCGCCATCTAGCCACTCTTCAAATCCATCTTCCACTGAAGGTACAGGTTTCTTCCCAGAAAAGGTCCTGAGTTTCCTGTATCCTGACATCAGGTAGTCTGGAGGGTCCTTTTTACACTTGGTCACAATCTCCCCTAGGACAGCGCACAATTCTGAGCTAAGGGTGGTCAATGGTGGTGAACCGGGACCCTTTTGTTGGGCGCTCCCTCCTGTGCTGGGGCCTCCTGAAGTAGTGGATGTGGGGCCATCTTTATTCTCTTCTGGGTGTATCAGGAGGAGTTCTACTTGGTTTGTAGTTTTTATGCTGGCACCCTTGAAGTAGTCAGAGATTCCGTTCCTCCACTCACATAAAGCATAGGTGTGGGGATTTACAGTATCTGTCTTTATGTCAATCACCCATGGCTTCCTGTCCGTGGACAATGCTCTCAAGACTGGAGTTAGCTGCTCCTCTACCCAGGCCTCTCTCTGGATTTCAACCACCAGGCCATTTCCGGGTAGGATGCCTTCATCCCTGCACCACCGGGCTACGGCAGCAGGGTCCATTTCTGTGCTGTAAGGGTTCTGTCTAGGGGGAAAGTTGATTGCAGAACCGTAGAATATCCCGGACGAGCCCCCACATGTAGCACTACCCCCGTAGGAGCTGCTGTTTGTTTGATTTGGGTCTACGTCCTGCCTATCAACCCCTGGAAGTGGCTCAAACCTTCCCTTAGCACAACTGATATGAATAAGGAGTGTGAGACCTATTGAGTATTAGGAGACACAATCCTGCATACATCACACAATAACCTGTAAATGTTATTACCTTTGCTGGTCACTAGTCCTTCTAAGTGACAGAGATACTTCACACAAGTTATATGCTTAATCAAAGGTACCTTTACTCAGTATAAAAGGGAAGGGTAAAGAATCACATTAATACACACAGTTGACTCTGCATGCGCATTGCAGAGTCAATAAACCAATAAGGATAGGTATCACTGAGATTAGGTAATAACAGGAAATAACATCAGCTATATATATGCACATGTATCTATATGTGTCTCTGCACGGCTAACTGGTTGCTCGCGAGCTCCCCCTTTGTTGCAATACCTTGCACGTGTTCATTCCCTATAATAGGTAAGCAAGGCCTATCTGCGTCCCACTCAGAGTTCCTTTCTCCAATGAAGTCTTCGCTAGCCACCATCGGTGCACAAGTTAAATTGTAATCCACAGGGTTTCAACAAGATGCTGTAATTATCCGCAATATACCTGAGTACTCGTGTGCCTGCCACCCACTAATGACGGATGCACCAATCTCTGATCACATAGTCTCCAGTGAGATACACTAGGCCGCAAGCTGTGGCGTGATAGGTGAAGTGTGGCTGGCACTAACTAAATCACTTTCCTCTAAGGTAGTAGTCAATTCTGGGCAGGTGCCCTTCTCACCAAACAGGCCCGACTTTCAGATAGTCTCCTCTGGCTTGTCCCGGTCACTCGATCTCCACGCTTCTGCTTCAGCTGCAGTCTCCGGACTCCGTCACTAACAGCATATGGTGATGGACGACTCCGGTCTCTGCTGGGCAATCACAGGACGCTGTGGACGATCCTCTGCTGGAAATCACTCAGGCACTCCCGTAATTTAGGCCCAGGCTTCTGGCCTAATCCTTAGGAAGCAGGCCTCCGTGCCGACTTCCTGCTTGATTGAGAGCTGGATCCAGAGAGAGAGACGCTGGCCCCTCCCGTGGTTTAAGTAGTCTGCCCAGAATGCTTTGCGGTGTTGCAATGCACCCTGGGTAATGTAGTCTGTCTTTTACTAAAAGCAACAAAGTCTTTTCTCCTAGCTGATATCTGTCCCAAAGTGCATTAGTTGCATTGTAACACTTATACCACCGGAGGGAGCCGGATTCCTTCTTACATATGGACATCCTGCTACACATACTTAAGGTAAAGCTGTCCACATAGACCATCCTCCACACCACCATCAATGTTATCCCTTCCACGCTGCGTGCCTTGCTTTCAAATTGCTCTACTGCAGAGAAGTCTTCCCGGTCATGATTGCAGTCTGACAGCGGTGCAGAGGATAGAAGATGTGGACATCTTTACCCCAGATGCCTGCATACTTAGATGTGCCTGTTTTAATTATCGACCATGTGAGTTGCTAAATGTTGTACCTTTATTAAATGTAACCATATTGCTACACTTGGTGGCGCCTCTCTTCTCTTTTATACTCTGTAGCTCCTGATGGATTTTGCTTCTAACCCCCTTGTGGAGGCTGCCATTTGTGGATGGATATTTTATGGTTACACAACATCACATTTCTATAATCTTTTTAAATGGACTATAAACTGAAGGACTTATGAATAAATGGTTATAAGTGGAACAAATCATTGGCGTTTCCATTATTTTATGGGGAGATTCGCTTTGATTTACAAGTGCTTTGGATTACAAGCATGTTTCCGAAACAAATTATGCTCGCAATCCAAGGTTTTATTGTATATCAATCTAAAAAATTATATATACACTCACATTTATCTTATCTTGTTTACAGCATGTAATATTTTAGCCTCAGTAGTACTCCTAACACAAGTTTGCTCACCGGCTTCCAGATCTCGGAGACATCAAAAGTGATGTCGCACGCTTTGTCTGATGTGTTGCATCACTAGTCATGTGACTTCCTCGTGGAGCCTGTACAAACATGTGGTTCCATAAAATTTCTCTAGATCAACACAGTTAGTACATCCCTTTCACAGCAGAATTGTTTTACTTTGACTATGAAGGTGATGCATTAGAAGAGATGTATTCAGTGAACTTATAAAGGACCTTCTGGAGCCTGGGTGTGCATGGGAAATACAGAGGGGCGGGGGGGGGGGTGCAGCAATCACTCGTCAACGCTCAGCAAAAAGTAAATTAAACTCAGCCTTGCTAATAGTCAGTCTTCTAGAACACCAGATTGCGTTGTTGGTGAATGAACCTTCTTGGCTGTGCTTGTATAATTCCAATTGTGCTGTTACTCAGGGTAACTGAAGTCACAGCAACAGTGTCTCAGCTCCTCACTGTGACCTCTATATGCTTGTCTCACTGTATTAGATTAGATTTGTTTTGAAACCACTGATGCTAGTAATTTTAGACTAGCAGCTAAGCACTTACCAATGACCATAAGGGTGCATCACTGTATTGACTGTTAATGTAACAGAAACCTTTTTATTGCCAATAATGTAAAGGGACACTTCTTCACTGATTAAAAAATACAGGAGAATTACATTACTAACTATTAATGAAATCAGGCATTTCTCTACTGAATAACAAAGTATGGAGTGCTTTTCCACTGACTGACAATGTAATGATATCCTTCTCCTCTGACCAGCAATGTACGGGGGGTTCTTTATCACTTACCAGCAATGTAAGGGTGAATTTCTCTATTGACTAACAATACATCATATGTCTTCTGTAAGAGAAGAATTTACACTGATTATCAATGTAGAGGGTAGCATTTACACTCAGATTAAGCACTACCTTTAGGCAAGGTAGGCACCGGCCTATAGCGCACATTAGTCTGGGGTGCTGTCAATGGCATAGTGTGGGCGGGGGGTGGATTCCAGGAGCTCTGGGAGTTTCAGGAATCCAAGTTTAGTGGCTTCAGAAAACAGTGGCATCCTTGTGGTGCTAAAAACAATGGAATAAACTCTTAGCGCAAAAGACTAATGCATGATAGATGGCCAGGAATTGGATCTAAAAAAGTCCAGTCACAGTTCTCTTTAGTCCATTTGCTGGTATATAATGACCATTCCTATAACAGGGGGAGCAATGGAAGGATGATAGGAGGCAGCTGTCCTCAGAAAAAGTCGACTCTGCACAAGGAAGACAGGGGAACAAAACAGGAAGCGCCACCTAAGTGCAATATTTTAGTCACACTTTTTTTTAAAGACAGAGGAGATGCACTTACAGACATATGTAAAAAACGGGCTCATCTGTGTGTGTAGAGGCCTCTTGAAGGAGTAGATAGCTCCGAGCGCGTAGCCTGGTTTATCAGTGGTGTGCTGAACACCTGTCCTTCCTTCTGGTGATCTATCTTGTTCAGCTTCTGGTGACGTCATCATCCTCGTTTCCTGCTGGTTCTGGCTAGCCTCCTGGTGGCCGCAGGATGGAAACAACACACTGCTCTGCCTACCCATGCGCATGGATGCACCTGAGACTGGATTACAACGTGAACTACACACACAGATGAGCCCGTTTTTTACATATGTCTGTAAGTGCATCTCCTCTGTCTTTAATAAATTGTGACTAAAATATTGCACTTAGGTGGCACTTCCTGTTTTGTTCCCCTGTCTTCCTTGTGGTGCTGGCAGCAGGGCATCCATCTCCACACAGTGGGTCTTTAGCAAGGGGCGGAGGCCAGATAGGCCTGAGAGCCTGGGACTCGGGAGATGAGCTCCACCGCCTTCTCCTTGACGTCGCCCCCCTAACCCTCCCAAAAAGGTGAGAAGCAGCGGGCGCAGCATACCCCGCACTTCCAGAGCATGGACTCCTCCTACTTCCTCTCTAACGTGAGGCCCGGAGAACAGACTGACTGGGAGCCCAGAGGATGGATGGGAGGCACAGGCTGCAAGGGAGCCACTGAAAGGATCAAAGCACCCCCAGATCAAGGAGACAGACTGCCATGGAAGGTACCATACACTGGGCATCATACAGAGACCTATCTGCAGACAGATACTGGGACAATGGGACAGAGGAGGCATACTACCCTAGCCTGTCTATATACTACCCTAGCCTGTCTATATACTACCCTAGCCTGTCCATATTCTACCCTAGCCTGTCTATATACTACCCCAGCCTGTCCATATACTACCCTAGCCTGTCCGTATTCTACCCTAGCCTGTCTGTATACTACCCTAGCCTGTCTATATACTACCCTAGCCTGTCCATATACTACCCTAGCCTGTATATATACTACCCTAGCCTTTATATATACTACCCTAGCCTGTATATTTACTGCCCTAGCCTGTCTATATACTACCCTAGCCTGTCTATATACTACCCTAGCCTGTCCATATACTACCCTAGCCTGTCCATATACTACCCTAGCTTGTCTATATACTATCCTAGCCTGTCCATATACCTGCAGACCATGGCTGGCATGATGAAGAAAGCCAGTGCCAATACTATTTGTCTTCAGGCCAGGTCCATAGGCGCAGGTGCGGGCCTGCGGACCACGTCTGAAGAAATAGGTAGAGAGGCGCCGCAAAAATCTCCAACCCTGCCACCTCCACTGTATGCATGGACAGGGCAAAGGGGGTGGAGTCATGAGTGAAGCCAAGGGGGGCAGCAGCATGAGGTTCACCTAGGGTGTCAAAGATCCTTCCACAAGCCCTGTTTAAACTGACCTCTGATTTAAAGAGGAGGGCAGTTACAGTGATCACCGATGTAAAGGTAAGACATTTACACTGATCACTTTGTTATTTTGGAAAATACAACAGGTACGGGCATTAGGGAAAACCCACAGGGCACCCGGTCATAGATATATAATACCTAGGGGCTGATATGATAAGTTTGCAAAGTGTAAAAGTTACCTTTATACAATTAGGGGTTGATTTACTAAAGACAAATGTGTACTTTGCAAGTGCAGTTGCACTCTGCAAGGGAATTTGCTCCAGAGCATAGGAAATTAACAGATATTTTGCCGACTTCCATAATCCAATCATGTGCAAGCAAAATTGCTGTTTTTTATTTTCCTTGCCTGTGATTGGGTTTTATTTGCAAAGTGAACTTCACTATGGAGCAAATTCCCCGGCAGAGTGCAACTGAACTTGTAAAGTGAACAGTCCATTTGCCTTTAGTAAACCAACCCCTAATTGTATAAAGGTAACTTTTACACTTTGCAAACTTGTCAAAATAAACTTTTTTTCCAGTGAGATTTGCTGTAGCGCGGGTACAACTCTAGAGAATGCTACAGTCATTTACACTATCTATTAACATTCACATTCTAAAAACATAAAAGCCCCCAAACATATTGTCTTTCATTATTGGAAATTTATATACAGTATATATCTGCAGTCAATGCTAAAACTGCAAAACTGCAGTCAATGCTAAAACTGCAGTATGGAAAAAGGACACAAGATGGCACTTTTAAGAAAATAAATTGTGATTTACAAGCAATAATAATTTTTACTGTATCCTGAAGAGTGCCACATTAAATTGCACATTACAGTATTGTAAAAAAACTACTGTATATATACAAATATATATATGTGGCCACATAATGTGCAAGACAAATGCTTAAATATGCTTACAAAAAAAAAGACATGAATGGAACCAACCACATTATAAATATTACATTATTATTTAAAATGAATGTTATTGAAAAACAAAACCAGGTACCTGGCTTTTACTGTGTGCATAGTTAGCTGAGAGAGTTGTAATTCACATCATAATTCTGAAAGGGATATTTTACCTGCATAAGGAGGGAAGATATTGACAGTTTTAAATACTTTACAAAATTATGATTTTATTCTATGAACTGTTCTGTGATAAGAGACATTAAAATGAAAGTCAATGATCCAAAATAGATAACACAGTAGAGGAAGCAAGCACTTAAAGATGAACTGCAGTCTGCTCACATAATTTGTAATACAAATTGCCATTCTGAAGCTTCTCTCCAACCACTTTGCATATTATTTTGTATATACTGTGATTCTGTACTTGTCAAACATGCTTCAGAAATCTTCTTTCACTAAGTCTAGCTGCAGCCATTTTAACTGTGGGCAGCTGAAGCTGCTGCCTGTTCACTTCCTGGATTTACACAAAGAAGGCACACCTCCAGCTCTGCAGCCCTGCAGCTCTCATTGACTCTCTTATGACTCATGCTCCCTCCCTTTCTAGCAAACTCTCACGAAAGTGAGAGAAAGAGCTGTGCATAAGGTCATAAGCCTAGGCTAATGACCAGTCAAGAAAGAGGAAGTGGGCTGTATAAGGTATTTTACTCTAACGTTAAAACAACAAGGGCATAAGATTTAATAGATGGAAAGTTGAACATTTTTCTGAAGGTCTGCTTTAAACCTTTACTTATAAAAATAAATTGTGGAAGTACCATAAAACCATGCAACCAATCATCCCATCATGCTAGACTGATTCTGATTTCAAAGGATACATCCCTGGAAGAGAGATTGCTGCAAAGTTCCAGGTGATGTCACATGACTCTAGTGGGAGATTTTCTCTGCAAAACACTCAGGCCTCGTACACACGACCGGTTTTCTCGGCAAGAAACGACAAGAAAATGCTGGCAGAGCTTTCTTGCTGAGAAAACTGTGCGTGTGTTCGAGGCTTTCAGGTTTCTCGTCAAGAAAACTGCCCAGAATCTTGACGAGAAAAATAGAGAACATGCTCTCTGTTTTCTCGTCAGGATTCTTGTCGGCCTGTTTCCCGACGAGAAACCCAAGCGTGTGTATACTTACCTGCCTCCATGGAAACCCGTGCATGCTTGAAATGACTTTGACGCATGCGCGGTAGCTTCCAAGGCATAGGTAGGGTGAAGTAAGATGGCGGCGACGGCATCGAATGTGACGAGCGCATGCTCGTCGTAGTCGATGACGTCACCGTGCTTGTGCCATTCAAAAGAACGGCGGTTCTTTTGAATCGTAAGTGTGTACACTCGGCCGGCACAAGATTCTTGTCAAGAATCTAGTCAGGAAAAACAACGGGTTTTTTCCTGACGAGATTCTCGGCCGTGTGTACTAGGCTTCAGGCATGATCCAGATACCTGGGTGATAAAATCATAAAACCAAACCTGTTTCCAAATTAGATATCATAAATAATATATTGTTACAACAGCCCTCAAAATTTGCACTCGCCTACTTGCATTTGGCGAGTAAACAAATGAGGAGGGCGAGTAATGACAGGTCTGTGATGTCTCAGGAATGTGTAGGCAGTGCCCCCCGCCGCGCACAGGCTCGCAGTGTGGCCATTGCAATACATACAGTCAGCCTGGGACCGCCCAACTCCACCTCCTGCCGCACATCCCCGCCCAAGCTCGCAGAGCGTGCTGTTCAATAGGTGTAAAGAGCTGGGACCGCCCCTCTACGCCGCCCTCCTGCATTACATCCCCGCCCAGCTCGCAGACCATGCACTTCAATAGGCATAAAGATCCGCCTGGGACCGCCTCCCTCCTGCCGCACATCCTCGCCCAGTTACACAGACAGTGCACTTCAATAGGCATAAAGAGCTGCCTAGGACCGCCCCTCTCCGCCTCCCTCCTGCTGCACATCCCCGCCCAGTAACACAGACCATGAACTTCAATAGTCATAAAGAGCCGTCTGGGACCACCCCTCTCCGCCTCCCTCCTGCTGCACATCTTGGTCCGCCCTCTGTTTGTCCCCCTGACTGATCCCAGTGGCTGCTGAATGGTAAATATGACAGTGTGCTGGAGGCATTGGTACAATGGGGGATTAAACAGGATGTGTGTTCGGAGGAAGGAGGAGGGGGGCATGGGATTGAGAGCAAGCATGTGCTGGATTTGGGGGGGATTAATTGGAGGCATAGATAAAATGAATTGGGAAGTGGGGATGGAAATGTAGGTCTGAATCTATGCCTCCAATTCCCCCTCCCCTCAATCCATCATACCTATGCCTTCTATTCCACCCCCAATCCATCATACCTATTCCACCCCCCCAATCCATCATACCTATTCCACTCCCCCAATCCATCATACCTATGCCTCCAGTTCACCCCCCCCAATCCATCATACCTATGCCTCCAATTCACCCCCCCCCCAATCCATCATACCTTTTCCTCCAATTCCACCCCACCACCATTCCCCCCCCCAAATTTATCATACGGTATGATAGATTGGGGGGGAGTGGTGGTGGAATTAGTGGAATTGGAGGAATAGGTATGATGGATTTGGGGGGGGGGGTGAATTGGAGGCATAGGTATGATGGATTGGGGGGGTGGAATAGGTATGATGGATTGGGGGGGTGAATTTGAGGCATAGGTATGATGGATTGGGGGGGTGGAATAGGTATGATGGATTGGGGGGGTGGTGGAATAGGTATGATGGATTGGGGGGTGGAATAGGTATGATGGATTGGGGGGGTGGAGTAGGTATGATGGATTGGGGGGTGGAGTAGGTATGATGGATTGGGGGGGGGGTGGAGTGGGTATGATGGATTGGGGGGGGGTGGAGTAGGTATGATGGATTGGGGGGGGGGGGTGGAGTAGGTATGATGGAATGGGGGGGTGGAGTAGGTATGATGGATTGGGGGGTGGAATAGGTATGATGGATTGGGGGGTGGAATAGGTATGATGGATTGGGGGGGTGGAATAGGTATGATGGATTGGGGGGGTGGAATAGGTATGATGGATCGGGGGGGGTGGAATAGGTATCATGGATTGGGGAGAATATTGAAAGAATAGATGCGCTGGATTTTGGCGGGGTTAATATTGGTAAAGTTGTTGTTGTTATTTATTTTTGTAACTTAATCCTGAATAAAGCATTTAACAGTGCAATTTCATGAGATCATTTACAAGGGCGTGATTAGGGGCAGGCAGTTCAGGGTTTGGGTGGGGCAACTGGTGGCGAGTAACTCCTAAGGCCTGGCTAGTAGCTCAGGACTTGAAAATTTGAGCCCTGGTTACAGTATATAGTTAGCCAGGTTGAAAAAAAGACACAAGTGCATTTAGTTCAACCAAAAATAAATAAATAAATATAAAAAAAACTGAAAACCTCCATATAGAGAACTCTGGTCATATTCCCCCTTAATCTCCTCTTCTCAAGGGTGAAAAAAAATATTTCAGCTAAACTTTCCTCATAGTTGAGCTCCTCCATGCCTCTTATCACTTTGGTTGCTCTGCTCTGCACTTTCTCCAGTTCCCCATTCCCAATATCCTTTTTTGTGAACTGGTGCCCAAAACTGAATTGCATATTCCAAATGAGGTCCTACTTGTGTTTTGTACAGGGGAAAATTTCTCTATGGAAACTATATCTCTTTTATTACAAGAAACCAAATTTGCCACATAGTTGCCTAATCAAACAGTGCACTAAGTTCTGCCTGTAAGTTGGAATACATCCTGTAAAGACATTATTCTGCTGCATGACACGGTGTCAACTGTGCGGGGTCGAGAAGCCAGAATGAGTAACTAGCTGTTAATGGGCTTCCCCGCTGACAGCTGAATAAAAAAAAAAATGTTTTGGTCTGGTATGGATTTTAAGGGAAACCCCACTGCAAAATGTAAAAAAAAACACCCCAAAATCCATACCAGACCCTTATCCGAGCATGCAGCCTGGCAGGTCAGGAAATGGGGGGACGAGCAAGCGCCCCCCCCCCCTCCTGAACCATACCAGGCCACATGCCCTCAAATTGTTTTTTTTTTTTGAGGTGGGGGCTCCGCCCCCTCCACCCCAATGCACCTTGTCCCCATGTTGATGGAGACAAGGGGCTCTTCTCCACAACCCTGAGCTGTGGAGGTCTGCGGGCGGGGGGATTTATCAGAATATGGAAGACACCTTTAACAAGGGGGCCTAAAGATCCTGGCCCCCCCATGTGAATAAGTATGGGGTACATAGTAACCCTACCCAGTCACCAAAAAAGTGTCAAAAAGTACTAAAAACACAGGGACAGTTTTTGACCATTCCTTTATTACAAAAAATAAATAAAAACCAATGTCCCCCGATGTAGATTTATCATCAATTATGACACCGCCACACTGTCAGACCCAAAAAAGAACAAAAAAACTGCTCCACCCATTATGAAGGCAAACCACTGAATGACCAGGAGTGATGACACATGGATCCTCCTCCGCCTGTTGACAGTTCTTATATAGTTCTTATATAGGTAATGTCATGGACCGGTCCATGCTGGGTCAGTGATGTCACAAGGGGGCAGTGCCACCAGGTGACATCACCAGGTGGCCCTGCCCTTACCTACAGTATATAAGAACTGTCAACAGGCGGAGGAGGAGCCAGGTGTTGTCACTTCCGGTCGCGGCCGAGACCGGAAGTATCCTTGTGTTTGAAGCTGTACTGCTGAAATTTTAACGGTGAGTTACTACTGTACTTTGTCCTTTTAATAAATTGTTTTTATTACTTCACAATGGAGCCCCTATTCTCTCATTGCATGTTATCCGCATTCTGATGAGTTTTGAAACTGATCAACGTTCTCTGGTTTCGGATACCCCTGCATACTTATTGAGTGCTCTGAAAGCTTGGCTTGACCTGTAAGGGTTTGTGAATGAGGTTAGAGGCTGGGGCAAACCATTAGCGCACTGTGGATGGTGAAACTTCTTGGATGAATTGGACTTCATATCTTTATGCACATGCACTTTATTCTATGAACTGTGTTTCTCGGATTGAACATTATGATTGTAACAAAACGTCCCACACTCCGCTTGAGTGCTTTCGTCATATACCACTTCCTTCCAGTCTGAATATAGATATCAGATATTCCAAGCCGCTTACAAGCACAAAACAAGACGATACTTGCTTGATTGCTGAACATGGACTCTTTATTAGAACCAGAATACAAGTCTTGTATACAGTAGAAGAGGAGGTTCCTACCTCCTGATTAGGGATGAGCTTCGTGTTCGAGTCGAACATACGTTCGACTCGAACATCGGCTGTTCGATCGTTCGACGAAGATCGAACGATTTGGGCCGTTCGCGCCAAATTCGAGTGACGCGAACGGCCCACAATGCACTACGCCATCGCAGTGTCATCCAGGCGCTGTGATTGGCCAAGCATGCACTGTGACCCCGCATGCTTGACCAATCACAGCGCCGGCAGCGAGGAGAGCAATGATTGGCCACAGGCAGGATGCCTGTGGCCAATTATTGCTGAGGGTGTTTAGTACACGCCCCACACTATAAAAGGCCGCCAGCACGGCGGCCTAGTGTAGTGTGTTCCGGAGCAGGGATAGAGCAGCATAGGCAGGGACAGTGACTTTTATTTCTTTCTTGCTTAACCTGGATTCCTTTAGTTTAGGGAAAGAGAAGGATAGGTAGGGAGAGTGTCAGTGTGTTTTGTGCTTGTGCTATAGTGTGCTTAAAAAAAACATTTTTTCTAGGGACAGAAAACTGTAGGTAGGGAGAGTGTCAGTTTCTTTCACTGTGCAAGTCCTTGTTTCTAGGGACCTGGAAGGACAGTGAGTGAATTCTCCTTGTGCTATATTGTGCTTAAAAAAAACATTTTTTCTAGGGACAGAAAACTGTAGGTAGGGAGAGTGTCAGTTTCTTTCACTGTGCAAGTCCTTGTTTCCAGGGACCTGGAAGGACAGTGAGTGAATTCTCCTTGTGCTATATTGTGCTTAAAAAAAAACATTTTTTCTAGGGACAGAAAACTGTAGGTAGGGAGAGTGTCAGTTTCTTTCACTGTGCAAGTCCTTGTTTCCAGGGACCTGGAAGGACAGTGAGTGAATTCTCCTTGTGCTATATTGTGCTTAAAAAAAACATTTTTTCTAGGGACAGAAAACTGTAGGTAGGGAGAGTGTCAGTTTCTTTCACTGTGCAAGTCCTTGTTTCCAGGGACCTGGAAGGACAGTGAGTGAATGCTCCTTGTGCTATAGTGTGCTTAAAAAAAACATTTTTTCTAGGGACAGAAAACTCTAGGTAGGGAGAGTGTCAGTTTCTTTCACTGTGCAAGTCCTTGTTTCCAGGGACCTGGAAGGACAGTGAGTGAATTCTCCTTGTGCTATAGTGTGCTTAAAAAAAAAAAATTTCTAGGGACAGAAAACTGTAGGTAGGGAGAGTGTCAGTTTCTTTCACTGTGCAAGTCCTTGTTTCCAGGGACCTGGAAGGACAGTGAGTGAATTCTCCTTGTGCTATATTGTGCTTAAAAAAAACATTTTTTCTAGGGACAGAAAACTGTAGGTAGGGAGAGTGTCAGTTTATTTCACTGTGCAAGTCCTTGTTTCTAGGGACTGGGAAGGACAGTGAGTGAATTCTCCTTGTGCTATAGTGTGCTTAAAAAAAACATTTTTTCTAGGGACAGAAAACTGTAGGTAGGGAGAGTGTCAGTTTCTTTCACTGTGCAAGTCCTTGTTTCCAGGGACCTGGAAGGACAGTGAGTGAATTCTCCTTGTGCTATAGTGTGCTTAAAAAAAACATTTTTTCTAGGGACAGAAAACTGTAGGTAGGGAGAGTGTCAGTTTCTTTCACTGTGCAAGTCCTTGTTTCCAGGGACCTGGAAGGACAGTGAGTGAATTCTCCTTGTGCTATATTGTGCTTAAAAAAAACATTTTTTCTAGGGACAGAAAACTGTAGGTAGGGAGAGTGTCAGTTTCTTTCACTGTGCAAGTCCTTGTTTCTAGGGACTGGGAAGGACAGTGAGTGAATTCTCCTTGTGCTATAGTGTGCTTAAAAAAAACATTTTTTCTAGGGACAGAAAACTGTAGGTAGGGAGAGTGTCAGTTTCTTTCACTGTGCAAGTCCTTGTTTCTAGGGACTGGGAAGGACAGTGAGTGAATTCTCCTTGTGCTATAGTGTGCTTAAAAAAAACATTTTTTCTAGGGACAGAAAACTGTAGGTAGGGAGAGTGTCAGTTTTTTTCACTGTGCAAGTCCTTGTTTCTAGGGACTGGGAAGGACAGTGAGTGAATTCTCCTTGTGCTATATTGTGCTTAAAAAAAACATTTTTTCTAGGGACAGAAAACTGTAGGTAGGGAGAGTGTCAGTTTCTTTCACTGTGCAAGTCCTTGTTTCTAGGGACCTGGAAGGACAGTGAGTGAATTCTCCTTGTGCTATATTGTGCTTAAAAAAAACATTTTTTCTAGGGACAGAAAACTGTAGGTAGGGAGAGTGTCAGTTTCTTTCACTGTGCAAGTCCTTGTTTCTAGGGACCTGGAAGAACAGTGAGTGAATTCTCCTTGTGCTATATTGTGCTTAAAAAAAACATTTTTTCTAGGGACAGAAAACTGTAGGTAGGGAGAGTGTCAGTTTCTTTCACTGTGCAAGTCCTTGTTTCCAGGGACCTGGAAGGACAGTGAGTGAATGCTCCTTGTGCTATAGTGTGCTTAAAAAAAAAATTTTTTCTAGGGACAGAAAACTCTAGGTAGGGAGAGTGTCAGTTTCTTTCACTGTGCAAGTCCTTGTTTCCAGGGACCTGGAAGGACAGTGAGTGAATTCTCCTTGTGCTATAGTGTGCTTAAAAAAAACATTTTTTCTAGGGACAGAAAACTGTAGGTAGGGAGAGTGTCAGTTTCTTTCACTGTGCAAGTCCTTGTTTCCAGGGACCTGGAAGGACAGTGAGTGAATTCTCCTTGTGCTATATTGTGCTTAAAAAAAACATTTTTTCTAGGGACAGAAAACTGTAGGTAGGGAGAGTGTCAGTTTCTTTCACTGTGCAAGTCCTTGTTTCTAGGGACCTGGAAGGACAGTGAGTGAATTCTCCTTGTGCTATATTGTGCTTAAAAAAAACATTTTTTCTAGGGACAGAAAACTGTAGGTAGGGAGAGTGTCAGTTTCTTTCACTGTGCAAGTCCTTGTTTCCAGGGACCTGGAAGGACAGTGAGTGAATGCTCCTTGTGCTATAGTGTGCTTAAAAAAAAACATTTTTTCTAGGGACAGAAAACTCTAGGTAGGGAGAGTGTCAGTTTCTTTCACTGTGCAAGTCCTTGTTTCCAGGGACCTGGAAGGACAGTGAGTGAATTCTCCTTGTGCTATAGTGTGCTTAAAAAAAACATTTTTTCTAGGGACAGAAAACTGTAGGTAGGGAGAGTGTCAGTTTCTTTTACTGTGCAAGTCCTTGTTTCCAGGGACCTGGAAGGACAGTGAGTGAATTCTCCTTGTGCTATATTGTGCTTAAAAAAAACATTTTTTCTAGGGACAGAAAACTGTAGGTAGGGAGAGTGTCAGTTTCTTTCACTGTGCAAGTCCTTGTTTCTAGGGACCTGGAAGGACAGTGAGTGAATTCTCCTTGTGCTATATTGTGCTTAAAAAAAAAAAATTTCTAGGGACAGAAAACTGTAGGTAGGGAGAGTGTCAGTTTCTTTCACTGTGCAAGTCCTTGTTTCTAGGGACCTGGAAGGACAGTGAGTGAATTCTCCTTGTGCTATATTGTGCTTAAAAAAAATTTTTTTTCTAGGGACAGAAAACTGTAGGTAGGGAGAGTGTCAGTTTCTTTCACTGTGCAAGTCCTTGTTTCTAGGGACCTGGAAGGACAGTGAGTGAATTCTCCTTGTGCTATATTGTGCTTAAAAAAAACATTTTTTCTAGGGACAGAAAACTGTAGGTAGGGAGAGTGTCAGTTTCTTTCACTGTGCAAGTCCTTGTTTCAAGGGACAGAGAAGGACACCTGAAGGTAGCCCTTATTGCTTTTTTCCCATCTCCCTGCAGGCCATCTATTAGAATGTCTGGAAGGCAAACAAGGAGAGGCAGACAGTCAGGAGGCAATAAAAGAGGGCAAGCAGGCTCTGTGTCTGGGGGCAACAGTGCTGGTCGTGGACGCGGTGCATTGTCATCAGCACATGGCCATGGGACACGCTTGTCCTTCTTTTCCGCAGCTGGACATGTTGAGCCACATCATGCCGAAGACTTGGTAGAGTGGATGACCAAGCCCTCCTCCTCCTCCTCATCCTCTCTCACCCAGGCTCAGGGTACTGGCAAAGCAGCTGCCAAAGCGTCCTCTTCCCTGGTATCAATGTCAGACTCATCATCAGTCACTCCTTCGCTAGACCCACCATGTCCTCCTCCTGAGGAGTCCCCCGAACTGTTTGAGCACAGTGTTGGGTACATGCTCCAGGAGGATGCCCAGCGTTTCGAAGGGTCTGATGATGAAACCCAGCTACAGGAAGGCACTAGGGTGAGAGCAGACAGAGGGGATGCTCAAGAAGGACACCAATCTGGCAGTCATGTTCCAGCAGCTGCAGCATACTGCCAGATTGGCTCCAGTGATGAGGAGGGAGGGGATGATGAGGTCACTGACTCCACGTGGGTGCCTAATAGGAGAGAGGAGGAGGAGGATGAGGAGGAGGCACATCTCCAACGAGACAGGATGCCCTTTGGTGGCCAGCGTAAGGGCAGTACACCGACGGAATCACACCGCAGAGCTCCGCCTGTGCAGGGCGCTGCCTCTGCCCGTCATTCAAAAAGTTCCTTGGTGTGGGCCTTTTTTGAGGCTAGTGCATCAGATCGCACAGCTGCTGTTTGCAACATATGTCTCAAGCGTATATCGCGTGGCCAAAACATCAGCCGCTTGGGTACCACATGCCTGACCAGACATATGTTGACCTGCCATGCAGCTCGTTGGCAAGCCTACCTCAAAGACCCACACCAAAGAACAAAGCGGACCTCTCCTTGCACCGCATCAGCTGGGATCTCCAACCCCACTATAACTTCAGTCCTCTCTGAAACATGCACTGAGAGGAATGAAGGTGTAGAATTAGGTGTGTCACAGCCAAGTACTTGCGGCCACTCTGCTAGCAGTACACCGACGTCCGATTCTAGCAGGCAAATTTCCCTGCCCCAGCTGCTGGACCGTCGAAAGAAGTTCACTCCCAGCCATCCACATGCCCAGCGGTTGAATGCTAGCTTGGCTAAATTGCTAGCGCTTCAACTGCTGCCTTTTCAGTTGGTAGACTCGGCCCCCTTCCGTGAGTTTGTGCAATGTGCGGTTCCTCAGTGGCAGGTTCCCAAACGCCACTTTTTCTCACGGAAGGCTATTCCGGCTCTCTACCGGCATGTGGAAGGCAATGTCTTGGCCTCGCTGGACAGGGCGGTCAGCGGTAAGGTGCATATTACCGCTGACTCATGGTCCAGCAGGCATGGACAGGGACGTTACCTTTCTTTCACGGCCCATTGGGTCACTCTTTTGGCAGCTGGGAAGGATGCAGGACAAGGTGCAGTAGTGTTGGAGGTTGTCCCACCGCCACGCCTCCAAAATGCTACTACTGGTTGTGACACACCTCTCTCCTCCACCCCCTCCTCTTCTTCTTCCTCCATGGCCTCTTCCTGTGGTTTGTCCTATGAACCAGCGGTGCTCCGTAGCCGTTCACGGGGCTACGCAAGTACGCAGGCAAAAAGATGCCATGCCGTGCTTGCGCTGGTGTGTTTGGGGGACAGAAGCCACACTGGGGCAGAGGTCCTGTCTGCTCTGCAGGGCCAGGCCGAGAGGTGGTTGACGCCATGCCAGCTTAAGCCAGGAATGGTGGTTTGCGACAATGGCACCAACCTCCTCTCCGCCCTCCGACAGGGACAACTGACCCATGTGCCCTGTGTGGCTCACGTCCTTAACCTGGTGGTGCAGCGGTTCTTGGGCAGGTACCCGGGCTTACAGGATGTCCTGAGGCAGGCCAGGAAAGTCTGTGTGCATTTCCGCAGATCTTATAATGCCAGTGCTCGCCTGGCTGAGCTGCAAAAGGAGTTGAACCTGCCCAAGAACCGCCTTATATGTGACATGCCCACCAGGTGGAACTCAACGTTGGCCATGCTGCAGCGGCTGCACACGCAGCAGAGGGCCATCAATGAGTACCTGTGCGACTACGGCACCAGGACAGGGTCAGGGGAGCTTGGTTTTTTTTCTCCACGCCAGTGGGGCATGATCAGGGATGCATGCACTGTCCTGGCACCATTTGAGGAGGCCACGAGGATGGTGAGCAGTGACAGTGCATGCATCAGTGACACTGTACCTCTTGTCCACCTGTTGGAGCACACGCTGCGTGGAATAATGGACAGGGCACTTGAGGCAGAACAGAGGCAGGAAGAGGAGGACTTCCTTGCCTCTCAAGGCCCCCTTTACCCAGACAGTGTTCCTTCTGTCCCACCCATCGCACAGGAAGAGGAAGAGGAGGAGGAGGAGGAGGAGGAGGAGGATTGTGTCAGCATGGAGGTGGAGGCTGGCACTCAGCATCATCAGCAGCAGTCTTTTAGGGATGATTTACAGTCCCAAGAAACCAGTGGACTTGTACGTGGCTGGGAGGAGGTGACTGCGGATCATGTCGTCCTTACTGACCCAGAGGACTCCGGAGCGAATGCCTCAGCAAACCTACGCTGCATGGCCTCCCTGATCCTGCAAAGTCTGCGGAAGGATCCTCGTATTCTTCGGATCAAGGAGAGGGACCATTACTGGCTGGCCACTCTCCTTGATCCACGGTACAAGGGTAAGGTTGCGGACCTTATGTTACCGTCGCAGAGGGAGCAGAGGATGAGACAACTCCGGGAGGCCTTGCAGAAAGGTCTGTGCAACGCGTTCCCAGAGACTGGGAGGTTACAAACTCCTGGTCCAGGACAACGAGTTGCTGAGGCTTCGGCCAGTCAAAGAAGGAGCGGTGGGGAAGGTGGCCGTCTGACCGATGCGTTCAGACAATTCTTTAGTCCGCAGCCCCAAAGTATGATTGGTTCCAGCAACCATCGCCAGCGTCTGATAAACATGGTGCAGGAATATCTAGGGGCAAGGTCAGACTTGGACACCTTCCCCACCGAAAATCCTCTGGCTTACTGGGTCTTGAGGATGGATCACTGGCCAGAGCTTGCACAGTATGCAATTGAGCTACTGGCCTGTCCTGCATCCAGCGTTCTTTCGGAACGCACATTCAGTGCTGCTGGAGGATTTGTCACGGATCACAGGGTGCGCCTGTCCACCGACTCGGTTGATCAACTGACTTTCATCAAGATGAACCAGTCTTGGATCACCACCAGCTACCACACACCTGATGCTGATATAACAGACTAATTGATTTTAACATGTCACGTCCCTTCAAGACTGATGCTGATGCTGAGTGCCTGTGCTGTTATGTTGACTGGCTATCCTCCTCCTCCGAGTCCTCAATGATACGATTGATGATGATAGCTTTGAAGATCATTTTTGTTTATGGGTGCCGCCACCAGTGGCTAAGGCCCAATTTTTCAGCCCCTGTTTTACAGGGGCGTGTACTTACAATTTTTTTAGCAATAATTTGCCATAGGGCTCATTGCTGTGCTCCAAGTACAGTATCTGTGAGGGGTTGTAGTGTTGTGCCACCAGTGCCTAAGGCCCAATTTTTCAGCCCCTGTTTAACAGGGGCGTGTCATTACAATTTTTGAAGCAATACTTTGCAACAGGGCTCATTGCTGTGCTCCAAGTACAGTATCTGTGAGGGGTTGTAGTGTTGTGCCACCAGTGCCTAAGGCCCAATTTTTCAGCCCCTGTTCAACAGGGGCATGCAATTACAATTCTTGATGTAATAATTCACAGCAGGGCCCATTCCTGCACCCACCAAGAGTAAGTCTGAGGGCTTACAGTGTTGTGGCAACGCCACCACCACCACCACCACGAAAGGCCCAATTTTTCAGCCACTGTTCAAAAGGGGCATGTAATTACAATTCTTGATCTAATAATTCACAGCAGGGCCCATTCCTGCACCCACCAAGAGTAACTCTGAGGGCTTACAGTGTTGTGGCAACACCACCACCACCACCACCACCACGAAAAGCCCAATTTTTCAGCCCCTGTTCAACAGGGGCATGCAATTACAATTCTTGATCTAATAATTCACAGCAGGGCCCATTGCTGCACCCACCAAGAGTAACTGTCAGGGCTTACAGTGTTGTGGCACCAGCACCACCATCAAAGCCCCAATTTTTACTACCACTGTTCAACAATTATATGTAATTAAAATTCCTGATATAATAGTTGACAGCAGGGCGTTCCAGCACCAACCAAGAGTAACTGTGAGTGCTTACAGTGTTGTGCCAACACCAACAACTAAGGGGCCTATTTCTGCAGAGTATATACGGCAGGTCCCTACTTTCAAACATCCAACTTACAAACGACTCCTACTTGCAAACGAAAGAAGACAACAGGAAGTGAGAGGAAATCTACCCCTAGGAAGGAAAATTCTCTCCTGTAAGAATAAATATGGGAGAAAGGTGTCTCCTCTGTACTGATGCTTTATCAGCAATCCTTGTTTCAAGAAAAACACCACATTTCAAAAACAGTTGTCATTGGGACGGAAAGTGAGGTGAAATGTTCTGAACAGGGGCACAGACAGCAAAACAAATGTTACAGGGGTGATAACCCTTACCTATGTTTCCCAAAAAGTTTAAAAATAGATTTTTGGGCTGGAGCTACAGTTCAACAATGTACCTGTTCAAAATTACAAACACATTCTACATAAGAACAAACCTACAGTCCCTGTCTTGTATGCACCGCCTGTATACGGCTGTTCAGAGTATATAGGGCCTTTTTTATTTTATGTGCGGGGTTCCCCTTAATATCCATACAAGACCCAAAGGGGCTGGTAATGGGCTGGGGTGGGGGGGGGGTCATGGGGTAGCTATGCCATTTTTCTTAAAGATTTTCATCCATATTACCGGGACCAGACATTACATTAAAGCCGCAAGAAGTTTTAAATGGCTTTTTTTTCCTTTAGAAGTGTCATTTTGTGCAGGGACAGTTCTAAACACGGGAAACACGTGGCACTTCACAGGCATACTTTAGACACCCCCCAGGTACGATATTTAAAGGAATATTTGACTTTTTTTTTCACTTTATGCATCATTAAAATGACTGCTCCCGAAAAACGACCGTTTTTAAAACTTCTTTTTGCATTGATACATGTCCCCTGGTGCAGAACCCGGGTTCCCAAACCCTTTTTAGGACAATAACATGCATAATAGTTGTTATAATTAGCACTTTAGAATTCGAACGTTCGCATCCATTGTATTTAATAGGGTTCTAATGTTCGTACGAACTTTCGGTCCGTTCGCGGGTTCTGGTGCGAACCGAACCCGGGGGTGTTCGGCTCATCACTACTCCTGATGATATTACTCTAACAAGACACTTGTAATCATAAACATAAATTAACATGAGCTAATTAACTAATCCCTTAGGGCAGCCAATGTGACCCCGTGCCTGTCAGGATTTCACTACAGGTCAGACTTGTTGTCACCGAGCTTCACACAATAGATGATACATTATCATAAGTATACACACAGGACACCTTCACACAATAGCAGGAGCTCCAGCAGGAGTTGGACCGCCTCCTACATTGTACAGAGGCCAATGTGATCAGCTCTTTCAATTAACATGTTGAGTTCAGAATCAAACAAACCAAGAATAGTCTTTATATATATCCTGGGAGATATTGTGAATAAATATAACTGTCCCATTTTTTTTTTTTATTGTTTATTTATAGTTTTTCAAAGTATACATAATAAGCCTGTAATCCAGACTCCAGCATACAGTCAGACATGGTAAACATAAAAAGGCATAAAAAACAATGCAACAAAGATCTTGAATATACATCTCCAGGTATAGGACAGGAAGTGGTATAATCAGAACATACTCCAAAGGCACAAGTAGCGAATCGGAGGTCTAATGTGACTAGTGAATCATAGGTATATTTGTTGAGAGTGAACAAACATGGGACGGGTCAGAGGGAAGGTATAAAACCTTCCCTGTCGTATAATCATAGGGAACCCAGGAATAATATCCTGGAATCAGCAAGGGTTTGGATCCGGATCAGCACTGTATGTCGAGGAGTCCCAGCTGTCCCAAATGCATTCGAACTTGGGGAGGCTGTCAGCGACCACAGCGGTGAGGCGTTCCATCCTCCTAATGTCAGCCACAGCTACTAGAAAGTGTGCAAACGTGGGAGGGGCAGTATCTCGCCAACGTTGGGGGATAACTCGCTTGGCAGCTAACAAGAGAAAGGCCATCAACTTATGATGACATTTGGGCAATCTCGGGAGGGGAAGACCTAATAACATATGCAGGGGTTGGAAAGGGACAGAGACCCCAAGAACCTTTTCCAGACAAACATGGACTTGCGTCCAAAAGGGGATTAATATCGAACATTCCCAAAAAATTTGGATATGTGTGCCTGTTTCGGAACCACACCTCCAACACTGGCTGTGGGGGGTCAACTTCCGGGCTGCAAGGAACTCTGGGGTCCTATACCAAAACATAAGTATCTTATAAGTGGTTTCTTTGTGGGCCACACATCTGGAGACCTTAGATGCCGCGACCCATATTTTCCCCCAATCTAATAGTGATATAGGCCTGGCCAAAATGTCGGACCATTTTTCATATATGAATGTGGCTGTCCAGTGAGCGGGGGGGCTGAGTGTATGATTCGGTAAATAGTAGATATTTGATGTGGCTCATACGGTCCCTGGGAACACAGCCTTTCAAATGCAGTGGGGGGTTCCAATGTCAGGTTGGGGGCCTTGGAAGCAAAAAAATGTCTGATTTGGAGAAATGAGAAAAAAAGGGATTTCGGGACTTGGTGTTTGGACTGTATATCAGAAAACGAGAGAAGCTTACGTGTTACCGGGTGTACAAGATGGCGGATTTGAAAAATACCCGCCTGGGTCCATGGCAGCATAGATTCATATGAGAGGCTATCAGGAATGTCTGGATTAAAAAGCACATTTGTAAGGGGGGGGGCATGGAGAAGACAGGGAATACCTACTGGAACACCTCTTCCAAATGGAGAGGGTAAAAAGCATAGGGTTCAAACATATTTTGCGCAGTTGAGGAGTATATTTATCAGAGGAAGGCCATAACATGGAGCATGGGTGAGCAGGGACAGTAATTCCCATCTCAATCTCCGACCACCTATTCTGAGCTTTTCTAGATGTCCATGAGGTTACAGCTCTCAGATGAGTGGCATAATAGTACTTTATGACATCTGGAGCTCCCAGACCGCCACGAGAGCGTGGAGCCAAAAGGACTGTGCTAGCTATCCTGTGGGAGGCATCAGTCCAAATAAAATTGAGAAAATATCTATGGATGGTTTTCAGCTGTGTCATCGGGATCGGGATGGGGAGAGTCTCAAAGAAATATAGTAATTTAGGGAGTATGGACATTTTGAGAACGTTTATCCTCCCAAGCAGAGACAGGGGTAGTTTTGTCCAGGACTTTAATAATCTATGTATTTCTGAGAACAATGAGGGGATATTCACCTGGTATAAGGTAGAGTAGGAGGGAGATATGTGTATAGCTAAGTATTTAAGGGATTGAGTGCACCAACGGTATCTAAAGGTGTTTTGTAGGTGAGTAAGTGTATCAGGTGGGATATTTATTGGCAAGGCTTCTGTTTTGGATGGATTTACTTTGGAACCCGAGAGGTTGCCAAATAGGTCAAGGAGTTTGTGGAGAGAGGGTAAAGATATGTGTAGGCGTGTGATGGTTAACAGAATATCATCTGCAAAGAGGGACAGCTTGTACTCCCTGTGTCTCAACGCCACCCCCCCTATATCGGGATGGAGTCTGATGGCAGTAGCTAAAGGTTCCAGGCTAAGGATAAACAATAAAGGGGATAAGGGGCAACCCTGTCTAGTCCCATTACTAAGGGGGAATGGCGAAGAGACAGAAGAAGACAGCTGGACCTGGGAAGTGGGGGTAGAGTATAATGCAGTAAGAGCTTGGATAAATGGACCCGAAAAACCATATGTTGACAGAGTAGCAAACATGAAGGACCAATTTAAACGATCGAATGCTTTTTGAGCATCTAAGCTCAATATCAGAGCTGGCTTACCAGTCTTGGTTAACAGGTCAATGAGATCTATAGTTCGTCTGGTATTATCCCCAGCATGTCTAGAAGGAACAAATCCCACCTGATCCTTGTGTATTAAAGTAGGGAGGAGAAGGGATAACCTATTTGCCAATACCTTAGTGAATATTTTATAATCGGAATTTAAAAGGGCTATTGGGCGATAGTTATCTGGTAGAGAGGGGTCCTTACCCGGCTTCGGGATAACCGTAATGTAGGCATGTAGAAATTGGGGGTGGGGAACTGTTCCGGCCATCAGAGATTCAAAAAGGGTCAGCATATGGGGGAGTAAAATTGGGAGAAACTTCTTGTAGTAGGAGTAAGGGAGACCATCTGGGCCTGGGGCTTTGTGTGTTGGGAGGTGCTTAATTATCTGGGAGATCTCTTCAGCTGTGATAGGTGAATTAAGTCCTTTACGGTCTGCCTGGGATAATTTAGGTAAATTTAGGGATTCAACAAAGGAATCATATTTCTCATGGGCGAACTGGGATCCAGATTCTGAGGAGATACAATTATAAAGTTTCCTATAATATGACTCAAAGACCCTGGTCATGGTTCTAGGGCAGTAAGTAGGTTTCCCGTCTGGCTGAATTATAAAATTCGGTATGGAATTGTTGGGACGAGGTTTTAGGCGATTGACCAGGATACTGTGGGGTTTATTAGCAAACTCATAATATTTTTGCTTTGACCAAAGCATTGATTTAGTGGTTGCACTCTTATCCAAAGATTTGATACGGTTTCTCAAAGATACCACTTTACGAAGGTTCCCCACTGTGGGATGTACAAGAAGGTCTTTTTCAGCCCTCACCAGGTCGGCTAAGTGGGTCGAGCGCTGTAGAGCACGATCCCTCTTAAGGCGGGATCCAGAGGCTATACATTCACCCCTGAAGACCGCCTTGTGAGCCTCCCAAAGGGTGGAGGTCTTTGAAACTGAACCAGCATTGAGTTGGAAAAATTCGATCAGGCTGCGTTCCAGGTGTGAGTGGGTTTCGGGGATACTCAGGAGAGATTCGTTAAGACGCCAGTGGCAGGTCCTAGGTGTGGGTGTGGACAGTATGAGATTTAGGGTAATAGGTGCATGATCAGACCATGTAATCGGGTGAATATTAGAGTCAACCAGATGTGTCACCAACGGTGGTGAAATAAAGAAATGATCCAATCTCGTGTATAACCTGTGTGGAGGTGGGAAAAAAGTGAATTGCTTAGCTATCGGATGTTTCACTCTCCAAGAGTCTAGCAACTTGTGGGTTCTAAGTAATCTACGAAATGCCGTAGAGGATTTTTGTACCCGTGTCGAGGGTGGATTTTTAAGCAGGGAGAGCCTATCTTTGGTTGGGGACATACACAAATTAAAGTCTCCACCTATTATCATGAAGGGTTGGGAGGAAGTCTGGAGCTTCTCAAAAAAAACTTCAAGGAACCCAATCTGTTTCGAGTTGGGAGCATATATGTTTGCAAGTGTGAAGGATGTGTTCATGTGGTCACAGTCCAGGAGAATAAAACGACCATGTGGATCCAAAAATGAAGACTTGACCCGAATGGCCGAAGTCTTCCTAAACAGGATGGCCACCCCTGCTTTACCAGAGGGGTCAGAGGCCACAAAAGTAGTGGGGAAGTGCTTAGATGCGAATTTACATGAGCCATCAGCCTTAAAATGGGTCTCCTGGACCATGACCACATCCGCATCTGAAGATCTAAACTCCTTCAATGCCATCCAGCATTTGGAAATGGAGCCCAGGCCCTTAACATTGTAAGATAATACATTTATGGCCATTCAGAGGTATGAACAGGAAAGCATATGTCATCGTTAAATACCATGTCGAGAGCACTAACCATGATGCAGTGGTACTAGAATCTGGGTCAGTACTTTCGTATTTTAGAAAAAAATGAAATGAGGTGGAAACACATCTGTGTTTCTTGGATAGGTCAAAAATGGACCTATAGACAGTTAGATAATACCAGGAACATAAACAGTTAAATTTAAACAGTACAGATAGGATCCAACAACAATGGAGGAGGTAGTTAGAGTCCAAAAAAAAATGGACAAAAAATATAGAGCTCACGTGGTGTCCATGTAAAAATTGGACCAGGAGAAAATGGAAGCACAGAAAAAAGAAAACAAAAAACCAGCAACAACAACAAAAAAAGAACCATAAAGGCATAGTGCCCGAAGGGGGAAAGTCCCCCTGGGGGTTATGATCACAGTCAAGGACCAGGAAAAGTAGGTGAGGGCACGGCAGCCCGAATGGACCATCCCACCATCCCCAATCCCCCTCAGACATCATTGTCAGCATTAAAGGGAACTAAACGGGAGTTCGTCATCGTAGGACAGTACAGGGACTGTCAACTTAGTGGAAGAAGACGCAATCAAACGTTCAAGCCTTAGGCCGCAGGTAGTAAAAAAAAAAACTGAAAATATGGAAGTGATGACAGGAAAGGACAATCCAGGTATGGATCGAAATCTCTTTTCAAGAGAATATACAATTACATTTCAGCGTGGGTAAGATCAGAATGGACCTTTCAGTGAAGGAGCTCTCTGGGGGGTGAAAGTAGTATTGCGGGGTCTCCGGCGTGCAGGGGTCCATATCTTTCCGGGGGTGGAAAGGGGTCTGGATAGTGTTGATTGCGGTAGCAAATTCTCTTCAGGAATAGGGGGAAGACCCAGGCTTCTGATGAAAGGGTCACATTCCTGCAAATCTCTCAGAGAGTGTTGTGAGCCATCCATAGTAACAGTGAGACGGAATGGGAAACCCCAGCGATAGGGAACCTGGTGATTTTGTAGATGAGCTGTGACAGGTTTCAAAGCACGGTGTTTAGCCAGAGTGATGGGGGACAAATCACTAAACAGTTGAATCTTCGCTCCCTTAAAATCAATTCTTGATCTGTTGCGGGTGGCTACGGTCAGAGCTTCTTTACTTTCATAAAAATGGAAGCGCACTATTATATCTCTAGGGTTCGCTCCTTGGGGGGGTTTTGGAGCCAGAGACCTGTGTGCCCTGTCAAGCCTCCAGTCTATATCTGGTATGTCAGGGGCTAGATGGATGAACAGGGCCAGCAAATATGAACGGATGTCTTTGTCAGTAACTGCTTCTGGGACCCCACGTATTCTCAGGTTCTGTCTCCTTTCCCTGTTCTCGAGATCTTCTTGTTGCAATTGTAACTGCGCCACTGTATTTTTCAGGGAAGCATTCTCGTCTTCTATGACATGAACATAATTGATCATATCATCAAACTTAGTCTCTAGGGTGTTTGTACGTTCCCCTAGGTGATCTATCTCCCCTCTGAGCTCGTGGGCTAGTTTGCTTACCGCCTTAGTAATGTTGTCCGTGAGGCCTTGGAGCAGGGCCTGGAGCCAGAGATCTAGTACTTCCACAGTCACCAGGGCTGTCATCGGAGGCTGTGATGAGATCTGCGGATGTTGCTGCACGGGCAGGGTAGGAGAAAGCTCACCCAATGGAGTTGCGTCCGGAATTTCCTCCGCGGTCGTCATATTACCTGAGGCCGGGGATTGAGGCCTATACGCGAAGCGATCCATGAGGGAAAGATGGGGTGCGGCCTGCGGCGCGGTCGTCTTGTAGAAGCGTCGCTGATCTCCGATCTTACCCATAAACGGGATCACTCGATGGCTGAGTAGTTCCCGGAGCTATTGAGACTGCTCCCGGGACGAATGGCGCGGATGTAGCGGAGCGGGAGTCGTTTAGGGACGGGATGAGGCCGGAGCTCTGGTCCTACACGTCCACCATCTTCACGAGCCACGCATGCGCCATAACTGTCCCATTTTAAGTAATTCAAGACATATTTTTTCAGTCACCCCGTGCCAGGATGGCACAGGGTGACTTAGACATAAGAGGTGCATGGGGAGCTGAAACAAGGGCCTCTCATCCTTTCCAAGGGATTCTGGGCTCCACGGGCCCTCCCGTCACAATGATTATTTACCTTCTGCACTAATTATCGTTTTTTAGTGTTCATTTGCACTTTTTGCGCTTATTGCACTTTACCTTTGGAAATACTGTCTTTGCACCTATTGAACTGTTTTCTTGCACATATTGAACAGATTTTTTGCACATTATTGTTGATATACATGTCCGTTGAAGATTTCCCTTCTTATATTTTGTACTTTGGTTTATGATTGATCATTTATTTATTATATACTAGTATTGAGTGAGCGGCTCATTTTTATGCTTTTAATTTTTTTTAGTGTGAGATGTTGGCAGCTACCCATTAGCACCCTCTTTTTTGTTGGTTTGCGCATTAGTATCTTAGCCTTTAACAGAGCTAAAAATAGCCACTGATTACTGTATAAATGTCACTGGCAGGGAAGGGGTTAACACTAGGGGGAGATCAAGGGGTTAAATGTGTTACCTCAGTGTGTTCTAACTGTAGGGAATGCCTGGGGGAGGAGACCAATCATTGTTCCTATATACTCTCCTCTCCCCTGCCAGAACGGGGATGTGTGTGTGTTTATACACACACACACATCCCCGTTCTGGCTCTGACAGGAGCAATCGTGGGTGCTCGGTAGACATTGCGGCTGCCGGGCACGCACATCGGCTCCTCAGTGATGCGGCGGGCACGTGTGCCCCTATACCCCTTAAAGCAGCCGCCATACAGCTACGGCGATTTGTGCAGGGGAGCCATTCTGCCGCTGTCAATCAACGGTGGGCGGTCAGTATGTACCCTTTACTCATTCACACAGGGGAGGGCGAGATTTGGAATCCAGATTCCAATAAGCCTCCTGCCTGTAGACCCCCACAACCACAGCCCAGAGTTGTCGGGAAGAGACCCTTGCCCCATCAACATGCAAGCACCCACCCCCCATGTTGATGGTATGTGCCCTTGTATAGTTCAGGGGGGGGCGCTCGCTCGTCCCCCCCTTTCCTGACCTGCCAGACTGCAAGCTCGGACAAGGGTCTGGTATGGATTTTTAAATTTTTGGCATTTTTTTCTTCTTTTTTTTTAAATAGCCGTGTGCTGGCAATTGCAACCGCGAGTCAATTTAAATGTGATTTGACTTGTTTTTTCTTCTTTAGAAATGTTATTTTTTCTGCAGCATATTCTATACATGCTACAGATGTGCCACTTTACAGGCAGACTAAGGGGACCCAACACGCATCATATTTAAGGTAATTTTTCATTTTTATTGTTTCACTTTAAGCATCACTAAAATCACTGCTCCTTTAAAAATAATTGTTTTGAAAAAAAAATTGCATTGATATATGTCCCCCAGGGCAGTACCCAGTACCCAAACCCCCAGACCCCTTTTATGACCAATTACTTGCATATAAGCCTTCAAAATAGGCACTTTTGATTTTTCCTGTTCAGCTCACATAGACTAGAATGGGGTTCGCCGTTCAGGTCAGAACTTTTCCCCTGTTTGGGAGTTCTGCTGCGAATCCAACAGGGGGTGTGTAGCCCATCTCTAGTTACCCCCGTAAGGTTTATTCTTGCCTTCCTTGTCCCATTGGGGAGATTTACCTTCACTTCCTGTCTCATAGCCAATCAGGAAATGAGAGGAAATCCCTGCAAATTAAGGGAATCTATTGGGGACCCCCAGGTCACCAGAACCAGTGTCCCTATTGGAATATTATTAGATGCTTTGGGGCCATCTTACATCTGCTGTTTTTTTTTTGCATTTTCATTGCTTGCAGGTTCAGTATAGCATGAAGTGCAGCTGTCAGGAAAAAAACACTGGCACTGGAATAATCTTCTTTTATATTCTTCATTTTAGTACACCATGATGCACAGATTTTACCCAATGATGCACTGGGGAAAAAAAAAAATCATGCTTTTAAAAGTCAGTTGTGTTGTCTTCAAAATGAATGGGTTGCCTTAAGCCCTGTACACACAATCGTATTTCCGATGGAATCAAATCCGATGGATTTTTCCATCGGAATTCCGATGAAGCTGACTTCCATCAGTCTTGCCTACACACCATCAGACAAAATTCCGACCGTCCCAAACACTGTGACGTACAACACGTACGACGGCACTATCAATGGGAAGTTTAAATATAATGGCGCCACCCTTTGGGCTGCTTTTGCTGATTTCGTGTTAACGCGTGTTAGTAAAAGTTTAGTGAGAGCCGATTCGCGCTTTTCAGTCTCCGTGCTTTTGAGTCTGTTACAACATGACGAATGTGCTATCTCCATTACGAACGCTAGTTTTACCAGACTGAGCGCTCCCATCTCCTAATTCAGTCTGAGCATGCATGTTTTTTTTCTCCGATGGAGTTCCACACAGACGATCGTAATTTCCTATCGTTTTTTTTCCATCTGAAAATTTTAAAACTTGTTCTATTGTTTTTCACCGATGGAAATAAGTCCGAAGGGGCCCACACATGTTCGGTTTGTCCGATGAAAACAGTCCATCGGACTGTTTTCATCTGTAAAACCGATCGTGTGTACAGGGCTTTACTGTTCTATATCACACAACAATGTGTGATATAACACATGTAATTGTGTATATGGTCATGTACTGCAATTACCAAAAAATAGCTTACTTTGCTGGGGTATCAAAATGCTCATATGCATACATGCATGCTTTGGCCAGAGCAAGCACAAGTATAAAGCCTCATACACACGATAGGATTTTCTGCGGACAAAGCGTAGGACTTTTGTCCGAAGGCCGTTGGCCAGGAACTTGTCTTGCATACAAACGGCAAAGAATTGTTGGCCAACAAACACATAACTATGTGGTTTTTCAGCCCTTTAGCGCCACCCTTTGGGCAACTTCTGCTAATGTTGTGTTATGGTGAGCATTGCTTCTGAGCATGCGTGTTTTTACTTTGGAGTTATGTCCGACGGACTTGTGTACACACAATCGGAAAATCCGACAAAACGCAATTGTCGGCAGACAATTTTAAAGCATGCTATCCCACATTTGTCTGGAAAATCTGACAACAATTGTCCGATGGAGGGTACAAATGGTCGAATTTTCCGACAACAGCCTGTCATCACACAATTCCTGTCGGATAATCTGATCGTGTGTACGAGGCTTTAGATTTCACACACTTGCTCTTTGTGAATGCATTCTATAATTATAAATACCACAATGTACACTGACTTATTTGCTTCAGGGTGAAGGTGTTTTTTTTAAAGCTGCTCCGTTATTAGCATGTGTACCCTTTATACCTTACTATCTTAGTTAGTAATCATGGGGCTTTTCATATTAGTTTTTTGTGTTTGCTTTAGCAGATACATTAAGGGCTTTTGTTCACTGATTGCATGAATATAAGCAGACTTTTGTGAACCCAGAGCACAAGTGTGCTTATAATCACACAATATACATCTGAAAATACTCACTGCCAGAGACGTTGCTAGAGCCTGGCACCCAGGGCATGTGCCCCAGGTCTTCTACAGAGTTCCCCAAGTCTCCTTTGAGATATGTAGGTTATACATTTGAACGTTTTGGAATTGGAATGTTGTATAATGTATCTACTTTTTGAATTCATCTATTATTTATTTTGTCATCGTAATGTGACAATTTTTAGACCAATTTATTTTTATTACACACGACCATTTTTCTCGTCGGGAAAAATAATTTTTTTTCTCTTTGACGAGAAAAACGACCGTGTGTGGGCTTTCCTGCATTTTTCCCAACGAGAAAAACGGCAAGAATCACGACGAGAAAAATTAGAACATGCTCTAATTTTTCTCGTCGTGATTCACAGCTTTTTTTTCCGCTGCAGTTTTCCCACAGGGAAACACTGCCAGGGAGCCTACACACGGTCGTTTTTCTCGACCAAGAGAAAAAATGTCAGGAAAACCGGCCGTGTGTAGGGGACCAAGCCGTTCCTCGTTTTTCCCGTCGATTTTCTCGACGGTGTTATTACCGTAGAGCAGTGTTTCTCAACTCCAGTCCTCAAGGCGCACCAACAGGTAATGTTTTTGGGATTTCCTGCAGATGAAACAGCTGTGGTAATTACTAAGGCAGTGAAACTGCTCAAATCACCTGTGCAAATCAATGGAAATCCCAAAAACATGACCTGTTGGTGCGCCTTGAGGACTGGAGTTGAGAAACCCTGCCGTAGAGAAAATCGATTGTGTGTACACGGCATTAGATTTGGTTTTAAGTAGTCATCATGGTATTCTACAATCCCTTTGACATTTTAATCTGTGTCGAGAGGTGCCTCTGGTCTATTAGGACATTAGAAATACCCCTGCATCATTCTACATGCTGTTAGTCTTTGTATATATGCATGTTTTTTTACTGTGTGTGTGTGTGTATATATATATATATATATATATATATATATATATACACAGTATATACAATTTTGTTTTCCTTTCCTGTCTTGTTTTCCTTGCTTACTATTAACCCAAAAATAGTACCTTTGTTTAATCCTTTTGTTGAGGAAAATAGGATGACTAATCATCTGATACAGCAAGTTTGCAATAATTAATGACCAATGTAAACTTTAAATTAATTTGCCATACATTTGGCATAAATCAACTGTTTGCTTTTCTCAGGAACCCTATTTGAGAAAAGAAGAGCAGAAGTGAAGATCAATATTTCAGTATTTATGCACCAACCAAAAATCTAATGTCAGCAGATGCAATAAATTACTTAATTTATTACTCTAGAGGGAAGGCTAAGCCGGTAGTTAACTTTAGCTTTTCCTAAATCTCCCAGTAGAGGGGCCAACCATAAAGAATATAATTGATCAAACGTATCATAAAATTCCACTTTTGGCCATTACTTTAGATAGATGTAGCCCAAATGATTGTAGGTTATGATTTAGCTAATCATAGTGCTTATGCTGCATCTCTCATTTGTGCTACTAACAATAACAAAGCTCATTAAGTGGCTGGTTAAATCATTAGAAAAACTAAGATAATAACTGTATATATTGCACCTACACTTTTGAAGACGGGTACTGTTGGAGGAATAATAGCTGGAGGAGCACCTGGATTATTTGATAGCAAAAATGCACAGAATATTTAAAGGTCAGTCTAGTTCTTCCTATACCTGTAAATCTATAAGGCCCCTTTCACACTGAGGTGCTTTGCAGGCGCTATTGCGCTCTAAATAGCGCCTGCAATGCGCCCCAAAAAAGCCTCTCAATACTATCCAATGTGAAAGCCCGAGGGCTTTCACACTGGAGCGTTGCGCTTGCAGGAGGCTCAAAAAACTCCTTCAAGCCGCATCTTTGAGGCGCAATAGGAGCGCTAAAAATAGCGCTCCTATAGCGCCCCTGCCCATTGAAAACAATGGGGTAGCGCCTCTAATACGCCCACAAAACGCCTCAAAGAGGCATTATTGCGGGCAATTTTAACCCTTTTTCGGCCGCTAGCGGGGGTTAAAATACCCCCGCTAGCGCCCGCAATTCGCGGCCAAAAAAACGGTATAGCGGCGCTAAAAATAGCGCCGCTATACCGCCAGCGCATCCAGCGCCTCAGTGTGAAAGTAGCCTAAAGGTGAGTCAATCCATTTTATTATAGCTTACTATTAAGTACAGAAAGTAAAGAGTGAGAAAATAGTGAACTAAACTTATATCAAATAATCTCTGTGCAACTGCTTCAATATTAATTTCACCAAAATTCAGTAAATAAAGTGCTACCACTACAATACTCCAACCTAAACCAATAACCAAATTATGTTGCTTCTCACACTGTGCTGTGTTTCCCACATCCAAGAAAGTCAATATTATTGTAGCGCCCCCCTGGGTCTACTGGGAGCAAAGAGGTACCTCCAGAGGCAGGGAGCGAGCTTACATTCACCCCAGGGCTGAGTCCATGGCTATAATGGGAAGTTAGAACAGAGTTTTGGCGCCAGTCACTTTAAGTATTTTTCAATGCTTTAATGGAGAACTTGAAAGAAGTAGTAGGAGAGAGGGTTAGGGGAGGTTTCAGATACCTTTTTGCAGACCACTTACAGACTCCTTGAATCCAAGGACAAAGAGTTTTTTTTCTAAAAGAACTTGAATACCTGGATAGGTCTCTCACACAGACCTAGCAACCGGTATGATTTCTGGATAAGCCTCTCTCACAGGACTTAGAAGCCAGTAGAACTCCTGGACAAGTCCCTCTCGCAGACTTAGCAGCCAGGAGCTAGTTACCTTGATTTAGATTTGTAGAACAGCTTCACAGTACCAGAACCTTTAAGCCATTCGGCGGTGCTGTAAGGATAGGTTAAATGTAGATGCGTCCTCCAACCGAGTCAACAGGCCCTCCTGAGAGACCAGCCTTCATCCTGGCTTTGTTCAGCAAGGGCCCTCCCCTGGAATCTCCTCAGCTTGGCTCGGCTCCTTCCAAACAGGCAAGACAGCCTAGGACCACCTCAGGATAAGTAGGCCCCAGACAGGCTTCTGGGCCTACTCGCAGAACTTGCAGCAACAGGCCAGAAGGGCCACAAGATGAGGACTGACTAGAGCACAGGACGTCTGTCCCATAAATATCTCCTCCCAGAATTCACAGCGGCCGGGAACCTCCTACTGGGCTGTTTCTGGAAAAGGAATATTCATTACAGCTCAACTTTGCTGTAATTCTCATACTGGCCTGTGGTACCAGTGACACCTACTGGCTACAGTGAGAATTGCATAACTCAGCCAAGTTTAGAACAGAACCTAATAAACTATACACAATCAATCTGAGCAGTTTACAGCTCAGCCAAAAACTAAATTTACACTATAGCTCCATTTTTGGGAACAGGGGGCTACAATATCAAAATAGTGCCATGCTGCAATGCCATTTAATGTTTTTATTTTTTTGGGATATATTCAATGTACAGTATATAAAACATAATTTATGTAAACATAGAATTGCACATGTGTCTAAACAACACCTTTAAGCCCTGTACACACGATCGGATATCCTATGGATTCTAATCCGATTTATTTTTCCATCGGAAATCCGATGAAACTATTTTCCATCAGTCTTGCCCACACACCATTAGTCAAAAAACCGACTGCACCAAAACGACGTGACGTACAACACGTACAACGGCACTATAAAGGGGAAGTTCAAATCTAATGGTGCCACCCTTTGGGCTGCTTTTGCTGATTTTGTATTACCGTGTGTTACTAAAAGTTTGGTGAAAGCCGATTCGCGCGTTTCAGTCTCCGTTTTTTTAGTCCATTACAGCATGACGAATGTGCTCTCTCCATTAGGAACGCTAGTTTTACCAGAACGAGCGCTCCCGTCTCATAATTCAGTCTGAGCATGCGTGGGTTTTTTAACCGATGGACTTGCCCATAGACGATCGGAATTTGCTATCGGTTTTTTATCCATCGGAAAAATTTAAAACATGTTCTATTTTTTGACACCGATGGAAAAAAGACCGATGGGGCCCATACACGATCGGTTTGTCCGATGAAAAAAATCCATCGGACTGATTTCAGCGGAAAAACCTATCGTGTGTACACGGCTTAAGATATCTATTCTTACCCAACCCATAATAGCCTTACCAAACTTACTAGCCACACTCAAAAAAAATTCTGCTCTATCAGGGTTATCGGTAAATGTTTCAAAATCAGTGGGAATGCCAATAAATATTCCTCCTTCCCGATTTGATTCAATTCGCACAGCCTTCAACTTCACCTGGTCCAATGATACTTTACCTTATCTCGGTATCCACCTTACCCCAGACCCCAAAGATTTAGCCACCAAAAATTATTTACCCATGTTACAAAGACTGAGATTGGTGTTAAAAACCTGGAAATCCTTCAATATTTCATTTTTAGGTAAAATTACTGCCATCAAAATGTCAATTCTACCAAAATTATTATTTCTATTTAGAGCACTCCCAGTTAGAATAAATAAATTGATACTTACTAAATTTCAATCGGAAGTCAATAAATTTATATGGTCGGACTCCCACCCAAGAATTGCCCAATCTGTATTATATATGTCCACGAAAAGAGGTAGATTGGGACTCCCGAACTTTTGGTCATATTATCTAGCTGCAAGATGGGCACAGATTGCTCAATGGCATTTACATAACCCGAAAATCCCATGGGTAGTATTTGAAAAATATTCAATACTACCCTACTCTATATCAGGATTACTATGGGGCAACAAAGTTTCCAATCATACTTTGGAAAGGCTAAACCTCTTAGTGGCCCATTCATACCAATTATGGAAACTGCATAATAAAAAATTTACATTGACCTCTCCCACACCACCCCTTGCTTCTTTTTTAGGCGACCCTAAGTTCCTAAAAAGCTACCAAAACACTGATGAATTTGTTTTGGTGGATTAACAATAATCTAATCACCCTTAATAGATTTATTGAGAATACTTCATTAACTTCGTTCTCGATACTAAAAACCAAATACGACATTCCCAATACAGAACTCAGAAGATTTTTCCAAATTAGAAACTTCTATAATTCAAATTTCCCATTGTTAGACAATACATTGCCCACATTCTATGAGAATATCTGTACTAAATACCCAAGAAGAACAGGCCTAATATCAGAGATATATCTAAACTTGATCAATAACACCAACCAGGATAAATTACCATACATGCTCAAATGGGAACAGGAATACGATTTTGTATTGCCCCTCGAGAAATGGTCTGAATGTATTGACAATCTTCTTAAATGCACTAAATCTATCACAATTAGGGAAACTGCAATTAAACTATTTACCAGGTGGTATTATACTCCAGCCAAACTCCATTCTATATTTCCCACAGTTCCCAATACCTGCTTTAGAGATTGCACCTCAATCGGCTCCTTCTCTCACATTTTTTGGGACTGTGAAAAAGCAGCCCAATTATGGAAACGACTAGAGAAATTTTCTTCTAAAATTTCAAACAAAATTATAACCCTTACCCTTCCCAATTGTCTCTTGTTCGCCCTGATTTTGGGTTTGAACACGTTTCAATTAAGAATAGTCCATACAATTTGTGTATCCATCCATTGGCTAATAGCTTATCATTGGAAATCCCCATCGTTACCAATTTCCCAATTGAAAATTAGAATAAACGACATTTACCTAATGGAAAAAAAATTGCATACCTTGCATAATACCATGCACCTACTGGATAAAAAATGGAACCTATGGTTCAAATATTCAGACTACCTTTTAGACCCATATTAGAATCCCCTTTTCACATCCAATTCTTTTATACACAAAAACAACCCTGCATTTCAAAATACTACTGAATCATTTATTTTTTATATGTAATAGATGTTGTCATAAATAAATAAAGGCGGTTACTCTGTCATAAATCATTATAATTATTGATTGAAAATACTGTAATTCTCTGATGTCATGACATAATGTTTGTACCATTATTTTGTACACAATAAAAAAGTTTGTAAACAAAAAAAAAAAGATATCTATTCCATCTGTCACTATATGTTAACTATGTCCTTACAGGATGTCGCCAATTTACAAGCCAACCTCAATGCTCTGTCTAATTGGGCGACTATGTGGCAGATGAGGTTTAATGTTGATAAATGTAAAGTTATGCACCCCACCCCAAAATGTATTTTTTGGCCTCACAGTTCCAGCAGTTGGCGGGATGGGGCAGGGAAAAAAAGAGGATCCTACAAGTATCCTGGTGACTACGGTGGCTCCTACACTAAAGAAAGCATCTCATTTGGAGATGGACTTGCCTAGTATACCACACTCTGCACCTACGGGTATTCTCCTTAAAAAGGTCTGGGGGGAGATCCGGAAGGCTTTGAGGTTAAGGGGCCCACTGCCCTTTACCCCGATATGGCAAAACCCTAGATACCCAGAGTTACAGGACCTAGAGGGCTTTATCTCCTGGAAAGAGAGAGGGATTTGTTTTTTTTCACAACTGTACGAGGGAGAAGTGTTAAAAACATACGAACAGATGTGCCAGGAATTCCAGTTAGCCCCAAGGGGCTTTTATCAATATCTTCAGCTTCGGCATGCTCTGCAGGCACAGCAAATGACACAATCCTTAGTAATATCATCGTCACGTCTGCTGATGGAGGTCCTCCAGGCGGATACCCGGAGAGGACTAATATCAAAAACATATGCGGAATTACTATCCTCAATACAGGACTATGCCTCCCTTAGATGTCATAGTAAATGGGCAGAAGACATCGGAGATATAGATGGGGACCAGTGGGATATGGCGTTGGACTCTATTCCGGCGGTATCTGTATCAACGTCCCACAAATTATCACAATTATTTATTCTGCATAGGGCCTATAGAACACCAGTACAGCTTTACAAGTGGGGAGGAAGGGACTCCCCCTTGTGCCCAAAGTGCAAAGTACAGCAAGGGGACTTTATACATCTAATTTGGAGGTGCCCAAAACTCCACAGATACTGGGAGGAGGTTTCCCAGAACATCACAAGAGTGGCCCAGGTACCTATACCCTTGGACCCTTTGGTGTACCTGCTTGGGGCGATTGAAGCTGAAAAGTTTCCACAAGGAAGGTACTATATGATAATAAGACTGATGTACCTGGCTAGAAAGCTAATAGCGCGATACTGGATGGCAGAGACGGTTCCCACAGGGAAGCAGTGGATTGCGTATGTCAATTCCTTGCTTTTCAGAGAACGGCTCGCCTACAGACATAGAAATGCAGTGGATAAATTCAATCTTATATGGCCACCATGGCTGGAGGATCCTAGCCTTGTGTCATTAAAACTGGTAAAGGATAGGCTCCTGATGTAGAAACCTATGGGGCGGTTGGGGGGGGAATTATAAGTTAAATGCGCTAATGACAATGCATTCGATTTGGGAGAGCTTGCGAACAGGAGAAAAGACCCAGGTTGTTAAGATTCAAAGGGTTGGGCGGGGGGGGGGGAGGGGGGGTTGGGGGGGAGTAAAAGGGAAAAATTAAAATGTCACTGTTGTACTGTAAATTGATTAGGTTTTTTTTTTTGTATGAACAGGAATTTTAATATGCTTTTGTTTATGTTGTGTTACACTATGTGATTATTCTTGCTCTGTGTCTTTAAGATCTGTCCCCTTCTTTCTAGCTGAACTCTCTCTCTCACCGTAGTTCTTTATATTTCTCCTCCACTTCCTGATTCTGGTCATTACTCCTGTATATCTTCCATGCTAAACATCTTACATGTGGCTTACAACTGCAACGTTTTTCTACCTATGAATATCCATCATTAAACGGAACATTCGAAAGGATTCATCGTCTGTCGTCCTAACTGTGAGTTTATTCATTGATTAAGCTGCCTGTATCGATGCAAGGGATGAATATCAAACCAGCTTGAGTAAGGCCTACTTAAACCTGGAGATGAACTTTATCGCTTTGTAGTTGAGACAGAACAGTAGAAAAACGGAGTTTCACAGCCTAATTACAAGATTTCTGCATGTCAGTACTGAAACAGACAAGATTTACTGCCCTCATAGCAAGACAGAAGGGACAGAGCAGCACATGGCAGCCTTATAGCCTGAGACAATCTGCACAGTGTCATATTTCAGCACACAGATCCTGCCTGCTTTCACAGTCAGTCTGCTATCATGAGTGACCAAGCTTCTGCATGTGAACTCACATCTCCTTCCTCACAAGTTCCTGAAGAAACTGAGTTACCCAAACGCTCAGTTAAACCCACTTGGAAAGTAATGGAGAATTATGAAGCTTCAAGGACTGAATTGTCAAATAGCTTGGAATTAGTCTGGGAGAAAATCCTTGCTGAAGCCAATACAGTGTCTGTTGAACGTGAACTACTGACACTAGAGGGCGCCATTAAACAACTTTCTGCCTCATATGAGCTTTATCAGCTTACCAGCATCAAATTCACTAATGTCTTACAAAACATGAAGTCAGAAAATGCGATGATGCAATTAAAGCGCGTCAATGCTCTCAATATTGAAAGAGACAGTTTTATCCAGCAAACCAGATTAAAGGCAGAAGCAAAAATAAAGCTGTTACAGGACACTGCATCTCACAGATCTGTTTCCACCAGACGTTCTAAAAACTCGTCAAGATCCCATAGTTCAAGATACTCAACAATCAGTGAGCGACTTATTAATGCCCGCGCTGAAGTGGAAGCCAGCAAAGTGCAGGTGGCATATGCAGAAAAAAGAGCACAGTTGGAAGCGCAGTCAGCACGTCAAAGAGCAGAGTTGGAAGCGCAGTCAGCACGTCAAAGGGCAGAGTTGGAAGCGCAGTCAGCACGTCAAAGGGCAGAGTTGGAAGCGCAGTCAGCACGACAAAGAGCAACAATGGAAACCTTAAATGAACAGTGTAAACATGACGCAGCTATGGCAAAGCTAAGGGTCCTACAGCAAGCTATCAGTGCAGACGAAGGTGCAAGTGAGAAAGACAGCATTAACCTAAACATAGCAGATATGGAAGACCCCCTCAAACGCACTAAAGACTATGTCCTAAGCCACTGCAGTGCACACTCCATTGTCTCCAATGCTCCCGACTACATAGAGACTCCTTCACAGCTTCAAGTTAAAGAGGTTCCAGCAACTTCCTGCACACAAAATCACTCCACTGCATTTCCTACCTGCCTACCTTGCCTGCCTTCATACGTCACAGAGCATCAGCGCAAGCTTCAAGCAAGTCATCAATATCCAGTCATTGGTACAGCCTTGAATCAACGTACCATTGGAACAACTGACTTCAAGCAAGCAACTCACCTGGATGCATCTGCTGCACCATATTTCCCTGTGTCCTTTAACAACAATGTCAAAGATAACGCAATTAGCACCATACAGCCAACAGCATCTCACATAAAGGCGGAAACAACTGAGACAGAAGAGTTTGTGAGGTACATGCTTCGCAGAGAGCTCACAAAGACTGGTCTTACAAGTTTTGATGACCAACCTGAGAACTACAGAAGTTGGAAATGTGCCTTCAGAACTACAATCAGCAATATTGGCATTACAGCTGATCAAGAATTGAATCTGCTGATCAAATGGCTTGGTCCTCTATCTGCTGCACGTGTTAAGCCATTAAGATCGGTTTTCATGGACAATCCTACTGCAGGCCTCACAGCTGCATGGGAGCGACTAGAGCAAAGTTATGGCAGTCCAGAAGCTATAGAAAATGCTTTGTTCATGCGTCTGGAAACTTTCCCAAAGATATCCGGTAAGGACAACAAGGAGTTCCAGAGACTGAGTGACCTTCTCCTTGAGCTTCAGCTAGCCAAGACAGACCCAAAACTACCTGGACTCAGTTACCTTGACACTCCAAGAGGGGTAAACCCAATTGTCTCCAAGCTCCCGTATGGTTTGCAAGAGAAATGGACTGCACTAGGGTCATCATACAAAAGAGAGAACAAGGTTTCCTTCCCTCCATTCTCTTTCTTCTGTGAATTCATCAGGAAAATTGCAGAGACCAAGAACGATCCAAGTTTTTCCTACGGTGAGTACAGCCTCTTCTCACCCTTTCCTAAGAGTACCAGTCTTCAGGGCAACTATAGAAACCATAGAGGCCCAGTGTCCGTGAAAAAGACTGACATCCTTCCCACTCCTACCACAGTTCTGGCCACGAACAAACAGAGTAGGAAGATTGAAAACCCTAACAGAGAGTGTCCCATACACAAGAAGCCACACCCCCTCAATAAATGTATCGGCTTTAGAAAAAAGCCTCTGGAAGAGCGCAAGGAGCTTTTAAAGACATTTAGGGTATGTTTCAGGTGCTGTGCTTCTACAGAACATTTTGCAAGGGACTGTAATGTGTCCATCAAGTGCATAGAGTGTGGCTCTGAAGAACATGTGCAAGCCCTCCATCCTCTTGAGCCCAGCTCTGCACAACCTGCCAACACTCCTCCCAGGTTAACGCATGGCGGGGAGAATACAGACCAAGTGCCTAATTCTACCATCATTTCTTCATCCTGCACTGAAGTTTGTGGAGAAGACCGCTGTGGTAAGTCCTGTGCTAAGATATGCTTGGTGAACATATACCACAAGGATCAACCAGAAAAGTCTCTAAAGGCATATGCTATCTTAGACGATCAGAGCAATCGATCACTTGCAAAATCGGAATTGTTCAATCTATTTGAAATAAAAGGCGAAGCTCATCCTTACACCTTGGGTACCTGTAGTGGAACTATAGAGGTTTCTGGAAGAAGGGCTCATGGACTCATGATATCTTCTCTCAAAGGTAACTTGCAATTACCCTTACCTACACTTGTTGAGTGCAATCAGATACCTGCTAACAGGGAAGAAATCCCTACTCCAGCTGCTGCTTTCCATCACCCTCACCTCAAGGTAATAGCAAATAAGATACCGCCGCTTGACAAAGATGCTCAGATCCTTCTTCTGTTAGGAAGAGACATTCTAAGAGTTCACAAGGTACACAGACAAGTCAGTGGACCCTCAGATGCCCCATTTGCCCAGCGCACGGATCTAGGGTGGGTCATCATAGGCAATATCTGCATAGGCAAAATGAAAAGACCTACCAACATTTCGTCATTCAAGACAAATGTTCTGCCAAATGGCCGAAACACTTACTTTGAGCCATGCCCACATCACTACTGGGTGAAAGAGAAGATAGCCAGCCACGAATGGCAACATGGTATCTCAGGTGACACAAGCCCTTTCTCCTGCCATGATGGCGACTTCGGCTCTACAGTGTTTATTGCAACCAGTGAAGATGACATACTGGCTCCTTCAATGGAAGACAAAGAATTCATCAAGGTAATGGACAATGAGTTCTTTCAAGATGACTCCAATAACTGGGTAGCACCCCTACCCTTTCGTCTCCCAAGGGAGAGATTGCCCAACAACTTACAGCAGGCCATCAGTAGATTCTCCTCCTTAAAGCGAAACTTAAGCAGGAAACCAGAGATGCAAAAGCACTTTGTGGACTTTATGCAAAATGTATTTGACAGAGATCATGCAGAGCCTGCTCCCCCACTAAAGGAGGGAGAAGAATGCGGGTACCTTCCATCCTTTGGCGTGTATCACCCACACAAACCAGACCAAATCAGAGTTGTCTTTGATTCCAGTGCTCAGCACGAAGGTGTTTCTCTTAACAACATGCTCCTTACTGGACCCAACTTGAACAACAGTCTAATAGGAGTCTTAATTTGTTTCAGACAAGCGCCTGTAGCAGTAATGGCCGACATTCAACAGATGTTTCACTGCTTCATCGTCAGAGAAGACAACAGAAACTACCTCAGGTTTCTATGGCACAAGGACAATGACTTCAACAAGGAAGTTATAGATTATCGCATGAAGGTACATGTCTTCGGTAACAGTCCTTCCCCAGCAGTGGCAACTTATGGGCTAAGGAAAACAGCTCAGACTGGAGAAGTTGAATATGGATCTGATGCCCGTCAATTTGTTGAAAGAAACTTCTACGTTGACGACGCACTTAAGTCCTTTCCAACTGCTAAAGAAGCAATTGATCTTCTCACCAGAACAAAGGAGATGCTGTCTGTAGCAAACCTTAGACTGCACAAGATTATATCCAACAGCCAGGAACTTATGAATGCCTTTCACTCTGAGGACTATGCCACTAGTCTAAAAAACCTTGACTTAGGTACAGATGTGCCTCCTGTACAGCGAAGTCTGGGTTTGTTGTGGAACATCAAGCAAGACAAATTCACCTTCCAAGTGTCAACTTGTGACAAACCCTTCACTAAGAGAGGAGTCCTGTCCGTGGTGAATAGCATCTATGACCCACTGGGTTTCCTTGCTCCAGTTACCATTCAAGGTAAGATTTTACTAAGACAGTTGTCTACTGAGAACATAGACTGGGATACTCCCTTGCCTAGTGAGAATCAACACAAGTGGGAAAGGTGGAGATATTCTTTGGAGTCACTAGAAAAACTTCAGATTCCCCGTTGCTATGTTCCGGGTTCCATTTCAACTGCTAACCGGAGAGAGATTCATATTTTCTCTGAAGCATCAGTTGAAGCTATTGCTGCAGTAGCCTATTTGAAGACCTCTGAACTGAATGGAGAATCACACTGTAGTTTTGTCCTAGGCAAGGCAAAACTCACACCCAAGCCTGCACATACCATACCAGGACTTGAGCTTTGTGCAGCCGTGCTAGCAGTAGAAATTGCCGAGGTCATACGAAGTGAAATGGACACTAGAATTGATTCTTTCACCTTCTATACAGACAGTAAGGTAGTACTTGGTTACATAAACAACCAAACAAAACAATTTTATGTGTACGTCAGCAACAGGGTTGAACGTATCAAGAGATTCTCTCTACCAAGTCAATGGCATCACGTTCCCACTGAACTCAACCCAGCTGACTATGGGACCAGAGCCGTGTCACCTGCCGCTCTTCAGGACAGCTTATGGCTGTCACCTCCAAGGTTTCTGTGTGAGGACTCTTACTTACTCCCTATTGACACCACCTATGGGCTAGTAAACCCTGAAGATGATAAGGAAATAAGAACTGTGAACACCTCACTCCACACTTCTGTAAGTACAAAACAGAAGCTGCGGTCACACCATTACGAGCATCAATGGAAGAAGGTGCAGCATCTAGCCAATGTGTTCTGGCATCGCTGGAAGAAAAAGTATCTTCACCACCTTCAAGGTCATAACAAATGGCAAGCATCTAAGCCGAATCTTAAGGTTGGAGACCTCATCCTTCTAAAAGACAAGGAAGTTTGTCGGAATGAGTGGCCTATGGGTCTTATTACTAAAAGTTATGCCCAGCGACGATAACAAAGTCCGGAAGGTAGAAGTCAAGGTAACCAAGGGAGGATTGACACGAACCTTTAGTCGACCAATTACAGAGTTAGTACTCCTTTTGTCAGGTGAGTGACTTGTGCAAGGACTAGCCATGCTGTTGGCACGGCGGGGAGTACATTGCTGCCATCTACAGGTTCTACTCAGAACTTTGGAATTATTTGAAGACATCATACTGTGACTTTATGTTCTTCATCCTGTTGAACTTACGTTTATTATTTGCTTGTTGCATGTAGGGATGAGCTTCGAGTTCGAGTCGAACTCATGTTCGACTCGAACATTGCCTGTTCGCCCGTTCGCCGAACAGCGAACAAATTGGGGTGTTCGCGGCAAATTCGAAAAATCTATGGGAGAAATCTAAAGTGCTAATTATAAAGGCTTATATGCAAGTTATTGTCCTAAAAAGTGTTTGGGGACCTGGGTCCTGCCCCAGGGGACATGTATCAATGCAAAAATAAGTTTTAAAAACGGCCGTTTTTTCGGGAGCAGTGATTTTAATAATGCTTAAAATGAAAAAATAAAAGTGAAATATTCCTTTAAATTTCGTACCTGGGGGGTGTGTATGATATGCATGTGAAGTGGCGCATGTTTCCCGTGCTTAGAACTGTCCCTGCAAAAAATGTAATTTTTGAAAGAAAAACATGCATTTAAAACTGACTCGCGGCTATTAATGAATTGTCGGCTCCCGGCAATACATACAAAAGTCATTGATAAAAAAAAAAAAAAAAAAGCGTGGGGGTTCCCCAGAAATCAATTACCAGGCCCTTCAGGTCTGGAATGGATATTAAGGGGAACCCCGCCGCAAATTAAACAAAAAATTGATGTGGGGTTCCCCCAAATATCCATTCCAGGCCCTTCAGATCTGGCATGGATTTTAAGGGGAACTCCACCCCAAATGTAAAAAAAAAATGGCATGGAGTCCCCCTAAAAATCCATACCAGACCCCTTATCCGAGCACGCAACCTGGCCGGCCGCAGGGGAAAAGGGGGGACGAGAGAGCTGCCCCCCCTCCCTCCTGAACCGTACCAAGCCACATGCCCTCAACATGGGGAGGATGTCCCCATGTTGATGGGGACAAGGGCCTCATCCCCACAACCCTTGCCCGTTGGTTGTGGGGGTCTGCGGGCGGGGGGCTTATCGGAATCTGGAAGACCCCTTTAACAAAGGGGACCCCCAGATCCCGCCCCCCCTATGTGAATTGGTAAGGGGTACATTGTACCCCTACCATTTCATGAAGAAAGCGTAAAAAAATGTTTAAAAAAACACACAAACACCTTGAAAAAGTCCTTTATTTAAAAAAAAAAACAAAAAAAAACATTCCAGCGGGGAAATCCAGTGTCCGCGCGGTGATCCCGATGTCCAGCGCTGTCCTTCATTGGTTGTGCCTGAGCGGACCTGATGGGGAACTCCCTCTCAGTATTTTAAATGTATAGACCCGCCCCTTCTAAAGTTCCCCATCAGGTCCGCTCAGCAGACCAGATGCGGAAGATGACAAGGGGCGGGTCTATACATGTATTACCAAAGTGAGAGCAGTTCCCCATCAGGTCCGCCCCCTCGGTATGTCGGACCCGCCTACGTCATTGGCTTGAGCGGGGAACTTCCTTCACTGTGTAATTTAAATTTACATAGTGAAGGAAGTTCCCCGCTCATGCCAATGACGTAGGCGGGTCCGACATACCGAGGGGGCGGACCTGATGGGGGACTGCTCTCACTTTGGTAATACATGTATAGACCCGCCCCTTTTCATGTTCCGCATCTGGTCTGCTGAGCGGACCTGATAGGGACTTTTAGAAGGGGCGGGTCTATACATTTAAAATACTGAGAGGGAGTTCCCCATCAGGTCCGCTCAGGCACAACCAATGAAGGACAGCGCTGGACATCGGGATCGCCGCGGGACACTGGATTTCAGCGCTGGAATGTTTTTTTTTTTTTAAATAAAGGACTTTTTCAAGGTGTTTGTGTGTTTTTTTTAAACATTTTTTTACGCTTTCTTCGTGAAATGGTAGGGGTACAATGTACCCCTTACCAATTCACATAGGGGGGGCCGGGATCTGGGGTCCCCTTTGTTAAAGGGGTCTTCCAGATTCCGATAAGCCCCCCGCCCGCAGACCCCCACAACCACCGGGCAAGGGTTGTGGGGATGAGGCCCTTGTCCCCATCAACATGGGGACATCCTCCCCATGTTGAGGGCATGTGGCTTGGTACGGTTCAGGAGGGAGGGGGGGCCGCTCTCTCGTCCCCCCCTTTTCCCCTGCGGCCGGCCAGGTTGCGTGCTCGGATAAGGGGTCTGGTATGGATTTTTAGGGGGACTCCACGCCATTTTTTTTTTAAATTTGGGGTGGAGTTCCCCTTAAAATCCATGCCAGATCTGAAGGGCCTGGAATGGATATTTGGGGGAACCCCACGTCAATTTTTTGTTTAATTTGCGGCGGGGTTCCCCTTAATATCCATTCCAGACCTGAAGGGCCTGGTAATTGATTTCTGGGGAACCCCCACGCTTTTTTTTTTTTTTTTATCAATGACTTTTGTATGTATTGCCGGGAGCCGACAACTCATTAATAGCCGCGAGTCAGTTTTAAATGCATTTTTTTCTTTCAAAAATGACATTTTTTGCAGGGACAGTTCTAAGCACGGGAAACATGCGCCACTTCACATGCATATCATACACACCCCCCAGGTACGAAATTTAAAGGAATATTTCACTTTTATTTTTTCATTTTAAGCATTATTAAAATCACTGCTCCCGAAAAAACGGCCGTTTTTAAAACTTCTTTTTGCATTGATACATGTCCCCTGGGGCAGGACCCAGGTCCCCAAACACTTTTTAGGACAATAACTTGCATATTAGCCTTTATAATTAACACTTTAGATTTCGAACGTTCGAGTCCATTGTATTTAATAGGGTTCTAAAGTTTACACAAACATTTTGTCTGTTCGCAGGTTCTGGTGCGAACCGAACAGGGGGGTGTTCGGCTCATCCCTGGTTGCATGTTTTTTATTACAGGTTCCAGGACATTCGTCAGTATTGGACTTTTTGAAAATATATATATTAGTTTAAGGTTATGAAATCTAAAGATTTCAGACGGGGAGTGTTGTGTTACACTATGTGATTATTCTTGCTCTGTGTCTTTAAGATATGTCCCCTTCTTTCTAGCTGAACTCTCTCTCTCACCGTAGTTCTTTATATTTCTCCTCCACTTCCTGATTCTGGTCATTACTCCTGTATATCTTCCATGCTAAACATCTTACATGTGGCTTACAACTGCAACATTTTTCTACCTATGAATATCCATCATTAAACGGAACATTCGAAAGGATTCATCGTCTGTCGTCCTAACTGTGAGTTTATTCATTGAGTTAAGCTGCCTGTATCGATGCAAGGGATGAATATCAAACCAGCTTGAGTAAGGCCTACTTAAACCTGGAGATGAACTTTATCGCTTTGTAGTTGAGACAGAACAGTTTATATATCAATGTGTAAGACTAAATGCACAAATCACATGTATTGATTGAGCAAATGAAAAATAAAAGGATTTAAAAAAAAAAAGTTATGCACTTGGGGGCTAAGAATATGAATGCATCATACATACTAGGGGGAGTAAAACTGGGGGATCTGTAGTGGAGAAGGATCTGGGGGTTTTGGTAGATCATAAGCTCAATAATGGCATGCAATGCCAAGCTGTGGTTTCCAAAGCGAGCAAAGTCCTTTCTTGTATTAAGAGAGGTATGGTCTCCAGAGAGAGAGATATCATTTTGCCCCTGTTCAAATCATTAGTAAGACCTCATCTGGAATATGCAGTTCAGTTTTGGGCCCCAGTTCTCAAAAAGGATATTGGGGAACTGGAGAAAGTGCAGAGAAGGGCAACCAAACTGATAAGAGGCATGGAGGAGCTCAGCTATGAGGAAAGATTAGAGGAACTGAATTTATTCACTCTTGAGAAGAGGAGATTAGGGGGGATTTGATCAACATGTACAAATATATAAGGGGTCCATATAGTGAACTTGGTGTTGAGTTATTCACTTTATGGTCAACACAAAGGACAAGGGGACACTCTTTGCGTCTAGAGGAAAAGAGATTTCACCTCCAAATACGGAAAGGTTTCTTCACAGTAAGAGCTGTGAAAATGTGGAATAGACTCCCTGCAGAGGTGGTTCTGGCCAGCTCAGTAGATTGCTTTAAGAATGGCCTGGATTATTTTTAAATGTACATAATATAACTGTGTACTGACATTTATAGGTAAAGTTGATCCGGGGAATATCCGATTGCCTCTCGGGGGATCAGGAAGGAATTTTTTCCCCTGCTGTAGCAAATTGGATCATGCTCTGCTGGGGTTTTTTGCCTTCCTCTGGATCAACTGTGGGTATAGAATTAGGTATATGGGATTGTATGATATTATTATTTTTTTATGGTTGAACTGGATAGACTTGTGTCTTTTTTCAACCTGACTAACTATGTAACTATATAATGTGTAAAGAATTGTGACCAGTGAATTAAAATCAAAGGCTTCCATCACCATTGTTCTATTGCTGCCATGATGTGTAAATAAAGTTATTAACAAGCTTCTTCACTTCCCACATGTGATAACAACACTCCTCATAGTGTGAAGTATCCTGTGTGATCCACAACCAATCACTCTCTGCGTTCACTTTAATGAGTTGACCTAATAGGATCAATAGGTCATCATGCACTTTAAGGACTTTAAGGAGTCTCAATAGGCTTCTTTGAATGACTGGACTCCTTAACTAAACCTTCTAATCATAGCAATAAGATGTATTTGGACCAGGTGTGGGGAAATATGGTTGGTTTTCTACTGTAAGACAACACTTATGACTTCTGCTTCCAACGTCAGTTGAAACTTTTAGCAGATGTTACTCTAGCAGATAAGTAATATCTATAGCATTTTCATTTAAGAAATATTGGACTTTGGTTGAACCTAGAGGAACCGACTAATGTTTCATTCTAAAAACTATGGTGCCAATCTATGTAAACTATTAAAAAAATAATATTACCAGCCAAAAGTTTTCAATTTTTTTAACTCACAGCAGAATATTATTGACCTTGTTTCTTAACCCAGAACAGAACTCTATATAATAAAGGGACAGGCTTAAAGTGATAATTAACCCTGAGTACTAACTTCTTATAGATCATCCTCTTTTACCACATTACAATGATATATACACTCACCGGCCACTTAATTAGGTACACCTTGCTGTAACCCTTTTATCTTCATACTGCCTTAATTATTCATGGCATAGATTCAACAAGGTGTTGGAAACATTCCTCAGAGATTTTGGTCCATATTGACATGATAGCATCATGTAGTTGCTGCAGATTTGTCGGCTGCACATCCATGATGTGAATCTCTCGTTCCACCACATCCCAAAGGTTCTCTATTGGATTTAGATCTGGTGACTGTGGAGGCCATTTGAGCAAACTGAACTCATTGTCATGTTCAAGAAACCAGTTTGAGATGATTTGAGCTTTGTGACATGGTGTATTATCCTGCAGCCATCAGAAGATGGGTTAACGTTGTAGTCATAAAGGGATAAACATGGTCAGCAACAATACTAAGGTAGGCCGTGGCATTTAAATGATGCTCAATTGGTACTAAGGGGCCCAAAGTGTGCAAAGAAAATATCCCTCACACCATTACACCACCTCCCTAAACCGTTGATAATAGACAGGATGGATCCATGCTTTCATGTTGTTTATGCCAAATTCTGACCCTACTATCTGAGTATAAGTGTACTTGTGAGTCCCCTCCCCCTACAGTTAGAATCACTCCCTAGGGAACATATTTAACCCCTTCAGCGCCCCCTAGTGTTAACCCCTTCCCTGCCAGTCACATTTACACTGTAATCAGTGCAGTTTTATAGCACTAATCGCTGTATAAATGTGAATGGTCCCAAAAATGTGTCAAAAGTGTCCGATATGTCTGTCGCAATGTCACGGTCACAATAAAAATCTCAGATCACAGCCATTACTAGTAAAAAAATGAAAATGCAATAAATCTATCCCCTATTTTGTAGACGCTATAACTTTTGCGCAAACCAATCAATATACGCTTATTGTGATTTTTTTTACCAAGAATATGTAGAAGAATACATATCGGCCTAAACTGAGGAAAAAAAATTGTTTTTTTTTTAAAAAAATTGATATTTATTAAATCAAAAAGTTAAAAATATTGTGTTTTTTTTTCAAAATTGTCGCTCTTCTTTTGTTTATAGCGCAAAAATTCAAAACTGCAGAGGTGATCAAATACCACCAAACGAAAGCTTGATTTGTGGGAAAAAAAGGACGTCAATTTTGTTTAGAAGCCATGTCGCACGACCGCGCAATTGTCATTCAAAATGCAACAGCGCTGAAAACTAAAAATTGGTCTGGGCGGGGGGGGGGGGGGGTGAAAATGCCCTGTATTGAAGTGGTTAAAGAGGACATTCCTGTGCAGAGCAAGAGCTAGAGGTCACATTTTATACCAAGGTACAGAAATTAAGCTCTACCAAGCTCTAGCTCAAATAACTTTACAACAATGCAAAGATCTGTGCAGCTGGATCTCCCTAGAGAAAGGGGAATACCATACAGATGGAAATTCCCTTTTTGCTTATCAGAAAAAGCAAAGGAATTGGGACTTTAATTGAAATGGTGGATTGAATGGGAATAGAAACATTGAGCCATTTGATATTGCATACATGTATTAGATATGAAAGTATTTACAGTAAGAACATACAATGAGTACACGAATGCATAAATAAGCATCATAATATCTATATCAGAGGTAATAGTATTAGTGTAATCATACATGGCAATGAGTAATTCAAAAGGATCAATGAGGGAATGTAACAGACACAAGGGAACTGAGCAGTAAATAATACATGTGGTTGGGAAATGTACAGTATACACAAAGTCATAAAAATTGTAGGTCAATCTAAAACAAAAATCCCATTTGCGCAAGTAGCTACTAGACATGTGCATTCGTTTTCGTCCGAATGCATTTTCGTCCGAATTTCAGCTATTTTCGTTATCGTTTTAACAAACGAAAACGAAAGCACAGAATCCGAAAACCGAAAGATCCGACATAAACAAATGCTTTATTTTCGTTTTCGTTGCTACAACAGTTCGATATAGATAGGAGATTCGACGTGATGCTGACAATAACAATCTGTGTCTATCGAACCTGTGGTCGAATGTGCCTAACTTTAACTCTATTAGTCCAAGATTATTCTACATAGAGAGGAAAGATTCGACATTATAGAGAGAAAAGATTCGACATAGGAGAGAAAGATTCGACATAGGAGAGAAAAGATTCGACATAGGAGAGAAAAGATTCGACATAGGAGAGAAAAGATTCGACATAGGAGAGAAAAGATTCGACATTATAGAGAGAAAAGATTCGACATAGGAGAGGAAAGATTCGACATAGGGGAGAAAAGATTCGACATAGGAGAGAAAAGATTCGACATTATAGAGAGAAAAGATTCGACATAGGAGAGAAAAGATTCGACATAGGAGAGAAAAGATTCGACATAGGAGAGAAAAGATTCGACATAGGAGAGAAAAGATTCGACATTATAGAGAGAAAAGATTCGACATAGGAGAGAAAAGATTAGACATAGGAGAGAAAAGATTTGTTATTATAGAGAGAAAAGATTCGACATAGAGAGAAAAGATCACTGCTGGAATTGGGTGGGGGAAGTAAAATAAAAATAAAGTTGATGATGAATGTTATTGGCTGATTGTAACCAAAGAGGAGGAGCAGTAAAATAGCTAGAATGACGAAGATTCGACAAAGCATCGAAAGTTAGAAGATTCGACGGTGCAGCAAAACTGTACGATGCTGCAATCGTACATTTCCGGTCAAATGCATCTGCCCATAGGCTATAGAAGAATTCTAATGTTGGTTGACTAGTAATAGTAATGAATAAATATTATTATTACTAGTCATACAACATTAGAATTCTTCTATAGCTTGTGGGCGGAACATTCGACCGGAAATGTATGATTGCAGCGTCGTACAGTTTCACTGCTCCGTCGAATCTTCTTTGAACATTCGACAGACACCATAAGCCTTCAATGACAGATTCGACCTTAATTAATTCAGATTTTCGGACGAATGCAATTTCTAACGAAAAACGAAATAAATAAAAACGAATTTCGGGAGTAACTAAATAAATTTATTTTTCGGACAAAAACGAAATTCCGAAACGAAATATTTCAGTGTGCACATGTCTAGTAGCTACATCCTTTCTAAGCCCGACGCGTTTCATGTAAGAAAACACTCCTCAGGGGCAGATGCAATGGGATATCTGGAATAACATAAATAAATATGGTCAGGGTATAAAAGTAGATTCCTCAGAAAAGACCAATAGTCGATTCTGGTTACTTACACGGTCTATTTCATTGTGATGTGTATGAGAGATGGGCCGTGAGACTACCCGTCCCGGGAACTGAGGTGGCAAAAATTCGGGCACATAGCAGGGCACAAGGGCATCCTCCCCAGACAGCAGATGGTCAAGAGGCGTCCTATGGTCAACGAGTACCCTCGTATAGCAGTATCAATATCTGCAATGGATAAATCAATCCATCAGTTTTGTCCCAGATTGTGGGACAGAGTGATGGGGTGTAGACTAGTGAACAGGGGGTGAGACAAAAGGTTACCTGGTCGTAAGAGCTGGAGTAAATGAAATTCAGGTGCACATCCGGGCGCCCAAGCAAATTCCCCAGACATCAGAAGGTGATAGGGAGTAGCACAGGCATAAATAAATTCCCTCATATGGCAATGTCCGTATCTAAAATGGATGAGTCAATCCATCAGTTTAATCCCACTTGGTGGGGAAGGGTATAAGAGTATGGACTGCGAGGGGATTGCTGGATAAGTACCCGGTGGATGTATGGGGGGCAGATGCTGGTCAAAGCTGGGGCGTCTGTGTGAAGAGCTGAAAAAACTGACTGCAGAGGAGCCCTGTATTGCGTCCTGCACACGCACGAAGACGCCACCAGCGTCACGCTAGCTGGACATTGCGGGAGGCGGGGGCCCATGCCGGCGGTATATGTACCCGCCCCGCATTGGCACCACGTGATCCCGCTGTCTGGCTGAGATGTTAACGCTCAACAGTGTGACGTCCGAAAGGGGAGTCATCTGGATGAGCGGTGCGTGGCGCCGATGCGCTGGCGTCACCCGTCCACGCCCCCATAGATGCCCACGCCCATAAAGGGCGGGGGCAGGAAGGGAGAGCGAGGGGGCACCCAGGGCGCATCGCAGTCCCGGGTAGCGGGCAGAGGATGACCCAAAAACGCAGTGACACATCCATGCTCAGTATTGTGCTGAATAGCCCATTCAAATAGTGGAAACATTTGTAGTATCCTGTTTGTGTAGACAAAGTCACACTACACAACAGGGCAACCCATATATAAAAGTGGCAGGGGAACACTGCCAACTACAGACCACCATTCCCATCCCTGATACAAGTCAAAACCGAAGGGGGACGCCATAGGCGCTTTGGGACTTTGAATGAGATTGCATCCAAAGATGCATCTCCATCCATCCTATGTGCAAAAAGAAAAAGCAAAGGAATTGGGAGTTTAATTGAAATGGTGGATTGCATGGGAATAGAAACATTGAGCCATTTGATATTGCATACATGTATTAGATATGAAAGTATTTACAGTAAGAACATACAATGAGTACACGAATGCATAAATAAGCATCATAATATCTATATCAGAGGTAATAGTATTAGTGTAATCATACATGGCAATGAGTAATTCAAAAGGATCAATGAGGGAATGTAACAGACACATGGGAACTGAGCAGTAAATAATACATGTGGTTGGCAAATGTACAGTATACACAAAGTCATAAAAATTGTAGGTCAATCTAAAACAAAAATCCCATTTGCGCAAGTAGCTACATCCTTTCTAAGCCCGACGCGTTTCGTGTAAAAAAACACTCCTCAGGGGCAGATGCAATGGGGTATCTGGAATAACATAAATAAATATGGTCAGGGTATAAAAGTAGATTCCTCAGAAAATACAAAAAGTCGATTCTGGTTACTTACACGGTTTATTTCATTGTGATGTGTATGAGAGATGGGCCGTGAGACTGCCCGTCCCGGGAACTGAGGTGGCAAAAATTCGGGCACATAGCAGGGCAAAAGGGCATCCTCCCCAGACAGCAGATGGTCAAGAGGCGTCCTATGGTCAACGAGTACCCTCGTATAGCAGTATCAATATCTGCAATGGATAAATCAATCCATCAGTTTTGTCCCAGATTGTGGGACAGAGTGATGGGGTGTAGACTAGTGAACAGGGGGTGAGACAAAACGTTACCTGGTTGTAAGAGCTGGAGTAAACGAAATTCAGGTGCACATCCGGGCGCCCAAGCAAATTCCCCAGACATCAGAAGGTGATAGGGAGTAGTGCAGACATAAATAAATTCCCTCATATGGCAATGTCCGTATCTAAAATGGATGAGTCAATCCATCAGTTTAATCCCACTTGGTGGGGAAGGGTATAAGAGTATGGACTGCGAGGGGATTGGTGGATAAGTACCCGGTGGATGTATGGGGGGCAGATGCTGGTCAAAGCTGGGGCGTCTGTGTGAAGAGCTGAAAAAACTGACTGCAGAGGATCCCTGTATTGCGTCCTGCACACGCACGAAGACGCCACCAGCGTCACGCTAGCTGGACATTGCGGGAGGCGGGGGCCCATGCCGGCGGTATATGTACCCGCCCCGCATTGGCACCACGTGATCCCGCTGTCCGGCTGAGATGTTAACGCTCAACAGTGTGACGTCCAAAAGGGGCGTCATCTGGATGAGCGGTGCGTGGCGCCGATGCGCTGGCGTCACCCGTCCACGCCCCCCATAGATGCCCACGCCCATAAAGGGCGGGGGCAGGAAGGGAGAGCGAGGGGGGGCACCCGGAGCGCATCGCAGTCCCGGGTAACGGGCAGAGGATGACCCAAAAAACGCAGTGACACATCCATGCTCAGTATTATCAGCAGGTCCCCCTGGCCGACTAACGCTGCTGAAAGTTCCAGGACACCTTCCAGGACACCTACACTCCTTTTGTGAGAGACTGAACTTGCCTCTAATAGACCTACCTAACTGGTACAGCGATCTTCGCTCCTAAACACCCCCACCTGAAGAACCGATGGAAGTACAAAGTCGCAATGGATCTTCAGCACAAAGAAGATGCCGCTCCCCTTCTCTGTTGATTTTTGATAGGTGATGAATGCATTATACATGGCCAAATGAAAAAAAGTAAATTGCCACTAGATAGGGCTGCAAAATTTGATCATTTCAATCCACCCCCCCCCCCATGAATTTATTGTACTGATGGATACAGCAAGGCTTTCAAACAGGACCGCTTCTTCTGCGATGTTCCACCGAGGTGTCATCATGGATGGTGGACATGATGTATACATCTTTCCTATCCCTCCACTTCACAGCCAACACTTTCTCGTTCCTCAAGATTTCCGATTTCCCCCTTTGTAGCCTTGTGGTAACTAGACACTTTGGGAAGTCCTTTCTTTTTTTCCTTGCTGTACTGCAGACCAAAGTATTTTTCAGGTATAGGTGGCTTAAAAGAGGCAAACTACTATAATAGTTGTCCATATAAATGTGATACCCCTTTTGCAAGAGTGGAAATGTCAACTCCCAGACAATTTTCCCGCTTATTCCCATGTATGGTGGACACTCGGGGGACTGGAGCTGGGAGTCTTTGCCTTCGTACACGCGGAAGGCATGCAAATATCTGGTGGATCTTGCATAGAGCTTGTTAAGCTTCAATCTGTACCTCGTCCTCTTACTGGGTATATACTGCCGGACCAGGGATTCATCCACAGAGATGTTCTGGTCAGGGACATAAAGTTTGGCAAACCTCTTGGAGAAAAAATCAATTAGGGGTGAATTTTATATAATTTAGCAAAGTCGGGATGATTTCAGGGGGGGGGGGGCACTGTGAGTTATCACTGAAATGCAGGAAATGCGTTATTTTAAAGGGAGTACTAATGCGCAAACCACAAGGGTGATAATAACCTAAAAACTAATAATAGCAGCAGCCAACAAAAAAGTGTTCACACACTGACAGTAATTGAAAAGAGAAAAGGGATGTGGTGCTTACTATGTCTCGGGAAATAAACTAGTTTAAAATCTAAATATTAATCCAAATGATTAAAATGAATGCTGCAAATAAATAACGTGCCAAGTAATCCTGTGCAAATAAGCAATGACAATAGTGCAATGGTAATAACAATCTGTGCCCAGTTCTTCCTGTGCAAAAATTGCAAAATAGCAGCTGTGCAATAAAGCAAATAAATATGCAAACATCAGTTGTGCAGACAAGCAATAGTGCAAAAGATGTAACAGTTCAAAGTTTCCAAACGCAGGAAATGTGCAAAAACGATCCTCTGTGCCAAATTGTGCAACTCACAGTTCTAAACTTCCAAAATAAAAGGAATGTGCAAAGAAAAAGTTCTCTGTGCTGGATAAATATTCTGAATCCAATGATCTCATATGCTGAATACAATTTATAATAGAATTTCATCAGATGCAAAGTGCAGGTGCCTCCATCCAGTGCGGGTGCCCACGTTTCCCCCACCCTATCACCTCATATGGCCCATAAAATAAGCCTCTTTGGTAAATCCACACTGGCCGAGCGATCACTGGCAGATCGATTCCCTGCTCGTTCTTAATACAGTCAGATTCCCCGTGTATTCATGCTGGGGGGACCATGGGCATAAAACCATTGTTATCGATTGGTTAAGCTCCAGGTCTGCGATGACCATGTAAATATTTTTTCAATACATAATCTTCAGAAGAGATGTTGAGGACAGATATGTGAAGACCTGAGTCTGTCTTCTGTGTATCCCTACTGCATTGCCTCATAAAATCCTCTCATTATTTTTCTTATACATTTAAAAGCAAATTGACTAAGTGGCAAAATAAGAGGGCAGAGGGAATTTGTTTTGTGCACCCTACACATACCTTCTAATAACTTTAAACACATGAACCATTACTTACAGTACATTTTCCATTCTAAATATAGCTTGGTACATAATTTTACAAAATTGCAGTAATAAAGCAGTCAAGGCCTAGAAGCTAACTACTTCTGATCTCGAAAATTAAAATAGGCAAGTATTTAAAAAAACAATTTACGCAAGTTACATATTCATAGAAAAAGCAGTTGCGCTCTATGTGTAAATGTTGCACCATATTCTATCTTTTGTGGCTGAACATTTGTGGGTGCAGCACCACATCCTGTTTTGTGAATATTTTCAAATAATTTGTGAATGTCTATCTGTTTTCATACATTTGTAACACATGCTATGAACTAGAGAGCAGCAGAATTAACACACCAATCTGCCACATGGTCTTTTTTTTTATTTAACTTTTATACCAAATGAGACAAGCTGGAAAATCTGTGGCAAATCTGCCACACTTTAATAGAATGCAAATAAGGGGGTTGTAAACCCTCATATTTTTCACCTTAATGCATCCTATGCATTAAGGTGAAAAACTTCTGTCACTGACAGCCCCCCAGTCCCCCTGTTTTTCTCACCTGAGTCCTGTATTCCCCCACGGGAGACGTTCTCTTCCTCTCTACCCGGGGTTCTCGGCACTTTATTGGATAGATTGATAGCAGCGCAGCCATTGGCTCCCGCTGCTGTCAATCAAATACAATGATGCGGGTTCCGGGGGCGGGGCCAAGTTCTACATTCGGTGGCCATAGGCGCCGAATTCTGGTCTCGGTAGCGCACCCGCAAGGTAACCCCCCGGGACAGCGCTTCTTCTAGGGGGTTATACGATGTGGGGAAGAGCTACCAGTGCTGCCAGGGGACCCCAGAAGTCGAGGATCGGGGCCACTCTGTGCAAACGAAGTAAGTATGACATGTTTGTTATTTAAAAAAAAACAAAGCAATCACTTTAAACAATGAATGCAAAGCAAAACAACACATTTATTACATGAAATGCAACATTTTGATAAACCATTTACAAGTTTGTGACAGATTAACAAACTGTTAACAAAATGGATAGAACTGAACTGATAAATGCCTCCAAATTATTTTATTTTTTTCATTTAACTAGTATATACACCTTTCACACAGTTTGGCAGACCCACTATCAGCAGAGTCCTCAAACAGATGGTCAGAGGAAACTGCAGACTGGTGGTCAAAAGAAGGTGCAGGCAAACCTATCCTATACAGAAACCAGGTTCCTGGAATAACAGAGCAGATCTCTACAACCGCAGTGGTATCAGGAAAATGATCAGGATATGTACAGACATGCTGAGTGAAAGCACAGTTCAAACAAAAGTAGGGCTGAATCAAGGCCATGATCAGGAATAGCTGGATTTCCATCAGGCTACTTATGCTTTCTTGATTAGAGCAGGTGTGTAGTGCAGAGTCCTTGACTGTATAACAAAAAACAAATGGTGAAGGTTCAAGCTGAATGTTGCAGCACCTAAATATGTAATGATAACAGCCTTCTGTAATGTCTTACACAGTAGAGGGAGGGGCATTACTCTTTACAAATCAAGACTCTGCTCTGTTGCAAGTTGCTGTCAGGAGCTTGCTTACAAAAAGGTAGAACAAAGTGATGACCTATTCAGTATGTTTTTAATTCTTCATTATCCATTCAGAGGGTGGAGTGGATTCTGGTTCAGATGGTATAACTTAAATGAATTCAGTATACAAAGAGGTCCAAGGTCTTGTCTGTGCTGAACTGAACAGATCCAATGTAAAGCAAAAGAATGCGGGAACACAATCAAGTCTTCTGAAATATACTTCATGAAAAAGAATAGCTGACACTTAAAAACAAGCATCTTTTTAAGTTTCTGCCTGAACAAGTCTTAAGCATAGCTGACTAACTGAACAGAATCGTAAATCCTTATTTATTACGTATTACAACGGAGTATTTGATAATTTTCCTGCAGTTTGCTTTTAAAGAGGTAATTTTACTGTGCTCACTTCAGATACCCAGAAGGTGAAAGGCAATTTTATATATATATATATATATATATATATGTAGCGGGGGTTTAAATTTAGGGGGATGCACCTGGGTGGTAGTATGACCCAGGTGTGTATAAATCATGAAAGGATTTAGACCATTGTTAATTCGTGGAGGACTTGGTGGTGTACTGTTCTCCTTGGCCTGTGGGTGGCGGGGTTCCCACAGGTCTAAGGTAGATTCACTGCCGCAGTGCTGGCCTTTTTGTCCCCTTCCGGCGATGGTACGGCGAGGGCGGGGAACCCGCCGTGGCGTCACGGGAGGAGATAAAGGGGAGAGACGCCCTCACCACAAGGTCTATTTCCTGCATCTCGCGCCCAGGCACCTTCGGCCTGGGTGCGGGCGGTTCGGAGTTCCGGCCCAGGCGCCCTAGGCCTGGCCAGAGCGGAGTTGGCGTCCATCCCAGGCACCTTCAGCCTGGGGTGAGGTACTACACCGGAGGCCTGGGGCCCAGTGACTTTGACTGGGTCCCGCAAGGGCGGAGGAGTCTGAGGGTCCCTGAGGTGGATGGGGCCCATGTCTGAGGTGAGGAGGCCAGGGAGGTCACCCGTCTGAAGAGTCCGGAGCAGCATCAACCCGGTGACGGATGGGCCTTCGGTAACTCCCTTGGAGGAACATCTTCCCCCTGACAGGGGCCACAACGCAGTGAAGGTACTCCTATCTGCATTCTATAGAGTCGCTGGTAGAGACTCACCAGTTCCAAGTTCTCTCTAGCCAAGGCTATAGTAACCGCTGGTGAAACCACAGTGGTTTAGCGTACAATCAGGATTGTGCCTCGACCTGCTCACCCCACCGTATTGAACTGTTATTGGGTCTCAACCAGTTGGCTGGCAAAGAACTGTTTGATTGTGAGTGTGACAATAAAACAAGTGTTGGACCCTAATCGGTGTGTGGTACTCTGGTTAATGGGAGCAAAGGGAAGTGTCAGCACAGCAAGACTTGGTCATTAACTGAAACGCACAGGCCCGAGGAAAATAACTGGTACTGGCCTTCACCTCATTCACTGCCATGGGGAGGACATGGGCCGTAGCGCATCTTACTCTCACATACAAAATACCCCTAGACGAAACAGATGGAGTGAGGGCGCTACATATATATATATATATATATATATATATATATATATATATATATATATATAATATAATGCAAATGAGTATCTAAAGTGAATATACGTTATAGTAAAATTACTCCTGTAGTAAAAAAAAAAGCCTCCTGTTGAAAAACCGTAATAGTAACTTAACAGTGTATTTATTTTAGTAGTAATGAAAACACCATTCTAATGCAAATGAGCAACTCATGTTTTGGTATGAAGGCAGGTTGTGAATAAAGGAGCATGGTCACTGCGGTAAGAGGCAAACATTATACATTGGAAGTAATGTTCAGTTCATAAATGTATTAGTGTCTGTACTACAGATTGTTGTAGATGTCTTGTCTCTCTATAGGCTGTTCCTTCTGTTCTAGCTTCTATGCTTGTTTTCCTTCTCATTCTGTCACAGATACAGAACCACGCTGTCTTCCTCATTATCCTGTGTCAGTACAACCTTAAACCTTCTCTCTCTCTCTGCCAGAATATTACGTGATTTTACACATTATTCTTTGCCAATATATAACTTCAACTACAGCATCTTGTTCATGAATACCTGTGGGTTGGTGTTTGTCTCCATTGTGCAGAAAGCTGAATACCTCAATAGGAGCTCAGTGTTACCCACAAAGTGCTTTAATTATCATGCTGAGAACAAGATTTCTTGCTTTTGTCAGCTCTGAAAGATGCTAAAGAAGAACCAGCATCATTTTAATTAATCAGTCCCATCTCCAACTTTCCACAGAAAGGCCTGACAATAAAACCATTCACTGAAAATAAATCTTTGCTGATTCAAGTGGAATCCCTAATATAAAAAAAAATATGTGACCACACAATTTGTCTAGCATAGACATAGCTAGTTTTGTAAATACTGCTCCAATGCACACTACTGTCCATGCATCGTAAAAATGAATAGATAGTTGTATAAGACAATAAACATGGCTCTGTGTGTTAAATCTTACGTTTAGTGGGATATATTTTTTTCTTTTTAAATCAGCACCAGGGATGGTACTTACAATCAGGGCTTTTTTTCAGCTGGAACTTGGTGGAACTAAGTTCCACCACCCCTGGCTCAGACCCTCTGCTCCCTGCTGACCACTATTACTTGAAAACACAATGCTTACAAGTAACAGCTTGTTTCCCAACAACTCCCACATACCAGATCTCTTGAGTGGCTCCCACTGAGTAAAGGATGGGGACAAGGGAGATGCAGGTACATGGGGTGCAGTGCAAATGCCAATATCACCACTGGATGATCCCCCCGCAAGTGAGAGAGGTGGAGCCAACTATAGTATGCAGGGAGGTACTAGAGCTCACTGGGTGCTTCAGCTTAATACAGCTTCAAAAATAAGACATGTGGAAAATGGTGGAGCTTTTAAGGAGATGGGGAGAAGATGGGGCAGTAGAGGGGGTTGTATGCAGGTCAGAGCGAGCTGAAGAGGGGTAAACGTGAAATGTGGATGGGGATACAGAGGTAAGCAGCTGTGGAAGAAGACTGAATTCTGCACTCTGTATGCAGCGCACCCCTGAGCCCTGCACTATTTATGTAGCACACTCTGAACTCTGCAGTCTGTGTGTAACCTCCTCCCAGAACTCTGCACTCTGTACATAATGCACTCCTAGTATTTAATGACTCTGTTTAGACCCACCCACTGTTTATGACATTTGACCACACCCACTATTTGATGCGGTTTGGAGGGTGTGTGTAAGGGGGGGGTCATGATTGAGTTCCTGTACCTATCTTTGGAGAAAAAAAGCCCTGTTTTCAATGAATGAAAAGTGTCCCTTGTGCTTGTAGTTGCCATGTAAGTTGAAATCTTTATTGCTCTGCTCCCCAGATACCCTTACAATAGTGATCTTCCTGTGCCATACCTCCCAACCATCACAAATTTGCTGGGACAGTCCCTATATTTCAAGCAAATCCTGCTGTCCCGCGAATGCAGACTGAGTCTCGCAATGGAGTCCAGTACCCGCACAAGTTCCGGTACTGGACTCCACTAATAGCCCTGTCAGGTGCGTGCAGAGCGGCCGCTCTGTGCTGCTGCAATCAGGATCTCTCCCCCACCCACTCTGACTCACCCACCCACCGGCTCTCTGCCGCCCACTGACCCAACCGTTGGCTCTCCCACTCTCACTGCCCTGCCCGCTGGCTCTCCACCGCCCACTGACCCACCCGCCAGCTCTCCCCCACCCACTGACCCATCTGCCGGCTCTCCCCCCCGGCCACTGACTCGCCCGCTGGCTCTCCCCCGCCCGCTGTATGGGATGTATGAGGAGGGAGGAGGAGGTGGGTTAGATCAGCTTCACTGCCTCTGTATGTCCCCCTGTGCCTGCCCGCAACCCCCCAGCGTGCAGCCAATCTGTGCTGGGAAAGGATTGTGTGGGCGGGAGATTTTAAAGCAGCCAGCGAGTCTGATGTCTGCCTGAGCCTCTGGGCTGGGGAGCTGCCAGACTGGGGTAAGTGAGCTCTCCCCTCTCTCTCCTTCTTCTATGTCCCACAGCATTCCGGCTTTCCATGACCCATAGCATTTCTGCCTTCCATGTCGCATAGCATTCCCACCTTCCATGTCGCATAGCATTCCCACCTTCCATGTCCTATAGCGTTCCCTTCTTCCTCCTTCCATGTGCCATAGCGTTCCCTCCTTCCATGTCCCATAGCGTTTCCTCCTTCCATGTTCCATAGCGTTTCCTCCTTCCATGTCTCATAGCGTTCCCTCCTTGAATGTCCCATAGTGTTCCTGCCTTCCATGTCCCGTAGCCTTCTCTCCTTCCATGTCCCATAGCGTTCCCTCCTTCCTTGTCCCATAGTGTTCCAGCCTTCCATGTCCCATAGCGTTCCCACCTACCATGTCCCATAGTGTTCCCTCCTTCCATGTCCCATAGCGTTCCCTCCTTCGATGTCCCATAGAGTTTCCTCCTTCCATGTCCTATAGTGTTCCCTCCTTTGATGTCCCATAGCGTTCCCTCCTTCGATGTCCCATAGTGTTCCCTCCTTCGATGTCCCATAGTGTTCCCTCCTTCGATGTCCCATAGTGTTCCCTCCTTCGATGTCCCATAGCGTTCCCTCCTTTGATGTCCCATAGCGTTCCCTCCTTCGATGTCCCATAGTGTTACCTCTTTCCATGTCCCATGTATTGGAAGTATTTTTTTTAATGATTGTGTTGAAGTTTATATGTATCCCTGAGACTCCAGCTTGTGGTACAGTAAATAAAGCATACTTTTATAGGTACAAGGAAGCCCAGGGTTTGTTTAACCATTGTCATCAAGCCCCTACCACTATCATGTTTGGCCGCACCCACTTGTTGCCGCGCTACGCGCGCCACAGTTCCCTCTCTCCCTAAAATGTCCCTCATTCTCAAGTTCAAAAGTTGGGAGGTATGTTGGGAGGTATGCTGTGCTGTGGGGTTAATATGAGTGGCTGGACCTGTCACAGGCATTTGTCAGAAGTGCTGATTATGCCTGCCCTTTCCGCCCCTCCTTCATTCATAGAAGATGTACAATTATTTCCTGCAATGAAAGCTATAAGTGGGTGATGGGTGGATGAATGAAAGGTATGCATCCTCTATTCTTTTATTGCTTTTCATGGCGGGAAGCAATAGTAAAGGTTTTATAAATGAAGCTGGGGGTGAAAAGGGTGGAAATAGTCAACACTTTTGACCAGTGCATGTGGCAAGTCTCAATGAACATGGCAGTCACTAGCACAAGGGACACTTTTCATTCATTGTAAGTACCATCTTTGGTGGGAAAAAAATGCTAAATGTAAAGGAAAAATTCACCTTTAGGATCCTGTTACATGTTAAATCCTATATTTAGGTGGTAACATGTTTCAGTTCCTGTCCCCTCTCTTCCTTTGACTCCCTTCCCTCAGCCTCCGTCACGTTTAAAAACAGCACAGCCGGGTCATTCATTCATAATGGTCAGTGAATGAGGAAACTACAAGTCCCATCTACCACCATAGATGGCTTGACGTTCTCAGAATGGGCAGAAATCTAGGATTAGAGTCTGCAGAAGCCTGGCATTGCACCCATGGGCAATGCTTTGCAGACACCTGTAGAAAAAATGCAATAAATGGTTTTAGCAAAAATACGCGCATTTATTATTTTTTCCTAAAAGGTGAACTGATCCTTTAAGTTTTAAATTGAAAAAAGTACCCAATAACAAAAACATACAGTATACAATATACTGTATATGTAGTCTGGTTTTCATTTGGAGTGGATTGGGACATTATTAGAGTGCTCTCAGGGTCTTTAGTACATTTTAGCAACTTAAAGTGGAGTTCCACCCAATTTTTTTTCTTTTTTTTATTCCACTCCTCACCCCCTTACATGCCACATTTGGCATGTAATTTTTTTGGGGGGGGAGTGGGGGCTTCAGTAGGAGTGGGACTTCCTGTCCCACTTCCTCCTTCCGCCCTGGAGCCGCCTAGGCGATACGTCATATCGCCTTGTGGCTGCTCCTCCCTGTAGGTGATCACCTGGGACGTGACAGGTCCCAGGCGATCGCCTGTCCACTCACAGAGCGCTGCGCCGTTCGCGCATGCGCAGTGAGTGCCCGGCCGTGAAGCCGAAAGCTGTCACGGCTGGGTGCCCATACTGTGAATGGACGCGCCGGCGGAGGAAGGGGGAGAGGAGCGGAGCTCCAGGTGGCGCGTCGCTGGACAGTGGAGCAGGTAAGTGTATGTTTATTAAAAGCCAGCAGCTACACTTTTTGTAGCTGCTGACTTTTAATAAACATAAAAAAAGGGTGGAACTCCGCTTTAAGATCTTCCAACAACATCACCACTTTCAGTCAGCAGCTTTCATATAATCTTTGGAAAGTCAAATAAGGGACACTTCATCCGATGTCCCATAGCCTTCAAAAAGTATTCACACTCCTTAATATTTCCCAAATTTTGTCATGTTACAACCAAAAACACAAATGTATTTTTGGGTTATTTTATGTGACAGTCCAACACAAAGTGGCACATGATTGTGAAGTAGAAGGAAAATGATAAATGGTTTTACATTTTTTTACAAATAAATCTTTGAAAAGTGTTGCATGCATTTGTATTTAGCCCCCTTTACTCTGAAACCCCTAAATAAAATCTAGTTGAACCAATTGCCTTTAGAAGTCACCCAATTAGTCCACCTGTGTCTAATTTCATCTCAGTATAAATACAGCTTTTCTGTGAAGCCCTCATAGGTTTGTTAGATAATCTTAGTGAATAAACAGTATCATGAAGGCCAAGGAACACACCAGACAGGTCAGGGATAAAGTTGTGGAGAAGCTTAAAGCAGGGTTAGGTTATAAAAAAATATCCCAAGCTTTGAACATCTCATGGAGCCCTGTTCAATCCATCATCTGAAAATGGAAAGAGTATGACACAATTGCAAACCTACCAAGACATGGTTGTTTACCTAAACTGACAGGCAGGGCAAGGAGAGCATTAATCAGAGAAGCAGCCAAGAGGCCCATGGTAACTCTGGAGGCGCTGCAGAGATCCACAACTCAGGTGGGAGAATCTGTCCACAGGACAACTATTATGCCCTGTACACATGAGCGGAATTTCCACCAGCAAAAGTTTGATGTGAGCTTTTCATCGGAAATTCCGACCGTGTGTATGCTCCATCAGACTTTTGCTGTCGGAATTTCCACCAGCAAAAGTTTGAGAGCAGGTTCAGAATTTTTCAGACGGAAAAAATTCCTATTGGAAAATCTGTTTATCTGTTTTCAATTCCGACGGGAATAAAAAACACGCATGCTCGGAAACAATTTGACACATGCTCGGAAGCATTGAACTTCTTTTTCTCGCCTTGTTGTAGGGTTTTACGTCACCGCGTTCTTAACGCTCGAAAGTTCAGAGAACTTTTACTTTCAAAGATTTTTATTGATCTTATAAAACCAAAAGAGAATAAACAATTGGTACAATCCTTCCAGACATAAGATCACAATATGTAATGGCAAAGTACAAACAGAGTCATACCGGTACAAGTAAATTGACCACTGACTAGTACTTTCACTCTAAATACCTCGTCCTACTATTCAGACAATGATACCGGATCATGGGGAGAAAACCCCAAGCACCCCTATTGGGAACAAACTGTGCCCGGAGGGTTCCCCCCCCCCGATCCCGAAGGTAGCTAAGGACCATGAGGACGGAAGTCCAGTATTAACATTGTGCCAGAGTGATCAGAGAAGAAAAAAAAAACTGTCAGAATAACAATCCAGATATAAACCTAGAAACATGCCATATGGAGTCGGAAAGTACCAAAAAAAAAGAGAGAGATAATAGAAAGAGGAAGGTGAAAGAAGAGTATCGCAGAGAGAAAGAAGAGGAGAGAGAGAGCTGATCTTACCGGGAGGGGGCTGAGTTGCCGTCTCCAGTAGTTATCGATTGGGACTGAAATCCTGGGCGCAGTGGAACCCCCACATGTAGGGACCAAGGTTCCCAGATGGCTTCGAACTTCTGGACCGTTTCGGTTAATGTGCTGGCTAGTTTCTCCTGAGACATGATCCAGGAGATCTTATGCTTGGCCGCGAAGAGGGAGACCGTGGGTTGTTTCCACGCCTTGGCTATGGTCATCTTGGCCCCTAGCAGTATAAAATGTATTCGTTTGCGGCTTGCTTTGGGAATTCCAGGTAGGTCAGCATTAAGGAGAGCTATGGCTGGGGTTCTTGGAAGCTGGTGAGTAGTTACCATTGGTATTAGAGTAAACATCCTGCTCCAAAATGACCTAATTCTAGGGCACTCCCACCAAGTTTGGGCCATGGTGCCTGTGAGCTTACATCCGTGGAAGCAGAGAGGACTCGCTGTGGGATAAAATAAGGCCAACTTCGAGGGGGTGAGGTACCATCTGGTCAAGACCTTGACTCCAGATTCAACTAATGATATGTTTCTCACCCCCTGGAAAGCTCTGAAAAATTAAGACTGCCACCTCTCAATGTCCCAAGTAATTTGGAGGTCAGTTTCCCATGCCAGCATGTACGAGGATTTTGAGGATGGGAGGGCAAGTGATTGGTAAATGATCGAGATTCCACCCCTCTGAGCCATAGCCTGTCTGCACCACATTTCATAAGGAGTAAATTTTGGGGGGGGATAGGTTTCCCCTTCCATAGCCTGCGGAGGAAGTGTTGTATCTGTAGGAATCTGTAGTGCTCCGAGGCCGGCATTTCTAGGTTCTGAACACAGAATTTCTGGGTAACCGGGCCTGAAGGGGTGAAGAAGTTCCTAATGCGATACAGCCCCTTGTCCAGCCACCAGTGAAAGGCCTTGATGTCTTGCCCTGGAGGAAAGTCCGGGTTGTGGAAAATATGTGCCAGGGGTTTACAGTCTGAGGTCAGGGAAGGTGCAGATCGCAACTTGTCCCACAGAGACAAGGTTTGAGAAAGGATAGGAGATAATATTGGGGGGTGGTCCTTGGAGGGGGTCCACAGAAGATAATCCAATATATGTGTTGGGACAGCCTGTCTCTCAATGCTAACCCAATCAGGCTTTTCAAATCTGGAGTAAACAGTGGACAATTGAGCTATTCTAGCTGCTTGGAAGTACCAAAGGAGGCAAGGAAATCCCAACCCACCCCGAGTCCTAGTTTGAAAAATAGTTTTTTGGGGAAGTCTGTGGCCCGAACCCCCCCAGATAAATTTGGTAACCTTGCTTTGAAAGGATTTTAAGTGGTCCTATCTAATGTTTATGGGGAGGGAACAAAACAGATATAGTAGTCTGGAGAGAAGAGTCATTTTTACCAAATGAATCCTTCCCAGCCATGACATAGCCCCCTTGTCCCAGTTTGTAAGGTCAGAAGCAAGTTTTTGGTACATTGGTGGGAAATTGGATGGATACAATTGCTCAAATTTAGCTGTGAGGTTGATCCCTAGATACCTAATGGAAACGTCGCTCCAATCAAATAGGAATGCGCTTTGTAACGCTGAGACTAACTCCGGTTTAAGGGAGACATTAAGGGCCTGAGATTTCAAATAATTTACTTTGAGGCCTGAGACGACGGAAAAATCGTTCAGGAGTTTGCAGAGATTAGGGAGGGTCGTGGTCGGTGAGGTGAGAAATAGGAGAATGTCATCAGCGAACAAACCACATTTATGAGTTTGTGGGCCAAGGTTACTCCTTGGATATTTGGGTTGGAGCGTATTGCGACCGCCAAGGACTCGATGGCAATAGCAAAAATTAAGGGGGAGAGGGGGCAGCCCTGTCTAGTTCCCCTGGCTATATTAAGGGGCCGTGAGTGGAGTCCCTGTAGGCGTATCATAGCCTTTGGGGTGGAGTAGAGGGCGGGATCATCCCCATGAAGCGCTGGCCAAATCCCCAGCGCTCCAGGAGGCAAAGAGGTAAGGCCAGGTTACTGAGTCAAAGGCTTTGTGCAAGTCAAGAGAGGGCAACATTCCTTCCTGTTTGGGGCCTTGGTCCCAGCCGGACTGTAGGAGGGAAATAATATCTGACCTGGTCCGGGCCCTGTCTGCCTGGTATAAACCCGACCTGGTCTTTGTGGATGTACCGACCAATGAAGGATGCCAGGCGGTTGGCTAGGATCTTCGTCAGGATCTAAAGGTCGTTATTAATGAGGGAGATGGGTCTATAATTCCCCACTTCCTCTAAGTTTTTGTCCGGTTTGGGTATAACGGTTATATAAGCAGTGTTGAGGTGGGGGTCTAAGGGGGAGCCCTGGGTTTTTGTGTTAAATTTTTTTGCCATGTACGGGGCTAGAGTGTCAGCAAATGCCTTATAGTAAGGTACCGAAACGCTGTCGGGGCCCGGAGCTGTTCCCTTCTTGAGGTCTTTTATAACCTCCAAGATTTCTTCTGACGAAAATGGGGCCTCAAGCGAGTTTTTATGGTCGATGGATAGGGTTGGTAATGGAAGGTCCTTTAGGAAATGTAGAATTTCCGGACCCTTGTCCACGGAGGGAGAGCTATATAGCTGGGAGTAGAAGTCCTGGAATGCTGTGAGTATTTTGTTTGGGTTGGCCATGGGGGGCTGTCCCGCTATCCTAATCCGGGGGTGCCCATGTGATCCCTCTGCATGTAGAATTTTGCCCCACTCCAACGTATGTGTTTCTCCGCTTTCGCTGTGAGGGCCAGGTTAAGCTCCAGCCTCGCAGCGTCTAACTGTTTTATTGAAGTCTTAGTGGGGCATCGCTTGTGTTTGGTCTTCAGGGACTGAAAGGCCGTCTCCAGTTTCACTAAGTCCTGATGTCACTCCCTTTTTAACCGGGTAGCCATACTAATTAGCTTGCATCTAACCGTTGCTTTGTGGGCGGCCCATAGGATCTCTGGGGAGATATCGTCCTTATCATTCAAAGTAAAGTATTCCTTTAGGGAGTCAGTTATTTCCTTAACATTGATGGGATCAGTGAGAAAGGACATTATAAATCAAATAATAAATTATAAATTTGCACCAAATCAAGAACTGTGTGTTTTTGGCCAGATATGGGTGCATAAATCTGATGTGATTCTGCATACATATTTTAATGTTGTGTGCTGATGATGAATGATGAATGCGATTTGTCAACAATTTGTGTGAAGCACCCCTCACGAACTTGTCATTTTTTGTTTTGTTTTGTACCCTCCACATGCCCAACAACGTACAAGTTTAACTGCTTAATGACCGCCCGCGCAGTTGTACTGCAGCAGGTTGGCTCACCTGCGTGAATCGTTGTCCTTGTATGTTGGCTCGCGCAGGCGCAGTTGCGGGCGGGCGCACACTCTCTCGCACACGCTGCACACTGCGGGAGCGTGCCCACGGGTCAGCTCAGACTCGATGCCCATCAGCGGCCCACGATTGTGGTGAGGAGGGCCAGAATGGGGATCTGCCTTTGTAAGCGAGCATCTGGTACGTTAGGGGCGTTGGGGAGCTGCCCCCCTGCTGGGTGCTGGACTCAAACGTTTGTATGAGTCTTTTTTTTTTCAAGCCATATGATTAGAGCCTGAGGCTCTAATTGGCTTGAAAAAGGTTGGGCTTGGGGAGCAGAGCATTGCCCCCCTGAACCCACACACTTGTGACAATAGCAAACTAATATTTGTTTGTTTGCTCACCCCCCCCCCCCCCCCGAAGGTTTAGCACCAGCTGCCACTGGGTCTTACTATGTTTTTGTTTTACTTTTTTATTTTATTTTACAGTTACATATTGTTTTGGGGGGTCTTTGGTGAGATATCAGAGGTCTAAACAGATCCCTTATCTCTTTTTTGAGACAGAGATTGGGACTGAAGATAGTCCCTTTTCTCTGCAGCACTTTACATGAATGAATGGAATCTGTACAGAGATTCCATTCATTCATAAACTGACAGTCTGATACATAATAACTCTCGTGGTTACCATATATCAGCTGTCAGTGGATATTTAGGAGCAATCATAGTGATCGCTGCTTGCGCCCACTGTGCTACACAGAGGGGGGTGGTAAACAAACCAAGCCCCCCAAGCCCAAACTTCACCCCCACCTGCACCCCCCTCCGCGCAGCGATCCCTAGCCTGCCAGATAGCAAGAAAAGAAGCTGCAGGCTGCGGGAGGGGAAGTAGAGATGCCACTCCCAGCATGGATGGATCTGGGGGGTGGGGCAGTATTGTGGTGATCAGAGTGATTGGGGGGACACATCTGGACCCCCCCAAGCCCCAAGCATGCACCTAAAGCTGGTGGGAGCGACAGAGGAGGGATGCTGGCTAATGATGGTGGCTGCGGGGATACAATTTGCGGGGGAGTTAGATTGGGTGGAGGGGGATGCTCAGTGCTGTGTGGGAAGAGGAGAGTGGGGGGTAGTTTTAAGTGGAAGGGAGTGACGGGGGTGGAGAGGCAGGGGGCAGGGAAGTGGCAGCATGGGTGAGGGAGGGCGGTCATATCTAGGGTTAATAACTCTGATCAGCAGGTTGTAATTCGCTGATCACAGTTATAGAATTGTTCAGCAGAGTCTGCTGAACAATTCTGCCATAAGTTTATGGCCATTGAAGTGACCATAAGTTTATAGGAGAGGGAGAAAACAGGACCGTACGCCGTATGGACTTGGCCAACTGCAGTCACTTCTGTAGGTTCATACGGTGTACGTACCTGGCAGTAAAAGGGTTAATGTGTCTAATTTTTTTGTGTTCTAACCTTGTAGATTGTAAGCTCTTTTGAGCAGGGCCCTCTAACTATATTGTCAAATGCTGGAGCATCATTTCAATGCCTTTTTATTTATTTTTTGGGCACAAGTATATTAATGTAACACATATTTATGTTAAGCCTCGTACACATGATCGGATATCCTATGGATTCTAATCCGATGGTTTTGTCCATCGGAAATCCGATGAAGCTGACTTCCATCAGTCTTGCCTACACACCATCAGTCAAAAAACCAACCGTTCCAAACGCGGTGACGTAAAACACTCAGATGAGCCGAGAAAAATGAAGTTCAATGCTTCTGAGCATGCGTCGACTTGATTCTGAGCATGCGTGGGTTTTTTATCCGATGGACTTGCCCATAGACGATCGGAATTTGCTATCGGTTTTTGATCCATCGGAAAAATTTAAAACATGTTCTATTTTTTAAAACCGATGGAAAAAAGACCGATGGGTCCCATACACGATCGGTTTGTTCGATGAAAAAAGTCCATCGGACTGTTTTCATCAGTAAAACCGATCGTGTGTACAGGGCTTTAATGTTGAAATAAAAAGTTGATTTTTCTTTTGCTTTGTTTGACTTTTGCAGACTATAAATACATATTTTCGAAGTGCAAACTATTTACAGGCATACCCCACTTTTAAGTACACAATGGGGTTTATTTACTAAAGCTGGAAAGCACAAAATCAGGCTCACTTCTGCATAGAAACCAATGAGCTTCCAGGTTTTATTACCAGGCTTAATTGAACAAGCTGGGGTTAGAAGCTCATTGGTTTCTATGCAGAAGTGAACCTGATTTTGGGCTTTCCAGCTTTAGTAAATAAACCCCATTGTGTACTTAAAAGTGGGGTATGCCTGTATACCCCTTCAAATCTTTAGAAAATCGAGTTGCATAAAAAAGTATTTGGTTGCGTGCACATGCAAGTGCTTGAGTATAAAGTGTAATGGGGGGGGGGAGAAACACCCCCCCCCCAAAATAAAAACAGCCCTGCTCCAAAGCTGAATTTCAGGGCTCTAGTAATTCTTTTGTGGCCTAGGCAAACCTATTGCTCAGAGAATAGGTGCAGGAACTCCCCCCTCTTCCTGTGGAGTGCTGCATCATAGGGTGGGTGTGGCCAAATTGCATAGTGGGATGGTCTTAAAGGGGCATTGTTAAATAAAACCAGGTCTACATAACACACAATCACAGGGTTCAGGACTGCATAATACACAGAGTGCTGGGTACAGGACTGCAAAATACACAGTGTGCTAAGTTCAGGACTGTGTAACACACACATTACTGGGTTCAGGACTGCATAATACACAGGGCGCTGGGTATAGTACTGCATAATACACAGAGTGCTGGGTTCAGAACTGCATAATAAACAGAGGGCTGGGTTCAGGACTGCATAATACACAGAGCACTGGGTTCAGAACTGCGTAATACACAGAGTGCTGGGTACATAACTTTGTAATACACAGAGTTCTGGGTAAAGGACTGCATAATACACAGGAGGGAGATATGCACTGAGTGCTAGGTTCAGAGGTTTTCTATGCACAGAGGGCACTTCTGCCCCCACATCCAAAGTTCACCTCCGGGCTTCTGTTTTTACAAGTGACAGTAAAGAGTGGTGACAGTGAATCTGGCCAGCTAAATTAGGGGCCTGGAGCTGCAGCTCCAATAGCCCGTACCACTATTTTGTGGTAATGAATCACTAGCAAAAAAAAAAATAATCTTAGGTTTGAACCTAAAACTATAAAAAATTGTTAAATTGATCTAGCTCACCCAATCAAGTATTTGCTTTCATGACTTTTATTCCATATACAGGTAGATTATTATACAACTGCAGTTTTGTGATTAGGTGCCTGCATGGTGCACAGTAACCTGGAGCAACAAACCAGAAGTAAATTTTTCATAGCTGAGTAAGGGCAAATAAAATGGGTTTAGTGGCTACAGGTAGGGTACGGTTCATACATTCTGTGTATTATGGGTCAATTTATGTAGTGCTTCCCTTTTACACCCCCGTAGGAGCTGCTGGTTTAATTTTGGGCCTTGCATGTTACATCAGTATTCTTTGTCTAGGGGAAGAAAGTCTGTAGAAACTCCAATGTCCACACAAGATGTAAAACCTCCTGCAGTTAGGTTTTATTTTCCTTTTGCCTAAAACATTTGAAAAGTAGTAAAAGGGTGAAGTGAAGGGGTAGGTTCAGGTACACCATACAGATCTCTGGGGAAAACTCCTCAACTATTCAGTCATTCACCACTCTTCCTGGAGTGGGTATTGCTCACCCGGATAGGCCCCTCTCACCAGCCTAGCAGCCAGTATGATGCACGAATGATAATCAGCACCAATCTCTGCCACAGACTGGTGGTATACATAATTGGATAATCCGGCATCCTCTGCCACAGGACTTACCCCCGAACGTCCAGCCAAACAGTCAAGAGCCTTTAAGCCGACCCAGCAGACTGCAAGGTAAACTTTAGTTGCAGTGCATCCTCCAATAGAATTACCAGGCCCTCCTCAAGACACCAGCCTTCCGCTTGGTCATTTCCAGGACAGGTCCTCCCCTGGTTTCCTCCATTGAATGGCTTCCTCCCTCAGGACGGATAGCACAGGATCACCTTCAAAGTGCAGACCCAGTCAGCATAACTGGGCCTACTTGTTGGAGTTGCGACCTCGGACCAGCATGGTTCAGAAGCCAAAAATCACACAATACAACCCTCACGCCAGGAGGGCCGCGAGGGGACGAAGGACCCCAAAAGATGGCGTCTGCCCCTTAAGTTCCCTTCCCCAGAATGTTTAGCGGGTAGACCACGCCCACTGAACTGTTCCTGGGGGAAGGCACCCAATGCACTCTGGCCTGTGAATCCTCCACACTGGCCTGAGGTGGTAACGCCACCTACAGGCAAACAGTGGGAAGTTTTCCAACACAGCCATAGCCCGAACAGAGGCTAATTTAACATTAATTATTTACATCTGAGCCTAACTATTGGCTCAGATACCCTCTAAATTGAACATAGCGCCCAGTCATTGGGAGCAGGGCGCTACACACTTTACAGTAGCTGCCTTATAGTCATACTTCTCTTATATTTTTCTTCACGCTTTCTATGTCAGGGTGTATAGAAAAGACACCAAGTCCTCCAATTCACCTTTAAAGAAATAGACAAACCAAAGTAATGACTACAATTTATTGTATCAACTTATCATTAGCACCATGCGGTGAGAGGATGGATTTCTCTTGCAACCACAAAACATCTTTACTCCATCAATGTTGTAGAAAGAATTTTGCAAGTGTTGCAGACTTTAAAGGGATATGCTTTGATTGTGCAGGTAAAAGTCAACTTCTATAAGGGTTAACAAATGAAAAATGTGTAACTGCCTAATAAATTAAGTATACGGTATTTTGTTACACATTCTTTTTAAATGTCATATCTAACATTCACAATATATGGTTTAATGGTTTAGTTCCATTGAAAGACTTTATATGTCAACTTTTTGGAGACTATTTCAAACAGTATTGGATCAACAATTAGAAATCAAGAAACTGTGTGAGAGATAAGCCTCATACACACAATCGGATTTTCTGCGGACAAAGCGTAGGACTTTTATCCGAAGGGCATTGGCCAGGAACTTGTCTTGCATACAAACGGCAAACACAAAACTACGTAGTTTTTCAGCTCTTTAGCGCCACCCTTTGGGCAACTTCTGCTAATGTTGTGTTATGGTGAGCATTTCTTCTGAGCATGCGTGTTTGTACTTTGGAGTTTTGTCCGACGGACTTGTGTACACACAATTGGAAAATCCGACAACACACAATTGTTGGCAGACAATTTTAAAGCATGCTATCCCACATTTGTCCATGGAAAATCAGACAACAATTGTCCAAAGGAGCATACAAACGGTCGGATTTTCCACCAACAGCCTGTCATCACACAATTCCCGTTGGATAATCCGATTGTGTGTATGAGGTTTTAGAGACACAGTTGACTAAACATACATATGTAGGGAGTCACCATTTTGTTTCAGTCAAGCAAACTAATTCTTGCTGTGGACTGGTAAAGGATTATTTGGAACCCTTAAGCCTCCTACAAATGATCGGATTTCCATCGGACAAAGCCGTGGAATTTTGTGCGAAGGGCGTTGGCCGTTATATTGTATTGCATACAAATGGCAAAGAAATGTTGGCCAACAAAAACAAAACTACGTAGTTTTTCAGCTCTTTAGCGCCACCCTTTGGGCAACTTCTTCTAATGTTGTCTCATGGTTAGCATTGGTTCGGAGCATGAGTGTTTGTACTTTGGATTTTTTTACGACAGACTTCTGTACACACGATCGGATAATCCGACATCACACATTTGTTGTCGGAAAATTTTAAAGCATGCTATCCCACATTTGTTGTCAGAAATTCTGACAACAATTGTCCGAGGGAGCGTACAAACGGTCGTATTATCCGACAACATCCTGCCATCACACAATTGTGTACAAGGCTTTAATAGCTACATACAGTATGTTTAAGAAAAGACAAAACCATGTATGCGCTGCCCGATAATCAAATATTAAAACAAAAGCCTCATACACACGATCGGACTTCCATCGGACAAATCCGTGGATTTTTGTCCGAAGGGCGTGAAATTGTTCTGCATACAGATGGCAGAACATTTTCATACACCAAACTACATGGTTTTTCAGCTCTTTACCACCACCCTTTGGGCAACTTCTGCTATTATTGTCTGATGTTTAGCATTGGTTCAGAGCATACGTGTTTGTACTTTAGATTTTAGTCCGACGGATTTGTGTACACACGATCGGATAATCTGACGGAACACATTTGTTGTCAGACAATTTGAGAGCATGCACAGCCAACATTTGTTGTCGGAAATTCCGACACAAGTTTAGAAGTTTAGAAGTGTCTACTTTATGGTCTCTAGGAATGGGCGAGAGGTTTGTGCCGAGCATAAGTTAGGCCTGAACATCGCCAATTTGGGTGTTCATAGAACACCCAAACTTTCTGTGCACTCTGGGCAAACATCCCATCAATAAGTTGTTAAGGAACGGGGCTCGGAAACCGGCTACCGCGTCCTTAACAATGCATGAGTCATCAGCGAGCTTCCCCGCTGACAGCTAAATAAAAAAAAAACATTGCCGAATTAGCAGGATATAGAACATGTTTAATAAAAAATGGCGTGGGGCCCCTAATCCATACCAGGCCCTTTAAGTCTGGTATGGATTTTAAGGGGAACCCCATGCCAAAATCAAGAAAAAAATGGCCCCCCAAAATCCACTCCAAACCCTTATCTGAACACTCAGCCTGGTAGGCCAGGAAAGGGGGGGCAAGGGATCCCCCCTTCCTGAACCATGCCAGGCCACATGCCTTCAACATGGGGGGTGCTTTGGGGGAGGGGGGCTCCATGTTCATTGGGACAAGGGCCTATTCCCCACATCCCTGGGTGGTGGTTATGGGGGTCTGCGGGCAGAGGGCTTATCAGAATCTGGTAGACCCCTTTAACAAGGGCAGCCCCAGATCCCAGCCCCCCTATGTGAATGGGTATTGGGTACATAGTATCCCCACCCATTCACCCCCCAAAAAACTGTGTAGTGTAAAAAAACAGGAGCCATTTTTGGGCAGTCCTTTATTAAATAATTAAAAAACAATGTCCTCCGATTTAGTTCTATCGTCAATCACGATGCCTGCCGCACTGCTGGACCTGAAAAAAGAAAAAAAAGTGCTCTGCCCGCAACAAAGGCTAACCGCCGACTGCCTGCTCTGCTGTCTGACAGTTCTTAAACACGTAATGTGCAGAGCCACCTGGTGGCACCGCCCCCTTGTGACATCACTGACACAGCATGCAGCCACACCCAAAGCACCTTGTCCCTATGTTGACAAGGCCTGCTCCATCATTTGACAGTTCTTAAATAGGTAAGGAGCGGGGCTGCCTGGCGTCATGACCTGGTGGCACAGCCCCCATGTGAGGTCACTGACATCACCAGGTGGCTCTCCCCCTTACCTGTTTAAGAACTGTCAGATATGTCAGAGCAGGCAGTTAGCATTCGTGGAGGTTTTTTTTCAGGTCCGGTTGTGCAGCGGGCATCATAATTGACCACATACCCATTCACATGGGGGGGGGGGGTGAGATCTGGGGGCCTCCTTGTCATATTGGGCTTCCAGATTCTGATAGCCCCATGCCCGCAGACCGCCACAATCAAAGCCCAGGGTTGTGGGGCAAAGGACCTTGTCCCCATCAACATGGAGACAAGGTGCTTTGGGTGGGGGGAGGCAGAGCCAACCCCCTATGTTGAGGGCATGTGGCCTGGTATGGTTCAGGGGTGCGATCACTCACCCCCCTTTCCTGGCCTGCCAGGCTGCGTGCTCGGATAAGGGCCGCACAATGTTTTCTCGTTTAGTTTTTTCTATTGCCGGCAATGGCTTGCAGCCGGGGAAAAAAAAAAATCTTTTTTTTTCTTTACATATGTCAGTTTTGCTGCAGCAGGTTTTATACACAGTACAGATATGCCACTTAACAGGTAGACTAAGGGGACACCCCAGGCACTATATTTAAAGGATTTTTTTCATTTTTATTGTTTCACTTTAAGCATAAATAAAATAACTGCTCCTTTAAAAACAATCTTTAAAAAAAATTGCATTGATACATGTCCCCCAGGGCAGTAACCATGCCCCTATAACCTTTTTATGGCCAATAAATTGCATATAAGCCTTTAAAATGGGGACTATTGATTTTTCAAGTTCGGGTCCCATAGACTTTAATAGAGTTTGCGGCTCGGGTCCAAACTTTCTCCATGTTCAAGAGTTCTGGTGGGAACCAAACCAAGGTGTGTTTGAAGATTGAAGGAGGTTTTCCTAACATCAGAGTTTATAACTTTGGCTGAAATAAATGAAAAATTGTCTTTTGCGCTACTAGTGAGTGGTGAAATAATATAGAATACTAAGTGCAAAAAAACAAAGTGCAAAAGCTGCAAAAACTAAACGTGTTCACTTTACACGATGATAAAATATATAAGAGAATGTTTCCGCGCTAAAAGCTGACACACAAATAGTGACTAATACAATAAAAGCATACGTGCATACATCAATGAAGAATATGAAATATTCAATCAAAAATGACATAAACGAAATGACATAAAGGAAAAAATACTACTAGTGTCTATAAATAGTGTATATCGGTGTAGCGTTACCCTCAACTAAGAGGGCCGCAGATTTGGTCTGGGCCCTGAGTACAGCTCCGCCAACCCCCGGCAATCTACTCGACCCTTTCTGGCACAGTTAGTCTAGGGGTATACACATTTAATACTTATACTTATGAGAGACTCAGACACGGAGTAGTTATAAAGGAATAACAGATTTTACTTTCAGCTATGCAAAATGAATGAACAGTGATAACAACTTGACCATTAGAATATTCACAGAGCCCTGCAATATTACAATATCAGTCACACTACACCATGGAGAAGGGGGGGTGGATAAGGAGACGCCACGTGGGGCGACTGTTAACTAAGCGCCCTGTGGCGCAATAACTAAACTAGGTCCCTAATGAATCAGGCCTGATTCCTAATTCTAGAACTCAGTCCTGTATGAATGATGGATTCTTCACCGGCATCTGTAGAGGTGGTGCACTTAAGAATAAACAACAATTGTAATCCAGGAAAAGGGAAAGTTGATAACTGACAACACTTCACTGGAGATCCTCTGGATCAGTCCTGCTGTGGATCTCCAGTGAGAGTCTTTAACATGAGGTAGTAGGCCTCGGCAGTTTATAGGCACAGTACTAGCAAACAGGTTAGGGAATGAGCTTACGCTCGCTCACCCGCCGGACACGATCTCCGTCCGGACTTCCACCGGCTGTGACTTCACTCGCCCACAGCGGTTGCTGCGATCGGGTCCCTGATCCAATCTAGGCTGTAAGTAGAGATGTCGGATGCCACCCAGGCTCGCAGTGGGGTGGAAGGCTCTTTGGTCGGCTGCGGAAGGCCCCAGGCTTCAGGCCTTACCCAGCACAGGTCCGCACAGGTGTATCAGTCTCTGCCGTCCCGTGTCCAAAGAGGCCGAGCCAGGCCTCGCCCCTTCCTTATATATCCCCACCCATGAGTCTCTGGGGCAGAAGCAAAACATCCTGGGAACCAGTGGGGTTCTGGGAACAGTAGTTCGAGAGCATTTAAAGGAACCCCGCTACACACTCCCCCCACTTAAACTCTTTGGTCCCCAAAGATAAACTTCAACAACTACTGTTTACCATTTTGGACAGTGTCGAGTATGATGTTGGCATAGGGAATTTCCACCAAAACTTTGGGATGGAACTCTCTTGCCCACAGGTCACACTACCATGAGTGGCCTGCCTAACTGTGCCAGAGAGTGAGCTGGGGTTGCCCTCCACCAAATGGACAGTGGAGGGATCAGGTTGCTCAACACTTCTCCTAGCCATTACAACAGAGTCCTCTGAGCTCGTCCCCATTTGGGGGTAAGTTCGTTTCTTGGGAGGCCTGATGACTCTGCGAGCCCTCTGCTCTCTTGGTGCTTCTGACTCTGGCACCACAGGCTCTTCTTCAGGAGTAAGTTCAGGTAACATTGCTGGTTCTGGAACCTCTGATTCAGAAGTCGACTGACGTATGGAATCTCTAGGGTCCTCCTCTGCGCAAGTGTCAGGAACATCTTCCCAGTAATCAGCTGAGGGACTGAAGGGTATGAATTCAGTAGCCTCCGGATTCAGCGTTGCATCTGGGGTATCCCCTCCATTTGGGAGATCTATGGCGGACGTTCCCAGAGTCGAGGGAGGCCACAGCCAGTCCAGTTCTCCACCTTCATATGTACTCAATTGAGAGGCCTCCCCATCTTCAGCTCGAGAGGTCTGGGACCGAGTGCTCGGCCTAGGAGTATCCAGGATAGAGGCCCGGTTCAGGGGAGTCTCTCACGGGAGGTATTCTGACTGCCTCAGCCAGTGGGAGCAGGTGGTTTCGATGCCACGTCTTCAGTGGACCCACCTTTCCTTCTGGCTTTAGTTTGTAGACAGGCAAACCGGGCAACTTCCTACAGACGACATAGGGTTCAGATCTCCATCTGTCGGCAAGCTTGTGTTTTCCAGGGACCCCCAGATTGCGTAGCAGTACTCGGTCCCCGGGCTGCAGATCTTGCACTCGAACCTTCAGATCGAAATTTCTCTTGTTGCGGGCTCCCCTTTGATCCGAAGCCGCCTGGGCTTGTTCATAGGCCACCTGCAAGCTACGTCTAAGTCTGTCCACGTATCCCTTGTGGGATGTAGCTGAGGTATTGTCTAAAGAAGTGCCAAAGGCCAAGTCCACGGGTAGCCTTGCTTCTCTCCCAAACATAAGTCGATAAGGGGAGTAGCCAGTGGCATCACTTGTGGTACAGTTATAGGCATGTACTAGGGCTGATATGTGTTGACTCCAGTGTTGCTTCTTCTCTGTTTCTAAGGTTCCCAACATGTTGAGCAGGGTCCGGTTAAATCTCTCGGCTGAGCATCTCCTTGTGGGTGGTAAGGCGTGGTTCTGGTCTTCTTTATTCCCAACGAATCCAAAAGTCTTCGGATCAACCGACTCTCAAAGTCCCTTCCTTGATCTGAGTGGAGTCTCTGTGGTAGTCCGTAATAGACAAAATACTTCTCCATAAGTATCTTGGCCACGGTGGATGCCTTCTGATCTTTGGTTGGGAAAGCTTGAGCATAGCAGGTGAAATGGTCAGTTATTACCAGAACATTCCCCAATCCACTCAGGTCGGGTTCGAGGCAGAGAAAGTCAATGCATACCAGATCCATTGGGCCTTGACTCTGTAAGTGGCCCATTGGGGCAGCTTGATGGGGTAGGGTCTTTCTCTGAATGCATCGTGCACAGGAATGGCAATACTCCTCTACTTCTGCCCTCATGCAGGGCCAATAGAACCGATTTCTGACAAGCTGGAAGGTCCTTTCTGCCCCTAGGTGACCATGATGGTCATGCAGGGCAATTAGTACAGTCTCTCGGTGCTTCTCTGGAAGGAATAGCTGCCACTTATCTTCTGAGTCATCAGAGGGGCACCTTTGGTAGACCACTCCCTGATGCACCTGCAGCCTGTCCAATTCCTTCCTCAACAGGCGAGCCTCCTTTGAGGGGTGATGTAGGAGTTTGTTGGGATCCTGATTCTCCAGGGCTTCGAGGACCAATCTCCCCATGGGGTCTTCCAATTGGTCACACCTCAACTCCTTCTTGGACAGTCTCGGTAGGTTGTCTTCCTCCAGTTGAGTTACTCCACAATAGTGTTTGGGGACTCCTACCATGGTAACCCCTATTTCTTCTGCTCTGGAGCCTCCTCTGGCTTGGAATTCAGCCCCTTGACAAAGGGCCCGCACCCCGTCCGGTGCCACTTGGGTCCAATCTTCCCAGTCATTTGTCGTGGCATGAGACCTCCGGGACAGGGCATCTGCATCCCTATTTCCAGCTCCTGGTCTGTACTTCAGACTGAAGTTGAATCCAGACAATGCGGCCAACCACCTGTGTCCGGTGGCATCTAGTTTTGCGGTGGTGAAGAGGTAGGTCAGGGGGTTGTTATCTGTCTTCACAGTAAACTCTGCCCCATACAGGTAGTCTTTTAGCTTGTCTACTACCGCCCATTTGAGGGCCAGGAATTCCAGCTTATGAGTGGGGTAGTTCTTTTCTGAGGGGGTCAGGCTCCTGCTCACATAGGCCACTGGTCGCAGTTGTCCTTCATGTTCTTGGTAGAGCACACCGCCTAGACCCTCGTGGCTGGCATCCACATGTAATTCATAAGGTCTGGTAGGGTCGGCGTAGGCCAGGACTGGGGCAGTGGTTAAGCTCCTCTTCAGGGCCTGGAAGGCCTCTTCACACCTTGGGTTCCACTGATCTTGAATTGACTCACCAGGCCTCCGGGGCCCTGAGTCATCCTCTTCCCCTTCTGCCTTTAGCAATTCATTCAACGGGCGGGCAATCCGAGCAAACCCCTCCACAAACCTCCTATAATAGGAGCAGAACCCCAGGAAGGATCTGAGCTCTGTTACTGTGGTGGATCGTGGCCAGGAGGTGACTGCTTCCAACTTCTCAGGATCTGTGGCAACCCCTTCTTCAGACACTATGTGCCCCAGATAGTTCACAGAACACTGGTAGAACCGACACTTCTCGGGGGAAAGCTTAAGTCCCTCTTCGCTGAGTCTTCTCAATACTTTCTCCAGCCTGGCTTCATGTTCTTCCAAGGTTCTCCCGAAGACAATGACATTGTCCAAGTACACAAGGACTTCTATAAGATTCATGTCTCCAACAGTCTTCTCCATAAGGCGTTGAAAGGTAGCAGGAGCTCCAGACAGACCCTGAGGCATTCTATTGAATTCGAAGAATCCCACCGGGGTTATGAAGGCTGTCTTCTCCCTGTCTTCTGGGTGCATAGGTATTTGATAGTACCCACTCTTGAGGTCCATCACACTGAACCATTTGGCTCCAGACAAACTTTGTAAGGCATCTTATATCCTTGGCATGGTGTATTGGTCAGGGATGGTTCTCCTTTTGAGAGTCCTGTAATCGATACAAAGCCTCAACGATCCATTCTTCTTTCTGACCACCACGATTGGGGAGGCATAGGGGCTTCTAGACTCCCGGATCACACCAGTCTTCTTTAGTTCTGGAAGTTGTTCCCTCAGATCCTCCAGATCTGCCAGGGGGACCCGCCTGACCCTCTCTCGGAAGGGCTTATCTTCTTGGAGGCGGATCCGATGGGTGGCACTTCTTGCACACCACACATCGAATTCATCTTCGGAAAAGATCTCCCATCTGGTCAGCTGGGCCTTGGCTCTTTCTTTCCAAGCCCTGGGTAGGTTCGGGTTTTCCACGGACAGCTTCTCCCAAACATCTCCTCCGTCACCCGTCCCCTTGACTTCGGACCAAGTGACCGGGGCAGCAGGGCTCACCTGGCCCAGCAACACTCTGGCAGGAATCTCCATGGGCCCTCCCGTAGTGTTCCTAACACTCACCGAAACTCTGCCATGGGCCTTCTTCAGGGCCTTGAACGGAATCACTTCTGGTATCACTTCCAGGCCTGAGGACTCTTCCCTTGGGTCGGATTCCAGCATGACAAAGGGGCCAGGTTGTTCCCACGTAAGCTTCACAGTGGCCCTAAGACAGGTTACTTCTCCGGGCTGTAGCACTACTCCTTCTCTGCCAAGTCTCCACACCTTCCCTATCCCCTCTCCCGGGGTCTTCTGCTCTAAGACCAGTCGTTGGTAGGCCGTCTTTAGCATGGGATGGATTTTGGTGGCTGAATGGTTTCTCTCTTTCACTAGAGGGGTCAGGAGTCTCCTGACTAGATCCGTGTTTTTCCCAATGATCAGGGAAATCTTGCTGGCTCCAGGCGGCCGAGGACACACAACTGCCAGGGTGTCAAACACTTCAGCCTTCCCAGCACCGGATGGGTCGAAAGTCATCTTTATGGGCAGGTACCCATCGTAAGGGAAACTCTGGGTTCCAAGTCCCCATATCTCCAGCTCTTCTATCTTCTGGATAGGCAGATGACTCAAGTGCCTATCATAGAAGTCCCGGTATAGTAAAGTCACCTGTGCTCCGGTGTCCAGAAGAGCTTTAGTATAGACTCCTTCCACTTGAATGGGCACAGTAGGAGACGGGCCCACCAGTTCCTCTGGGTATGGCCGGACTGGGGTCACTTTCTTCTTTGGGCTTTTCCTTGCGCTGCTCCTTTTGGACTTTAATTTTCCCTGAGCCTGGCATGCATTGACCTTCTCCCTCTCAATGGGGGCACAAACCCGCTGAGGGATGTTATTGTTCCTCTTAGGTGGATGTTCCGTCTTCGGGGTGCTGTATTTCCACTGAGGGGTCTTGCCCCCTCCCTCTGGGGTACATCTTGGTGGGGGGGTACTATACCTCCTCCTAGGAGTTTTGTCTCCTCCATTCTTGGCTTTTTTTTTCAGTTTGGAGCGCACTGAAGATGATGGGCACCCGGTTGACTCCTTCACCGGGGCCCTTTGGAGTTTCCCGCTGGCTTGCGATTATCTGTTCTCTTCTTCTTTGGGCTGGAGCATACGTTAGCAAAGTGGCCACTCCCTCCGCAGTTATAGCAAATCACCTCTTCTCGGTCCTGTAGGGAGGCCGGTGCTGAGGTGTTCGGAAACAACTCCTTTCTTGGGCTTGGTTTCTCTGGTCTTCTTTGATCTTTCTCCATCAAAGAGGTCAGCATCTCCAACACTTGGGCCATTTGCGATTTCAAAGTGTCAACCTCCGCATCTCTTTCCGGGCTCTTGACCGAATGGACCAACACTGGTACAGGTGTGACATTCGCCTTGGCCACCTGCTGATCTTCCTGCCGCGCCTCTTCGTCCCTAATAATTTTTATTAGATCAGAGTAGGTTAGTGACATTCCTCCTCCTGAGGTTTTCAGGTGCAGCCAGACCGGGTCTGAGCGCCGCGCTCCCCTCATGATTAGGGATGGGCCCGGTGCTCGATTCAAACCCATGTTCGAATCGAGCACCGGGCGTTCGCTCGCTCGTCGAGCCCAGAACTATTTGGGCCGTTCGCATCACATTCGTGTGATGCGAGCGGCCCCGCAATGCATTGCGGCCGGCGCGGCCGGCGCAGTGCATTGCTGGCTGATGATTGGCCAAGCATGCACTGTGACCCCGCATGCTTGGCCAATCACAGCGCCCGAAACTCGGAGAGCAATAATTGGCTACAGGCAGGACGCCTGTAGCCAATTACAGCTCAGGGGCTTTAGTACATGCCCCACCATTTAAAAGGCCGCCACGCCATCGGCCCCGGTCACATGAGTTCTGGCTTTAGGAGAGATCAGTCTGCTGATTTTGTCTTTGCTTGATACTGAAAGATTTGCTCTTCTTTGCTAAACCATTGGCTATTTCTTTGCTAAACCATTGCTACCTAAGTCATTGATCGTTCATTGCTGCTGATTGCACAGTTAGCGTGTTATTAGCTGCTGCTGGGGATTAGTCTGGTGCGTGCTTACTGTTAGTACAGTATTGCAGTAGTACCAACCGCAGTGCTGTTAGCACAGCATTGCACCCCAACAGCACCCATAGGACTTCTAGTGTGTTAGTGGCAGCAAACAGAGCTCCTATATTTTCTTCTCAGCAGCACCCATAGGACTTCTAGTGTGTTAGTGGCAGCAAACAGAGCTCCTATATTTTCTTCTCAGCAGCACCCATAGGACTTCTAGTGTGTTAGTGGCATCACACAGAGCTCCTATATTTTCTTCTCAGCAGCACCCATAGGACTTCTAGTGTGTTAGTGGCAGCAAACAGAGCTCCTATATTTTCTTCTCAGCAGCACCCATAGGACTTCTAGTGTGTTAGTGGCAGCAAACAGAGCTCCTATATTTTCTTCTCAGCAGCACCCATAGGACTTCTAGTGTGTTAGTGGCATCACACAGAGCTCCTATATTTTCTTCTCAGCAGCACCCATAGGACTTCTAGTGTGTTAGTGGCATCACACAGAGCTCCTATATTTTCTTCTCAGCAGCACCCATAGGACTTCTAATGTGTTAGTGGCATCACACAGAGTTCCTATATTTTCATCTCAGAAGCACCCATAGGACTTCTAGTGTGTTAGTGGCATCACACAGAGCTCCTATATTTTCTTCTCAGAAGCACCCATAGGACTTCTAGTGTGTTAGTGGCAGCAAACAGAGCTCCTATATTTTCTTCTCAGCAGCACCCATAGGACTTCTAGTGTGTTAGTGGCATCACACAGAGTTCCTATATTTTCATCTCAGAAGCACCCATAGGACTTCTAGTGTGTTAGTGGCATCACACAGAGCTCCTATATTTTCTTCTCAGCAGCACCCATAGGACTTCTAGTGTGTTAGTGGCATCACACAGAGCTCCTATATTTTCTTCTCAGCAGCACCCATAGGACTTCTAGTGTGTTAGTGGCATCACACAGAGTTCCTATATTTTCATCTCAGAAGCACCCATAGGACTTCTAGTGTGTTAGTGGCATCACACAGAGCTCCTATATTTTCTTCTCAGCAGCACCCATAGGACTTCTAGTGTGTTAGTGGCATCACACAGAGCTCCTATATTTTCATCTCAGAAGCACCCATAGGACTTCTAGTGTGTTAGTGGCATCACACAGAGCTCCTATATTTTCTTCTCAGCAGCACCCATAGGACTTCTAGTGTGTTAGTGGCAGCAAACAGAGCTCCTATATTTTCTTCTCAGCAGCACCCATAGGACTTCTAATGTGTTAGTGGCATCACACAGAGTTCCTATATTTTCATCTCAGAAGCACCCATAGGACTTCTAGTGTGTTAGTGGCATCACACAGAGCTCCTATATTTTCTTCTCAGCAGCACCCATAGGACTTCTAGTGTGTTAGTGGCAGCAAACAGAGCTCCTATATTTTCATCTCAGAAGCACCCATAGGACTTCTAGTGTGTTAGTGGCATCACACAGAGCTCCTATATTTTCATCTCAGAAGCACCCATAGGACTTCTAGTGTGTTAGTGGCATCACACATAGCTCCTATATTTTCTTCTCAGCAGCACCCATATGACTTCTAGTGTGTTAGTGGCATCACACAGAGCTCCTATATTTTCATCTCAGAAGCACCCATAGGACTTCTAGTGTGTTAGTGGCATCACACAGAGCTCCTATATTTTCTTCTCAGAAGCACCCATAGGACTTCTAGTGTGTTAGTGGCAGCAAACAGAGCTCCTATATTTTCTTCTTAGCAGCACCCATAGGACTTCTAATGTGTTAGTGGCATCACACAGAGTTCCTATATTTTCATCTCAGAAGCACCCATAGGACTTCTAGTGTGTTAGTGGCATCACACAGAGCTCCTATATTTTCTTCTCAGAAGCACCCATAGGACTTCTAGTGTGTTAGTGGCAGCAAACAGAGCTCCTATATTTTCTTCTCAGCAGCACCCATAGGACTTCTAATGTGTTAGTGGCATCACACAGAGTTCCTATATTTTCATCTCAGAAGCACCCATAGGACTTCTAGTGTGTTAGTGGCATCACACAGAGCTCCTATATTTTATTCTCAGAAGCACCCATAGGACTTCTAGTGTGTTAGTGGCAGCAAACAGAGCTCCTATATTTTCTTCTTAGCAGCACCCATAGGACTTCTAATGTGTTAGTGGCATCACACAGAGTTCCTATATTTTCATCTCAGAAGCACCCATAGGACTTCTAGTGTGTTAGTGGCATCACACAGAGCTCCTATATTTTCTTCTCAGAAGCACCCATAGGACTTCTAGTGTGTTAGTGGCAGCAAACAGAGCTCCTATATTTTCTTCTCAGCAGCACCCATAGGACTTCTAGTGTGTTAGTGGCATCACACAGAGTTCCTATATTTTCATCTCAGAAGCACCCATAGGACTTCTAGTGTGTTAGTGGCATCACACAGAGCTCCTATATTTTCTTCTCAGCAGCACCCATAGGACTTCTAGTGTGTTAGTGGCATCACACAGAGCTCCTATATTTTCATCTCAGAAGCACCCATAGGACTTCTAGTGTGTTAGTGGCATCACACAGAGCTCCTATATTTTCTTCTCAGCAGCACCCATAGGACTTCTAGTGTGTTAGTGGCAGCAAACAGAGCTCCTATATTTTCTTCTCAGCAGCACCCATAGGACTTCTAATGTGTTAGTGGCATCACACAGAGTTCCTATATTTTCATCTCAGAAGCACCCATAGGACTTCTAGTGTGTTAGTGGCATCACACAGAGCTCCTATATTTTCTTCTCAGCAGCACCCATAGGACTTCTAGTGTGTTAGTGGCATCACACAGAGCTCCTATATTTTCTTCTCAGAAGCACCAATAGGACTTCTAGTGTGTTAGTGGCAGCAAACAGAGCTCCTATATTTTCTTGTCAGCAGCACACATAGTACCTATAGTGTGTTAGTGTCAGCACCCATAGGACCTACAGTGTGTTGTGAGCACACATAGGAGTTCTATTTTTTATACTATATACACTACCGACTACAATGGCTGGAAGACCGCCAAGGAGAGGCAGAGCGTGCCGAGGCAAGAACACAGGGCAGGCAGGCTCTGTTTCTAGAGACAACAGTGCTGGCCGTGGACGTGGTCGTGCATCGTCATCAGCACGTGGCCATGGGACACGCTTGTCTTTGTTTTCGGCAGCTGGACATGTGGAGCCGCATCATGCCGAAGGCTTGGTAGAATGGATGACCAAGCCCTCCTCATCCTCCTCATCCTCTCTCACCCAGGCTCAGGGTACTGGCAGAGCAGCTGCCAACGCGTACTCAATGGCATCATCAGCCACCCCTTCCCTAGACCCACCATGTCCTCCTGAGGAGTCCCCCGAACTGTTTGAGCACAGTGTTGGGTACATGCTCCAGGAGGATGCCCAACGATTCGAAGGCTCGGATGATGATACCCAGCTTGAGGAAGTCAGTAGTGTGCGCGCAGAGAGAGGGGATGCTGAAGGACAGCAATCTGGCAGTAGTGTTCCACCAGCTGCAGCTTACTGCCAGGTTTGCTCTAGTGGTGAAGAGGGAGGGGATGATGAGGTCACTGACTCCACGTGGGTGCCTGAAGGGAGAGAGGAGGAGGAGGAGGAGGATGCAGCGTCACATGTCCAACGAGGCAGGATGCCCCCTGGAGGCCAGCTAGAGGCCAGCACAGCAACTGTACCACACCGCAGAGCTCCGCCTGTGCAGGGCGCTGCCTCTGCACGTTATCACAAAAGTTCTTTGGTGTGGGCCTTTTTTGAGACGAGTGCATCAGATCGCACCACTGCTATTTGCAATATTTGTCTCAAGCGTATCTCGCGTGGCCAAAACATCAGCCGCTTGGGCACCACAAGCATGAGCAGACATATGTCGACCTGCCATGCAGCTCGTTGGCAAGCACACATAAAAGACCCACACCAAAGAACAAAGCGGACCTCTCCTTGCTCCTCATCATCTGGGATCTCCATCCCCACTATATCTTCAGTCCTCTCTGAAAGCTGCTCTGAGAGGACTGAAGGTGTAGAATTAGGTGTGTCACAACCAAGTACTTGCAGTACACCGACGTCCGATTGTAGCAGGCAAATTTCCCTGCCCCAGCTGCTGGACCGTCGAAAGAAGTATACTCCCAGCCATCCACATGCCCAGCGGTTGAATGCTAGCTTGGCTAAATTGCTAGCACTTCAACTGCTGCCTTTTCAGTTGATAGACTCGGCCCCCTTCCGTGAGTTTGTTCAATGTGCGGTTCCTCAGTGGCAGGTTCCCAAACGCCACTTTTTCTCACGGAAGGCGATTCCGTCTCTCTACTGGCATGTGGAAGGCAATGTCCATGCCTCGCTGGACAGGGCGGTCAGCGGTAAGGTGCATATTACCGCTGACTCATGGTCCAGCAGGCATGGACAGGGACGTTATCTTTCTTTCACGGCCCATTGGGTCACTCTATTGGCAGCTGGGAGGGATGCAGGACAAGGTGCAGTAGTGTTGGAGGTTGTTCCGCCACCACGCCTCCAAAATGCTACTACTGGTTGTGACACACCTCTCTCCTCCACCCCCTCCTCTTCTTCTTCCTCCATGTCCTCTTCGAGTGCTCTGTCCTCGGAACCAGCGGTGCTCCGTAGGCGTACAAGGGGCTACGCGAGTACGCAGGCAAAAAGATGCCATGCCGTGCTTGCGCTGGTGTGTTTGGGGGACAGGAGCCACACTGAGCCAGAGGTTCTGGCAGCTCTGCAGGGGCAGGCCGAGAGGTGGTTGACGCCACGCCAGCTTAAGCCAGGAATGGTCGTTTCTGATAATGGCACCAACCTCCTCTCCGCCCTGCGACAGGGGCAGCTCACCCATGTGCCCTGTATGGCTCACGTCCTCAACCTGGTGGTGCAGCGGTTCTTGGGCAGGTTCCCAGGCTTACAGGATGTCCTGAGGCAGGCCAGGAAAGTCTGTGTGCATTTCCGCCGATCTTATAATGCCAGTGCTCGGCTGACTGAGCTGCAAAAGGAGCTGAACCTGCCCAAGAACCGCCTAATATGTGACATGCCCACCAGGTGGAACTCAACGTTGGCCATGCTGCAGCGACTGCACACGCAGCAGAGGGCCATCAATGAGTACCTTTGCGACTACGGCACCAGGACAGGGTCAGGGGAGCTTGGCTTTTTTTCCCCACGCCAGTGGAGCATGATCAGGGATGCATGCACTGTCCTCTCACCATTTGAGGAGGCCACGAGGATGGTGAGCAGTGACGGTGCATGCATCAGTGACACTGTACCTCTTGTCCACCTGTTGGAGCATACGCTGCGTGGGATAATGGACAGGGCACTTGAGGCAGAACAGAGGCAGGAAGAGGAGGACTTCCTTGTCTCTCAAGGCCCCCTTTATCCAGACAATGTTCCTTCTGTCCCACCCATCACACAGGAAGAGGAGGAGGAGGAGGAGGAGGAGGAGGATTGTGTGAGCATGGAGGTGGAGCCTGGCACTCAGCATCAGCAGCAGCAGTCTTTTAGGGATGATGTACAGTCCCAACAAACCAGTGGACTTGTACGTGGCTGGGAGGAGGTGGCTGGCGATCATGTCATCCTCAGTGACCCAGAAGACTCCGGACCGAATGCCTCAGCTAACCTACGCTGCATGGCCTCCCTGATCCTGCAAAGCCTGCGGAAGGATCCTCGTGTTCTTCGGATCAAGGAGAGTGACCATTACTGGCTGGCCACTCTCCTTGATCCACGGTACAAGGGTAAGGTTGCGGACCTTATCTTGCCGTCGCAGAGGGAGCAGAGGATGAGACATCTCAGGGAGGCCTTGCAGAAAGGTCTGTGCAACGCGTTCCCAGAAACTGGGAGGTTACAAACTCCTGGTCCTGGATGACGAGTTGCTGAGGCTTCGGTCAGTAGCAGAAGGAGCGGTGGGGAAGGTGGACGTCTGACCGATGCGTTCAGACAATTTTTTAGTCCGCAGCCCCAAGGTATGATCGGTTCCAGCAACCATCGCCAGCGTCTGATATACATGGTGCAGGAATACCTAGGGGCAAGGTCAGACTTGGACACCTTTCCCACCGAAAATCCTCTGGCTTACTGGGTCCTGAGGATGGATCACTGGCCAGAGCTTGCACAGTATGCAATTGAGCTACTGGCCTGTCCTGCATCCAGCGTTCTTTCCGAACGCACATTCAGTGCTGCTGGAGGATTTGTCACCGATCATAGGGTGCGCCTGTCCACCGACTCGGTTGATCGACTGACCTTCATAAAAATGAATCAGTCTTGGATCACCACCAGCTACCAGACACCTGAAGCGGATATAACGGAATAATTTATAATGTCACATCCCTTCAAGACTGCCTATGCTGATGCTGAGTGACTGTCCTGTTATGTTCACTGACTATCCTCTTCCTCCTCCTCAATGATCCATGCCACCACACCAGTGCCTAAGGCACAATTTTTCAGCCCCTGTATAACAGGGGCGTGTAATTACAATTTTTTAAAAAGATGCTTCGCAACAGGTGTGACTGCTGTGCTCAGAGTACAGTATCTGTGAGGGGTTGCAGTGTTGTGGCACCAGCACCAGTGCCTAAGGCACAATTTTTCAGCCCCTGTTGGGGCGTGTAATTACAATTTTTAGGCAATGCTTTGCAACAGGTCTCATTGCTGTGCTCAGAGTACAGTATCTGTGAGGGGTTGCAGTGTTGTGGCACCAGCACCAGTGCCTAAGGCACAATTTTTCAGCCCCTGTATAACAGGGGTGTGTAATTACAATTTTTTAAAAAGATGCTTCGCAACAGGTGTGACTGCTGTGCTCCAAGTACAGTATCTGTGAGGGGTTGCAGTGTTGTGGCACCAGCACCAATGCCTAAGGCACAATTTTTCAGCCCCTGTTTAACAGGGGCGTGTAATTACAAATCTTGATCTAATAGTTCACAGCAGGGCCCATTCCTGTGCCCACCAAGAGTAACTATGAGGGCCTACAGTCTTGTGGCAACACCGTCCACCACCACCACCACCACCAAAGGCCCAATTTTTCTGCCCTGTTCAACAGGTGCATGCAATTACAAATCTTGATCTAATAACTCACAGCAGGGCCCATTCCTGCACCCACCAAGAGTAACTGTGAGGGCTTACAGTCTTGTGGCAACACCGTCCACCACCACCACCACCACCACCAAAGGCCCAATTTTTCTGCCCGGTTCAACAGGTGCATGCAAGTACAAATCTTGATCTATTAACTCACAGCAGGGCCCATTCCTGTGCCCACCAGTCTTGTGGCTACACCAACATCTAATAGGGCAAATTTCTGCAGAGTATATACGGCAGGCCCCTACTTTCAAACATCCAACTTACAAACGACTCCTACTTGCAAACGGCAAGAGAAAACAGGAAGTGAGAGGAAATCTACCCCTAGGAAGGAAAATTCTATCCTGTTAGATTTAATTTGGGAAAAAGGTATCTCCTCTCTACTGATGCTTTATCACCAATCCTTGTTTCAATTAAAACCCCACTTTTCCAAAAACATGTGTCATTGGGACGGAAAGTGAGGTGACATGTTCTGAACAGATGTGCAAAGACAGCAAATGTTACAGGGGTGATAACCCCTCCCTATGTTCTCCAAAAAGCTTAAAAATTGATTTTTTTGGGATGTAGCTACACTTCATAATGTACCTGTTCAGATTCTACTTAAGAACAAACCTACAGTCCATGTCTTGTTTGCACCACCTATATACTGCTGTTCAGAGTATATAGGGTTGTAGGTATAGGGTTTTATTTTGGGTGCAGGGTCCCCCTTAGTATCCATACAAGACCCAAAGGGGCTGGGGTGGGGGGGGGGGTGATGGGGTAGCCATGCCATTTTTCTCAAGGATTTTCAGCCATATGGCGGCCAGGACAAGACATGACATTAAAGCCGCAAGTGGTTTTAAATGGCTTCTTTTTTTCCTTTACAAATGTCATTTTGTGCAAGGACAGTTCTAAACACGGGAAACACATGCCACTTCACAGGCATACTTTAGACACCCCCCAGGTACCATATTTAAAGGAAACTTTCACTTTTTTTTTTTCACTTTATGCATCATTAAAATGACTGCTCCCGAAAAAACTTTAGTTTTTAAAATTTCTTTTTGCATTGATATATGTCCCCTGGGGCAGGACCCGGGTCCCCAAACCTGTTTTATGACATTAACATGCATATTGGCCGTTGTAATTAGCAATTTTGATTTCGAACGTTCGCGTCCATTATAACGAATAGGGTTCGAAAATTCGCGCAAACTTTCGGTCCGTTCGAAGGTTCTGGTGCGAACCGAACCCGGGGGTGTTCGGCTCATCCCTACTCATGATCTGCTTCATGCGTGCTTCATCTGCATCTTTGGGCAGCATTCCCTTCTTCAGTACAATCTTGCATAACTGCCTGTTCAGCCTTCTAACATATTCTGACAGTTTCTCATTTGGCTGCTGGAGAGTGTGTTCAAATTGATAGATCATCTCTGACACCTTCTCCAGCTGACCAAACTCTTCCTGCAGCATGGCCAGGCAATCTTGAGCTGTACAGTTTTCATTTCCAAACCGGAAGCTCTTCACCGCTTCTGCCGCGGCACCTTTCAGACTTTCCAAGACTCGCTGTCTCTTCTGTGCCTCAGGCACCTCCCATGCCTCTACTGCCTGTAATGCCTGTTCCACCCAAGTGTCAAAATCTTCCTCCCCCGCAGGGACGGGAAGCTTCCCCGAGAATGCCTTTAGTCTCCGGTAGCTAGTCTCTACGTGCACTGTGCTTGCCTTCTGACAGTTTGTTAGTAGGTCCCCTAACACCTTTATCAGTTCGGGTGATATGGCCGTGGCAGGTGCAGGTGTCACCGGAGGTCTCGCTCCATCTCTCCTCTCTGGTGAGGTACGGGCCGCAGTCTGCGGTGGTCCCGTTAGGGGTGGCTCCTTCTTAATAGCATGCGCCAGACTATAAGATCTGTTATCCGACGTCTGCGTATATTTGCGCTTGCAAACTTCTGGCTTCCCTTCTGAATACTCCACTAGTGCATACTGGTGTGAGGTGTCTGGGTCTAACTTTGTTCCCATCACCCACGGTGTACCATCTGGGGTCACTGACTTCATTAATCCTTCCACCGTCTCGGTCGACCATTCCTGACCGGGCATGTTAATGACCACTGACTGGCTTGGATCTGTCTTAGCTACTCCACACCACGTTCTGATGACTTTCGGGTCCATGCCGGTACCTCTTGGCGGGTTTTCTGCTCTATCAGGATCCCGGACGAGAACCCCCACGTGTAGCGTTACCCTCAACTAAGAGGGCCGCAGATTTGGTCTGGGCCCTGAGTACAGCTCCGCCAACCCCCGGCAATCTACTCGACCCTTTCTGGCACAGTTAGTCTAGGGGTATACACATTTAATACTTATACTTATGAGAGACTCAGACACGGAGTAGTTATAAAGGAATAACAGATTTTACTTTCAGCTATGCAAAAGGAATGAACAGTGATAACAACTTGACCATTAGAATATTCACAGAGCCCTGCAATATTACAATATCAGTCACACTACACCATGGAGAAGGGGGGGGGTGGATAAGGAGACGCCACGTGGGGCGACTGTTAACTAAGCGCCCTGTGGCGCAATAACTAAACTAGGTCCCTAATGAATCAGGCCTGATTCCTAATTCTAGAACTCAGTCCTGTATGAATGATGGATTCTTCACCGGCATCTGTAGAGGTGGTGCACTTAAGAATAAACAACAATTGTAATCCAGGAAAAGGGAAAGTTGATAACTGACAACACTTCACTGGAGATCCTCTGGATCAGTCCTGCTGTGGATCTCCAGTGAGAGTCTTTAACATGAGGTAGTAGGCCTCGGCAGTTTATAGGCACAGTACTAGCAAACAGGTTAGGGAATGAGCTTACGCTCGCTCACCCGCCGGACACGATCTCCATCCGGGACTTCCACCGGCTGTGGCTTCACTCGCCCACAGCGGTTGCTGTGATCGGGTCCCTGATCCAATCTAGGCTGTAAGTAGAGATGTCGGATGCCACCCAGGCTCGCAGTGGGGTAGAAGGCTCTTTGGTCGGCTGCGGAAGGCCCCAGGCTTCAGGCCTTACCCAGCACAGGTCCGCACAGGTGTATCAGTCTCTGCCGTCCCGTGTCCAAAGAGGCCGAGCCAGGCCTCGCCCCTTCCTTATATATCCCCACCCATGAGTCTCTGGGGCAGAAGCAAAACATCCTGGGAATCAGTGGGGTTCTGGGAACAGTAGTTCGAGAGCATTTAAAGGAACCCCGCTACATCAGCATATCAAGATATAAATAGATCCTGATAGTAAAGTGCCTGTGCAATAATACCTATGTGCAAAAAATGCTACAATAGAGCCTAGATGAAGTAATATGACAATACTGTGTATAACAAATAGTCCAAAGTAAAATTGACAATCCAGTGTAAATAGATAATAAAAGTTCTGTGCAGAGATGTGCAAGTGATTGATATCTCAAATAAATTTTCTTGCTGGACTGTGGTGAACTGCTCTGCAAATATTCTATTTCATTAATGGAGTGTTTCCCAGACTGTGGTCTCACTGGACTCTTACCTCCAGATGGAAAAATGTGGGCAGAATCTATGTACTATTTCTCCTCAGGCTTGTCCCTCCATCATGTGTATATATCACGCTCTCCCTCTCTCCTCCACTACCGATGCCAGCGCTATAATCCTACAAGGAAGGGGAAGGCAAAGGCGAGGGGGAGGGGGAGGGTGGGAGGAAAAGGGGGGGGAGGAATCGGCTCCATCTAGGCTCTATTGTAGCATTTTTTGCACATAGGTATTATTGCACAGGCACTTTACTATCAGGATCTATTTATATCTTGATATGCTGATATACACTATTTATAGACACTAGTAGTATTTTTCCCTTTATGTCATTTCGTTTATGTCATTTTTGATTGAATATTTCATATTCTTCATTGATGTATGCACGTATGCTTTTATTGTATTAGTCACTATTTGTGTGTCAGCTTTTAGCGCGGAAACATTCTCTTATTTATAACTTTGGCTGCCTTCTCAGACATGCCCTGGACTGGCTCACTGGTTCATCCAACTTTTCTAATTTTCATCTAGAGTCTAACTTGACTTACCCATGGTCCCTTCCTGGAATTCTTCATTCCAAACTTCCTTCCCTGTCTCTTGACGTAAGAAATAATGTTCTGCTTAGGGACACTGTTATACTCTGGAGGGAGTTCTTGCCATGTATTTTGAGCTTTACTTCATTATGCCAAAACCCTAATTTACCTCAAGATATGGATTACAAGGCATTCACGGTTTGGGAGCAAGCAGGACTCAATGGAGGTCTTTTTACATTGGATACTTCTCAACCCAAATCATTTATAATGCTGGTGAACTCCAATTTCTATCTAGCCATCTCATAAACTATTTACAGTTTTCATGTTTAAATAAATAGACCTTCTGCGATATCCCTATAGCTAAATCTAAGAACACCGTTCTACAAAATTAAACTATATAGGAGGCAGCTAAACACCAGTTTGAATCCAACCGTCCTGTGTGAATGCAATTAATATATACTACCTTCAAGGGTACAGCGCTCTCCTTTAATATGTTAAATGCATAGATTAATTAATATATAAAGTTCATCAGTGATCATAAAAATAATATTAATAAAATACAGTGCGTATTATATACACAAATAAATACATCAAAGTGAGTCCATCTTTCAGTGCCAGTCCATAAAGATATATGTATAAAATCTGTGTATCATGTAATCCCATACACCAAAAACAATCCTGTGTGTATCGACCTTTGTTCACCATGGTGCCCTTCACCCCACCTAAGGGTGTCTTCTCACCTGCTTGGGTGGACCCCACTACCTAAAGGAGATCGGTATGCGCCTTTGCAGTGTAAAGGTGGCACTGCTTCCACTGACAGATTAAATCCAGTCCACAGCTGTAAGCACAGTGTCATATATGTAAGAGGCAAGAAGAAAAAAACAAAGTGCAGATCACCCATACAATATATATATATATATATATATATATATATATATATATTTTTTTTAATATTCGATTTTTATTGAAGTTTTCAAAGGGAATACAAGAAATGAGAACAGGACATTAGGCATAGGTTACAGAAGAAAAATATTCATATCAAGTGGCATGGATATCTTACAAAAGAATGACAACTTAAATCCGATTCATAGTGTAACGTTAGCCATTTCCAATGTTAAGCCGGTAACCTTTCTTGTAGTATAAAGGTGTAATGGACACAGGGTAGAGTTAAACTCTAAAAGTAATAAGCAACATACTGTAAGTAAAGTAATGTAGTCCAAGGGGAGTGGACAAAACAGGGGGGGGTAGGGTTTGAGATGGGCAATTTTTTATGGTCAGTGGACTACAATGGAGTAGGATGAGGTTCTATTGTCTTAAAGTGGAAAGTTGTCATTAAGTCTTCAAGTAATCAAGGTCATGAAGTCACAATATATTTTTAAGAGTAAAAATACCACTCTCAATTCAGAAGTCAAATACAGGAATATTTCAGTACAAACCTCAGCTTGCACAGCTCCACCTGGCTCCGTCCAGCTTGAATACGTCCCCGCCTACCTCATGCCCAATAGCTTTTCTCAAAGGTCTAGGCTTTATTTACACATTTCAACATGATGGAAGTCGCTGTTTAGAAACATAGTCCAATTTCTTCAACCTACAAATTCGCAGATCTGCCACCTCTATTTCAGATCTCTACAAGCCTCTACTGCAATATTTTGCTAAGCCTCTTACTAGTTCCAATGTGGGCCAAGGACTTCACTGAGGAGGACATTATTGATAATCTTCTACCTCTAGCAAAATTTGGAATGAGACTCATTTTAAAATCGTGAATTGGGCCTATAGTTCATACCTTGTGTCTACTCCAAAATCGTCTCAGCTTACTTTATCTATTTGCACCAAATGTGCTAAATCAAAGCCCACCCAATTGCATTGCTTGTGGTCCTGAAAAGAGCAGGCTTTTGGACATGAGTGAGATTTTATTTTCAATACATCATACGAGTATCCATCCCTGCCAATCCACATCCATTCTTGTTTAGCTCAGCACTTGCAAATTGAAGCTCTTGTCAAGGGACATAGTCAGAGTTGGGATTACATTTGTCTCTTTGCACCCAAGAGATGTATCATGAAGAATTGTATTTACCCTAGCCACCTACTATTGGGGATGTTAAATCAGCTATTCATTATATATTTATAAATGACAAATGTGCGGAATTTAACCCAGACTCAGAAGCATCCAAATTATTTTGCAAATCGGATTCATATTTAGAGAATATCTACACAAGGGAGGAAATAGATCATGTTCTACATTCATTTTGCCTCACCAAGTGGTACCTCAAAGGGCAAATTGTGAACTTCTCTACAGCCCTGACCCCCACTTCGGATCCTGTTGGACCTCAAATTGGAGCCAATATACTTGTTTGAAGAAAATGGCTACTACACTATTTTTTTATTTTTTTATTTTTACTATTCTCTAGATAGTTTTGAATCATACATGGACATTTTGCTGCCATTTTTGCTTTATTAATGTATATCTGGAACCAAATTTGTATGGTAGTCTATCCCACTGTATATGTTCTGTAGTCATTGGTAGAAGTATTTTTTCTTTCCATTCTCTTTTTGCACTATTTTTGCCTTCCACACACCTAAGCTCCATAATTCTCTTTATAAAATGTACAGTATCTTTCTCTGCGAGGTGGCAGGTTTTAAGTATTTACCCCTGGTAATTGTGTTCACCTCTCTATTCCTGTTAAGAGTGTTTTTTTATATGTTGCTATGTACGATAATTGGAGCATGTAATTTGTTTAGGAGGCCCAGTCTCTCACTTTTGGTGCATATGTTGTAATTTTCTTATTTTCTTGCTTCATATTTCAATAAAATATTTTGAAAAAAAAAACACTGTCCTTTACAGTGTTTCTTGGGAACAAGAATGCCCCATCACTGTTTATATGTTATTGCATGTGGCTTCTGTATGTAAAAATAAGCTCTCCCCCTTGAATGGTACAGTACATGTTTTTGTAGCAGAACATTTGTGCAGCAGCTTGGATGGAAGCATCACATCTGCTCACACAGGCAAGTGACATATCAATTTATTTTCCAGCAAGCACTCATTATCACAAGAGATGAGTTAATCACTTCCTGGAAATCTGACATTTCATTGACTCCTTCAAAGGTAAAACCTACAGGTTGATTTTTTTTTAATCAGTCTAAATGTAGAGCAAGTAACCCATGTCTTTAAAAACATAGATTTTATCATTACTGTATGTACTTAAAGTAATCTATACTCAAGAAATTACTATGGAATAGTGGTTACTGTAACTAGTATTGTTAATTGTGGCTATATATTGCCAACAACACTCTTATCTGCATTATAATGTCCTGAACATCCCCTATTAAACAATATAAAGTGAGGTCTGCTAATTTCATGAGCCCCCTGTCCCTCTTTCTAAATGCTGCATTAAAATAAAAAATAAAAAATAAACAAATAATAAAAAAAAAGTTTGGACACAAACAGTGAAAAATAAACCTACAGGGCTGCATGCTCTACTTTACTCTATCCAAAACTGAAAAAATGTTTTTAGCTATACAGAAACTCCAATATTATGATTGGTGGATACAGGCTGCCACACACCACTGATTTCCTTAATACGTGCCATCACTGCTTAATAAATAATTGTATTCAAAATTACAGGTATATTGTTTTTATATTCTTTTAGGCACTTTTGCTGCTGTGCAACAATAAAATTCTGCCCCCACAGGTAACCCACTACCCCTTACAATGAAACTACAATACATATTAGGCAACAAAATTGCTTGTTTTGTTTTATAGCTAGTGCCTTTAATTTGTTAAAGATGAGCTCCACCCTAAAGTGGAACTTCCACTCATCGGATTCCCCCCCCCCCTCCGGTGCCACAATTGGCACCATTCGGGGGGAGGGGGGACAGGATACCTGTCAAAGACAGGTATTCTTTCCCACTTCTGGGAGTCCGGCCGCGGCCGTGACGCGGCCAGGACGTCACCGCAGGGCTCCCTCCTCCAATTCCCCTGGCCACCGGGCTAATAGGAGAGAGGATCGGGGCCTCGGGCATGCGCAGTAGGGTTCCAGGCGTGGAGCCGAAAGGCTACACTGCCGGGTTCCCTTACCCGCAATGGCGACGGCAGCACCCTACAGCTGACGGGAAACATCAGCTGCGGTGCCGACATTGAGGGACTGCAGGACAGTAAGTCTCCATTTATTAAAAGCCAGCAGCTGCAGTATGTGTAGCTGCTGGCTTTAAATTTTTTTTCCCCGGAACACCCCTTTAAGGGGATAGGAAATTCTTAATATTTTGAAGTGAAGCTGCAATAGGAGAAATGGAAAAGCTCTTATGAAAATTTAAGTTTCCTGACGGTGATGCTGACTCTTTGGTTTCAATGTAGATTAGGATTTCTAGCACGCCTAATCTGCATACTTGTTCTAGGTCAGTGACTTTAAAGCATTCAAATTATTGTATAGGTAGTTTTTTTAAAATAACAAACATGCTATTCTTACCTGCTCTGTGTGCTGGTTTTGCACAGAGCAGCCTCATTCCTCCTCTTCTCAGGTCCCCCACCAGTGCTCCTGGCTCCTCCGACCTGCTGAGTGCCCCCATAACAAGTAGTATGCTATGGAGGCATTCATGCAGGCTCACTCCTGAGAAGCGCACTGTTCGGCGCCACCCGCTGCTGCCTCCTCACTAGATGTGATTGACAGCAGCAGGACACCATGGTACTGGCTTGTGCAGTGAGGAGAGAGAACAGCTATGCTGTTCTCGTGCACAGGGTTGGATTGACATTGGGCTCAGGTAAGTATACAGAGGGGGGGCTGGGGAGGAGCTGGACACAGAAGTATATTTTACCTTAATGCATGGTATGTATTAAGGTAAGAAAAAACCTTCTGCCTTTAGAAGCACTTTAAGGCTCCTGGGTCAACATAACAGCAAATTAACCTGGATTTTTGGAAGCAAGAGAGCAATTACAGCCTTTCTATTTCTTTCATGTAGTAAGGGTCATGAGGCCTCTTCAGGAATGTGGTCCCATTCACAATTGCGATGTCAACAACCCATAGTTTCTTTTATGAGTAAGTCCCAGTTTAACCTAAACATGTTTTTTAATTATTACTCTAAAGCCCTGTACACATGATCGGATTTCCTATGGATTCTAATCCGATGGATTTTACCATCGGAAGTCCGATGAAGCTGACTTCCATCAGTCTTGCCTACACACCATCAGTCAAAAATCCGACCGTCTCAAACGCCGTGAAAATTAAGTTCAATGCTTCTGAGCATGCGTCGACTTGATTCTGAGCATGCGTGGGTTTTTTCTCCGATGGAGTTCCACACAGACGATCGGAATTTGCTATCAATTTTTTTCCCATCGGATACATTTAAAACATGTTCTTTTTTTTCTCACCGATGGAAAAAAGACCGATGGGGCCCATACACGATCGGTTTGTCTGATGAGAAAAGTCCATCGGACTGTTTTCATCGGTAAAACCGATCGTGTGTACACAGCATAACTCTACATCCATTAAAAAGAATTAAAGCTTCAACTAATCATCTGTGTATATATCCGATTAGTAGTTCATGAAAAAGGTCTAGTAAATAGTTTGTTTTGTCTCATGTAATGATACTACATTTTGTAATGAAAGCTCCATGACAGATGGCTGAATGTGTGCTACATTATTCTAGAAAAATACATGTCAACATGAGCATTGATTTAGGAGCAGAGCCACAGCATTCAGCAATTTTGAACAATTATCCTAATTCCTACCTTTATCTGTCAATTATTTGCAAAAGCAAAGAAATGTTGATTTGTAAAACATCAAGCCATAGTTGTTATACTTTGGTTGTAAAACTGAATAGGAACTAAAATACCAGCATAATACTTATAGCATGCTTTGAATTCCATATGATTAGATAAAGGATTATAATTTTGTTAATGTATTAGTGACCTGCTCTTTGACTTGAGATGCGAGTAATTCCAATTGCAGCAACAACTCTAATTTGTTTAATGATTTGCTGTTGTATTACTGAACTACAAAACTATAAAAATGGTTTTCGATAAAACCACTAGGGTAAAACAAAGGTCATTAGCATTTTTACACAAGGGTTTAGACAGTACAAACTCCTAAAGCAATTAATTAGTGATTCTTGGTCTCAAGAGACTCAAAGTAGCTACTGATAGATCCAGCTGTTATTCAGATTGCATTCATTAATTTTAATACCAAAGTAAGGCAAATATTTGTATAAACTGAAAAAAGACCAAAAGAAAAGACAGGTTCATCTGTAAATACTACATTTGTGGTATTGTGCAGCTGGGCAGTGAATATATTTTATATATGGTATTCATTAATGTTTATGCACTACAGGAGTAGAGGAAGTTCACTTTTCAAAGTGTATGTTCACTTACCTTAGTGCATAACGTGAACATTTATAGTAAAAATATAATCACTTGCCAGGAAAAAAAAAAAAAAAAAAGGGTTTTTGTTTGCAAATTATTGTGATCAATGTGAGCAAGACTTCACCTTCTTTATAAATCCATATTAACATTCAGTTTGCAAAGTGCACTTTCTCTTCTACATTAGTAAAGCAATGCTATTATTTGTGTCTTGCTCTCTATAGCCTAGTACACATGTTAGGATTATCGGACGAATGATCGTCTATTTTTTTTTTTTTGCATGCTAGTCTTCAGATTGAAAATGAAGTGGTTACTAAAGTACAACAATTCTAGTATGACAGAATACAAATTTGGAAGAGATGTAATGTATTGTATTGTATCTATTTTCTATTTTCATACAAAAATGTAAACGATTAATCAAAAATCGAATGATCTGGTATCGTAAGAGAAAATTTTCCGTGTTTGTACCTCTGGAAAATTTTGAATGAAGCTGTGTAATAATGATCAGATCATCTTATGATCGATTTGAAGTGGTATTTTTGTACGATTTTCTGATCGTGTGTATGGGCCTTAAGGGTAGGTAGAGAGTTAATTCATGCTACTAAAATGTCAAATGTAACTAATCATAAGCATTGCAAAGGAAAATATTTTTTTCACCTGCCTAGTGATTTATCAGTAATCCTGGTGATTGGTTGCCAAAAACTTTAGTAGGGATGAGTTTGGATTGGATTTGCTGCTACCATGGATTTGATGCAAATGCTGTAGTGTCAAGATTCGTGGTCCGAGCAAATGTATGTGCAGGTTCACCTGGGAGAATTTTCTTTTAAATTCATAATGCACTGAATGGCCTTTGAGCTATGGCCAGCAGGCTTAGGAGGGCCAATAAGGGGGAGGGGGAGGGGGGGGGGGGCTTTGTTAAGTAAGCACCATTGCTATTAATGTCAGTACACAGAGCAGTCATAGGGGTTGATTTGATAAAACTGGAAAGTGCAAAGTCTGGTGCAGCTCTGTATAGAGAACAATCAGCTTCCATTTTTTTTTTGTCAAAGCTTAATTGAACAAGCTCAAGTTATAAGATGATTGCCTACCATGCACTGCTGCACCAAATTTTGAACTCTCTAGTAAATCAACCCCAATTGTGTCAGTGAATTGGAAGCTGTTTGGGGGGGGGGGGGGGGCATCAAACAAACAGTCAAACTGCAAAGGCAGAGATTAAGGTCAGCTAGTTGTTTGAGCTATCAACCCCTTTGCTGACATTTTTTTTCTTATTATTGGGGGACTTTTTGTCTTTTAATTTATTTTGTGGTTGAATAGAAGTCAGCAGTCGCTTTTAGCTGCTGTCCTGTCCATAACAAACCATAACAAACATTTTTTGCTGTTTTTTTTTTCATAACAAGATAAGAAGGGGGTGTGGACAGGAGGAGCAGACATGGGAGAGATAGAGAAAGAGGTGTAGATGTAGAGATAGAAAGGTGTGGGTGGCAAGGGGTGGGAATGGGAATGCCTAATAGTATGGCCTGGTGGAGGGGGTTGGCAGAGGGTGAAGGGGGTCAGGCAGGAAGTAGAGGGTAGTGTAAAGAAATATGGATTAGCTCTATGGTTATTAGAATAACCAGCAAACGTAGCGCTAAGTAACGCTGAGTCGCTTAGCCTTGTTTCCATGTCCTATGTGTAGCGGGTACTTACTTTTCCCGGGGTAAATTTTGAATTTTTCGGTGACACCAGTGGTGTGTTCTTGGCGGTCCACTAGGTGGCGCTGTCACCATGGGCTGACGGACGGACATCGCTGTGTGCTGAGTCTCCTTTTTGTCCTCTCTCGGCAGCGGTATGGTGGGGCGGGGAGCCCGCCGTGCTTGCTGGGAGGGGGTATAAAGGGGCCGGCCATCTTGGTCACGGGGTCTTAGTCCCAGGCACCTTCAGCTTGCGGACGGTGGTTCGTGTTCGTCCTCTAAGCGGCCTAGGCCTAGAGGACCACCGGAGATCGTGTTCCACCTCAGGCACCTTTAGTCCTGGGGTGAGGTACTTGGATGGAGGTCCGGAGCTCAGTGCCCAACACTGAGTTTCGCGAGGGAAGGATCTTAAGGTACTCCGGGGATGGATGCCTGAATCCGAGGTGGGCGTAATGGACCGGGAAGAGCTCCTCATCTGAAGACCCGGTGCAGCAGACTGCTGGTGACGGGTGAGTCTCTTGTCGGAGACCGTCCGGAAGGAGAATTTCCCTCGTGCGGAGACCATAGCCCACTCTCAGGGAGGAGAGTGGAGGAACGAATTTGTGTCTGGGCCTATTCACACTCACACCTCCTTTTCTGTTCTGAAGCCAAAGGAGTCCATGTTATGTTCTACAATAAAGGTGTGTTGGACTTTAACGGTGTGAGGCTCAATTTCTGGCAGACGAGGTTCACGGAGACTTTTGGAGGGAGGATCCAGATGCACAGCACAGACCCGAAGGTAAAACAGCAGAGACATTGCTGATACCACATGCACACCTGTGGTGAAAGCCTGGCGTAGCTCACTCTCTCCCTCCCCTATCATACCCCTAGACCAGAGACAGTGCGAGTTGAACTTTAATAGAGGGGTCCGCTACATATGCATGAAAGCATAGGAACTGGGGTACAGAAAAAATAGCAGCAGGGGCTCTGTACTGATAAGTCAAAATTTGAATTATTTGGCTGTAGCAAACGGCAGTTTGTTCATGAAGGGCTAGAGAGCAGTACAATAGTGAGTGTCTTCAGGCAGGGGTGAAGCATGGTAGAGGCTCCTTGCAAGCTTGGGACTGCATTTCTGCAAATGCACTTGGAGATTTTGTCAAGAACATCAATTAGTCACTTATAACAACTTTTCCCAACACAACAGCCTCCTAGGAGATGGCCCAGTCCCTGCAGCACACAGCAGGTGATTCACAGCCTTAGCTCTGTATCTTTTTCTATTAACCTGTAACCCTGTGTAGAGGTGATTATTTCCTATTTCTCCAATCAGCTGTCAGTTATCAGGGAACTTTATGCTCTAAGTGCTGTAGTCTGTGTGACATCAGATCCCCACCCCCCGTTGCTAGAGCTGAAAAAAAAATCCTTTGATCCACTTGTTTTTAGAATCTACTGAAGAAATTTATGCAGATAAACATGTACAACTTATGTTGGAGGATTTATTTCATCTGTATCACCTGATGCGGGTCATTTCATTGGGTATATGTATGAGTTTACAACCACTTTCAGTTATAAAATAGGTGGATAGCTTACATGGGAGAAGGGTTCTTTGACATCCTTTATAATGACTGATATTTGAGCCTTTAGAAGTTTCCAGGGAGGTTTGTATCATGGGTAATTGAGTTGAAGGCCATTATGAAGTGTGGAGCAAAGGGGTGTAAGAAGATTTTGTAAGATTGTAAATGTATCCAGGCCGAGTGTTTGAACAGGTATCTGGAGTTTCTCTGCTGTTATTGATGAGTCTAATGGGGGCAGAAGCTGGAGGCCTAGTTTGGGTAGTTTGGAAGAAGCAATGTAGGCTTTGTTTTTTCCCTCTGGGATTTGCAAGATATATTAACTGTTGTATCTTGAATATTAGAAAGTGATGGGTAAAAGGCTCTGAAGGCATCAACCATTATGACTTCTGGATGGTGGACTTTCTTGCCTTGAGTGGTGACAATGGAGGGGACATACAAAGCAGTTTGTTTGTCTTGAAGGGCTTTGGCAAAGAGATGGCCATCTGTATTTCCATGCTCATAATAAAGTATGCAGCTTTGGCTTTGTGTAGATTCAGAGAGTTTATTGGGTTTTCTAAGATGTGGTTGGATTAGATTTGCACTGGAACTCAAAAAGATGAATGCTATCAAGGAGTCGGTATAATTAGGCCTCCTGTTGTTTCTTTCTCTTTATTCTTTATTTAGGGAAAGATAAATAGGAACTGTATCTCCTCTATACACTATAGCACCACAACAATTACTATAAAACTTTAACCACTTGTCCCCCGCCCACTGTCAATTGACGGCGGGCGGAGGATACTCTCGTTCTGGGAGGATGTCATATGACGTCCTCCCTTTAAAACGAGCTAGGAGGCGCGCGATTGCCGTCGGGCACCCGCGATTGCCCGGGAAACGAGCAGGAAAGTGGATCTCTGTGTGTAAACACAGAGATCCACGTCCTGTGAGGGAGAGGGGACCGATGGTGTGTCCCTTGTACATAGGGACAACCATCGGTCACCTCCCCCAGTCAGTTCCCTCCCCCCACAGTAAGAACACATTGAGGGAACATATTTAACCCCTTCCCGCCCCCTAGTGGTTAACCCCTTCCCTGCCAATCACATTTATACAGTAATCAATGCATTTTTATAGCAGGGATCGCTGTATAAACGCGAATGGTCCCAAAAATGTGTCAAAAGTGTCCGATGTGTCCGCCGCAATATCGCAGTCACAATAAAAAATTGCAGATCGCCGCCATTACTAATAAAAAAAAAATGCTATAAATCTATCCCCTATTTTGTACACGCTATAACTTTTGCGCAAACCAATCAATACGCGCTTATTGCGATTTTTTTTTTTTTACCAAAAATATGTAGAAGAATACGTATCGGCCTAAACTGAGGAAAATTTTATTTAAAAAAAAATAAATAGGTATTTATTATAGCAAAAAGTAAAAAAATAGTGTTTCTTTTCCAAACTGGACGCTCTTCTTTTGTTTATAGCGCAAAAAATAAAAACCGCAGAGGTGATCAAATACCACCAAAAGAAAGCTCTATTTGTGGGAAAAAAAGGACACAAATTTCGTTTGGGAGCCACGTCGCACGACCGCGCAATTGTCATTCAAAGTGTGACAGCGCTGAAAGCTGAAAAATGGCTTGGGCAGGAAGGGGGTTTTCGTGCCCAGTAGAGAAGTGGTTAAGGCTTAACAGTTTTATAAATCAACCTTCAACACTTACCCCCATAGTGATCTCCTAACACTTAAAGGAGAAGTATACCCATCCATAAAAAGTTTCATTTCTGGCACGTGCCGGAAATGTAACACTCCCATTGGTTGGGCTCTCTCAACCAAACTGTCAAACCATCCAATGGCTGGTGTCATAACTGATCACTTGTGCAGCATCATGGCAGTTGCAGAATAAACAGAGGCAAAGATGGCAGCTTCCTTGGCCCCACTGACCCCTCTTGGTTGCAAAGAATCATCTTGTCCCCTCCCCGTCATAATCCACAAACCATTCATAGAGGCCCAGCATTGGAAGGTGGGCGCTTGGAAGGGGGCTACTCCATGCCATTATGAACTGTCAAATCTGGCAATAAATGTGCCTAGTTTGATCATTTAGAACTCTTGCTATCACCACAGAATCATTGTGGGGTTAAGGTTAGGGTCAACTACAAAGTTTGAAGTGTATGTAAACCCCAAAATAAAAACATACTATATTGCAGCGTGCCAGTCCTCAAATGTGGTGCACAGATACATCTTTTTTATTTGTTTATTTTTCCATTATTTTCAGATTGTATTTCTGAAAATAACTCACTCCCTGACTTTTGGTGGCTATGCTCACACACTCCACTGTATCTATAGAGGGAATCATCAGAATAAGCTTTTTGGTTATTATGTACAGGCATGCAATGAATTTGTCTCAATGATAATCACCCAGGCTGTTTTTCTGATTGGGATTACAAACCGGTATTTTGATTTTCATTTCCATTACATGGGGAATTATTATGTTTACAGAAGATATCTTGTAAAGAAGATAAGATTGTTTGTACCTTCAGTTAGGCTCAAAGCAAGTGACAACTGTGTTTTGGCAACATGTTTTTATTTTTTTCTCAATAAAAATTTATTGAAAGTTAGAATGAATACATACAAGGTATAGTGCTGAAAATGTTCTTAGTCTAAAAATTAAAACATATACAGCCACGACGTCTAAGAAATGCTAAGCTGCAATACATTACTTTTTTATTATTGAGTTTAGATATCTTTTGACTTCAGGGTATAATTATTGAAATTCTGAAATAGAATACACACTATAAAAATCAAAGTCAAATATCCAATACTAATGGAAATGTACTTATGCACAATTTATTGATGCCAAATTTAACATACATACAAACATAAAAGGAATGCACCCCTTTCTTGAGGCTGTTCATGTGGGGGGGACTTACAAACCTGGCTGACAGAAAATATTTTTTGAAAACTCATTGAAACACTTCTGATGTTTCAGAATTCAGATGTAATCTATTTTGCTACACAGTAATACAACACAAGGCTTCAATGTTGCCTAACCTCTTGCATACTGAGCACTTTCACCCCCTTCCTGCCCAGGCTAATTTTTAGCGTTCAGTGCTGTTGCACTTTGAATGACAATTGCGTGATCATGCAACACTGTACCCAAACAAAATTTTTATAACTTTTGAGACAGATAGAGCTTTCTTTTGGTGGTATTTAAGTGACAATTATTACTTTTTCTTTGTTTCTCTTATAAAATTTTGTAAATAAGTAACTGATATGCTGCACTGATTGGCACTGATGAGGCTGCACTGATATGCGGCACTGATGGGCACTGATAGATGACACTGATTGGCACTGATAGGTGGCAAAGATAGGCAGCACTGATAGGCAGCACTGATGGGCACTGACAGGCAGCACTAGTGGGCACTGATTGGAAGCACTGGTGGGCACTGTTGGGGCTGCACTGATAATGAAGGCACTGATGATCAGTGCCCTGATTATCAATATAGATGTCCCCTGTGTGTATTGACACTTAGTGGCTCTTCTCTCCTCACACTGATAGCATGAGGAAAGGATTGCCAATAACTGGCAAATCCTGTTTACAGCTATGAATGGACACACTGTTATTGGCTCTTTACCCCAATCTGTGCACAGCTATGTCTCAAGGACAAAGCAAACACAGATAACTGCCGGTATACGCCACAGGGGGCGCATGGGAATCGCAATCAAGGGAGGGCATAAATAGATGCCCTCTTGGCAATGTGCAACCACACTATAGCCAATTGATGGCTACAGCGCTTTCGCACATTGCCAGGATGAAGAGGTTAAATAAAACCCTGTTTATCTTTAGTAGGGATGAGCCAAACACCCCCCCCCCCCCGTTCGGTTCGCACCAGAACCTGCGAACAGACCTAAAGTTTGCGCAAACTTTAGAACCCTATTAAATACAATGGACTCGAACGTTTGAAATCAAAAGTGCTAATTATCAAGGCTAATATGCACGTTATTGTCCTAAAAAGGGTTTGGGGACCCGGGTCCTGCCCCAGGGGACATGTATCAATGCAAAAAAAAGTTTTAAAAACGGCAGTTTTTTCGGGAGCAGTGATTTTAATAATGCCTAAAGTGAAACAATAAAAGTGACTTATTCCTTTAAATTTCGTACCTGGGGGGTGTATAGTATGCCTGTAAAGCAGCGCTTGTTTCCCGTGCTTAGAACTGTCCCCGCACAAAGTGTAATTTCTGAAGGAAAAAAAGTAATTTAAAAGCACTCGCGGATTCCCAATTCTGAACGATATAGGTTTGGCCAAATAGCTCACTTCTTACAATCTCTTTGGACAGATAAACCTCTCCCTCCAAAGTTTACGGATTATGAACTGTGGTGTGGTCAAGCCATGGACCAGAAAGGGGGAATCTCGGTGGTCTACTCGGCACTTATCTCTCCTGACTCAAAAGCGTCCTTCGTGGAGGCCTGGGAATTTGACTTCCAATTCCAGTGGGACTTGGAGAGCTGGCAGAGGGTCTGTTTCAAATCCTTCAAAGGCATACTTAACACCGCTTTAATAGAGGCCAGCCTGAAAGTGCTCTCCAGATGGTACTACACAACCTCCAGACTGGCCTCGATTTTCCCTGCAGCGGACCCTCTGTGCTTCAGAGGATGTTAACTCACAGGCACGATGTCTCACATTTGGTGGGAATGCCCCAGAATACGCTCCTTCTGGAAAAAAATGTTTAACATAATTGATGAGCTGGTGGGGATCTGGGTTCCCAGAACTCCTATGGTGGCCCTTCTCAACGCCCCGATCCCACAGATCTCCAAACCTTCCAGTAGGCTGACACATTTTTTTTGAAAATAGTTTTTATTGAAATAGATTGTGGTACAACAAATGGAATCTTAATAACAACAAGATGCTAAACAGTACAATCATTATGCTGTCATAGGATGCTAGTACAGGAGCCACAGTAATAATATATCCCAATATTCCATTTGCAAGTAGTATAGTCAAGCATACTAAGTATATGCCTGAATGTATAAACGTATTGTAAACTGCATCTTTATGTAAAATTAAGGTTAGAAAGCCTTCATAGTTAACTATGAAGGATAAAACAGTAGTTACAGTAAAACAGTAAAACACAGGTTTTAAGGGGGGAGGGGTTGAAGAGAGGGAGAGGAAGAAGGGGTGGGTAATGAAGGAGGACAGAGAATAAGGTTTGTCATCTAGTTAGTTTGCACTGATGAATGAATGAATGACTTCCACAACAACCAGTTAGATTCATATTTATGAATACACCCGTGTCTATACGCTAATATTTTTTCAAACTCCGCAATTACATTCACCTTTGAGATCAGTTCCCTTCTACTTGGTATTTCGTTTGTTTTCCATTTACACATCAGAATTGACCTTGCGGCAAAAAGAACATGCATTGCTATGGACCGAACCGAAATTGGGTAGTCGGACATATCAATGCTCAGAATAACTTTCTCAATAGTAGGGTGCATAAATACTCCAGTGACTTTTAAAATGAGCTTGAATGTTTCGAACCAGAAGCTACGAAGATGGAGGCATGTCCAAACCATATGGGACAAAGTTCCCACCTTCCCACATCCTCTCCAACACAGATTGGAGTTGTTCTCCGAAAACTTGGCGACAATATATGGGGTGTAATGCCATCTGGCTAGGAATTTTTGTGCAAGTTCTTCATAATTTGAACAACGCGAGAATTGAAGAGTGTTTTTAATTGCTGAGATCCATTGTCTGTCAGAGAAGACTTTATTGAATTCTATTTCCCACTTAGACAGTGGTTTGAATTTGGTGAAGGATAACTTGGTATTTAGTATGCTATATATTAGAGAAATGCCCTTCATCTTTGGGTTAAAGGAGTTCAAATGATTCCATATCTGTGTCGGAATTCAGATGTACACTATGTTTAGCTTCTGATAGAAAGAAAAAATTTGATTGTAAGTCAAAAACTCAGATTTAGGGATGTTGTATTTGCTTTGTAGTTCAGAGAATGACATCAGTACGCCATTCACTGTAAGATCCCTGAGGTAGGTCACCCCCTCTGTGACCAGTGATTCAGGGATATATTCGGAATTAACCATTGTAGTACATCAAGGAGAATGGGTACATCTATGCATGGTAAGTCAGAAGAAATTACTTCCATCAGGTAAGTCCAGGCTTGCAGTGATGCTAGTATAGTGGGGTGTTTTAACCCAAATTTTGAGTGTTCCAGATTGTGTGCCTGGAATAGGGACAGTCGTGTATTAGGGTGTAGCCATGCAAGTTCTAGTTGGGTCCATGGCTTGTGATATGTGTGTTCAAACCAACCCCTAAGTTGGTCTAAAATTGCTGCCATGTAGTAATCTTTCAATATAGGGATGCCTAGGCCTCCCATCTTTTTATGTTTCATTTGCATTAATGTGGGGATTCTCGCTCTACTACCTGCCCACACAAAGTTAGATAGTTGTTTCTGTATTGTGGTAAAAAAAGGATGATGGTAAAGGGATTGGGAGTGCTCTAAAGAGATAAGTAAGTTTTGGTAGTAAAAGCATTTTGTAGGCTGCTATGCGGCCTGACCATGAAATGTAGTGATTTTGAATCCTGGACATTTCTTTTTGTAATTCCGAGATAATGGGTATGTAGTTAGTTTCATAGAGATTAGAGCTGGGGGAGGTTAATTTTACACCTAGATAGGTTATGGAATCTGGAGACCACGGATATGGCAAGTCCTTTTGGAGGGATTTTCTAGTATTCTCGTCTACCGCTATACCTAAAATACTTGATTTGGATGCGTTTACTTTATAATAAGCCACTTTGCTGAATAAAAGAAGAGTGTCATGGGCAGCTGGGAGTGACATGTTGGGTTCAGATAATGTCAATATGACATCATCTGCAAACAGTGAGATTTTGTGGTGGACTGACTGTGAAGTGATGCCCTGGATGTGTGGGTGAGTTCTGATCTTTTCTGCCAGGGGTTCCATGACTAAGGTAAATATCAGTGGGGACAGGGGGCACCCCTGTCTAGTCCCATTGGTTATTTGAAAGTTCCTAGAGAACATGCCTTCTGTATAAACGTAAGCTGAGGGAGATGAGTAAAGTGCCAGAATAGCTTTTTGAATTGGGCCTACCAGGCCAAATTTTTCCAGGACCCTAGTCAAATATCCCCAGTGCACTCTATCAAAGGCCTTCTCTGCGTCCAAAGTGAGAAGCAGAGAAGGTCTTTTGGATGACTCGGCCAGATGAATCAGGTTAATCATCCTCCTGGTTGCATCTGTGGCCTGGCGGCCGAGAACGAAGCCCACCTGGTCAACGTTAATGAGATGCGGTAACAAATTTGATAGCCTGTTAGCAATTAGCTTGGCGTACACTTTGATATCAACATTTAAGAGGGAAATGGGCCTAAAATTTTGTGGGGTAGTGGGTTCTTTACCTGGTTTGGGTAGTGTGATTATGGTGGTCATGAGCATTTCAGGCGGAAAGGATGCTCTAGACATTGCTGCGTCAAAGATCTGTTTCAGATATGGTGATAGTTCAGTGTTAAATAGTTGGTAGTATTCAGAAGAGTAACCGTCGGGGCCTGGCGCTTTGTTGTGTGGTAGTGTTCTAACCAATTTTCCTATTTCGGGTATTGTGAAGGGGAGGTTCAATGAGGCTATTTCTGTTTGCGATACTGTAGGTAGGTCAACTGAAGCTAGGAAGTCAAGTATCATGGCGTCTGAAGGCTGGTGTGTATTTATATCTTCCTTCAAATTATAGAGCGATTCATAGTAGTCGCAGAAGGCTTCTGCAATTTCTTTGGGGTTGGAGACTCTAATGCCAGTTTTAGGATTAATCATATGCGGGATTTTTTTTTAAATAACTCTGTCTCTCATTTGATTCGTCAGCAGTTTCCCGGCCTTATTGCCCCACCTGTAGTTATTCGCTTTCAACTTACGAAGGCTGCTGTCAAATGCAAACTAAGCTCTTGCCTAGCGTAGAATAAAGATTCCCTAATGCAATGTGTGGTTTGTTGTTTGTTAAGGGATTCAAGGGTCTGAATTTTAGTTAATAGTTCGTTGAGTTTCTTTGTTTTTTGTCTCTTGAGTTTAGAACTCAGTTGTATGAGTAAACCTCTTATGTAAACCTTGTGAGTGTTCCAGAGCGTGAAGGGATCATCGACTGATGTGGCGTTTATATTGAAGAATTCCTTTAATGCTTCTCTAATTAGTTTTGAATTCTCCGGGCTCGAGAGGGAATAGATGTCGTTGCGCCATCTATTCGCCCCAGTTTCAGTGCCATGATCCCCCACACTAATGGAAGTAGGAGCATGATCCGACCAAGTTATTACATGTATATCAGACTTGACAATTTTCTGCAACATAAATTTATCCACAAGAAACAAATCTATATGTGAATACGTATGATGCACGCCAGAAAAGAAAGTATAATCCCTTTCTGTGGAATGCTGACATCTCCACACATCAAAAAAAACAGATGTTGCGATGAAATGGGCTAGTGTGGCCCTACATGTGCGGTTTTGAGGAGAGCCAGAGTGGTCTAACTCCTTCTTAGGGATTGCATTAAAGTCCCCGCACAAGATTACATGTCCCTGTTTTAAAGACAGAACTTTTTTCCACAGCCTGTTCAAAAAGCGTAGCTGGTTCGTATTGGGAAGATACAGGTTGACCAATGTGTATTTAACGGTAGCTATTTCGCATATAAGAATAATGAACCTCTCAGATTCATCTAAATGGGTTTCCAAATACTTAAATGGGGTAGAGTTCCTGATGGCGATTGCTACACCCCCTTTTTTCTTAGGACCATTCGCCATGAAGATGTGTGGGAACTTCCGATTGGTAAATGATGGAGGTTTATGAGAGCAAAAATTTGTTTCTTGGAAACATATAATGTCACTTCTGAGTCGAGATGCTTCTTTCCATGCCATTTGGCGTTTGTAGGGGCTATTCAAGCCCTTTACATTAAATGAGGTAACTGAAAAAGACATTGTTGCAGTAGAAAGAGAGGTAACCTGCTTATTTGTATGGAGGATTAACTGTGAGACTCACTTGTTACCTTATGGGGACTCTGTCGGGTGGGTTAAAGATGTCGTTGATATCGTTGTTTTGAAGGTAGAGTCTTCCGTATGATGTCTTGTGTTGTTGTGGAAGTTCGGAAGATGACAGTCCTGAGTTTGAAATATAAGAAGCAGGGGGGAGAAAAAACAATAATAGAACAAACCAGCAACAGGAGAAAATAAAATAAATAAATAAATAAATAAATAAAAATAAAAAAAAGGGGAAAAGAAAAAAATAAAATAAGAGGAGAGAACGATGGAACAAGTCAGTAAAAAAACGTGCGATTCTGGAAAGAATCTGTGCGGATCAAACACCGCTATAAACGGGGGTTAACAGAAAGAAACTCTGTGGCATTCTCCTGGGTTGCAAGGGGCTCAGTAGTTGGATGCAATGCTAAAAGTGTCAGCCCGTTTCTTCATCTGAGTTGGCTCGGGATGGGGAGGATGAGCGTGCACTGTTTCCCTCAGGCAGATTTGGATCCAGTATTTGCCATTCTGTCATGAGTCTGAGGCCTTCCTTAATGCTGGCTATCACATGTGTAGAACCATCTCTCACAATCATCAGCTTGGCAGGGTATAGCCACCGGTATGGGATGCGGTGGTTATTTAACGGTTTGGTGATGGTGGCCAATTTCCTGCGTTGCTGCATGGTAAAACCTGAGAGGTCAGCAAAGAAGGAAAGTTCTTGTAAATCTGGGTGTAAGTCGTCACGTCGTCTCACAGACATCATGAACTGATCCTTAATGTGATAGAAATGAATCCGGACTATAGTGTCTCTGGGAAGATGTACTGGGATGTGTTTAGGTCGTGGAAGGCGGTGTATGTGGTCTATCACCAGGTCTTCTAGCGGTGCGTCAGGCAGCGCCAATTTCATAAGGCCCAAAAAGTGTGCTTTCAGATCCTGGGGCTTGATGGATTCAGGGATCCCTCTAATTTTAATATTATTGCGTCTGGATCTATCTTCTAAATTCGCTAACTTAGTGTGAATTTTATGCAGTTCAGTGTCCCTGTCATTGTGAGCATCCACCATGTCAGTAAACGTGGCTGCAAAATCTCCCATCTTAGATTCAATGTGAGACACCCTATTTGATACCTCCGACACCTCCGATTTAAATTGTTGGGTAATTGATATTATGTCAGCGTGTAGCGTGGATCGTAATGATACCAGCATGTCTTTTAGCGTGGTATCCATGACTGGTTGATTCAGTGTGGGGTAGTCTGTAATGGAGTCTTGTAACTTCCTGGTGTCATCTAGGGACGAGTTAACGCCGCTTACCTCCCCCTGTGCTGGCAATGCTTCAGACGTCTTCTGTCTGCTTTTGGCTGGGCTGGAGGTTGCTGACAGAGATGGGGAGTAATGGGAACGTCCCGGCCCAGAGTTATATCTGCCGCTTTCATCACTGTGAAGTGGTCTGTGCTGCTGTGTTAGGCCGCGTGTGCTCCCTGTATGTGAGCCGGCGCAATTTTGGCTGAGATGGCGGCGCGGCTGTACAAAGAAGTCCAACATCTTTCCCAGCTTAGGGTATTCCTTTCTCTTCCGAGAAGGCATCCTAGAAGGTGTCCGCTCAAGTAGGGATAAGCTGGTATGAAAAAAAACGGAGCCACAAGTCGCTGTATGTACCCTGTTAGCCCAGGATAGAGAGGAGCTGAATCAAAATGCTGATATCCGCTCCGGCTGCTAGCCACGCCCCCCAGACTGACACATTTTGTACTATTGGGGGCTAAACTTACGGTAGCAAGGACGTGGAAACAACCGTGAATTTCCCTTTTATCGGCAAAATATCATGGATAATGTCTCAGGAAAAACTGTCCAGTTTAGTGCAAGACACAATAAATAAATTCGAGACCACCTGGGAACCATGGGCTCGATTGATAGGCATAACCCTAGGCCCCTCCATTCTGTCAACATAGCAAATATTCAGATGAACTGGTGATGCTCTCAACTTCTAATCTTCTCTTCTCTCTCTTTCTGTCCACTCTGGACCTTTGATCTATCCCTATTTCTTTATTTTACTTTATTAAATTGGATGCAAGATTGAAAAGTTAATGTGCATAGTGTTGGGTAGAGAGTCATTGCCCCTATGTTGTACGTTACTCTGATCCACATGCCCTGACAATATATCCTTCTGCGTTGAAGGGGCTCAGGCTGTGAAAGGAGATTGGGGGGTTTCCCTCCCGGCACAGTGTGCTCCCGCTAGGGGTGCCGGGAGGCACAAAACCTACCGTCAATCCGGTGGATCCACTATCAATATTTTCAGACAGTTAGTATACTCCTATGTTTTGATATGGATCAGGGGTATCTGAAAATATAACTATTCTTCTTATAACTGACCTATGGATCTCTCGCATCTCACCTTTTGTTTTGTCTTTCATGTGATAAAGCTTACGGCTGTTTTTCATATGTTTTTATTCTCAAAATAAAAATCTTTTGAAATAAAAGCACTCGCGGCTATAATGAATTGTCGGCTCCTGGCAATACAGAGAAAAGTCATTGATAAAAAAAAAATGCGTGGGGGTCCCCCCAATTTCCATTACCAGGCCCTTCAGGTCTGGTATGGATATTAAGGGGAACCCTGCGTCAAGTTTACCACCCGGCAAGGGTTGTGGGGATGAGGCCCCTGTCCCTATTAACATGACGACATGGTGCTTTGAGGGGTCACAGACCCCCAAAGCATCCTCCCCATGTTGAGGGCATGTGGCCTGGTACGGTTCACGAGGGGGGGCGCTCTCTCGTCCCCCCTCTTTTCCTGCGGCCTGCCAGGTTGCGTGCTCGGATAAAGGGTCTGGTATGGATTTTTGGGGGAACCCCACGTAATTTTTTTTAAATGTTTTTCTTAATATCCATACCAGATCTGAAGGGCCTAATAATGAAATCAGGGGGGACCCCCACGCATTTTTTTTTTTTATCGCAAGTGCTTTTAAATGACTTTTTTTCCTTCAGAAATGACACTTTATGCAGGGACAGTTCTAAGCACGGGAAACAAGCGCTGCTTTACAGGCATACTATACAACACCCCCCCCCCCTCCAGGTATGAAATTTAAAGGAATATTTTACTTTTATTGTTTCGCTTTAAGCATTATTAAAATCACTGCTCCCGAAAAAAATGCAGTTTTTAAAACTTTTTTTTGCATTGATACATGTCCCCTGGAGCAGGACCCAGGTCCCCAAACACTTTTATGACAATAACTTGCATATAAGCCTTTAAAATTAGCACTTTAGATTTCTCCCATAGAGTTTTACAGGGTGTTCCGTGGCTTTTCGAATTTCCCACGAACACCCCAAATTGTTCGCTGTTCAGCGAACGTGCAAACAGGCAATGTTCGACTCGAACTCGAAGCTCATCCCTAATCTTTAGTCTATCTTTAGACTATTCAATCCTTCTTCACTGATAGCTCATGAAATACACAGCATGCTATCATTTAGGAATATACTCTACAGTATGTCAAAGCATTACAATAATCCTGTAAAGCTGAATTCAGAATTCAGACAGTTAAAGCTAACAATAGTAGGAGCTGGCTAGTACACCTAAAATAGTTGCACAAACAAAAAAGACAATGCAGACATTTTTAGATTCTAGGCTTACTGTGTATGATTGAATGGCCATTTTAGGTGTTTTTATGCAACCTATGCAGATGGCTCTTGAGGGTTTCCCTTGAGGCTGCTTCAGGCATACTGAACTTGGCTAGGGCCTTTAGAAATTCAAGAACACGTTGCAGGACACATGTCACCCAGATGCCTTAGGAACCCTTTGGAATCCTTCAAAACAAAAAACATGCATTTTCTAGGCAAGATAACACATGGACTGGCATAGTTAGAGTGCATCTGCATGTGCAACTTCTATTAGCACCAGCTAGTGAAAGATGAGATAATATAATAGGATCACAATTACTATAATAACGTACTTTAATAATTACAGATGATGAAAAAATACTCACTGACACTTCTTAATCTATTGTATTGACTTTTACAACTAATATCAATGTCTACCAAGTTAACTCTATAAAGTTGGACAAAATAGTAGCTTTAATTCACATGATTTCATATTTACCTTAAACTATGTAGTGCAATGGACTGCCTAATTGGATACAATAGAAAATAGTTTAGTTTGTTTGACCTCATATTATATGTTTTTTTGTAACTCTAAAGGAAAAGTTGGACAACAATTTTCAAAAGGAGCGTACTAACGGTAAGATTTTAGGACAACAGTCTGTCAACAGGCAATCCTCTGCCAACAATCGTATCATGTGTACGAGGCTTTACCGTTAGTAAGCTCCTTTTGACAATTGTTCAACTATCGGCCAACAAATGTTGGATGACAGGCTAGTAAATTTTCGGCCAACAATGGTTTGACGTCTGATTTTCGTATGGTCAGTACACAAATCCGTCACACAAAAGTCGAAAGTACAAACACGCATGCTCAGAATCAATGCTCACCAAACATGAAATTAGCAGAAGGGGCCCAAAGGGTGGCGCTCAAGAGCTGAAATTCCTCGTAGTACGTCACTACGTTCGTGTTTGTGGCACGACAAATGTGTAACGTTATTATGCAAGACAAGATCCTGGCACATGCCTTTTTGACAAAAATCAGACGCTCGGTTGGCCAACAATCGTACCGTGTGTATAAGGCTTAAATGATTGGCACTTCAATGCAACACACAAAATGAAACACACATTGCAGTAATATGCAGCAAAATGTGTGGTTTGTATTGCACATTACCACAAAGCACACATGTTAAGACAGCCTAAATCATAGATATCAGACATTTCATTTACTACCGTTACATCTACTAAGAGATTTCAAATAATATGGATTGATGTAATTTGTTTATATATAAAAAAATAAAAAATAACACCCTGAAATCATACTTCTGCATGTCAAACAAGAGTACTAGCAGGAGAAGAAATATATATATATATATTTCTTAGTGTTGATATGAATAAAAAACTTTAGTTTAGGTCTCCAATACATAGATGTCAACATGGAACTGACAGCATGAACTTCTTATGCTGAGCACAGAAGAAAAGCCTAATACAAGTGTTTGGTGATGTGTTTGCTTCACGCTGTACTATGTAAAAATGAATGCAGACTTCAAAGCTTTGAGAGCTTTCTTAATATCCCCTTCATATTTTAAACCATACCCCCCCCCCCAAAAAAAAAGTTCATAAATGTCAGCTTATCAGTCCTTAGATGTGGCTGCATTCGTTTTCTTTTTGTAGGTTTGTCTCTTTGTTGGTACACTGACTCTTCCATTCTATCCTTGGAAGCAGCCACAGTTGCCATATAGGCTGAACCTGAAAATGTCTGCCTTTGTTCATTAACATTACATAGTAGATTGATGAGACTATAAGTTTACACTAGAAAGATAAGAATGTTTGTGTTTTCTTTTCAGCTCACAGGAAGTGAAAAGAACACTTGCATTTCTGGTGGGAAAAATATATATTTTATTGTACTTAATAAACATGTTCTTAGCCTGAAAAAAAACAAATGCAGTCACCACATCTAAAGACTAGTATGCTGTAATGTATTTGTTTGAAAAGTTGTAGGTGGTTGGTGTGTCCTCTGGAAGATACGGCACCTCATCCCTGATTAGTGTGAAGGGGGAAGAGTAGGGACTTTGGGATTATTGCGGTGCCAAAAAATGAGTATATACAACAATTATAGTGAAAATATGTTTTATTTATACAAAAAATAAATAGCAATATAGAAGCAAATGAGTTTGTAGCTTTAGTGTACATAATTGATGGTTACACCCAACATGTTTCACCAAAACATTGGCTTCATCAGGGGTACTTGATTGTACAGTGTAGCTTTAGAAGAAAATCTAAAAAGTAGAATATATATAACAAGAATAAACAATTTCATACAAACAAGCATGTTATAAACAGGAATGCAAAATTGGGCGCCCTAAGACAAAAGCAACAAGACCTAAGGGCGATGAAAGGAGTATTAAAGTGCAGGTCTGCCATACCCACCAATCTTCAAGGACAGCACAATCAAATAGCTGCCAAGGGCCAACCAGGAAGCCAGACAATGTGGCTGCAGGGGACTATTAGAAAAAAATGAAAAATTAACGTTAATCCTAGAATGCGTAGGAATGACTAGTGTGGACAGAAAGAATCGCCACACTCAATAAGACATCCTATTATGTAGACTAACATAGTCTCTAGAACCAATCAACAATGGGTCAATTCCCATTCTTGATTTATCATTTATCATTTGACCATATGACCTAATATACTATCTTGTATACTGTATATGTTATTATTTAGTTTGTTTATTTGTATACTTGCATATATGTTGTTTTTTTTTGCTTCATTGTACCAGTTTCAATAACAATATGACATGTGTCTTTCCCTTTTCAATTTAGGATATCATGTTGTGATCCGGAAGGTATCGGGGGCCTTGGGATTGAAACGATTTGCCTTTTCCATCAGTGGGCATTGTTGATGGAGTTTGTGCTCTGTCTGTCATTTCTCTGCCTTATCCCTGGGCGGCGCACCTTTTGGCTGTCGTGGGCCTATGCCGGGTTGCTGACCCGTGTCTGTATGGACACCCAAGGGCTGGTGTCTTTACACCATGCCCACTCTGTAGCCACGCCTGCCCACGGTTGCCTTGGTTACATCTCTCCACTCTCCGTCCTTACCAGTTGTGTCCTCTTGGTTGTACGCACTGGCCGCGTCATGTGACGTCCATCGCTAAGCAGTATGGTCATTGTAGGCGCTTGGCGCTGTGCGCATGCGTGTTGGCTACCTCACGTCCGCCGCCGTCCAGCGACGCAAGACGACGGGCGGCTGGGGGGCTATTTAAACCACCATAGACAGCTCACTAGCTGTCTACTGGTGCGGGGCGCTGCTGCTATGCTGTGTGGTGACATCAGGTACTTGAATAATATTATTTCTTGGTTTTTTTCTTTGGAGTGATAAGTATTTGACTGACTTATCTTTGCTTATTGTTTGGTTGGTCTGATGCAACTCTTTTCCTTGTTGGGCACTTTAGGTTTTTTCAACATTGCCTTTTACTATTATTCCCAATTCCATCATTACCAACAAGCAACTTTGCTGTTGTAAACGTGTGTTGATTGGGCTATTGCTCCTTCCCAGCAACATCATACCCAGGGGGGTCTTTTTGCCTTTGAACAACCATACATTAGCGTGCAACTTTTGACTTTTCATCTAGCTTGTTAATCAAAGGTAAGCTTCCCTCCTCCTATTTGTACTAAATCTATGGACATATATATTTGGATGATAATTGAGCACTTCGATTATCTCTCTGTTTCAGATGTATTTTTGATACCTCATTTGGGAGTGGATTTTGTCCAGATATATCCTTCAGCGCCCCGTTTTTGTTTTAAATTTAAACAATTTCTTGGTATGTACTAGAGACTATGTTAGTCTACATAATAGGATGTCTAATTGAGTGTGGCGATTCTTTCTGTCCACACTAGTCATTCCTACACATTCTAGGATTAATGTTAATTTTTAATTTTTTTCTAATAGTCCCCTGCAGCCACATTGTCTGGCTTCCTGGTTGGCCCTTGGCAGCTATTTGATTGTGTTGTCCTTGAAGATTGGTGGGTATGGCAGACCTGCACTTTAATACTCCTTTCATCGCCCTTAGGTCTTGTTGCTTTTGTCTTAGGGCGCCCAATTTTGCCTTCCTGTTTATAACATGCTTGTTTGTATGAAATTGTTTATTCATGTTATATATATTCTTTTTAGATTTTCTTCTAAAGCTACACTGTACAATCAAGTACCCCTGATGAAGGCAATGTTTTGGTGAAACATGTTGGGTGTAACCATCAATTATGTACACTAAAGCTACAAACGCATTTGCTTCTATATTGCTATTTATTTTTTGTATAAATAAAACATATTTTCACTATAATTGTTGTATATACTAATTTTTTGGCACCGCAATAATCCTAATGTATTTGTTTGTTTTGGGATTTAGATATGCTTTAAGGTCAGCCATGCTTGGATCACCTTGTGGGTGAGACTGCAGGCCATGCTGAATCCACATGTACTGGTGGATTGACCTTTGTGTCCAGTGTACAAAGTGTAAACAGCTGGTTTTATTTACATAGCATGTAGCCAATGCATTTGTTTTGTAATCTGCATCCATTAACTGCTAATGCAGAAAAGCAGTAACGTTTCCTTTTACAAATGCAGGGGTCACCTTTGACATGTTTTACCCTGAAAATCATTTTTGTGCAAGAGGATCTTTAGGCTCTGGCTTTGCTTGCAGATTGATGCAGGAGGCTTGGTAGTGTGGGGGTGTTTGGATGAGGTAGTTACAGTATCAAGCTCTGTTTTACATCTTGGATACTTGAGGTATAGTGTTCTGTGCATCTAGTATCTAGGGATGAGCTTCGAGTTCAAGTCGAACTCATGTTCGACTCGAACATTGCCTGTTCGCCCGTTCGATGAATGGGCGAACAATTTGGGGTGTTCGCAGCAAATTCGAAAAGCCGCGGAACACCCTGTAAAAGTCTATGGGAGAAATATAAACTGCTAATTTTAAAGGCTTATATGCAAGTTATTGTCATAAAAAGTGTTTGGGGACACGGGTCCTGCCCCAGGGGACATGTATCAATGCAAAAATAAGTTTTAAAAACTGCATTTTTTTTTCGGGAGCAGCACTGCACGGATCCTCCGCAACCCACAACGACTGTCTGACCCGCGATAGAGCTCACTCGCGGGAGAACAGACAGGGGAACACCCGGGCATGACCAGAGGCAAGTATAAGCCGCCCGCACCGCGCCGCCTCACAGACTATTACAGCAGCGCGGCCATGCAGTCTGCTAAAGATGGCACCGGCTCCGGGACCAGAGGCTCACGTGCTGCCGCTCAAGCAGGTCACGCTACAATGAATGACCATTCTAATGGAGACACGGATGCTGGGACCAGAGGCTCACATGCTGCCGCTCAAGCAGGTCACGCTACAAAGAATGACCATCTTAATGGAGACACGGCTGCCACCAGAGAGGACATGGACACTGTACCTCCCCCAGAGTCTTCATCCATCATACAGGCAGCAGAAAGAGGTAAGAGGCTTGCATCCTCCCCTGCTCCCTCACCATGTAAAGAGCCCCTAGCTAAAAAACAACTGTGGGCTAACACAGCAGAAGAAGACAGCACCGCAGAAGTTAACACATCCCTAGCAGCCATGCCAGCTTCAGATAATGCTGTCACAGAAACCACACTCAAATCCATGCTGCTAACCTTACAGAGGGATATACACGGAGAGCTGCAGCTGTCCATCTCTCAAATACATGACAGAGTAGACTGCCTGGAGGAAAGGGCTGATTTTCTAGAGGAGACCATGCAGGAATACTCCAAGGCTCATAATGATCTCCTGGACTCTCATGATCGTCACGGGGCAGAAATCCAACGCATCAAAGTGAAGTTAACGGATTCAGAGGACCGCTCTAGACGCAACAAAATTAAATTTAGAGGCATACCAGAATCAATCAAACCGAATGATCTCACTCAATACCTACTGCAACTTTTTTCAAAATTGCTCCCACGCTTAAACGCAAGGGACCTCACTATTGATCGAGCTCACAGGATTGCTAAACCCACCTACCTCCCCGCCGAGGTACCAAGGGATGTTCTGGCGCGGATACACTACTTTCACGTGAAAGAGCAAATCCTTTTTGTTGCCAGAAATACTAAACCGCTAACCGTGCCCTACTCCAATATATTAATGTTTGCTGATCTCTCCCCGGAAACAGTGGAGATGCGTAGAGCCTTTGCCCCAGTCACGTCAATACGCCAAGAGCATAAAATAATATATAGATGGGGCTTCCCGACTGAGCTACTAGTTACCTACAAACAACAAATGATTCCTATTCTGAACCCCAAGGACGGGTACAAAAAGCTAACCAACTGGTGGTTACTTCCTCTCCAAGCCAATAACTCAGGGAATGGGGGACCACGTTCAACCCACACCACTCATCGTCCTCCTCTGCCTGACAAAGACTGAGATTCAATGCCATTATTGCCATTTGTCCCAGCATAGCTAGGATCCAGCGTGGGCGACGTTATGATCTTGTTCCACACCCTCAGGTTACAGTGTGCTACGCACACTATTGTGTTCAAACTTGTTAATACTACAGTTCAGAAATACCTTGTATTACTTAGATAGATAAGCACCATTTGTTCTTATTCATTATATAAGTGTTGACTCACATACTGAGCATCGTTCTATAATTTTTTGATTGATCTACTACCTTTATTGTACCTGACTGTCGATCACTTCAAGTGTATTCTCGCTCCTCTCGTTCACGCCTACAGGGTAAATTTGAGCAACATGTCCATATCCCTCACAACAATTAATGCTAAAGGTTTAAACTCCCCAATCAAAAGAAATCTGTTATGGAAAGAAGCATTGACCCAACATGCGGATATACTCTGTGTTCAAGAAACACATTTCTCTAAAACTAAACCCCCCTCCTGTTCACACAAACGATTCCCACATTGTTTCTTTGCCAATGCACCAAAAAAAAAGGCGTTATGATCGCGATAAGTGCTTCTGTCTCATTTACGCCTCATCATTGTGAAGTGGATTAGGAGGGTAGGTATATAATTCTATCAGCAACGATAAAAAATCCCCAGCTTACTATAGTCAATCTATATGCGCCAAACACAGGCCAAAAACATTTTTATACAAGGCTACTCACCAAAATAGCACCATACAGATTGAACCCAATAATTATATGCGGGGATTTCAATGACATAATTGACAAAACCCTAGACACAACTAACCCCATGAAAAGCAGAACATCTGCTTTAGACTCTCTGATTAAGAGAGAAGACTTATACGATACATGGAGGTGCTTTCACGGGGAGGAACGAGACTACACTTATTATTCTCATTCCCAAAGTTCTTACTCCCGGATCGACCTGTTCCTTACCGACAAACACCTGCTGCAATCAATTACAGAAGCACGAATAGGTACGATCACTTGGTCTGCTCATGCGCCAGTCTCAATCAATCTTTTTACCAACAAACAATCCCCAAGACACTCTGTCTGGCAACCAAACTCCTCCCTGCTTACCAATCCCTTATTTGAGGAGCAGATCCGATCCGAGATTGGGGACTATTTCCACCACAACTCCCAATCTATTGATGGCCACTCCATGATCTGGAATGCGCATAAAGCTTCTCTGCGTGGCCTATTTATAAAAATAGGTGATCAGACAAAAAAATCACACTTACTCACCACAGAGACCCTACTTAAAAAGATACGCAACCTTGAACAGTCCAACAAACAATCCCAGAACCCCACAATCTCCACAGAATTAAAAAACCTCAGACACCAACTTAGCGAACATTTACACAAAAAAATGTGATTATTATATTAAACGACTCAAACTTAATTTTTACACTTCCGCCAACAAATCAGGAGCCTTCTTGGCCAAACAATCAAAACACCAACTCTCCAAAAAAAATCCAATTTCTCACAAACTCCTTGGGCCAACACCTTCAGAATCCTCTAGACATTGCAAATGAATTTAGCTAATTTTACGCTAACCTATATAACTTAAAAGACCCTGATCCTTCAGCCACACCCACCAGAGAAAACATTAAAGCCTTCCTCGCAACAATACACTTGCCAAAAATAACCTCTGACCAATTGGAATCCTTGTCAACCCCCTTTACCGTAGAAGAAATAGCTAAAACCATAAAACAGCTCCCACTACACAAAGCCCCAGGCCCGGACGGATTCCCCAATGAATATTACAAGCATTTCTCGGATATTCTCACCCCACATCTTTGCAAAACCTTCAACCACTTTGCTAACTCAGGTACTATCCCCAAAGAATCATTAGAAGCTCTTGTAGTCACATTACCTAAACCTGGCAAATCCCCTGACAGTCCCGCTAACTATCGCCCAATCTCACTCCTGAACTCGGACACCAAGATTTACGCAAAAATTTCAGCACAACGCCTATCCTCCTTGATCCCCCAAATAATACACCAGAACCAGGTGGGCTTTGTGCCGGGGCAACAAGCATCAGACGGCACACGAAGACTCATCAACCTTGTGCAGTGGGCGGAGCATAATCGAACGCCTTCTCTGCTTCTTTACCTGTATGCAGAGAAGGCGTTCGACAGGGTCCACTGGACATACGTGGAGGAAGTGCTACGAAAATTTGGCTTCGCAGACTCATTTTTAACTGCACTATTGGGCCTTTACTCCTCCCCCACTGCGCGGGTCTGGACGTCGGGAATAGTATCAGACCCATTTATAATCACCAATGGTACTAGACAGGGGTGCCCACTCTCTCCCTTGATTTTTGCCATGATCATGGAACCCCTGGCACAATCCATCCGCTCGGCAACGTCAATAACGGGAATCAAAATTGGAAATACAGAGCACAAAATAGGGCTATAAGCCGACGACGTCATCATCACTCTGACCAATCCCAAAACCTCCCTCCCGGCCGTCCAAAGCATACTCGACAAATTTAGTTTGATCTCCCTTTATAAAATCAACCACAGCAAATCCACCATGTTAAACCTAGGCATAGATCCGCAAACCAAACAAGAAATAACAGCGAGGACCCCCTTTGCGTGGTCCACCAACTCCTCCCTCCCCTATCTTGGAATCCACTTAACCTGTCCGAGCCACAACCTAACAAAGGTAAATTATGACGACCTTGTAGAGAAGCTTTTGCGCCTATCCAAGGATCTGAACAGTTTTGCCGTCTCTTGGGCCGGTAGAATTGCTCAATCGAAAATGTTCCTACTTCCTCTCATACTCTATGTGTTTCGTACTATCCCCTTGCCCTTTCTTTCAGCTCAAATTAGAAAACTACAAGGCATAATCAATACTTTTATATGGCAACACAAAAAACCTAGAATAAAAAGAACTATTCTCCTATCCCCTGTTCGTCATGGGGGTATGGGAGCCCCCGATATTCAAGCATATTACAGAGTGGTACTCCTGAACCAACTGAGAGAATGGCGGTTACCTAACTCCCAAAAATCCTGGAAACTGATTGAATCTACAGCCCTCAACTCTGACACAAATAATCTACTTGCGGCCATTTTACTCAACCATAAACCGAACTATCAGTTCCTAGGCTCAGTAATAGCAGCAATACGAACATGGACAGCCGTCACTCAGATTAGCAAAGGACTACCTCTTTCTATTCTCTCTAGACTACCTATAAAGGCTATAGAATTTTTGTCACCGGATCTAAATCTCGAACAATGGTTAAACAAAGGATACACTAATGTAGGACTATTTTACTCTCCTTCGGGCCTACACTCATTCTCATATCTGTAGGAGACATATGGAATTGCCACACAATCCTTTTTCCATTATCTTAGGATTCGATCAACTTTATCTAAAATTCAATGGACACAGGAGGACTCTCTTCCAACTGCCTTATTGAAATTCTATGACACCCCCAAACCGGCACTCAAGGGTATCTCATTTGTATACGACATGGATATGCAATTAGCGGACCTCCAGCTGTTGCCAAACTACAAGTCCCATGAGGCATAGCGAGACTCTGACAGTATCAAGCATGACACCCAGAGGCAGAGGCATGATGGGACTTGTAGTTTGGCAACAGCTGGAGGTCCGCTAATTGCATATCCCTGGTATACGATTTGCTTACCACACCTCCGGATGAACTATCTTCCCCCTCAACCAATTATTGGGCCTCCCTCACAGACAACCCACCACCGATCCAACTGTGGCACCAAGCCTTAACTCTTCCCCATCACCTGTCCCACTCCATCTCCCATTGGGAAGCAGCACAAAAGCTATATCACAAATGTTACCTCACCCCAGCCAGACTTGCTGCTATTTACCCCACAACGTCAGCGAAGTGCTGGAGAGGCTGCGATGAGAGAGGAACCCTACGCCATATCTGGTGGGACTGCCCCAATATACAAAAGTTTTGGCAAGAGGTAACTACCCTCATCTCCTCTACATGCCCTGCATCTCCCCCCATGACAAATTTTGATCTCCTGCTGGGTTTATCGATCCCCACATGGCACAAACAATTTAAGGTACTGGCAACGCACATTCTGATAGCTGCCCGCCTTGCGATAGCGAAAAGGTGGAAGTCAGCATACTCACCTATAATAACGGACACTATCCACATACTTAATGAGCACTTCAAACTGGAGTACACATTTGCTAAATCCGAACTGTCCACCAAAGCCTTCTTCAAAAATTGGGCTCCATGGATTGCTGATCAGAGAAGCGAACCCCCATACTAATTTGGTCCTGTCTGATTTCCCCCTACCCCATTTTCACAGTTTTCCACACGCCAGTCAGGTCTACTTACCATTTGCCTGATCCAGTAACAGTCATCACTATCCACATCTTAATTCCTTGAGTTCAATCAGCCTAGCTCACATTAGAAGGACGAATCATAATCCAATTTATTCATCTTATGGACTTGATATCTTGGAATGGAAAAAATTGCGCTATGGGTAAAAAGTTAATTAATAAAAGTCCAAAGATATAGAGTCCTTATAGAACAAAAGTAATGACAAAACCAACGCAAACAGCAAAAGGCACTGTGCTTGTCATAGATGTCTGGGCAGATCTTATCAAGGTATATGCTTACCAGATGATAAGCCAATATAGACAAATGGCTATAGCCCAGCCTAGGCCTTTGTTTGACACGCCAGTGTCAATTCCTCCAATGAAAGTGAATAGCAGCAATGGGGGGATGGCTCCACAGAATGCGTTGGTACGTGTATCCAGTCCTTGGATTGCTGCATTCGTTTTCTTTTTTCGGGCTCTCTTCCCTTTTCACCTGGCGTTTCTTCCAAAAACACTTTCTGTCCTTCCCCGATGCTCACACCATCAATAAAGGTTTGTGTGGAGCCCGCAGAGAAAGGGAGCCAGGCGCGGGAGGGTGAGGGCGGCCTTGCCCGGGTCAGTGTGCACAGAGGCTGGGGCTGTGTGGGAAAGCTTCTCCCCTGGAGTTCTACTATCCTGAGGCCTACAACGATGTCACAGTAAGCTGAGTGATGGATGGGGAGGGCCGGCTTCGAATATCTTGCTTGTTCCTGTTGACACCGAATGTTAAGCTAAATACCAAGGGTAATTGCGAATATGTTTAGGTTTATACATTATCTTATGTTTTCTTTCTTATTTCCTTTTATTATGATTTTTACATTCCTAGCTTGGTGCCCAGTTCCCGCTCACAGTTAGTACACAAAAGGGGTGGGCAGGGAATGGACACCAAGACAACCTGTTGCCACTAAATATTGTACGAGTTATCAATCTATTAACATGTTATGTAACTTAGACCTAAGTAATGTTACAACTGTTTGCAGAAAACCTAATATGGACATTCAGATGTATGTCTTCATAAAATCTCAATAAACTTTAATTTAAAAAAAAAAAGTACTTGCGGCTGTAATGAATTGCTTGTCCCGGCATTACAGAGAAAAGTAATTGAAAGTCATTGATAAAAAAAATGTGTGGGGGTCCCCCCAAATTCAATTACCAGGCCCTTCAGGTCTGGTATGGGTTTTAAGGGGAACTCCGTGCCAAATAAAAAAAAAATGGTGTGGGTTTCCGAGCACGCAACTTGGCAGGCCGCAGGAAAATAGGTGGGTCGAGCCTGACAGGTCTTATATAGCCGAGGACAGGGCCACCCGTCACGTGACCCCGTCCCCCTTTGACGCAAGGGGAAACCCAGGCTTTCCCAGAGACGTGTGGGTGACCCCGCCCACCTCTGATGCAACGCAGGTTTCCCTTGCATCAGAGGGGGGCGGGTCACCCGTCACGTCACTGGGGAAGCCCGGGTTTCCCCTTGCGTCAGAGGGGGGCAGGGTCAAGTGACGGGTGGCCCCGCTCTCAGCTACATAAGAGCTGTCACTGGCTGAAGCCGCGTCATTCCCGGGGTGTCTCCGCTCCGGTGAAGAGAGGATCGTGTGCTGTTCCTCATAGCTGGACATTGTCGCTGGAGCCTAGAGAGATCATCCATCGCAGGATACTGACATCGCTGGAGTGGAGATCGAGGGTGGATTACCACCGCTGAAGTCTTTTTTTTATTATTCTTTTTTTTTTTTTAATAAAGGACTTATCCCAACTGTGTCTGTGTGTTTTTTTACAATTTTTTACACTTTCTTTGTGAAATGGTAGGGGTGCAATGTACCCCGTTACCAATTCACATAGGGGGGGTGGGATCTTGGAGTCCCCTTTGTTAAAGGGGTCTTCCAGATTCCGATAAGCCCCCCCGTCCGCAGACCCCCACAACCACCGGGCAAGGGTTGTGGGGATGAGGCCCTTGTCCCCATCAACATGGGGACATGGTGCTTTGGGGTCCAGACCCCAAAGCATCCTCCATATGTTGAGGACATGTGGCCTGGTATGGTTCAGGATGGGGGGCACTCTCTCTCCCCCCCTCTTTTCCTGCAGCCTGCCAGGTTGCGTGCTCGGATAAGGGTCTGTCTGGTATGGATTATGGGGGGAACCCCACGCCATTTTTTTTTATTTGCCGCAGGGTTTCCCTTAATATCCATACCAGACCTGAGGGGCCTGGTAATTGAATTTTACACTCTCCCATCCAGGGAGAGTGTAATATAGTACCCTATTTAGGAATACACTGCCCTGGATAAGAACACTGTGAGTGTTCTATTCAGATAGAGACTCGGTCATTGCCTCAGGTGCATTTGGGGGTGTTTCATTTGGGGGAGGGTGGGTGTGCATGTTACTTATTTTTTCTCTCATTTAGGGAGGCCTATTCCAGCTAGTTAGTTGTTTATGCCATCACTGGATTTATATGGGGAATGTTCAGGTTCTATCCCCTATATCAGATAGGGGAGTGTTGATTTTTGGATTTTATATGTCTATTTTTACCTTTTGATACATATAATAGTGTTCAATAAATATGCAGTTCACTCTTTAGGGTGTGTACCTGTCTGGTTCTTTGTTATTCTTTCTATTTTTTAGCTATATTTTTGATTACACGCCCCAATATTATATCGGCGAGTACTGCAGTTATAAAATAGGTGGGATTCCCATATTCTCGTTTTTTGTGCAATTGAATTAGGGGGACCCCTGCACATTATTTTTTTAATCAATGACTTTTCTCTGTATTGCTGGGTCTGGCAATTCATTACAGCCGCGAGTACTTTTAAATGACTTTTTTTCCTTCAGAAATGACATTTTGTGCAGAGACTGTTCTAAGCATGGGAAACAAGCGCTTCTTTACAGGCATACTATACATGCTCCCCCCCCCCCCCAGGTACAAAACTTAAAGTAATATTTAACTTTTATTGTTTCACTTTAAGCATTATTAAAATCACTGCTCTTGAAAAAACTGCAGTTTTTAAAACTTTTTTTTGCATTGATACATGTCCCCTGGGGCAGGACCTGGGTCCCCAAACACTTTTTATGACAATAACTTATAACATATAAGCCTTTAAAATTAGCACTTTTGATTCTTCATGTTCATGTCCCATAGACTTTAACGGGGTTCGGATGTTCGAACAAATTTATTGCCTGTTCGCATGTTCTGGTGTGAACCGAACTGGGGGGTGTTCAGCTCATCCCTACTAGTATCATATGTAGGGTGTTGAAACACAAATCAGGTGCAAGAGGACTGACCATTAGGTAGTCAAATTTTTACTCATTCCTAATAATTAGTAAATAAGCTTTTGAACAAGCCTTCAATGACCACCTGAGCACCTATTAAAGACACATGATTTTGTGCTGAAGTGCAAGGATTAAAAAAAAAAAAAAAGAATAAAAATTGGAACAGCAGCACTCAATCCATCTGAATCATCTGAATACTGGACAAATCAAACTTATACAAAATTAGTCTGCTATGCCTTTAATAGTGACACAAAGCGTGAATCATTCAAGCAAAACTTCAATGTAAATAAATAACTGCAACATATATATCAAAATACTAAAAAAACTGTGCAGCACTAATATTAAAAACAGATAACGTTTGACAAAATACAGATAGCACGATAAAGGTAAAAAAAAAAAAAGTGCAAATCAGTCAGAGTTGGTCAGATAAGTCCATAAACTCATTGAGTAGAGACCAGTAGTTGTTGCTCATAAAAATGTGACAAAGAGACCTCAAACCACATCGACAGCTTCTTACCAAATAGATGTGACCTTCAAAAAGCACAGTCAAGCATCTCTTTCAGGAATGGGCCATTTCCCAACTTCTCCCATTAGCAATCAGATTCAATAGTTATTCCTGACCTGATGACCATCAATACTCTCAATGGATAATATTTAAAGAGAAAGGCAGAGGTACAGTATCTCATAATGCAGTACGTTTTTAAAAATTACGATTTATTTAGAGTAAAGTGCACACACATTCAAAAACAAAAAGATCTGCATAATAGAAAGTTTCAAACCAACAAAATGGCTGCTGCATCCGGTGCACAATGACATCACCCACTATGACCCCACACTACACATTTCATCATCAATGTTGTTGTCAGGGGTGTGACTCGGAACTGACATTGCACTTTCTATATACGGGGAGTGCCGAAAACCTCCTAATCCAACCAAGTGCTCTCCAAGGTTCAGAAGCAATGGTCAAAAGGAAACAGCACTGGGCAGTATGGGGACATAACCACCCTGCTGGCTGTATTCCAAACACAGGAAGCACACCCCCCCCCTCCCCCAAACCCTGCTTTAAATGCCATAATCAGCTCAGAGCCCATAAAATAAAAATAAAAATGTCTGAACAATATAAAAATCAAACAATGAAAAAAAAAATGATATATCAAAGGTGCACCTCAAAAAGCAAAAGCAAAGTGAAATTTAAATTGTATAAATAAAGTGGGAAATCAACCAACTCCCCCTCACCACACCACCAATTCTACATGCTTCTTTCCAGACAGAAGGACCTCTATATTATAGGAGGTTGACCGTGCGCCTATTATATAGCATCCAGGAGACTGAAAAATAATGATGCATTTATGTGATGCTTCCTGTGGATCCGGGTTTCCTGAGTACATACTTTAAATGGATAAGGGGATATGCTGAACCAGTGTCCTGGATGCTATATAATAAGAGTGTGGTTGGCCTCCTATGATATGGAGATCTTTCTGGCATTCATTATGGAATGCCTATACAGTTCTTCCATTGCTCCGACTCTCTTGCTCACATTAGGTAATTTGATTTGTGTAAAGCCAGTATATTTCTGTCATTTGTTGTTTTAAGAAGCACAGTGCAAAAAATTAGTTTTAAATCTCTACATTTACTTCTATACGTCTTTACTAAAAACTTCTGAAATATTGACAGACATTTATATCATGACTCAAAAACAATATCGATGGTTAGAAAATAAAGTTAGATAGTTTTTTTCTATAACAAGATGAGTTAGCTTTTTTATCACAAAATACTAGAAACTGAAATGTTGCTAACAAGAATTTATTAAACTAAAATTTCAATGTTCATTCATTTTTCTGCAAAGTAGTTTAACGACCTGCTTCTGGTACAGAACTATACTTATTTATTTTTTTGGAAAGATTTTATTAAAGATTTTAACAGACAATACAGAAATATCAATATAAAAGGACACGGCTCCAACTGGAGTACAAACAATAGTTACATACCAGTGACATAGTCAATAAGGTACTCCCTACATGAAGTACAATCAACATTCTTAACCTGAAAAGACATAAGGTGCTCTTTGAGATGTCATTGCGTAGCCATGTTTGTGTAACAACTATAAGTATTTTAACGTGTTCTAAAAGAAATCTTAAAATGTACATTACTAATAAATGCAAGCAAAATTAGCAATTCCTGGGAAATATTTTTTGTATACTAAGGGAATACATGTTTAAACAAGAGAGTATTTTATTTTATTTTTTTCCTAATCAAAATTATTCATTAAAGTGGAAACAGTTAAATGCACAATTGAAATACTGTACATATACACTATGTTTCCTGTTTTATTTGCCAAAGTTTTGTAATCTTGGCCCCTCATTCTTGTAATAACATCTTCTTGGCAGTAGGATAACTCCGGTACTTGCAGGCTATATGGTACTACTTCCTAGGCCAGCTACCTGCTCCCTGATTCACTGTCCAGTGATAAGACTGGGTGTGGACAGGTTACATAGGAAGAGGAACTGATGAATTAGGAAGAAAAAACAGCTTACTTGGGATATATGTGTATCAACCAGTGGCGATGCGTCCATAGAGGGCACTGGAGTGCCGGGCCCTCTCGCTCCTGCACCGCCACTGAAAAACAATCCATAGATTCATGCATTGCATGAATCTGTGTATTGCTGCCGCCCACTATTCAGATGGCCGCCCCCCTGGCGAGCGCTGGCCATCTGAATAACTGCAGCTGGTTGGCTGTGGAAGTGTCTATCAGAGCCAGCAGCTTCCAAATAGTTAACCAGGGGACGCACGGGTGGTGAGTTCCTTGGTTAACACTGAAATGCATCTCAGCCAATCAGGTTCACCGGATCTGGTTACCGGCAACCTGATTGGCTGAAGCGACATCGAGGGCGGGACTACATCGAGGGATCGTGGAGGAGGATCCGAGGATGGCTGACCGAGAAAGGTAAGTGCCAGGGCGGGGGGGCAACCTAGCGGCATTTTAGAGGCAAACTGGTGGCAATTGATAGGCACAGTGGCGACAATGGCATGGCACAGTGGCTGGGTTTGGCATAGCACAGTGGCAACAATTGATGGGCACAGTGGCAACAATGGCATGGCACAGTGGCTGCGTTTGGCACGGCACAGTGGCGACAATTGATGGGCACAGTGGCGATAATGGCATGGCACAGTGGCTGCATTCGGCATGGCACAGTGGCGACAATTGATGGCACAGTGGCTGCTTTTGGCATGGCACAGTGGCGACAATTGATGGGCACAGTGGTGACAATGGCATGGCACAGTGGCGACAATTGATGGCATGGCACAGTGGCAACAATTGATGGGCACAGTGGCGACAATTGATGGGCACAGTGGCTGCGTTTGATGGCATGGCACAGTGGCTGCGTTTGATGGCATGGCACAGTGGCGACAATTTTATGGCACAGTGGCGACAATTTTATAGCACAGTGGCTGCGTTTGATGGTAACAGTGGCGGCAATTGATGAGCACAGTGGTGGCAATTGATGGGCACAGTAAGGCTGCAATTGGTGTTTTTTTTTTCGTTTCTTTGCACCCCCCAAAAATTTTGAGCACCAGCCGTCACTGGTATCAACTCTCTGCCAGTGTAGTGTGGAGAAGATATGTAAATTATAAGATTGGCTCTACTGAATTATAAATACTTTGGCGGGTATATGAGAAACATATTTGTATTTCTCCAGTATATTTAGATGTTTGCTATGAGTTTTACTTTCAGTGAAGTTTTTGAAGTGTGTTATCATGTATAGGAGAGACACATGGAAAAAGGAATATGAAAATATGGGTGCCATTTTATATAACTTCTGTACATTGTGGAGCATAAATCTCATTGTTAGGCAAACTCAACCAATATCCTATTAACTGAGATTACCAGAGTCCACAACATTATCAAAAACTTAAAGTAAATTTAGTGCTGTAGACTGTTAGCTTGGAAATGTTCAATTTGAAATTCCCATTTTGCTGATTATTCAAATAAACTAGAGAACATGCACACTTAACTGGAAGTGGGTAGGATAGTTTAGGATCATCAAAGCTGTGCTTTAAACCCTATGTCAAAAGTTAGCAAAGGTGCAGAGGAACACAAAGAGCATTACCTGTTTTACACTCACCTGCTCCACGCTTCAGCAGCAGGTCTTCTCTCCTGAATGTGGCCTCCTGCTTCTGGGTTTCACTACCACCTTCAGCAATCCTAGACCAGACACTCTCTTGGAGGCCTAGCTTGCGTGTTGCTCAGCATTTCAGAAATGTATTAACACTTTAGCTGGTGTGGCCCTTGTGCATCCCTAGTGTCTGATATAACGGTCCCCATGCATCCAGCACCCCTGAAAACATGGTGTCTTCTGTGATCCTTAGGTCCCCTATGTTCTCCATTGCTTCTGTGGTCTCCAGTGTTCCTACTTCCAAACATCCTGTGTGATCCCTGTGCACCTCCATGATCCCTTTTTTTCTCCAGTAGTTGTTTCAGAATCTTCTGTGACCCCTCTGTACCTCTATGATTCCTTGAGCATCCACTGACCCTTGTACCCTGTGTTCCTATGATCCCAGCACTTCAGTGCTTCCAGAGACTCTCATTGCTGCATTTGTGTGATCCCAGCACCCCAGTGCTCCTAGCGACTCCATGTTTCCTGTCCAGTGCCTGCTGTTTGGATAAGTCAGAGGACTGCAATTGGGGAGCCATCAGCAAAAAAGTCTATCCACTCCTTGAGGTGTGCCCTGGTGAATACTAGGTGGCGCCTTAGACCCCATGCCTCAGTCATCCTCAGGGCTCTCCCCTCCACTCATGCAGCCCCAGTTACTAGTAACAATTCTTGCCTGCCTTTTCCTAGTGGATGCAAACTCCCATCTAAGACAACCTGGCTTCTAAGAATATGTGTCGTAAGTTGTTGAATGCAATGCATCTTTTTTTTTGCCACTCCGAGGCCTAAACTACCAGTGTCCCTTGATGACCCTCAGGGAACCAATATATTTCACTGTCTCCTATGTGTCCTGTGCCTTCATGCAGCTCCAGTTACTAGAACCAATTCCTGGCCTGCCTATTCCTAATGGATACAGACTCATCTGTGACAGTTTTCAGCCCTGCTTAGGGCTCTTTCCTTTGCAGAGTATGTTGACACTCTGAGTCCTGTTCTTCCCAAGTCCGGAGTATCTTGTGTCCAGGGTCTTCCAATGTAACATCGGTCTTCTTTCACTCTAAGACCCAGATGCCAGATAATCATGTAATTAATACATTTCAGTGTCTCCTTGAGGTGTGCTCTGGTGAATACCAGGTGGTATTCACCAGACCCTTAGCGTTGGTCATCCTCAGGACTCTCACGTCCACTGATGCAGCCCCAGTTACTAGTACCTACTCCTGGCCTGCTTTTTCCTAGCCAATATGGACTTTCATTTGTGACAAACTGTTTAAGCTGTCAGAGTGCATGTGCAATACAGCTATTTGATCTCACTCTGGGGCCTTAGCTATCAGTGTTCTTTATGTGATTCTTTGGGACCCAATACATTTCGGTATCTCCTCTGTGGCCAGCATTTGTGTCTTTGTTATTTGTTCAGTGTAACATTTTTGCTGCTGTTTTTACCTGTTAACTAATGTGACTAATGAATGGGTATTATTTGGTGTAAAAACATGTCCTGGGCAGTTGAAGTCTACTGCAATCCAACAAAGCAAAGATATTGCTCCAGATTGGCTCATCTCTCATTCTCATTCTAGCCTCTCATTGTCAGGCTAGGAGCAGATAACAGTTCAGGTGTGCTGATTATGCAAAGAGTTCAAAGAACAAGAGCACATACCATGAGCAGGTCTAAGCAGAGCAGGTCAGCTGGGACTTGTAGTTCACCGCTGCAGATGAAGGTAGATGTTGGCTGGACCTTGTAGTTCATCGCTGCAGATGAAGGTACTACAGTAGAATCAGGCAAAGCCTTGTCTAGGCAAGCTGGGTCATACACAGGTAGATCAGAGTCCAAACGGTACAGAATTAGAAGCGACCAAGCAGGGTCAAACGAGCCAGGTCATACACGAAATACACAGAGCAGATTTCAGCTGGAACAAACAGTGGCACACAAAGGTAACAACTCTATCACGAGCACTGATTGAGTGCTGATACAGGTGATTTAAAGGTGAGTTGGCCAATCACTGTTGTTTCCCAGGGAAAGGCTGTGTCATGTGAGTTGTGCTGGGTCCTAAAGGGATCCTAGTACTGACAGTACCCCCCCCCCTTTATTGAGGGGTTGCTTCTGCACCCCCAGGCTTACTTGGGTAATGAAGATGGAACTTCTTCTTAAGTCGGGCAGCATGAAGATCACGAGCTGGGACCCAAGATCGATCCTCTGGGCCGAAACCTTTCCAATGAATGAGATATTGTAAGGAATTGCGTACTCATCTGGAATCAAGAATAAATGGCACTTCATATTCCTGACTGTCCAACACATCCACAGGTTCTGGTTCATTTACTTGGAAGGCTGGAATGAACAGGTTTCAACAATGAAACATGAAAGACATTTGGAATGCGCATGGATGGGGGAAGTTTTAATCTATAGGACACAGGATTAACAATCTTTGAAATCTCATAGGGCCTGATGAATTTCGGGCCAAGTTTTTTAGATGGAACATGCAGGGACAGATTCCTAGATGATAGCCACACTTTGTCACCAACTTTATATCCTGGTGCCTTTGAGCGCCTCTTGTCAGCCATTTTCTTAAAAGCCTGGACAGAGCGAGAAATAGCACAATCGCGGTGTTGGCATCTGGAACATCAGAGGGTGGAATATCAAAGGAGCACACACGAGGATGCAACCCGTAAACACAGAAGAAAGGAGAGGTCCCTGTAGATGTGCTGGCACAATTGTTAAATTGCCCATGGGAGGATGTTGACCCACTCCACCTCATCAATGGCCATCAGACAACGTACCATCTTCTCTAGAATCTGATTAGCCCTTTCTGTTTGGCCATTTGTCTCAGGATGATATGCTGAACAATACAATAACTTAATCCCAAGCTGAGAGCAAAGAGCCTTCCAAAATTGGGCTATAAACCAGAGAGCCACGGTCTGAGACAATGCCCCATGGAGCCTAAAAACATTTTTAATGAATAAAGATGCCAGTTCTTTAGCAGATGGAAGTTTCGGAGGTGGAACAAAGTGGGCCATCTTACTGAACCTGTTTACCACCACCCAGATCGTGGAACATCCCTGGGACTGTCAGCGAAATTAGGCTGTACGCAGAGCATACAGCCAGATATCGTGTCTCTAATAGTAACACATTTCGTCTCAATGATATAATGCATCTTAAGCTAAAATTCACTCACCATTCATTCGATTTGCCATTCATTCAAGTCAAGAGACATCACCACCCTGTCCTTCTCATCTCGTCATCACAGCATCACTGACTGTCGACGCCCACAAAAGGTTCCTTTATTAAACTCCCAGCAGGAAGTGATGTCACAACATGTGACCTCCTCCATAGGAAGTGACCATATAAGGATATAATACAACAAAAGAACCAATCACAGACATGTATACATTCAAAAAGACTAGCAGTGACGTGCACCACTTCCAATGATGGGAACCATACGAAAGCTATGGCTCTCAATGGGCCACAATTGTCGTATCCTTGTGCTATAGTTCTAGTGGACGCAGATCTGTCCGCTTGGAGTCATTTAATGCCAACGCCAAGAAGTGGCCAGTCCCTTGGCGAGGCATAAAACAAATATCCCTAAAAGGAGCAAATATCGCTGTGTCCACAGGAAGATTTTCCCGCCACCGGTCTTCCACCAATGTCTGTATGTGCAAATACGTTCAAATAAGCGCATTACAGAAAAAACTACACTGAGGGACATCTGACAACATACATTAAAAAAAAATTCCACAACAGTCCTCCCTTTTTTGTCATATGCGCCCCATGTCCATCGATGAAACTTGATCTGCTTCTTACACCTGGAAATGAATCAGTCCTTACAGTCCATATGAGTCCATAAAAAGGAAAACAGGGCTTGACATGTAGACTCTGTTCTTCAGGAGCATGACTTATGAGGACACAACATGGTGAGCTGTAGTAATCGCTTATCCGTCTGTGATCCTCTGTGTCTTGTACGTGGGTCCGGCTTCAAGCGTCTCATCAAGGAAGCTCTGGTCACGCGTCCAATCAGGCAACAGGAGCACCTCGTCACGACATATAGAAAGAATTGAAATAAAATGACATGAGGAGTATATATATTCCCACTTCCTTTAACCACGACCCGCTGTAAAATAAAAATTAGATCCCCATAGATTCCCAGACCCATAAAAGGATTCCCAACCTTCACTAGCTATAGATCTGGCTTTAAAGCCCTGTACACACGATCGGTTTGACTGATGAAAACCGTCCGATGGGTACCATCAGACCAACCGATCGTGTATGGTACCCATCGGTCTTTTTTCCATCGGTTTTAAAAAATAGAACTTGTTTTAAAATTTTCCGATGGATCAAAAACCGATGGTAATTTCGGATCGTCTATGGGCAAGTCCATTGGTTAAAAAACCCACGCATGCTCAGAATCAAGTCGACGCATGCTCAGAAGCATTAAACTTCATTTTTCTCGGCTCATCGGAGTGTTTTACGTCACCACGTTTGGAGCGGTCGGTTTTTTGACTGATGGTGTGTGGGCAAGACTGATAAAAAACAGTTTCATCAGATTTCCGATGGACAAATCCATCGGACGAAAATCCATAGGTTATCCGATCGTGTGTACAGGGCTTTACAGTTACATGAAGAATCCCATCCTCAATGGATGAGAATTGTTCAATCGTATCCTAAGCTAAAGCCCCCCCCCACCTTGTACATGCAGGAAACTATGCCCAGACCTGGTTGGGGTTGGTGAACAATTCCCTTCTAGCTGTCCCTGCCATTCTTAATTTCTCGCGCCATCAGATTCTCGCGATCGGCCGCGACATAAGATGCTGGGACAGATTCCCCATCACGCATGAACCTCTTGCATTGGGGGAATTACCTTATAAGCTGCAGATCCGCATAAACACCAAACTAAAGTTCAAACACACTTGTGGGCTGCCTAGTTGTCCCAAACCGACAAGAGGCAGAGCTATTAAAACTATAACCAATTTTACCCTCTAAAAACGCATCGTTAGATTCCATTGACAAGTGTCTGGAGTCTTCACCAGTTTGTCAAAACTCCTCATCCCCATAAAAACATCATAAATGGCATGTACCGCTGTCATCGCTGGGGACTAAAACTTGGTGGAGACTCAGAACAGACCCAACAATTTTTCCTGTTCGCTTTCTGAGCTAGTCAGGAAATACACTTTAAATAATAACTTGGGATGCTTTTCATCGTTACCCTTGCTAAAATTTACTAAACAAAAAAATATAAATAAACAAAGATACTACTCAATTCTTTGGTGTGGTTGAGCCGCTTCTTGCAGTGGCTGGCGTTGTCTCATCCCTCAAGCTTCTTTACAGTGACCCAGTCCCCTGGAACCATTGACAAAAGGTTCTTAGAATTTGGGATGGGAACCTACTTCACCAGACTGCTGCTTGATGATTCAAATTCTATCAAAGAAAGACAGTCTTGGCACAAACTCGGTTAGAAATACAGAGGTTATTTGTTTGAAAAAAAAAACTGTCATTCTTACAATTATCACTTCTCTCCCCATTTTCTTCCTCATTACAGACTGAAGGAAGAAATGCGTGATGCAGGAAAAAAGAAACAATGAAAGCCTATGATTAGAGTTGAGCGGACACCTGGATGTTCGGGATCGACGGGTTCGGCCGAACTTCGGAAAAAAGTTCGGGTTCGGGACCGAACTTTAACCCGAACCCGAACCCCATTGAAGTCAATGGGGACCCGGACTTCTAAGGACTAAAAAGGCTCTAAAAAAGTAATGGAAAGGGCTAGAGGGCTGCAAATGGCAGCAAAATGTTGTTAAGAGCATGGCAAGTGCTCTGCAAACAAATGTGGATAGGGAAATAACTTAAAATAACATTAAAAAAATAAAAAAATATGCTGGAGGCCCCCTTTTCAGCAGAAGAGGTACGGGAAGTCATTAAGAACCTCAGAAACTCAACCTCAGAAACTCAGAAACTCAGATGCCACACATATGGTGGGAATGCCCCAGAATACACCCTTTCTGGAATAAATTATTCAATTTAATGGATAAGCTAGTGGGAAAATAAAATACTTTGAAATAAAAATGTAGCGGGGTGCTAAATTTAAGGGAAGTGTTTGATTGGTAAATATGCTCAAACACCCTAATTCTATAGGATTCATGGACCATTTTGTCCTTGGGGGACAGTATTGGTGTACAGTTCCCTGCGGCCTACAGGTGGCGCTGCCATGGTAGGCTAGGGTTGAACTGCCGATACAGTGCTGTGCCTTTTGTGTCCCCTCTTGGCAGTAGTACAGCGGGGCGGGGAACCTGCTGTGCATGCCGGGAGAGCATATAAAAGGGGCAGACCTTTGGCCTGGGGGCTGATGTCCAGTGGGGTCCACGCCCAGGTGCCTTCGGCCTGGGTGCATGTGTTCCTGTTCCATCTCGGGTACCTTTAGCCCGGGGTGAGGTACTCTCCTGGAGTTCCTGCTGCCCTGGGTATGGAGGCCTAGGTGCGGGAGTAAAGCCTGGAGTCCAGAGCCTTCGTCTGGAGTCCGCTAAGGGTCGAGGAGTCTTAGAGTGCCACCTCGTGTAGGGGACCATGTTCCAGGGAAGGGAGGATCATTCTGATGGACCGATGCGGGAGTCATGGTGAAGGAAGGGTCTGTTGAATCCCTGGAGAGATGTCGTCCCCTTGATATGGGCTAGGTTCGTAGAAGGAGAAGCTCAAGGTCATCTTGACTGTATCAGAGGCCTTATTCACCCGGCCCGTGGCAGGGGCCTTATACACCCTGGTCTGTGGCAGAGACCAAAGTTCTCCAGGTCCGTGGCAGGGGCCTTGTACACCCGGTCAGTGGCAGAGACCAAGCTCAAGGTCTGTGGCAGAGACCGTGCACCTAAAACTGTTTGAGAAACCTAAGCAGTGAAGTGAATGTGCTACGTTTGTGCCTGGACCTCCTCCACACCTTAAGCTGTCCTGTTTCTTTGCTCTAACCTTTTCTATCCGAGTAGAGTTTATTTTGCCATGAGAGAATAAGAGTTGTAATTTCAGCTGGTGTGGACATTGACTTTACTGGGAATTAAAGGACTTGCCTCTACCTACAGTAGAGGTGAGAATCATCCTCTGGAGGAGTTTTGACTCCGGCTGTGGACACGGCCCGTCAAGTACACCGCTCAACCTCTTTATATAGGAGGGTACGGGCTGGTAGTGCGGTGTGCCTTTCTCCCTCCTGCGAGGAGCCAACAACATAAAGGCAGGTAAGGGGGAAAGGATCTGTGCGCTACAAAAAAATAAAATAAAAATTATAATCTTGACATAGGAGGACGAGGTCCATATGGAGTAGGAGGTTGAGGTGGCGGTGGATGTGGCTGTGTAGGTGGAAGCGGCGGTGGAGGAGGACGAGGTAGCCAACACTGGTTCAAAAATACAACAATTGCTGGGTAAGGCCGGTGATGTGTCGAATTCTGTCCCCCGTCAAATAGTGTACACCCTGTGCTGCGCTTGCTCAGTATGTAGGACAAGGGGATTTCGAAAATCTCCCAAGATGAACGGCGCCTGCGTGGTGAGTTCAGGTGAAGGCCACACCATCCGTGGTTCAAGCTGAGCCAAGTGAGGCCGTGCCCGAAGCGTGGCGATCGAACCGAGCCCGTGAGGGGCCCTGTTACTATGTGCTACCATATGTCCACTTGGATGGTGGGGCTTGAACCTGCACTCACGGCGCAGGCGCCGTTCATCTTCGGAGATTTTGTGAATCTCCTTGTCCTGTGTACTGTGCAAGCGCTGCGCCTTCGCAGTATGGGCCGGACACAATCCGATGGCCGGACAGTTTTTGTCACAACACCGGTATACATGTCTATTCTGCACAAGGTATGGACAAGTCCTGTGGGATCCATGCCTGGTTCATTTTAATGAACGTGAGCTTGTCCACATTGGCTCTGGACAGGCGGCTGCGCTTGTCTGTGATAACGCCCCCTGCCGTGCTAAATACACGTTCAGATAATACACTGGCTGCAGGGCAGGCCAGCACCTCCAAGGCATAAAGGGCAAGCTCAGGCCATGTGCCCAATTTGGAGACCCAGAAGTTAAAGGGGGCAGACCCGTCATCCAGTACGTGTAGGCCTGTGGACACATACTGCTCAACCATGTTGGTGAAATGCTGCCTCCTGCTAAGACGTTCCATCTCAGCTGATGGTGCTGGTTGTTGTGGTGTGCTGACAAAGCTTTTCCACATTTCAGCCATGCTAACCCTGCCTTCTGAGGTGCTGCCGGTGCCCCGGCTGCATTGGCGACCTCTTCCTCCTCCTCTGCCTTCGCCTTGTGCTTCCACCGTACGCCCGCTGTCAGGTGGGAATGGCACCAGCAGCGCGTCTACCAGCGTGCGCTTCTACTCGCGCATCTTACGATCCCGCTCCAGTGAGGGAATTAAGGACGGTATGTTGTCCTTGTAACGGCGATCCAGCAGGGTGGCCACCCAGTAATCAGCACCAGTTAAAATGTGGGCAACTCGGCGGTCATTGCGGAAACACTGCAGCATGTAATCGCTCATGTGTGCCAGGCTGCCCAGAGGCAAAGAAAAGCTGTCCTCTGTGGGAGGTGTATCGTCTGTGTCCTCTGTATCCCCCCAGCCACGCACCAGTGATGGCCACGAGCTGGTCTGGGTGCCACCCTGCTGTGAAAATGGCTCCTCCTCCTCCTCCTCCTCCTCCATCTCCTCCTCCACCTCGTCATCCTCCAGAACTGTACCCTTTCTGCCGGACAATTGTGTACCTGGCGTTTTTTGTTGCAGGAACCCACCCTCGTAGCCACTTGTAAAAGACTGCCCTGAAAGCCTTTGAAATGATCCTGCTTCCTCCTCCTCCTCCTCCTCATCCTCCTGTGCCACATCCTCTTCCATCATCGCCTGAAGCGTTTTTTCAAGGAGGCATAGAACTGGGATAGTAACGCTGAGAACGGCGTCATTGGCACTGGACATGTTGGTGGAGTACTCGAAACAGCGCAACAAGGCACACAGGTCTCGCATGGAGGCCCAGTTATTGGTGGTGAAGTGGTGCTGTTCCGCAGAGCGACTCACGCGTGATTGCTGCAGCTGAAACTCCACTATCGCCTGCTGCTGCTCGCACAGTCTGGCCAGCATGTGCAAGGTGGAGTTCCACCTTGTGGGCACGTCACATATGAGACGGTGAGCGGGAAGGCCGAAGTTATGCTGCAGCGCTGACAGGCGAGCAGCAGCAGGGTGAGAACGCCGAAAGTGCGCACACACAGCCCGCACTTTCTGCAGCAGCTCTGGCATATTGGGGTAATTTTTAAGGAACCTCTGGACCACCAAGTTCAGCACATGCGCCAGGCAAGGGATGTGCGTCAAACCGGCTAGGCCCAGAGCTGCTACGAGATTTCGCCCATTATCGCACACCACCAGGCCGGGCTTGAGGCTCACTGACAGCAACCACTCATTGGTCTGTTGTTCCATGTCCATCCACAACTCCTGCGCGGTGTGGGGTTTTTCCCCCAAACAGGAAAGTTTTAAAACTGCCTGCTGTCGTTTACCCCTGGCTGTGCTGAAGTTGGTGGTGAAGGTGTTTCGCTGACCGGATGAGGAGGCGGTAGAGGATGAGGAAGCGGAGTAGGAGGAGTTAGCAACAGGAGGCAAACTGAAGTGCCCTGCAATCCTCGGTGGTGGAAGGACATGCGCCAAACTGCTATCTGCCTCAGGCCCAGCCGCCACTGCATTTACCCAGTGTGCTGTTAGGGAGATATAACGTCCCTGACCGTGCTTACTGGTCCACGCATCCGTAGTTAGGTGGACCTTGCCACAGATGGCGTTGCGCAGTGCACACCTGATTTTGTCCCCCACTTGCTTGTGCAGGGAAGGGATGGCTCGCCTGGAAAAGTAGTGGTGGCTGGGCACAACGTACTGTGGGACAGCCAATGCCATCAGGCTTTTAAAACTCTGCGTCTCCACCAGACGGAATGACAGCATTTCAAAGGCCAGGAGTTTTGAAATGCTGGCATTCAGGGCCAGGGATCGCGGGTGGCTAGGGGGGTACTTCCTCTTCCGCTCCAATGTTTGGGAGATAGAGAGCTGAATGCTTCCATGGGACATTGTGGAGATGGTTGGTGACCCAGGTGGTAGTGTTGCTGGCAGATCCTCTGTTTGCGGGGTGGCAGGTGCCACTGTCACTACAGAGGTGGATGAAGAGGCCGAGACTGCAGCAGAGGAGGAAGCAGGAGGAGCCAGAGACCTTTCTTGGTTTTTGAGGCGTCTACTCCACTGCAGCTCGTGCTTTGCACTTAGATGCCTGGTCATGCATGTTGTGCTCAGGTTGAGAACGTTTATGCCTCGCTTCAGGCTCTGATTGCACAGCGTGCAAACCACTCGTGTCTTGTCATCAGCACATTGTGTGAAGAACTGCCATGCTAGGGAACTCCTTGGACCTGGCTTTGGTGTGCTCGGCCCCTTGCTGCGTTGGGCAGTAGCAGACATACTGTCTAGGGGATGGACGCTCTGCTTTTGCACCCTGCTCCCTCTTCTGCTGTGCTGGTGGCTCTGTGCAACCACCGCCTCTTCCTCCAAACTACACTGGTCACCTGCATAACGTTGATTCCATGTGGGGTCGAGGACCTCATCGTCCTCCACATCATCTTCCACCCAGTCTTCACCCCTGCCCTCCTTGTCTGTCTGCACAATTGCGAAATCAGCAGCAGTTGCACCTGTGTTTCGTCATCATCCGAGACGTACTGCGATGGTTCTCCCATGTACTCATCATGAAACATAAGTGGTTGGGCATCGGTGCACTCAATCTCTTCCACTTCTGGGGCAGGGCTAGGTGGATGGCCCTGGGAAACCCTGCTAACAGAGTCATCGAAAAGCAGAAGAGACTGCTGCATGATTTGGGGCTCAGACTGCTTGGCTGATTTGCAAGGGGGTGAGGTGAAAGACTGATGGACATGGGTTTCAGGTGCCAACTCTGATCTTTCATCAGAAGAGTGGGTGGGAGACAATGTGAAGGAACCCGAGGCACTGTCAGCAACCCAATCTACTATCGCCTGTACTTGTCCTGGCCTAAACATTCATACAGCCTCATTAGGTGCGACAAAATAACGCCACAGGCTCGGTCGCCTACTCGCACCCGAGGAAGGTGTTTCACTTGTGCGTGTATCTGGCACAGATCCACCACGTCCTCTCCCTGCAACAGGAGCTCCACCAGCAGCACCACGACCGGGGCCACCACGTCCCTTTGACCTTCTCCTCATATTTTCCAAATTTAGGATTTTGCCCTAAATGGGTGTTTTTGGAAGAGCAGAACACACCCACAGTACGTAACCGCTGAATCGCACAGCTACAGAACTGCAGAAAATGCTATTCAAAAAAAAAAGTTTTTTTTTAGTATAGCACAGTAGAAGACAAATATATAGAAATGGTTTATTTCACACGCCTCCACATATGTATAACACACTGCAAAATATTTTTTGTGGCCCTAAATGGCGTTTTTTGGAAGACCACAACACACCCACAGTACATAACCGCTGAATCGTACAGCTACAGAACTGCAGAAGATGCTATTCAAAAAAAAATTTGTTTTTTTAGTATAGCACAGTAGGAGAAAACTATATAGAAATGGTTTATTTCACACGCCTCCACATATGTATAACACACTGAAAAATATTTTATGTGGCCCTAAATGGTGTTTTTTGGAAGACCACAACACACCCACAGTACGTAACCGCTGAATTGCACAGCTACAGAACTGCAGAAAATGCTATTCAAAAAAAATTTTGTTTTTTTAGTATAGCACAGTAGGAGAAAACTATATAGAAATGGTTTATTTCACACACCTCCACATATGTATAACACACTGCAAAATATTTTTTGTGGCCCTAAATGGTGTTTTTTGGAAGACCACAACACACCCACAGTACGTAACCGCTGAATCGCACAGCTACAGAACTGCAGAAAATGCTATTCAAAAGAAATGTTGTTTATTTAGTATAGCACAGTAGGAGAAAACTATATAGAAATTGTTTATTTCACACACCTCCACATATGTATAACACACTGCAAAATATTTTTTGTGGCCCTAAATGGCGTTTTTTGGAAGACCACAACACACCCACAGTACGTAACCGCTGAATCGCACAGCTACAGAACTGCAGAAAATGCTATTAAAAAAAATGTTGTTTTTTTAGTATAGCACAGTAGGAGAAAACTATATAGAAATTGTTTATTTCACACACTTCCACATATGTATAACACACTGCAAAATATTTTTTGTGGCCCTAAATGGCTCTTTTTGCAAGCGTACATTAAAGTGCAATTTTTTTTTTGCCCTAAACGGGTCTTTTTTTGCACAAGCAAAATAAAATGCAAATTTTTTATTTATTTTTTGCCCTAAGGGTCTTTTGGAAAAGAGCACACTAAAGTGCCTTTTTTTTCCCCCTAAATGGATCTTTTTCAAAGAGCAGAATACACCCACAGTATGGAAATGGTGTATCTCTCAACGTAATATATGCAGTGCTGGTGCACTGAGCTTGCAGATAAAAGGTAGATTTTCTCTGACACTGGGCTCATGGCAGTGTAAAAAGACTGCACTGCAACACAAACAGCTAAACCTATGCAGATCCCTGAGTTATATCTCTGAATCTGGACTCCTATTCCTATATAATATATCTCTCTCCCTGAAAGCACCAACAGGAACCTGGCCCTACACTACACTATCTCTCTATCTTTTCCCTCAGATTCCAGAATCAGGACTAACTCATGTATTTTTCTATCTCTCCCTAAAAGCAGCAGCAGACAAGATCCTCTCCCTATCTATTCTGAAGCAGAGTGACGTGTGTGCTGTGTGCCTCTAGCTTATATAGAAGCTGGGTCACATGTTGCACTGACCAATCACAGCCATGCCATTAGTAGGCATGGCTAATGGCTATGATGGCTTCTAAGGGCACACCAGCTAATCAAAAGGTGATTGGCTGGCCCTTGAAGCATTTCTAACTGCGTAATTAGATTGCCGAACCCGGACCCGGACTTTTGCGCAAAGTCCGGGTTCGGGTTCGGGAAAAAGCTAAAGTTCGGTACGGACCCGAACTTTACAGTTCGGGTTCGCTCAACACTACCTATGATACTTTTACCTCCTTAGACTCATGTATTTATCCATAAGTACAGCTATCTACATACACCTGCTCTCTATGTGCATACTCTTTCAGAAACTCCTTGGCCCTGAAAAATACTTATAAGCAAAATCATTACTTTATCCTTCATATTTAACCTGCAAAGAATGGTAAACAATAATGACATTCCTGTACATTGGTAAATTGTCAATGACATTCTTTCAAAACCGATTCAAACAAAACCCTCTGTAACCCTTACTTTTCCCGTTCCTACAAAAATACAACAGCCGCGACACATCAGAGGATCATTGCGGTAAGTTCGAACATATTCACGTTACTACATACAAACATTCCAATACAAATGTGAGATACTTCATAGTTTCCAAAAAAAAAAAAAAACAGACAGAATTCTCCCTTCACTCTTTCAGCAATAGAAAAAAAATACAATAAGAAAAACATGAGAGCAGCACAAAAACTTTGCATGGACCAGCCATACAAAGTTCAAACAAACGGGCGAAAGAATTTAACCACTGTTCCTCCTCTGAGAATCACAAACACGTGTACTACACCTCCATCAACACACATCATTACAGATTTCTGAAGCCGCATCTGAACTACATCCACTCCAGAGGGATACCCAAAATATCCTTGGACCACCTGTTAATCTTTTTGGGGTTCTAAGGACTTTGCCCCAAAACTAGGCTTCGTGCACCGTGTGGCCGTCTGACTGTGGGAAGCCTCCATTCCTTCCCTTTGCACAGACATCCTTGTGTCCATGGAGATTTGAAACGGCTTATCTTCTTAAACCTGCGTCCAGGAAAACCATTGCACCCATTTCGAAGAGCACCGCCCGGTGTCTTCTTCTACGGTGGATTGACGGACTACAACCAGTCCCCCAACTAGAAACCCTAACCGCGGCATCTACTCTATGGCTTGTTGTTCAACAACCACAGATCAACCCCCAAATTATGCCTCTACCCCTCACAGTGTATGCACAAGCGTTTTCCGCTATACACCAATACACTGCGTCGCCAGACTAAACCACACAGAACACTTACACCAGTTTACCACGTGCAGAACAATGTGGCTTCTCTCTGTATCTAGATGATACAACAATAATGGTGATGCCCCCCGGTTTGCTCTCTACCCAAAACTGTATTACAGTACAAAACTTCACAAAACTGGAACAAAATATAAAACACTTTTCCTTGTCAAAATATTTTATTGATTGGATCAACAAGTAAATACAAGCAGTTGTAATAAATAATACAACAGTAAACAAATCATGTTTAACATAAATGGTAGAATTTTAAGGTCAATATAAAACACTTTTAAACGCCAAAATGCTTTCCATTTTCCTTCCAAACAAAAATCTCATTGCCCACTTTTCAGAAAACCCCAAATTCCTCCCACCAACTTCCTGCTGATACATAAATGCTGAAAAGAACTTCCTGTTACATGCTCAGCTACTTAAAACCCCTACTGGTATATTTACATATCAATTGCACAGGAAGAGGGAGGCGGAGGGGGGAAGCCTAGCCCCATCAACTTGTCCATCAGAACATCAAAAAAAAAATACATTGCTAAACATCATATTTCAACAATTTAAAAAAAAACCTTGTCAAGGAAATGGAATACACCCCCCCCTTTTTCAAATGGGAGGGAATCCCCCCTGACCCACACATCCCCTGGAGGTCAAACCACAAGTTTCAAGACCTACAAAAACAATGAATTGCCTTCTGGGAAACTCCCAAATATTTAAACATAAAAACAACACGCACCACTGTACAAAAACTCAGTTAAAGTTAGTCTTACAATTTATCAAAATTCAGTGTAAGGTAGGGATTTCACTTAAAACCAAAATCCAATACAAAAACCGCCGCTCTTATACTGCAAAGTCAGCTAAACCTGCAATAGCTTACATTCACTTAAATGAAAACAGAGAAATCCCCAACACCATCTGCATGGAGTTTGCATGTTCTCCCTGTGTCTGCGTTGGCTTCCTCCCACACTCCAAAGACATGCTGGTAGGTCAACCAGATCCCATCCATAAATGGGCCCCAGCATGTGCATGTGTCCGCAAGCACGTCGGGACCCCTCGGGGTTAGACCGCGCTATATCAAGATACCACTCTTCTCAACTCAACTCAAGAGGCGATGCTTAGAAAAACCATTCAAACTAGCAAATTTAACATTAAACAAAAACAGCCTCTCAGTATGTCACCCCGGTGTCTCACCACTCTGGGATGACCCACAGGCCAAACTGTATAATGCGAAAAATCCCTCAAAATGTGTGTTCTCCCGGATAAAAACGTTAACAAGAACTGCGCCTCTAAATCACCTTTTTAAAACAGGACAGACTGCACTACACACACACAAAGGAATTGGAGCAGCTTCCCCTCTAGGATGACCCACAGGACAAATGACACAAAATCCTTAAACTGCCTCTCAAGATGGCCGACAAAAAAAAACAGGCAACAACAAAAATGGCACCATTAACGCATGCAATGCAGTTTTTGATTTTGCCAAAATCAGCACAAACTTCCCTACCAGCCAAAAACTGACAAACATGGGACATCAAATGAACACTTAAATATAAAACACAAGACCACATGGGTTCCCACACACAAAGGAAAACAAAAATGGTCTCCACCAGATTCCACACAGAAAAGACCGCCCTACTAAATTCGCACCAAACATCGAAATCTGCCCCAAAACCTGCGAAATTCCACCAACAAGATAGCCGACGAATGCCACAGCACAGTCACATGGTATCACAGCCATGCCTCTGATGTGTTTCAAGATTAAGAGAGTATATCAAAATATCATCTAAGTATACACGCATGAATCGACCTAACAGGTCACGGAACATGTCATTCATAAAGTTCTGAAAGACAGCTGGTGCATTCCTGAGACCGAAAAGCATGACAAGACATTCGTAATGGCCATCCTTGGTGTTAAAGGACGTCTTTCATTCATCTCCTGCACGGATGCGCACTAGATTATAGGCTCCCCTAAGTCTAGTTTGGAGACGATTTTTGCTCCCTGGATTTGGGAGAACAACTCTGTGATGAGGATACCAATTGGGAACAGTTATTTTATTTAGACCTCTGTAGTCAGCCTTAGTCCCCCATCCTTCTTCGGGACAAAGAAGCATCCTGTGCCTGCAGGAGAAGTGGAGGGACGGATGAAACCCTTAGCTAGGTTTTCCTGGATGTATCTGTATTCTTGCAAAGCAAGATTCCCTGGCTCAGACAGTGGAAAGACTCTAGGAGGTGTAGTGTCAGGCAAGAGGTCAATGGGACAATCATAACTGCGATGAGGAGGTAAAGCGTCAGCAATCCCTTTAGAAAACACATCCCGAAAGTCCTTATAACAAAGCGGAATCTGTTCCATTCCCACTTGACAGGTAGCAAGTCAAACAGAGTGCTGGATGCAGTTTTTTTTACACTGATTGGATGAAGCCAGAATATTTCCTGTTCGCCAGTCAATTACGGGATTGGGCTTCTGAAGCCAAGGAAGGCCTAGGATCTAAGGAATGGATGGAAAGTCAATGACAAGACATGAAATCTTATCCCAATGCAAGGCCCCCAATTGTAACTGGAAAGGGTTGGTGGATTGGAGCACTAGATCTTGTGAGAGAGGCCGATTATCCACAGAAATCAGGTGGACTGGGCAATCTAGAGCATGAGTTTCTAGGGACAAAGAGGTAATCAGAATCTTATCAATAAAATTCTCAGCGGCTCCAGAATCTACCAAGGCCAGCAGTTCATGAGCCCCTTCACCAAAGTGAATGACAGCGGGTAAAAGTATATGATTGTCCCCCTGGGAGATGAAAGCAGTCCCCGCAGGTCCTGGAGTTTCCCGGACGTGTAGGGCACGAACGAAGCATATGACCCTTGAGGCCACAATATAAGCAGTCCCATGTTACGCCGGCATGTGTGTTCCTCGGCAGATAACCGGGTGGAGCCTAACTGCATAGGTTCTTCCTCAGATCTGGCACTGGAGTCGGAATAGTCAGATGGCAAGGGAGGTATATAGTTTGCCACAGCCATAGTTTTTTCTTGCCTCCTCTCTTGCTGGCGGCGGTCAATTCTAATGGCTAGACACATAGCCTCCTCCAGTGAGGCTGGGTAGGAGAAGTTGACCAGAGCATTCTTAATTGCATCTGAAAGGCCTATTCTAAACTGGCTGTGGAGAGCTGCATCATTCCAGCCAGATTCCCGAGCCCACCTGCGAAACTCTGAGCAATACATTTCATCTGTGGTAGTTCCTTGCTTTAAGTTACTCAGGGTTGATTCTGCAGTAGCAGCATGATCTGGATCAACATATAGCAACCCGAGGGCTTTAAAGAAGGCATCTACTGTTAGCAGGGCTGGATGGTTTGGTTCCAGGTTAAAGGCCCAAGCCTGGGGGTCACCCTGTAGTAGAGAGATAATGATTTGAACCCTCTGAGTTTCAGAGACAGACGAGGGTGGCCTTAACTTGAAATATAATTTGCAGCTGTTTTTAAAGTTGCAAAACCCTTTACGGTCACCAGAAAACCGGTCAGGCAAAGGAATTTTTGGTTCAGATGGAGTTTTTGTAGTGGTAGTAGAAGGAGATTGCACCTTGGTGAGCGCTGTGGCCATTTCCTGAACTTGATGGGATAAACAGCAAAGTTCCTGTGCAAACAACTGAGCCTGCTCAGGATCCATGATAGGTTTCCCTTTTTATGTATGGCTTGTGATAATGTCAGGCTAGGAGCAGATAACAGTTCATGTGTGCTGATTATGCAAAGAGTTCAAAGAACAAGAGCACATACCATGAGCAGGTCTAAGCGGAGCAGGTCAGCTGGGACTTGTAGTTCACCGCTGCAGATGAAGGTAGATGTTGGCTGGACCTTGTAGTTCACCGCTGCAGATGAAGGTACTACAGTAGAATCAGGCAAAGCGTAGTCTAGGCAAGCTGGGTCATACACAGGTAGATCAGAGTCCAAATGGTACCGAATCAGAAGCGAGCAAGCAGGGTCATACACGAAATACACAGAGCAGATATCAGCTGGATCAAACAGTGGCACACAAAGGTAATTACCGTACTCTATCACGAGCACTGATTGAGTGCTGATACAGGTGATTTAAAGGTGAGTTGGCCAATCGCTGTTGTTTCCAGGCAAAGGCAGGTGAGTTGTGAGTTGTGCTGGGTCCTAAAGGGATCCTAGTACTGACACTCATTCTGTACAAGTATACAAGCCGCAGAATAGTTCACATAAAAAAGTGGGATACTGTGCTCAAATGTATGAAAATTGCAAACAAAACTATTGTTTATCCATCAATACAAAGACATCACAGCTGTGATGCATAAAAAGTCCCTTACCCACCCTTTGCACTGTACATTTATTTTTGTGTTTGTTTGCATTGCCACAGGTCCTCCACAGTAGTACCTGATTTCCCATGTTTTTTGTTTGGCCATACCTTGTCCAGCAGTGCCAAAGACACCAAAGAGACCACAATTGATTATTAAAATGTGTCCCCTTTGACTATAATGGGGATCAAAGTGGAATTTGCAGTTCGCAAGTTTATTGTATAAACTTGCCAAACATGGAAGTGAAGCTTGGCAGATTCACTCATCCCTAGTCATCATTTAAGTTTAATTGCCAGGACTGAAAGTATGATGTTTGTTGAGTAAATTGCTTTACCTAGGTGAAAAGAGCTAGAAAATCAGCAAATGATTATTCTAGCCACGTAGCGTATATAAAATTGTCTAATGTCATGGCTAATTCAAGTAATTTCCCTGAGGTTTGCCAAAATGTTATTTTCCTTGGAGCACTTCTTAACAAGATAATTTGAAATCTGTCTTACCTGCTGGACTTTCTTATAGGAGTCTATAATTTGTGTTGCAACAATCATGGTATTCTCCTAGTTGAACACTGCTTCATTTAATTGTTTTTGTTACTTCCCTCTTTCTTCTGACATTTGAGATTCATTTTGTACATATCGAATCTCCCTCTTACATGCAACTTGCACAATCACCCTCTTCCATTCTAAAAATTACACAAAATTTTCCCTCGCTAAAGTTTTCAATTATTAATTAATACAAAAGCTGAGGCCCACTATTCTAACAAATAGGTATAGAAAAAGTAGCGCTATACAGTGAAAGTGAGAACAAATCAATGTCTCTCTAAGAAAGTGAAACCTGAGTGAAAAAATATTGATAAATATCTAATCTTAAAGTGTATACGTGAATATAAATTCCATAATATCTAACATAGAAAATCATAAAATAAATATGAAATGTCCATTCAAAACATGTATCCATTAAGATGAAAAGAAGGACATGTAGGCTTTATGGGTCATCAAGGAAAATACATCTTCCAACTCTATAAAATAAGGTGGAGTACTCTTACCAGAACCCATGGATCTGCCTGTCAATGACAGCAGATCGCGTAAGCGTAGAGAATCCAACTCCGGTACCAGTCGACTTGTCTGATGACTCGTAAATTTTGGAATCTCAGTCTCAGTCGTGGCAACTCAGTAGTCCTCAGCTCCAAATCTTGATAAGAAATCCAGAGTATTTGGGACCAACCTGGATTCACCGGATATCAGCCGTATTCCAATGGATATCAAGATGATTAAACCCAAACATACCCCCAATGGGGGGTGACTTGAAAATGTAAAATGGTTCCAAAAGAAGCTCTCTACTAGTGATGAGCCGAACACCCCCGGGTTCGGTTCGCACCAGAACCCGCAAACGGACCGAACGTTTGTACGAACATTAGAACCCTATTAAATACAATGGATGCGAACGTTCGAATTCTAAAGTGCTAATTATAACGACTATTATGCATGTTATTGTCCTAAAAAGGGTTTGGGAACCCGGGTTCTGCACCAGGGGACATGTATCAATGCAAAAAGAAGTTTTAAAAACGGTCGTTTTTCGGGAGCAGTCATTTTAATGATGCATAAAGTGAAAAAAAAAAGTCAAATATTCCTTTAAATATCATACCTGGGGGGTGTCTAAAGTATGCCTGTGAAGTGCCACGTGTTTCCCGTGTTTAGAACTGTTCCTGCACAAAATGACACTTCTAAAGGAAAAAAAAGCCATTTAAAACTGCTTGCGGCTTTAATGTAATGTCTGGTCCCGGTAATATGGATGAACATCTTTAAGAAAAATGGCATAGCTACCCCATGACCCCCCCCTACCCCAGCCCATTACCAGCCCCTTTGGGTCTTGTATGGATATTAAGGGGAACACCGCTCACAAAATAAAAAAGGCCCTATATACTCTGAACAGCCGTATACAGGCGGTGCATACAAGACAGGGACTGTAGGTTTGTTCTTATGTAGAATCTGTTTGTAATTTTGAACAGGTACATTGTTTAAGTGTAGCTCTAGCCCAAAAATCTATTTTTAAACTTTTTGGAAAACATAGGTAAGGGTTATCACCCCTGTAACATTTGTTTTGCTGTCTGTGCCCCTGTTCAGAACATTTCACCTCACTTTCCGTCCCAATGACAACTGTTTTTGAAATGTGGTGTTTTTCTTGAAACAAGGATTGGTGATAAAGCATCAGTACAGAGGAGACACCTTTCTCCCATATTAATTCTTACAGGAGAGAATTTTCCTTCCTAGGGGTAGATTTCCTCTCACTTCCTGTTGTCTTCTTGCGTTTGCAAGTAGGAGTCGTTTGTAAGTTGGATGTTTGAAAGTAGGGACCTGCCGTATATACTCTGCAGAAATAGGCCCCTTAGTTGTTGGTGTTGGCACAACACTGTAAGCACTCACAGTTACTCTTGGTTGGTGCTGGAACGCCCTGCTGTCAACTATTATATCAGGAATTGTAATTACATATAATTGTTGAACAGTGGTAGTAAAAATTGGGCCTTTGATGGTGGTGCTGGTGCCACAACACTGTAAGCCCTGACAGTTACTCTTGGTGGGTGCAGCAATGGGCCCTGCTGTGAATTATTAGATCAAGAATTGTAATTGCATGCCCCTGTTGAACAGGGGCTGAAAAATTGGGCCTTTCGTGGTGGTGGTGGTGTTGCCACAACACTGTAAGCCCTCAGAGTTACTCTTGGTGGGTGCAGGAATGGGCCCTGCTGTGAATTATTAGATCAAGAATTGTAATTACATGCCCCTTTTGAACAGGGGCTGAAAAATTGGGCCTTTCGTGGTGGTGGTGGTGGTGGCGTTGCCACAACACTGTAAGCCCTCAGAGTTACTCTTGGTGGGTGCAGCAATTGGCCCTGCTGTGAATTATTAGATCAAGAATTGTAATTACATGCCCCTGTTGAACAGGGGCTGAAAAATTGGGCCTTAGGCACTGGTGGCACAACACTGCAACCCCTCACAGATACTGTACTTGGAGCACAGCAATGAGCCCTGTTGCAAAGTATTGCTTCAAAAATTGTAATGACATGCCCCTGTTAAACAGGGGCTGAAAAATTGGGCCTTAGGCACTGGTGGCACAACACTCCAACCCCTCACAGATACTGTACTTGGAGCACAGCAATGAGCCCTGTTGCAAAGTATTGCTTCAAAAATTGTAATAACACGCCCCTGTTAAACAGGGGCTGAAAAATTGGGCCTTAGCCACTGGTGGCGGCACCCATAAACAAAAATGATCTTCCAAGCTATCATCATCAATCGTATCATTGAGGACTCGGAGGAGGAGGATAGCCAGTCAACATAACAGCACAGGCACTCAGCATCAGCATCAGTCTTGAAGGGATGTGACATGTTAAAATCAATTAGTCTGTTATATCAGCATCAAGTGTGTGGTAGCTGGTGGTGATCCAAGACTGGTTCATCTTGATGAAAGTCAGTCGATCAACCGAGTCGGTGGACAGGCGCACCCTGTGATCCGTGACAAATCCTCCAGCAGCACTGAATGTGCGTTCCGAAAGAACGCTGGATGCAGGACAGGCCAGTAGCTCAATTGCATACTGTGCAAGCTCTGGCCAGTGATCCATCCTCAAGACCCAGTAAGCCAGAGGATTTTCGGTGGGGAAGGTGTCCAAGTCTGACCTTGCCCCTAGATATTCCTGCACCATGTTTATCAGACGCTGGCGATGGTTGCTGGAACCGATCATACTTTGGGGCTGCGGACTAAAGAATTGTCTGAACGCATCGGTCAGACGGCCACCTTCCCCACCGCTCCTTCTTTGACTGGCCGAAGCCTCAGCAACTCGTTGTCCAGGACCAGGAGTTTGTAACCTCCCAGTCTCTGGGAACGCGTTGCACAGACCTTTCTGCAAGGCCTCCCGGAGTTGTCTCATCCTCTGCTCCCTCTGCGACGGTAACATAAGGTCCGCAACCTTACCCTTGTACCGTGGATCAAGGAGAGTGGCCAGCCAGTAATGGTCCCTCTCCTTGATCCGAAGAATACGAGGATCCTTCCGCAGACTTTGCAGGATCAGGGAGGCCATGCAGCGTAGGTTTGCTGAGGCATTCGCTCCGGAGTCCTCTGGGTCACTAAGGACGACATGATCCGCAGCCACCTCCTCCCAGCCACGTACAAGTCCACTGGTTTCTTGGGACTGTAAATCATCCCTAAAAGACTGCTGCTGATGATGCTGAGTGCCAGCCTCCACCTCCATGCTGACACAATCCTCCTCCTCCTCCTCCTCCTCGTCCTCTTCCTGTGCGATGGGTGGGACAGAAGGAACACTGTCTGGGTAAAGGGGGCCTTGAGAGGCAAGGAAGTCCTCCTCTTCCTGCCTCTGTTCTGCCTCAAGTGCCCTGTCCATTATTCCACGCAGCGTGTGCTCCAACAGGTGGACAAGAGGTACAGTGTCACTGATGCATGCACTGTCACTGCTCACCATCCTCGTGGCCTCCTCAAATGGTGCCAGGACAGTGCATGCATCCCTGATCATGCCCCACTGGCGTGGAGAAAAAAAACCAAGCTCCCCTGACCCTGTCCTGGTGCCGTAGTCGCACAGGTACTCATTGATGGCCCTCTGCTGCGTGTGCAGCCGCTGCAGCATGGCCAACGTTGAGTTCCACCTGGTGGGCATGTCACATATAAGGCGGTTCTTGGGCAGGTTCAACTCCTTTTGCAGCTCAGCCAGGCGAGCACTGGCATTATAAGATCTGCGGAAATGCACACAGACTTTCCTGGCCTGCCTCAGGACATCCTGTAAGCCCGGGTACCTGCCCAAGAACCGCTGCACCACCAGGTTAAGGACGTGAGCCACACAGGGCACATGGGTCAGTTGTCCCTGTCGGAGGGCATAGAGGAGGTTGGTGCCATTGTCGCAAACCACCATTCCTGGCTTAAGCTGGCGTGGCGTCAACCACCTCTCGGCCTGGCCCTGCAGAGCAGACAGGACCTCTGCCCCAGTGTGGCTTCTGTCCCCCAAACACACCAGCGCAAGCACGGCATGGCATCTTTTTGCCTGCGTACTTGCGTAGCCCCTTGAACGGCTACGGAGCACCGCTGGTTCAGAGGACAAAGCACAGGAAGAGGCCATGGAGGAAGAAGAAGAGGAGGGGGTGGAGGAGAGAGGTGTGTCACAACCAGTAGTAGCATTTTGGAGGCGTGGCGGTGGAACAACCTCCAACACTACTGCACCTTGTCCTGCATCCTTCCCAGCTGCCAAAAGAGTGACCCAATGGGCCGTGAAAGAAAGGTAACGTCCCTGTCCATGCCTGCTGGACCATGAGTCAGCGGTAATATGCACCTTACCGCTGACCGCCCTGTCCAGCGAGGCCAAGACATTGCCTTCCACATGCCGGTAGAGAGCCGGAATAGCCTTCCGTGAGAAAAAGTGGCGTTTGGGAACCTGCCACTGAGGAACCGCACATTGCACAAACTCACGGAAGGGGGCCGAGTCTACCAACTGAAAAGGCAGCAGTTGAAGCGCTAGCAATTTAGCCAAGCTAGCATTCAACCGCTGGGCATGTGGATGGCTGGGAGTGAACTTCTTTCGACGGTCCAGCAGCTGGGGCAGGGAAATTTGCCTGCTAGAATCGGACGTCAGTGTACTGCTAGCAGAGTGGCCGCAAGTACTTGGCTGTGACACACCTAATTCTACACCTTCATTCCTCTCAGTGCATGTTTCAGAGAGGACTGAAGTTATAGTGGGGTTGGAGATCCCAGCTGATGCGGTGCAAGGAGAGGTCCGCTTTGTTCTTTGGTGTGGGTCTTTGAGGTAGGCTTGCCAACGAGCTGCATGGCAGGTCAACATATGTCTGGTCAGGCATGTGGTACCCAAGCGGCTGATGTTTTGGCCACGCGATATACGCTTGAGACATATGTTGCAAACAGCAGCTGTGCGATCTGATGCACTAGCCTCAAAAAAGGCCCACACCAAAGAACTTTTTGAATGACGGGCAGAGGCAGCGCCCTGCACAGGCGGAGCTCTGCGGTGTGATTCCGTCGGTGTACTGCCCTTACGCTGGCCACCAAAGGGCATCCTGCCTCGTTGGAGATGTGCCTCCTCCTCATCCTCCTCCTCCTCCTCTCTCCTATTAGGCACCCACGTGGAGTCAGTGACCTCATCATCCCCTCCCTCCTCATCACTGGAGCCAATCTGGCAGTATGCTGCAGCTGCTGGAACATGACTGCCAGATTGGTGTCCTTCTTGAGCATCCCCTCTGTCTGCTCTCACGCTACTGCCTTCCTCTAGCTGGGTTTCATCATCAGACCCTTCGAAACGCTGGGCATCCTCCTGGAGCATGTACCCAACACTGTGCTCAAACAGTTCGGGGGACTCCTCAGGAGGAGGACATGGTGGGTCTAGGGAAGGAGTGACTGATGATGAGTCTGACATTGATACCAGGGAAGAGGACGCTTTGGCAGCTGCTTTGCCAGTACCCTGAGCCTGGGTGAGAGAGGATGAGGAGGAGGAGGAGGGCTTGGTCATCCACTCTACCAAGTCTTCGGCATGATGTGGCTCAACATGTCCAGCTGCCGAAAAGAAGGACAAGCGTGTCCCATGGCCATGTGCTGATGACAATGCACCGCGTCCACGACCAGCACTGTTGCCCCCAGACACAGAGCCTGCTTGCCCTCTTTTATTGCCTCCTGACTGTCTGCCTCTCCTTGTTTGCCTTCCAGACATTCTAATGGATGGCCTGCAGGGAGATGGGAAAAAAGCAATAAGGGCTACCTTTAGGTGTCCTTCTCTGTCCCTTTACTTAAGGATTTCTAAATATGGTTGAGGATGATTGCTTTCGCACAGAATAGCACAATGACAATTTCCCTGACTGTCCAAAAAACAAGGATTTCAAAGATGGTTGATGAGGAATGCTTTAGCACAGTATAGCACAAGGAGAATTTCCCTCACTGTCCTTCCCTGTCCCTAGAAACAAGGATTAGCACAGTAAAACACACTGACACTCTCCCTACCTATAGTTTTCTGTCCCTAGAAAAAATGTTTTTTTAAAGATGGTTGATGATCAATGCTTTAGCACAGTATAGCACAAGGAGAATTTCCCTCACTGTCCTTCCCTGTCCCTAGAAACAAGGATTAGCACAGTGAAACACACTGACACTCTCCCTACCTATAGTTTTCTGTCCCTAGAAAAAATGTTTTTTTAAAGATGGTTGATGATCAATGCTTTAGCACAGTATAGCACAAGGAGAATTTCCCTCACTGTCCTTCCCTGTCCCTAGAAACAAGGATTAGCACAGTAAAACACACTGACACTCTCCCTACCTATAGTTTTCTGTCCCTAGAAAAAATGTTTTTTAAAGATGGTTGATGATCAATGCTTTAGCACAGTATAGCACAAGGAGAATTTCCCTCACTGTCCTTCCCTGTCCCTAGAAACAAGGATTAGCACAGTAAAACACACTGACACTCTCCCTACCTATAGTTTTCTGTCCCTAGAAAAAATGTTTTTTTAAAGATGGTTGATGATCAATGCTTTAGCACAGTATAGCACAAGGAGAATTTCCCTCACTGTCCTTCCCTGTCCCTAGAAACAAGGATTAGCACAGTGAAACACACTGACACTCTCCCTACCTATAGTTTTCTGTCCCTAGAAAAAATGTTTTTTTAAAGATGGTTGATGATCAATGCTTTAGCACAGTATAGCACAAGGAGAATTTCCCTCACTGTCCTTCCCTGTCCCTAGAAACAAGGATTAGCACAGTGAAACACACTGACACTCTCCCTACCTATAGTTTTCTGTCCCTAGAAAAAATGTTTTTTTAAAGATGGTTGATGATCAATGCTTTAGCACAGTATAGCACAAGGAGAATTTCCCTCACTGTCCTTCCCTGTCCCTAGAAACAAGGATTAGCACAGTAAAACACACTGACACTCTCCCTACCTATAGTTTTCTGTCCCTAGAAAAAATGTTTTTTTAAAGATGGTTGATGATCAATGATTTAGCACAGTATAGCACAAGGAGAATTTCCCTCACTGTCCTTCCCTGTCCCTAGAAACAAGGATTAGCACAGTGAAACACACTGACACTCTCCCTACCTATAGTTTTCTGTCCCTAGAAAAAATGTTTTTTTAAAGATGGTTGATGATCAATGCTTTAGCACAGTATAGCACAAGGAGAATTTCCCTCACTGTCCTTCCCTGTCCCTAGAAACAAGGATTAGCACAGTAAAACACACTGACACTCTCCCTACCTATAGTTTTCTGTCCCTAGAAAAAAATGTTTTTTTAAAGATGGTTGATGATCAATGCTTTAGCACAGTATAGCACAAGGAGAATTTCCCTCACTGTCCTTCCCTGTCCCTAGAAACAAGGATTAGCACAGTGAAACACACTGACACTCTCCCTACCTATAGTTTTCTGTCCCTAGAAAAAATGTTTTTTTTAAAGATGGTTGATGATCAATGCTTTAGCACAGTATAGCACAAGGGGAATTTCCCTCACTGTCCTTCCCTGTCCCTAGAAACAAGGATTAGCATAGTAAAACACACTGACACTCTCCCTACCTATAGTTTTCTGTCCCTAGAAAAAATGTTTTTTTAAAGATGGTTGATGATCAATGCTTTAGCACACTATAGCACAAGGAGAATTTCCCTCACTGTTCTTCCCTGTCCCTAGAAACAAGGATTAGCACAGTAAAACACACTGACACTCTCCCTACCTATAGTTTTCTGTCCCTAGAAAAAATGTTTTTTTAAAGATGGTTGATGATCAATGCTTTAGCACAGTATAGCACAAGGAGAATTTCCCTCACTGTCCTTCCCTGTCCCTAGAAACAAGGATTAGCACAGTAAAACACACTGACACTCTCCCTACCTATCCTTCTCTTTCCCTAAACTAAAGGAATCCAGGTTAAGCAAGAAAAAAAAATGTCACTGTCCCTGCCTATGCTTCTCTTTCCCTGCTCCGGAACACACTACACTAGGCCGCCGTGCTGGCGGCCTTTTATAGTGTGGGGTGTGTACTAAACACCCTCAGCAATAATTGGCCACAGGCATCCTGCCTGTGGCCAATCATTGCTCTCCTCGCTGCCGGCGCTGTGATTGGCCAAGCATGCGGGGTCACAGTGCATGCTTGGCCAATCACAGCGCCTGGATGACACTGCGATGGCGTAGTGCATTGTGGGCCGTTCGCGTCACTCGAATTAGGCGCGAACGGCCCAAATCGTTCGATCTTCGTCGAACGATCGAACAGCCCATGTTCGAGTCGAACGTATGTTCGACTCGAACACCGAGCTCATCCCTACTCTCTACAACTCACATGCAGAAAAAAAGAGACAAAGCTCCGATGGTGCAGGTCAAAAAAATATAGTATACGGTTTTATTGAAATAAAACCACAAAATTTGACATTTAAAAAAGTGATCACATAAAACAGAATAAAAAGCAGTATGGGAAGTGGCGTACCAAGCCCTACGCGTTTCGTCCAAGTCGGACTTCTACCAGTAGAAGTCCGACTTGGATGAAATGCGTAGGGCTTGGTACGCCACTTCCCATACTGCTTTTTATTCTGTTTTATGTGATCACTTTTTTAAATGTCAAATTTTGTGGTTTTATTTCAATAAAACCGTATACTATATTTTTTTGACCTGCACCATCGGAGCTTTGTCTCTTTTTTTCTGCATGTGAGTTGGAGAGAGCTTCTTTTGGAACCATTTTACATTTTCAAGTCACCCCCCATTGGGGGGTATGTTTGGGTTTAATCATCTTGATATCCATTGGAATACGGCTGATATCCGGTGAATCCAGGTTGGTCCCAAATACTCTGGATTTCTTATCAAGATTTGGAGCTGAGGACTACTGAGTTGCCACGACTGAGACTGAGATTCCAAAATTTCCGAGTCATCAGACAAGTCGACTGGTCCCGGAGTTGGATTCTCTACGCTTACGCGATCTGCTGTCATTGACAGGCAGATCCACGGGTTCTGGTAAGAGTACTCCACCTTATTTTATAGAGTTGGAAGATATCTTTTCCTTGATGACCCATAAAGCCTACACGTCCTTTTCATCTTAATGGATACATGTTTTGAATGGACATTTCATATTTATTTTATGATTTTCTATGTTAGATATTATGGACTTTATATTCACGTATACACTTTAAGATTAGATATTTATCAATATTTTTTCACTCAGGTTTCACTTTCTTAGAGAGACATTGATTTGTTCTCACTTTCACTGTATAGCGCTACTTTTTCTATACCTATTTCGTTTACAATTTTAGTCACATTGTTGTGTAGCAGCTTGTTTTGATATACACTTTTTTGGTTTTTATTTTTTACACTAGCGCAATATTTTTCCTTATTTCTATTGTTCACTATTCTAACAACACTATTCTCAATCTGTCTTAAGCAGTTTACTTTTTAAATGACCTTTTGCTACTCTATACTCTCTGTTCTTTGATTCAAATATCTTCTATTTTTTTGTAAATCTTAGCCTTTTGGACAAACAGTGTTTCTCATCTCCTCTTCTTAACAAATGTTTTTTTTACCACAAGGCTACGATCTTGGACCCATTATTTTCTATACTTTCCCCTGGTCTGACTCCTGGCCAACAGAGGCTAATTTACTTAGGGAATTAGGAATCTTTACATAAAAGGACTTTTCATGCGATAGTTAAAGTCCACACGCGCACTATTTTTTTGTGAAGATTCTCAATTACTTTAGTAAATATGGACAATGGCATCTCTTCTTCCCTCTCTCTTTTTTTCATCCTCTGATTTTCTGTTTGAAAAACAATTACTATTCATAGTAACTCAATGAGTACATCTCCCTTAACTCACCTGTAAGGCAGGGCTGGGGCCATCCTCATGCAAAGCTCATGTGCAGTCAGACACCAGCCCTAGGTGCGGATTGCAGGGCACCAGGGTTGTTCAGCCCAAACTAATACCTCCAGGTCATTGTGCAGAGAATCCCCTCTTCTCTTGGAGTCCTCAAACACATAGTCCCCAAGTCAACTTCCAGGGCCCAGACAGCCAGTTTGCATCAGTAACACATGCCTTTCACTCCATTCCCCAGGTATTGGCTGTATAAGTGTCACATATCAGGTAAGATCAGAACTATGTGAACTGCAACAAAGGAAACCCAAACGTGTGTAAGTGAAATATAATGATTTATTAAAGATAAGTGAAATAGTATAGATACAACCACCTCCAAACCACACAGTGCACAATAACCAATACCAAACAGAACCCACAAATAATAACAGTAACAGACAAGTGTGTACAAGTAATGGGGAAACCAGAATCATAAACAGAGCCAGGCCAGGGTCATACACAGCAGGTAGGCAGATGGACAAAGGGGTATTCCAGAAGCATAAACGTTAGCCAGGCCAAGGTCATACACGGGGAGATCAGCAGATGGGGTAAGGAACACAGGACAGGGAGAGGACGGATGGATGGATCGGGACAGGGAGACAGGGTCAAGCAGGGGGCAACCAGGCTGCAGAGCAGGGATCAGGACAGACACAACAGGTTCAGGTTCAGGTTACAGGAATCGAGGTTCAAGTAGACAGGCTACAGGTCAGGGCACAAGGACGATACCAGGGCAGTGTGTGTATACATCTGCCGGGTATTTATAGGAATGCTTGATTAGCTTCAGGTCACACCTGATCGGAAGGGAGGGCAGTCTGCTCCACACTTCCAGGATCCATCCGCTGGTGGAAACCAGTACTGCGTCCAAAAGATAATACAACACCAGCAGGGAAAGATTCTCCTGACAGTTACAAACTGCCAGGAGACACCTACTGGTGGACCACAGTACTGCAAGATAAATAATAAATGCCACCAGCGGATGGAACCTTTCCTGACAGTACCCCCCCTCAAAGGAGCGGCCTCCGGACGCTCCAACTAGCTGTTGCCGGAGAAAGTTCATGGCAACAAGCTGGGTAGTAGGCAAAGTCACATCCAGGCAGACAATCACATCAAGCTGGGCAGCAGGCAGGAACACCTCGGGCTGGGCAGCAGGCTCCGGGTCATCGAGCTGGGCAGCAGGCTCCAGGTCATCGAGCTGGGCAGCAGACAGGAACACCTCGGGCTGGGCAGCAGGCTCCGGGTCATCGAGCTGGGCAGCAGACAGGAACACTTCGGGCTGGGCAGCAGGCTCCGGGCCATCGAGCTGGGCAGCAGGCAGGGACACTTCGGGCTGGGCAGCAGGCTCCGGATCATCAAGCTGGGCAGCAGACAGGAACACTTCGGGCTGGGCAGCAGGCTCCGGGTCATTGAGCTGGGCAGCGGACGGGATCATCTCAGGCTGGGCAGCGGACGGGATCATCTCAGGCTGGGCAGCGGACGGGATCATCTCAGGCTGGGCAGCAGACGGGATCATCTCAGGCTGGGCAGCGGACGGGATCATCTCAGGCTGGGCAGCGGACGGGATCATCTCAGGCTGGGCAGCGGACGGGATCATCTCAGGCTGGGCAGCAGACGGGATCATCTCAGGCTGGGCAGCAGACGGGATCATCTCAGGCTGGGCAGCAGACGGGATCATCTCAGGCTGGGCAGCAGACGGGATCATCTCAGGCTGGGCAGCAGACGGGATCATCTCAGGCTGGGCAGCGGACGGGATCATCTCAGGCTGGGCAGCGGACGGGATCATCTCAGGCTGGGCAGCGGACGGGATCATCTCAGGCTGGGCAGCAGACGGGATCATCTCAGGCTGGGCAGCAGACGGGATCATCTCAGGCTGGGCAGCAGACGGGATCATCTCAGGCTGGGCAGCAGACGGGATCATCTCAGGCTGGGCAGCAGACGGGATCATCTCAGGCTGGGCAGCAGACGGGATCATCTCAGGCTGGGCAGCAGACGGGATCATCTCAGGCTGGGCAGCAGACGACATACCCTCTAGCTGGGAGAAGGGCTCCACAACCTCGGGCCGGGAAACGGGCACCACAACCTCAAGCCGGGAAACGGGCACCACAACCTTAAGCCGGGAAACGGGCACCACAACCTCAAGCCAGGGAACGGGCACCGCAGCGGGCACCACAACCTCAGGCCGGGAAATGGGCACCACAACCACAGGCCGGGAAACGGGCACCACAACCACAGGCCGGGAAACGGGCACCGGATCTTCCGACTGGGACACCAGGGCTTCAGTTTGGAAGGCTGGCACGGGAACTCCACGTTGGCAGGCTGGCACAGGGTCTTCAGGCTGGCAGGCTAGCTCGAGAACCGCAGACTGGAAGGCTGGCTCGAAAACAGCAGGCTGGAAGGCTGGCTCGAGAACCGCAGGCTGGAAGGCTGGCTCAAGGACCGCAGGCTGGAAGGCTGGCTCAAGGACCGCAGGCTGGAAGGCTGGCTCAAGGACCGCAGGCTGGAAGGCTGGCTCAAGGACCGCAGGCTGGAAGGCTGGCTTGAGAACTGCAGGCTGGAAGGCTGGTTCAAGGACTGCAGGCTGGAAGGCTGGCTTGAAGGCTGGCTCTGGGACTGCAGGCTGGAAGGCTGGCTCAAGAACTGCAGACTGGAAGGCTGGTTCGAGAACTGCAGACTGGAAGGCTGGTTCGAGAACTGCAGACTGGAAGGCTGGTTCGAGAACTGCAGACTGGAAGGCTGGCTCGAGGACTACAGGCTGGAAGGCTGGCTCAAGAACTACAGGCTGGAAGCCTGGCTCAAGGACTACAGGCTGGAAGCCTGGCTCAAGGACTACAGGCTGGAAGGCTGGCTCAAGGACTGCAGGCTGGAAGGCTGGCTCAAGGACTGCAGGCTGGAAGGCTGGCTCAAGGACTGCAGGCTGGAAGGCTGGCTCTGAAACTGCAGTCTGGAAGGCTGGCTCTGAAACTGCGAGCTGGAAGGCTGGCTCTGAAACTGCGAGCTGGAAGGCTGGCTCTGAAACTGCGAGCTGGAAGGCTGGCTCTGAAACTGCGAGCTGGAAGGCTGGCTCTGAAACTGCGAGCTGGAAGGCTGGCTCTGAAACTGCGAGCTGGAAGGCGGGCTCTGGAACTGCGAGCTGGAAGGCGGGCTCTGGAACTGCAGGCTGGAAGGCGGGCTCTGGAACTGCAGGCTGGAAGGCGGGCTCTGGAACTGCAGGCTGGAAGGCGGGCTCTGGAACTGCAGGCTGGAAGGCGGGCTCTGGAACTGCAGGCTGGATTAGACTGTTTGGTGTGAAGGCAGGTTGGGTTACTGGCAGGATCGTGTGGGTTGGAAAGAATTTCCGTTTCTTCTTTGGTTTAACTGCTGGAGATCTGTAGGTGGCTGCAGGACTGTAGGTAGGAGGTGAGACATACTGACGAGAAGGGCTGGGATATGTCAAGGAAGAGGGAACAGTGGCCAGAGGAAAATCTTGTGGGGAAGCTGTAGGTAGTTGAGAAGAGACAGGTGGATTAAATGCAGGATAGGTACAGGGGGCAGAGATTGGATATTGGTATCTGGTGGGAAGTAGCGTATACCGATCTGCGACTGGGGTTGCCATGGGTGACGGGAGAAAAGGCTTTTGAGCAGGTAGGTGTCTGATGGTAGAAGTGGTTTGTTGTGGGTTGGCTGGGATTGATTGTAACATATCAGACCATGCCGAGAGTATTGGTTGTACAAACTGTGGTCTTAAATTTCCCTGTTTAACAAAGGACTGACCAGACTTAATGCACTCAGCAATCACCTGTGGGGAACTGGCTGAGTAGTGCTCACAAAAATCAGCAGGATCATCTTCAAACAGCCATACTAGGGATATAACCTGATTTATGGTGAAAGGAGGGGTGAAATCATCATGGCCCTCAGGAATACAGGGCAGGGCCAGCTCAGTACAGATTTTAATCAGAGGCTGCACCTCTCCAAACAGTATATACCCCTGATCGACCAGGAGGTGAGCCGATCGGATAGCCGCAAACAGCTGATCCCTAGACCATCCTTCCAAAGCCTGACGGCAATAATCACCACTTTCAGTTGCCAGCAGAGAAAAATAAATAACCTCATCCGTGTTCATGTTTGCAAATAGGGATGAGCTCGGTGTTCGAGTCGAACATACGTTCGACTCGAACATCGGCTGTTCGATCGTTCGACGAAGATCGAACAATTTGGGCCATTCGCGCCTAATTCGAGTGACGCGAACGACCCACAATGCACTACGCCATCGCAGTGTCATCCAGGCGCTGTGATTGGCCAAGCATGCACTGTGACCCCCGCATGCTTGGCCAATCACAGCGCCGGCAGCGAGGAGAGCAATGATTGGCCACAGGCAGGATGCCTGTGGCCAATTATTGCTGAGGGTGTTTAGTACACGCCCCACACTATAAAAGGCCGCCAGCACGGCGGCCTAGTGTAGTGTGTTCCGGAGCAGGGAAAGAGAAGCATAGGCAGGGACAGTGACATTTATTTTTTCTTGCTTAACCTGGATTCCTTTAGTTTAGGGAAAGAGAAGGATAGGTAGGGAGAGTGTCAGTGTGTTTTACTGTGTGAATCCTTGTTTCTAGGGACGGGGAAGGACAGTGAGGGAAATTCTCCTTGTGCTATAGTGTGCTTTAAAAAAACATTTTTTCTAGGGACAGAAAACTATAGGTAGGGAGAGTGTCAGTGTGTTTTACTGTGCGAATCCTTGTTTCTAGGGACAGGGAAGGACAGTGAGGGAAATTCTCCTTGTGCTATAGTGTGCTTTAAAAAAACATTTTTTCTAGGGACAGAAAACTATAGGTAGGGAGAGTGTCAGTGTGTTTTACTGTGCGAATCCTTGTTTCTAGGGACAGGGAAGGACAGTGAGGGAAATTCTCCTTGTGCTATAGTGTACTTTAAAAAAACATTTTTTCTAGGGACAGAAAACTATAGGTAGGGAGAGTGTCAGTGTGTTTTACTGTGCGAATCCTTGTTTCTAGGGACAGGGAAGGACAGTGAGGGACATTCTCCTTGTGCTATAGTGTGCTTTAAAAAAACATTTTTTCTAGGGACAGAAAACTATAGGTAGGGAGAGTGTCAGTGTGTTTTACTGTGCGAATCCTTGTTTCTAGGGACAGGGAAGGACAGTGAGGGAAATTCTCCTTGTGCTATAGTGTGCTTTAAAAAAACATTTTTTCTAGGGACAGAAAACTATAGGTAGGAAGAGTGTCAGTTTCTTTCACTGTGATAATCCTTGTTTCTAGGGACAGGGAAGGACAGTGAGGGAAATTCTCCTTGTGCTATAGTGTGCTTTAAAAAAACATTTTTTCTAGGGACAGAAAACTATAGGTAGGAAGAGTGTCAGTTTCTTTCACTGTGATAATCCTTGTTTCTAGGGACAGGGAAGGACAGTGAGGGAAATTCTCCTTGTGCTATAGTGTGCTTTAAAAAAACATTTTTTTCTAGGGACAGAAAACTATAGGTAGGAAGAGTGTCAGTTTCTTTCACTGTGATAATCCTTGTTTCTAGGGACAGGGAAGGACAGTGAGGGAAATTCTCCTTGTGCTATAGTGTGCTTTAAAAAAACATTTTTTCTAGGGACAGAAAACTATAGGTAGGAAGAGTGTCAGTTTCTTTCACTGTGATAATCCTTGTTTCTAGGGACAGGGAAGGACAGTGAGGGAAATTCTCCTTGTGCTATAGTGTGCTTTAAAAAAACATTTTTTCTAGGGACAGGAAACTATAGGTAGGAAGAGTGTCAGTTTCTTTCACTGTGATAATCCTTGTTTCTAGGGACAGGGAAGGACAGTGAGGGAAATTCTCCTTGTGCTATAGTGTGCTTTAAAAAAACATTTTTTCTAGGGACAGAAAACTATAGGTAGTGTGAGGGGGTTAGCTCGGCAGCGGGTGTGTGTGACCCCCGAGATGGGCTCCCCACACAAAAACAGGCCCAGCAAACGGAGGTTGTGGTTTTCAAAATCAAAAAGGTGCGGTTTATTTTCTATTTACAGTGACAAAACACAGCAAAGCAAAAGAAACCTAAACAAAATAAATCCTGGTCAACTTGACCTCTGACTAAACATACAGGTTTCCTAACTAACAACTGGGATCAGCCTAGTGCTGTCCTAGTCCCTAAGTCCCTGGTTTTAAATGTCCAAGCAAATAGCCACACAGGCTTTGTCTCACCGCACAGGGGTTCACTCTCCCTAGACAGTCCACACAGGTCTGGTTCCAGGCATGAGCTAACATCTAATGAAGCTGGGAGTTCTTATAGAGGCCTAAATGAGCTGACAAGGTTCAGCTGGTCTCCTCATCTCTGTCTGCACGACGCCCCACACTCTCCCTAGAGGTATGAGTCATCCATGAGCCCACTAGCCTTATACAACTCTCCACCTAGTTGTATAAGTCGGCGTAAAGCCTGAATCTGGGCGAAATATATCTACCCCCCTGGATGCAACCAGGTGACTTTACCTTCCTGCTGTCACAGTAGGAAGAGTGTCAGTTTCTTTCACTGTGATAATCCTTGTTTCTAGGGACAGGGAAGGACAGTGAGGGAAATTCTCCTTGTGCTATAGTGTGCTTTAAAAAAACATTTTTTCTAGGGACAGAAAACTATAGGTAGGGAGAGTGTCAGTGTGTTTTACTGTGCGAATCCTTGTTTCTAGGGACAGGGAAGGACAGTGAGGGAAATTCTCCTTGTGCTATAGTGTGCTTTAAAAAAACATTTTTTCTAGGGACAGAAAACTATAGGTAGGAAGAGTGTCAGTTTCTTTCACTGTGAAAATCCTTGTTTCTAGGGACAGGGAAGGACAGTGAGGGAAATTCTCCTTGTGCTATAGTGTGCTTTAAAAAAACATTTTTTCTAGGGACAGAAAACTATAGGTAGGAAGAGTCTCAGTTTCTTTCACTGTGATAATCCTTGTTTCTAGGGACAGGGAAGGACAGTGAGGGAAATTCTCCTTGTGCTATAGTGTGTTTTAAAAAAACATTTTTTCTAGGGACAGAAAACTATAGGTAGGAAGAGTGTCAGTTTCTTTCACTGTGATAATCCTTGTTTCTAGGGACAGGGAAGGACAGTGAGGGAAATTCTCCTTGTGCTATAGTGTGCTTTAAAAAAACATTTTTTCTAGGGACAGAAAACTATAGGTAGGAAGAGTGTCAGTTTCTTTCACTGTGATAATCCTTGTTTCTAGGGACAGGGAAGGACAGTGAGGGAAATTCTCCTTGTGCTATAGTGTGCTTTAAAAAAACATTTTTTTCTAGGGACAGAAAACTATAGGTAGGAAGAGTGTCAGTTTCTTTCACTGTGATAATCCTTGTTTCTAGGGACAGGGAAGGACAGTGAGGGAAATTCTCCTTGTGCTATAGTGTGCTTTAAAAAAACATTTTTTCTAGGGACAGAAAACTATAGGTAGGAAGAGTGTCAGTTTCTTTCACTGTGATAATCCTTGTTTCTAGGGACAGGGAAGGACAGTGAGGGAAATTCTCCTTGTGCTATAGTGTGCTTTAAAAAAACATTTTTTCTAGGGACAGGAAACTATAGGTAGGAAGAGTGTCAGTTTCTTTCACTGTGATAATCCTTGTTTCTAGGGACAGGGAAGGACAGTGAGGGAAATTCTCCTAGTGCTATAGTGTGCTTTAAAAAAACATTTTTTCTAGGGACAGAAAACTATAGGTAGTGTGAGGGGGTTAGCTCGGCAGCGGGTGTGTGTGACCCCCGAGATGGGCTCCCCACACAAAAACAGGCCCAGCAAACGGAGGTTGTGGTTTTCAAAATCAAAAAGGTGCGGTTTATTTTCTATTTACAGTGACAAAACACAGCAAAGCAAAAGAAACCTAAACAAAATAAATCCTGGTCAACTTGACCTCTGACTAAACATACAGGTTTCCTAACTAACAACTGGGATCAGCCTAGTGCTGTCCTAGTCCCTAAGTCCCTGGTTTTAAATGTCCAAGCAAATAGCCACACAGGCTTTGTCTCACCGCACAGGGGTTCACTCTCCCTAGACAGTCCACACAGGTCTGGTTCCAGGCATGAGCTAACATCTAATGAAGCTGGGAGTTCTTATAGAGGCCTAAATGAGCTGACAAGGTTCAGCTGGTCTCCTCATCTCTGTCTGCACGACGCCCCACACTCTCCCTAGAGGTATGAGTCATCCATGAGCCCACTAGCCTTATACAACTCTCCACCTAGTTGTATAAGTCGGCGTAAAGCCTGAATCTGGGCGAAATATATCTACCCCCCTGGATGCAACCAGGTGACTTTACCTTCCTGCTGTCACAGTAGGAAGAGTGTCAGTTTCTTTCACTGTGATAATCCTTGTTTCTAGGGACAGGGAAGGACAGTGAGGGAAATTCTCCTTGTGCTATAGTGTGCTTTAAAAAAACATTTTTTCTAGGGACAGAAAACTATAGGTAGGGAGAGTGTCAGTGTGTTTTACTGTGCGAATCCTTGTTTCTAGGGACAGGGAAGGACAGTGAGGGAAATTCTCCTTGTGCTATAGTGTGCTTTAAAAAAACATTTTTTCTAGGGACAGAAAACTATAGGTAGGAAGAGTGTCAGTTTCTTTCACTGTGAAAATCCTTGTTTCTAGGGACAGGGAAGGACAGTGAGGGAAATTCTCCTTGTGCTATAGTGTGCTTTAAAAAAACATTTTTTCTAGGGACAGAAAACTATAGGTAGGAAGAGTCTCAGTTTCTTTCACTGTGATAATCCTTGTTTCTAGGGACAGGGAAGGACAGTGAGGGAAATTCTCCTTGTGCTATAGTGTGTTTTAAAAAAACATTTTTTCTAGGGACAGAAAACTATAGGTAGGAAGAGTGTCAGTTTCTTTCACTGTGATAATCCTTGTTTCTAGGGACAGGGAAGGACAGTGAGGGAAATTCTCCTTGTGCTATAGTGTGCTTTAAAAAAACATTTTTTCTAGGGACAGAAAACTATAGGTAGGAAGAGTGTCAGTTTCTTTCACTGTGATAATCCTTGTTTCTAGGGACAGGGAAGGACAGTGAGGGAAATTCTCCTTGTGCTATAGTGTGCTAAAGCATTCCTCATCAACCATCTTTGAAATCCTTGTTTTTTGGACAGTCAGGGAAATTGTCGTTGTGCTATTCTGTGCAAAAGCAATCATCCTCAACCATATTTAGAAATCCTTAAGTAAAGGGACAGAGAAGGACACCTGAAGGTAGCCCTTATTGCTTTTTTCCCCATCTCCCTGCAGGCCATCTATTAGAATGTCTGGAAGGCAAACAAGGAGAGGCAGACAGTCAGGAGGCAATAAAAGAGGGCAAGCAGGCTCTGTGTCTGGGGGCAACAGTGCTGGTCGTGGACGCGGTGCATTGTCATCAGCACATGGCCATGGGACACGCTTGTCCTTCTTTTCGGCAGCTGGACATGTTGAGCCACATCATGCCGAAGACTTGGTAGAGTGGATGACCAAGCCCTCCTCCTCCTCCTCATCCTCTCTCACCCAGGCTCAGGGTACTGGCAAAGCAGCTGCCAAAGCGTCCTCTTCCCTGGTATCAATGTCAGACTCATCATCAGTCACTCCTTCCCTAGACCCACCATGTCCTCCTCCTGAGGAGTCCCCCGAACTGTTTGAGCACAGTGTTGGGTACATGCTCCAGGAGGATGCCCAGCGTTTCGAAGGGTCTGATGATGAAACCCAGCTACAGGAAGGCAGTAGCGTGAGAGCAGACAGAGGGGATGCTCAAGAAGGACACCAATCTGGCAGTCATGTTCCAGCAGCTGCAGCATACTGCCAGATTGGCTCCAGTGATGAGGAGGGAGGGGATGATGAGGTCACTGACTCCACGTGGGTGCCTAATAGGAGAGAGGAGGAGGAGGAGGATGAGGAGGAGGCACATCTCCAACGAGGCAGGATGCCCTTTGGTGGCCAGCGTAAGGGCAGTACACCGACGGAATCACACCGCAGAGCTCCGCCTGTGCAGGGCGCTGCCTCTGCCCATCATTCAAAAAGTTCTTTGGTGTGGGCCTTTTTTGAGGCTAGTGCATCAGATCGCACAGCTGCTGTTTGCAACATATGTCTCAAGCGTATATCGCGTGGCCAAAACATCAGCCGCTTGGGTACCACATGCCTGACCAGACATATGTTGACCTGCCATGCAGCTCGTTGGCAAGCCTACCTCAAAGACCCACACCAAAGAACAAAGCGGACCTCTCCTTGCACCGCATCAGCTGGGATCTCCAACCCCACTATAACTTCAGTCCTCTCTGAAACATGCACTGAGAGGAATGAAGGTGTAGAATTAGGTGTGTCACAGCCAAGTACTTGCGGCCACTCTGCTAGCAGTACACCGACGTCCGATTCTAGCAGGCAAATTTCCCTGCCCCAGCTGCTGGACCGTCGAAAGAAGTTCACTCCCAGCCATCCACATGCCCAGCGGTTGAATGCTAGCTTGGCTAAATTGCTAGCGCTTCAACTGCTGCCTTTTCAGTTGGTAGACTCGGCCCCCTTCCGTGAGTTTGTGCAATGTGCGGTTCCTCAGTGGCAGGTTCCCAAACGCCACTTTTTCTCACGGAAGGCTATTCCGGCTCTCTACCGGCATGTGGAAGGCAATGTCTTGGCCTCGCTGGACAGGGCGGTCAGCGGTAAGGTGCATATTACCGCTGACTCATGGTCCAGCAGGCATGGACAGGGACGTTACCTTTCTTTCACGGCCCATTGGGTCACTCTTTTGGCAGCTGGGAAGGATGCAGGACAAGGTGCAGTAGTGTTGGAGGTTGTTCCACCGCCACGCCTCCAAAATGCTACTACTGGTTGTGACACACCTCTCTCCTCCACCCCCTCCTCTTCTTCTTCCTCCATGGCCTCTTCCTGTGGTTTGTCCTCGGAACCAGCGGTGCTCCGTAGGCGTTCAAGGGGCTACGCAAGTACGCAGGCAAAAAGATGCCATGCCGTGCTTGCGCTGGTGTGTTTGGGGGACAGAAGCCACACTGGGGCAGAGGTCCTGTCTGCTCTGCAGGGCCAGGCCGAGAGGTGGTTGACGCCACGCCAGCTTAAGCCAGGAATGGTGGTTTGCGACAATGGCACCAACCTCCTCTCCGCCCTCCGACAGGGACAACTGACCCATGTGCCCTGTGTGGCTCACGTCCTTAACCTGGTGGTGCAGCGGTTCTTGGGCAGGTACCCGGGCTTACAGGATGTCCTGAGGCAGGCCAGGAAAGTCTGTGTGCATTTCCGCAGATCTTATAATGCCAGTGCTCGCCTGGCTGAGCTGCAAAAGGAGTTGAACCTGCCCAAGAACCGCCTTATATGTGACATGCCCACCAGGTGGAACTCAACGTTGGCCATGCTGCAGCGGCTGCACACGCAGCAGAGGGCCATCAATGAGTACCTGTGCGACTACAGCACCAGGACAGGGTCAGGGGAGCTTGGTTTTTTTTCTCCACGCCAGTGGGGCATGATCAGGGATGCATGCACTGTCCTGGCACCATTTGAGGAGGCCACGAGGATGGTGAGCAGTGACAGTGCATGCATCAGTGACACTGTACCTCTTGTCCACCTGTTGGAGCACACGCTGCATGGAATAATGGACAGGGCACTTGAGGCAGAACAGAGGCAGGAAGAGGAGGACTTCCTTGCCTCTCAAGGCCCCCTTTACCCAGACAGTGTTCCTTCTGTCCCACCCATCGCACAGGAAGAGGAGGAGGAGGAGGAGGAGGAGGAGGAGGAGGAGGAGGATTGTGTCAGCATGGAGGTGGAGGCTGGCACTCAGCATCATCAGCAGCAGTCTTTTAGGGATGATTTACAGTCCCAAGAAACCAGTGGACTTGTACGTGGCTGGGAGGAGGTGGCTGCGGATCATGTCGTCCTTAGTGACCCAGAGGACTCCGGAGCGAATGCCTCAGCAAACCTACGCTGCATTGCCTCCCTGATCCTGCAAAGTCTGCGGAAGGATCCTCGTATTCTTCGGATCAAGGAGAGGGACCATTACTGGCTGGCCACTCTCCTTGATCCACGGTACAAGGGTAAGGTTGCGGACCTTATGTTACCGTCACAGAGGGAGCAGAGGATGAGACAACTCCGGGAGGCCTTGCAGAAAGGTCTGTGCAACGCGTTCCCAGAGACTGGGAGGTTACAAACTCCTGGTCCTGGACAACGAGTTGCTGAGGCTTCGGCCAGTCAAAGAAGGAGCGGTGGGGAAGGTGGCCGTCTGACCGATGCGTTCAGACAATTCTTTAGTCCGCAGCCCCAAAGTATGATCGGTTCCAGCAACCATCGCCAGCGTCTGATAAACATGGTGCAGGAATATCTAGGGGCAAGGTCAGACTTGGACACCTTCCCCACCGAAAATCCTCTGGCTTACTGGGTCTTGAGGATGGATCACTGGCCAGAGCTTGCACAGTATGCAATTGAGCTACTGGCCTGTCCTGCATCCAGCGTTCTTTCGGAACGCACATTCAGTGCTGCTGGAGGATTTGTCACGGATCACAGGGTGCGCCTGTCCACCGACTCGGTTGATCGACTGACTTTCATCAAGATGAACCAGTCTTGGATCACCACCAGCTACCACACACCTGATGCTGATATAACAGACTAATTGATTTTAACATGTCACATCCCTTCAAGACTGATGCTGATGCTGAGTGCCTGTGCTGTTATGTTGATTGGCTATCCTCCTCCTCCGAGTCCTCAATGATACGATTGATGATGATAGCTTGGAAGATCATTTTTGTTTATGGGTGCCGCCACCAGTGGCTAAGGCCCAATTTTTCAGCCCCTGTTTTACAGGGGCGTGTAATTACAATTTTTTTAGCAATAATTTGCCATAGGGCTCATTGCTGTGCTCCAAGTACAGTATCTGTGAGGGGTTGGAGTGTTGTGGCACCAGTGCCTAAGGCCCAATTTTTCAGCCCCTGTTTAACAGGGGCGTGTCATTACAATTTTTGAAGCAATACTTTGCAACAGGGCTCATTGCTGTGCTCCAAGTACAGTATCTGTGAGGGGTTGTAGTGTTGTGCCACCAGTGCCTAAGGCCCAATTTTTCAGCCCCTGTTCAACAGGGGCATGTAATTACAATTCTTGATCTAATAATTCACAGCAGGGCCCATTGCTGCACCCACCAAGAGTAACTCTGAGGGCTTACAGTGTTGTGGCAACGCCACCACCACCACCACCACGAAAGGCCCAATTTTTCAGCCCCTGTTCAAAAGGGGCATGTAATTACAATTCTTGATCTAATAATTCACAGCAGGGCCCATTCCTGCACCCACCAAGAGTAACTCTGAGGGCTTACAGTGTTGTGGCAACGCCACCACCACCACCACCACGAAAGGCCCAATTTTTCAGCCCCTGTTCAAAAGGGGCATGTAATTACAATTCTTGATCTAATAATTCACAGCAGGGCCCATTCCTGCACCCACCAAGAGTAACTCTGAGGGCTTACAGTGTTGTGGCAATGCCACCACCACCACCACCACGAAAGGCCCAATTTTTCAGCCCCTGTTCAACAGGGGCATGCAATTACAATTCTTGATCTAATAATTCACAGCAGGGCCCATTGCTGCACCCACCAAGAGTAACTGTCAGGGCTTACAGTGTTGTGGCACCAGCACCACCATCAAAGGCCCAATTTTTACTACCACTGTTCAACAATTATATGTAATTACAATTCCTGATATAATAGTTGACAGCAGGGCGTTCCAGCACCAACCAAGAGTAACTGTGAGTGCTTACAGTGTTGTGCCAACACCAACAACTAAGGGGCCTATTTCTGCAGAGTATATACGGCAGGTCCCTACTTTCAAACATCCAACTTACAAATGACTCCTACTTGCAAACGCAAGAAGACAACAGGAAGTGAGAGGAAATCTACCCCTTGGAAGGAAAATTCTCTCCTGTAAGAATTAATATGGGAGAAAGGTGTCTCCTCTGTACTGATGCTTTATCAGCAATCCTTGTTTCAAGAAAAACACCACATTTCAAAAACAGTTGTCATTGGGACGGAAAGTGAGGTGAAATGTTCTGAACAGGGGCACAGACAGCAAAACAAATGTTACAGGGGTGATAACCCTTACCTATGTTTTCCAAAAAGTTTAAAAATAGATTTTTGGGCTGGAGCTACACTTAAACAATGTACCTGTTCAAAATTACAAACAGATTCTACATAAGAACAAACCTACAGTCCCTGTCTTGTATGCACCGCCTGTATACGGCTGTTCAGAGTATGTAGGGCCTTTTTTATTTTATGTGCGGGGTTCCCCTTAATATCCATACAAGACCCAAAGGGGCTGGTAATGGGCTGGGGTAGGGGGGGGTCATGGGGTAGCTATGCCATTTTTCTTAAAGATTTTCATCCATATTACCGGGACCAGACATTACATTAAAGCCGCAAGCAGTTTTAAATGGCTTTTTTTTCCTTTAGAAGTGTCATTTTGTGCAGGGACAGTTCTAAACACGGGAAACACGTGGCACTTCACAGGCATACTTTAGACACCCCCCAGGTACGATATTTAAAGGAATATTTGACTTTTTTTTTTTTCACTTTATGCATCATTAAAATGACTGCTCCCGAAAAACGACAGTTTTTAAAACTTCTTTTTGCATTGATACATGTCCCCTGGTGCACAACCCGGGTTCCCAAACCCTTTTTAGGACAATAACATGCATAATAGTTGTTATAATTAGCACTTTAGAATTCGAACGTTCGCATCCATTGTATTTAATAGGGTTCTAATGTTCGTACGAACTTTCGGTCCATTCGCGGGTTCTGGTGCGAACCGAACCCGGGGGTGTTCGGCTCATCACTATTTGCAAACAAACAGTTCCCCTGTGCAGTCACTTCTGATCAGGAATGGCCCTGGTATACTGTCACATATCAGGTAAGATCAGAACTATGTGAACTGCAACAAAGGAAACCCAAACGTGTGTAAGTGAAATATAATGATTTATTAAAGATAAGTGAAATAGTATAGATACAACCACCTCCAAACCACACAGTGCACAATAACCAATACCAAACAGAACCCACAAATAATAACAGTAACAGACAAGTATGTACAAGTAATGGGGAAACCAGAATCATAAACAGGGCCAGGCCAGGGTCATACACAGCAGGTAGGCAGATGGACAAAGGGGTATTCCAGAAGCATAAACGTTAGCCAGGCCAAGGTCATACACGGGGAGATCAGCAGATGGGGTAAGGAACACAGGACAGGGAGAGGACGGATGGATGGATCGGGACAGGGAGACAGGGTCAAGCAGGGGGCAACCAGGCTGCAGAGCAGGGATCAGGACAGACACAACAGGTTCAGGTTCAGGTTACAGGAATCGAGGTTCAAGTAGACAGGCTACAGGTCAGGGCACAAGGACGATACCAGGGCAGTGTGTGTATACATCTGCCAGGTATTTATAGGAATGCTTGATTAGCTTCAGGTCACACCTGATCGGAAGGGAGGGCAGTCTGCTCCACACTGCCAGGATCCATCCGCTGGTGGAAACCAGTACTGCGTCCAAAAGATAATACAACACCAGCAGGGAAAGATTCTCCTGACAGTTACAAACTGCCAGGAGACACCTGCTGGTGGACCACAGTACTGCAAGATAAATAATAAATGCCACCAGCGGATGGAACCTTTCCTGACAATAAGGCACTTCTCCCAAACAATTTTCATATGGAGGCTCGTAGTAAATAATTAACTTCTATACTTGCCAGTACAGTAGTTGAAACACAACAGTCCAAATAATGGCAAAGTTACATTCCAAATACTGGCTTAAAGATCAGAAGGTATTGCCATTGGCTCCCTTTTGCGGTTTTAAGCAGATGTTATTTGTACTTTCTCTTGCAATCCCAGGGTTAAAGGCTCTCTAGCTGCCAGCCCTACCCCCGAAGGAGACAGCATTGCCACTGCAGCAGACCTTTCTTTTCTGTCTCTCTCCCAGCTAGAATGAGTCCAAGGCTCCAACTCCATCCAACTCAAAGAGGGATACCCCCAAAACCCTCCACCAGTAGGAGGAGCAACTCTTAAGGGGACTAATCTCCACCTTTCTGCACAGCAATTAGGGTTACAATTTGATTCCACACTTTCAATGAATGATCATGTTCAGTTAAACTGACTAAACTGTACGTGTCTTCATCATATCCTGAAATGACTATTATTACATTCTCTTCTTTTGTCTGTCAATGAACGGACTAATACTGTACCACTCCAGTACATCCTGAGCTCAGCTGTCTTTCTCTCCCAACTATCATATCCCGTAATAAAAAGTCTGTGATGACAAGGGTAACCTTGTGCCCACTTCATGTGCAAGCATCTTTGGAAGCTAAAGCAGGGCCTCAAAGGAGATGAAAGAGCACAAGTGCCTAGGTACAGGAAGTGGTGACTGGAACTTTGGAACATTGACTTTAGATGTGCAAAAGTAAAGCAGGTAACACAGAGGAAGCATCATGTTCAGATACAGGCAGAAGAAGATCACTGGTTGGGGTTGATAACAGCAGCAATGCATCAAATCGTAAGCAGAATCAAAGTCGGGAAAAACATCTGCAACACATGAGCAGTGAAGTACAAAGTGGTGAGCAGAATCTTGGTCAGAAGCTTAGACCAAAAGTTGGTAATGTAGGCAATCAGCAATTAGAGGCAGATAAGAAAATCCAAGATGAAGTTTAAATAGCTGGCTTGGTGCCAGTGTGCATATTCTAAAAGTCTGATGGCTGTCTGATGTTCCTGACACTGATTTTTTTTTTTTTACTAAAATCATGTGAATTTCTTCAAACTATACACTGGCTGACAAATACACAGGGTTCTAACTCTTCATCTCAGATGCAATCCCCACTCTTCATTTGACTTACTCATCTACTATCTTTCTTTCATGGCCCTTTGATGTTCGTGGCAAAGCCCATCAAAAAGTGTTAAAGTCACAGAAACAGTTGTGATCATTCATGTAGGAACAGTCACATCAATCCTCCCTTACTTGCTCCAGTCATGCAGTAAAAGTTTTGCCATATGGCATAATCATTATATGTACAATCCAACAAAACATGATTAAAAATATCTAATTTACATCTATCTTAAGTATTAGGTTTGAATTGCATGGTTCAGTTACAAGTGTGTTCCGTCTCACCCTATGACAACTGGAAAGACCTATTTATTTATTTATTTATTTTTATTTTTATTTATTTATTTATTTATTTTTTTATTTATTTATTTATTTTTTTAATTTTTTTTTTTTTTTTTTTTATCAGCCTCTCCGGTGTCCTCCCATTTCGTTTAGCATGCTGTATTTCAGACATTACCTATTCATTGTCAGATATGTTTGCTCTTGTATTCTGTGAAAACTTTCTTCAATAAAAATACAATTTATAAAAAGACCTGTTTTTAGGCTGTTTTTAGTGTTTTTTTTGCATTAGTTAACTGCTTTCCGACCGCCGCACGAACATTTACGTTGACAGAATGGCAAGAACAGGCAAATGAGTGTATATATACGTCCCCTTTAATTTGCTGCCGTGTGGTCACGCGCGTGCTGCCTGCGGCGCGCTCGCGACCCTGCCGCGAGCTCCGTGACTGTGCCTGCGGGACCCGCGGACTCGATGTCCACTGGTGTCCCGCGATCGTGTCATGGAGCTGAAGAACGGGGAGATGTTAGTGTAAACACAACATTTCCCCGTTCTGTCTAGTGACATGTCACTGATTGTCTGTTCCTTGTCATCAACAGCGATCAGTGACGTGTCACGGCAAGCCACGCCCCCTAGCAGTTAGAAGCACTCCCTAGGTCACACTTAACCCCTTTAGCGCCCCCTACAGGTTAACACCTTCACTGCCAGTGTAATTTTTACAGTAATCAGTGCATTTTTATAGCACTGATCGCTGTAAAAATGACAATGGTCCCAAAATGGTGTCAAAAGTGTCTGATGTGTCCGCCATAATGTCGCACTCATGATAAAAATCGTTAATCGCCGCCGTTACTAGTAAAAAAATATATATTAATAAAAATGCCGTAAAACTACCCCTTATTTTGTAGACAATATAACTTTTGCGCAAACCAATCAATAAATGCTTATTGTGATTTTTTTTACCAAAAATATGTAGAAGAATACGTATCAGCCTAAACTGAGGAAAAAAATGTTTTTTTATATATTTTTTGGGGATATTTATTACAGCAAAAAGTAAACAATATTGCATTTTTTTTCAAAATTGGCGCTCTATTTTTGTTTACAGCGCAACAAATAAAAATCGCAGAGGTGATTAAATACCACCAAAAGAAAGCTCTATTTGTGGGAAAAAAAGGACGTCAATTTTGTTTGGGAGCCACGTCGCACGACTGCGCAATTGTCAGTTAAAGCGACGCAGTGCAGAATAGCAAAAAGTGGCCTGGTCTTTGGCCAGCGAAATGGTCCGCTGCTTAAGTGGTTAATTTGGGCTCAGATCACCTTCATGTTGTGAAAACCATTAATTATGGGCTGCTTTATAAGTTATGTATGCATTTTTATTGCTTATGTTTGGTGTTCTTTAAACGTTTATTTTTGTATATTTATAATTTTTTTACTATCTATCCTTTTTTTATATATCATTTTCTTTACCTAATTTTATGAATGTCACAAGGGGGCTAATAAGTGGTGAAAAGACCACTAAATGCAAAGACCGGGGGAATTAATAGACCTCTTATGTTTATCCCTGCAAACTGCAGATGAATATCAGGGACACTGAATCTCATTATTTCCTGGCACTTATTGGCAGAATGACATTCAAGTATCCAAGAGTGTCTAAAAAATTATAGTTCAACAGCATTTTAACTCCACAAATCTTATGTATTGCCTTTTCAAAAAAAAAAATAGTACCTTCTTTAGTGTCACTCATTCCTTATCTCTAATGCCGCGTACACACGGTCGGAATTTCCGACACCAAATGTTCGATGTGAGCTTGTTGTCGGCAATTCCGACCGTGTGTAGGCTCCATCGGACATTTGCTGTCGGAATTTCCGACAACAAAAATTTGAGAGCTGGTTCTCAAATTTTTCGACAACAACACTTGCTGTCGGAAATTCCGAGCGTGTGTACACAATTCCGACGCACAAAATTCCACGCATGCTCGGAATCAAGCAGAAGAGCCTCACTGGCTATTGAACCTAATTTTCCTCGGCTCGTTGTACGTGTTGTACGTCACCGCGTTCTTGACGTTCGTAATTTCCGACAACATTTGTGTGACCGTGTGTATGCAAGACAAGTTTGAGCCAACATCCGTTGGAAAAAAATCCGCGGTTTTGTTGTCGGAATGTCCGATTGTCTGTACGCGGCATAAGACTAGCCATACACAGTTAGGATCTCGGCCAGTTCAGCAAGAACCAGCCGTGATTCGAACTGTTAATGGGCAGGCTAAATGTACAAAATTGATCGATCAATCAACTTTGGTACAACCAGCTTGCTGGATATTCTCTTATGATTATCACTGTCATCTACTGGTGGGGATGGCTTCCTCGCTTGCCCTGCCCCTTCCCATTAGGAGACGACAATTGCTGATTCCTCTGTCAGCACTGTCTGTGTTGATTGGGTAGTTGTGTGAATTTCTTTCCTGCTACCCGTGGTTTTAGGATAGAAATTTGAACCGTGTATTGCCAGCCTAAGTCACATTGGGGTTTATTTACAAAAGGCAAATAGGGTATTCACTTTGCCAGGGAAATTGCACATTACAAATTTTCTGCAGAGCTTAGTGAATGTAGAAAAGTTTCACTTTGCAAAAAGTAACCAAACGCGTTGAAGGAAAAAATCATTTTTTTTTTGCTTACACATGATTGGATGCTTTGAAGGCAGTAGAGCTTTACTCATTCAATAAGCTTTGGGAAAAATCCCCTTGCAAAGTAAAAGTCTATTTGCTTTTAGTAAATCAACCCCATGGCCTCCCCTGATCTAAGGCCTTTGGTTTTGCTGAAATAAACGGAAAATGTATTACCAAATACTTACCGTAATTTTCCTTTCCTGATAGACTCCATGGCAGACTATGTGTGGGTTAACCCCGCCTCCTCTCGACAGCTATAGGACCCCTTACCCATAAATTTGAGCTCCCCTCTACAGACAGGTGTTCCGTAACTAGCCGACTCAAATTTCAACTCTCATTTTTATTCATGGGTGGGAACTCCGTCTGCCATGGAGTCTATCAGGAAAGGAAAATTACGGTAAGTATTTGGTAATAAATTTTCCCTTTTCCTGACAGACTCCATGGCAGACTACATGTGGGGAATAACTAGCCAATCCACACGGGAGGGTATGCTGAACAAAAAATATTTTAATCTTTCCCGTCAACTGACAGAATTTTTCAACCAAAATTAACAGAGGAAAGGGAAGCAGGCTCAATACAATAATGAGTCATAAAAGTATTAATAGTAGACCACGAAGCTGCCTTGCATATCACTTCAGGAGCCACGTGTCGAGCTTCTGCCCATGAGGCTGCCATGCCTCTGGTGGAATGAGACGTCACCGCCTCTGGAGGAGCCAAGCCCTTTGCCCTGTAGGCCTGTTGAATTGATTGAACTATCCAGGCCGCTATCGTTCTGGATGAAGCCCTCTTTCCTTTGTTGCTACCAGTGTGTAACAAGAACAGGTAGTTTGAGCTTCTAAAAGATGAAGTGACTCGCAAATATTCCTTCAGAGTCTCGCCTACATCCAAGGGATGAGCGTCTGCTGATTCCGGAGAATTGAAAGTAGGAAGGACTATTTCCTGATTCTCGTGGAAAACTGACGTGACTTTGGGCTTAGACCCAAGCATGGGAATAAGGACCACTCGGTCCGGGAAGAAAGTAAAAAAGAGCTCTTTATAACCCAGGAAGCTTATTTCCAAAACCCTTTTGGCTGAAGTAATGGCCACTAGAAAAGCCAGCTTAATTGATAAGTCCTTAATAGAAAGATCCTTGTTGTTTAGTGCTAAAAGAGCATCAAGGACAAGCAGAAGATCCCATTTGGGGAATCTGGGTTTCCTCTGAGGCCTGATTCTTGAGGCCCCCCGTAAGAACTGTTGAACCAGGGGATGAGTTGCCCACAATGTTCCTGAAAATGCTGATAAGGCTGAAACTTGTACCCTGAGGGAACTGATCGACAAAGGAAGATCCAAGCCTGATTGGAGAAAACTCAAAACGTCTTGAACTCCAGGATTTCTAAAAGATTTTCCAGCAGAAGTAATGAAGCTGACAAACCTGGTCCAGATTCTGTTGTAGGTTTTGTTTGTGTTAGGCTTTCTGGAGCTCATAAGGGTAGAGATTACCCCTGAAGCACACCCAAGAGACTCTAGCCTCTCCCTCTCCCTCTCAAGAACCATTGCCCATTTGACCATGTGGGATGTGGCCACCATCGTGCTGATTATCTTCAGGCACTGTGACGCCGTTAGGTGAGAGTAGTCTAGGGCTAAGGATATTCTTTCCCGATTGACCGGGATTTTTTCTTTCGGCAGAGAGATGGTATTCTCTATGGTGTCGAATTGAGCTCCTAGATAGGTTAGGCATTGGGTCGGCTCTAGCTGACTTTTCTCCCGGTTTAGGAGCCATCCGAACTCTACCAGTGTAGAGATCACTTGATCTTTGTGGATCAGCAGCTGCTGCTTGTCTTGGGACAGTAGTAGCAAATCGTCCAGATAATGATACAGACGCACACCCTGTATTCTGATAAGAGACACAATTGCCAACAGTACCTTGGAAAAGACTCTTGGAGAGGTTGTTAGCCCGAATGGAAGACAAATAAATTGTAAGTGCTCTCGTTCGACCTGAAATCGAAGATATTTGTGGAATTCTTCTGCCACGGGAACATGAAAATACGCGTCCTTTAAATCTATTGAGATCAACCAGTTGCCTGGTTGAACAACTTTTTGGATGGTTGAGAGTGATTCCATCTTGAATTTCTCGTGCTTTATGTACCTGTTCAGAAAAGTGAGGTCTATAACTGGACGCCAAGAGCCGTTCTTCTTTTGTACTAGGAAGAGGGGGGAGTATACCCCCTGGAATTCCTCACTCTTTGGCACGGATACTACTGCTCCTTGATCTTTCAGGGCATTCACATATGAAAGAAGAACTTGTTGTTTTTCTTCTGATTGAGGAAGTGAAGTTTGCATTGGTCTGCATGGAGGGACCTTGGTGAAGTACCATGTGTGACCTGTTGAGACCATTTTGATGGTCCAATAATCTGAGATTGAGGCTACCCAGATGTGTCGGAAGAGACGTAGGCGAGCCCCTACCCGACCCGCTTGGGCGGGCCCAATCTCAAAAGGACTTGGTTGGCTCGCGCCCACCGGGCGTCTGTTTCTTGCCAAACTTTTGTAAAGATGTCTGCCTATTCCAGTTCCAGCTTCTCCTAAAATCCTGTCCGGGTCTATAGGAGCGTGCCTCTCTTGAACGCTCTGTACTGCGTCTCCGCTGAGGTCTTCTTTGGTTAAACGGATGCCTGTCCTGAGGGAGGAACCCCGACTTTCCGCCTGTAGCCTTTGAAATTGCGGTATCTAGTTTGTTTCCAGACAAGGAAGTTCCTTCAAAAGGAATTTTGCACCATGCCTGCTTTGAGGCTGGATCAGCAAGCCAGGGGCGCAACCATAGTGCTCGTTTGGCCGTGACCGAAGATAGCATGGATCTAGCCATCAAGCGGATGAGATCAATTGATGCTTCTCCCAAAAAGGCGACAGCCAGTTTAAGTTCTTGCACTGCTGAACTTTGTGCTAGTTCCTCCGAGACACCGAGACACCTTTCAGAACGGAGTCTACATTTTCCACCCAGGCCTTCATTGCTTTGAAGGTGACTGCAAGGGCTAGGGCTGGTTTGCAAGCCATACCGTTCAAGTTATATATTCTCTTAAGGTCTTGGTCAATCTTTCGATCCAGACCATCTTTAAAAGATACAGTGTCATCTAGCGGGAGGGTGACATGCTTCGCTAGGCGCATCTATGAGGGGAGCATTTTCCAAATGCTTAACGTCCTCAGATTTAAAGGGATACAGTCTAGAGATTTTGCTTAGCATAGAAACCTTCTTATCCCCCTTGCTCCATTCTTCCTCAAATACTCCTTTCAGCTCAGAGGGAAGTGGGAAATTGGAGCGTTCTTTCCCCAGCTGCTTAAACAGTTTCCTTTGTTTTTCTGGGGGGGGGGGGCAGTGGTATCCTCCAACTTTAAAGTTTCCTTCACTGCCTTGATCAGTGGAGAGACTAAAGCATAGTCGAATCCCACAACAGAATCATCTCCCTCCATCTCGTCTTGCGAGGAATCATGGGAGGCATCATGGGGCTGGAATTGGCCAGGATCCTCCTGGGCCTCATCAGCCAAGGAGCCAGACAAGGTGGTGGACTGGCTCCTCGTGTGGGGGGAATCTATTTCCTTCATAGATTGCTGTACCACACGTTTAACAAGAGACTCAAGATTTTGTTTTTCGGTCTCTTTCTCACCGACCTCTCGGGCATAGCATGGGTCGCATAGCGATTTGCCCTCTGGGACTCTAGTTTTACATCCCCAACAGGCTCCGTGATCAGAGCGATCATTGCGGTGGTGGTAGCGGTGACTTGAGGAGGAATGGGAACATCTCCTATACTTAGAGGGGGAATGTGAACATCCCCTGTGATGATGGGTCCCAGACGGAGTGTCGCGTCTGGACCTAGAGGATGAATGGTGATGGTGATGGTGCGGCCTGGCAAGGTCCCTATCTTGTGACTGATGAACTGATCTAGCCGGGCTGTAAGAGATAATACAGACAGAGGGAGGGGGAGGAAGGTGGGCAGGTTGAAACCGTTAGCAACCACCAGTAAAGCACTAAAGACACCAACCCCCTACCCACTCCGCACATACCTTGTTCGGGAGGGCTGGCCACATGGCGGTGAGTCCATGACACAGAGACAGGAAAAGATCCAATACTATAGACTACGTAGACTAGGAATAAGCAAATCAATGCAAAGACCAGCAGAAAAAAAATAATATATATATATATATATTTTTTTTTTAAACTGTCCCTTTAAGAGACACTAAGCATTACTAAGCATTACATTACAATGAGGTGCTTACCCTGTCCTGGTAGTGCCGAGGCTCTGGGTTGCTGCCACTATGTGCCCACAGGTTATCCCACCTGTATAGGGCTCTTCAGCAGTTTAAATATACCGCCGGAATGACGTCACGGCTGGTCCCGATGCGCGCATGTGTCGGGGGGACCAGACCTACTGTGCCTGCGCGGCCCCTGACCCCTCCACCGTACCGTGCATGCGTGAAAACCAATCTTCGGTTTCACCGTGACTCTGTGCATGCGCGGACGTTCAGCAGGCCGGGATCAGGAAGGGAATGGCGTCCCGGAATGCAGAAGCGTTCCACACAGATACTAAGACTAGCGGCGCTGTATGACAGCAGAGAAAAACATACAACACACAAAAACCATCTGCCATGGAAATAGAAAAGTCTTCAGACCTTGCCAGCCGAGATCCACCGTCCGTCATGGTACACTGGGGCCACATTCCTCCACCGTAGGGGTATCCATCAGCCCAAAACCAATCGCCCGCTCATAGCTGGGCCCTGGGTACACCGCACAACTGGTACCTGATCCGACAGACATCCTGGACTGCACCTGAATTGCATAATGAAGGGTCCATGTGAGGAGGACAAAAAAGGAACACCTGTCTGTAGAGGTGAGCTCAAATTTATGAGTAAGAGGTCCTATAACTGTGGAGAGGAGGCGGGGTTAACCCACACGTAGTCTGCCATGGAGTCTGTCAGGAAACAGGGTTTTCTCATGCTTCCTTTCTGGTGGGGATTAGAGGGAAAGTGTCTGACAATAAATGTAGTGCCATTTTATTTAGAGTCTTGTATTCATAATACTTTTGGAGTTGAAGTGCTGCTAAACAGTTTTTTTTTTTTTAGATAAAACATTTACTGGTGGGTCCTGTGTCATTTGGATAAACATGATATTTTGAATAAAAGGAACAACGTAATGGCTCTGCTCCTGGGCTAACAGTTTGTGCCTTAAAATGAACCAGCAGTGGGTGCCCAGGCCCATTGTGATTTGTCCCCGAACCAAATGGCACCCAATCTGTAAATGTATAGCAGCACCACCGCTACTTACTTGTTTAATACATTTTATTCTTCTTTGAGCAATAACATCCAGCTAAGCACAGGCAAGTGTCAGGCAGGAAAAAAAAAACTATGTAAAAAAAGTAAGTAGCAGTGGTGAGGCCCTTTTTTATTTACTCTTTAAATAAAAAGAGATTGGTCAACATAACTGGTTTTCTTGATTTCTATTCTGAATGTAACAGTAGAGGAGGAAGGGACAGTGAGCAGGAAATAAAGGCACCAGTGCAGGAGATGAGATGTGTGTCCTTGCACCCACCTGTATTTCATCTTCAGCTTACAAGAGTGGCCAGGTTTTGAAAATAAAACAAGCTAATGGTCACAATAGCAGCTGCTAACACTTTAGCACTTTGATTGTCAAGAGGATACTGTTATGTCCTTGGCAGTCGAAAGGTTAACTGGATAATGCTGAAATAAACAAGACAGAAATTTACAGGAGAGGATGCAAACAAAATCTTCTGAAAAATGCTTGCATAGAGTGTAAATACCTATTTTTTTTTTTGCTGATCCCCATAGTGTAACATTTACAGCTATTTGTTATATTGGATAGAGCAGCTGAATTGTAGTTTGTAGTCACCAAGGGAAAGCAGCAAGAACTCCTGCTCTTAACAATACCACAAATATTACTGTAGAATTACACTTATCGGTAGCAAATATAAACAATTAGCAAGGTCCTAGCATTAGTCTGTTGTCACTAACTATACTTTTTGCAAAAATATGGAACTAAAATTTTATAGATCTATATTACATTATTGAAAAAAATATCACTGTATATGCATAATTCACTACACTCAATGCTTCCCTACAATTCTAAATGCAGCAAAGGTTACATAAAATTAATTAAACAGTTATATAAACAGAACAAGATTCTATAGCAGCAAAAAATTTATAATGGCCTTGTAATCTTTTTTTTTTTTTACTTGGCACATTAGGCATTTAAGTCTATGAATATTTTATAAGAGAAAATATAAAACACTGTAACCAATAAAAAAAAGAAACAAGAGATTAAAAATGGGGATATTTTTACAACAGTAAAACAATATATATATATATATATATATATATATATATATATATATATATGCAGCGCTTACCCCCAATTAAGGGACCGGCTTGTTTTGTTTTGAGTCATGCAAACTACCTCCAAGGCTTCCGTTGTCAGGGTAAAGAAAGTCTCCAGAAAAGTCAATGTCCACACAAATGTAAAACCTTAACAGGAAGGCTTTATTTTCCTCCTTTTTACTGTGGGAACTTGTAGAGAAAGTAGGAAACGAGAGAAGAATAGGGGAAGGTTCAGGCACGCAACACTAAAGGCACAATGTCGCCACTCAAGCCTGAGTGGGTATTAGTTACCAGGGATGAGCCGAACACCCCCCTGTTCGGTTCGCACCAGAACCTGCGAACAGACAGAATGTTCGTGTGAACTTTAGAACCCTATTAAATACAATAGACTCGAACGTTCGAAATCTAAAGTGCTAATTATAAAGGCTTATATGCAAGTTATTGTCCTAAAAAGTGTTTGGGGACCCGGGTCCTGCCCCAGGGGACATGTATCAATGCAAAAAAAGTTTTTTTTTTTTATTATTATTATTATTATTTTGAATAAAGGACTTTTCCAAGGTGTTTGTGTGTTTTTATTTACATTTTTTGACACTTTCTTCGTGAAATGGTAGGGGTACAATGTACCCCTTACCAATTCACATAGGGGGGCCGGGATCTGGGGGTCCCCTTTGTTAAAGGGGTCTTCCAGATTCCGATAAGCCCCCCGCCCGCAGACCCCCACAACCACCGGGCAAGGATTGTGGGGATGAGGCCCTTGTCCCCATCAACATAGGGACATCCTCCCCATGTTGAGGGCATGTGGCCTGGTACGGTTCAGGAGGGAGGGGGGGCGCTCTCTTGTCCCCCCTCTTCCCCTGCGGCCGGCCAGGTTGCGTGCTCGGAACAGGGTCTGGTATGGATTTTTGGGGGGACTCCACGCCATTTTTTTTTTTATTTGGGGTGGAGTTCCCCTTAAAATCCATGCCAGATCTGAAGGGCCTGGTATGGATATTTAGGGGGAACCCCACGCCATTTTTTTTTTAAATTTTGCGGCGGGTTTCCCCTTAATATCCATTCCAGACCTGAAGGGCCTGTTAATTGAATTTGGGGGAACCCCCACGCTTTTTTTTTTTTATCAATGACTTTTCTATGTATTGATAAAAGCCGACAATTCATTAATAGCCGCGAGTGAGTTTTAAATGACTTTTTTTCCTTCAAAAATGACACTTTGTGCAGGGACATTTCTAAGCACGGGAAACATGCGCGACTTTACATGCATATCATACACACTCCCCAGGTACGAAATTTAAAGGAATATTTCACTTTTATTGTTTCACTTTAAGCATTATTAAAATCACTGCTCCTAAAAAAACGGCCGTTTTTAAAACTTTTTTTTGCATTGATACATGTCCCCTGGGGCAGGACCCAGGTCCCCAAACACTTTTTAGGACAATAACTTGCATATAAGCCTTTATAATTAGCACTTTAGATTTCTCCCATAGACACCCCAAATTGTTCGTTGTTCGGCGAACGGGCGAACAGGCAATGTTCGAGTCGAACATGAGTTCGACTCGAACTCGAAGCTCATCCCTATTGGTCACCCGGATAGTCCCGTTCACTGGTCCTAGCAACCGTGATGACATACGGATCAACTTTATCTGAGAATTTAGGGATGCGATCAGGAATCCTCTGCCACAGGACTATCAAAATCCCGAACCTCCCAGCCAAGCAATAGAGAGAACCTTTATGCCAGATCGGCGTATTGCAGGGCTTGTAGTAATGGATCCCTCCTTAGGTGAGTCTCCAGGCCTCCTTCCGAGACAGCAGTACCGTTGCCAGTCTCCTCTGGGGCAGATCCTCCCCTGGCCTCCTCTCCTAAGAGTGGGCAGCTTGGAATCCTTTCCAAAGGCATAGGCCCCAGCCGGCAGAGCTGGGCCTACCAGGCAGTGATGCAGACTTGGGCTGAAGGTACCCGGGGCTGGGACGCACGCACGCACCCCATGCCATGCGGGCCATGAGGCGCGCCCACAGGACCCCAATTAATAGCGTCTGCCCTTATGTACCCTCTCCCAGCATGCACAGCGGGTTAACCACGCCCACTGTATGGCTGCCGAGAGAGGACACCGAATGTGCTGTGATACCCCTGTATTTCAACCTGGGCCGGTGGTGGCAGTGCCACCTACAGGCGAACAGGGAACACAACTGCCAGGCAGTATCACACCCAGAGCAGAAGCAAATTCCAACACAATTATCCAGGTCTGAGCCCAACTACTGGCTCAGACTACCCCTAAATTTACACATAGCGTCCAAACCATTTGGGAAGGGTGCTACACATATATATATATATATATATATATATATATATATATATATATATATAAATACAGTAGAGAGAGAGAGAAGATAAACATTTGTGGGGGCGTGGCTTGGCGAATGGTGAATGGCTGCAGTTTTTTAGAGCTCCGGACACCGAGGAGACCTGGGACCTGAAATAGACCTTAATACAGCTGAATATGTCCACACAGCTGAGGAGGGGAACACACAGCCATATCCTACGTTCGTGGGTAACACCGAAAAGGAAAACCTCCCCGACTAACCTCAGCAAATTTAAATACAGTGGTGGGGGGAAGAGCTCCAAGATGGTGCCGCCGCGCAGTCTACATATGGAAGAGGACAGGGAGAAAGATGAACTCTCGCTGCCTGCATCTGAGGACTCAGCCACAGGTACTGCTGACAGAGATATGCCCCTGACATATGCCATAATGACTGATATAGCGGCAGACATAAAACGATCCTTTGCCACCGCCATCACAGACATAAAGACAGAGCTGTTGAAACTGTCTGAACAAATGGCGGTGTCTGAGCGCGCAGGGAAGAGAAGAGACAGGGCGCTGGTCCGTCTAGATGATATTGTAGATTCTCACTCTCAACACATGATCGACATGAATAGGCAAATCGAGGATTTGGATAACAGAGGAAGGAGAAACAATATAAGAGTCAGGGGGGTCCCCGAGACAGTCCTCCCTGACCAGATCAGGCCTGCACTGACCTCAATTTTCAATGGCCTAATAGACAGGCCGGAGCAGTCCCCTATAGACTTTGACAGAGCACACAGAGCGCTCCGACCTAGAGCACCTGACGGCAACCCCCCCAGGGATATTATCTGTTGTCTGCCACTTTTTGGCCTGAAAGAGGACATATTGCAGAAAGCTAGAACGAGGGAACAAATCATCTTTGAGGGCGCTGAGATACAACTGTTCCAGGATCTTTCCCCCATTACGCTTAAAAACAGGAGAGCCCTGAGACCACTCCTGGGAGTATTAAAAGACAAGGGGATAAACTATAGATGGAAATTCCCCTTTGCGTTGCAGGCCTCTTCCCACGGAAGACAGTATGTGCTCAGAATGCCTGTGGATCTGTTGAAATTCTGTGAGGATCTCCAGATAGCTCCGGTTAGCCTACCTGACTGGTATGAGGAATTTCAACTTCCTCCGGCCATCAATAACCCGCAGTTTACACCAAACAAATCTGCTGCTCGTTCCCTCTTCCAACAAGGATCACAGCGTAGGAATACCAACAGAGGTAACTTTGCCTCTCCAGCCTCATCCAAAAAACTGTAAAACCCAAGAATTACAGGACACCAGCAAGCATTGAGACTTTCACCTCCAGACCTCGTTTATTGGGCAAATGTTCTTCTCCTGTTTCACTGCTCCACTCACCTTTAATAGAATGCACCTCCTTGTGATGCAGGTCATAGCTATGTACAAGATTCTGCAAGCAACTTTTTCTTAGTTGTATAGGAAGGCAGTGCCGACGACATGCAGTACATGAGACTGTTTATATACTGCTTTTCATACTAGAATGCTATTGAAAATCTAACCACCTACTCTTACTGCCTGTATCTACCTAACAACTTTATCTTTATTCCCTTATTGTCTTCGCTTTTACCCCTTGGGACCTCCCCTGAATGGTCCGCTTAGGAACAGCCGAGTTTAAAGAAAGACTCAGATGAACCATCCCGGGATCAACAGAACAGTGAGTTTTTCAAGATCTTTCCTCCACTCGCCATGCGGAGATCACTACACAAACTATAGCTAAAAAAGAACTATATTTAGCCTGTATGAATAGACTTGGAGCTCACAGTCACAGTTCCTAAAAGGACACATTACCACTTTTTGTCACTAGAGGGAGCGATAATATCAGTAACCAACAAAGCACACTTAGCAATGTCAGTCATACTGCCATAAGGAGATTTACAAAACACTGGTTTGACAATACTAAGTCTACAGATACCAGTACACTATAATGAGGCTTCTGTTTATCATCCTAAAACAAGAAAAACTGCAGGAACATGGTTACAAATAGAGTTCTATCATGCATTGCCTGACCTTTATTCTCATATGCTGGCTGGTTACTAATAAGGACAGGGGTTCCTTGAATCTCTACCTAACTTTATTTCTGTGGGATACTGCCCTTCTCCTTTTTCCTTTTTTTTTTTTTGTTTGTTTAAGAGAGGGTATGCCCCACAGAACGATTTATAAAGGGTATAATGTTATTGATTCTTGTTAATCAGTATTTTACACTGTTATCTCAAGTTCACTATGATTCCTAGTGCACAATTCACATTCCGTAACATGGTGTGACGTGTCACCCACATCCGACCACTATGATAGGTCTTAGATACTTGCTTTCATTCTTAAACTCTGATACCCCAGGTCTCTCGGTCCTCCTTGAGATCGATTACATAAGTTGTACACAATAGATTTTGATTTGAGTCAACTAAAGACTTATTGTCAGTATCTCGCTGACGTACCTCCCACTAACCCTCCAGAGTAAATTATAGTGCCTGTTTTATAGGACACTGATTAGCTCCCCACCTCCTAGGTGGTCTCCGAGCTTACACTCAACCTTTCCCCCCTTCCAACCCTTAAACAAACCCCTCCCCACCTTCTTCCCTCTCCCCCTCCTCATCCCTTCTCCCCTGTTATCCCTCTTTATCTTCTCTTAGACCCTAAAACTACTCTGAATCTAACACAGACTACCCTATCTTTTGATTCATCAAATCTTGGTCTGTACACTTTCCTGCAGTATCAACCATGGCTTATGCAACCCTGGGAAAGACACTGACCCTTATATCACACAATGTCAATGGCCTCAACATACCTGAAAAGAGGTCCAAACTATTAAGAGAACTGAAAAAGACCCAACCACAGTTGATATTTCTACAAGAAACACATTTTAGAAGTGATCGCATTCCCAAGCTCACTGACAACACTTTCACACAAGTGTTTCATGCCACCAATCCCTTGGCAAAAACCAAGGGAGTATCCATTTTAGTTGTCAAAAACGCGCCTTTTGACATAAAACAATAACACATAGATCCAGAAGGTCGCTATATCTTCCTAAAAGGAACTTGGGAAGGCTCCCCAATTACGTTTGCTAACGTTTATTTCCCAAATTCTGCGCATATAACATTCTGCAGGAAAATAATTGATGACTTAAAGTGGTTTGCGGATGGTTGCATTATTCTGGGTGGCGACTTCAATATACCTCTTTCACCACTGAAAGATACATCGACTGGTCACTCCTCAGTTACATATAGGGTTCTCAAGAAAATGAAAACTTTATTAAGCTCTTTGTCACTTGTAGATACATGGAGGTTCGCACACCCAACTGACAGAGACTACACTTTTTTTTCTCCACCACACAAAAAGTATTCTCGGATAGACCTGATTTTCATCTCTCAAAGAGATCTTCACAACCTGACCAAGGCAGAGATAGGTATTATCGCGTTCTCTGACCACTCCCCCACAGCTATATCACTAAGACTCACCCCACCCAAACAATCATCGTTTAATTGGAGACTTAATGCTACACTGTTGACCGACCAGACAATCAAAGATGACCTTAACGACATGATAAATACCTACTTTAGGAACAATGTAGAAACAGACACTAACCCCTTGAACAACTGGGAAGAAAACAAAAGTGTCATACAAGGGGAACTTATAAAGTGGGGATCCAGAAGAAAGAAAGAAAAAGAAATCGATAGACTTTCCCAACAGATTGCTAAACGTGAATCGCAACTAGTGATGAGCCGAACACCCCCGGGTTCGGTTCGCACCAGAACCCGCGAACGGACCGAAAGTTTGCACGAACTTTAGAACCCTTTTAAATACAATGGATGCAAACATTCGAAATCTAAAGTGCTAATTATAACGACTATTATGCATGTTATTGTCCTAAAAAGGGTTTGGGAACCCGGTTTCTGCACCAGGGGACATGTATCAATGCAAAAAGAAGTTTTAAAAACGTCAGTTTTTCGGGAGCAGTCATTTTAATGATGCATAAAGTGAAAAAAAAAAAGTCAAATATTCCTTTAAATATTGTACCTGGGGGGTGTCTAAAGTATGCCTGTGAAGTGCCACGTGTTTCCCGTGTTTAGAACTGTCCCTGCACAAAATTACATTTCTAAAGGAAAAAAAGCCATTTAAAACTGCTTGCGGCTTTAATGTAATGTCTGGTCCCGGTAATATGGATGAAAATCTTTAAGAAAAATGGCATAGCTACCCCATCACACCCCCCCCCCTACCCCAGCCCATTACCAGCCCCTTTGGGTCTTGTATGGATATTAAGGGGAACCCCGCACACAGAATAAAAAATATATACTCTGAACAGCCGTATACAGGCGGTGCATACAAGACAGGGACTGTAGGTTTGTTCTTATGTAGAATCTGTTTGTAATTTTGAACAGGTACATTGTTTAAGTGTAGCTCCAGCCCAAAAATCAATTTTTAAGCTTTTTGGAAAACATAGGGAAGGGTTATCACCCCTGTAACATTTGTTTTGCTGTCTGTGCAGTGTGCACCTGTTCAGAACAGTTTACCTCACTTTCCGTCCTAATGACAAATGTTTTTTGAAAATTTGGGTTTTTTATTGAAACAAGAATTGGTGATATAGCATCAGTGGAGAGGAGACACTTTTTTTCCCATATTAACTCTTACAGGAGAGAATTTGCCTTCCTAGGGGTAGATTTCCTCTCACTTCCTGTTGTATCCTTCCGTTTGCAAGGAGGAGTCGTTTGTAAGTTGGATGTTTGAAAGTAGGGGCCTGCCGTATATACTCAGCTGAAATTTGCCCCTTACATGTTGGTGTTGCCACAACACTGTGAGCCCTCACAGTTACTCTTGGTGGGCGCATGAATGGGCCCTGCTGTGAATTATTAGATCAAGAATCGTAATTGCATGCCCCTGTTGAACAGGGGCTGAAAAATTGGGCCTTTGGTGGTGGTGGTGGTGGTGTTGACACAACACTGTAAGGCCTCACAGTTACTCTTGGTGGGCGCAGGAATGGGCCCTGCTGTGAATTATTAGATCAAGAATTGTAATTACATGCCCCTGTTAAAAATTGGGCCTTAGGCACTGGTGCCACAACACTGCAACCCCTCACAGATACTGTACTTGGAGCACAGCAATGAGCCCTGTTGCAAAGTATTGCATCAAAAATTGTAATTACACGCCCCTGTTAAACAGGGGCTGAAAAATTGGGCCTTAGCCACTGGTGCTGGTGCCACGACACTGCAACCTCTCCCAGATACTCTAGTTGGAGTGCAGGAATGAGCCCTGCTGCAAAGCATTGCATAAAAAAATGTAATTACATGCCCCTGTTAAACAGGGGCTGAAAAATTGGGCCTTAGTCACTGGTGGCGGCACCCAGAAACAAAAATGTTCTTCCAAGCTATCATCATCAATTGGATCATTGAGGAGGAGGAGGACAGTCAGTCAACATAACAGGACAGTCTCTCAGCATCAGCATCAGTCTTGAAGGGATGTGACATTTGAAAATAAATTAGTCTGTTATATCAGCTTCAGGTGTTTGGTAGCTGGTGGTGAACCAAGACTGGTTCATCTTTATGAAGGTCAGTCGATCAACCGAGTCGGTGGACAGGCGCACCCTGTGATCCGTGACAAATCCTCCAGCAGCACTGAATGTGCGTTCTGAAAGAACGCTGGATGCAGGACAGGCCAGTACCTCAATTGCATACTGTGCAAGCTCTGGCCAGTGATCCATCCTCAAGACCCAGTAAGCCAGAGGATTTTCGGTGGGGAAGGTGTCCAAGTCTGACCTTGCCCCTAGGTATTCCTGCACCATGTATATCAGACGCTGGCGATGGTTGCTGGAACCGATCATACCTTGGGGCTGCGGACTAAAGAATTGTCTGAACGCATCGGTCAGACGGCCACCTTCCCCACCGCTCCTTCTTTGACTGACCGAAGCCTCAGCAACTCGTTGTCCAGGACCAGGAGTTTGTAACCTCCCAGTCTCTGGGAACGCGTTGCACAGACCTTTCTGCAAGGCCTCCCGGAGTTGTCTCATCCTCTGCTCCCTCAGCGACAGTAACATAAGGTCCGCAACCTTACCCTTGTACCGTGGATCAAGGAGAGTGGGCAGCCAGTAATGGTCCCTCTCCTTGATCCGAAGAATACGAGGATCCTTCCGCAGACTTTGCAGGATCAGGGAGGCCATGCAGCGTAGGCTAGCTGAGGCATTCGGTCCGGAGTCCTCTGGGTCACTAAGGACAACATGATCCGCAGCCACCTCCTCCCAGCCACGTGCAAGTCCACTGGTTTCTTGGGACTGTAAATCATCCCTAAAAGACTGCTGCTGATGATGCTGAGTGCCAGGCTCCACCTCCATGCTGACACAATCCTCCTCCTCCTCCTCTTCCTGTGCGATGGATGGGGCAGAAGGAACACTGTCTGGGTAAAGGGGGCCTTGAGAGGCAAGGAAGTCCTCCTCTTTCTGCCTCTGTTCTGCCTCAAGTGCCCTGTCCATTATTCCACGACGCAGCGTATGTTCCAACAGGTGGACAAGAGGTACAGTGTCACTGATGCATGCACTGTCACTGCTCACCATCCTTGTGGCCTCCTCAAATGGTGCCAGGACAGTGCATGCATCCCTGATCATGCCCCACTGGCGTGGTGAAAAAAAAACGAGCTCCCCTGACCCTGTCCTGGTGCCGTAGTCGCACAGGTACTCATTGATGGCCCTCTGCTGCATGTGCAGCCGCTGCAGCATGGCCAACGTTGAGTTCCACCTGGTGGGCATGTCACATATAAGGCGGTTCTTGGGCAGGTTCAACTCCTTTTGCAGCTCAGCCAGGCGAGCACTGGCATTATAAGATCTGCGGAAATGCACACAGACTTTCCTGGCCTGCCTCAGGACATCCTGTAAGCCCGGGTACTTGTCCAAGAACCGCTGCACCACCAGGTTAAGGACATGAGCCACACAGGGCACATGGGTCAGTTGTCCCTGTCGGAGGGCGGAGAGGAGGTTGGTGCCATTGTCGCAAACCACCATTCCTTGCTTAAGCTGGCGTGGCGTCAACCACCTCTCAGCCTGCCCCTGCAGAGCAGACAGAACCTCTGCCCCAGTGTGGCTCCTGTCCCCCAAACACACCAGCGCAAGCACAGCATGGCATCTTTTTGCCTGCGTACTTGCGTAGCCCCTTGAACGCCTACGGAGCACCGCTGGTTCCGAGGACAAAGCACAGGAAGAGGACATGGAGGAAGAAGAAGAGGAGGGGGTGGAGGAGAGAGGTGTGTCACAACCAGTAGTAGCATTTTGGAGGCGTGGTGGCGGAACAACCTCCAACACTACTGCACCTTGTCCTGCATCCTTCCCAGCTGCCAAAAGAGTGACCCAATGGGCCGTGAAAGAAAGGTAACGTCCCTGTCCATGCCTGCTGGACCATGAGTCAGCGGTAATATGCACCTTACCGCTGACCGCCCTGTCCAGCGAGGCCAAGACATTGCCTTCCACATGCCGGTAGAGAGCCAGAATCGCCTTCCGTGAGAAAAAGTGGTGTTTGGGAACCTGCCACTGAGGAACCGCACATTGCACAAATTCACGGAAGGGGCCGAGTCTACCAACTGAAAAGGCAGCAGTTGAAGTGCTAGCAATTTAGCCAAGCTAGCATTGAACCGCTGGGCATGTGGATGTGTTACGTACCTGCCGGATGCGCCTGACGTGCAGTGGGAAGGCTTCTCGTACAACCCCGGCTCAAGGGCCACCGATTGAAGAAAGAAAGGAAGATCTTCTGGACGCAGCACTCCGGTTAAAAAGCCTTTATTCCAAAAAAGGTTCAGGAAACCAAAAACACTCTGCACAACACAACAAACAAGATCAGTTTGTTGTGTTGTGCAGAGTGTTTTTGGTTTCCTGAACCTTTTTTGGAATAAAGGCTTTTTAACCGGAGTGCTGCGTCCAGAAGATCTTCCTTTCTTTCTTCAATTGCACTTGCATTTGCCAGTACCCTTGGTTGCTGGGAGGAGGTAATTCCAGGGACTTCGACACCTGAGCGGCTCCCTTCCTCCTGTCTCTCCCATTTTCAAGGGCCACCGATGTTGCAACAGTGGCCGCAAGAGCCTGGCGGTGTATGGGTGCCTGGTTCGTCTTTGGTCTTGTCAGTTCAGCTGGTGCAGCAGGGAACAGGAAGCAGACTGGTAGGTGCACTGGCTGGGGAGACACTGAATACGTAGTCAGACAAGCCAGGTTTGGTAACAGACGATCAGATGTAGGTATAGATGACAGGCAGAGAATGGTCAGGACACAGGCAAAGTTCGGCAACAGGAAATCAAGCAGTGTAGAGCTGAGCGTGGTTACAAGGCAGGCCGGAATCAGGATAACAGAGATCAATCGTAGTCAACAAGCCGGGTCAAACACAGGAAACAGATCAGATCACAGGAAGACACTGGAACAGGTATGAACTGCAGATCAGGCAGCGAAGACACAGTGCTGCTGAGGTATTTAAATAATGCAGCCTGTTGCCAATCACTGAAATCAGTCTGCACTATTAACCCTTAGGTGGCAGATCCATTACATTGCCCCCCCCCCCCTTACGGGCAACCTCCGGGTGCCCAACAGGTCTCTCTTCTGTGGATTTCTGCGAAAAAAGGCATTAACAATGTCTCTGGCGTGCACATCCTGTTCAACCTCCCAAGATTTATCCTCCGGTCCATAATCTTTCCACTTAACCAGGTACTGTACCTGATTCCTTCTTCTCCTACAGTCTATGATAGCCTCCACCTCATACTCCTCTTCGCCATTGATGGTCACAGGTTCTGGTGGCTTGGATACTCTATCTGGAAAAGAGTCAGGGACTGCGGGTTTCAAGAGAGAAACATGGAAGACAGGATGTATCTTAAGTGAATCAGGTAAAGATAATTCATAAGCAACCTCATTAAGTTTCCTCTTGACTGGGAATGGTCCCACAAATTTAGGTGCCAGTTTCTTTGAGGGACATGCCAACCTGAGATTCATAGTAGACAACCATACCTGGTCTCCCGGGTGGAGAATCAGTTCACCCCTCCTTTTTATTGTCAAAAGCCATCTTGCTTGCTGCTTGTGCCTTGGTAACTGCTTCTTGAAGCAACTTATTGTTGCGGTTTAGGAAATCCACTGTGTCTTGGACAGCAGGAACTGTGGTCTCTGGAATAAAGTCGGGCAAGAAGGATGGGTGAAAACCGTAATTTGCAAAGAAGGGTGACTGACCTGTGGCAGAGTGAGTGGCATTATTGTAGGTGAACTTCGCCAGTGGCAGCAGCGATACCCAGTCATCCTGGACAAAAGTGGTGAAGCATCGGATATACTGTTCCAATGTCTCATTGGTTCTCTCTGTCTGTCCATTGGTCTGGGGATGGTAGGCAGAGGACAAGGATCTTTCAATTTTAAGGGCTTCACACAGAGTTTTCCAGAATCTGAAAGTGAACTGAACCCCCCGATCGGAGACAATGTTCATAGGGACTCCGTGAAGCCTCACAATCTCTGATAAATACTTGAGCCGTCTCCATGGCTGAGGGAGTACTCTTCAGAGGCAAGAAATGGGCCATTTTGGACAGTCGGTCCACTATCACAAAGATGGCTGTGCATCCTTCCGATGGGGGAAGTTCCACAATGAAATCCATGGCTATCATTTTCCATGGTCTGTCAGGGACTGGCAGTGGCCAAAGTAGGCCCCAAGCTCGGTTCTTTGTACCCTTGCTGCGGTTGCAGATTGCACAAGAATTCACGTACCTCTTACAGGTTTCTTCTAGGTCCGGCCACCAAAATGTGCGTTTCAGGAGATCAAGCGTCTTGTGGACCCCAAAATGACCTGCTAGGGGATGATCATGAGAAAGACCCAAAATGGTTATACGTAAACATTCAGGCACAAATACCTTGCTTCTGTTAAACAGCAATCCTTCCCGGAGTGTCAGCGTGACCCCTGGAGGGTTAGGAATGTCTGTCGAAGCCTGCTTCATTCGGCTGAGGAGGTTGCCCTGTAAAAGTAAGAAGTTAATTTCAGACAAGATGGTATCTGCTACTGGTGGTTCCTTGGGGTCATCGAACATACGAGACAGTGCGTCTGGTTTGACATTCTTCGAGCCCGGCCGATAGGTAATGTGGAACACAAATCGGGAAAAGAACAGGGCCCAACGTGCTTGACATGGCTTTAGACGTTTAGCAGTCCTCAAGTACTCAAGATTTTTGTGGTCAGTATATACCAATATGGGATGCGCTGCTCCCTCCAGGAGGTATCTCCACTCTTCTAAAGCTGCCTTAATGGCCAGTAATTCTCGGTCCCCAACATCATAGTTTCTCTCTGCTGGGGAGAGCCTGCGGGAGAAAAAGGCTACTGGATGCATCAGATCCTTAGGGCCGTGGCGTTGGGAGATGACTGCTCCAATAGCGACTTCAGATGCATCTACTTCTAGTGTATACGGCAGAGACGGGTCCGGGTGACCAAGAACAGGTGCTGAAGTAAACAGTCTCTTCAAGGTTTCAAATGCGGCTTGTGCCTCGGGTGTCCAATGGAAGCGAAGGTTCTGTCTAGTCAGCTGTGTGATAGGGGTGATGATGGCGGAAAAGCCCTTAATGAACCTCCTGTAAAAGTTGGCAAATCCTACGAAGCGCTGCACCCCCTTCTTGTCGGTAGGTGCAGGCCAGTCTAAGATAGCAGAGACCTTTTCAGAGTCCATCTTGATCCCTTCAGGTGAGATTATCAGTCCCAGGAATTGGATGCTGCTTTGTTCAAATTCACATTTTTCACCTTTAGCATATAGTCCGTGTTGGCGGAGCCGGCTCAGCACCCTTTTGACATGACCTTGATGAGAGTCTAGAGAAATGGAAAAAATCAGGATGTCGTCTAGGTAAACAATCAAAAATATATCCAGGAAGTCTCGGAATATATCATTAACAAAGTGTTGGAAAGTAGCCGGGGCATTGCATAGTCCAAAGGGCATCACTAGGTATTCATAGTGGCCAAATCGGGTGCGAAAGGCCGTCTTCCACTCATCCCCTTGATGGATGCGGACTAAATTGTAGGCCCCCCGTAGATCTAGTTTGGTGAAGATGGTTGCCGACCTTAATCTCTGAAATAGTTTGGGTACTAGAGGAAGAGGATATCGGTTTTTAACTGTAATTTTGTTGAGCTCCCGATAGTCCACACAAGGTCATAGGGAGTGGTCCTTTTTCTCAACAAAAAATATTCCTGCTCCTGCTGGGGAGGTAGATGGTCGGATGAACCCCTTTTTCAAGTTTTCTTGGATATACTCTTTTAGTGCCTCCTGTTCTCGTTCAGCGAGGGGGAAGATTCTACCGAAAGGGATTTCAGACCCTGGAAGCAGTTCAATTGGGCAGTCGTATGGCCGATGCGGGGGAAGAATGTCAGCCCCTCGCTTACTAAAGACATCCAGGAACTTATGGTAGGGTTCAGGTACGACTTGCCGCACCTCAGACTCAGAGTCCACACAAAATAGTGTTGTAGAAGAAGCTGGGGACCTAGGTAGGCAGTGCTCCTGGCAATAGGCTGAGTGGAAGTTGATTCTCCCTGTGGCCCAGTCAACTTGCGGATTATGCGCCTGCAGCCAGGGTAGGCCCAGAATAACAGGGAATAGCGGGGAGGTGATGACATCAAGGCTTAGGATTTCCTTATGTTGGGAGGAAGCCAACACGGGTAAGGGAAATGTCTCTTGGGTCACAGGTCCAGACTTGATTCATTACCCGTCAGCTAGAAAAACAGAAAGTCCTTGTGCTTTAGGTCTCAAGGGGATGCGTTGTTGTGTTGCAAAGGTTAGATCGATGAAGCAACTGCAGGCCCCGGAATCAATGATCGCGGTAACTGCCACTTCCCTTTCTAGCAGCTGAAAAGAGATGGGAAGGGTTAGGTTGGTGGCATTGGTAGGTAAAGAAAAGTTATTTACTGAAGAAATCATCCGTCACTTACGTGTCTTGGTTGGACAGGAACGTACATAGTGGCCCGCTTCCCCACAGTATAGGCAGAGGTTATTCTGTCGTCGGTGCAGGCATTCCTCTGGAGACAGAGGGGGGCGTATTAGGCCGATTTGCATAGGCTCCGGTGCTTCGGTGGCAGAAGTAACAGGAGCGGGCTGAACTGGAGTGAAGCTAACAGGTGCGGAGTGAGTGGGAGCTGGGATCCGGGGCATCATCCAGACTGGACGTGGCTGCTGGGCTGATCTTTCGGATCGTCGCTCACGGAGACGACGGTCAATTTGAATGGCCAGTGTGAAAAGGGCCTCCAGGGTATTTGGGACTCCGACACGTGCCAATTCGTCTTTCAGACCTTCTGATAACCCCAAGCGGAACTGGTGTCGCAGGGCTGCGTCATTCCACTGTGTGTCTGCCACTCCAGCGTCTAAAGTTTGTAACATAATCTTCGGCCGTTCTGCGGCCTTGCTAGAGTGCATGAAGGGCAGCCTCTGCTGTGGTGGTTCGTTGCGGGTCGTCGTATAATTCAGCCATCGCGCCGAAGAAGGCGGACATGGACTGTAACAATGCATCGTTCTTTTCCAACATCCGATGAGCCCAGGACTGGGGCTCACCCTGAAGCAGTGATATGATGAATCCTACTTTGGTGGTTTCAAGGGAGAAAGTTTGAGGTTGCAGGGCGAAGTACAGTTCGCATGCGTTGCGGAAGGATCAAAATTTTCCCCGGTCACCTGAGAATCTCTCTGGCGCTGGAACTCTGGATTCAGGGGGCAGCATCACCACTGAGGTTGCTGCAGTGGCAGTCCTTGAGGCAGAAGGTGCAGCAGTGCTTGCTGGTGTAGCTAGAGTCTGTACACGTTGTTCCAGTTGCGTATAACCCTCCTGTAGAGATTTGACTGCTTGGGTAAGGGCTGCAAGGTGCTGGCAGATGTCATCCATGGCCGACTTCCCACTTGCAGGCTCAGACATGGCTGCCTGATACTGTTACGTACCTGCCGGATGAGCCTGACGTGCAGTGGGAAGGCTTCTCGTACAACCCCGGCTCAAGGGCCACCGATGTTGCAACAGTGGCCGCAAGAGCCTGGCGGTGTATGGGTGCCTGGTTCGTCTTTGGTCTTGTCAGTTCAGCTGGTGCAGCAGGGAACAGGAAGCAGGCTGGTAGGTGCACTGGCTGGGGAGACACTGAATACGCAGTCAGACAAGCAGGGTTTGGTAACAGACGATCAGATGTAGGTATAGATGACAGGCAGAGAATGGTCAGGATACAGGCAAAGTTCGGCAACAGGAAATCAAGCAGTGTAGAGCTGAGCGCGGTTACAAGGCAGGCCGGGATCAGGATAACAGAGATAAATCGTAGTCAACAAGCCGGGTCAAACACAGGAAACAGATCAGATCACAGGAAGACACTGGAACAGGTGTGAACTGCAGATCAGGCAGCGAAGGCACAGTGCTGCTGAGGTGTTTAAATAATGCAGCCTGTTGCCACTCACTGAAATCAGTCTGCACTATTAACCCTTAGGTGGCAGATCCATGACAGGATGGCTGGGAGTGAACTTCTTTCAACGGTCCAGCAGCTGGGGCAGGGAAATTTGCCTGCTAGAATCGGACGTCGGTGTACTGCTAGCAGAGTGCCCGCAAGTACTTGGCTGTGACACACCTAATTCTACACCTTCATTCCTCTCAGTGCAGGTTTCAGAGAGGACTGAAGGTATAGTGGGGTTGGAGATCCCAGCTGATGCGGTGCAAGGAGAGTCCGCTTTTTTCTTTGGTGTGGGTCTTTAAGGTAGGCTTGCCAACGAGCTGCATGGCAGGTCAACATATGTCTGGTCAAGCATGTGTTGCCCAAGCGGGTGATGTTTTGGCCACGCGATATACGCTTGAGACATATGTTGCAAACTGCAGCTGTGCGATCTGATGCACTCGACTCAAAAAAGGCCCACACCAAATAACTTTTTGAATAACGGGCAGAGGCAGCGCCCTGCACAGGCGGAGTTCTGCGGTGTGATTCCGTCGGTGTGCTGCCCTTACGCTGGCCCCCCGAGGGCATCCTGCCTCGTTGGAGATGTGCCTCCTCCTCATCCTCCTCCTCTCTCCTATTAGGCACCCACGTGGAGTCAGTGACCTCATCATCCCCTCCCTCCTCATCACTGGAGCCAATCTGGCAGTATGCTGCAGCTGCTGGAACATGACTGCCAGATTGGTGTCCTTCTTGAGCATCCCATCTCTCTGCTCTCACGCTACTGCCTTCCTCTAGCTGGGTATCATCATCAGACCCTTCGAAACGCTGGGCATCCTCCTGGAGCATGTACCCAACACTGTGCTCAAACAGTTCGGGGGACTCCTCAGGAGGACATGGTTGGTCTAGGGAAGGAGTGACTGATGATGACATTGATACCAGGGAAGAGGACGCTTTGGCAGCTGCTTTGCCAGTACCCTGAGTCTGGGTGAGAGAGGATGAGGAGGATGAGGAGGGCTTGGTCATCCACTCTACCAAGTCTTCGGCATGATGCGGCTCAACACGTCCAGCTGCCGAAAAGAAGGACAAGCGTGTCCCATGGCCACGTGCTGATGGCGATGCACCGCGTCCACGACCAGCACTGTTGTCTCTAGACACAGAGCCTGCTTGCCCTCTTTTATTGGCTCCTGACTGTCTGCCTCTCCTTGTTTGCCTTCCAGACATTCTAATGGCCTGCAGGGAGATGGGAAAACCAGCAATAAGGCCTAGCTTCAGGAGTATATTTTGCAGGAATCACACTACGCCTGCTGTAAGTGCTGCAAATGCCTGTTGGTGTAACACACCAGGAAAACACAGCAATACGGGCTAACTTCAGGTGTATAATGTGCAGGAGGCACACTCCGCCCGCTGTAAGTGCTGCAAATGCCTGTTGGTGTAACACCAGGAAAACACAGCAATACAGGCTAACTTCAGGTGTATAATGTGCAGGAGGCACACTCCGCCCGCTGTTATTGCTGCAAATGCCTGTTGGTGTAACACCAGGAAAACACAGCAATACAGGCTAACTTCAGGTGTATAATGTGCAGGAGGCACACTCCACCCGCTGTAAGTGCTGCAAATGCCTGTTGGTGTAACACACCAGGAAAACACAGCAATACGGGCTAACTTCAGGTGTATAATGTGCAGGAGGCACACTCCGCCCGCTGTAAGTGCTGCAAATGCCTGTTGGTGTAACACCAGGAAAACACAGCAATACAGGCTAACTTCAGGTGTATAATGTGCAGGAGGCACACTCCGCCCGCTGTAAGTGCTGCAAATGCCTGTTGGTGTAACACACCAGGAAAACACAGCAATACGGGCTAACTTCAGGTGTATAATGTGCAGGAGGCACACTCCGCCCGCTGTAAGTGCTGCAAATGCCTGTTGGTGTAACACACCAGGAAAACACAGCAATATTGGCTAACTTCAGGTGTATAATGTGCAGGAGGCACACTCCGCCCGCTGTAAGTGCTGCAAATGCCTGTTGGTGTAACACACCAGGAAAACACAGCAATATGGGCTAACTTCAGGTGTATAATGTGCAGGAGGCACACTCCGCCCGCTGTAAGTGCTGCAAATGCCTGTTGGTGTAACACACCAGGAAAACACAGCAATACGGGCTAACTTCAGGTGTATAATGTGCAGGAGGCACACATTTCGCCCACTGTAAGTGCTGCAAATGCCTGTTGGTGTAACACCAGGAAAACACAGCAATACAGGCTAACTTCAGGTGTATAATGTGCAGGAGGCACACTCCGCCGGCTGTAAGTGCTGCAAATGCCTGTTGGTGTAACACACCAGGAAAACACAGCAATACGGGCTAACTTCAGGTGTATAATGTGCAGGAGGCACACTCCGCCCGCTGTAAGTGCTGCAAATGTCTGTTGGTGTAACACACCAGGAAAACACAGCAATACGGGCTAACTTCAGGTGTATAATGTGCAGGAGGCACACTCCGCCCGCTGTAAGTGCTGCAAATGCCTGTTGGTGTAACACACCAGGAAAACACAGCAATACGGGCTAACTTCAGGTGTATAATGTGCAGGAGGCACACTCCGCCCGCTGTAAGTGCTGCAAATGCCTGTTGGTGTAACATACCAGGAAAACACAGCAATACGGGCTAACTTCAGGTGTATAATGTGCAGGAGGATTAGCAACAATGACACTGACACTGTCCCCTGCCTATCCTTCTCTCTCCCTGCACACAAGGTTTATCAAAGTATATGACACTGACACTCTCCCTGCCTATCCTTCTCTCTCCCTGCACACAAGGTTTAGCAAAGAATGTGACACTGACACTCTCCCTGCCTGTCCTTCTCTCTCCCTGCACACAAGGTTTAGCAAAGAATGTGACACTGACACTGTCCCCTGCCTATCCTTCTCTCTCCCTGCACACAAGGTTTAGCAAAGAATATGACACTGACACTCTCCCTGCCTATCCTTCTCTCTCCCTACACACAAGTTTGAGGTACAAATAGCACTGACACTGTCCCTGCCTATGTAACTCTTTCCCTGTGGCGGAACACACTACACAAGGCCGCCACGCTGGCGGCCTTTTATAGTGTGGGGCGTGTGCTAAACCCCCTGAGCTATAATTGGCCACAGGCAACCTGCCTGTTGCCAATTATGGCTCTCCTAGCTGCCGGCGCTGTGATTGGCCAAGCATGCAGGGTCACAGTGCATGCTTGGCCAATCACAGCGCCGGGATTGCACTGCAATGGCGCAGTGTATTGTGGGTCGTTCGCGTCACTCGAATTTGGCGCGAACGGCCCAAATCGTTCGATGTTCGCCGAACGGTCGAACAGCCGATGTTCGAGTCGAACTTATGTTCGACTCGAACACCGAGCTCATCCCTAATCGCAACACAAAAAGTCCCTCTCAACCAAATTAGAAGACAAATTGACACAATGCAGAATTGAACTGAAATTACTTTTGGACTTTAAAATCAAAAAAGCTATTTTCTTTAAAAAAAAGTATATATTATGAACAGGGAGACAAAAGTGGGAAACAATTAGCAAAAGCCCGTAAAGACGCAACATTGGCTGGCCATATACAGACAATTAGAGACAAAAACGGCACTCCCAGACATAAACCCGAAGATATAGCTGAACTATTCCACAAATTTTACTCTAAACTATACAATCTCTCTGAGCAACACAAACCCGCCCACTTATCCCTACCGAAAAAAGACATACCGGTAATTCAAAATTTCCTGAATGACAGCAAAATGCCCGCCCTCAAAAAAGAAGATGTAGACAACCTAGAGGCGCCCATAACTATAGACAAAATTTTAGGAGCTATTAAAGACCTTAAAACAGGGAAGAGCCTAGGCCCGGATGGCTTCACCTCTCAATATTTCAAAACTTACTCACATCTACTAGTTAAACCCCTTCTATCAGCTTTTAACTTCCTAGCGAAGTATACACATAACTCCACCTCGCTACTAATGTCACACATAGCGGTGATCCCTAAGCCAGATAAAGACCATTCAGACTGCGCAAATTTTAGGCCCATATCACTCCTGAATACCGATCTTAAACTTTTAGCCAAAATATTAGCTAACAGATTAAAACCCCTTCTAGCTCAGGTTATAGGACCAGAACAGGTAGGGTTTATGCCTGGTAGGGAAGCCCATGACAACATAACTAAAGCCCTAAACTTAATAAACTATGCCCAAAATTCCAAGACAAAGGGTTTATTACTTTCCACAGATGCTGAAAAGGCTTTCGATAGGGTCTCCTGGGATTACATGATGTCTACCTGTGCTCATATTGGCCTGAATGCAAATATGTTATCATGGATCGCAGCACTCTATCGAAACCCACAAGCCAAGATAAAAATTAATAACACTTTTTCAGACCCTATACAAATCTATAATGGTACACGCCAGGGCTGTCCTCTCTCCCCACTTCTCTTTATCATTTCTTTAGAACCTCTAATCAGAACAATCAATTTGTCTAAAGATATTAAGGGACTCACGGTTGGGAACACAGAATTTAAAACAGCTGCTTATGCAGATGACTTTCTGTTCTTTCTAATATGTCCCCACACATCGATCCCCAATCTCAAAAAAATCTTTGAAACCTTCGGATTCATATCCAACTTCAAAGTAAACCAATCAAAATCTGAGGCCCTCAATCTCGGACTTCCCCCAGACCAACTGAAACTGATTATGGACAATTATTCTTTCAAATGGGAGAAAAACGCACTAAAATATTTGGGCATAAACTTAACTAGTGACATTGACTCACTTTATCAGGCCAACTATAAACCTCTGCTGACCAGAATAATCAGAGATCTCCAAAAGTGGACACCAAAAACCTTTTCATGGTTTGGCAGATCTGCGATCCTTAAAATGACAGTCCTACCTAGACTGCTGTATTTCTTTAATGCCCTCCCCATTAAAATCCCTGAAGCCTTTTTTGCCACCCTTCTCAGGGCCCAAAGGAGATTTTTATGGGCGGATAGGAAACCGAGAATAAAATTCAGCCTACTAACGGAGCCCAAAAATAGGGGCGGCATTGGCCTTCCAGACTTCAGGAAATATCACCAAGCGTCACACATCACCAGAATTATAGATTGGCACTGCCATTTTAAGACCAAAGACTGGGTTCAATTGGAACATGACCATACACCAATTCACGTTCCATTGTACCCATGGACCTCTCATTCCAAAACAAATAGGAACATAAACCATCCATTAATTGCAAACCCTATCCGCATATGGCACAAGATACCGCACAAAAATAACCTTGCCTCGATACCCGGTCCACGGACGCCAATCCCAAACAATCCTGACTTCTACCCAGGTTTTCATTTGAAGAATATTCAGAACTTCCTGGTTTCCCACTGTCTGATGGGATCGAAGGTTATACCTTTGGAAATGTTGCAAGCAGAGAGGGGTGGATCATTTCCTGGTTTCTGGCTCTACCAACAAATGAAGGATTTCCTGATGAACAGTAAACACAAACTTTCTTAATGCCTTCCCATGACGCACCTAGAGACCCTGTGCTCTGAGCGGTCACCGGTAACAAATACCACGTCCCTAGCATACTCTCTGTTGAATAATGCTCAACATTCAGACGATAACAAGCGTAAAGAAAAATGGGAACACGACCTGAAAACCAAACTCTCAGACCGACAATGGGAAAAGGCATGTATACTATCCCACAAATGCTCTTTAAGCACCAAATACCAGGAAATCTCTTATAAAATTCTCTCCCAATGGTATATCACGCCAATTAAGGCCAGGAGATGGTCCACTGAAACCTCAGATTTATGCTGGCGCTGTAACAAACATTTGGGTTCCTTTCTGCACATTTGGTGGGAATGCCCTGCAATACTTGCCTACTGGGACGAAATAAGGAAATGGATTAAACACATTACGGAGACCAATATGATTCTTGATGCAGCAGCCTGCCTGTTAAACATTAACTCTCTTTCTTTGAGTAAATACAAGAAAACACTCTGCAGATACCTTATACTTGCTGCTAAAACACTAATCCCTCTATATTGGAAGTCCTCACGCGTCCCAGGAGTCAAGGATTGGCTGAACAGGGTCCACTATATTTTCAAAATGGAAGAAATTGTAGCCATGAAACATGAAAATAGTACATCCTTCAATGAAACGTGGCAGCCATGGTTCTTATTTACTTACTCTAATGAATATAAACTTCTCATGAACTGAGAACAGATTACTAGACTCTTTAAGTACTACCCAGTAGACTTGTGCACAACGGAAAAATTTGTTCAGTTTCGGTTCGTTTCTTTCCGGTCCTGTTGATTCCTAATCATTCGTAATTTTGCTAGACGGGATTTTTCGTGTTCGGACTCATTCGTATTTTTGCAAGCGACATTTTTCGTTGAATTTTTTGTTGCTTTATAATTCGTACTTTCGGTAGAGTACATTGTTTTTCGTTGATTCTGGACACAACTCCTACTTTCGTAACTTTTTTGGGGTTCGTTGATTCGTAATTTTCCGTGTCTCTCTCACAACGACGCTGCCTATTATGCCTAATGTGCTTCGAATGGATTTGTACTTTTCTAAATACATAGCGGTTATTTGTAACGATTCGAAATCTCGTATTTTACTTTCGTTTTTTACATGCGGCTATAGGCTCCGCCCCTGTACACCATTTTGAGAGGGTTCAGCACGGTGAGGGAGAAGCAGAGAGCAGAGCAGAGTGAGTGTTATTGTGCTTCAAATGGATTCGAAATCTCGTATTTTACTTTCGTTTTTTCATGCGGCTATAGCCTCCGCCCCCTGTACACCATTTTGAGAGGGAGTTCAGCATGGTGAGGGAGAAGCAGAGAGCAGAGTGAGTGTTATTGTGCTTCGAATGGATTCATACATTCGTAACTTTTTTCATAACGAATTATGCCGAAGACCTTCGGGCATTCGCTATTTTGCGGTATAATTTATTTTGGATTTGGTTTTATTCGTAATTGCTCTGTTCGGAAATTCGAATGCTTCCGAATGTCCGAAAGTTGCTAAATTCGGACGAATTTCGATTCGTTACGAAACGAATTGCACAAGCCTACTACCCAGTCGGTATGAGAAATGTTAATAGTGTGGTTACCATCTGCTATGTTGATATTGTATCTTCTACCCATCAGTCTACCCGTCATAATCTCTAATGCTATTCGCACATCCCATTTTTAATTTTTTTTTCCACTATCCTCCCTTCCCCTCCCTATTCCCGCCCTTCCCCTCCCTATTCCCTCCCTTACCCTCCCTATTCCCTCCCTCCTTTTAACCCTTTAATTTCATTCCTCTCCCTTCCCTCCCAAATTCTGTTATTGTGCTATGTCAGTTTTCAATTCTCACCGAACCTTAATACGTATATTTCTGTATTTGTATGTCTTATACTTGTACATTGACTTAGCTTTTTCATGTTGATTTCACATGTGTTTACTTCTGTCAGATGTTTGTTCATTTTGGCTTCAATAAAAATGTTAATTGTGAAAAAAAAAAATAAAAAAAAAAATTTGTACAGTGAATCAAGCCTGTATAATGTTGTTGACCTTGCCTACAGGATCTAATCTAACAGACAATATTGATGCTTTGGGATATATAGTGCTGTCTACATTAACATCAAGAAAATACACAGTACAAAAATAGATCATACAGTTTAAATTGTGTTAAGCAGTTTTTTAATCAGTAAACTGGAAATAATTTTAACCACTTCAGGAACAGACCTTTTCACCCCCTTCCTGCCCAGACCAATTGTTAAGATTTCACTGATGCCACCCACACTTTGAATGCAAATTACTCAGTCATGCAACACTGCAAACGCATTTTTGTAATTTTTTAGACAGACCAAGCTTTCTGATATTGAATCAGAACTGGATTTTTTTAATTGTAAAAATTGTAATTGTAAAAATAAGTGCAGCGCTAAAATTATTTTTACTACTTATTATTTTTACCATTTACTACACAATTTGTCTATTGTTGTGCTGGCTTCTATATTTTGGGGTACTAGCATCCCTTTTTCTCTATTTTTTTAATGTTATATAAACAAAAAATACTGAAAATACAGAAATTTGGGCTTCATCAGTAGATCTACTGATGAAGCCCAATCAGAGGACGACACGCATATAGAGGGGAGGAGCAGAGCCCGTGACGTCACACAGTCACCATAAGTCCATGTTAGTGGTGAACGAGTGGACGTATATACTTATGCTGTTTTTATCCTTGGATCTTGTAAGTGTGCCTTATTTTGGGGCTGTTTTAATAAAGTAACAATCAGAGAGCACTATGGAGTCTATGTTTGTTATTACATGGTAGTGATCGATTTGAGAGATCATGGAGGAGTTGAAAGGAGTGACCATTATTTGAGATTTGTAACTCATCTGTGAGGTGAGTAGGGATGAGCCGAACACCCCCCCCCCCGGTTCGGATCGCACCAGAACCTGCGAACGGACCAAAAGTTTGCGCAAACTTTAGAACCCTATTAAATACAATGGACACAGATCACAAGGTGATTTGTAGAATGGCGGCGGCAATACAGACTCCGGAGTCTGTCTTTAATTTTAGCGATGACAATGGTGGAAAAACTTGCTTTGGGCATTGTGGCCACACTGGCAACAGTTGCATACAGACAAGAGCATAATTATTTTTTGAGACAGCCCTCGTCCACCAGAGTTGTCTCAATTTTTGCTATTGTTTTTATAGCCGCTTTGGTATTTTTTGTTGGTTTAGAACTCTATTTAAAAAAACGCAGAAATTGAACGCTGTCTTGCAGAAAAAGACAGCCTTGGGCTGGAAATAGACAGGCTTGGCAAAATCACGGAGGGCCTAGAGAAAGAACTTAATAGAAGGAAAGAGGCTTTGATTTAAAAAACATTTATAGGCAGGCGTGGCTTGGAAATGGCCGAGTGAGGAAGCACATCTTCAGAGCTCCTCACATCCAGCAGCTATATTAGCCTGATTTGGCGGATTCTTACCTTCCACACGGCCCATAACGGTATGTCCCGGAACCGGAGAGCCTCCTCCAGAACTAGAGCCCTCGCACAGTACAGTACCGGCTCCATAGGCTCCTATTTCGGCGGCGGAACACAGCCGCGTGGAGGGACATCTAAAATAGCGGCCGGGAAAGACAAGGGGACGGAAGCTGCAGTGAAGACCACAGATAAACCTCCGGCACAGCCGCAGCACGGAGGGTCTCCCATCCAGACACCGCAATTGGTAAGGGATGCGACCCCCCCTGAATCCCCTGGCTCTTCAGCCTCACGTGGTCTGGGCTCAGACATGTCTGAACTGGTAGGGGACAAAGACTTGAGGCAGCACATTTGGTCTTTTCCTACAAGAGAGGACCTGGATCGCTTTGCCACAAGAGTAGAAAAGGCCTTTAGGCAGGACATAGAGCAGCTGAAAACTGACACTACTCAGCTTGGCAGCAGGTTGGAGACTTTGGAGCAGACTGTGGAGGAAGCACTGCCTGTTATAACCCAGCTTAGGGATAAGTGTGCAGCTCAGGATCACCACATAGAGACCCTAATCTCACAACTTGATGATTATGAGAATCGCAGTCGCAGGTCCAATATACGCATACGGGGGTTACCAGAGGCAAAGGGGGCCAAAGATATCGTTCCCACTTTGCAAGGCATATTCAAGGAACTATTAGGCCTCTCCCCCAATGAGAATGTGGAGATTGATAGAGCGCACAGGGCTCTCAAACCCCCCTCACAGGATGCAGACAACCCGCGTGACATAATTTGTAAGCTCCACCGTTATACAGTCAAAGATCAGATCATGCAGCTTATGCGCAGACGCCCCTTTTTTTACTTTGATGGAGCCCGTTTGTTCTTTTACCAGGACTTGTCACGCCGCACCTTGATGCAGCGCAGGGCGCTATACCCCCTGCTGGAATCACTACGCTCAGCGGGCATCATCTATAGGTGGGAGTTCCCCTTATGTCTCCATGCAAACAGGGACGGCAAGTCAGCCATCTTACGCAATAAGGATGACCTCCCGCATTTCCTGTCGCAACTGAAGCTGGGACCTGTTGACTTTCCAGACTGGAGACTATCCATGGATATTCCGATGATGCAAGCACCCCAGTCCTGGCAGCAGGTTCGGTCAAAACAGAACTCCCGGACCCGCAAATGCTCTTCCTCTACAGCGGCGAGGGAAGTGTCCCCCGCAGGGGACTGAAGGCCCACAAGGACCCTCACATTTCCAGGAATAGCCCACAGACAGCCCCTGAACTTATCCACTGACTGATTATGGCAACTCCTGTCATATAGGAATGCGGACTGTGCAACACAGACACCTTCCCAGGAACCTCCTGCCTTATTGTATTTTATAAAAAAAAAAAAAATCTTTATCACCCCCCCTTGTTGGATTGTTTTCTATCTCCTTTGGTTACTCAAAGTAATGCTTAGACAAGGGCACATAGACAGTCTGGCTGTTCCTGGACCTCGGCATTAATTAAACTTTACCAGGCACCCTGGTGCGTCCAGGGCCCCACCGAGATGCTGAATCCCCGGACATCACACACTTCTACCTTTGTGGGGAGCTGGAACCTCCTGGCTTTCCATGTCTGATCACGACTCCCACATAGGTTTACCCATTTTGGGTGTTAGCCCGGATATGGGCACTTTGCCTCGCATCTGCGGCCCCCCTCCGTCGGGGGGGCGGCATGAGCTGGGCAAACAGGATTGGGTACCACCACATATGTCCTTCAAGGCATCCGTGGACCCACAATGTGTTTTTTATGTTATGCTGATGTTTTTTGTTTTGATACCCCTCCCCTCTTCCTCTTCTTTTCTTTTCACCTTCTTGCTCTCTTTTTTTTTTCATTCTCACTTTTGTTCAGAAGGCGGATCTGTTCTCGCCGGTCTTGATGGAATGGAGGTGGACGCCTGGATGACTCTCTCTGCCGCACCATGGCTACGATCAAGGTAGTGTCATATAATGTACGTGGTATGTGCTCCCCCAACAAGCAGAATAGGCTCTGGTTAGAACTGAAAAGACTGGGGGCCCAGGTGATTTTCCTACAGGAGACTCATTTTACTGACACCTCACTCCCGAAATTACCCACCCATTTGTTCTCGCAATAGTACCTTAGCAACTCCCCACAGCCTAAATCCAGGGGTACGGCCATCGCTATTCACAAACACTGTCAGTTTCTACCCTCAGACCACAGGGCAGACCCCCAGGGACATTACGTGTTCTTGAAGGGCACAATAATGGGACAAAAATACACCTTTGCTACCCTATACGCCCCCAATGCACAACAACTCACGTTTGTTGATCAGGTCCTCGCTCAGCTGGCAGACTTCCGGGAGGGCAGACTGATCCTGGGAGGGGATTTCAATGTTAGCCCTGACCCTCTGTTGGATACCACAGCAAGCAGATCTGCCCATTCTCACGCCTTCTTGAGACACTTTAGAAAGACCCTTCAGGGCCATACATTGGTGGATTGCTGGAGAGCACTCCACGCCTCTGAGAAGGACTATAGCTACTTTTCCAGTGTGCACAAAGTGTACACTAGAATTGACTTGTTGCTAGTGGACCAAGATACTCTTGACTTACTACTGGGGGCGACCATAGAACCAATCACCATATCTGACCATGCCCCAGTGACACTCACTCTCTCCTTAACACAAGCTCTTGTCAAGGCGAGGACCTGGAAACTAAACGAAAATTTGCTAGATGACATAGGGGTGGTGGCAGGGGTGCAGGAGACTTTGTCGCACTACTTCGCTGAAAACGCCAACGGGGAAGTCAGCGACGGAATTCTTTGGAAAGGCCACAAAGCAGTGGTTCGTGGCACTTTTATTGCCATGGGAGCCAAGCTTAATAAGGAGAGGCAGGCATGTTTCCAGAGAGAACTGCAGGCGTTACGAACAGCTGAGCTCAGCCATAGACGGACATCAGATCCTGTTGAGCTCCGCCGTCTGGGAGAACTCAGACAGCTTTTCTCAAAATTGCTTGACCGTAAAATTAACCGTAAACTACGCTACATGGCCCATACATACTATGAGCACGGCAATAAGTGTGGCCGGTTGCTGGCACGCGCTCTCTGGAAAAAGAGACTCTTGGCCCATGTCCATAAACTACTCTCCCCTTCAGGTGAGCCAGCACAGCACACCTCTAAAATTGCATCCATGTTTCGCGATTACTACGAGTAGCTATACAATCTGGATTCCGCCTCCTCGCCGGCAGATGTAACACTTAAACAGACCCGAATCACCACATACCTCTCCTCAATAGGGCTCCCTGCTCTGACCCCTGAACAGGCAACGGGCCTGGAACATCCTATCACCCCAGTAGAATTATTGGCCACTATCAAATCTCTGCCCTCTGGCAAAAGCCCTGGGCCTGACGGCTTCACTAGGGCATATTACTTTATGATAAGTTACAGGCCCCTTTCTGTGCCCTCCTTAACTCCTTGGTGACCCCCGGACACCTTCCTCAGGAGACTTCGTTGGCACACATCACTGTGCTCCCAAAAGAGGGTAAGGACCCCACCCAACCACCGAGTTACCGCCCAATTTCTCTTTTAAACACAGACCTAAAGATCTTTTCTAATATTCTGGCTAACCGCTTAAAACATCTACTCCCTGACTTAATACATGCAGATCAGACTGGGTTTATAGTGGGTCGAGAGGCCAGGGACAATTCCAACCGGGCCATACAGCTTGTCCACTGGGTATGCACACGCGATCGGATGCCTCCTGATTTTGTCCACCGACGCGGAGAAGGCATTCGATCGCGTGGACTGGGATTTCTCAACGCGGTTCTTAGGAACTCCGGCTTAGGCCCACACATGTTGCACTGGATCTCTACACTCTACGTGTCCCCTACTGCCCAGGTTAAGGTGAATGGTGGCCTCTCCGCAGTGTTCCCTATCTGGAATGGCACGAGATAGGGATACCCGCTTTCGCCCCTCCTGTTTGCGATGGTCTTGGAACCGTTGCTGCAGAGGGTCAGAACAAATCAAAATATCAAGGGGGTGCACGCGGGCTCCCTTGAGCATAAACTCTCTGCTTATGCAGATGACATACTTTTCCATGTTGTCGACCCCCTTGTCTCGTTGCCGAACTTGATGGGAGAACTGACTGCGTATAGCGAAGTGTCCAACTTCCGGATAAATTATTCAAAGTCAGAGATATTACCGATCACTATCCCACAAACTTTAGCATCCTCCCTGGGGGATTCCTTCCCCTTTACATGGTCCACCTCCTCTATGAAATATTTGGGGATCCAGCTTACAAATCGCCTCGACTCACTATACACACACAACTATGTCCCCCTATTACAGAGGATCACTCAGGACCTCCAGGCATGGGATAAGGCACTATTTACTTGGGTTGGCCGGACAAATATTTTGAAAATGACTGTACTACCACGTATCTTATTTCTCCTGCAAACGGTACCAATACACCTACCAAAATGCTTCTTTGCGGACCTTCGCAGCCTTTTTATTAAATTTGTATGGGGGGGGGGGGTAAGAGACCTCGACTCACCATGGCAACGCTACAAAGATCCAAGCTAAGAGGGGGCCTAGGTATACCTAACATTCTCCAATACTACCAGGCGATTGCGCTACAATGTATCCTGAATTGGAAGTTCCATACGGCCTTTAAGCTGTGGGTTCCCCTGGAGAAGACAATGGCGGGGCGGGACTTGTCCTACACGCCCTGGGTCCCTGCGGGCGATAGGGGGCTCTCGGACTGGGTCTTTCCACTAACAACCCACTCCCTGCGGATGTGGGACAAAATTAATGACTGCCTAGCACTGGCGCCACGGACGTCTCCGCTGGCGCCAGTGGGTGGATACCCATGGTTTTCTCCTGGCGAACTGAAAGCTTCTCTCGGAACTTGGGCAAGCGACGGAATCGTTAGTCTGGCAAGGTTTGTAGAAGGCGGCGTCCTGACGCCACTAGATACCTTACGTGATAGGTACGGCAGCTTCCCCTTTGACTTTTGGAGACACCGCCAGTTGGACACTTTCATAACTAAATGCCACAAACTAGCACGGATTAGGACCACTCTGACTGACTTTGAAAGTATGTGGGCATCTGCGGACCCACTGCCCCATATTATCTCAGCACTATACGGGATGCTAGAATCCGCGACGCCTAACCCCACACCACATTACAACAGGGAATGGGAAAGGGACCTCCAGTCCGACTTTACTGAGGAACAACTTCACCACCTCTTCCGCTTAACCCATTTGAACTCTGTAGATGCTAAGACCCAAGAAAACAACTACAAATTACTGACATGGTGGTACAGGGTACCTACTACTCTTGATAGAATTTTCCCTACTGCCTCTGATAGGGGATGTGGACAGAAGGGCACGTTCCTCCACATTTGGTGGGAGTGCCCAGTGCTCCGGCCGTTTTGGGATGTAGTCGGCAGACACATATCTGAGGGTCTGGGTATTGATATCTCGGCCCTGCCTAAACATTTCCTGCTCCATGTCCCCCCTATTCCCCTGTCGCGTTATAAACAAAGTGCTCTCCCCCACCTCCTCAACGCAGCAAAACGCCTCATACCAATTCACTGGAAAAGCTTGCATATTCCAAGCGAGCAGGACTGGTTGGGGAAGGTAGGGGAGATCATGGAGGCAGAGAGCTGGCTCGTGGACTGCAGAGACACTCGCAAAAGATTTGACCTTACTTGGGCAGCTTGGAAAGCCCACGTACATGACACAGCCACGATCTCTTCAAGTTTAGACGTTGCATTACTTTCCTTAGCAGATCCCTCCTTCGGGAGACTCGTCCAGGCGCACCGTCAGTCAACCTCCACGGACTCCACTTGATAGTGGACTCATCTCTTCAGCTAACCCGGTGAGAGCTGGTCCACATGCCTTCATGCTCTTCACTATTCCTTCTTTTCCCCTTTACCTTTTTTGTTTTCTACCTCACTTTCAACTTTCTTTTTTTCCCTCCTTCTCTCCTATGTTTATGGTGTATTTGTTTTGTTCAGTTTTTTTTTTTAATGTGATGTTCCCTTGGGGCACCTGGGTGATCTTTTTGGGCTACCAGGATGGTCTTCAGGTTTCTGACTGTCCTGGGCACCTTAAACTCACTCAGGACGCTTATCAGCAAGGGAGTTAAATTGCAACTACCATAGAACTAGAGCATATGGCCACCCTTCCCCCGCCAGATTGGAGGGGAGGCCTGCCCTCATGGATCGAATGTCCGGGGCAGGCAGGGGGCCTTTTGTTCACGTTTCACCGACAGATGTTTCTCCCTGTTAATATGGCTGTCCGTGTTCGGACCATGCTACCCAAACCCCCTGGTGTTCCTCACCCCCCCCCCCTTTTTTTTTTCTCCCTCCCCCTAGCCTTATGTCCCCTACCTCACTCCCTATCCTCTTCCCTCTCTCCCCCTTGTTGTGTTGGCTATGTTGAAATGTCAAATTGTTCATATAAATTTAAAATGAAAATAAAGATTATACAAAAAAAATACAATGGACACGAACGTTCGAAATCAAAAGTGCTAATTATAACAGCTAATATGCAAGTTATTGTCCTAAAAAGGGTTTGGGGACCCGGGTCCTGCCCCAGGGGACATGTATTAATGCAAAAAGAAGTTTTAAAAACTGCAGTTTTTTCGGAAGCAGTGATTTAGTGATGCATAAAGTGAAAAAAAAGTGAAATATTCCTTTAAATATCGTACCCGGGGGGGTGTCTAAAGTATGCCTGTGAAGTAGCACGTGTTTTCCGTGTTTAGAACTGTCCCTGCACAAAATGACATTCAGCATAACAGGATAGTCACTCAGCATCAGCATAGGCAGTCTTGTAGGGATCTGACATTTCCCAAAAAAAATTTCGGTTACATCAGCATCAGGTGCTTGGTAGCTGGTGGTGATCCAAGACTGATTCATTTTTTTTTTTTTTTTTTTTTAATGTTTAATAATTTTTATTTGAAGTTTTAAATGATAACAGAAGATAATCAAACAATCAGGTAATACAGTGCATTAACTAAGTGTGTGACCTTATCAGCATAAGTTCCTATAGAAGAAACATAGGTGAGTCATGTGAGGTACTTCAAGCTAGATCATCCTAGCATTACTATCTTATCGAAACAGCATGCTCTACCATAACCAGTCGGAGAGATACTCAAAACTAAGTAAGCACTGTGACTCCAGCCCCCGGGACGCCCCTTAGGGATCACACTGCATCCCAGAAGGTGGAGAATCCAGCACCCAGAAAGCGTCTACCAGCCTGGTATGTTAGTCAAGATGAGTAGCCGAAGCACCTCCACCATGTGACTAAGCGTAAGGTTTTCATGTTACAATATGAGGTCAATATGCTCAGCTAGTAAATGGAGAGTCAACAAGAACGAATACAAACCACAGATCAGTAAAATAATCCTAAGAAGAACAGCGTGATCATATTAAGCGTAATAACCCAGAGATGCCAAGGGAGGCAGAAGAAAGGAGAAGAGGTATAAACGTGTGAAGGAAAAGGGGGAGCTGGGGGAATACTCACATGCTAGGAATGTGAGACGCGACTGCTCAGAAATCCAGGTTGGACTCCTGTTATAAGAGAAACATTGCATGAGGTGGCCCAAGGTTCCCATGTGGCCATAAATTTTTCAGTCTTGTCATTAAGTTTGGCAACAATTTGCTCTTGTACCATGATCCAGGATACCTTCCTCCTGAATCCTGTAAATGAGACGGTGGGTTTCTTCCAGGCCTTGGCTATGGTTAATTTGGCTCCTAGTAATATAAAAAATGAAAGTGTCTGGGAGTGTTTGGGCATATTGGGAAAAGTATGGTTTAGAAGTGCTATATTGGGCTGTGGAGTTGTCTGTACTCCCGTCAGAGCTCTAATGGTGCAAAATACTTTGCGCCAGAAAGATCTGATGCGCGGGCATGACCACCAAGTATGGAACATAGTGCCCTCTAGTCCGCAGCCTCTAAAGCATACTGGGGAAGTGCCTGCATACATTATAGCCAACCTGGAAGGAACTTAGTACCACCGGACCAGTACTTTCAGACTAGCTTCGATCAGAGAGACATTGAGTATACCTTTAAACAAACGCTTCGATGCACGGAACCATACCTCAGTGTCCCATGAGCCATCCATATCCGCCTCCCAACTCTGAGCGTAGGTGGGCTTGGTCAATCTAGTCGACAGGGTCGTGTAAATTAACGAGATACCTCCCCTCTGATCCATTGTGTTCGAGCACCAGTGTTCATAGGGTGTAATCGTAGGAGCGACTGTCTTGTTATTCCAAATGGAGTGCAGGAAGTGAGAGATTTGGGAGAATCTAAAATACTCAGAGTCGGGCATATCTAGTCTCTTTTTGCAGTGGGATAAAGAAATGGGCCCCGCAGGAGAGAGAAAGTGGCCAATTCGGTATAAACCCTTATCTGTCCACCATTTAAATGCCCCAATGTTCATTCCCGGCAAGAAGTCCGTGTTATGGAACAGGTGGGCTAGGGGTTTCAGCGTGGACGTCACTGATGTGTGATTATATAATCGGGAACATAGAGCAACAGAGTGGGAGAGTGTGGGGGATAAAAACGCAGGTCTGGCCTTCGGGTCACAACATAACAGGTAGTCAATGGTGTTCGATGGGACCGCTTGCCTTTCCATAGAGAGACAGTCCGGCTTCTGGCCCCTCGAGAAGACCATTGAGATTTGTGCGAGTTGAGCCGCCTGGTAGTAATTCCAAAGATTCGGGAGACCCAAGCCTCCCTGTGATTTTAGGCAGAAGAGGATACTCGAGGGACATCTGTATCCTTTGTTGCCCCAGATAAAGCGAACAACCTCAGACTGAAATTTACCCAGAACCTGTTTCTTGATCGAGATTGGGAGGGATCGGAATAAATACAGCATACGTGGGAGAAGAGTCATCTTAATCGCATGGATCCTGCCGAGCCAGGATAGTCCGCTTCTCGACCACTTATTCATGTCATCTCTACATTTCTGCATCATAGGGGGATAATTCGCCTTAAAGAGGTTGCTGATGTTGGAGGTCAGCTTGACACCCAAGTATGGGATCGCCCCGGATGCCCAGACCAAATTAAAGTTTTTAGAAAGTAGTAACCGAACATCCTGCGGAACATTAAAGTTTAGTGCCGTCGATTTACTCATATTTACTTTCAAGCCCGATACCTCACTGAAGACCTTCAATATTTTAAGAACTGCCGGGGTAGATGTTAGTGGGGAGGTCACGAATAGGAGGAGGTCATCAGCGTACAGTGCGCACTTATGTTCTCGGGGCCCGCACATGACCCCCCTAAAGTCAGGGTTCGATCTGAGAGCTATGGCTAAAGTCTCGATGGCTATTGCAAAAAGGAGGGGAGAGAGTGGACAGCCCTGTCTGGTACCCCTGCTTATGACGAAAGATTCCGAGTGCCTCCCCATCAGGCGCACCTGGGCAGTGGGTTGAGAGTAAAGTGCGAGTATTAGATTTAGGAAGTACGGTCCAAAACCCCATCTCTCCAGGACACCAGACAGATATGCCCAATCTATGGAATCAAATGCTTTGTGTAGATCTATGGAGAGCAAGTAACCTTTTTGTTGGGTTCCCCCATCCCACTGAGACTGTAAAAGTGAAACAATGTCAATGGTCCGTTTAATTTGGTCCGGGCCCTGTCTCCCAGGGATGAAGCCCACCTGATCTTTGTGAATGTATGAGGCGATGAAGCCAGACATTCTATTAGCTATAATCTTGGTCATAATCTTAATATCGTTATTAATAAGCGAGATCGGTCGATAATTGCACACCTCACTAGGGTCCTTATCAGGTTTGGGTATGACCGAGATATAAGCCGCGTTTAGGTCTGTTCCCAATTGAGCCCCATCCCTGAGAGAGTTGAAGAACCGGGCCAAATGCGGAGCCAGAGTCAGGCCAAATTTTTTATAATACCCAGTCGAAAAGCCATCTGGGCCGGGGGAGGACCCCACTTTAAGCAATTTAATCGTAGCCATGACTTCCTCTTGGGTGAACGGGCTCTCGAGGATGTCTCTATGTTCATCCGTCAGGGAGGGGAATTGTAGGTCTTGAAAAAAGTCGTCGTCGTGCTTACTGTGGGTCTGTTGTTTCTGTTTGTAAAGGTCAGAGTAGAACCGTAGAAACGTGTCCATAATTTTAGCCGGGTTCTGTGTCAAATCCCCCGCTACTGTCCGGATTTTAGGGAAAGCTAAAGAGCGGTGTTTAGGGGTAAGTTTTACTGCCAATTTAGAACCTATCCTGTCCTTCTGGGAATAGAACCTTGCCCCGGACCATCTAAGGTGTCGTTCTGCCGCTGTCGTCAGGTTTAGGTTAAGGAGAACCCTAGCTCTGTCTAGATTTGCTAAGGAACAGGTCGTAGGGTTACGTTTATGCGCTTTAGCCAGGGAGTGGAATTCTTCTGTGAGCCTGAGTGTATCTGCCCTGTGTTCCTTTTTGAGTTTTGAGGACAATTGAATGAGTATCCCCCTGATGACCGATTTGTGTGCCGCCCATACGGTAGAAGGGGAGACTTCCTCCGTTGCATTTATCAGGAAATATTCCTTAATAGCTGTCTCCACTAATGAATATTGAATTGGGTCATTCAATAGGGATTCTTGTAACCGCCAGCGCGGTGTGTCTCTTTTTCCCGACGACCGCAGAGTGATTACAGTGACCATCGAGTGATCTGACAGCGGGGATTCTATTATTTTGGAACGTATAAGTAGAGGAATTGTATATGAGTGTGTGAAAATGTGATCTATCCTGGCAAAGGATTTGTGTGGGGCTGAGTAGTGCGTGTAGTCTTTTGTGCGAGGGTTAGCCTCCCGCCACGCATCCACGAGTCCTGCCTCATGGATCAGTTTTGCTATGTTTGTACTCTGATTGGAAGGACGTTTGGGCTTGGTTGTCCCATCTGCCAGTTTATCTAGGGCAAGATCAAAGGCTATATTAGAATCACCTCCAATGAAGACTGACCCTTTGAGATGTGGTTTCAGCGTCCGTATAAGGGAATCAAAAAAGGGCTTTTGGCCCTTGTTAGGGGCATAGTAGGACACAAATGTGTACTGCTCTCCATCTATGTGACCGGATACCAAAATATATCGCCCCAGGGGGTCTACTACAGTTTCTGGCTGAGAGAGGTTGATGTGTTTGGCGAAGCATACCGCCACCCCTTTTGTCTTATTATCTGCTGATGCCAGGAAAAATTGTGGGAAGCATTGATGTAGGAAAGAGGGTTTGAATGTGGACGGGAAGTGGGTTTCCTGTAACAGGAGTATATCGGCTTGCATGGAGTGGTATTGTTGGAAGACCTTCCTGCGTTTTACGGGGGAATTGAGGCCCTGTGTGTTATGTGAGACTATTTTAAGTGTGGGCATGGGATGGTTTGCATTAGTCATGGATCAGAGGGGATGAGTCTATGATAAGGCTCAGTTGCTTACCTTGTCCCTGGGAGAGGAAGACCCCGGCAGGCCGTGTGAGCAGGCAGAGCGAAATTCCGTCGTCAGAGATGGGAGGAAGGATGTGTTCATGGATCCTGAGAGCATTCCGTCGAGCATGAGTGAGAAGAGGCGAAAGGATGAAAAGAGAGAGAAAGAGAAAAAATGGGGTTATACAATTGTAAGCCAAACTGTACCGTCTGTCCTTCAAAGTCAACTTAAACAAATTCCGAATTGGGAGGTCCCCCGACCCCCACCCCCCCCCCCCGGAGTTGTATGGGCTGGCCATAACACACTCCTTCAACCTGAGAGGTCCAGAAAACCCCAGTCACGGGGATTCCTGATCGGAACCCAGGAGCACCAATAGTGCTCTAGATTCCTAGGGTAGGTGCACTGAGTCCACCACAGCCCAGTCACCTGGTAACATATTAATCTTAAGGCTGGAGGTAGCCCATAATATCAACTAAACAGAGCGCCCTAAGTAAGTGAGCCAATAATGCAAGAGACAGCCCCTACCATTCCTCCCGACTCCCGCCCCCTCCCCCCAACCTCCCCCTATAGTGGGAGGCCGACTGATTCATTTTTATGAAGGTCGGTCGATCGACCGAGTCAGTGGACATGTGCACTCTGTGATCGGTTACAAAGCCTCCAGCAGCACTGAATGTGCGTTCCGAAAAAACGCCGGATGCAGGACAGGCCAGTACCTCAATTGCATACTGTGCAAGCTCTGGCCAGTGATCCATCCTCAAGACCCAGTAACCCTGAGGATTTTCGGTGGGAAATGTGTCCAAGTCTGATGTTGCCCCTAAGTATTCCTGCAACATGTAAACCAGACGCTGGCGATGGTTGCTGGAAGCGATCATACCTTGGGGCTGCGTACTAAAAAATTGTCAGGCGCATCGGTCAGACGGCCACCTTCTCCACCGCTCCTTCTTTGACTGACCGGAGCCTCAGCAACACGTTGTCCAGGACCAGGAATTTGTAACCTCCCAGTCTCTGGGAACGCGTTGCACAGACCTTTCTGCAAGGCCTCCCGAAGATGCTTCATCCTCTGCTCCCTCTGCGACGCCAAGATGAGGTCCGCAACCTTACCCCTGTAACGTGTATCAAGAAGGGTTGCCACCCAGTAAATATCCCTCTCCTTGATCGCACGAATATGAGGATCCTTCCGCAGGCTTTGCAGGATCAGGGAGGCCATGCAGCGTAGGTTTGCTGAGGCATTCGGTGCGGAGTGCTTTGGGTCACTGAGGATGACATGATCCGCAGCCACCTCCTCCCAGCCACGTACAAGTCCATGGGTGTCTTGGGACTGTAATTGATCCCTTGAAGACTGCTGCTGATGCTGAGTGCTAGGCTTCACCTCCATGCTGACACAATAATCATCCTCCTCGTCCTCTTCCTGTGTGATAGCCGGGCCAGCAGCAACACTGTCTGGATAATGGGGGCCTTGAGAGGTAAGGAAGTCCTCCACTTCCTGCCTCTGTTCTGCCTCAAGTGCCCTGTCCATTATTCCATGCAGCGTGTGCTCCAACAGGTGGACAAGAGGGACAGTGTCACTGATGCATGCACTTTCACTGCTCACCATCCTCGTGGCCTCCTCAAATGGTGCCAGGACAGTGCATGCATCCCTGATCATGGCCCACTGGCGTGGGGAAAAAATCCAAGCTCCCCTGACCCTGTCCTGGTGCCATATTGCAACAGATACTCATTGATGGCCCTCTGCTGCATGTGCAGCCACTACAGCATGGCCAACGTAGAGTTCCACCTGGTGGGCATGTTACAGATTAGGCGGTTCTTGGGCAGATTGTAATCCTTTTGCAGGTCAGCCAGCCGAGCACTGGCATTATATTACCGGCGGAAATGCCCACAGACTTTCCTGGCCTGCTTCAGGACCTCCTGTAAGCCTGGGTACCTGCCCAAGAACCGCTGCACCACCAAGTTAAGGACGTGAGCCAAACAGGGCACATGGGTCAGTTGTCCCTGTCGGAGGGTGGAGAGGAGGTTGGTGCCATTGTCACAAGCCACCTTTCCTGAATTAAGCAGGCATGGCATCAACCACCTCTGAGCCTGCCCCTGCAGAGCTGACAGAATCTCTGCCCCAGTGTGGCTCCTGTCCCCCAAGCACACCAGCTCAAGCACCGCATGGCATCTTTTTGCCTGCGTACTTGCGTAGCCCCTTGAATGCCTACGGAGCACCGCTGGTTCAGAGTACAAAGCACAGGTAGAGGCCATGGAGGAAGAAGAAGAGGAGGGGGTGGACGAGAGAGGTGTGTCAGAATCACCAGTAGTAACATTTTGGAGGCGTGGTGGCGGAACAACCTCCAACACTACTGCACCTTGTCCTGCATCCTTCCCAGCTGCCAGCAGAGTCACCCAATGCGCCGTGAAAGATAGGTAACATCCCTGTCCATGCCTGCTGGACCATGAGTCAACGGTAATATGCACCTTACCTCTGACCAACCTGTCCAGCGAGGCCAATACATTGCCTTCCACATGCCGGTAGAGAGCCGGAATCGCCTTCCGTGAGAAAAAGTGGCGTTTGGGAACCTGCCACTGAGGAAACGCACATTCCACAAACTCACGGACGAGTCTACCAACTGAAAAGGCAGCAGTTGAAGTGCTAGCAATTTAGCCAAGCTTGCATTCAACCGCTGGCATGTGGATGGCTGGGAGCAAACTTCTTTCGGTGGTGCAGCAGCTGGGGCAGGGAAATTTGCCTGGTACAATCGGACGTCGGTGTACCGATAGCAGATTGTCCGCAAGTATTTGGCTGTGAAACACCTAATTCTACACTTTCATTCCTCTCAGTGCAGGTTTCAGAGAGGACTGAAGGTATAGTGGGGTTGGAGATCCCAGCTGATGAGGAGCAAGGAGAGGTCCGCTTTGTTCTTTGGTGTGGGTCTTTTAGGTAAGCTTGCCAACGGACTGCATGGCAGGTCAACATATGTCTGGTGAAGCATGTGGTGCCGAAGCGGCTGATGTTTTGGCCACGCGAGATACGCTTTAGACATATGTTGCAAATGGCAATGGTGCGATCTGCTGCACAAGTCTGAAAAAAGGCCCACACCAAAGAACTTTTGGAATAACGCGCAGAGACAGCAGCGGCCTGCACATGCAGAGCTCTGCGGTGTGATGGAGTCAGTGTGCTGCCCTTAAGCTGGCCCCTGGAGGGCATTCTGCCTCGTTGGAGATGTGCCTCTTCCTCCTCCTCCTCTCTCCTATCAGGCACCCACGTGGAGTCAGTGACCTCATCATCCCCTCCCTCCTCATCACTGGAGCAAAGCTGGCAGTATGCTGCAGCTGGGGGAACATGACTGCCAGATAGTTGTCCTTGTTGGGCACCCACTCTCGGGCTCACGTTACTACCCCCTCTCTCTGGGCTCAGGTTACTGCCTTCCTCCAGCTGGGTTCCATCATCGGATCCTTCAAAACGCTGGGCATCCTCCAGGAGCATGTACCCAAGACCTTGCTCAAACCGTTCAGGGGACTCCTCAAGAGGACATGGTGGGGCTAGGAAAGGAGTGACTGATGCCATTGAACCGAGGGAAGAGGCCGCTTTGGCAGCTGCTTTGTCAGACAAAGTACCCTGAGCCTGGGTGAGAGAGGACAAGGAGGATGGGGACGGCTTGGTCATCCACTCTACCAAGTCTTGGGCATGTTGCGGCTCAACATGGCCAGCTGCCGAAAAGAAGGACAAGCGTGTCCCACGGCCACGTGCTGATGAGGATGCACCGTGTCTATGACCAGCACTGTTGCCTCTAGACACAGAGCCTGCTTTCCCTCTTTTATTGCCTCGTGACTGTCTGCCTCTCCTTGTTTACCTTCCAGACATACTAATGGCCTGCAGTGAGATGTAGCTGCACAAAGGTGGGATGTATATATATATATATATATATATATATATATTGTGAGGGGGTTAACTCGGTAGCGGGTGTGTGTGACCCCCTGGTTGGGCTCCCCACACAAAAACAGGGCCAGCAGACGGAGGTTGTGGTTTTCAAAATCAAAAGGTGCGGTTTATTTCTCTATGTACAGTGACAAAAACACAGCAAAGCCAAAAAGAAACATAAACAAAATAAATCCTGGTCAGTTTGACCTCTGACTAAACATGCAGGTTTCCTAAACTAACAACTGGGATCAGCCTGGTGCTGTCCTAGTCCCTAAGTCCCTGGTTTAGTAAAAGTCCAAACAAATAGCCACACAGGCTTTGCCTCACCGCACAGGGGTTCACTCTCCCTAGACAGTCCACACAGGTCTGGTTCCAGGCATGAGCTAACACCTAATGAAGCTGGGAGTTTTTATAAAGGCCTTAAATGAGCTGACAAGCTTCAGCTGGTCTCATCAACTCCCTGCCTGCACGACGCCCAGCCCTCTCTCTAGAGGTATGAGTCATCCATGAGCCCACTAGCCTCAGCTGGGCTTCATCAACTCCCTAGTTGTATAAGTCGGCATAAAGCCTGAATCTGGGAGAAATATATCTACCCCCCTGGATGCAACCAGGTGACTTTACCTTCCTGCTGTCACATACCCCCCCCTCTTGTTTTAACCTTGGGGTTGGAACACCAGCAATCAGGCATTCATGTACTCGAGACAAAGCATCCACATTCCCCATTTGAACGCCAGGGCGATGCTTTACTGTGAAGTTGAATTCCTGTAGGGCCAGGAACCACCTATTCACTCTTCTATTTGTCTCCTTGTTTTGAGCCATCCACTTTAACGGAGCGTGATCCGTAACCATGTCAAAGTGCCTACCTAGCAGATAGTACCGAAGGGAATCTAGAGCCCACTTCACCGCTAAACACTCCTTTTCAACCGTGGCGTAATTTACCTCATGGGACTTCAACTTCCTGCTGAGGTAAATGACTGGGTGCTCTTCCCCGTTCCAGACCTGGGACAATACTGCTCCTAACCCCACATCTGACGCATCACTTTGTACGACAAAGTCTTTAGAGAAGTCGGGTGAGTACAACACTGGCTGGCTACATAAGGCTTGTTTCAAGAATTGGAATGCTGCCTCAGCCTCGGGGGTCCATTTAATCATGACCGACCCTTTCCCTTTCGTCAGGTTGGTTAGGGGCACAGCCTTAGAAGCAAAGTGGGGAATGAAGCGCCGATAATAACCCGCGATTCCCAGAAAGGCCCGTACCTGCTTCTTGCTGTTGGGACGTGGCCAACTCTGGATGGCCTCGACTTTGTTGAGTTGGGGTTTTATCACTCCCCTGCCAATGGTGTACCCAAGATATTTGGCCTCCTCCTGCCCAATGGTACACTTCTTGGGGTTAGCCGTAAACCCCGCTTCCCGGATAGAGTCTAGGACTGCTTGCACTTTTGGCAGATGTGAGGCCCAATCTGTGCTATGGACAATTACGTCATCCAGGTAAGCCGCAGCATACTTCCGATGGGGCCTCAGTATCTGGTCCATTTTCCGCTGGAATGTGGCCGGCGCATTCTGTAACCCGAACGGCATTCTCTTATATTGGAACGCCCCGTCTGGGGTTACAAATGCGGTTTTCTCTTTGGCCGACTTGGCCAGGGGAATTTGCCAATACCCTTTTGTGAGGTCAAGAGTCGTCATGTATCGGGCTGTTCCCAGCCGGTCGATCAACTCATCTATACGTGGCATGGGGTAGGTGTCAAATTTTGTAACTTTGTTCAACTGACGAAAATCGTTACAAAATCGCCAGCTCCCATCCGGTTTAGGCACCAACACAATGGGACTAGACCAATCACTTTGGGACTCCTCTATCACCCCTAAGTTCAGCTTTTTCTGTACTTCCTCCCGTATTGCCTCCCGTCGGGCCTCTGGGATCCGATAGGGTTTTAACTTCACCCTTTCACCGGGCGGGGTAATAATATCATGCTCTACCCCAGATGTTTGTCCCGGCAGCTCAGAGAACACCTCCTTGTTGCGAAGCACAAACTCCTTAACCTCCTGTTGTTGGGGTTGTGACAAGGTGGCTGCTATTCCAACCTCCGGAATCACGCAACCAGTTTGAGCTGGTGACCAAGTTTCTGCGACTAGGGACTCTCTATCCCTCCAGGCTTTCAACAGATTAACTTGATATATCTGTTCGGGCTTTCGCCTTCCTGGTTGTCTGACCTTGTAATTCACTTCGCTCACTTTTTCCATTATCTCGTAGGGGCCTTGCCATTTGGCAAGGAATTTACTTTCAACCGTAGGGACAAGTACCAATATCCTATCCCCCGGGGAAAAGGTACGGGTCTTTGCTCCACGGTTGTACACTCTCTGCTGTGCCAACTGCGCTTGGGCCAAATGTTCCTTCACGATGGGCATTACCTGTGCAATTCGATCTTGCATCAGGGCGACATGCTCAATCACACTCCTGTGGGGAGAACTCTCACTTTCCCAAGTTTCCTTGGCAATATCCAACAGCCCTCTTGGGTGTCTCCCATACAGTAACTCAAAGGGGGAGAATCCCGTAGAGGATTGGGGCACCTCCCTAATAGCAAACATCAAATAAGGAAGTAGACAGTCCCAATCCTTTCCATCTCTATCCACCACTTTCTTCAACATTTGTTTTAGGGTTTTGTTGAATCTTTCAACCAGCCCATCGGTTTGGGGGTGATACACAGATGTACGCAATTGCGTCACTTTGAACAATTTACACAGCTCTTTCATAACCCGGGACATAAAGGGTGTACCTTGGTCCGTAAGCAGTTCTTTACAAATACCCACCCGGCTAAAAACAAGAGATAGCTCTTTGGCTATGGTTTTGGCCGAGGTATTTCTGAGAGGGATCGCTTCTGGATAACGGGTGGCATAGTCCATTATAACCAATATGTACTGGTGCCCCCTAGCGGACTTGATTATAGGACCTACCAAATCCATTGCGATTCTCTCAAACGGGACCTCAATGATGGGTAGAGGGACCAGCGGGCTACGGAAATGTGGCATCGGGGCCGACCTCTGACACACAGGGCAGGAGGAACAATAATTTTCTATGTCCTTCATCACCCCAGGCCAATAGAATCTCTGTAATACCCTCTCTCGGGTTTTCTCTGTCCCCAGATGACCTCCAAGAATGTGCCCATGGGCCAACTCCAACACCAACTTCCTGTAAGGTTTGGGCACCACAAGCTGCTCAACGGTTTCTTCTGCCCTTTTTGCCACCCGATACAGTAGGTCCTTCTCTACGCTGAAGTATGGGTAAGTGCAGGTATTATCTGGGTTCACTTACTCGCCATCTATTTCCACTACGTTTTCCCGTGCCTTTATTAGGGCGGGGTCTTTTAACTGTTCTGTGGCAAAATTTTCCCTGTGAACCTCCAGATCAGAAAACTCCACAGACGGTAGGTTTTCGTCTGAGGAGGTGGGCTCCTCTCCAGTTTCTTGAGTCTCCCCTGCCAATACTGACAAGGGAAATTCTGGAGAGTCCTCACCACTCTCAGAGGAGTTCTGGCTATCACATTCCTGGTACATAGGGGCACCAGTGGGGGGCTCAGGATCATCCCACAGTTCCCAGAACTTCGGAAAATCCCTTCCCACAATGGCATCATGCGGTAATTGAGATACTAACCCCACTGGATGAGAGAGGGTACCTTTGGGGGTCTCGAAACACACTGTAGTCACTGGATACTCTCGGGTGTCCCCATGCACACAAATAACAGCTACCTTGCTATTCCCAGAGACCTCTGTTTTAACTAATTCAGCCTTTATCAGGGTCACAAGGCTACCTGAATCCAGTAATACCACAACATTTCTACCATTAATACACATTTTGCATAAATGTTTCTCAGTTCCCCGAATGGCAGTGCATGCGACTGTCGCACACAGCGACTGACGTCTGTCCATCAGAAAGTCACATTGCATGGGTTCCTCCACAACCGGGCAATTTGCTGCAATATGTCCCGCTTGCCGGCAGCGGTAGCAAACAATCCATTTGGCTGCCTCTTGAGCCCCTGACTTCCCAGGCTGTTCTCGCCAAACTTTGGGTAGAGCTCCCACCCTCTCACTCTCTCCACCCTCACCCCTTGGAATCCTCTTATCCGCCCCTGGGGATGGTCTGGTCTTAGGGTGGAAAGTCCGAGAGTCTCTGGAAGAGGCCGTCAGGTTCTCTGTAGCCAAGTATCTCTCAACACGATCCACAAGTTTACCGGCCGTTTCTGGGTCTCCATGGCTTACCCACTTTTGAATGGCGGTAGGAAGAGCTCTCAAGAAACGATCCATCACAACACGTTCCACAATCTCCGGTGCGGACAAAGTCTCTGGCTGTAGCCACTTCCTGCTCAGGTGAATGAGATCATACATTTGAGACCTGGGGGGTTTTCCAAGCTGGAAAGTCCAGTTATGCACACGCTGAGCCCGGACAGCCAGGGTGACACCCAGCCTTGCCAATATTTCAGCTTTTAGCATCACATAGTCTTTTGCTTGGTCAGGCTCTAGGTCATAGTAAGCCTTCTGCGATTCACCAGTTAACAGAGGAGCCACCAGTCCAGCCCACTGCTCCTCAGGCCACTTTTCTCTTTCAGCAGTCCTTTCAAATGTGGTCAAAAATACCTCTGGATCATCCTCTCCAGTCATTTTTGTCAATAAACGACTCACCCCAAAGGACGCGGTATTAGTGGGACGGCTTTCCTCACTGGTCTGCGGACGTTGCTGCATTACTGCTTCCATTTGTTGTAGTCTCTGCTCTTGCTTCTGTAACAGGTCTATGAAGCGGGCCTCAGATTGCTGCTGGGCTTGTTGATGAGCTTGCTGCTGGGCTGCAAGGCTCCTTTGCAAACCTGCATTTGTCTGCTGTTGATTGGCATTTGCTAGAGCCAGCTGTTTCAGTATCTCCTCCATGCTGTCCTAGTCCCTAAGTCCCTGGTTTAGTAAAAGTCCAAACAAATAGCCACACAGGCTTTGCCTCACCGCACAGGGGTTCACTCTCCCTAGACAGTCCACACAGGTCTGGTTCCAGGCATGAGCTAACACCTAATGAAGCTGGGAGTTTTTATAAAGGCCTTAAATGAGCTGACAAGCTTCAGCTGGTCTCATCAACTCCCTGCCTGCACGACGCCCAGCCCTCTCTCTAGAGGTATGAGTCATCCATGAGCCCACTAGCCTCAGCTGGGCTTCATCAACTCCCTAGTTGTATAAGTCGGCATAAAGCCTGAATCTGGGAGAAATATATCTACCCCCCTGGATGCAACCAGGTGACTTTACCTTCCTGCTGTCACAATATATATATATATATATATATATATATATATATATATATATATATACTGATAATGCAGCTATCAGAATCAACTGCCTGCTGTGGTATTAGTATGGGGAAAGCAGCAATTGTCTTCAGTTAGTTTTAGGTGAAAACTGTGCAGAGAGGGACACAGTACACTAACTGAAAATACTTGCATCTCTCTGCCTGTGGTTTAATTATGAGAACACCACTATTAGTCACTAACTGTATTCAGGTAAGCTTTAGGGGAACGCTATGCAAAGCACACAGTACACTAAGGGAAACACTGACTGTCCGCAGCTAGCACAATCACCTGCCTGCCTGTCAAAGTATAGAGAATAACAGGAACAGATCTAGCTAAACTGAATACAGTGTATAAATATATATATACAACACCTAGGATGCATATATATCCTCTACACACTGTAACTGCAGCTAACTGACTCGCCTGCCTGCTCTATCTAACTCAATATAAATGACACTGTCTGTCTCTGTAATCTCTCATTAAACAACTCCAACACACTACACAAGGCTGCCAAGCCGGTGGCCTTATATAGTGTGGGGCGTGTACTAAACCCCGTGAGCCATAATTGGCCAAAGCCACCCTGGCTTTAGCCAATTACGGCTCTCCGTTTTTTCTGCGCTGTGATTGGCCGAAACATGCGTGTCATAGTGCATGCTTGGCCAATCATCAGCTAGCCATGCACTGCGATGCTGCAGTGAATTATGGGGCGTGACGCGCCACTCGAATTTGGCGCGAACGGCCCATAATGTTCGCAATTCTGTGAACAGCCGAACAGCCGATGTTCGAGTCGAACATGGGTTTGACTCGAACATGAAGCTCATCCCTAGTGATAATTACTGACCATCAACACCAACACTTGTTCAATCTTACTCTCCCTTGAAATAAAAAACACACACACACAGTTGTTTATATACGATTTATTTAAATTTTCTATAAGTGATTGTAAAGGTTTTTTTTTTTTTTTAAATAACAAACATATACTTACCTCCACTGTGCACTTCGTTTTGCACAGAGTGGCCCGGAACCTCGACTTCTGGGGTCCGTCGGTGGCTCTTGCGGCTGCTCCCCGCATCAGATAACCCTCTAGGAGAAGCGCTCCCCCGGGGGGTTACCTTGCGGGCGCCTTTAATAAAGGTTACATTTCATACCAGTGTTGTTTGGTGCCTAGGGAAACGCACCCTTCTTAGTGTTGAAAAATGTATGATATTTAAGACTTACTACAGCAAAACTGACATTTACAAAGAAAACAGTGCTGTTTAAATTGCTAGTAAATGACAGCTCCTGGCTGTTTAATTGTGCATGTAAACAAAGCAGACAGGTTCCTTTTATCTATACTAGATACTTATCCTAGATGAGGGTCTGGTATACAAGTTGTAATAAAGGGGGACCACATGCAAAAGAAAATATAATACAGATCATAGGCGTGCAACTGCACACAGGGTGTGCTAGGTGTGCCTGAGCACACCCTAATCCCCATAGTTGACAACTTTCCAGGATGACATGCACATTACTGGGACAAATCTCCTCCCCCTACCTCCTCCCCCAGCAGTTTCAGGTGCTCCTAGGTTGACTGCAGGCACATCCCCAAGGTGGAGCCTGCCTCCTCCTTGCTTTGTTTTAGTACTGCAATTAAGTTTCAGTGGGCGGGATGGGGTTGCGCCAGCCTTGGAGATCATGCTGGACCCGCCTTCTTCTGGTGGTGTGTCACCTGTGCGCTGAGCAGAAGCAGTCAGAGGGAGTGTGTGCGGTCTAGATGTATATATATACCGTATATACTCGAGTATAAGCTGAGTTTTTCAGCACATTTTTTTGTGCTGAAAAAGCCCCCCTGGGCTTATACTTGAGTCTCACTGTGTCCATCTGCAGCCTCATGCACCTGATATCCCGGCGCTCGTCCATGATAGGCGGAACACTGACTCACTGCTGGGAAACTGAATCAGTGTTCCGTCACGGACGAGGACGAGGAGGTGGGGCTTTGTCACACTGGACGGTCGCCGACTAGACTGACTGCATGTCACAGCATCGGTGTTCTGGAGATCAGGTACATGAGGCTGCAGATGGACACAGTAAGGCAGGGAGATGGACACAGTGAGGCAGGGAGATGGGCACAGTGAGGCTGCAGATGGACACAGTGAGGCAGGGAGATGGGCATAGTGAGGCATGCAGAAGGGCACAGTGAGGCATGCAGTTGGGCACAGTGAGGCACGCAGATGGGCACAGTGAGTATATATATATATATAATATATATATATATATATATATATATATATATATATATATATATACAGTGCCTTGAAAAAGTATAGACCAACAAAAAGGTGCACATAATTGTGAAGTGGAAGTAAGATAAATGGTTTTCTATTTGTTTTACAAGTAAATACAGTATATGAAAAGCGTGGCGTGCATTTCTATTCTGTCCCCCAGAGTCAATACATTGTAGAACCCCCTTTTGCTGCAAATACAGCTGTAGGTCTTTTTGGGTATGTCTCTACCAGCTTTTTACATCTAGATAGAGATATTTTTGCCCACTCTTTCTTGCAAAAGAGCTCAATCTCTGTCAGACTGGATGGAGAGCATCTGTGCACAGCAATTTTCAAGTCTTGCCACAGATTCTTATAATAAAAGCTAGAAAAATTTGCGCTAGGTGTAAGTGCCAAAATTTAAAAACAAATGTGAACAAAATAAGAACCGTGAAGGATATCCTGCAGCTAAGCACTATAACCCTGATATGGGGCACAAAGAATGAATGTATAGAAAAGAGAGTGCAGCCAGCAGGAGTGGGCGGGGACTCCTGTGATGGAGGCTTAGGACCGGAGCTCCGCTCAGCACCAGCTAAACAGCGCTAATAGCGGCGGAAAAAGAAGCCACATTGCGGTTAAAAACTACAGGGAAAGGCAGCGAATAGTGCCAGGCACCTACCTATGCCAGGTAAGGCATATAAAAAAGCGCAGAAACAGAACTACAAGCTCTCTGAAAAACGGGAGAAATCCAAAATGGCTGCCGCACCTCAGAATAAGATACAGACTGCTAATGATGTCTCCTCAACTAGCAGGCAAGTTATTCAGCCTGCAACTCTCCCATTTAGCTCACAGTCATTGAGCTTAGACTCCTCTGCTACCTTACAACCGTCTGAGCTTAAATTAAACCTAAAGGAGAACTATGTGGGATCTGAGGGTCATCCACCTCATGAAGTGAATTTACCTCACATAGGCTCTCTCAATACACATCCTGAACAGGCTCCTGATATGTCTTTTAATATGACTGAACTTTTTAACAGGATTTCTGATATGCTGGACAAAAGGTTAGCTTTAAATGCTGACAGGATCACAGGAGAAATTAAAGCAGACTTTCAGAACCTGGGAAGCAGAATAGAGCATATTGAACATAAGTTGGATTTTACTATAACTAAGACAAACCAAAATTCTGAGCACTTGCAGTTCTTGCAGGATCAGCTTGATACCGCTCAAGCCAGAATAGACGACCTCGAGAATCGTTCAAGAAGGGAAAACTTTCGCATTAGAGGACTGCCTGAATCAATCACTGATGTTCATACAACTGTGAAAGATTTTATTAAAAATTTACTCCCTTCGATTCCAGCTAGAAAACTGGAATTGGATAGAGCGCATAGATCCTTGGGACCCCTCAGGAAAGATGGCTCTCCACGGGACATTATAGTAAAACCCCACTTTTTTTCTGTCAAGGAAGAAGTGATGAAAATATCCCGCCAACAAGATCAGATACAGTTCCAAGGTGCTTCTATTCAAATATTTTCTGACATATCCCCATACACCATCCAAAAGAGGAGATCTTTGAAACCCCTCCTTGCAGCCCTGACCAAAAAGGATATTAAATAACGGTGGGCATTCCCTTTTGCCCTGAAATTTACGTACAATGGGAAGCAACATGTTTTTCACAATTTCCCAGAAGGAGAACGCCTGTTACTTGACTTGAGACTCATTACGCTGGATTCAAATATGGATACCTCTCCCTCTATGAAGGGGTCATCTAAACGCCAATCGCCTCCGAGCCCGACTGCGCCACTTTGGGAGATGTCCAAAATTAAGAGAGTAAAGGATAACATCCCCCCATGAAGAGGATTTACATGACTTTACTGTATTTCATCTTTTTCTTCCCCCCTGTAGGTTCCTTGGGAGGAAACACAATTCATTACATTGACTCTTGGATTTCCTGTGCAACTCTTTTTGACACATAGTTCTGTTGCTAAACTGTCAATAGACAATGGGGGTTAATTTTTTTATTTTATTTTATTAATTTTTTTTTTTTTTTCCACACATAGTTCTGTTGCTAAATTTTCAATAGATAATGGGTTTTTTTTTCCCCACACATAGTTCTGTTGCTAAATTTTCAATAGATAATGTTTTTTTTTTTTTTTTCTTCTTCTCTCTTGTTTAGAAAAAATCTAATAGTTAAACTATTCTTAATTGCTACTATATTGGAAATCCAGGGATGTTTGGTTCCGTTCATTTAATATTACATTGTTAGTTTGAGTGCTGTCACTGGCTGGTGCTGCTGCATTGTGCCTCCACCTACCGCTCAGTTTGGTTGTAAACCATGCTGAGGGGTAGGTATATAGCCCTACATCTGGGCTATACTACTTATTTTTTTCTGAATGAGGGGAGGGAGCCATACCCCTCCTCCCATTCTGGGCCGCTTATAGGCCTTTCGTTACACTGCGTTTTACAACTGATATTATTTTTATTTGAATATTTTTTTTACTCTTCTTCTTTCATTCTAACTTTTTTTTCTTTTTCAGCCTACATGTCATTGAGATTTACCTGTAAAGTGATGCTATGTATATCCTCCCCTAACATAGTGAAAGACCTTTCATTATATGCCCTTGGTTCTTCCTGGAGGAAGGTAGGTGGCTGTGGGTTATTTGGAGTTCTCCCCCTTTTGCTCCATGGCCGGCACTAACACTAACTCTTTACCCCTTCGTGTTGTGTCTCACAACACCCAGGGATTAAATTCCCCAGTCAAAAGAAGGAAAGCCCTCCAAGCCTATAGATCCCGTCATATTGATGTAGTACTCTTACAAGAGACCCATTTCCCTCAGCGGTACACCCCATTGTTTATTCATGCCCATTTTCCAGTTTTTTACTTGTCTAAGGCTGAAGATAAGACCAAGGGAGTGGCAATATTGTTTTCTAAGAATTGCAAATTCAATCTTGAGTTGGAACTCAGAGACCAGGAGGGAAGGTTCCTATTGGTCAAGGGAACTATCGATAATAAGCTATATACCTTTATATCTTACTACGCCCCTAACAGAGGACAAAAACAGTTTTTTAAACAATTGTTCCAGTCACTTGGACCGTCTATGGAGGGGATCATAGTTATGGGGGGGGGAGTCTAACACAGCTTTTGATTTTAGTCTGGACAAATCCAAACCCTTAAGATCACAAGTTGTTAGGCCCAATAAAACAAGTGTTCAAATTGGTCGATTAATCTTTCAATCTAGATTGACGGATATATGGAGGGAACTCCATCCAAAAAAACGAGATTTTACACACTACTCTAATCCGCACCAGTCCTATTCCCGTATTGACCACATTTGGATCTCTACTCACCATATTCCACTAGCTCTTTCTTCTTCTATAGTGGAAGCTGCTTGGTCAGACCATTCGATGATTCTATTGGCTATTAGAAGGGATATCCCTAGTACACAGACCTCACATTGGACTCTCAATCAGTCTTTATTGAAGGATCCCGCAGTAGTGGCGGAAATTCAGGGAGCTTTGAAGGATTATTTTTACTTTAATGATGGAGGGGAGGTCTCTCCAGAAACTTTATGGGCAGCTCATAAGGTTACTATTAGAGGCAAGTTGATCCGAATAGCGGCCAGAAAGAAGAGAGAGAGGGTGGTCGAGATTGAGAGATTGGAGAAAGAGTTCGCTGAGTTGTGCAAAAAACATAAGATAAGTCCTTCTAGTGTATCTATATCCACACTGGATGCAGCACGAGTAGCTCTTAACTTGGCTCTAACAGCGAAGGCTGAAAAATCCATTAAATAGTCTGGGGCAAAATTTTACCAGATGAGAGACAAGTTGGGTCCTATGTTGGCACGTAAACTTATACCCAGATTCCGTTCACAAGCTCTCCCAAAGATTAAACAGGCAGATGGCTCTTTTACCATGAATTCTCAACATATTATTAAGGCATTCCAGGATTTTTATTCTAAGTTATATATGGCTGAAAATCTCTCTGTCTCTACCGAGTTAGAGGAATTCTTGGATAAATTACATATTCCGAAATTAACAGAAACTCATAAAGAGGAATTGGATGCTCCTATTTCAAATGAAGAGGTTTCAGATGTCATAAAAGCTTTAAAGGGGGGAACAGCTCCTGGACCTGATGGTTTTTCCACACCATATTACAAAACATTTTCAGAGATCCTAACTCCTTACCTAACTAGACTTTTTAATTTTATGTCTAAAGGTTCCCCGATAGATAATCAACTAAATATGGCTTATATTTCTGTGATCCCAAAACCGGATAAAGATACTAGTCAAATAGAAAACTACAGACCAATCTCCTTAATCAATAATGATCTTAAAATATTAACCAAGATATTAGCGAACAGACTTGCTTCTTTTATAGGATCTTATATTCACAAAGACCAGGTCGGTTTTATACCCGGTAGGCAAGGTCCTGATCAGGTGCGAAGAGCGGTTGACCTAGTATCAATCCTACAATCTAATTGGGAGGGAGGTCATAAACAGGAGGGTATGTTACTGTCACTGGACCTCCAGAAGGCATTCGATTCGGTGTCGTGGACATATCTATTCGCTGTACTTAAACGCTGGGGATTTGGACAGAATATGTTAGGAATTTTAGAAGCCCTTTATTCTAATCCTAAGGCCAGAATCAGAATGCAAGGAATTTTTTCCGACCCTATTCAGATTGGAAGAGGTACACGTCAGGGTTGCCCCCTATCCCCTCTGATATTCGCTATTATGATCGAATCTTTAGCCATTGCCATTCGTAGTAATCCGAATATCAGGGGGGTGCAATGTGGTCAAGATACCCATAAATGTGCCTTATTCGCAGATGACCTTTTACTTTTTGTCACTTCTCCACGGTCTTCTTTACCGGAGGTTTGCTCATTGCTTAATAAGTTTTCGACTCTTTCAGGTCTCAGAATTAATATGTCTAAATCTCAAGCTCTTAACGTGTCTCTCCCAGATTCTATAGTGTCCGATTTACAGATAACTTACCAATTCAAGTGGAGCAGCTCATTCATTAAGTACTTAGGAATTAATGTTACATCTAAATTTGAAAATCTATACCAAGCTAACTACCCTCCTATGTACAAGAAACTCGAACTCGATCTCAAAGACTGGGAGTCGCACAGTATTTCTTGGATTGGCAGGATTAACTCAGTCAAGATGACCCTTTTGCCCAGGCTTTTATATTTATTTTGTTCACTTCCTATTCCAATCAAAAGAGATCATTTGAAATCTTTTCAAAGTAAGCTCACTAAATTCATTTGGAACAATAAAGGTCCACGACTCTCAAACAGATGCTTATTCAACCTTCCCAAACAGGGTGGGTTAGGTCTTCCGAATCTCTTATGGTACTACCAAGCAGCACGATTGGCACAACTATCTGCTTTATATTTTAACACAGAACTTCCTGATTGGATATCAATTGAAAATCAAGCTGTTCCATCCTCATCACTAATACACCTGTTGTGGTGCCCTCCCAGAAATAGACCTCCCATCTTATCACCATCACTCTCACAATCCTTATCTTTATGGGATTCACATTCGGAAACTTCCCTCGCTGGTCTCTAAAGCTCAACCTTTGACCCCGGTGTTCAAAAAACCCTTTTTTCATCAAGGTTTGGACCTTCAAACCTTTAAATGGTGGTATGACAAGGGGTTGTACCGCATTGGTCAATTTTTTTCCTCTATAGGCCCTTTACCTATTGAATATTTTATGAACAAATTAGATCTCCCTTTATCCGAAAAACCGAGATTTCATCAAATCGCTAATTTAATTCATTCTAGGTGTAAAACTGGATATTCATCCCGAGACTTTACAGATTATGAAAATTGGTGTGGACAGACAGTGGAGCGAAGGGGGGGGGGGGATCTCTGGTATCTACAAGTCACTGGCATCCAATTTAGTGAAACTACCATACATGTTGGCCTGGGAGAAGGAACTCCTAATTGATAGAAATATTGTAGACTGGCATGCAAGCTACTCTCGCTCGACTTCAGGCCTCTGCAATACTTCGCTCATAGAGGCCAATATAAAACTTTTTACAAGATGGTATCTAGTTCCCACGAGATTGACTGTTATGTACCCCTCTGTTTCACCTCTTTGTTATAGGGGATGTCAGGGACTGGGTACTATGATCCACATATGGTGGGAGTGCCCAAGAATTTGTGGATTTTGGAATAAGGTATTTCACATTTTACGCAATATTACAGGTTGCCCGATACATCAATCTCCCACAATTGCTTTACTCAATGGACATTTACCTCATATTCCTAAAGCCACTCGTAAACTAATTTTGTTTATTTTAACGGGAGCAAAACTAACTATTGCAAGGGCATGGAAGAAACCTTCGGTATCTATATTATCCATGAAACGAAAAGTTTCCTGGATTATGGAACAAGAAAAACGGGTTAGCTTCTTGTTAGACGAGACCTCAAATTTTGAAGCCATATGGGAACCTTGGGTGCGATTTATGGGAATCTCTTTGTCACATAACTTGGTCATCAACACCAATCACTGATCTTTAGAATGTATATTTGGTTTGTAGGCATTCTATAATCTTTTCACTTCATATCTTTGAGAATTTTTTTTTTCTCTCTTTCTCTCTCCTCTTTTTCTTTCTCTTCTTTATTTTTATCCTATACTTTATTCTCTCGGTTTTGGCTTTTATTATTTCATAGTATGTTTATTGTTTTATTACATCAGATAAAATATAATAGTTTCAGGCTCAGATTCCTTTTTTTATTGTTTGAGGCTTGGACTGTTGAACTTAGCTCTAACAAGTCTGAGAACAACTCTTAATTTTCATACTTAGGTCGAGTATTGTGGTTTTTTTTGCATGTACAAATGAAATTTTTTCTATTATATCTCTCCAGTTGTCTCTACCGACGATTGTTGGTGGTGACAGGAAGGCCGGGCAGGGGACGTTCTCTCCTTCCCAGTCACAGTGTGTTCCCGTTAGGGGTGGCTGGGGAGGGGAGTAGGAGCCCTTCATATTTTCGGTTTACTTTTGTGGGAACTAGATTTTCTTAATATAAGTTATTATCAGTTTATAAGATTACTTGATTATATACTTGACCAAGATGAGGCTAGATATTATTCCTTTTTGTTTAAACATTGTCAGTATTGGTTTTTACAATAATAATTTGTCTAAGTTTCTATGGTAATAATACCTGAGATTTTTGTTGAGTCAATTGTAATCATCTTTAATATTTATGATTCTGTAATGATTTTTTTCTGATGAAAAATAAAAAACTTAAATGACAAAAAAGAAAAGAGAGTGCAGCGCTGGATAATATAATATGTAGTGCTAAAAAACATATAAATGTAGTGATAAGTGCACAACATATAAACGTGTGTTCAAGAGGTGCAGACCATAAATCATGAAAAGTCCATACTGCATGTGCAGTGTATAACAAGCAAAATCAAAACTTAAAAGTTCATAAATGCTGTCATTCAGTATTCAGTAGGTGATATCCAGTTTGGAACCATGAGAGTAACATTCACCACCAGTGCTACCCGTCACCTTGCGAGCATCTCATCTATGAAAAGGAGCGCTTGCAGCTTCTCCTAGGATTGTGTCTGGAGAGTGTAACCTGGAGGGGACACTTCTAAACGCCAGTCGGAAATCCGAGAGGGGAATCTACACTATCCTGGTGGCGCTCCTGCTACACTGCTAAGCCTATTTTGACCCCCCTGAGAAGGGCGGTCGCTGGCTTTCTGGTAAGCCTTCATTTTTTCACAAGGTGACGGGCAGCACTGGTGGTGAATGTTTCTCTCATGGTTCCAAACTGGATATCACCTACTCAATACTGAATGACAGCATTTATGAACTTTTAAGTTTTGATGTTGCCACAGATTCTTAACTTGCCCAGTCTGAACTTTGACTGGGCAATTCCAACACATGAATATGCTTTGATCTAAACCATTCCTTTTTAGCTCTGGCTGTATGTTTAGGGTCGTTGTCCTGCTGGAAGGTGATCCTCCGCCCCAGTCTCAAGTCTTTTGCAGACTCTAACATGTTTTCTTCTAAAATTTGCCCTGTATTTGACTCCATCCATCTTCCCATCAACTCTGACCAGCTTCCCAGTCCCTGCTGAAGAAAATCATCCCTACAGCATGTTGATGCCATCACCATGTTTTACAGTGGGGATAGTGTGTTCAGGGTGATGTGTAGTATTAGTTTTCCGCCACACATAGCATTTTGCTTTTAGGCCAAAAAGTTCAATCTTGGTCCCATCTGACCAGAGCACCTTCTTCCACATATTTGCTGTGTCCCCCACATGGCTTCTCGCAAACTGCAAACTGGACTTCTTATGGCTTTCTCTCAACAATGGTTTTCTTCTTGCCACTCTTTCAGAAAGGCCAGATTTGTGGAGTGCACGACTAATAGTTGTCCTGTAGAAAGATTCTCCCACCTGAGCTGTGGATCTCTGCAGCTCCTCCAGAGTTACCATGGGCCTCTTGGCTGCTTCTCTGATTAATGCTTTCCTTGCCTGGCCTTTCAGTTTAGGTGGATGGCCATGTCTTTGTAGGTTTGCAGTTGTGCCATACTCTTTCCATTTTCGGATGATGGATTGAACAGTGCTCCATGAGATATTCAAAGCTTGGGATATTTTTTATGACCTAACCCTGCTTTAAACTTCTGCACAACGTTATCCCTGACCTCTTTGGCTTTCATGATACTGTTTGTTCACTAAGGTTCTCTAACAAACCTCTGAGGGCTTCACAGAACAACTGTATTTATACTGATATTAAAATACACACAGATGGACTCTATTTACTAATTAGGTGAAATCTGACGGCAATTGGTTCTACTAGATCTTAGTTAGGGGTCTCAGATTAAAGGGGGCTAAATACAAATGAACGCCACACTTTTCAGATATTTATTTGTTAAAAAAAAATTAAAAACATTTATCATATTCCTTCTACTTCACAATTATGTGCCACTTTGTGTTGATCTATCACATAAAATCCCAATAAAATAAACTTACATTTTTGGTTGTAAATAACATGACAAAATGTGGAATATTTAAAGGGGTATGAATAATTTTTCAAGGCACTGTGTGTATGTATGTATATATATATATATATATATATATATATATATATATATACATACTGTATATATACACAGTGCTCAGCATAAATGAGTACACCCCTTTTGAAAAGTAAGATTTTAATTAATATCTCAATGAACACAAGAACAATTTACAAAATTTTGACAAAACTGAGTTTTATAGAACATTTGTTTATCTCATTACATGAAAGTAAGGTTAATAATATAACTTGGTTTGCAAAATCTTCAGTTTTGCTAAAATTTGTTGATGCAAAAATGAATACACCCCACAGCAAAAACTACTCCATCTAGTATTTTGTATGACCTCCATGATTTGTAAGGACAGCACAAAATCTTCTAGGCATGGAATGAACAAGTTAGTGACATATGGCAACATCTATCTTTTTAAATTCTTCAAGAACAACCTATTTTAGAGCCTGGATTCTGAATGGAGAGTGATGCTCAACTTGTCACTTCAGAAATCCCCATAGATGTTCCCTGTGTGGGTTCAGGAGACATACTTGGCAACTTTCACCCTGTTCTTCTTCAGAAATGCAACAGTGGCCTTAGATATGTGTTTTGGACCATTGTCATATTGGAAAAGTGCACGACGACCAAGGGCACGGAGTGATGGTAGCATCTTCTCTTTCAGTAAAGAAATTATTTTCTTTCTCAGGCCTTGTGACATTTCTCTTCCATATGGTGCCATTGCTGACAGCATGAAATGGGAAGGGGTTTTCTTTGTTAAGTAACGTCCTTTTACACACATGAAAAGGGCACAAGAAAATATAAAAAGGGGGGTTCCCCAATGGGGTGGAATTTTTATAATTTTTTAGGGGATGAAAGGGGAAAAAAGAGAAAGGGGGAAAAAAGGGAAAGGAGAATTACAATCTTCTCCTTTCTCTTTCAATTTTTTTGTATTTTTTTATTATTATTGTTGTTGTTGTTGTTATCTTCTTCCCTCACTATTAAAAGAAGCAATGGGAAATATTTTTTTTAGGGTGGATAATCTGTATTATTAGGAAAGTGTGGGTTTTTATTTTTTCCTTTCATTTTTTTCTTTTCTACCTATGAATGTTATGTATTTTGTCTCTGTTTTGGTGGATGTTTTGTATATATGTATGTGATAAGAAAATATATAAAAAAATAAAGAATTATATAAAAAAAGTAACGTACTTTTATAATCAACTGTCTGTTAGACACCTGTTTAATGAATAATTAGACTCACCTGTAGTTGAATTCTTGTTAATTAGGATTTTGTTGTCTAAAATTTAGCTTCGCTCCTAAGACTTTTATTGGGTTGTATTCATTTTTGCAACATGGTCAGACTCTTGAATTAATTTGTTAGGAAAAATACTTTTTTGTGTGTGCAAATTAACAAATATTGGTTGCAATAAATGGCCTGCAGTTTTACGAGTATTTTGTAGTATAGTGTCCCATAGAAAATGTTGATACTGAATGGAAAGTAAAGGTTTTCTGATATATCTGTTAGGGTGTACTCATTTATGTTGAGCACTGTATATACTGCATATACATTTCATAAAATGTGTGTGTGTTTGAGTTTTGGGGTGCACACTCTAATGCAATAGGCACCTATGTTCCTGATCTTAATATTTAAGGAGAGTCTGGTATCGATATCAAAAGGGGACCCCATGCAGAAAAAAAACAAGAAAAGGCATGAAGTGGAACCAAAATCTATACCTAACCATCATCCAAGCATGCAGCCTGATAGTCCAGAAAATGGAGGAGCATGGGTCCCTTCCTGGACCATACTAGGTCACATGCCCTCAACATGTGAAGAGTATCTTTCCAGGGGTATCCGCCTGGCAAAGGACCTTGTCCCCATGTTGCTAAGGACAAGGATGTATTCTCCACAACCCAGGCCCAGTGGCTGTGAGTGGCTGAGGATGGAGGACATTTTGGTATCTGGAAGTCCTCTTTAAAAATAAAGGAGGCTACAGAAACTGCTCCCCCCTGCATAAATAGGTATAAGGTACTTGAACAAAAATAACAAGACCCTTTTACTCTCCACCAACACATGTACAAAATGGCATGTTCCCCACTGGCAACTAAAATGTCAACAAAAGGGTGAGGACAGTGATGGAACTAACAGGGTCGCAAAGGTCATACTTGCAACTGGGCCCTGGTGTTCTGCCACTGTAGGGGGCTCCATTCAGTGTTGACAATAAAATAGGTCACTTTTCTGCTGTCCACAAACAGCAGAAAAGTGCCTGTTAAAAATACACTTGCCCTGAGATTCCTCTGCCCCCCCAAGCCCCTCCTCCTGTACCTGACCAGTGGATCGCCTCCCCACCCGAGCCAAGCTCAGATGATCTCAGCCAATTGCTAGTCAGCCAATTAGTAATCAGTTGAGCTTGACTCAGACTCGGCTGGGATGTGGAGGGGGGTATGGGTCGCTGGTCAGGTGCACAAGGAGGGGGCATGGAGGGGAGAGGAAGCTTGTGGAAAAGTGTGTGCGGTGACATCATGGGGCTTGGCGCCTTTTCTTTTGAAAGCGACTGCAAAGAGAGGGCGCAGGGGAGAGGAGGACCAAAGCCTGCAGGCAATTACAGGATGTCAGTGTGTGACAGCTCCAAGCCACACAGAGTCTGTGGGGCAGTCAGTCAGTCACTCTATAGGGAGAAGGGGTTCATTGATGTAAGGCACGAGTGGACACCCTAAGGTAATAGGGCACACTAATGAGGTTTCCCCTCATTTCAGTGTCCTCACTCTCCTCTTGCATCATTAAATCTCTTTCACTTAGTGTATACATTCTGCAGACACTCTGCAGGCGTTCCCAGAGCCCCCATTACATCAGAGCTCCCCTTTACAGTACATCAGAGTCCACAGGGTTTGCCTTACAGATCAAGGGGAACTCTGCTGACCCTGATGTAAAGGGGAACTTTGCAGACTCTGAGGTAAGGAGGAACTCTGCAAAATCTGATGTAAGGGGGGCTTTGGTGACCAGAGAACCTGAGAATGGACACATAGAGCAGTGGCTCGGGAACGAGCCTGCTCTGGTGCCCCCATAGAAAGCTGCTTTCTGTGGGGGCATTTAGCAGAAGGGAGGGGCCAGGAGCGCCAACGGGAGACCTGAGATGATGAGGATCGGGGCTGCTCTGTGCAAAACTGCTGCATAGAGCAGGTTAGCATAACATGTTTGTTATTTTTAAACAAAAAAAAAACAAGACTTTAATATCCCTTTAAATGTAATGCCCACAGCCAGTTCCCTTGCTGTTATGATAACAAATGTTTACATTTTACATTAAGCAATACAGTCTGAAGTAATTTACATTAATTAATATTCATCAGGCTAGTTCTGGACTTTCTAACATATATTAAAGTTCTTGACAGACGAAGCTCAGAAAGTACCATCTGGTCTCTTGAGAAAAATTAAATTATCTAATCTTTGAAATAAAGGTAATTTTCTTCTGTCAAGATAATGAAACTTATCTGTAGCTTTTACATTATTGCAGAGCTCTCTACTCGGTTTGGTATGCTGCATTGTGCATTTGATTCATATCAAAGAAAGCAATCACTGTCTTTAGTATTTTGAGTTCTTGAACTAGACCTCTTTGCCGATAGCCTTGTTAAAAGCTATTTTATGCTATAATAAGTAGTAAAAAAGTGCTTCCAGAGAGATTTTTTTTCTGTGTTTAACATTGGAGTGTGCATTTGTGTGGGTGGCTGTGCTGCTTATCTGGGAAATATAAACTTTTCAAGGTTGAAAAAATATATATTATAGGAATAAAATGGTCAATGGCCACATGTTGTATATACATCTGTATCAGACATATAAAGGGAATTCAAATTACTGTAACTGGTATACATGTGTTTGGTGCTTAAAACCCATGGCTGGTAAACATTTTGCACTGATATGTTTACAAAAAATAAATAAAAAAAAATGAAAAAATTGGATAACAGTTGGTACAGGGATGCAGTCAAACATCTAATTGTGATGCAAAATTTTAACCATGGCTCCATGATATGTGCTCATTGTTTGTAACACCTAACATAAATATAAATGTTCCTTACACAAGCTAGAAAACATATTATGAAAATGTAGCGGACAGGGTCGCCCAACCCCCACCACACTCCCAATCCCCTCTATTAAAGTTCTCGCTCGCAATGTCTTTGGTCTAGGGGTACGATAGGAAAGGGAGTGCGGCCGCTACGCCAGGCCTCCACCACAGATGTATAAGTGGTATTAGCAGAAGTTTGTTTTACCTTCGGGCCTGCACTGTGTATCGGGTCCTCCCTTCAAGAGTCATCTGCCAGGAAACAAGCCTCACACCGTTGCAAGTCCAACACTCCTTTATTTGAACATAGCATGGACTTACTTGCTTTACAAAACAGAACAGGAGGTGTGAATGTGTATATATGCCCAGACACAAGTTCTTTCCTCCACTCTCCTCCAAAGAGTGGGCAATGGTCTCCGCACAAGGGAATTCACCTTCCGGACTGTCTCCGACAAGAGACTCACCCGTCACCGGCAGTATGCTGCACCGGGTCTTCAGATGAGGAGCTCTCCCCGGTCCATTATGTCCACCTCGGATTCAGGTGTCCATCTCCGGAGCACCCTAGGATCCTTCCCTCGCGGAACTCAGTGTTGGGCACTGAGCTCCGGACCGCCATCCGAGTACCTCACCTCAGGCTAAAGGTGCCTGAGATGGAACAAGATCTCAGGTGGTCCTCTAGGCCGAGGCCGCCTAGAGGACAAGCACGAACTCCGTCCGCAGGCTAAAGGTGCCAGGGACAACGCACCTTGTGACAAAATGGCCGGCCCCCTTTATACCTTCCCCCGGCATGCGCAGCGGGTTCCCCGCCCCACCACACGGCCGCAGAGAAAAGACAAAAAAGGATTCGACCCAGCAATGACTCGTCCGTCGGCCCAAAGTGACAGCGCCACCCAGTGGACCGCCGGAGATACACCACTAGTGTCACCGCAAAAATTCAAAATTACTGGCGGGAAAGTAAACACCCGCTACATACTCCCCTCTGTCTTTTGACACTGGTCCCCAGTGTCTGGAGCAAACCATATCCTCCACGGTTGACATGATTCGGGCCAGAAACCGTTAACAAATCGAAAAACCAAAAACTTTTGGAAACACTATCCTACTGTGAAGTTGTGTCTGAGCCCCTGTAACAGAAAGAGGAGCAAAAGACAACATCAAACATTTCAAGGTTGCATTTTAACATTTACTTTTTCCCTCCCCATCCTGACTAAAGACCTCCCCAGAATCTAAAATCTTGCTGGGATGTTCTCCTGCAGAGGGAAAAAAAACAAAAGAAACCAACACATAAAATCCTGACACATGTATTCGTGTGTGTGAGTAAAAGAAATTTCTCCTAAAAGATATCCCTCTTTCTCCAAAGAGTGGGTGCGTGAAAAGTGTTTGTAACATTGCGCAACACTGCCACCTGGTGACAGCATCACGGCAACTGCACCCGTTGAACATCTTCTCTTTTCTTTCTTTTCCTAACACTATCTACCCCAGAGTCTGTGATCTCTTTGCGGGAAGAAACAAACAGGAACAGTTCTTTTCTTTTTCCTTCTGGGCACACTAAAACACAATTTCCCCAGAAAGTTCAGCAGCATGATACCAATGGAGTCTCTTTTTTTTCTCTAGAGATAGAAACGTGGGTACGGCAGAGTTAGTGGCTTTAGGTGCTGATCTACAGTCTCTAGATGATATTCCACATCTTCGCCTTCTTTGCGTTTTATCACCACTTTATCTGCGTGGATGTGTCTTCCCACCATCCATTCTGCCTTGCAGTCTTTGAAACGCTGTGAAGCCTTTGGAGAACACGCTAGGTATCTGCGAGCGTGCGGGACTTTGAAATGGGTCCAAACAAAATCATTGTACCAATGCTCCCTGCACACCTCCACCTCGTACAGCAGGTCCTTCGGCAAGTAGGGATACTCCCATCCATATTCCGCTGCAACTTTTTGACCAAACAGCCTCTGTAATCTCGCCAAAGGAGGCATGGTTGACTTGTCCCCTTCACCAGACAGAACAACCGCATCTGGATGGCGAGGTGCCTTGGCTACCTCTAATCTAGGCATTGGAGGCCTCAACAACAGTCTTTTTACCCCAGCATCACATGCAGATGGTGCAGGGGATACGGGAACAGTTTGAGAGATAGATTCTCCTTCAGGCGCTGATGCCTCCACCCTTGGTGTGCTCTCACCCACGGACATAGGCGAATTCCGAAACCCACGGAATGCAGCAAGCGGCGCCTTGTCCCAGCCCTTCTTGGCAAACAGATCATCAATTTGGACATCATCTCCCATATCAGAGAGAGATTTTAAGTCAGAAGTTTCACACTCCTCCGCGGGTATGTAGCCCTGTGTGGAAACAGAACATCCACACTCCGGAGACTTGCTAGGCCATGCCTTCCTGACACATCCTCCCTCACACCAAGTCTTCTCAGCCGGCTTACCTTGGCCTTTCTTGGAATGTCCGGAACTCTCGTCTACGGATCCATCCGGGCCTGGCGTGGGCATGCGAGACGGTCCACCACCACCGTTGGTCGGGGCTACCACGCTGGTTCTCTTCCTCGGTGGCGGACGCTGTGAGACTGTGGTGACCGAGTCAGCATCCTCGGATTTCTCCCATTGATGTTTCACGACCTCCTCCACGGTCGTTGCAGTGTACGCAGGGGCGACTCTTACTGCCGTGATTCCTGCCTCCTGTGGGGCGATGCCTGAAGCCCTGCCTGGATAGATGGTTTTCGGCCTCTCCACCACCGGATCCACCTCGAACATGAATTCCCCGCAGGCGTCACATCGTCCGAAGGGCTTTAACAGACATACCAGTCCCGAGCATCCATGACAAATCATGCCCAAAGCCTCCACGTCCATGCAGGAATATAGGGCGAATCGACCCCTTGGCTTCAGTCGGATCCCCGTATCTGTTATGGGAGCAGCAGCAGTCAATGTTGTAGTTGCCGGGTGAACCGGGATCCACGAGGCGTTTCCAAACATGGCGACCTGTTGCTGTTCCATCGTACACTGCAGAGTTTTCGCGCCAACGTCCCACGTGTAGTCCGTCACACGTATTGGACTCCTCCCCTTTTGCTCCAGTTCGCGGGCTTTTCCACTTGGTTGGTTTGAGACACGCCCACGAACTAAGCGGTGGGGGTTGTGTCTGTTAGCGCAGTGCAATTAAAAACCCCCACGTGTAGTCCGTCACACGGCTGGGTTTTCCCCCTTTCACCACTCTGCCTGCGTGGGCCTTTCCTCTTCCGAGGTCATGTCCACGACTTTCGAGTAGGGCTGCACTTTGGCCTATATACTTGACTGTTTCCGGCAGATACATTCTTCCAAGTGATACACAACACATATCCCGGACCCGAGCCCCCACGTGTAGTGGACAGGGTCGCCCGACCAGCACCACACTCCCAATCCCCTCTATTAAAGTTCTCGCTCGCAATGTCTCTGGTCTAGGGGTACGATAGGAAAGGGAGTGCGGCCGCTACGCCAGGCCTCCACCACAGATGTATAAGTGGTATTAGCAGAAGTTTGTTTTACCTTCGGGCCTGCACTGTGTATCGGGTCCTCCCTTCAAGAGTCATCTGCCAGGAAACAAGCCTCACACCGTTGCAAGTCCAACACTTCTTTATTTGAACATAGCATGGACTTACTTGCTTTACAAAACAGAACAGGAGGTGTGAATGTGTATATATGCCCAGACGCAAGTTCTTTCCTCCACTCTCCTCCAAAGAGTGGGCAATGGTCTCCGCACAAGGGAATTCACCTTCCGGACGGTCTCCGACAAGAGACTCACCCGTCACCGGCAGTATGCTGCACCGGGTCTTCAGATGAGGAGCTCTCCCCGGTCCATTACGTCCACCTCGGATTCAGGCGTCCATCTCCGGAGCACCCTAGGATCCTTCCCTCGCGGAACTCAGTGTTGGGCACTGAGCTCCGGACCGCCATCCGAGTACCTCACCTCAGGCTAAAGGTGCCTGAGATGGAACACGATCTCCGGTGGTCCTCTAGGCCGAGGCCGCCTAGAGGACAAGCACAAACTTTGTCCGCAGGCTAAAGGTGCCAGGGACAACGCACCTTGTGACAAAATGGCCGGCCCTTTATACCTTCCCCCGGCATGCGCAGCGGGTTCCCCACCCCACCACACGGCCGCTGAGAAAAGACAAAAAAGGATTCGACCCAGCAATGACTCGTCCGTCGGCCAAAAGTGACAGCGCCACCCAGTGGACCGCCGGAGATACACCACTAGTGTCACCGCAAAAATTCAAAATTACTGGCGGGAAAGTAAACACCCGCTACAAAATATTTATGTTGCTGCATTTAGCAGGAGAGTCGACAAGCATTTTCTTTTCTAAAAAAAAATATGATAGTCTGCGCTAATAGTGGCAGAGGGCAGCCAGCAAAACAATTGATATATAAACCCTGAATACTATGTAGAAATGTGTTTGCAGCACCTATATCACCATAAATATATTAAAGTGAACCGATTATATAGTCACCCATTCTGCGCAAAGAGGCAAAATTAACAATACAAATCATATAACACATATATGTAACAAATATTGTGAAATCCAAAATTATTTATATGGTGAGAACATAAACAACATAAACAATATATACAATGAATGATGGATCCAAAGACTGTATGTGACTTTAAAGTGGTTGTAAACCCACTTTTTTTTTTTTTTTGCCAACCTGTAAAAGAAAGGCATAATGAGCTATTATGACTAGCATAATAGCTCATTATGTACCACTCACCTTAGATCGGGGCCCCCGAGGCAGTCCGCGTCCCTCTGTCCAGCCGCAGACATCACTGCGGCGATAGCCGGAATGTTACTTCCGGGTATCGCCGCACCAGCCAATCACAGCGCCGCTCCGGCGCTGTGATTGGCCGGAGCGGCGGAGACGTCACTCTGCGCATGCATGCAGGAGGCGTCCCATTCGGCTACGCCCAGCGATTGCTGGGAAGTAGCCGAGTTTGTGAATGGGTTTAACCCCATGAATGCGCCGTTGTCTACGGCGCACATGCGCCGTAGACAGCGGCGCCTGTCATTTTAGTAAATATCTCCTAAACCGTGTAGGTTTAGGAGATATTTCTTGCACCTACAGGTAAGCCTTAATCTAAGCTTACCTGTAGATGCAAGTTGAAAAAGTGGGTTTACAACCACTTTAAAATGTAATAAACACACAACAAAGTGCTCACAGTGCAAAATATGCAATTAGTTAATTAAAAAACCATGCTTTATGACCAAAAATGTCTCTGAAATGTGTTAAAGCTCAAGTGCACAAAAAACACTTATGCTGCGTACACACGATCGGATTTTCCATCGGAAAAACTTTGGATAGTTTTTCCGACGGAATTCCGCTCAAGCTTGGCTTGCATACACACGGTCACACAAAAGTTCTCTGAACTTTCGACCATCAAGAACGCGGTGACGTACAACACTACGATGAGACGAGAAAATTAAGTTCAATGCTTCCGAGCACGCGTCGAATTGTTTCCGAGCATGTGTCGGAATTGCTACAGACGATCGGAATTTCCAATAGGAATTTTTTCCCTCTGAAAATCTGAGAACCAGCTCTCAAATTTTTGCTGGTGGCAATTCCAACAGGAAAAGTCAGATGGAGCCTACACACAGTCGGAATTTCCAACCAAAAGCTCTCATCTGACTTTTCTTTTTGGAATTTCTGATCGTGTGTACGGGGCATAAGTGTGGTGGAAGACACAGATATAAGGAGTTTTATGTGCTTGAACATATTCCAGAGATTTTTCAGAGGCAAAAATTAAAACATAGCCAGCTCATCTCATCTAAGGGCTAGTAAGCTGAAAAATATTATTATATATATATTTTTTGTTATTATTTTGTTCTTGGGTTTTAGATACATTTTAACATTTTAGACTGCATGTTATGCATAATAAAGTTGTCTGATTTGAAAGTATTTCTTTCATCCGCACCTCTGAGCTAAAGCAATAAATATAATCAAAATACGCTAACCTATTTTTTGCAGCGTAATGTAATACCTATTGTTGCCTATTGTTCATATATTATGTAAACTCCTTCGGAATTAGAGACTAATGAGAATGTTTCACTGCTCACTGTAAAAGGCTTTTAGGGCCCCTTGTAAGCAGTCAGCACACATTTTAAAAATCATACTGTTTCTAGACTTTTCTCTGCAGTCTAATGACCAGGACCTAATTAGTGGGGACTAAAAAGTCAGCTAGTAGTGGTGTGAATGACAAGGCACCTTGTTCTGTCAGTTAACTGAAAAACTGAAAAAATATTTATAATTTACGCTGTTTGCTACTCTGATTATTATGTCTGTTGATATTACTTTTATTAGACTGATGTCTTTTCACATGTACACATGTTGGAGTTGGACCGCCACCTTTGCGGCCACACTCCGGGAAGGGGAACATGACATTTCTTGGGGGGCTGTATACACCAGTTATATCAGCTCTTAGTCAATGCCAGCACCATAACAGCACTCAACAGCTTTTTGCAATACAATGTTTTTACAGAAGTTGTTTTTACATAATTTGTGACATAAATAGCCTGACTTGTGAGCTCCTATATTTACAAAGCAATCTAAACCTGCTCCACTCTGCCTTCTTCTGCAGTGGAAATGGGCCGAACACCCTCCAGTTCGGTTCGCACCAGAACACCTGCAAACAGGCAAAAAGTTCTTGTGAACATGCAAAGCCTATTAAAGTCTATGGGACACGAACATGAAATATCAAAAGTGCTAATTTTAAAGGCTTATATTTAAGTTATTGCCCTAAAAATTGTATGGACACCCCGTTAATGCCCCAGGGGACATGTATCAATGCAATGAAAACTTTTTAAAATTATTGTTTTTTCAGGAGCAGTGATTTTAATAATGCTAAAAGTAAAACAATAAAAATTAATAATTCCCTTAAATATCATGCCTGGGGGTCCCCTTAGTCTACCTGTAAAGTGACACATCTGGTTGATCTGTAGAACAGTGCCGCAGCAAAATTACATTTCTAAAGGAAATAATGTAATTTAAACTTGCTTGCGGCTGTAATGTATTTCTGGCTTCCCTTTAACAAGGGGGCCCCCAGTTCCCCCCAATGTAAATGGGTATCGGATACATTGTACCCCGCCCTACCCATTCACCAAAAAAGTGTCAAAAAGGAAAAACCACAACAGACAGTTTTTGACAAACAAGAAAGTGTCTATCCATCTTCAATCACGCTGCCCGGCAGACCTCCTGTCGACTGCTGTATTTTCGCTTTGACAGCTCTTATAGGAAAGGGCGGGGCCACCCATTGATGTAACCGGACGACATCTGACATCAGAAGGGAGCGTGGTCAGTTGGTTTATGTCACCAGGTGGCCCCACCCTTGCCTATTTAACATTTGTCAAACCCTACAGACAGCAGTCTCTGGGAGGCATGCAATCGAGGCAGAGCTTTATTAAATTTTTCTATATTTCGGGTCCATCGGGCGGCGAGATTGAAGATGGATGGACATCACGGGACACTTTTTTTTTAAATAAAGGAATTGTCAAAACTGTCTGTTGTGGTTTTTACTTTTTGACACTTTTTTTGGTGAATGGGTAGGGGTATAATGTACCCAATACCCATTCACATAAGGGGGCGGGATCTGGGGGCCCCCTTGTTAAAGGGGGCTTCCAGATTTTGATAAGCCCCCCGCCCGCAGACCCTGACAAACACCGGCCAGGGTTGTCGGGAAGAGACTCTTGTCCCCATCAACATGGGTACAACATGCTTTGGAGTGGGGGGGAGCATGTTGAGGGCATGTGGCCTGGTATGGTTCAGGAGGGGGGGTGCTCGCTCATCCCCCCTATCCTGACCTCCAGGCTGCATGCTCAGATAAGGGTCTGATATGGATTTTGGGGGGACACCACGCTGTTTAAAAAATAAAAATGGGTGTGGAGTTCCCCTAAAATCTATACCAGACCCCAAGGGCCTGGTATGGATTTTGGGGGGACCCCACGCCGTTTTTTTATTAATTCTGTCATAGGGTTCCCCTTTACCACTTCAATACACTGTATTATATACTCTGCACTGCACTATATATATACTACACTGATGGCACTATATACTCTCCACTGTATTATATATACTACACTGACTGCACTATATACTCTGAACTGTATCATATATACATACTACACGGACTGCACTATATACTCTGAACTTTATTATATATACTACACTGACTGCACTATATACTCTGAACTGTACTATATATGTAGTGGTACCTCCGTAAGGGCTGCTAAGTGTTGTGGCTCACCTGTCACCCTGCCCAGCCCGGCATTCAAGTCCTCAGTCACTCTGAGGCAATTAACATGCCATTCGCTTTGTTTGTTTGTTTGTTTGTTTGTTTTATTGAGGGGATTAAACTTGGTTTGGGTATAGGAAGTATGGGATGCCCAGTGAATTTTAGAACAATCAATTGGGACGACTTTTAGAAAAAAGAATTGGAACAACTTAACTACAATCCTTTATATACAGATCTCTCTTCCTCCAGTATAACTCTTACTCTAGACCATTACTCCTCAGCTCCTCCAGCACTCTACTTGCTTGAGCTCCCAGGCACAGATAGCACTGCATGGTTACGCCTGACACTGGCTCAGCCAGGCCTTAGCAACTGCCTTTTGCAGGCAGGGACCGTGGACCCCTTTTTAGTGTAGTAATAAACTGTATTATATATACTATACGGACTGCACTATATACTAGACATTAGGGATGGGCCCGGTGCTCGATTCGAACCCATGTTCGAATCGAGCATCGGGCGTTCGCTCGCTCGTCGAGCCCAGAACTATTTGGGCTGTTCGCATCACATTCGTGTGATGCGAGCGGCCCCGCAATGCATTGCGGCCGGCGCGGCCGGCGCAGTGCATTGCTGGCTGATGATTGGCCAAGCATGCACTGTGACCCCGCATGCTTGGCCAATCACAGCGCCCGAAACTCGGAGAGCAATAATTGGCTACAGGCAGGACGCCTGTAGCCAATTACAGCTCAGGGGCTTTAGTACACGCCCCACCATTTAAAAGGCCGCCACGCCATCGGCCCCGGTCACATGAGTTCCGGCTTTAGGAGAGATTAGTCTGCTGATTCTGTCTTTGCTTGATACTGAAAGATTTGCTCTTCTTTGCTAAACCATTGGCTATTTCTTTGCTAAACCATTGCTACCTAAGTCATTGATCGTTCATTGCTGCTGATTGCACAGTTAGTGTGTTATTAGCTGCTGCTGGGGATTAGTCTGGTGCGTGCTTACTGTTAGTACAGTATTGCAGTAGTACCAACCGCAGTGCTGTTAGCACAGCATTGCACCCCAACAGCACCCATAGGACTTCTAGTGTGTTAGTGGCAGCAAACAGAGCTCCTATATTTTCTTCTCAGCAGCACCCATAGGACTTCTAGTGTGTTAGTGGCATCACACAGAGCTCCTATATTTTCTTCTCAGCAGCACCCATAGGACTTCTAGTGTGTTAGTGGCAGCAAACAGAGCTCCTATATTTTCTTCTCAGCAGCACCCATAGGACTTCTAGTGTGTTAGTGGCAGCAAACAGAGCTCCTATATTTTCTTCTCAGCAGCACCCATAGGACTTCTAGTGTGTTAGTGGCAGCAAACAGAGCTCCTATATTTTCTTCTCAGCAGCACCCATAGGACTTCTAGTGTGTTAGTGGCATCACACAGAGCTCCTATATTTTCTTCTCAGCAGCACCCATAGGACTTCTAGTGTGTTAGTGGCAGCAAACAGAGCTCCTATATTTTCTTCTCAGCAGCACCCATAGGACTTCTAGTGTGTTAGTGGCAGCAAACAGAGCTCCTATATTTTCTTCTCAGCAGCACCCATAGGACTTCTAGTGTGTTAGTGGCAGCAAACAGAGCTCCTATATTTTCTTCTCAGCAGCACCCATAGGACTTCTAGTGTGTTAGTGGCATCACACAGAGCTCCTATATTTTCTTCTCAGCAGCACCCATAGGACTTCTAGTGTGTTAGTGGCAGCAAACAGAGCTCCTATATTTTCTGCTCAGCAGCACCCATAGGACTTCTAGTGTGTTAGTGGCATCACACAGAGCTCCTATATTTTCTTCTCAGCAGCACCCATAGGACTTCTAGTGTGTTAGTGGCAGCAAACAGAGCTCCTATATTTTCTTCTCAGCAGCACCCATAGGACTTCTAGTGTGTTAGTGGCATCACACAGAGCTCCTATATTTTCTTCTCAGCAGCACCCATAGGACTTCTAGTGTGTTAGTGGCAGCAAACAGAGCTCCTATATTTTCTTCTCAGCAGCACCCATAGGACTTCTAGTGTGTTAGTGGCAGCAAACAGAGCTCCTATATTTTCTTCTCAGCAGCACCCATAGGACTTCTAGTGTGTTAGTGGCATCACACAGAGCTCCTATATTTTCTTCTCAGCAGCACCCATAGGACTTCTAGTGTGTTAGTGGCAGCAAACAGAGCTCCTATATTTTCTTCTCAGCAGCACCCATAGGACTTCTAGTGTGTTAGTGGCATCACACAGAGCTCCTATATTTTCTTCTCAGCAGCACCCATAGGACTTCTAGTGTGTTAGTGGCAGCAAACAGAGCTCCTATATTTTCTTCTCAGCAGCACCCATAGGACTTCTAGTGTGTTAGTGGCAGCAAACAGAGCTCCTATATTTTCTTCTCAGCAGCACCCATAGGACTTCTAGTGTGTTAGTGGCATCACACAGAGCTCCTATATTTTCTTCTCAGCAGCACCCATAGGACTTCTAGTGTGTTAGTGGCAGCAAACAGAGCTCCTATATTTTCTTCTCAGCAGCACCCATAGGACTTCTAGTGTGTTAGTGGCATCACACAGAGCTCCTATATTTTCTTCTCAGCAGCACCCATAGGACTTCTAGTGTGTTAGTGGCAGCAAACAGAGCTCCTATATTTTCTTCTCAGCAGCACCCATAGGACTTCTAGTGTGTTAGTGGCAGCAAACAGAGCTCCTATATTTTCTTCTCAGCAGCACCCATAGGACTTCTAGTGTGTTAGTGGCAGCAAACAGAGCTCCTATATTTTCTTCTCAGCAGCACCCATAGGACTTCTAGTGTGTTAGTGGCATCACACAGAGCTCCTATATTTTCTTCTCAGCAGCACCCATAGGACTTCTAGTGTGTTAGTGGCAGCAAACAGAGCTCCTATATTTTCTTCTCAGCAGCACCCATAGGACTTCTAGTGTGTTAGTGGCAGCAAACAGAGCTCCTATATTTTCTTCTCAGCAGCACCCATAGGACTTCTAGTGTGTTAGTGGCAGCAAACAGAGCTCCTATATTTTCTTCTCAGCAGCACCCATAGGACTTCTAGTGTGTTAGTGGCATCACACAGAGCTCCTATATTTTCTTCTCAGCAGCACCCATAGGACTTCTAGTGTGTTAGTGGCAGCAAACAGAGCTCCTATATTTTCTTCTCAGCAGCACCCATAGGACTTCTAGTGTGTTAGTGGCATCACACAGAGCTCCTATATTTTCTTCTCAGCAGCACCCATAGGACTTCTAGTGTGTTAGTGGCAGCAAACAGAGCTCCTATATTTTCTTCTCAGCAGCACCCATAGGACTTCTAGTGTGTTAGTGGCAGCAAACAGAGCTCCTATATTTTCTTCTCAGCAGCACCCATAGGACTTCTAGTGTGTTAGTGGCAGCAAACAGAGCTCCTATATTTTCTTCTCAGCAGCACCCATAGGACTTCTAGTGTGTTAGTGGCATCACACAGAGCTCCTATATTTTCTTCTCAGCAGCACCCATAGGACTTCTAGTGTGTTAGTGGCAGCAAACAGAGCTCCTATATTTTCTTCTCAGCAGCACCCATAGGACTTCTAGTGTGTTAGTGGCAGCAAACAGAGCTCCTATATTTTCTTCTCAGCAGCACCCATAGGACTTCTAGTGTGTTAGTGGCAGCAAACAGAGCTCCTATATTTTCTTCTCAGCAGCACCCATAGGACTTCTAGTGTGTTAGTGGCATCACACAGAGCTCCTATATTTTCTTCTCAGCAGCACCCATAGGACTTCTAGTGTGTTAGTGGCAGCAAACAGAGCTCCTATATTTTCTTCTCAGCAGCACCCATAGGACTTCTAGTGTGTTAGTGGCAGCAAACAGAGCTCCTATATTTTCTTCTCAGCAGCACCCATAGGACTTCTAGTGTGTTAGTGGCATCACACAGAGCTCCTATATTTTCTTCTCAGCAGCACCCATAGGACTTCTAGTGTGTTAGTGGCAGCAAACAGAGCTCCTATATTTTCTTCTCAGCAGCACCCATAGGACTTCTAGTGTGTTAGTGGCAGCAAACAGAGCTCCTATATTTTCTTCTCAGCAGCACCCATAGGACTTCTAGTGTGTTAGTGGCATCACACAGAGCTCCTATATTTTCTTCTCAGCAGCACCCATAGGACTTCTAGTGTGTTAGTGGCAGCAAACAGAGCTCCTATATTTTCTTCTCAGCAGCACCCATAGGACTTCTAGTGTGTTAGTGGCATCACACAGAGCTCCTATATTTTCTTCTCAGCAGCACCCATAGGACTTCTAGTGTGTTAGTGGCAGCAAACAGAGCTCCTATATTTTCTTCTCAGCAGCACCCATAGGACTTCTAGTGTGTTAGTGGCAGCAAACAGAGCTCCTATATTTTCTTCTCAGCAGCACCCATAGGACTTCTAGTGTGTTAGTGGCATCACACAGAGCTCCTATATTTTCTTCTCAGCAGCACCCATAGGACTTCTAGTGTGTTAGTGGCAGCAAACAGAGCTCCTATATTTTCTTCTCAGCAGCACCCATAGGACTTCTAGTGTGTTAGTGGCATCACACAGAGCTCCTATATTTTCTTCTCAGCAGCACCCATAGGACTTCTAGTGTGTTAGTGGCAGCAAACAGAGCTCCTATATTTTCTTCTCAGCAGCACCCATAGGACTTCTAGTGTGTTAGTGGCAGCAAACAGAGCTCCTATATTTTCTTCTCAGCAGCACCCATAGGACTTCTAGTGTGTTAGTGGCATCACACAGAGCTCCTATATTTTCTTCTCAGCAGCACCCATAGGACTTCTAGTGTGTTAGTGGCAGCAAACAGAGCTCCTATATTTTCTTCTCAGCAGCACCCATAGGACTTCTAGTGTGTTAGTGGCAGCAAACAGAGCTCCTATATTTTCTTCTCAGCAGCACCCATAGGACTTCTAGTGTGTTAGTGGCAGCAAACAGAGCTCCTATATTTTCTTCTCAGCAGCACCCATAGGACTTCTAGTGTGTTAGTGGCATCACACAGAGCTCCTATATTTTCTTCTCAGCAGCACCCATAGGACTTCTAGTGTGTTAGTGGCAGCAAACAGAGCTCCTATATTTTCTGCTCAGCAGCACCCATAGGACTTCTAGTGTGTTAGTGGCATCACACAGAGCTCCTATATTTTCTTCTCAGCAGCACCCATAGGACTTCTAGTGTGTTAGTGGCAGCAAACAGAGCTCCTATATTTTCTTCTCAGCAGCACCCATAGGACTTCTAGTGTGTTAGTGGCAGCAAACAGAGCTCCTATATTTTCTTGTCAGCAGCACACATAGTACCTATAGTGTGTTAGTGTCAGCACCCATAGGACCTACAGTGTGTTGTGAGCACACATAGGAGTTCTATTTTTTATACTATATACACTACCGACTACAATGGCTGGAAGACCGCCAAGGAGAGGCAGAGCGTGCCGAGGCAAGAACACAGGGCAGGCAGGCTCTGTTTCTAGAGACAACAGTGCTGGCCGTGGACGTGGTCGTGCATCGTCATCAGCACGTGGCCATGGGACACGCTTGTCTTTGTTTTCGGCAGCTGGACATGTGGAGCCGCATCATGCCGAAGGCTTGGTAGAATGGATGACCAATTCGTACTCAATGGCATCATCAGCCACCCCTTCCCTAGACCCACCATGTCCTCCTGAGGAGTCCCCCGAACTGTTTGAGCACAGTGTTGGGTACATGCTCCAGGAGGATGCCCAACGATTCGAAGGCTCGGATGATGATACCCAGCTTGAGGAAGTCAGTAGTGTGCGCGCAGAGAAAGGGGATGCTGAAGGACAGCAATCTGGCAGTAGTGTTCCACCAGCTGCAGCTTACTGCCAGGTTTGCTCTAGTGGTGAAGAGGGAGGGGATGATGAGGTCACTGACTCCACGTGGGTGCCTGAAGGGAGAGAGGAGGAGGAGGAGGAGGATGCAGCGTCACATGTCCAACGAGGCAGGATGCCCCCTGGAGGCCAGCTAGAGGCCAGCACAGCAACTGTACCACACCGCAGAGCTCCGCCTGTGCAGGGCGCTGCCTCTGCACGTTATCACAAAAGTTCTTTGGTGTGGGCCTTTTTTGAGACGAGTGCATCAGATCGCACCACTGCTATTTGCAATATTTGTCTCAAGCGTATCTCGCGTGGCCAAAACATCAGCCGCTTGGGCACCACAAGCATGAGCAGACATATGTCGACCTGCCATGCAGCTCGTTGGCAAGCACACATAAAAGACCCACACCAAAGAACAAAGCGGACCTCTCCTTGCTCCTCATCAGCTGGGATCTCCATCCCCACTATATCTTCAGTCCTCTCTGAAAGCTGCTCTGAGAGGACTGAAGGTGTAGAATTAGGTGTGTCACAACCAAGTACTTGCAGTACACCGACGTCCGATTGTAGCAGGCAAATTTCCCTGCCCCAGCTGCTGGACCGTCGAAAGAAGTATACTCCCAGCCATCCACATGCCCAGCGGTTGAATGCTAGCTTGGCTAAATTGCTAGCACTTCAACTGCTGCCTTTTCAGTTGATAGACTCGGCCCCCTTCCGTGAGTTTGTTCAATGTGCGGTTCCTCAGTGGCAGGTTCCCAAACGCCACTTTTTCTCACGGAAGGCAATTCCGTCTCTCTACTGGCATGTGGAAGGCAATGTCCATGCCTCGCTGGACAGGGCGGTCAGCGGTAAGGTGCATATTACCGCTGACTCATGGTCCAGCAGGCATGGACAGGGACGTTATCTTTCTTTCACGGCCCATTGGGTCACTCTATTGGTAGCTGGGAGGGATGCAGGACAAGGTGCAGTAGTGTTGGAGGTTGTTCCGCCACCACGCCTCCAAAATGCTACTACTGGTTGTGACACACCTCTCTCCTCCACCCCCTCCTCTTCTTCTTCCTCCATGTCCTCTTCGAGTGCTCTGTCCTCGGAACCAGCGGTGCTCCGTAGGCGTACAAGGGGCTACGCGAGTACGCAGGCAAAAAGATGCCATGCCGTGCTTGCGCTGGTGTGTTTGGGGGACAGGAGCCACACTGGGCCAGAGGTTCTGGCAGCTCTGCAGGGGCAGGCCGAGAGGTGGTTGACGCCACGCCAGCTTAAGCCAGGAATGGTCGTTTCTGATAATGGCACCAACCTCCTCTCCGCCCTGCGACAGGGGCAGCTCACCCATGTGCCCTGTATGGCTCACGTCCTCAACCTGGTGGTGCAGCGGTTCTTGGGCAGGTTCCCAGGCTTACAGGATGTCCTGAGGCAGGCCAGGAAAGTCTGTGTGCATTTCCGCCGATCTTATAATGCCAGTGCTCGGCTGACTGAGCTGCAAAAGGAGCTGAACCTGCCCAAGAACCGCCTAATATGTGACATGCCCACCAGGTGGAACTCAACGTTGGCCATGCTGCAGCGACTGCACACGCAGCAGAGGGCCATCAATGAGTACCTTTGCGACTACGGCACCAGGACAGGGTCAGAGGAGCTTGGCTTTTTTTCCCCACGCCAGTGGAGCATGATCAGGGATGCATGCACTGTCCTCTCACCATTTGAGGAGGCCACGAGGATGGTGAGCAGTGACAGTGCATGCATCAGTGACACTGTACCTCTTGTCCACCTGTTGGAGCATACGCTGCGTGGGATAATGGACAGGGCACTTGAGGCAGAACAGAGGCAGGAAGAGGAGGACTTCCTTGTCTCTCAAGGCCCCCTTTATCCAGACAATGTTCCTTCTGTCCCACCCATCACACAGGAAGAGGAGGAGGAGGAGGAGGAGGAGGAGGATTGTGTGAGCATGGAGGTGGAGCCTGGCACTCAGCATCAGCAGCAGCAGTCTTTTAGGGATGATGTACAGTCCCAACAAACCAGTGGACTTGTACGTGGCTGGGAGGAGGTGGCTGGCGATCATGTCATCCTCAGTGACCCAGAAGACTCCGGACCGAATGCCTCAGCTAACCTACGCTGCATGGCCTCCCTGATCCTGCAAAGCCTGCGGAAGGATCCTCGTGTTCTTCGGATCAAGGAGAGTGACCATTACTGGCTGGCCACTCTCCTTGATCCACGGTACAAGGGTAAGGTTGCGGACCTTATCTTGCCGTCGCAGAGGGAGCAGAGGATGAGACATCTCAGGGAGGCCTTGCAGAAAGGTCTGTGCAACGCGTTCCCAGAAACTGGGAGGTTACAAACTCCTGGTCCTGGACGACGAGTTGCTGAGGCTTCGGTCAGTAGCAGAAGGAGCGGTGGGGAAGGTGGACGTCTGACCGATGCGTTCAGACAATTTTTTAGTCCGCAGCCCCAAGGTATGATCGGTTCCAGCAACCATCGCCAGCGTCTGATATACATGGTGCAGGAATACCTAGGGGCAAGGTCAGACTTGGACACCTTTCCCACCGAAAATCCTCTGGCTTACTGGGTCCTGAGGATGGATCACTGGCCAGAGCTTGCACAGTATGCAATTGAGCTACTGGCCTGTCCTGCATCCAGCGTTCTTTCCGAACGCACATTCAGTGCTGCTGGAGGATTTGTCACCGATCATAGGGTGCGCCTGTCCACCGACTCAGTTGATCGACTGACCTTCATAAAAATGAATCAGTCTTGGATCACCACCAGCTACCAGACACCTGAAGCGGATATAACGGAATAATTTATAATGTCACATCCCTTCAAGACTGCCTATGCTGATGCTGAGTGACTGTCCTGTTATGTTCACTGACTATCCTCTTCCTCCTCCTCAATGATCCATGCCACCACACCAGTGCCTAAGGCACAATTTTTCAGCCCCTGTATAACAGGGGCGTGTAATTACAATTTTTTAAAAAGATGCTTCGCAACAGGTGTGACTGCTGTGCTCAGAGTACAGTATCTGTGAGGGGTTGCAGTGTTGTGGCACCAGCACCAGTGCCTAAGGCACAATTTTTCAGCCCCTGTTGGGGCGTGTAATTACAATTTTTAGGCAATGCTTTGCAACAGGTCTCATTGCTGTGCTCAGAGTACAGTATCTGTGAGGGGTTGCAGTGTTGTGGCACCAGCACCAGTGCCTAAGGCACAATTTTTCAGCCCCTGTATAACAGGGGCGTGTAATTACAATTTTTTAAAAAGATGCTTCGCAACAGGTGTGACTGCTGTGCTCCAAGTACAGTATCTGTGAGGGGTTGCAGTGTTGTGGCACCAGCACCAATGCCTAAGGCACAATTTTTCAGCCCCTGTTTAACAGGGGCGTGTAATTACAAATCTTGATCTAATAGTTCACAGCAGGGCCCATTCCTGCGCCCACCAAGAGTAACTATGAGGGCCTACAGTCTTGTGGCAACACCGTCCACCACCACCACCACCACCAAAGGCCCAATTTTTCTGCCCTGTTCAACAGGTGCATGCAATTACAAATCTTGATCTAATAACTCACAGCAGGGCCCATTCCTGCACCCACCAAGAGTAACTGTGAGGGCTTACAGTCTTGTGGCAACACCGTCCACCACCACCACCACCACCACCACCAAAGGCCCAATTTTTCTGCCCGGTTCAACAGGTGCATGCAAGTACAAATCTTGATCTATTAACTCACAGCAGGGCCCATTCCTGTGCCCACCAGTCTTGTGGCTACACCAACATCTAATAGGGCAAATTTCTGCAGAGTATATACGGCAGGCCCCTACTTTCAAACATCCAACTTACAAACGACTCCTACTTGCAAACGGCAAGAGAAAACAGGAAGTGAGAGGAAATCTACCCCTAGGAAGGAAAATTCTATCCTGTTAGATTTAATTTGGGAAAAATGTATCTCCTCTCTACTGATGCTTTATCACCAATCCTTGTTTCAATTAAAACCCCACTTTTCCAAAAACATTTGTCATTGGGACGGAAAGTGAGGTGACATGTTCTGAACAGATGTGCAAAGACAGCAAATGTTACAGGGGTGATAACCCCTCCCTATGTTCTCCAAAAAGCTTAAAAATTGATTTTTTTGGGATGTAGCTACACTTCATAATGTACCTGTTCAGATTCTACTTAAGAACAAACCTACAGTCCATGTCTTGTTTGCACCACCTATATACTGCTGTTCAGAGTATATAGGGTTGTAGGTATAGGGTTTTATTTTGGGTGCGGGGTCCCCCTTAGTATCCATACAAGACCCAAAGGGGCTGGGGTGGGGGGGGGTGATGGGGTAGCCATGCCATTTTTCTCAAGGATTTTCAGCCATATGGCGGCCAGGACAAGACATGACATTAAAGCCGCAAGTGGTTTTAAATGGCTTCTTTTTTTCCTTTACAAATGTCATTTTGTGCAAGGACAGTTCTAAACACGGGAAACACATGCCACTTCACAGGCATACTTTAGACACCCCCCAGGTACCGTATTTAATGGAAAATTTCACTTTTTTTTTTTTCACTTTATGCATCATTAAAATGACTGCTCCCGAAAAAACTTTAGTTTTTAAAATTTCTTTTTGCATTGATATATGTCCCCTGGGGCAGGACCCGGGTCCCCAAACCTGTTTTATAACATTAACATGCATATTGGCCGTTGTAATTAGCAATTTTGATTTCGAACGTTCGCGTCCATTATAACGAATAGGGTTCGAAAATTCGCGCGAACTTTCGGTCCGTTCAAAGGTTCTGGTGCGAACCGAACCCGGGGGTGTTCGGCTCATCCCTACTAGACATGTGCAAAAGGAAAAAATTTGTTTCGTTTTGTTTCGTTTTAATTCGTTAATTAATTAATTTCGTTTAGTTAGATTCGTTAAATTTGTTAAATTCGTTTTCGGATTTCGTTTTGTTTTCGACCGAATTCGAAAAGCGGTCGCATTCGAAAATATTTCAACCAAATTCGAAAATATTTCTACCGGATTCGAAATTATTTCAACATGATTCGAAATTATTTCAACCGCATTTGAAACTATTTCAACCGGATTCGAAAATATTTTGCGACCCGACTTTGGGTCCACGTATCTCAGGGTCACTTAGTAATAGAAACCCCAAATTTTTAGATGTTATAGTGCTAGTTCTACTGTGTTTGCATACCAAATATGGGGTTTCTAGCTACAAGTGGCCCCGAGATATGTGGCCCAAAATTCGGGTTGCAAAATGTCATTCTCTGCTGCAGAAAAGTGTTTGACATTTTGCGACCCGATTTTGGGTCCACGTTTCTCGGGGTCACTTAGTGATAGAAACCCCAAAGATACGTGGACCCAAAGTCGGGTCGCAAAATATTTTTGAATCCGGTTGAAATAGTTTCAAATGCGGTTGAAATAGTTTTAAATGCGGTTGAAATAATTTCGAATCATGTTGATACTATTTAAAGCAGATTCGAAAATATTTTGCGACCCGACTTTGAAAAAAATATGAAATTGATTCTTTTTTTTTTTTTTTAATCAATAAATTTTTATTGCAATTTTTGTGATACAGAAGTTAAGTACACATGCTTTATATTTATATATCTATACAGACGAAAAGGCCACCATCCAGGATTACAGGTAATTGCATTTGTTACTTAAAGATTACAATAAGCCATTTTACCACATATCGCTTGTTCACTTATCAGATCACCCCAATGGGTACAAACTGTGATCTGAGGAAGCTAAACCTGTACAGCTCAATTGGACCTTCCAAACAGCACATAGGAAAATCACAGTAATTCAGTACGTCTGTTCAGTGTCATATAAATCTGATGAGAATTTTGCAAATATGACTGCAATCAACAAAGGGGTAAGAAAGGGTAGATAAACTTGGAAGCAGGGTAAAAAACATAAACATAAACAGAAGGAAAGAAAAAAAAGAAATAAAGAAAACCAAAAGAAAAGAAAACCAAGGAACCAGCACTTTGTATAGTTTGTGGATACATCAAAGAACCATTTATGCTATGTGTTATATGAATATGTTTCAGCACACAAATTGAGAAGCCCCTCTCAGCGTTGTTGACTTCTATAAGACTTATACCACTCTAACTATGGGTCCCATTGGGGACAGAAGTTGACATATTTACCGTTTATAGATGCTAACATGCTTTCGTATGTGTAGTGGATGGATACCGTTTGTATAACTTCGTCTATTTTAGGAGCCTCAGAGGATCTCCAGAGTCTAAGTATAACCAGCTTGGCAGCTAGGAGTAAATGGATTGTAAATTTCCTGAAGGAAGGTGGAATATCCTCTATGCCCAGATGTAGAATGGCTAGGGCCGGGGAGGGCAGCATAGGTAAGCCTGTAACCTGTTGTATAATTAAGAATGTACTGGACCAAAATTTAGCTAATTTCCTGCAAGACCACAATATATGGAATAATGTTCCAACTTGCGAACATTGCCTCCAGCATAAAGGGGATGTATTTGGGTCAAATTTAGCTATCCTAAATGGCGTGAGATACCATCTCTGGGTGACCTTATGTGACAGCTCCCATAAATTGGCACATTTGGTAGCCGCATGGGTATATTGTAGAGCTCTAACCCATTGTTCCTCTGTGAAAGAAGCCTCCAGCTCCCTCTCCCATGCCAACAACGAGCCAGATTTTTCAAACACTGATTTATCGCTTAGAAAGTTATAGAATAGCGAAATACCACCTTTTCGACTGACTTTTGAAGTTAAATATGTGTGTAATTTCCAGAACAATTTATACTGTCGAAGGTGACTGCTGCTAAGGAATGACACTACTCTGATATAGTTAAATTGTTCCGATGCCGGGAGGTTGAATTCTATTTGTGCTTGTGGAAAGGATTTCAAAGTGTCGTTCAAGTACAGGTCCGAGACCCATTTTAATCCCCCTAAGGTCCATTTCTTTAAATTCATATCAGGTATTATCAAAGCTATGGCGGTAACAGGCACTTCAAGAGTGATATTAGGAGATAATGCGGATTTGGTCAGTACTAATTGCTTCCAGGCTTCTAAGGTTGCTGTCATCGGAAGAGATAGATTCTTGAACTTTGTTTTAAAGGAAGGGTAGGCCAGTAAGTAGTCCTTAAAATTTCCTTTTGGCACTAAGGATTGCTCTATGAGGCCCCATAATGGTGTAAGAGGGTTTGGAAACCACCCCCTGAGCTGTGCTAGTATTGCAGCTTTATGGTACTCAGAAAAAAACGGTACCCCTGCACCCCCTGCCCTCCTAAGTTTGCTAAGTTTAGAAAAGGTGCAGCGCGCTCTCTTACCTTGCCATAAGAAACTAGAGAGTGTTCTTTGTAGATTACTAAAAAAGGTATTGGGGATCGGAATAGGAACTGTCCTAAATACGTACAAAATTTGAGGTAGTATCTGCATTTTGAAAGCTGCCAACCTTCCTGTCCATGATAGTATATGTTTGCTTAATTTCCCCAACCCTCCCATCACCTTTCCCTCTAGCGGCAGGTAGTTGGCCTTAAATAACTGATCAGGATGGGATGTGAGGTGGATCCCCAGGTAGCTTATAGCATAGTCCGACCAAATATACGGGAATTTGGCTTGCATTGCAGTTTTATCTTGAAGAGGCACCCCCAAGTCAAGAATATAAGATTTAGCATCGTTTACCTTATAATATGATATTTGACTATATTCTTTGAGTACACATGCGACCCTTTCCAAGGAAGACACCGGATTAGTAAGCATTAGAATCACGTCATCAGCAAAAAGGCTGATGACATGTTTTTTGTTATTTATTGTAAAACCTTGTATTTCTGGTGATTGTCTGATGCGAGCAGCAAGCGGCTCCATCAGGAGATTAAAAATGAGGGGAGACAGTGGACACCCCTGTCTCGTGCCATTAGTAATCCCAAAGGGTCTGGATAACATTCCTGACATATATACTTTGGCAGAAGGTGAAGTGTATAGAGCCAAAATGGCAGTTAGTAAGTAGCCATTGAACCCAAATTTTTTTAACGCCAGTTCTAAATATAGCCAGTGTACTCTATCGAACGCCTTCTCCGCGTCCAACGCCAGGAGCAGAGAAGGCGTGCGACATTTCCTTGCGATGTGAGTAATATCAATCAGTCGTCTTGTGGCATCCGAAGCCTGTCTGCCCTTTGTGAACCCTGATTGATCAGGATCGATCAGAGTAGGTAGAATATTGATTAACCTCAAAGCTATCATTTTGGCATAAATTTTAAGGTCATTGTTCAATAATGAGATTGGTCTAAAATTTTGAGGTACATCCGGTGTCTTCCCTGGTTTGGGGAGCGTGACAACTAAAGCTTCCAACATTTCAGACGGAAAAGAGGCAGAGGAAGCCGCTGCGTCAAAAATCTTGAGTAGATATGGTCCTAAAGTTGTTTGGAATGTTTTGTAATAATCACCTATCAGTCCGTCAGGGCCAGGAGATTTATTGCTAGGGAGAGTTTTTACAGCCTGCAGTACCTCATTGAGGGAAAAGGGGGAGTTGAGTTCTTGAAGCTGTGTTTGGGAAAGGGCAGGTAAATTGACGCCAGCCAAAAACCTCTCTATGTCTGAAGTAGAGGGTTGGTTAGTGTCGCAATCTAGATTCAGATTATAAAGAGAACTGTAGTATTCGCTAAAAGCATCAGCGATGCCCTGGGGGTCATACACCCTCTCCTTACTCTTAGGATGTATAAGGTATGCTATCTTAGATTTAAAACGTTGTCCTTGTATACGTCGCGCTAACGCTTTTCCTGCTTTATTACTAGTAGAGTAGAAGGACATTTTCATTCTCTTCTCTTTTTGTTCAAAAGTATGGAGAAGGAGTATTCTAAGGTCGTGTCTTAGTGTGGTAAGTCTATCACTAATGGATGGGGAGGGGCTCTGTTTGTTCAAGTCTTCTAAGGTACTAATGTCTGTCATCAGCGTAGAGAATTTCAGCTGCCTCTGCCTCTTTAGCCTAGCTCCCAATTGAATAAATATACCCCTTATATATGCTTTATGGGCATTCCATAATAGAGAAGCATTATCTGTGGAAGTGGAATTAATCTGGAAATACTCCGACAAGCGCTCTCTCAATATCTCTCTAGTGGTTTGATTTTGGATAATCTGGGAATTTGCCCGCCAAATATAGGTAGTGGATTCAGGATAGGAATCCCGCAATGTAAGGAGGATAGGAGCATGGTCTGACCATGCTATCGTGTCAATTTTGGTTTGAGAGACTTTCTGAAGCAACCACTTGTCTAGTAGAAACAAATCAATCCTCGAATATGAGCAATGCCTATGAGAGAAAAAGGAGTAGTCTTTTTCGCTGGCGTGTGTACAACGCCATGCATCGAAAAGGTCATAGGAGCGTAAAAAGTTCCCCAGAGATGGTGTCCGTTTAGACGGAGTTGTGGTAGAATCCAAAGATGGATTGGGTACTATGTTGAAGTCCCCACATAGTATGAGTGAACCCTGCCTTATCTTCTGCACTTTGCGCATGAGTTTGTTGAGGAAGTGAATTTGTCGCTTGTTGGGCGCATATAGAGTAACTAAAGTATAGCGGGCATTATTGATATCACAAACGAGTATCAGATATCGACCTTGCGGATCATTGACTTCAGAAATTAGGCTAAAAGAAATTGTGTCTCTGACCGCAATGAGAACTCCTCTCCGCTTTGCTGCCATGTTAGAGAAGAAGTAATGCTGGAAGGATTTGTAAGTACATTTAGGTGGAGCATTTAGATGAAAGTGGGTCTCCTGGACACACAGTATATCACACTGAGAAAAATCAGCCTCCCTCCAGAGGGATGCCCTCTTAGCCGGATGGTTTAGGCCGTGGGCATTAATCGAGAGAATTTTAACCGGCATATTGGTCAATCAAGGATGCTGTGTGCGGCAAAGAGTACTTACAGCCAAAACCCCTGAGGGGGAGAATCCATTGTCCAGGACCAGGATACTTTGAGCTGGTGGCGTAGAAGTAATGTTGCTGGTATCGAAATTCATGAGTATAGGTTTCTAGATGTGATGAACGGTGCAGTTCCTGAAAGTAGAACAGGTAAACAAAACAAAAAGCACATAAACTGGAACGAAAGAGGTGGGTCTTCATAACCCTGATGCAGATCAACTCTGCTCAAAAAAGTGGGAGCTTGTGATGTAGGGGAAGCTCCGATATGCGGGGCCCTGTGAAAGGGCAGCTGTTAGAAGGCAATAGGTCAGATAATTACAGTTCTTTCATTTCAAGAGGATTCAGCAACTTGTTTCCACTCCGGGGAAATCCTGCCAGGATTGCCTGCTCTAGAGGGTTCAGCTAAGTCTTCCGGTAAAATCTTCCATTTTTGGAGTAACCGGAAACCCTTGGACGGAGATGTGATTACGTGTGTTGTCCCATCCTTAGTCACCAATAGCTTAGTGGGGTATCCCCACCTATAAACAACATTATGGTTTCTTAGGGCTTTAGTGACATTATTCAGGTTTTTGCGGAGTTGCAGAGTAAACTGGGACAAGTCCGCATAGAATTGTAAAGAGGAGTACTCGGTAGTGCGGTGTTCCCCTTTACGTGTGATGGATATTAGTCTCTCTTTGGTATGGTAGAAATTGATTCGAAACAGAACATCTCTAGGAACATTTTCTGGTATGAACGAAGGTTTTGGCAACCTATGTATTCTGTCTATGGAGAGTTCTATGGAGGAGAGATCAGGCATGAGTGTGGAGAGCATTGTAGTAGCATAAGAGCGCAGGTCAGAAGGATTTACAGTTTCTGGTATTCCTCTTATTTTGACATTATTCCTCCTAGACCTGTCCTCTAAATCCGCTAATTTGGCTTTCATCCATGTCTGCTCTTCCTCTGCTGCGTCATTAGCATCTACCAAATCATTAATGGTCGTGGCGTATTCCCCCATCTTTGTCTCAATGTGATCAACTCTATCACCCACCGCTGTCAGCTCAGTATTGAATTTCCTCATACATGCCATCATGTCACTGTGTATGGTGCTCCTGAGTGAGATAAGCATATCCTTAAGTGTTGTATCTAACACTGGTTGGTGCAGCGTGGGGAATGAGACTATGGAGTCAGGGAGTTCTCTAGTGTCCTCCTGCGAGTCTGTGTTAGATCTTACCTCGCAGTGTTGCAGATCTGGGTCTTCTGCTCTGAATCGAGACTTAGCTGGGCTACCGCTGAGTGGAGAAGGGGTCTGTGATGTCTGGAATTCACCGCTGTTAAATGGCTGCCTATTTGTTGCACCCTTACCGCTCTGTGTGTGTCCGCGGGCCGCTCTGGAAGAGGAAGAAGCGCCGGCGCCATCTTGTCCTCGAGGCTGCGGTGGCAGCGTGTAGTAGTCTGTCAGTTTTTTCGGGCGGTGTTCCGCCTGCCGTTTTCTGGTCAAGTCGCCCGAGTGGTGGGGTGTCAGACCGCTAAGTGTGGAGCCTTTGTGACTGCCTCAGGTTGCTATTAGCCGCTGTTCTATCCCGCTGTATGCCGGAGCTCAGGGATCACACCGCCATCTCGGTGGAGTCCAAGCCACGCCCCCATATGAAATTGATTCTAACAGTCTGCAGGAGATCTGCAAAAAAAAAAGAAGTGGAATGGCTGTTAATAGTCTACAGGAGATCTGCTAAAAAAATAAAATAAATGCTAATAGTCTGCAGGAGATCTTATGTAAAAAATAGTAATCTGCAAAAAAAATTAAAGATGAAATAGATAGTATCTATATTCTATTCTATTCTATTGTTTTTCTAGTGTATTCTCTATTTCTATTCTAATCTATTCTATCCAAAGTTAAAATTAATTAATTACATTTTTTTTAATTCCTACTGTTCGAAATTAAAATGTATTCTATTCGAAATTCGAATTTCATAAGATGGTTGCATATTCTTTCTATTTTATTCTATAAAATTATATTTTTTTCTATTCTGTTCTAATCTTTTCTATTTGAATTATACATTTTGAAAGATGGTTAGTTACTTACATCTGTCACATAAAAAAAAAGATGTGAAATGGCTGTCATGGATGTCGATCGCAAGGCAAGTACATATGCTGTATGTCATTGTCCGAGTGCCACGTGACCGGCCACGAGTGCCACGTGACCGGTCACGTGACCAAGTTGTGGATTGTCCACTTGCCACATCACCTGACACAAGTTATGGGGTTCCTAGCACCAAGTGACCCCCAGATAGGGGCGATCTGTCAAGTGCTTTTCTGCAGCAGAGAATGACATTTTGTGACCCGACTTTGGGGCCACGTATCTCGGGGCCACTTATAGCTAGAAATCCCAAAATATTTGGTATGTAAACACATTACAACTGGCACTACAATAACCCCAAATGTGGGGTTTCTATCACCAAGTAACCCCGTTGTAATGCTAGTTCTACTGTGTTTGCATACCAAATTTGGGGTTTCTAGCTATAAGTGGCCCCGAGATACGTGGCCCCAAAGTCGGGTCACAAAATGTCATTCTCTGCTGCAGAAAAGTACTTGAAATATCGCCCATATCTGGGGGTCACTTGGTGCTAGGAGCCCCATAACTTGTGGCAGGTGACGTGGCAAGTAGACAATCCACAACTAGGTCACGTGGCAGGTCACGTGGCACTCGTGGCCGTTCACGTGGCACTCGTGGCAGGTCACGTGGCACTCGTGGCCGGTGTCGTGGCACTCGTGGCTGGTGTCGTGGCACTCGTGGCAGGTGTTGTGGTAAGTGGACAATGACATACAGCATATGTACTTGCCTTGCGATCGACATCCGTGACAGCCATTTCACATCTTTTTTTTATGTGACAGATGTATATAAGTAAGTAAATAACCGTCTTCCAAAATTTATAATTCAAATAGAAAAGATTAGAACAGAATAGAAAAAAAATATAATTTAGAAGAATAAAATAGAAAGAATATACAACCATCTTCTGAAATTCGAATTTCGAATAGAATAAATTTGAATTTCGAATAGTATGAATTCAATTTTTTTAATTAATTAATTAATTTTAACTTTGGATAGAAAAGATTATAATAAAATAGAAATTAGACTAGAAAAACAATAACCCCAAATTTGGGGTTTCTATCACCAAGTAACCCCGAGATACATGGACCCAAATTCGGGTCACAAAATATTTTCGAATCCAGTTGAAATAGTTTCAAATGCAGTTGAAATAATTTCGAATCATGTTGATACTATTTCAACCGGATTCGAAAATATTTTGCGACCCGAATTTGGGTCCATGTATTTTGGGGTTACTTGGTGATAAAAACCCAAAATTTGGAGATGTTGTAGTGCTATTTCTACTGTGTTTGTATACCAAATTTGGAGTTTCTAGCTACAAGTGGCCCTGAGATATGTGGCCCCAAAATCGGGTCGCAAAATGTCATTCTCTGCTCCAGTAAAGTGCTTGACATTTTGCGACCCGACTTTGGGTCCACGTATCTCGGGGTCACTTAGTTATAGAAACCCCATATTTGGTATGCAAACACAGAAGAAGTAGCACTACAACATCTCCATTTTGGGTTTCTATCACCAAGTAACCCCAAAATACATGGACCCAAATTCGGGTCGCAAAATATTTTTAGATTCGAAAAAATTCGGATTCGGTTAAATTCGTTAGTATTGTAATTCGGTAATTCGGATGCATCCGAATGTCCGAATAATGAAAAATTTGTCCGAATTTCGATTCGGAACGAAACGAAATGCACATGTCTACTATATACTTTGAACTGTATTTATATATACTATACGGACTGCACTATATACTCTGAACTGTATTATATATACTATACGGACTGCACTATATACTCTGAACTGTATTATATATACTATATGGACTGCACTATATACTCTGAACTGCACTATGTACTCTAAACTGTATTATACAGTATATACTATACGGACTGTACTATATACTCTGAACTGCACTATGTACTCTGAACTATATTATATATACTACATGGACTACACTATATACTCTGAACTGTATTATATACAGTATACTGCACTAACTGCACTATATACTCTGAACTATATTATATATATATATTACACTAACTGCACTATATACTCTGAACTGTATAATATATTATACGCTGACTGACTGCACACTACTTTAACTACCTACCTAAACTCCCTTCATTCTCTATATATGGCCGCCGTGTAAGCAGCAGCCTTATATAGTGTAGGGCGTGGACTTGCACCCTGCACCCTGCCTTTGGCCAATCATGGCTCACACAGCACATCGCGCTGTGATTGCCCAAAGCATGCAGGTCAGGTGCATGCATTGGCCAATCAGCAGCCATCAATGCACTGTGATCTTGCCGCGAGCGCCCCATATGTTTGTTTGTTCTATGAACTTACTATGAACTTACTTACGTTCGACTGGAACATCAGGACCATCCCTATTCTGCAGAAGTTATCTATTATAATTTATATGTTTCTGCAGAGGTGCCCAGGATGCTGGATCACATCTTTTGAAGAAAGTAAAAGAAAACATGGAATAAATACATCTGTTAAACGGATAAAGCATTAAAAAATTATAAAAAGAAAAAAATAGGAAACCACCATTTCCAGGGTTCAAACTAATGTGCATTAATGTCAAATACTCATACAAGTGTAAGCAATATCTTCCACAATGTTTTTGATCTTAAACCTGTGACTATTCAGTTCTGTGTGTGTTGCAACATGATGCAGAACATGGAAAAAGTGGTCCTAATTTGAAGGCTAACTTTCATTTTGAGCTTTGCCACCCCACTATGTTATGTAAAATTTGCATATTTTTTCCCTTTTGGTCAGTTATACAGTATATACTATGGGAACAGTATTGATATATCTCTTTGACAATTTCAAAAAATACCTGTTGATCCTGCCAGAAATGTTGCAATCTGATAATATACCTTTTTTGTATTGTTATCTGTTATCAGTTAGCATTGTTGTGTTAGCACAGGCAGAGATAGCATTGGCAACTATCATCTTGATTAAAGTATTAGTCTTGGATTAAGTATTGCACTTCAACTCTGCATAATCAAAATATCTCTTCTCTATCCCTCCACAGGTAATAATATATGCTGCATTGCGTCACTGGTCACGTGACTTTCTCAGGGATAGTCCTATTGCAACTTACATATAGTTACATTGTCACGGTGCTACTGGTGTGAGCCCACAGGTGAGTAGGTCACACGGGATCCCCCAGGGTGTGTAATCTAAGGGCCAGCCGGTATTCTGCCAGGGACCCCCTCACGAGAGTTTGGACTTAGCTGTGTGCTTACCCCAGGTCATGACTCCCAGGTTCACCCTGCTCGCGAGGAGAGTACCAGAAGACACTGTCAGACACGGATGGATGGATGGATGTAGGGATGGAGCAAAAGGAAAGCCGGATAGCGAGCCAAGGTCAGGGCGGGCAGCAGACAACATAATCAGGAGAACTAGCCAAATCGGTATACAAGAGATCAGTTCACAAGAAGTCAGGTTAGGAAGGTTTGCACGAAAGGCGCTCAGGAACAAGTGTTGCTCAAGCAACCATAAACTGGTTTGAGTGGAATTTAAATAGAGAGTAGGGATGAGCTTCGTGTTCGAGTCGAACATACGTTCGACTCGAACATCGGCTGTTCGATCGTTCGACGAAGATCGAACGATTTGGGCCGTTCGCGCCAAATTCGAGTGACGCGAACGGCCCACAATGCACTACGCCATCGCAGTGTCATCCAGGCGCTGTGATTGGCCAAGCATGCACTGTGACCCCGCATGCTTGGCCAATCACAGTGCCGGCAGCGAGGAGAGCAATGATTGGCCACAGGCAGGATGCCTGTGGCCAATTATTGCTGAGGGTGTTTAGTACACGCCCCACACTATAAAAGGCCGCCAGCACGGCGGCCTAGTGTAGTGTGTTCCGGAGCAGGGATAGAGCAGCATAGGCAGGGACAGTGACTGTTATTTCTTTCTTGCTTAACCTGGATTCCTTTAGTTTAGGGAAAGAGAAGGATAGGTAGGGAGAGTGTCAGTGTGTTTTGTGCTTGTGCTATAGTGTGCTTAAAAAACATTTATTCTAGGGACAGAAAACTGTAGGTAGGGACAGTGTCAGTTTCTTTCACTCTGCAAGTCCTTGTTTCCAGGGACCTGGAAGGACAGTGAGTGAATTGTCCTTGTGCTATATTGTGCTTAAAAAAACATTTATTCTAGGGACAGAAAACTGTAGGTAGGGAGAGTGTCAGTTTCTTTCACTCTGCAAGTCCTTGTTTCCAGGGACCTGTAAGGACAGTGAGTGAATTGTCCTTGTGCTATATTGTGCTTAAAAAAAACATTTATTCTAGGGACAGAAAACTGTAGGTAGGGAGAGTGTCAGTTTATTTCACTCTGCAAGTCCTTGTTTCCAGGGACCTGGAAGGACAGTGAGTGAATTCTCCTTGTGCTATATTGTGCTTAAAAAAAACATTTATTCTAGGGACAGAAAACTGTAGGTAGGGACAGTGTCAGTTTCTTTCACTCTGCAAGTCCTTGTTTCCAGGGACCTGTAAGGACAGTGAGTGAATTGTCCTTGTGCTATATTGTGATTAAAAAAAACATTTTTTCTAGGGACAGAAAACTGTAGGTAGGGAGAGTGTTTTTTTTCTTTCACTCTGCAAGTCCTTGTTTCCAGGGACCTGTAAGGACAGTGAGTGAATTGTCCTTGTGCTATATTGTGCTTAAAAAAAACATTTTTTCTAGGGACAGAAAACTGTAGGTAGGGAGAGTGTTTTTTTTCTTTCACTCTGCAAGTCCTTGTTTCCAGGGACCTGTAAGGACAGTGAGTGAATTGTCCTTGTGCTATATTGTGCTTAAAAAAAACATTTATTCTAGGGACAGAAAACTGTAGGTAGGGAGAGTGTCAGTTTATTTCACTCTGCAAGTCCTTGTTTCCAGGGACCTGGAAGGACAGTGAGTGAATTGTCCTTGTGCTATATTGTGATTAAAAAAAACATTTATTCTAGGGACAGAAAACTGTAGGTAGGGAGAGTGTCAGTTTATTTCACTCTGCAAGTCCTTGTTTCCAGGGACCTGTAAGGACAGTGAGTGAATTGTCCTTGTGCTATATTGTGATTAAAAAAAACATTTTTTCTAGGGACAGAAAACTGTAGGTAGGGAGAGTGTTTTTTTTCTTTCACTCTGCAAGTCCTTGTTTCCAGGGACCTGTAAGGACAGTGAGTGAATTGTCCTTGTGCTATATTGTGCTTAAAAAAAACATTTATTCTAGGGACAGAAAACTGTAGGTAGGGAGAGTGTCAGTTTATTTCACTCTGCAAGTCCTTGTTTCCAGGGACCTGGAAGGACAGTGAGTGAATTGTCCTTGTGTTATATTGTGATTAAAAAAAACATTTTTTCTAGGGACAGAAAACTGTAGGTAGGGAGAGTGTTTTTTTTCTTTCACTCTGCAAGTCCTTGTTTCCAGGGACCTGTAAGGACAGTGAGTGAATTGTCCTTGTGCTATATTGTGATTAAAAAAAACATTTTTTCTAGGGACAGAAAACTGTAGGTAGGGAGAGTGTTTTTTTTCTTTCACTCTGCAAGTCCTTGTTTCCAGGGACCTGTAAGGACAGTGAGTGAATTGTCCTTGTGCTATATTGTGCTTAAAAAAAACATTTATTCTAGGGACAGAAAACTGTAGGTAGGGAGAGTGTCAGTTTATTTCACTCTGCAAGTCCTTGTTTCCAGGGACCTGGAAGGACAGTGAGTGAATTGTCCTTGTGCTATATTGTGATTAAAAAAACATTTTTTCTAGGGACAGAAAACTGTAGGTAGGGAGAGTGTTTTTTTTCTTTCACTCTGCAAGTCCTTGTTTCCAGGGACCTGTAAGGACAGTGAGTGAATTGTCCTTGTGCTATATTGTGCTTAAAAAAAACATTTATTCTAGGGACAGAAAACTGTAGGTAGGGAGAGTGTCAGTTTATTTCACTCTGCAAGTCCTTGTTTCCAGGGACCTGGAAGGACAGTGAGTGAATTGTCCTTGTGCTATATTGTGATTAAAAAAAACATTTTTTCTAGGGACAGAAAACTGTAGGTAGGGAGAGTGTTTTTTTTCTTTCACTCTGCAAGTCCTTGTTTCCAGGGACCTGGAAGGACAGTGAGTGAATTCTCCTTGTGCTATATTGTGCTTAAAAAAAACATTTATTCTAGGGACAGAAAACTGTAGGTAGGGAGAGTGTCAGTTTATTTCACTCTGCAAGTCCTTGTTTCCAGGGACCTGGAAGGACAGTGAGTGAATTCTCCTTGTGCTATATTGTGCTTAAAAAAAACATTTATTCTAGGGACAGAAAACTGTAGGTAGGGAGAGTGTCAGTTTATTTCACTCTGCAAGTCCTTGTTTCCAGGGACCTGTAAGGACAGTGAGTGAATTGTCCTTGTGCTATATTGTGATTAAAAAAAACATTTTTTCTAGGGACAGAAAACTGTAGGTAGGGAGAGTGTTTTTTTTCTTTCACTCTGCAAGTCCTTGTTTCCAGGGACCTGTAAGGACAGTGAGTGAATTGTCCTTGTGCTATATTGTGATTAAAAAAAACATTTTTTCTAGGGACAGAAAACTGTAGGTAGGGAGAGTGTTTTTTTTCTTTCACTCTGCAAGTCCTTGTTTCCAGGGACCTGTAAGGACAGTGAGTGAATTGTCCTTGTGCTATATTGTGATTAAAAAAAACATTTTTTCTAGGGACAGAAAACTGTAGGTAGGGAGAGTGTTTTTTTTCTTTCACTCTGCAAGTCCTTGTTTCCAGGGACCTGTAAGGACAGTGAGTGAATTGTCCTTGTGCTATATTGTGCTTAAAAAAAACATTTATTCTAGGGACAGAAAACTGTAGTTAGGGAGAGTGTCAGTTTATTTCACTCTGCAAGTCCTTGTTTCCAGGGACCTGGAAGGACAGTGAGTGAATTGTCCTTGTGCTATATTGTGAATAAAAAAAACATTTTTTCTAGGGACAGAAAACTGTAGGTAGGGAGAGTGTTTTTTTTCTTTCACTCTGCAAGTCCTTGTTTCCAGGGACCTGTAAGGACAGTGAGTGAATTGTCCTTGTGCTATATTGTGCTTAAAAAAAACATTTATTCTAGGGACAGAAAACTGTAGGTAGGGAGAGTGTCAGTTTATTTCACTCTGCAAGTCCTTGTTTCCAGGGACCTGGAAGGACAGTGAGTGAATTGTCCTTGTGCTATATTGTGATTAAAAAAAACATTTTTTCTAGGGACAGAAAACTGTAGGTAGGGAGAGTGTCAGTTTCTTTCACTGTGAAAGTCCTTGTTTCAAGGGACAGAGAAGGACACCTGAAGGTAGCCCTTATTGCTTTTTTCCCATCTCCCTGCAGGCCATCTATTAGAATGTCTGGAAGGCAAACAAGGAGAGGCAGACAGTCAGGAGGCAATAAAAGAGGGCAAGCAGGCTCTGTGTCTGGGGGCAACAGTGCTGGTCGTGGACGCGGTGCATTGTCATCAGCACATGGCCATGGGACACGCTTGTCCTTCTTTTCGGCAGCTGGACATGTTGAGCCACATCATGCCGAAGACTTGGTAGAGTGGATGACCAAGCCCTCCTCCTCCTCCTCATCCTCTCTCACCCAGGCTCAGGGTACTGGAAAAGCAGCTGCCAAAGCGTCGTCTTCCCTGGTATCAATGTCAGACAAATCATCAGTCACTCCTTCCCTAGACCCACCATGTCCTCCTCCTGAGGAGTCCCCCGAACTGTTTCAGCACAGTGTTGGGTACATGCTCCAGGAGGATGCCCAGCGTTTCGAAGGGTCTGATGATGAAACCCAGCTAGAGGAAGGCAGTAGCGTGAGAGCAGACAGAGGGGATGCTCAAGAAGGACACCAATCTGGCAGTCATGTTCCAGCAGCTGCAGCATACTGCCAGATTGGCTCCAGTGATGAGGAGGGAGGGGATGATGAGGTCACTGACTCCACGTGGGTGCCTAATAGGAGAGAGGAGGAGGAGGAGGATGAGGAGGAGGCACATCTCCAACGAGGCAGGATGCCCTTTGGTGGCCAGCGTAAGGGCAGTACACCGACGGAATCACACCGCAGAGCTCCGCCTGTGCAGGGCGCTGCCTCTGCCCGTCATTCAAAAAGTTCTTTGGTGTGGGCCTTTTTTGAGGCTAGTGCATCAGATCGCACAGCTGCTGTTTGCAACATATGTCTCAAGCGTATATCGCGTGGCCAAAACATCAGCCGCTTGGGTACCACATGCCTGACCAGACATATGTTGACCTGCCATGCAGCTCGTTGGCAAGCCTACCTCAAAGACCCACACCAAAGAACAAAGCGGACCTCTCCTTGCACCGCATCAGCTGGGATCTCCAACCCCACTATAACTTCAGTCCTCTCTGAAACATGCACTGAGAGGAATGAAGGTGTAGAATTAGGTGTGTCACAGCCAAGTACTTGCGCCCACTCTGCTAGCAGTATACCGACGTCCGATTCTAGCAGGCAAATTTCCCTGCCCCAGCTGCTGGACCGTCGAAAGAAGTTCACTCCCAGCCATCCACATGCCCAGCGGTTGAATGCTAGCTTGGCTAAATTGCTAGCGCTTCAACTGCTGCCTTTTCAGTTGGTAGACTCGGCCCCCTTCCGTGAGTTTGTGCAATGTGCAGTTCCTCAGTGGCAGGTTCCCAAACGCCACTTTTTCTCACGGAAGGCTATTCCGGCTCTCTACCGGCATGTGGAAGGCAATGTCTTGGCCTCGCTGGACAGGGCGGTCAGCGGTAAGGTGCATATTACCGCTGACTCATGGTCCAGCAGGCATGGACAGGGACGTTACCTTTCTTTCACGCCCCATTGGGTCACTCTTTTGGCAGCTGGGAAGGATTCAGGACAAGGTGCAGTAGTGTTGGAGGTTGTCCCACCGCCACGCCTCCAAAATGCTACTACTGGTTGTGACACACCTCTCTCCTCCACCCCCTCCTCTTCTTCTTCCTCCATGGCCTCTTCCTGTGGTTTGTCCTATGAACCAGCGGTGCTCCGTAGCCGTTCACGGGGCTACGCAAGTACGCAGGCAAAAAGATGCCATGCCGTGCTTGCGCTGGTGTGTTTGGGGGACAGAAGCCACACTGGGGCAGAGGTCCTGTCTGCTCTGCAGGGCCAGGCCGAGAGGTGGTTGACGCCACGCCAGCTTAAGCCAGGAATGGTGGTTTGCGACAATGGCACCAACCTCCTCTCCGCCCTCCGACAGGGACAACTGACCCATGTGCCCTGTGTGGCTCACGTCCTTAACCTGGTGGTGCAGCGCTTCTTGGGCAGGTACCCGGGCTTACAGGATGTCCTGAGGCAGGCCAGGAAAGTCTGTGTGCATTTCCGCAGATCTTATAATGCCAGTGCTCGCCTGGCTGAGCTGCAAAAGGAGTTGAACCTGCCCAAGAACCGCCTTATATGTGACATGCCCACCAGGTGGAACTCAACGTTGGCCATGCTGCAGCGGCTGCACACGCAGCAGAGGGCCATCAATGAGTACCTGTGCGACTACGGCACCAGGACAGGGTCAGGGGAGCTTGGTTTTTTTTCTCCACGCCAGTGGGGCATGATCAGGGATGCATGCACTGTCCTGGCACCATTTGAGGAGGCCACGAGGATGGTGAGCAGTGACAGTGCATGCATCAGTGACACTGTACCTCTTGTCCACCTGTTGGAGCACACGCTGCGTGGAATAATGGACAGGGCACTTGAGGCAGAACAGAGGCAGGAAGAGGAGGACTTCCTTGCCTCTCAAGGCCCCCTTTACCCAGACAGTGTTCCTTCTGTCCCACCCATCGCACAGGAAGAGGAGGAGGAGGAGGAGGAGGAGGAGGAGGATTGTGTCAGCATGGAGGTGGAGGCTGGCACTCAGCATCATCAGCAGCAGTCTTTTAGGGATGATTTACAGTCCCAAGAAACCAGTGGACTTGTACGTGGCTGGGAGGAGGTGGCTGCGGATCATGTCGTCCTTAGTGACCCAGAGGACTCCGGAGCGAATGCCTCAGCAAAACTACGCTGCATGGCCTCCCTGATCCTGCAAAGTCTGCGGAAGGATCCTCGTATTCTTCGGATCAAGGAGAGGGACCATTACTGGCTGGCCACTCTCCTTGATCCACGGTACAAGGGTAAGGTTGCGGACCTTATGTTACCGTCGCAGAGGGAGCAGAGGATGAGACAACTCCGGGAGGCCTTGCAGAAAGGTCTGTGCAACGCGTTCCCAGAGACTGGGAGGTTGCAAACTCCTGGTCCTGGACAACGAGTTGCTGAGGCTTCGGCCAGTCAAAGAAGGAGCGGGGGGAAGGTGGCCGTCTGACCGATGCGTTCAGACAATTCTTTAGTCCGCAGCCCCAAAGTATGATCGGTTCCAGCAACCATCGCCAGCGTCTGATAAACATGGTGCAGGAATATCTAGGGGCAAGGTCAGACTTGGACACCTTCCCCACCGAAAATCCTCTGGCTTACTGGGTCTTGAGGATGGATCACTGGCCAGAGCTTGCACAGTATGCAATTGAGCTACTGGCCTGTCCTGCATCCAGCGTTCTTTCGGAACGCACATTCAGTGCTGCTGGAGGATTTGTCACGGATCACAGGGTGCGCCTGTCCACCGACTCGGTTGATCGACTGACTTTCATCAAGATGAACCAGTCTTGGATCACCACCAGCTACCACACACCTGATGCTGATATAACAGACTAATTGATTTTAACATGTCACATCCCTTCAAGACTGATGCTGATGCTGAGTGCCTGTGCTGTTATGTTGACTGGCTATCCTCCTCCTCCGAGTCCTCAATGATACGATTGATGATGATAGCTTGTAAGATCATTTTTGTTTATGGGTGCCGCCACCAGTGCCTAACGCCCAATTTTTCAGCCCCTGTTTAACAGGGGCGTGTAATTACAATTTTTGAAGCAATACTTTGCAACAGGGCTCATTGCTGTGCTCCAAGTACAGTATCTGTGAGGAGTTGCAGTGTTGTGCCACCAGTGCCTAAGGCCCAATTTTTCAGCCCCTGTTTAACAGGGGCGTGTCATTACAATTTTTGAAGCAATACTTTGCAACAGGGCTCATTGGTGTGCTCCAAGTACAGTATCTGTGAGGAGTTGCAGTGTTGTGCCACCAGTGCCTAAGGCCCAATTTTTCAGCCCCTGTTTAACAGGGGCGTGTCATTACAATTTTTGAAGCAATACTTTGCAACAGGGCTCATTGCTGTGCTCCAAGTACAGTATCTGTGAGGAGTTGCAGTGTTGTGCCACCAGTGCCTAAGGCCCAATTTTTCAGCCCCTGTTTAACAGGGGCGTGTCATTACAATTTTTGAAGCAATACTTTGCAACAGGGCTCATTGGTGTGCTCCAAGTACAGTATCTGTGAGGAGTTGCAGTGTTGTGCCACCAGTGCCTAAGGCCCAATTTTTCAGCCCCTGTTTAACAGGGGCGTGTCATTACAATTTTTGAAGCAATACTTTGCAACAGGGCTCATTGCTGTGCTCCAAGTACAGTATCTGTGAGGAGTTGCAGTGTTGTGCCACCAGTGCCTAAGGCCCAATTTTTCAGCCCCTGTTTAACAGGGGCGTGTCATTACAATTTTTGAAGCAATACTTTGCAACAGGGCTCATTGGTGTGCTCCAAGTACAGTATCTGTGAGGAGTTGCAGTGTTGTGCCACCAGTGCCTAAGGCCCAATTTTTCAGCCCCTGTTTAACAGGGGCGTGTCATTACAATTTTTGAAGCAATACTTTGCAACAGGGCTCATTGCTGTGCTCCAAGTACAGTATCTGTGAGGAGTTGCAGTGTTGTGCCACCAGTGCCTAAGGCCCAATTTTTCAGCCCCTGTTTAACAGGGGCGTGTCATTACAATTTTTGAAGCAATACTTTGCAACAGGGCTCATTGGTGTGCTCCAAGTACAGTATCTGTGAGGAGTTGCAGTGTTGTGCCACCAGTGCCTAAGGCCCAATTTTTCAGCCCCTGTTTAACAGGGGCGTGTCATTACAATTTTTGAAGCAATACTTTGCAACAGGGCTCATTGCTGTGCTCCAAGTACAGTATCTGTGAGGGGTTGCAGTGTTGTGCCACCAGTGCCTAAGGCCCAATTTTTCAGCCCCTGTTCAACAGGGGCATGTAATTACAATTCTTGATCTAATAATTCACAGCAGGGCCCATTGCTGCACCCACCAAGAGTAACTGTCAGGGCTTACAGTGTTGTGGCACCAGCACCACCATCAAAGGCCCAATTTTTACTACCACTGTTCAACAATTATATGTAATTAAAATTCCTGATATAATAGTTGACAGCAGGGCGTTCCAGCACCAACCAAGAGTAACTGTGAGTGCTTACAGTGTTGTGCCAACACCAACAACTAAGGGGCCTATTTCTGCAGAGTATATACGGCAGGTCCCTACTTTCAAACATCCAACTTACAAACGACTCCTACTTGCAAACGCAAGAAGACAACAGGAAGTGAGAGGAAATCTACCACTAGGAAGGAAAATTCTCTCCTGTAAGAATAAATATGGGAGAAAGGTGTCTCCTCTGTACTGATGCTTTATCAGCAATCCTTGTTTCAAGAAAAACACTACATTTCAAAAACAGTTGTCATTGGGACGGAAAGTGAGGTGAAATGTTCTGAACAGGGGCACAGACAGCAAAACAAATGTTACAGGGGTGATAACCCTTACCTATGTTTTCCAAAAAGTTTAAAAATAGATTTTTGGTCTGGAGCTACACTTCAACAATGTACCTGTTCAAAATTACAAACAGACTCTACATAAGAACAAACCTACAGTCCCTGTCTTGTATGCACCGCCTGTATAGGGCTGTTCAGAGTATATAGGGCCTTTTTTATTTTATGTGCGGGGTTCCCCTTAATATCCATACAAGACCCAAAGGGGCTGGTAATGGGCTGGGGTAGGGGGGGGGGGGTCATGGGGTAGCTATGCCATTTTTCTTAAAGAATTTCATCCATATTACCGGGACCAGACATTACATTAAAGCCGCAAGCAGTTTTAAATGGCTTTTTTTTCCTTTAGAAGTGTCATTTTGTGCAGGGACAGTTCTAAACACGGGAAACACGTGGCACTTCACAGGCATACTTTAGACACCCCCCAGGTACGATATTTAAAGGAATATTTGACTTTTTTTTTTTCACTTTATGCATCATTAAAATGACTGCTCCCGAAAAACGACCGTTTTTAAAACTTCTTTTTGCATTGATACATGTCCCCTGGTGCAGAACCCGGGTTCCCAAACCCTTTTTAGGACAATAACATGCATAATAGTTGTTATAATTAGCACTTTAGAATTCGAACGTTCGCATCCATTGTATTTAATAGGGTTCTAATGTTCGTTCGAACTTTCGGTCCGTTCGCGGGTTCTGGTGCGAACCGAACCCGGGGGTGTTCGGCTCATCACTAATAGAGAGGCACATGGGAGGCTGGACAGGAAGTAGCAGGAAGGAAAGATATATTAAGCATCAGGTGATGCCAGCGACACCCATAGTTGCTAAGTGTAGCAAGAGCTGAACACAAGCTTGTGGAACCACAGGTGCCAGCCGCCCTACAGCAGTAAAAGGTAAGACACAGATCAGCTCCGCAGCGTATCTGTGACAGTACCCCCCTGCTTACGAGGTCCCTCTACACGTCTAGGGGCTGGCTTGGGGGGAAATTTACAATGGAATCTGGTCACCAAGCATGGGGCTGAGATATCTGCAGCAGGAACCCAAGACCTCTCCTTCGGGCCGTAACCCTTCCAATCAACCAGATAGAGTAGCTTCCCTCAGGAGTCCAATATTTCTTTAATCTCATACTGATCCATGGTATCTGCCACAGGAGCGGGGTGAGAAGAAGGGCGAGAGAAGCGATTGAGGACCAGTCGCCTGAGCAGAGAGACATGGAAGGCATTGGGGATCCTGAGATGAGAGGGCAGACAGAGCTTGATCTGATGGAGAATGGGAAAGGGACCAATGAAGCAAGGGGCAAATTTCATTGACGACACCCGGAGTCGGATGTGCTTGGTAGAGAGCCAAACTCTATCGCCAGGTAGGAACTTAGGACCAGGACGACGATGACGATCTGCTGCTGTTTTATGCCTAAAAGCAGCCAGATGAAGATTCTTAGAAACTTCTTCCCAGATTGATTTGAAAGTCCTTTATGTTTCAGCTGCAAACTCTACCCAGGGCAAAAGGTCCACCCAGTCATCTTGGTGGGCTGAGGTGAAGGCACGGAGAAAACGTTCTACATTTTGATTGATACGTTCTATTTGCCCATTGGACTGGGGATGAAAGGCAGATGAAAAATCCAATCTAATCCCGAAGGAGCTGGCCAAGGCTCTCAGAAACTGCTGTAAATTGAACTCCCATGTCAGAGACGATGTGTGAAGGCATCCAATGGAGACAAGAGATCTCCTTAATGAGTCATGGCATGGCTGGTAGCTGTAGGCAGGCCTGGGAGAGGAATCAAGTGACACATTTTGGAGAACCGATCCACCACTACCCAGATGACTGTAGAACCTGTTTAGGGGGCAGATCTGAGATAAAATCCATGGAAATATAACGCCAAGGTATTTCTGGAACTGGTAAGGGCAGAAGCAACCCAGCTGGGGCAGACGTGGAAGACTTGGATAGTACACAAACCGTACAATCTTGAACGTACTCTTTGACATCCTTACGAAGAGAAGGCCACCAGTAGTGATGCTGAAGAAGGTCACAAGTACGATGTATACCAGGATGTCCAGAGAACTTGGAGTCATGTGCCCACACAAGGCATTTGGGACGAAGTGTGGGAACCACAAAAGTTTTACCTAGAGGAGGCTGTGTAGGCCGTAATTCGATGATGGGACCAGTATCTAGGTGATTCTCAGAATCGTTGACATCGAATGACCTGGACAAGGCATAGGCACAAACTTTTTTGGCACCAGGATGAAAGGTAATGTTGAAGTTGAAGCGGGCGAAAAAGAGAGCCCAGCGAGCTTGGTGTGGGTACAAGCGTTTTGTGGATTGTAAATACTCCAGATTTTAGAGGAGCTCCGGGCATCCTGAATTCAATCCTCTGCCATCTGTGCATCTCCTGGTCCGGTGAGCCAAAATAACCACACAGCCTGTCCCACCACATCCCCTGCCATGCCCTGGGTCAGATATTGAGCAAAATTTTGGGCCGCCCGCGGTGACATCCAAGCTGCCACGGACCACACTGGGCCGGGTCCTCCTCCATCCTGCTACCATCCTGAGCCCTGGGACCGAGGAGCTGCCAGAGCAGCTATCCCCCTCACCTCCGTGCCTCCCGGCCACAGTGTAGAGGCCCATTAAGGGAAGGATGCCTGTGGATCCACCGCGGCCTAGCGTGCCCAATGACGGCCGCCATCTTGCCATCTTAAACACCGGATCCTGTCGCCTGCATCCTCCGCACTCGAGAACCGTTCCATCACCTCCCACCTGTAGTAACATCTCCGGACGGGACAACGCAGGTTTTCACCCACAAGAGACCGCAGGGAGATCTCTGACGGCCAGCTCCACAGACTCGCGGCCAGACGCCATCTTGAGGCCTATGGAGCTCCCCCTCACAGGTACAGTGCTCTGCAAGACACCCGGTCATCCCTTGCTCCTTCCCCTGTGCCTATACCCTAAGAAAAGACTGGACATCCTTGCGGCAGCTGGGGATTGTTTTTGTTTTTTTCTGCCCGCAGAGTGGCCGAGACGGAGCAGTGCTCCTCCGCACAGCGGCTGTAGTAGGAAAGGCCGCGGCTTCGGCCTAGTCCCGGGAGAGGGCGGCCATCTTGCTGCACCCAGAATCCATATACTCACCTGATTCCTACCTCCCTGACGCCTGGTTCCCCCCTCACGAGACATAAAAGGTTGCTTGGACAGATAACCATTGTCCCCAGCACCCACAGAAGTATCACTGTACACCTGCCTTATAAGCAGCTTCTAAATACAGTCAATGAATAGAAGCCATTTTACTACACCCTGAAGTACACCCTCGGCCTCCACGCTTCCCTCCTGCCTGATCCACAACTCCTCTGGCCACCAGTATATCTATATACCTCCCCTGCTGAGACCGCACCGTATCCACGGTCCCCCCAAGACAACTGGTTTACGCCTGGAGAGTACACGCTTGATATGTGCTTGACATGAGTTCCGTCGGAGGACGCATGCATGGCTTCTGATCATGACAGGCGTGTGAGACCCCCTCCACCTCTCCGAGACTCACGCTGAAAGATACACAGCTTCAACCTCCTTGATTTCCCGCAACGGCCGCGCACCCCATGGGAAAAATTAGGGATCAAAGACACAATTACACGGCAGTCCTCAGACCTAAGACCTCAGTCACGATGGATCGCTTCCTGCATAGGCCTGCATCCGTGGCCCCGAGTAGTCACGATGGCGCACAGAACGGTTCGGAGCAACTGGAGCTGAACACAGGTAAACAATGCTGCCATAAAAAACACGGTCACCCAGCTCCAAGCCCAACAGGAAGACCTAGAGAACAGGGAACGCAGGCAAAACCTGAGAATCAGAGGTATCCCAGAAGCTGTGGAAGACAGAGATCTCCGCTCTTACCTTCTAAGCTTATTCAATGTGGTTGCTCCTAATATCCCTGACATAGATTGGCGTTTGGACAGGGCTCACAGATCACTTGCCCCTAAACCCCCAGCGGGTGCTAACCCAAGAGATGTGATAGTCAGATTTTACTACTATAATAGTAAAAACCATTGAAACCTGTAACCAATCCAGAATCAAGTTCAAAGGATCCAAGATCCAAATCTTTAATGACCTCTCACCTATTACTCTAGTTCGAAGGAGGAACCTTCGCCCGCTGACGCTACATCTCCAATCTCACAAAGTCATATATCGATGGGGGTTCCCCTTTCGTCTCTCTGCATCTCGGGATGGTGTACAATACTCCTTGCGTGATCTTCAGGAGAGCGACACCTTTCTACGCAACTTGGGTATACCACCCTTTCCTGATGAAGATCCTGTGCCTCTCCCAGCTACTCCTAAACCACCGACGGTTCCGGGTCGCATCTGGACCCCAGTGCGACAGAAATCATACAAGTCCAACTTCACGCCCCAGAGGCGCCCTACTTCAAGATTCCCAACCTGAATAGCCTTTCAATTGACTGAGGCTCTGTATACCAATTTTAATTGGCCCCCAGTTATTGTTATTGCTTTTGAGTGGCCAACGACCCCTTAGTGGGTTCACTCACCCCCTGGCCTGGGGGGGTGCGAGGCTTGTTGTTCTGCAGCCTTCCTGGTTTAACGGTTCGTTTATACTCACACTCTCAGATTTGTATTCCAGGCCTCACTGCTCCGGAGAGTGGTGGGGGACCTCCCATCTCTATGTTTGGAGGTCCTCATGCTCATCTTCCTGACCCAAGGCTTAGACCTGGGTTTCCTAGGGGCGTCCGGCCTTCCAGGTTTATATTTAGTAGACGTTGAAACTTTTTTTCTTGTTTCTTTTTTCTTTTTGTTTTTTCATTATTTTTTTTTCTCAGGTCTTTTTTTTTTTACCTGAGATTGCTAATGCTGATAGACTTATTACATTCAAGTTGCAACTGCTGCCACTGTTTTACTTGTATTTGTGATACTCTCTATTCACTATATACACAATGCACCATGGAATCCCCCACCCATTGTATACTGTATAATATATATTTAGCTTTTTTCCCAGATTGAATTGTTATGGCTCTAAAAATTTTAACATGTAATGTTAAAGGTTTAAACTCTATTCAAAAAAGATGGCTGGCTTTGAAAGAGTTTAAAGCTTCCAGAACAGATGTAATTCTGGTCCAGGAGACTAATTTCGCACTGGGAGATCCTTTAAATTTGCTAGTAAACATTTCCCAACATCCTTTATGGCAGCCGATCCATCCGGAAAGGCAGGCGTAGCTATCTTGATTAACCGATCCTGCCCTTTACGAGTCAAATCCACCCACCTGGACCCCCATGGCAGATTTATTATTCTGGACTGCTTGTTTCTCAACCAATCCCTCACTATTGTCAATGTTTATGCTCCCAATTCTGGTCAGATCAAATTTTTATCCTCTATGTTTGACACTTTAGACAAATTCTCCCAACCCTTCATGGTCATCGGGGGGGGGGGGGGGGATTTTAATGTCACCATGTCTCCTGGCAAAGACAGACACATATTATTTCCATCCTCTTCACCTTCCAGACCTGACCACCTCTCTAAATCCTTCCGTAAACTCATTAGAGCTAAAAATCTTTTAGATATCTGGAGAATCAAACATCTTACACACAAACAATACACATTTTATTCACACTCCCACAAACTCTACTCTAGACTAGATCGTTTCTTCATCTCTACACCTCTCCAGACATCCACGGTATCCTCTGAAATCAACCCCATAACTTGGTCAGATCACTCCTCTGTAAACCTTGACATTCTCCTCTCATCTGCTTCCCCTAAAACCTGTCATTTGAGACTCAATGAGACATTTCTCCGTATCCCTGACATTAGAGATCACCTATATAATGACCTAGCTGAATATTTTCAACTTAACGCAGGTACTGTCTCGGAGCCCTCCACTTTATGGGAGGTGCATAAGGCCATCTTCCGGGGACATTGCATTGCTACAGGTTCCCATCTAAAAAAAGATGCTGCATTCCAATATTCGACTATCATGTCTAAACTCCGTTCAGCGGAGGGGCTCTTGTTGTCCTCTCCCACGGTGACGGGACTCCGGACTGTTGTTTCATTACGGAATCAACTTAAAGCATTGAATATGAGCAAAATTGATAAATATCTTTTATGGTCTAAACAAAAATTCTATGACTACTCAAATAAACCCCATAAAATATTGGTGAACAAGTTGAAACCCCACCCCTTTCAATCCTCCCCTGATTTTCTCAGGCTAACAGACGGAACACCCACATATTGCCCTCTCACTATGTCCAAAATCTTTGGAGAATTTTATCACCAATTGTACAATTGCCTACATACAGATTCCAACTATAATGTTACCAAAGAGAAATTTGACTCATTCTTTGACTCCCTACAATTACCTAAACTTTCATCCAAACACCTTGCCTCCTTGAACTCTGCAGTTACACCCGAGGAATTAAAAGACGTAGTAAAACATCTCCCCACCCAAAAATCTCCTGGCCCTTATGGTCTACCATATTCCTACTATAAGACTTTTCTACCCATTTTAAGCCCTCATCTGATATCCCTATTTGCTTCACTGTTTAAAGGTACCATACCTCATTCCCAATTTCTACATGCCCATATTTCTGTGATTCCGAAACCCGGTAAGGACCCCTCCATCCCTAATAACTATAGGCCCATTGCATTACTCAACTCCGACTACAAGATATTCACAAAAATACTGGCTAATCGACTATCCCATTTAATTCCCAGACTCATACACAAAGATCAGGTAGGATTTGTGAAGGCCAGACATGCCGGTGATAATACGAGATGTACAGTTGACCTTATAGACCTACTGAACAAAACATCCCGCCCAGCCCTGATACTGAGTCTTGACGCGCATAAAGCCTTTGATCGACTTAGCTGGCCTTTTATGTTTGCTACCCTCTCCAACTAGGGTTTTGGAGGTCCCTTTATAGCAGCCCTGCATGCCCTATACTCCTGTCCTTCATCCCAAGTTCAAATATCCTCTTATCTATCGCCACCTTTCTCGTTAATAACGGTACCAGACAAGGTTGCCCATTATCCCCCCTACTCTTCATCCTCTGTCTAGAACCCCTAGCCGCAGCCATTCGTATTCATCCTGACATCCGCGGGGTCTCACTATGACAACAGGAGTATAAGTTATCCCTACTTGCGGACGATGTTCTCTTGACTCTGACTAGGCCCCATACTTCTCTTTCAAACCTCATAGGCTTGCTGAAAGACTTCAGCTCTATCTCAGGATATAAAGTCAACACCAGTAAAACAGAAGCCCTACCTTTACATATCCCACCCTCAGATCTCACAGTTCTCGCACACAATTATTCATTTCATTGGTGCACGGACTCCCTTAAATATTTAGGGGTAAATCTAACCTCCTCATACTACACTTTGTATCCGCTCCACTCTTCCGAGACATTGATCAGCTCTTGCGACAATGGGATACTTATCCCATTTCTCTCTTGGGTCGAATTAATGTCCTGAAGATGTCTATCATGCCTAGACTTCTATACCTATTTGAAACTCTCCCGATTCCCATTCCTATGTCACAACTTAAAGCTGCGCAGAGAGCATTTCTTAATTTCATTTGGCATTATAAAGCACACAGGATTGCGAGCTTGGTAATGCTAGCTCCTAGGTCAAGGGGCGGGTTGGGGGCCCCAGATCTTATTAAATATTATTTCGCCACCCATCTTAAACCAATCATTACCTGGTCCTCCAGAATGGCGTCTAGTGTGTGGGCAGAGATTGAAATGAGCGACACTAGACCGGTACATCCCTGCACTATGATTTGGACAGACCTAGATTCCTCTATAAGCCAACTTAGAAGTATTTGCCTAGGCCCAATGTTATTCTCCCTCTCCATATGGAAAAAATGTTCTCAACAATTCTCTCTTGCTTCCCCATGCCCACCCCTTCTAAATGTGTTGTTTAATCCTGATATCCCAGATAGCCTATCTTACACTCAAATGCTTCCATGGACACAAGCTGGAATCTTTCAGCTTCAAAACATTGTGCATCCCCTCACTCGTACACTTTTGCCCTTTGAGGACCTGCAAAAGAAACATCATATCCCTAAACAACTGTTCTACTCCTACCTCCAGATTAAGCATTACTTTACTTCTAAATCTGCTACCTTGACCCTAGATAAACCTACCCTGTTCGAACTCTTATGTGCTCAGGGACCATATCAGACCCATCTCATCTCTGATATCTACAAGTATCTACATGACACCACCTCACTTACTAACACATCCCACTTATATGTGCAAAGATGGTCCCGGTTAGTAAACCACCCCCTCCCCCTCCCTCAATGGCAAAAAATTTGGGAGGCTATTTCCAAATCTTCACGTTGTATAGAACAAAGGGAGACAACTTACAAAATATAATTTTTTTGGTATAGAACCCCTGAAATACTACATATATATGATCCCAAGACACCCCGGGTGTGTTGGAGATGCCAGGGTGACATTAGCTCTCATTTCCAAATTTTTTGGGAGTGTCCCCTGATTCGCCCAGTTTGGTCTTCTATCCAGACTTTTCTACAGGATCTGTTGGATATCACTTTCCCGCTGGACCCAGTCCATTTCCTACTAGGCCTGCCATTCTCTGGCATCTCCAAACATACCCAAAAATTGGCTACCTTTATTCTCCTGGCAGCAAAACGGGCTATACCCTTACGGTGGTTGTCCCCTTCCCCACCGGCACTCTCACAGGTCCTCCAAATATTGCAACAAATCTGTAGAATGGAACGCCTCACTGCAATTTTCTTACTCAATTTTCGAAAGTGTGGGATCTATGGGACCATTCAGAACTTAACCCTGGTGTCATTTCTGTAAGGTACCTGTGATAGGTAGTGTCCGAAGTGGAACTTGTGTGCTGAGGATTCAGGCAAAAACGTAGTCAGGCAGATTAGGTTGGCAACAGATCTGGCAAAACGGTACACGATCGAAATCCAGAGAGTGGTCAGGTAGGCAAAGGTCATACACGAGCTGGCAGTGAAGTACAAAATCAGCAGGCTAGAGAGTAGTAAGGAATTCAGGCAGAAGTTTAACACGAAAATCAAGATCAAAAAGCAGTCACAACACCCAGGGAGCTATTTCACACAAACGGGCGCTGAGAGATAGCATCACTTTCTTTTTATGGGCTGCTTTGATTGAAAATTGTCCACAGCTGGCAGCAGGTGGGGCTAGTGAGTCCAAGGTAATGCTTAATACTGAGAGGACATTTCCAAAAGCCCAGATCTCCTCCGTAGCACAACAGGTAAGGCTGCAGCTGTGGGACCAGGAAGATCCCGGTTCAAATACACCCAGGTACATGACAATTTCCCTAACTTCCGGTGATGTGATTCATCCTTGAGCATTTGTCCCAACGTTAGACTACTGAGGCTTGTTAACCTATGCCCTTAATGATTCCATGGTGCTTTTCCCCCCATCCCCCCAACCCCTTCTTTTTATTATTATTATTATTTTCTTTTATTATAAGGGGAGACGCCTGTAGGGTGCCTTTGTTCTCTGGTTGGGCGCCCTGGGGATCTCATTGTCACTGGACCCAATGAGTAATTTCTTGCTTACCTAAGATATAAAATATATTGATTGAACTCGCCCACTCACTGGATTCTTCTTCACTCTCTGACTCATTCGGCTAAAATCTCACAATATTGTTATGTTGGTAACATTGTAACTTTATTGATACACCTTTAATATGTGTTGTTTACTTTTTTCAAATTTTGACTATTCTTCATACCTGTTTTTGTATATCTGAAAAATTTCAATAAAAAAACTACAATTAAAAAAAATACTTCAGATTTTTATGATCAGTATAGATAGTAATGCAATGGGGGAGCCCTCTAGTAGATGTTTCCATTCTTGAAGAGCTAGTTTAATAGCCAGTAGCTCATGCTCCCCAATGGTATAGTTCTTTTCTGCATCTGAAAACTTATTGGAAAAGATTCTGCAAGGCTGAGACTTGCCCTTCTGAGCTTGGAGTAGGACGGCACCGACTCCTTCTGAAGAGGCATCAACCTCCATAGAAAAGGGTTAGTAATTGGTGAAGCCCAAAAAGCGTTGGGTGGCTTTAAGACCAGAGGGCTGAGGCCACTCAGAGATGGCCCGAAGTTTGGCTGGGTCCATGAGGAGGCCCTAAAATGAGATTATGTAGCCCAGGAATGGAATTGTGTTAAAATAGGCACTTCTCCAATTTAGCATAGAGATAATTGTCCCGTAGTCATTGTAGCACAGCTTTCACATGGAGACGATGGGTGAGCAAGTCTGGTGAGAAAATAAGAATATCATCCATATATACAATAACACAGACACGCAGAAGATCTCATTAACCAAGTTTTGGAAGACAGCTGGGGCATACATAGGCCAAATGGCATCACAATATATTCATAATGTCCATCCCTGGTGTTAAAGGTGGTCTTCCACTCGCCTCCTTACCGGATTCTTATTAAATTGTAGGCCTCTCTAAGATCCAATTTAGTAAAAACATCTTTTTTTCCTACAAAGAAAAACCTGGCTCCGGCAAGTGAGTTGGATTTCCTGTTGAAACCCTTTTACAGGTTTTCCTGAATGTATTCAGACATGGCTTGTGTCTCTGGGATAGATAGAGGGTAGACTCGGACTCGGGGAGGAGAGGTCCCTGGTAACAGATCAATGGAGCAGTCATTGTCTCTGTGAGGAGGAAGGCGATCAGCAGACTTTTTGCAGAAAACATCATGGAAGGACTGATATTGGGAAGGCAACATGGGAGTTGTGGAGGTTTCAGCCCGAGGGATGGAAGGAGGTGGTAATACCTTGGAAACACATCGTTCATGACACTGAGGGCCCAAAGCCAATACTTGTCCAGAGTTCCAATCAAGATCCAGGGAGTGTTTCTGCAACCATGGGAGGCCCAGAATGATGGGAATGGAGGATTTAGGCAGGATTAGGAAAGACGTTTCCTCACCATACAAAACCCCAATGTGTAAAGCAATAGGAGGGGTTTTAAACCGGATGGGGCTCATTGGTAAGAAGGAGCCATCTACTGCGGTCACAGAGAGGGGTATAGCCAGGGCAACAAAAGAAATTCCGAACTCGCAAGCCAAAGATTGTTCAATGAAATTCCCGGCTGCTCCAGAGTCCACATAAAGGCACAAGCCCAAACCCATGCTCCGGGCACGTTCCTCTGGAATGAGGCGAGTTTGCCCAAGCTGCATAGGTTCTTCCAACGTTTGAGAGGTTGGAGATGGAGAGGGTTCAATAAGTCTTTGGACTACCTGTGCTGGACGGCCAGCAGGAGGAAGACTGGATCTAGATCTCTCCAGGGCCCTCTCCTGGAAGCGAATATCTATTTGAATGCTCAATGCCATTAAATCATCAAGTGTGATAGGAATGGTGCTTTCAGCGAGTTCACCCTCTCTAGAGAGAATAAGTTCAATGCTTATAATCTTTCCCGATAGCTCAAGTCCTCCATTCCCTTAATTAGCTCTGTTGCCCTTCTCTGGACTCTCTCCGGTTCCAGTAAATCCTTCCTGAGGACTGGCGCCCAGAACTGGACAGCATACACAAGATGCGGCCAGACCAGAGTCTTGTAGAGTAGGAGAATTATCCTGTTGTCTCTGGAGTGAATCCCCTTTGTAATGCATACCAATATTCTGTTGGCTTTGCTTGCAGAAGGCTGGCATTGCATGCCATTGCTAAACCTGTCATCTACTAGGACTCCCAGGTTCTTTTCCATCCTAGATTCCCCCAGAGGTTCTCCCACTAGCCAGTAACTGGTGTTCGTATTTTTGGCACCCAAATGCATTACCTTACATTTTTCAACATTAAACCTCATTTGCCATGTAGTTGCCCACCCTATTATTTTGGTTAGGACTTCTTGCAAGGTTTCCACATTCTGTGTAGAAGTTACTGCCCTGCTTAAATTGTATTTCCGCAAATACTAAGATTGAACTGTTTATCCCATCCTCTATATCATTTATGAATAAATTAAACAGGATTGGACCCAGGACACGGTCCACACCAGACCATTCTGAATACTCGCCATTAGGGATGAGCTTCGAGTTTGAGTCGAACTCATGTTCGACTCGAACATTGCCTGTTCGCCCATTCGCCGAACAGCGAACAATTTGGGGTGTTTGCGGCAAATTCGAAAAGCCGCGGAACACCCTGAAAAAGTCTATGGGAGAAATCTAAAGTGCTAATTTTAAAGGCTTATATGCAAGTTATTGACATAAAAAGTGTTTGGGGGCCCGGGTCCTGCCCCAGGGGACATGTATCAATGCAAAAAAAAAGTTTTAAAAACGGCCAATTTTTCAGGAGCAGTGATTTTAGTAATGCTTAAAGTGAAACAATAAAAGTGAAATATTCCTTTAAATTAAGTACCTGGGGGTGTGTATAGTATGCCTGTAAAGCAGCGCTTGTTTCCCGTGCTTAGAACTGTCCCTGCACAAAGTGTCATTTCTGAAGGAAAAAAAAGTAATTTAAAAGCACTCGCAGCTATAATGAATTGTTGGCTCTCGGCAATACAGAGAAAAGTCATTGATAAAAAAAAAAAATGCGTGGGGGTCCCCCCAAATTCAATTACCAGGCCCTTCAGGTCTGGTATGTATATTAAGGGGAACCCTGCGTCAATTTTTTTTTTAAAATGACGTGGGGTTCCCCCCAAATATCCATACCAGACCCTTCAGGTCTGGTATGGATTTTAAGGGGAAGTCCATGCCAAATAAAAAAAAAATGGCGTGGAGTTCCCCCCAAAAATCCATACCAGACCCTTTATCTGAGCACGCAACCTGGCAGGCCGAGAGATCGCCCCCCCCCTGAACCGTACCAGACCACATGCCCTTAACATGGGGAGGATGCTTTGGGGGCCTGTGACCACTCAAAGCACCATGTCCCCATGTTGATGGGAACATGGGCCTCTTCCCCACAACCCTTGCCCTGGAAGACCCCTTTAACAAAGGGGACCCCCAGATTCCGGCCCCCCTATGTGTATTGGTAACGGGTACATTGTACCCCTACCATTTCACAAAGAAAGTGTAAAAAAAAAACACAGACACAGTAGGGAAAGTCCTTTATTTAAAAAAAAAAAAAACATTACAGCGATGTAATCCAGTGTCCTGCAGTGATCCTATGTCCAGCGCTGCAGTCTCCTCCAGTCTCCACTCCACACGAAACCCCCATGACGTACGAGGGGGCGGGGTCACCCGTCACATCATAGGGTAAGCCCCAGCTTTCCCCGCTTGCCGGAGAATAGCCAATGACGTAGGCAGAATCCCGCCTACCTTATTGGCTATTCCCCGCAAGCGGGGAAAGCCGGGGCTTACCTCTATGATCTGACGGGTGACCCCGCCCCCTCGTACGCCAGACTCCGCCTACATCATTGGCTGAGCGGACCTGATGGGGAACTTCCTCCGCAGTGTAATAAATGAATAGACCCAGCCCCTTCTCACGTTCCCCATCAGGTCCGCTCAGTTTTACACCCAGTGAAGGTGACCCTGCCCCCTACGTCATTGGCTGAGCAGACCTGATGGGGAACGTGAGAAGGGGCGGGTCTATTCATTTATTACACTGTAGAGGAAGTTCCCCATCAGGTTCGCTCAGCCAATGACGTAGGCCGGGTCTGATGTACGAGGGGGCGGGGTCACCCGTCAGATCATAGGGGTAAGCCCCAGCTTTCCCCGCTTGCGGGGAATAGCCAATGGCGTAGGCAGGATTCTGCCTACGTCATTGGCTATTCTCCGGCAAGCGGGGAAAGCTGGGGTTTACCCTATGTTGTGACGGGTGACCCCGCCCCCTCGTACGTCATGGGGGTTTCGTGTGGAGTGGAATCTGGAGGAGACTGCAGCGCTGGACATCGGTTCACCGCGGGACACTGGATTACATTGCTGGAATGGGTTTTTTATTTTTTTATTTTTAATAAAGAACTTTCCCAATTGTGTCTGTGTTTTTTTACAATTTTTTACACTTTCTTTGTGAAATAGTAGGGGTACAATGTACCCCTTACCAATTCACATAGAGGGGGCGGGGATCCCCTTTGTTAAAGGGGTCTTCCAGATTCCGATAAACCCCCCACCCGCAGACCCCCACAACCACCGGGCAAAGGTTGTGGGGATGAGGCCCTTGTCCCCATTCAATGGGGACATGGTGCTTTGAGGGGTCACAGACCCCCAAAGCATCCTCCCCATGTTGAGGGCATGTGGCCTGGTACGGTTCAGGAGGGGGGGTGATCTCTCATCCCCCCCTCTTTTCCTGCGGCCTGACAGGTTGCGTGCTCGGATAAAGGGTCTGGTATGGATTTTTTGGGGGAAACTCCACGCCATTTTTTTTAAAAATTTGGCGTGAAGTTCCCCTTAAAATCCATATGAGACCTGAAGGGCCTGGTAATGGAATTTGGGGGACTCCCACGCATTTTTTTTTTATCAATTACTTTTCTCTGTATTGCCAGGAGCCGATAATTCATTATAGCCGCAAGTGCTTTTAAATTACTTTTTTCCTTCAGAAATTACACTTTGTGCAGGGACAGTTCTAAGCACGGGAAACAAGCGCTGCTTTACAGGCATACTATACACACTCCCCGGGTACACAATTTAAAGGAATATTTCACTTTTATTGTTTCACTTTAATCATTATTAAAATCACTGCTCCTGAAAAAACTTCAGTTTTTAAAACTTTTTTTTACATTGATACATGTCCCCTGGGGCAGGACCCGGGTCCCCAAACCCTTTTTAGGACAATAACTTGCATATTAGCCTTGATAATTAGCACTTTTGATTTTGAACGTTCGAGTCCATTGTATTTTAACAGGGTTCTAAAGTTCGCGCAAACTTTAGGTCTGTTCACAGGTTCTGGTGCGAACCGAACATGGGGGTGTTTGGCTCATCCCTACTAATAATGAAATGTTCTAAGCATTTACAAAATGAAGCTAAACAAAAACTATTTATTTGTTATAAACATTGTCACATTAATGTAACAGTGGAACTTTATTTAAATATTATAACTTTATTACAAAAAAATGCAATTATCTTCAAATATTTTTATTAATTATCGTAAATAAAAGAAATAATGTTTTTTTTGTGGATTAAAGAAAGGATTATATCATATCACCCTGCCAACTAAATTCACCAGTAGGGCTCATGAAATAATCAGCAAATTTATCCCTTATTGTGAAACCAACTGTTGGACCACGTACATGAACAAACTCTGCGGGTTCTAAATTGTGTGCTAAAGTGTCCTCAAAATTCACACTGTCTCTCTCCCGTACCAAATTTTGTAGCACACACACGCTGCTTTTATTACTTTAGTTGCATTTTCTATTTTAAGATTGATTGGTTTATGGAAAATGTGCCATTTGTTGGCAAGTATTCCAAAAGCACATTCTACTAGCCTGAGTGCCCGGCAGAGATGGTAATTGAATGTTCTCTTACGGGGGTCGAGATTCCTCTGTGAGTATGGTTTCATTAGGTGTTCATTAATAGCGAACACCTCATCAGCCACAAACACATAAGGCATATCTGGATTGTCAGTGCCCGGTAATGATTTATTCTCAGGTAAATCTAATTTATTTGTAACTAGTCGCTTTCCAAACTTAGAATTTTGGAAAACAGTTGAGTCGGCACAACTACCATATGCACCGATATCAACATATAGGAATTTGTAATCTGCATCTACTACAGCCATAAGAACGACTGAAAAATACTTTTTGTAATTAAAAAATCGTCTTCCACTGTGACAGGGTTTTATAAGCCTAATGTGTTTTCCATCAATAGCTCCCAGGCAGTTAGGAAAGTTTTTTTTTTTTTCCAGGAGCGATCGGCAACATCTTTCCACTTCTCTTTATTTGGTAATGGCATGAATTCTTTCTTTCGATTCCATATAGCATCACACGTTACCTTCACAATCTCACTAATGGTCGATATTTCTATGCAATATTCATATTGTAGTGATGTGTAGCAATTTCCTGTTGCAAGATATCTGTAAATAAAAATATGATATAATCTCTTATCTTTCAGTTGAAAAAAATAAACAACGATGGAAAACATTGAAGGATAATTACAGGAGGGAGCTGAAAAACAAAAAGAAACAAGAAGTGGGTCAGGTGGCAAAAAATCACGAGTATACTGTCATTTTTCAGACCTGCAATTTTTAAAACCAGTAATGGAGCTGAGGGAGTAAGTATATTATCATGAAGCGTTATTAATTTTAATATATATATATATATATATATATAGTGATTGTTTTTTTATATTTCTTTTCAGTACAGAATGCAACATGGATTCTGAAACGGAGGAGGAGCAGGATGCTGAGCAGCAGGAGGATGGGCCTGATCCTTCATGTTCAATTTGCCCAGAGGAAACAGACCAAGGCAGTCCTTTGGATATTAATCCTGAGACAGCAAGAAATCCCCCAAAAAACAAAAAACAAACAGCAACAATGCGAAGACTTTGTTGACGTTGTAAAGCAAATGTTAGCTGCACATAATAAAGAGCTTGGCGAAAGTGCAGCCTTTACTAGAAGTCTCACACCTCTGATAGATACAGTCGAGAAACAATGGCAATGTTCTATGCAAAGCGATATTCTAAAGGTAATTGAGTATTATCAAAATAAAAATTCTGAATCCTGTAGACCGGACTTTAACGTCCCAAACATTGCTATATATTCTAATCATGATACTAGAAACATTTAATTTCCTGGCCCTTCTAATCACCAATATCATGCTCCCTCTTCAATACAGTACCCAGGTCCAACAATGTATTCAAACATACCTCCTCCCACCTATGACACTGCCCGTGTCCCAATATATAGGGCACAACCAACCCTTCCTCATCCCTCTCGAGAGGAGTCCCATTCCACCCCTCCCTTATATCATGATTTATAATGTTATATTTTTTATTTCTTAGATTATTACTGTTTCATTATTATAAAGTTTTACTTTGTTAATATGGTTTAGATTTAAAACAGAATACAAATTTTCCAATATTAATGTTATGTTATTGTAGTATACTAGTTAATACATTTTTTATTAATTATCAGTTTTTACAGTTTGATAAAAAAAATATACATTTGATTTGAATAAAATAAATATAGTTTTTGGAATTATGTTGTTTTAATTGAATTTTTTTATATACTATATTAATTGGTCTACTTAAATACAACATTATAAACTTACCTTAGTGTTATAAGCAAATGTTCACACAGAGATATTGCCTCTCTGAAGTTGGTATTATATCTCAATAAGGCAGGCAACAACATATCAAGAAGAAAAACAAATCTGGGATAGAAAATAGGTAATATGTTTATACTACTGTGGGTTTATAATTTGGGACTATTGGGATCGGGATTAGGGTTAGGGTTAGGGATTTGGGACTAGTGGAAGTGGGATTAGAGTAAGGGTTAAAGATTTGGGACTAGCAGAAGTGGGATTAGGGTTAGGGATTTGGGACTATTGGGAGCAGGATTAGGGTTAGGATTAGGGATTTGGGACTATTGGGAGCAGGATTAAGGTTAGAGTTTGGGATTTGGGACTATTGGGAGCAGGATTAGGGTTAGGGTTAGGGATTTGGTACTATTGGGAGTGGGATTAGGGTTAGGGATTTGGGACTAACGGAACTTGGATTAGGGTTAGGGTTAGGGATTTGGGACTATTGGGAGTGGGATTAGGGTTAGGGTTCTGGATTTGGGACTAGTGGAAGTGGGATTAGGGTTAGGATTAGGGATTTGGGACTATTTGGAGCGGGATTAGGGTTAGGGTTCTGGATTTGGGACTAGTGGAAGTGGGATTGGGTTAATGTTAGGGATTTGGGACTAGTGGAAGTGGGATTAGGGTTAGGGTTAGGGATTTGGGACTATTGAAAGTGGGAATAGGGTGAGGGTTAGGGATTTGGGACTATTGAGAGCGGGATTAGGGTCAAGGTTAGGGATTTTGGACAATTGGGAGCAGGATTAGGGTTAGGGATTTGGGACTACTGGGAGTGGGATTAGGGTTAGGTTTCTGGATTTGGGACTAGCGGAAGCGGGATTAGGGTTAGAGATTTGGGACTAGCGGAAGTGGGATTAGGGTTAATGTTAGGGATTTGGGACTATTGGGAGTGGGATTAGGGTTAGGGATTTTTGGACTTGTGGAAGTGGGATTAGGGTTAGGGTTAGGGATTTCAGACTATTTTGAGCGGGATTAGGGTTAGGGTTCTGGATTTGGGACTAGCAGGAGTGGGATTAGGGTTAGAGATTTGGGACTAGCGGAAGTGGGATTAGGGTTACGATTAGGAATTTAGGATTATTGGGAGCGGGATTAGGGTTAGGAAGTGGGATTAGGGTTAGGGATGTGGGACTATTGGGAGCGGGATTAGGGTTAGGCATTTGGGACTATTGGAGCAGGATTAGGGTTAGGGTTAGGGATTTGGGACTATTGGGAGCGGGATTAGGGTTAGGGTTAGGGATTTGGGACTATTGGGAGCGGGATTAGAGTTAGGGTTAGGGATTTGGGACTATTGGGAGCAGTATTAGGGTTAGGGATTTGGGACTATTGGGAGCGGGATTAGGGTTAGGGATTGGGACTATTGGGAGCAGGATTAGGGTTAGGGTTAGGGATTTGGGACTATTGGGAGTGGAATTAGGGTTAGGGTTCTGGATTTGGGACTAGCAGAAGTGGGATTAGGGTTAGAGAATTGGGACTAGCGGAAGTGGGATTAGGGTTAGGGTTAGGGATTTGGGACTATTGGGAGTGGCATTAGGGTTAGGGTTCTGGATTTGGGACTAGGGGAAGTGGGATTAGGGTTAGGGTTAGGGATTTGGGACTATTGGGAGTGTGATTAGCATTAGGGTTAGGGATTTTGGACTAGTGGAAGTGGGGTTAGGGTTAGGGATTTGGGACTATTGGGAGTGGGATTAGGGTTAGGGTTCTGGATTTGGGACTAGCGGAAGTGGAATTAGGGTTAGGGTTACGGATTTAGGACTATTGGGAGCGAAATTAGGGTTAGGGTTCTGAATTTGGGATTAGCGGAAGTGAGATTAGGGTTAGAGATTTGGGACTAGCGGAAGTGGGATTAGGGTTAGGGATTTGGGACTTTTGGGAGTGGGATTAGGGTTAGGGTTAGGGATTTGGGACTATTGGGAGCGGGATTAGGGTTAGGTTTAGGTATTTGTGACTATTGGGAGTGGGATTAGGGTTAGGATTCTGTATTTGGGACTAGCGGAAGTGGGATTAGGGTTAGAGATTTGGGACTAGCGGAAGTGGGATTAGGGTTAGGGTTAGGGATTTGGGACTATTGGTAGTGGGATTAGGGTTAGGGTTAGGGATTTTGGACTAGTGGAAGTGGGATTAGGGTCAGGGTTAGGGATTTGGGACTATTGGGAGCGGGATTAGGGTTATTGATTTGGGACTATTGGGAGTGGGATTAGGGTTAGGGTTTTGGATTTGGGACTAGCGGAAGTGGGATTAGGGTTAGATATTTGGGACTAGAGGAAGTGGGATTAGGGTTAGGGATTTGGGACTATTGGGAGTGGGATTAGGGTTAGGGTTAGGGATTTTGGACTAGTGGAAGTGGGATTAGGGTTAGGGTTAGGGATTTGGGACTATTGGGAGCAAGATTAGGGTTAGGGATTTGGGACTATTGGGAGAGGGATTAGGGTTAGGGTTAGGGATTTGGGACTATTGGGAGCAGTATTATGGTTAGGGATTTGGGACTATTGGGAGCAGGATTAGTGTTAGGGATTTGGGACTAAACAGAGCAGGATTAGGGTTAGGGGTTTGGGATTATTGGGAGCGGGATTAAGGTTAGGGATTTGGGACTAGTGGAAGTGGGATTAGGGTTAGGGTTAGGGATTTGGGACTATTGGGAGCGGGATTAGGGTTAGAAATTTGGGACTATTGGGAGCAGGATTAGGGTTAGGGATTTGGGACTAACGGAACTTGGATTAGGGTTAGGGTTTTGGGACTATTGGGAGTGGGATTAAGGTTAGGGTTTTGGGACTATTGGGAGTGGGATTAGGGTTAGGGTTCTGGATTTGGAACTAGTGGAAGTGGGATTAGGGTTAGGATTAGGGATTTGGGACTATTTGCAGCGGGATTAGGGTTAGGGTTCTGGATTTGGGACTAGTGGAAGTGGGATTGGGTTAATGTTAGGGATTTGGGACTAGTAGAAGTGGGATTAGGGTTAGGGTTAGGGATTTGGGACTATTGAAAGTGGGATTAGGGTGAGGGTTAGGGATTTGGGTCTATTGGGAGCGGGATTAGGGTCAAGGTTAGGGATTTTGGACAATTGGGAGCAGGATTAGGGTTAGGGATTTGGGACTACTGGGAGTGGGATTAGGGTTAGGTTTCTGGATTTGGGACTAGCGGAAGTGGGATTAGGGTTAGAGATTTGGGACTAGCGGAAGTGGGATTAGGGTTAATGTTAGGGATTTGGGACTATTGGGAGTGGGATTAGGGTTAGGGATTTTTGGACTAGTGGAAGTGGGATTAGGGTTAGGGTTAGGGATTTCAGACTATTTTGAGTGGGATTAGGGTTAGGGTTCTGGATTTGGGACTAGCAGGAGTGGGATTAGGGTTAGAGATTTGGGACTAGCGGAAGTGGGATTAGGTTACGATTAGGGATTTAGGATTATTGGGAGCGGGATTAGGGTTAGGAAGTGGGATTAGGGTTAGGGATGTGGGACTATTGGAAGCGGGATTAGGGTTAGGCATTTGGGACTATTGGAGCAGGATTATGGTTAGGGTTAGGGATTTGGGACTATTGGGAGCGGGATTAGGGTTAGGGTCAGGGATTTGGGACTATTGGGAGCGGGATTAGAGTTAGGGTTAGGGATTTGGGACTATTGGGAGCAGTATTAGGGTTAGGGATTTGGGACTATTGGGAGCGGGATTAGGGATAGGGATTGGGACTATTGGGAGCAGGATTAGGGTTAGGGTTAGGGATTTGGGACTATTGGGAGTGGAATTAGGGTTAGGGTTCTGGATTTGGGACTAGCGGAAGTGGGATTAGGGTTAGAGATTTGGGACTAGCGGAAGTGGGATTAGGGTTAGGGATTTGGGACTATTGGGAGTGGCATTAGGGTTAGGGTTCTGGATTTGGGACTAGGGGAAGTGGGATTAGGGTTAGGGTTAGGGATTTGGGACTATTGGGAGTGTGATTAGCATTAGGGTTAGGGATTTTGGACTAGTGGAAGTGGGGTTAGGGTTAGGGATTTGGGACTATTGGGAGCGGGATTAGGGTTAGGGTTCTGGATTTGGGACTAGCGGAAGTGGAATTAAGGTTAGGGTTAGGGATTTAGGACTATTGGGAGCGGAATTAGGGTTAGGGTTCTGAATTTGGGATTAGCGGAAGTGGGATTAGGGTTAGAGATTTGGGACTAGCGGAAGTGGGATTAGGGTTAGGGATTTGGGACTTTTGGGAGTGGGATTAGGGTTAGGGTTTTGGGACTATTGGGAGCAGTATTAGGGTTAGGGATTTGGGACTATTGGGAGCGGGATTAGGGTTAGGGATTGGGACTATTGGGAGCAGGATTAGGGTTAGGGTTCTGGATTTGGGACTAGTGGAAGTGGGATTGGGTTAATGTTAGGGATTTGGGACTAGTGGAAGTGGGATTAGGGTTAGGGTTAGGGATTTGGGACTATTGAAAGTGGGATTAGGGTGAGGGTTAGGGATTTGGGACTATTGGGAGCGGGATTAGGGTCAAGGTTAGGGATTTTGGACAATTGGGAGCAGGATTAGGGTTAGGGATTTGGGACTACTGGGAGTGGGATTAGGGTTAGGTTTCTGGATTTGGGACTAGCGGAAGTGGGATTAGGGTTAATGTTAGGGATTTGGGACTATTGGGAGTGGTATTAGGGTTAGGGATTTTTGGACTAGTGGAAGTGGGATTAGGGTTAGGGTTAGGGATTTCAGACTATTTTGAGCGGGATTAGGGTTAGAGTTCTGGATTTGGGACTAGCAGGAGTGGGATTAGGGTTAGAGATTTGGGACTAGCGGAAGTGGGATTAGGGTTACGATTAGGGATTTAAGATTATTGGGAGCGGGATTAGGGGTAGGAAGTGGGATTAGGGTTAGGGATGTGGGACTATTGGGAGCGGGATTAGGGTTAGGCATTTGGGACTATTGGAGCAGGATTAGGGTTAGGGTTAGGGATTTGGGACTATTGGGAGCGGGATTAGGGTTAGGGTTAGGGATTTGGGACTATTGGGAGCGGATTAGAGTTAGGGTTAAGGATTTGGGACTATTGGGAGCAGTATTAGGGTTAGGGATTTGGGACTATTGGGAGCGGGATTAGGGTTAGGGATTGGGACTATTGGGAGCAGGATTAGGGTTAGGGTTAGGGATTTGGGACTATTGGGAGTGGAATTAGGGTTAGGGTTCTGGATTTGGGACTAGCGGAAGTGGGATTAGGGTTAGAGATTTGGGACTAGCGGAAGTGGGATTAGGGTTAGGGTTAGGGATTTGGGACTATTGGGAGTGGCATTAGGGTTAGGGTTCTGGATTTGGGACTAGGGGAAGTGGGATTAGGGTTAGGGTTAGGGATTTGGGACTATTGGGAGTGTGATTAGCATTAGGGTTAGGGATTTTGGACTAGTGGAAGTGGGGTTAGGGATTTGGGACTATTGGGAGCGGGATTAGGGTTAGGGTTCTGGATTTGGGACTAGCGGAAGTGGAATTAGGGTTAGGGTTAGGGATTTAGGACAATTGGGAGCGGAATTAGGGTTATGGTTCTGAATTTGGGATTAGCGGAAGTGGGATTAGGGTTAGAGATTTGGGACTAGCGGAAGTAGGATTAGGGTTAGGGATTTGGGACTTTTGGGAGCGGGATTAGGGTTAGGGTTAGGGATTTGGGACTATTGGGAGCGGGATTAGGGTTAGGTTTAGGGATTTGTGACTATTGGGAGTGGGATTAGGGTTAGGGTTCTGGATTTGGGACTAGCGGAAGTGGGATTAGGGTTAGATATTTGGGACTAGAGGAAGTGGGATTAGGGTTAGGGATTTGGGACTATTGGGAGTGGGATTAGGGTTAGGGTTAGGGATTTGGGACTAGTGGAAGTGGGATTAGGGTTAGGGATTTGGGACTGTTGGGAGCAAGATTAGGGTTAGGGATTTGGGACTATTGGGAGAGGGATTAGGGTTAGGGTTAGGGATTTGGGACTATTGGGAGCAGTATTATGGTTAGGGATTTGGGACTATTGGGAGCAGGATTAGGGTTAGGGTTAGGGATTTGGGACTAAACAGAGCAGGATTAGGGTTAGGGGTTTGGGTTTATTGGGAGCGGGATTAAGGTTAGGGATTTGGGACTAGTGGAAGTGGGATTAGGGTTAGGGTTAGGGATTTGGGACTTTTAAGAGCGGGATTAGGGTTAGAAATTTGGGACTATTGGGAGCAGGATTAGGGTTAGGGATTTAGGACTATTGGGAGCGGGATTAAGGTTAGGGATTTGGGACTTGTGGAAGTGGGATTAGGGTTAGGGTTAGGGATTTGGGACTATTGGGAGCGGGATTAGGGTTAGGGATTTGGTACTAGTGGAAGTGGGATTAGGATTAGGGATTTGGGACTATTGGGAGCAGGATTAGGGTTAAGGTTAGAGATTTGAGACTATTGGGAGCGGGATTAGGGTTAGGGTTCTGGATTTGGGACCAGCGGAAGTGGGATTGGTGTTAGAGATTTGGGACTAGCATTAGTGGGATTAGGGTTAGGGATTTGGGACTATTGGGAGTGGTATTAGGGTTAGGGTTATGGATTTTGGACTAGCGGAAGTGGGATTAGCGCTAGGGTTAGGGATTTGGGACTATTGGGAGCGGGATTAGGGTTAGGGATTTGGGACTATTGGGAGCAGGATTAGGGTTAGGGATTTGGGACTATTGGGAGCGGGATTGTGGTTAGGGATTTGGGACTAGTGAAAGTGGGATTAGGGTTAGGGATTTGGTACTATTGGGAGCAGGATTAGGGTTAGGGATTTGGGACTATTGGGAGCAGGATTAGGGTTTGGGTTAGTGATTTGGCACTATTGGGAGCAGGATTAGGGTTAGGGATTTTGGACTATTGGAAGCAGGATTAGGGTAAGGGTTAGGGATTTTGGACTAGTGGAAGTGGGATTAGGGTTTAGGGTTAGGGATTTGAGACTATTGGGAGTGGGATTAGGGTTAGGGATTAGGGACTAGTGGAAGTGTGATTAGGGTTAGGGTTAGGGATTTGGGACTATTGGGAGCAGGATTAGGGTTAGGGATTTGGGAATATTGGGATCAGGATTAGGGTTAGGGATTTGGGACTATTGGGAGCAGGATTAGGGTTAAGTATTTGGGACTAGTAAAAGTGTGATTAGGGTTAGGGATTTGGGACTATTGGGAGCAGGATTAGGTTAAGGGATTTGGGATTATTGGGAGCAGGATTAGGGTTAGGGTTAGTGATTTGGCACTATTGGGAGCAGGATTAGGGTTAGGGATTTGGGACTATTGGGAGTGGGATTAGGGTTAGGGATAGGGATTTGGGACTATTGGGAGCAGGATTAGTTTTAAAGGTAGGGATATGGGACTATTGGGAGCGGGATTAGGTTTAGGGATTTGGGACTATTGGGAGCAGGATTAGGTTTAGGGTTAGGGATTTGGGACTATTGGGAGTGGGATTAGGGTCAAGGTTAGGGATTTTGGACTATTAGGAGCAGGATTAGGGTTAGGGATTTGGGACTATTGGGAGTGGGATTAGGGTTAGGGTTAGGGATTTGGGACTAGCGGAACTGGGATTAGGGTTAGAGATTTGGGACTAGCAGAAGTGGGATTAGGGTTAGGGATTTGGGACTATTGAGAGTTGGATTAGGGTTAGGGTTAGGGATTTGGGACTAGTGGAAGTGTGATTAGGGTTAGGGTTATGGATTTGGGGCAATTGGGAGCAGGATTAGGGTTAGGGATTTGGGACTATTGGGAGCAGGATTGGGGTTTGGGTTAGTGATTTGGCACTATTGGGAGCAGGATTAGGGTTAGGGATTTGGGACTATTGGGAGCAGGATTAGGGTTATGGATTTGGGACTATTGGGAGCAGGATTGGGGTTAGGATTAGTGATTTGGCACTATTGGGAGCAGGATTATGGTTAGGGATTTGGGACTATTGGGAGCGGGATTAGGATTAGGGATTTGGGACTATTGGGAGCAGGATTAGGGTTAAGGTTAGAGATTTGAGACTATTGGGAGCGGGATTAGGGTTAGGGTTCTGGATTTGGGACTAGCGGAAGTGGGATTGGTGTTAGAGATTTGGGACTAGCATTAGTGGGATTAGGGTTAGGGATTTGGGACTATTGGGAGTGGTATTAGGGTTAGGGTTATGGATTTTGGACTAGCGGAAGTGGGATTAGCGCTAGGGTTAGGGATTTGGGACTATTGGGAGCGGGATTAGGGTTAGGGATTTGGGACTATTGGGAGCAGGATTAGGGTTAGGGATTTGGGACTATTGGGAGCGGGATTGTGGTTAGGGATTTGGGACTAGTGAAAGTGGGATTAGGGTTAGGGATTTGGTACTATTGGGAGCAGGATTAGGGTTAGGGATTTGGGACTATTGGGAGCAGGATTAGGGTTTGGGTTAGTGATTTGGCACTATTGGGAGCAGGATTAGGGTTAGGGATTTTGGACTATTGGAAGCAGGATTAGGGTAAGGGTTAGGGATTTTGGACTAGTGGAAGTGGGATTAGGGTTTAGGGTTAGGGATTTGAGACTATTGGGAGTGGGATTAGGGTTAGGGATTAGGGACTAGTGGAAGTGGGATTAGGGTTAGGGTTAGGGATTTGGGACTATTGGGAGCAGGATTAGGGTTAGGGATTTGGGAATATTGGGATCAGGATTAGGGTTAGGGATTTGGGACTATTGGGAGCAGGATTAGGGTTAAGTATTTGGGACTAGTAAAAGTGTGATTAGGGTTAGGGATTTGGGACTATTGGGAGCAGGATTAGGTTAAGGGATTTGGGATTATTGGGAGCAGGATTAGGGTTAGGGTTAGTGATTTGGCACTATTGGGAGCAGGATTAGGGTTAGGGATTTGGGACTATTGGGAGTGGGATTAGGGTTAGGGATAGGGATTTGGGACTATTGGGAGCAGGATTAGTTTTAAAGGTAGGGATATGGGACTATTGGGAGCGGGATTAGGTTTAGGGATTTGGGACTATTGGGAGCAGGATTAGGTTTAGGGTTAGGGATTTGGGACTATTGGGAGTGGGATTAGGGTCAAGGTTAGGGATTTTGGACTATTAGGAGCAGGATTAGGGTTAGGGATTTGGGACTATTGGGAGTGGGATTAGGGTTAGGGTTAGGGATTTGGGACTAGCGGAACTGGGATTAGGGTTAGAGATTTGGGACTAGCAGAAGTGGGATTAGGGTTAGGGATTTGGGACTATTGAGAGTTGGATTAGGGTTAGGGTTAGGGATTTGGGACTAGTGGAAGTGTGATTAGGGTTAGGGTTATGGATTTGGGGCAATTGGGAGCAGGATTAGGGTTAGGGATTTGGGACTATTGGGAGCAGGATTGGGGTTTGGGTTAGTGATTTGGCACTATTGGGAGCAGGATTAGGGTTAGGGATTTGGGACTATTGGGAGCAGGATTAGGGTTATGGATTTGGGACTATTGGGAGCAGGATTGGGGTTAGGATTAGTGATTTGGCACTATTGGGAGCAGGATTATGGTTAGGGATTTGGGACTATTGGGAGCGGGATTAGGATTAGGGATTTGGGACTATTGGGAGCAGGATTAGGGTTAAGGTTAGAGATTTGAGACTATTGGGAGCGGGATTAGGGTTAGGGTTCTGGATTTGGGACTAGCGGAAGTGGGATTGGTGTTAGAGATTTGGGACTAGCATTAGTGGGATTAGGGTTAGGGATTTGGGACTATTGGGAGTGGTATTAGGGTTAGGGTTATGGATTTTGGACTAGCGGAAGTGGGATTAGCGCTAGGGTTAGGGATTTGGGACTATTGGGAGCGGGATTAGGGTTAGGGATTTGGGACTATTGGGAGCAGGATTAGGGTTAGGGATTTGGGACTATTGGGAGCGGGATTGTGGTTAGGGATTTGGGACTAGTGAAAGTGGGATTAGGGTTAGGGATTTGGTACTATTGGGAGCAGGATTAGGGTTAGGGATTTGGGACTATTGGGAGCAGGAATAGGGTTTGGGTTAGTGATTTGGCACTATTGGGAGCAGGATTAGGGTTAGGGATTTGGGACTATTGGAAGTGGGATTAGGGTTAGGGATTTTGGACTATTGGAAGCAGGATTAGGGTAAGGGTTAGGGATTTTGGACTAGCGGAAGTGGGATTAGGGTTAGGGTTAGGGATTTGAGACTATTGGGAGTGGGATTAGGGTTAGGGATTAGGGACTAGTGGAAGTGCGATTAGGGTTAGGGTTAGGGATTTGGGACTATTGGGAGCAGGATTAGGGTTAGGGATTTGGGAATATTGGGATCAGGATTAGGGTTAGGGATTTGGGACTATTGGGAGCAGGATTAGGGTTAAGTATTTGGGACTAGTAAAAGTGTGATTAGGGTTAGGGATTTGGGACTATTGGGAGCAGGATTAGGTTAAGGGATTTGGGATTATTGGGAGCAGGATTAGGGTTAGGGTTAGTGATTTGGCACTATTGGGAGCAGGATTAGGGTTAGGGATTTGGGACTATTGGGAGTGGGATTAGGGTTAGGGATAGGGATTTGGGACTATTGGGAGCAGGATTAGTTTTAAAGGTAGGGATATGGGACTATTGGGAGCGGGATTAGGTTTAGGGATATGGGACTATTGGGAGCAGGATTAGGTTTAGGGTTAGGGATTTGGGACTATTGGGAGTGGGATTAGAGTTAGGGTTCTGGATTTGGGACTAGCGGAACTGGGATTAGGGTTAAAGATTTGGGACTATTGGGAGTGGTATTAGGGTAAGGGTTAGGGATTTTGGACTAGCGGAAGTGGGATTAGGGTTAGGGTTAGGGATTTGAGACTATTGGGAGTGGGATTAGGGACAAGTGGAAGTGGGATTAGCGTTAGGGTTAGGGATTTGGGACTATTGGGAGCAGGATTAGGGTTAGGGATTTTGGAATATTGGGAGCAGGATTAGGGTTAGGGATTTGGGACTATTGGGAGCAGGATTAGGGTTAGGGATTTGGGACTAGTGGAAGTGTGATTAGGGTTAGGGATTTGGGACTATTGGGAGCAGGATTAGGGTTAGGGATTTGGGACTATTGGGAGCAGGATTAGGGTTAGGGTTAGTGATTTGGCACTATTGGGAGTGGGATTATGGTTAGGGATAGGGATTTGGGACTATTGGGAGCAGGATTAGTTTTAAGGGTAGGGATATGGGACTATTGGGAGTGGGATTAGGTTTAGGGATTTGGGACTATTGGGAGCAGGATTAGGTTTAGGTTTAGGGTTAGGGATTTGGGACTATTGGGAGTGGGATTAGGGTTAGGGTTCTGGATTTGGGACTAGCGGAACTGGGTGTAGGGTTAGAGATTTGGGACTAGTGGAAGTGGGATTAGGGTTAGGGATTTGGGACTATTGGGAGTGGGATTAGGGTTAGGGTTAGGGATTTTGGACTAGTTGAAGTGTGATTAGGGTTAGGGTTAGGGATCTGGGACTATTGGGAGCGGGATTAGGGTTAGGATTCTGGATTTGGGACTAGCAGAAGTGGGATTAGGGTTAGAGATTTGGGACTAGTGGAAGTGGGATTAGGGTTACAGTTAGGGATTTAGGATTATTGGGAGTGGGATTAGGGTTAGGGTTCTGGATTTGGGACTACAGAAAATGGGATTAGGGTTAGAGATTTGGGACTAGCGGAAGTGGGATTAGGGTTAGGGTTAGGGATTTGGGATTTTTGGTAGCGGGATTAGGGTTAGGGTTATAGATTTTGGACTATTGGGAGTGGGATTAGGGTTAGGGATTTGGGATTAGTGGAAGTGAGATTAGGGTTGGGGTTAGGGATTTGGGACTATTGGGAGCGGTATTAGGGTTAGGTTTAGGGATTTGGGATTATTGGGAGCGGGATTAGGTTTAGGGTTAGGGATTTGGGACTATTGGGAGCGGGATTAGGGTCAGGGTTAGGGATTTGGGACTATTGGGAGCAGGTTTAGGGTTAGGGATTTGGGACTATTGGCAGTGGGATTAGGGTTAGGGATCTGGGACTATTGAAAGTGAGATTAGGGTTAGGGATTTGGGACTAGTGGAAGTGGGATTAGGGTTAGGGTTAGGGATTTGTGACTATTGAAAGTGGGATTAGGGTTTGGGTTAGGGATTTGGGACTAGTGGAAGTGGGATAAGGGTTAGGGTTAGGGATTTGGGACTGTTGAAAGTGGGATTAGGGTTAGGGTTAGAGATTTTGGACTAGCGGAAGTGGGATTAGGGTTAGGGTTAGGGATTTGGGACTATTGAAAGTGGGATTAGGGTTAGGGTTTGGGATTTGGGACTAGTGGAAGTGGGATTAGGGTTAGGGTTAGGGATTTGGGACTATTGGGAGCGGGATTAGGGTTAGGAATTTGGGACTATTGGGAGTGGAATTAGGGTTAGGGTTAAGGATTTGGGACTATTGGGAGCGGGATTAGGGTTAGGGTTAGGGATTTGGGACTATTGGGAGCAGTATTAGGGTTAGGGAGTTGGGACAATTTGGAGCGGGATTAGGGTTAGGGTTGGGGATTTGCTACTAGTGGAAGTGGGATTAGGGTTAAGGATTTGGGACTATTGGGAGCAGGATTAGGGTTAGGGATTTGGGACTATTGGGAGCAGGATTAGGGTTAGGGTTAGGGTTTTTGATACTATTGTGAGCAGGATTAGGGTTAGGGATTTGGGACTTATTGGGAGCGGGATTAGGGTCAGGGTTAGGGATTTGGGACTATTGGGAGCAGGATTAGGGTTAAGAATTTGGGACTATTGGTAGTGAGATTAGGGTTAGGGTTCTGGATTTGTGACTAGCGGAAGTGGGATTAGGGTCAGAGATTTGTGACTAGCGGAAGTGGGATTAGGGTTAGGGTTAGGGATTTGGGACTATTGGGAGTGTGATTAGGGTTAGGGTTGGGGATTTTGGACTAGTGGAGGGGGGTTAGGGATTTGGGACTATTGTGAGTGGGATTAGGGTTAGAGTTCTCGATTTGGGATTAGCGGATGTGGGATTAGGGTTAGAGATTTGGGACTAGCGGAAGTGGGATTAGGGTTAGGGATTTGGGACTTTACACTTGAGGTGTGTGCTTGGAGGATGGGATGAACCCAATAGCGACGTTGCTGCCTCTGTGGATTTGGGACTATTGAGAGTGGGATTAGGGTCAAGGTTAGGGATTTTGGACTATTGGGAGCAGGATTAGAGTTAGGGATTTGGGACTATTGGGAGTGGGATTAGGGTTAGGGTTCTGGATTTGGGACTAGCGGAACTGGGATTAGGGTTACAGATTTTTGGACTAGCGGAAGTGGGATTAGGGTTAGGGTTAGGGATTTGGGACTATTGGGAGTGGGATTAGGGTTAGGGATTTTGGACTAGTGGAAGTGGGATTATGGTTAGGGTTAGGGATTTGGGACTATTGGGAGTGGGATTAGGGTCAGGGTTCTGGATTTGGGACTAGCGGAAGTGGGATTAGGGTTAGAGATTTTGGACTAGCGGACGTGGGATTAGGGTTATGGTTAGGGATTTAGGATTATTGGGAGCGGGATTAGGGTTAGGGTTCTGGATTTGGGACAAGCGGAAGTGGGATTAGGGTTAGAGATTTGGGACTAGCGGAAGTGGGATTAGGGTTAGGGTTTGGGATTTGGGACTTTTGGGAGCGGGATTGGGGTTAGGGTTAGGGATTTTGGACTATTGGGAGTGGGATTATGGTTAGGGATTTGGGACTAGTGGAAGTGGTATTAGGGTTGGGGATAGGGATTTGGGACTATTGGGAGCGGTATTTGTGTTAGTTTTAGGGATTTGGGACTATTGGGAGCGGGATTAGGGTCAGGGTTAGGGATTTGGGACTATTGGGAGCAGGATTAGGGTTAGGGATTTGGGACTATTGGGGTGGGATTAGGGTTAGGGTTCTGGATTTGGGACTATCAGAAGTGGGATTAGGGTTAGGGTTAGGGATTTGGGACTATTGAAAGTCGGATTAGGGTTAGGGATTTGGGACTGGTGGAAGTGGGATTAGGGTTGGGGTTAGGGATTTGGGACTATTGAAAGTGAAATTAGGGTTAGGGTTAGGGATTTGGGACTAGTGGAAGTGGTGTTAGGGTTAGGGATTTGGGACTATTGGGAGCGGGATTAGGGTTAGGCATTTGTTACTATTGGGAGCAGGATAAGGGTTATGGTTAGGGATTTGGGACTATTGAAAGTGGGATTAGGGTTAGGGTTAGAGATTTTGGACTAGCGGAATTAGGATTAGGGTTAGGGTTAGGGATTTGGGACTATTGAAAGTGGGATTAGGGTTAGGGACTTGGGACTAGTGGAAGTGGGATTAGGGTTAGGGTTAGGGATTTGGGACTATTGGGAGTGGGATTAGGGTTAGGGTTAGGGATTTTGGACTAGTGGAAGTGGGATTATGGTTAGGGTTAGGGATTTGGGACTATTGGGAGCAGGATTAGGGTCAGGGTTCTGGATTTGGGACTAGCAGAAGTGGGATTAGGGTTAGAGATTTTGGACTAGCGGAAGTGGGATTAGGGTTATGGTTAGGGATTTAGGATTATTGCAAGCGGGATTAGGGTTAGGGTTCTGGATTTGGGACAAGCGGAAGTGGGATTAGGGTTAGAGATTTGGGACTAGCGGAAGTGGGATTAGGGTTAGGGTTTGGGATTTGGGACTTTTGGGAGCGGGATTGGGGTTAGGGTTAGGGATTTTGGACTATTGGTAGTGGGATTAGGGTTAGGGATTTGGGACTAGTGGAAGTGGTATTAGGGTTGGGGTTAGGGATTTGGGACTATTGGGAGAGGTATTTGTGTTAGTTTTAGGGATTTGGGACTATTGGGAGCGGGATTAGGGTCAGGGTTAGGGATTTGGGACTATTGGGAGCAGGATTAGGGTTAGGGATTTGGGACTATTGAGGGTGGGATTAGGTTAGGGTTCTGGATTTGGGACTAGCGGAAGTGGGATAAGGGTTAGGGATTTGGGACTATTGAAAGTCGGATTAGGGTTAGGGATTTGGGACTGGTGGAAGTGGTGTTAGGGTTAGGGATTTGGGACTATTGGGAGCAGGATTAGGGTTAGGCATTTGTTACTATTGGGAGCAGGATAAGGGTTATGGTTAGGGATTTGGGACTATTGAAAGTGGGATTAGGGTTAGGTTTAGAGATTTTGGACTAGCGGAAGTAGGATTAGGGTTAGGGTTAGGGATTTGGGACTATTGAAAGTGGGATTAGGGTTAGGGATTTGGGACTAGTGGAAGTGGGATTAGGGTTAGGGTTAGGGATTTGGGACTATTGGGAGTGGGATTAGGGTTAGGGTTAGGGATTTTGGACTAGTGGAAGTGGGATTATGGTTAGGGTTAGGGATTTGGGACTATTGGGAGCGGGATTAGGGTCAGGGTTCTGGATTTGGGACTAGCGGAAGTGGGATTAGGGTTAGAGATTTTGGACTGGCGGAAGTGGGATTAGGGTTATGGTTAGGGATTTAGGATTATTGGGAGTGGGATTAGGGTTAGGGTTCTGGATTTGGGACAAGCGGAAGTGGGGTTAGGGTTAGAGATTTGGGACTAGCGGAAGTGGGATTAGGGTTAGGGTTTGGGATTTGGGACTTTTGGGAGCGGGATTGGGGTTAGGGTTAGGGATTTTGGACTATTGGGAGTGGGATTAGGGTTAGGGATTTGGGACTAGTGGAAGTGGTATTAGGGTTGGGGATAGGGATTTGGGACTATTGGGAGCGGTATTTGTGTTAGTTTTAGGGATTTGGGACTATTGGGAGCGGGATTAGTGTCAGGGTTAGGGATTTGGGACTAATGGGAGCAGGATTAGGGTTAGGGATTTGGGACTATTGGGGGTGGGATTAGGGTTAGGGTTCTGGATTTGGGACAAGCGGAAGTGGGATTAGGGTTAGGGTTAGGGATTTGGGACTATTGAAAGTGGGATTAGGGTTAGGGTTTGGGATTTGGGACTAGTGGAAGTGGTGTTAGGGTTAGGGATTTGGGACTATTGGGAGCGGGATTAGGGTTAGGCATTTGTTACTATTGGGAGCGGGATAAGGGTTATGGTTAGGGATTTGGGACTATTGAAAGTGGGATTAGGGTTAGGGATTTGGGACTAGTGGAAGTGGGATTAGGGTTGGGGTTAGGGATTTGGGACTATTGAAAGTGGGATTAGGGTTAGGGTTAGGGATTTGGGACTAGTGGAAGTGGTGTTAGGGTTAGGGATTTGGGACTATTGGGAGCGGGATTAGGGTTAGGCATTTGTTACTATTGGGAGCGGGATAAGGGTTATGGTTAGGGATTTGGGACTATTGAAAGTGGGATTAGGGTTAGGGTTAGAGATTTTGGACTAGCGGAAGTAGGATTAGGGTTAGGGTTAGGGATTTGGGACTATTGAAAGTGGGATTAGAGTTAGGGATTTGGGACTAGTGGAAGTGGGATTAGGGTTAGGGTTAGGGATTTGGGACTATTGGGAGTGGGATTAGGGTTAGGCATTTGGGACTATTTGGAGCGGGATTAGGGTTAGGGTTAGGGATTTCGGACTATTGGGAGCAGGATTAGGGTTAGGGTTAGGGATTTGGGACTATTGGGAGCAGTATTAGGGTTAGGGATTTTAGGCTATTGGAAGCGGGATTAGGGTTAGGGTTAGGGATTTGCTACTAGTGGAAGTGGGATTAGGGTTAAGGATTTGGGACTATTGGGAGCAGGATTAGGGTTAGGGATTTGGGACTATTGGGAGCAGGGTTAGGGTTAGGGTTTTTGATACTATTGTGAGCAGAATTAGGGTTAGGGAATTGGGACTATTGGGAGCGGGATTAGGGTTAGGGTTAGGGATTTGGGACTATTGGGAGTGGGATTAGGGTTAGGGTTAGAGTTAGGGATTTGGGACTATTGGGAGCAGGATTAGGGTTAGGGATTTGGGACTATTGGTAGTGGGATTAGTGTTAGGGTTCTGGATTTAGGACTAGCGGAAGTTGGATTAGGGTCAGAGTTTTGGGTCTAGCGGAAGTGGGATTAGTGTTAGGGTTAGGGATTTGGGACTATTGGGAGTGTGATTAGGGTTAGGGTTGGGGATTTTGGACTAGTGGAAGGGGGGTTAGGGATTTGGGACTATTGGGAGCGGGATTAGGGTTATGGTTCTCGATTTGGGATTAGCAGAAGTGGGATTAGGGTTAGAGATTTGGGACTAGTGGAAGTGGGATTAGGGTTAGGGTTAGGGATTTGTGACTTTAGACTTGAGGTGTGTGCCTGTAGGATTGGATGAACCCAATAGCGTCGTTGCTGCCTCTGTGGATTTGGGACTATTGGGAGTGGGATTAGGGTCAAGGTTAGGGATTTTGGACTATTGGGAGCAGGATTAGAGTTAGGGATTTGGGACTATTGGGAGTGGGATTAGGGTTTTGGTTCTGGATTTGGGACTACTAGAACTGGGATTAGGGTTAGAGATTTGGGACTAGCGGAAGTGGGATTAGGGTTAGGGTTAGGGATTTGGGACTATTGGGAGTGGGATTAGGGTTAGGGTTAGGGATTTTGCACTAGTGGAAGTGGCGTTAGGGTTAGGGATTTGGGACTATTGGGACTATTGGGATAGGGATTAGGGTTAGGGTTCTGGATTTGGGACTAGCGGAAGTGGGATTAGGGTTAGAGTTAGGGATTTGGGACTATTGAAAGTGGGATTAGGGTTAGGGTTAGAGATTTTGGACTAGCGGAAGTGGGATTAGGGTAAGGGTTAGGGATTTGGGACTATTGAAAGTGGGATTAGGGTTAGGGATTTGGGACTAGTGGAAGCGGGATTAGGGTTAGGGATTTGGGACTATTGGGAGCGGGATTAGGGTTAGGCATTTGGGACTATTGGGAGCGGGATTAGGGTTAGGGTTAGGGATTTGGGACTATTGGGAGCAATATTAGGGTTAGGGATTTGGGACTATTGGGAGCGGGATTAGGGTTAGGGTTAGGGATTTGCTACTAGTTGAAGTGGGATTAAGGTTAAGGATTTGGGACTATTGGGAGCAGGATTAGGGTTAGGGATTTTGGACTATTGGGAGCAGGATTAGGGTTAGGGTTAGGGTTTTTGATACTATTGTGAGCAGGATTAGGGTTAGGGATTTGGGACTATTGGGAGCGGGATTAGGGTTAGGGTTAGGGATTTGGGACTATTGGGATCAGGATTAGGGTTAGGGTTAGGGATTTGGGACTATTGGGAGCGGGATTAGGGTCAGGGTTAGGGATTTTGGACTATTGGGAGCAGGATTAGGGTTAGGGATTTGGGACTATTGGTAGTGGGGTTAGGGTTCTGGAATTGGGACTAGCTGAAGTGGGATTAGGGTCAGAGATTTTGGACTAGCGGAAGTGGGATTAGGGTTAGTGTTAGGGATTTGGGACTATTGGGAGCGGGATTAGGGTTAGGGTTTTGGATTTGGGACTAGCGGAAGTGGGATTAGGGTTAGGGATTTAGGACTATTGGGAGCGGGATTAGGGTTAGGGTTCTCGATTTGGGATTAGCGGAAGTGGGATTAGGGTTAGAGATTTGGATCTAGCGGAAGTGGGATTAGGGTTAGGGATTTGGGACTTTAGACTTGAGGTGTGTGCTTGGAGGATGGGATGAACCCAATAGCGACGTTGCTGCCTCTGTGGATTTGGGACTATTGGGAGTGGGATTATGGTCAAGGTTAGGGATTTTGGACTATTGGGAGCAGGATTAGGGTTAGGGATTTGGGACTCCGGTACTCTTCAACATCTACCTCCGGTCACTCTTTAAAATCATCAGTGAACAGGACCTGTGCTATCACTCCTATTCAGATGATACTCAACTTTACTTTCGCATCAACAACAAAAAAGATCAATACTACGGACTGGAAAAATGCCTTACACTAATCGACAATTGGATGACAGAGAGCTCCCTCAAGCTTAATGGATCCAAAAACGAACTGCTCATTTTCCATGCTAACCGAAAGAAAAATGCTAGGACCACATGGACGCCACCCACAATCCTTGGACAAAACATAACCCCAAGCTCCAAAGTTAAAAGCCTGGGAATCATCTTTGACTCAGACATGACTATGGACGCACAAATAGGATCAGTAGTCAGCGGATCTCACCATCTTCTCCGCCTGCTACGAAGACTTATCCCCTTCATCCCGGAAAAAGACAGAGCAGTAGTAGTCGGAACCATCATTAATTCCCGGCTTGACTACGCTAACTCCCTTTACCTAGGACTACCCAAATACCAGATTGCACATCTACAAGTCATCCAAAACACAGCGGCCAGACTGGTAACGGGGAAAAAACCCTGGGAATCAATCGCACCGTCCCGGAGAAGCCTCCATTGGCTAGCCGTAAAGGATCGGGTCACATTCAAGACCCTCTGCCTCACCCACAAATGCGCACAAGGAAACGCACCTCAATATCTATGCGAGAAAATAAAACACTACACCACTACTCGCGACCTCCGATCAACCAACCAAAACCTCCTCCACATCCCCAAGACTCGCTACAAAGCCAAGGGAGAACGAAGGTTTGCTGCCCAAGGACCAAGGCTATGGAATGCGCTACCCACGAACATCCGCATGGAAGAAAACCATCGAGCCTTCCAAAAAAAACTAAAGACTCATCTCTTCTAAAGGATCTTATCGACACTGGATGCCAAGCGCCTTGAGGCGATTAAGTTTGCATTTGCAGCACTATACAAGTTCTCACTCACTATTGGGAGTGGGATTAGGGTTACGGTTCTGGATTTGGGACTAGCGGAACTGGGATTAGGGTTAGAGATTTGGGACTAGCGGAAGTGGGATTAGGGTTAGGGTTAGGGATTTGGGACTATTGGGAGTGGGATTAGGGTTAGGGTTAGGGATTTTGGACTAGTGGAAGTGGGTTTAGGGTTAGGGTTAGGGATTTGGGACTATTGGGAGCAGGATTAGGGTTAGTGTTAGGGATTTGGGACTATTGGGAGTGTGATTAGGGTTAGGGTTAGGGATTTTGGACTAGTGGAAGGGGGTTAGGGATTTGGGACTATTGGGAGCGGGATTAGGGTTAGGGTTCTGGATTTGGGACTAGCGGAAGTGGGATTAGGGTTAGGGATTTAGGACTATTGGGAGCGAGATTAGGGTTAGGGTTCTCGATTTGGGATTAGCGGAAGTGGGATTAGGGTTAGAGATTTGGGACTAGCGGAAGTGGGATTAGGGTTAGGGATTTGGGACTTTAGACTTGAGGTGTGTGCTTGGAGGATGGGATGAACCCAATAGCGACGTTGCTGCCTCTGTGGATTTGGGACTATTGGGAGTGGGATTAGGGTCAAGGATAGGGATTTTGGACTATTGGGAGCAGGATTAGGGTTAGGAATTTGGGACTCCGGTACTCTTCAACATCTACCTCCGGTCACTCTTTAAAATCATCAGTGAACAGGACCTGTGCTATCACTCCTATTCAGATGATACTCAACTTTACTTTTGCATCAACAACAAAAAAGATCAATACTACGGACTGGAAAAATGCCTTACACTAATCGACAATTGGATGACAGAGAGCTCCCTCAAGCTTAATGGATCCAAAAACGAACTGCTCATTTTCCATGCTAACCGAAAGAAAAATGCTAGGACCACATGGACGCCACCCACAATCCTTGGACAAAACATAACCCCAAGCTCCAAAGTTAAAAGCCTGGGAATCATCTTTGACTCAGACATGACTATGGACGCACAAATAGGATCAGTAGTCAGCGGATCTCACCACCTTCTCCGCCTGCTACAAAGACATATCCCCTTCATCCCGGAAAAAGACAGAGCAGTAGTAGTCGGAACCATCATTAATTCCCGGCTTGACTACGCTAACTCCCTTTACCTAGGACTACCCAAATACCAGATTGCACGTCTACAAGTCATCCAAAACACAGCGGCCAGACTGGTAACGGGGAAAAAACCCTGGGAATCAATCGCACCGTCCCGGAGAAGCCTCCATTGGCTAGCCGTAAAGGATCGGGTCACATTCAAGACCCTCTGCCTCACCCACAAATGCGCACAAGGAAACGCACCTCAATATCTATGCGAGAAAATAAAACACTACACCACTACTCGCGACCTCCGATCAACCAACCAAAACCTCCTCCACATCCCCAAGACTCGCTACAAAGCCAAGGGAGAACGAAGGTTTGCTGCCCAAGGACCAAGGCTATGGAATGCGCTACCCACGAACATCCGCATGGAAGAAAACCATCGAGCCTTCCAAAAAAAACTAAAGACTCATCTCTTCTAAAGGATCTTATCGACACTGGATGCCAAGCGCCTTGAGGCGATTAAGTTTGCATTTGCAGCACTATACAAGTTTTCACTCACTATTGGGAGTGGGATTAGGGTTACGGTTCTGGATTTGGGACTAGCGGAACTGGGATTAGGGTTAGAGATTTGGGACTAGCTGAAGTGGGATTAGGGTTAGGGTTAGGGATTTGGGACTATTGGGAGTGGGATTAGGGTTAGGGTTAGGGATTTTGGACTAGTGGAAGTGGGGTTAGGGTTAGGGTTAGGGATTTGGGACTATTGGGAGCAGGATTAGGGTTAGTGTTAGGGATTTGGGACTATTGGGAGTGTGATTAGGGTTAGGGTTAGGGATTTTGGACTAGTGGAAGGGGGTTAGGGATTTGGGACTATTGGGAGCGGGATTAGGGTTAGGGTTCTGGATTTGGGACTAGCGGAAGTGGGATTAGGGTTAGGGATTTAGGACTATTGGGAGCGGGATTAGGGTTAGGGTTCTCGATTTGGGATTAGCGGAAGTGGGATTAGGGTTAGAGATTTGGGACTAGCGGAAGTGGGATTAGGGTTAGGGATTTGGGACTTTAGACTTGAGGTGTGTGCTTGGAGGATGGGATGAACCCAATAGCGACGTTGCTGCCTCTGTGGATTTGGGACTATTGGGAGTGGGATTAGGGTCAAGGATAGGGATTTTGGACTATTGGGAGCAGGATTAGGGTTAGGAATTTGGGACTCCGGTACTCTTCAACATCTACCTCCGGTCACTCTTTAAAATCATCAGTGAACAGGACCTGTGCTATCACTCCTATTCAGATGATACTCAACTTTACTTTCGCATCAACAACAAAAAAGATCAATACTACGGACTGGAAAAATGCCTTACACTAATCGACAATTGGATGACAGAGAGCTCCCTCAAGCTTAATGGATCCAAAACAGAACTGCTCATTTTCCATGCTAACCGAAAGAAAAACGCTAGGACCACATGGACGCCACCCACCATCCTTGGACAAAACATAACCCCAAGCTCCAAAGTTAAAAGCCTGGGAATCATCTTTGACTCAGACATGACTATGGACGCACAAATAGGATCAGTAGTCAGCGGATCTCACCACCTTCTCCGCCTGCTAAGAAGACTTATCCCCTTCATCCCGGAAAAAGACAGAGCAGTAGTAGTCGGAACCATCATTAATTCCCGGCTTGACTACGCTAACTCCCTTTACCTAGGACTACCCAAATACCAGATTGCACGTCTACAAGTCATCCAAAACACAGCGGCCAGACTGGTAATGGGGAAAAAACCCTGGGAATCAATCGCACCGTCCCTGAGAAGCCTCCATTGGCTAGCCGTAAAGGATCGGTTCACATTCAAGACCCTCTGCCTCACCCACAAATGCGCACAAGGAAACGCACCTCAATATCTATGCGAGAAAATAAAACACTACACCACTACTCGCGACCTCCGATCGACCAACCAAAACCTCCTCCACATCCCCAAGACTCGCTACAAAGCCAAGGGAGAACGAAGGTTTGCTGCCCAAGGACCAAGGCTATGGAATGCGCTACCCACAAACATCCGTATGGAAGAAAACAATTGAGCCTTCCAAAAAAACTAAAGACTCATCTCTTCTAAAGGATCTTATCGACACTGGATGCCAAGCGCCTTGAGGCGATGAAGTTCGCATTTGCAGTGCTATACAAGTTCTCAATCACTATTGGGAGTGGGATTAGGGTTAGGGTTCTGGATTTGGGACTAGCGGAACTGGGATTAGGGTTAGAGATTTGGGACTACCGGAAGTGGTATTAGGGTTATGGTTAGGGATTTAGGATTAATGGGAGCGGGATTAGGGTTAGGGTTCTGGATTTGGGACTAGCGGAAGTGGGAATAGGATAAGAGATTTGGGACTAGCGGAAGTGGGATTAGGGTTAGGGGTAGGGATTTTGGACTATTGGGAGTGGGATTAGGGTTAGGGATTTGGGACTAGTGGAAGTGGGATTAGGGTTGGGGTTAGGGATTTGGGACTATTGGGAGCGGTATTTGTGTTAGTTTTAGGGATTTGGGACTATTGGGAGCGGGATTATGGTTAGGGTTAGGGATTTGGGACTATTGGGAGCGGGATTAGGGTCAGGGTTAGGGATTTGGGACTATTGGGAGCAGGATTAGGGTTAGGGGTTTGGGACTATTGGGAGTGGGATTAGGGTTAGGGTTCTGGATTTGAGACTAGCGGAAGTGGGATTAGGGTTAGGGTTAGGGATTTGGGACTATTGAAAGTTGGATTAGTGTTAGGGTTAGAGATTTTGGACTAGCGGAAGTGGGATTATGGTTAGGGTTAGGGATTTGGGACTATTAAAAGTGGGATTAGGGTTAGGGTTAGGGATTTGGGACTAGTGGAAGTGGGATTAGGGTTAGGGATTTGGGACTATTGGGAGTGGGATTAGGGTTAGGCATTTGGGACCATTGGGAGCGGGATGAGGGTTAGGATTAGGGATTTGGGACTATTGAAAGTGGGATTAGGGTTAGGGTTAGAGATTTTGGACTAGCAGAAGTGGGATTAGGGTTAGGGATTTGGGGATATTGAAAGTGGGATTAGGGTTAGGTATTTGGGACTAGTGGAAGTGGTATTAGGGTTAGGGATATGGGACTATTGGGAGCGGGATTAGGGTTAGGCATTTGGGACTATTGGGAGCGGGATTAGGGTTAGGGATTTGGAACTATTGGGAGTGTGATTAGGGTTAGGGTTAGGGATTTCTGACTATTGGGAGCAGTATTAGGGTTAGGGATTTGCTACTAGTGGAAGTGGGATTAGGGTTAAGGATTTGGGACTATTGGGAGCAGGATTAGGGTTAGGGATTTGGGACTATTGGGAGCCGGATTAGGGTTAGGGATTTGGGACTATAGGGAGCAGGATTAGAGTTAGGGTTAGGGATTTGGGACTATTGGGAGCGGGATTAGGGTTAGGGTTTTGGGACTATTGGGAGCAGGATTAGGGTTAGGGATTTGGGACTATTGGTAGTGGGGTTAGGGTTAGGGTTCTGGAATTGGGACTAGCTGCAGTGTGATTAGGGTCAGAGATTTTGGACTAGCGGAAGTGGGATTAGGGTTAGTGTTAGGGATTTGGGACTATTGGGAGTGTGATTAGGGTTAGGGTTAGGGATTTTGGACTAGTGGAAGGGGGTTAGGGATTTGGGACTATTGGGAGTGGGATTTGGGTTAGGGTTCTGGATTTGGGACTAGCGGAAGTGGGATTAGGGTTAGGGATTTAGGACTATTGGGAGCGGGATTAGGGTTAGGGTTCTCGATTTGGGATTAGCGGAAGTGGGATTAGGGTTAGAGATTTGGGACTAGCGGAAGTGGGATTAGGGTTAGGGTTAGGGATTTGGGACTTTAGACTTGAGGTGTGTGCTTGGAGGATGGGATGAACCCAATAGCGACGTTGCTTCCTCTGTGGATTTGGGACTATTGGGAGTGGGATTAGGGTCAAGGTTAGGGATTTTGGACTATTGGGAGCAGGATTAGGGTTAGGGATTTGGGACTCCGGTACTCTTCAACATCTACCTCCGGTCACTCTTTAAAATCATCAGTGAACAGGACCTGTGCTATCACTCCTATTCAGATGATACTCAACTTTACTTTCGCATCAACAACAAAAAAGATCAATACTACGGACTGGAAAAATGCCTTACACTAATCGACAATTGGATGACAGAGAGCTCCCTCAAGCTTAATGGATCCAAAACAGAACTGCTCATTTTCCATGCTAACCGAAAGAAAAACGCTAGGACCACATGGACGCCACCCACCATCCTTGGACAAAACATAACCCCAAGCTCCAAAGTTAAAAGCCTGGGAATCATCTTTGACTCAGACATGACTATGGACGCACAAATAGGATCAGTAGTCAGCGGATCTCACCACCTTCTCCGCCTGCTAAGAAGACTTATCCCCTTCATTCCGGAAAAAGACAGAGCAGTAGTAGTCGGAACCATCATTAATTCCCGGCTTGACTACGCTAACTCCCTTTACCTAGGACTACCCAAATACCAGATTGCACATCTACAAGTCATCCAAAACACAGCGGCCAGACTGGTAACGGGGAAAAAACCCTGGGAATCAATCGCACCGTCCCTGAGAAGCCTCCATTGGCTAGCCGTAAAGGATCGGGTCACATTCAAGACCCTCTGCCTCACCCACAAATGCGCACAAGGAAACGCACCTCAATATCTATGCGAGAAAATAAAACACTACACCACTACTCGCGACCTCCGATCAACCAACCAAAACCTCCTCCACATCCCCAAGACTCGCTACAAAGCCAAGGGAGAATGAAGGTTTGCTGCCCAAGGACCAAGGCTATGGAATGCGCTACCCACAAATATCCGCATGGAAGAAAACAATTGAGCCTTCCAAAAAAAACTAAAGACTCATCTCTTCTAAAGGATCTTATCGACACTGGATGCCAAGCGCCTTGAGGCGATGAAGTTCGCATTTGCAGTGCTATACAAGTTCTCAATCACTATTGGGAGTGGGATTAGGGTTAGGGTTCTGGATTTGGGACTAGCGGAACTGGGATTAGGGTTAGAGATTTGGGACTAGCGGAAGTGGGATTAGGGTTATGGTTAGGGATTTAGGATTAATGGGAGCAGGATTAGGGTTAGGGTTCTGGATTTGGGACTAGCGGAAGTGGGAATAGGATTAGAGATTTGGGACTAGCGGAAGTGGGATTAGGGTTAGGGGTAGGGATTTTGGACTATTGGGAGGGGGATTAGGGTTAGGGATTTGGGACTAGTGGAAGTGGGATTAGGGTTGGGGTTAGGGATTTGGGACTATTGGGAGCGGTATTTGTGTTAGTTTTAGGGATTTGGGACTATTGGGAGCGGGATTAGGGTTAGGGTTAGGGATTTGGGACTATTGGGAGCGGGATTAGGGTCAGGGTTAGGGATTTGGGACTATTGGGAGCAGGATTAGGGTTAGGGATTTGGGACTATTGGGAGTGGGATTAGGGTTAGGGTTCTGGATTTGGGACTAGCGGAAGTGGGATTAGGGTTAGGGTTAGGGATTTGGGACTATTGAAAGTTGGATTAGTGTTAGGGTTAGAGATTTTGGACTAGCGGAAGTGGGATTATGGTTAGGGTTAGGGATTTGGGACTATTAAAAGTGGGATTAGGGTTAGGGTTAGGGATTTGGGACTAGTGGAAGTGGGATTAGGGTTAGGGATTTGGGACTATTGGGAGTGGGATTAAGGTTAGGCATTTGGGACCATTGGGAGCGGGATAAGGGTTAGGATTAGGGATTTGGGACTATTGAAAGTGGGATTAGGGTTAGGGTTAGAGATTTTGGACTAGCAGAAGTGGGATTAGGGTTAGGGATTTGGGAATATTGAAAGTGGGATTAGGGTTAGGGTTAGGGATTTGGGACTAGTGGAAGTGGTATTAGGGTTAGGGATTTGGGACTATTGGGAGCGGGATTAGGGTTAGGCATTTGGGACTATTGGGAGCGGGATTAGGGATAGGGTTAGGGATTTGGAACTATTGGGAGCGGGATTAGGGTTAGGGTTAGGGATTTGGGACTATTGGGAGCAGTATTAGGGTTAGGGATTTGCTACTAGTGGAAGTGGGATTAGGGTTAAGGATTTGGGACTATTGGGAGCAGGATTAGGGTTAGGGATTTGGGACTATTGGGAGCCGGATTAGGGTTAGGGATTTGGGACTATAGGGAGCAGGATTAGAGTTAGGGTTAGGGATTTGGGACTATTGGGAGCGGGATTAGGGTTAGGGTTAGGGTTTTGGGACTATTGGGAGCAGGATTAGGGTTAGGGATTTGGGACTATTGGTAGTGGGGTTAGGGTTAGGGTTCTGGAATTGGGACTAGCTGCAGTGGGATTAGGGTCAGAGATTTTGGACTAGCGGAAGTGGGATTAGGGTTAGTGTTAGGGATTTGGGACTATTGGGAGTGTGATTAGGGTTAGGGTTAGGGATTTTGGACTAGTGGAAGGGGGTTAGGGATTTGGGACTATTGGGAGTGGGATTTGGGTTAGGGTTCTGGATTTGGGACTAGCGGAAGTGGGATTAGGGTTAGGGATTTAGGACTATTGGGAGCGGGATTAGGGTTAGGGTTCTCGATTTGGGATTAGCGGAAGTGGGATTAGGGTTAGAGATTTGGGACTAGCGGAAGTGGGATTAGGGTTAGGGTTAGGGATTTGGGACTTTAGACTTGAGGTGTGTGCTTGGAGGATGGGATGAACCCAATAGCGACGTTGCTTCCTCTGTGGATTTGGGACTATTGGGAGTGGGATTAGGGTCAAGGTTAGGGATTTTGGACTATTGGGAGCAGGATTAGGGTTAGGGATTTGGGACTCCGGTACTCTTCAACATCTACCTCCGGTCACTCTTTAAAATCATCAGTGAACAGGACCTGTGCTATCACTCCTATTCAGATGATACTCAACTTTACTTTCGCATCAACAACAAAAAAGATCAATACTACGGACTGGAAAAATGCCTTACACTAATCGACAATTGGATGACAGAGAGCTCCCTCAAGCTTAATGGATCCAAAACAAAACTGCTCATTTTCCATGCTAACCGAAAGAAAAACGCTAGGACCACATGGACGCCACCCACCATCCTTGGACAAAACATAACCCCAAGCTCCAAAGTTAAAAGCCTGGGAATCATCTTTGACTTAGACATGACTATGGACGCACAAATAGGATCAGTAGTCAGCGGATCTCACGACCTTCTCCGCCTGCTAAGAAGACTTATCCCCTTCATCCCGGAAAAAGACAGAGCAGTAGTAGTCGGAACCATCAATAATTCCCGGCTTGACTACGCTAACTCCCTTTACCTAGGACTACCCAAATACCAGATTGCACATCTACAAGTCATCCAAAACACAGCGGCCAGACTGGTAACGGGGAAAAAACCCTGGGAATCAATCGCACCGTCCCTGAGAAGCCTCCATTGGCTAGCCGTAAAGGATCGGGTCACATTCAAGACCCTCTGCCTCACCCACAAATGCGCACAAGGAAACGCACCTCAATATCTATGCGAGAAAATAAAACACTACACCACTACTCGCGACCTCCGATCAACCAACCAAAACCTCCTCCACATCCCCAAGACTCGCTACAAAGCCAAGGGAGAACGAAGGTTTGCTGCCCAAGGACCAAGGCTATGGAATGCGCTACCCACGAACATCCGCATGGAAGAAAACCATCGAGCCTTCCAAAAAAAACTAAAGACTCATCTCTTCTAAAGGATCTTATCGACACTGGATGCCAAGCGCCTTGAGGCGATGAAGTTCGCATTTGCAGCGTTATACAAGTTCTCACTCACTATTGGGAGTGAGATTAGGGTTAGGGTTCTGGATTTGGGACTAGCGGAACTGGGATTAGGGTTAGAGATTTGGGACTAGCGGAAGTGGGATTAGGGTTAGGGTTAGGGATTTGGGACTATTGGGAGTGGGATTAGGGTTAGTGTTAGGGATTTTGGACTAGTGGAAGTGGGGTTAGGGTTAGGGTTAGGGATTTGGGACTATTGGGAGCAGGATTAGGGTTAGTGTTAGGGATTTGGGACTATTGGGAGTGTGATTAGGGTTAGGGTTAGGAATTTTGGACTAGTGGAAGGGGGGTTAGGGATTTGGGACTATTGGGAGTGGGATTAGGGTTAGGGTTCTGGATTTGGGACTAGCGGAAGTGGGATTAGGGTTAGGGATTTAGGACTATTGGGAGCGGGATTAGGGTTAGGGTTCTCGATTTGGGATTAGCGGAAGTGGGATTAGGGTTAGAGATTTGGGACTAGCGGAAGTGGGATTAGGGTTAGGGTTAGGGATTTGGGACTTTAGACTTAAGGTGTGTGCTTGGAGGATGGGAATGAACCCAATAGCGACGTTGCTGCCTCTGTGGATTTGGGACTATTGGGAGTGGGATTAGGGTCAAGGTTAGGGATTTTGGACTATTGGGAGCAGGATTAGGGTTAGGGATTTGGGACTCTGGTACTCTTCAACATCTACCTCCGGTCACTCTTTAAAATCATCAGTGAACAGGACCTGTGCTATCACTCCTATTCAGATGATACTCAACTTTACTTTCGCATCAACAACAAAAAAGATCAATACTACGGACTGGAAAAATGCCTTACACTAATCGACAATTGGATGACAGAGAGCTCCCTCAAGCTTAATGGATCCAAAACAGAACTGCTCATTTTCCATGCTAACCGAAAGAAAAACGCTAGGACCACATGGACGCCACCCACCATCCTTGGACAAAACATAACCCCAAGCTCCAAAGTTAAAAGCCTGGGAATCATCTTTGACTCAGACATGACTATGGACGCACAAATAGGATCAGTAGTCAGCGGATCTCACCACCTTCTCCGCCTGCTAAGAAGACTTATCCCCTTCATTCCGGAAAAAGACAGAGCAGTAGTAGTCGGAACCATCATTAATTCCCGGCTTGACTACGCTAACTCCCTTTACCTAGGACTACCCAAATACCAGATTGCACGTCTACAAGTCATCCAAAACACAGCGGCTAGACTGGTAACGGGGAAAAAACCCTGGGAATCAATCGCACCGTCCCTGAGAAGCCTCCATTGGCTAGCCGTAAAGGATCGGGTCACATTCAAGACCCTCTGCCTCACCCACAAATGCGCACAAGGAAACGCACCTCAATATCTATGCGAGAAAATAAAACACTACACCACTACTCATGACCTCCGATCAACCAACCAAAACCTCCTCCACATCCCCAAGACTCGCTACAAAGCCAAGGGAGAACGAAGGTTTGCTGCCCAAGGACCAAGGCTATGGAATGCGCTACCCACGAACATCCGCATGGAAGAAAACAATTGAGCCTTCCAAAAAAAACTAAAGGCTCATCTCTTCTAAAGGATCTTATCGACACTGGATGCCAAGCGCCTTGAGGCGATGAAGTTCGCATTTGCAGCGCTATACAAGTTCTCACTCACTATTGGGAGTTGGATTAGGGTTAGGGTTCTGGTTTTGTGACTAGCGGAACTGGGATTAGGGTTAGAGATTTGGGACTAGCGGAAGTGGGATTAGGGTTATGGTTAGGGATTTAGGATTAATGGGAGCGGGATTAGGGCTAGGGTTCTGGATTTGGGACTAGCGGAAGTGGGAATAGGATTAGAGATTTGGGACTAGCGGAAGTGGGATTAGGGTTAGGGGTAGGAATTTTGGACTATTGGGAGTGGGATTAGGGTTAGGGATTTGGGACTATTGGGAGCGGGATTAGGGTCAGGGTTAGGGATTTGGGACTATTGGGAGCAGGATTAGGGTTAGGGATTTGGGACTATTGGGAGTGGGATTAGGGTTAGGGTTCTGGATTTGGGACTAGCGGAAGTGGGATTAGGGTTAGGGTTAGGGATTTGGGACTATTGAGAGTTGGATTAGTGTTAGGGTTAGAGATTTTGGACTAGCGGAAGTGGGATTATGGTTAGGGTTAGGGATTTGGGACTATTAAAAGTGGGATTAGGGTTAGGGTTATGGATTTGGGACTAGTGGAAGTGGGATTAGGGTTAGGGATTTGGGACTATTGGGAGCGGGATTAGGGTTAGGCATTTGGGACCATTGGGAGTGGGATAAGGGTTAGGATTAGGGATTTGGGACTATTGAAAGTGGGATTAGGGTTAGGGTTAGAGATTTTGGACTAGCAGAAGTGGGATTAGGGTTAGGGATTTGGGAATATTGAAAGTGGGATTAGGGTTAGGGTTAGGGATTTGGGACTAGTGGAAGTGGTATTAGGGTTAGGGATTTGGGACTATTGGGAGCGGGATTAGGGTTAGACATTTGGGACTATTGGGAGTGGGATTAGGGTTAGGCATTTGGGACCATTGGGAGCGGGATAAGGGTTAGGATTAGGGATTTGGGACTATTGAAAGTGGGATTAGGGTTAGGGTTAGAGATTTTGGACTAGCAGAAGTGGGATTAGGATTAGGGATTTGGGACTATTGAAAGTGGGATTAGGGTTAGGGTTAGAAATTTTGGACTAGCAGAAGTGGGATTAGGGTTAGGGATTTGGGAATATTGAAAGTGGGATTAGGGTTAGGGATAGGGATTTGGGACTAGTGGAAGTGGTATTAGGGTTAGGGATTTGGGACTATTGGGAGCGGGATTAGGGTTAGGCATTTGGGACTATTGGGAGCGGGATTAGGGTTAGGGTTAGGGATTTGGAACTATTGGGAGCGGGATTAGGGTTAGGGTTAGGGATTTGGGACTATTGGGAGCAGTATTAGGGTTAGGGATTTGCTACTAGTGGAAGTGGGATTAGGGTTAAGGATTTGGGACTATTGGGAGCAGGATTAGGGTTAGGGATTTGGGACTATTGGGAGCCGGATTAGGGTTAGGGATTTGGGACTATAGGGAGCAGGATTAGAGTTAGGGTTAGGGATTTGGGACTATTGGGAGCGGGATTAGGGTTAGGGTTAGGGTTTTGGGACTATTGGGAGCAGGATTAGGGTTAGGGATTTGGGACTATTGGTAGTGGGGTTAGGGTTAGGGTTCTGGAATTGGGACTAGCTGCAGTGGGATTAGGGTCAGAGATTTTGGACTAGCGGAAGTGGGATTAGGGTTAGTGTTAGGGATTTGGGACTATTGGGAGTGTGATTAGGGTTAGGGTTAGGGATTTTGGACTAGTGGAAGGGGGTTAGGGATTTGAGACTATTGGGAGTGGGATTTGGGTTAGGGTTCTGGATTTGGGACTATCGGAAGTGGGATTACGGTTAGGGATTTAGGACTATTGGGAGCGGGATTAGGGTTAGGGTTCTCGATTTGGGATTAGCGGAAGTGGGATTAGGGTTAGAGATTTGGGACTAGCGGAAGTGGGATTAGGGTTAGGGTTAGGGATTTGGGACTTTAGACTTGAGGTGTGTGCTTGGAGGATGGGATGAACCCAATAGCGACGTTGCTGCCTCTGTGGATTTGGGACTAGTGGGAGTGGGATTAGGGTCAAGGTTAGGGATTTTGGACTATTGGGAGCAGGATTAGGGTTAGGGATTTGGGACTCCGGTACTCTTCAACATCTACCTCCGGTCACTCTTTAAAATCATCAGTGAACAGGACCTGTGCTATCACTCCTATTCAGATGATACTCAACTTTACTTTCGCATCAACAACAAAAAAGATCAATACTACGGACTGGAAAAATGCCTTACACTAATCGACAATTGGATGACAGAGAGCTCCCTCAAGCTTAATGGATCCAAAACAGAACTGCTCATTTTCCATGCTAACCGAAAGAAAAACGCTAGGACCACATGGACGCCACCCACCATCCTTGGACAAAACATAACCCCAAGCTCCAAAGTTAAAAGCCTGGGAATCATCTTTGACTCAGACATGACTATGGACGCACAAATAGGATCAGTAGTCAGCAGATCTCACGACCTTCTCTGCCTGCTAAGAAGACTTATCCCCTTCATCCCGGAAAAAGACAGAGCAGTAGTAGTCGGAACCATCAATAATTCCCGGCTTGACTACGCTAACTCCCTTTACCTAGGACTACCCAAATACCAGATTGCACGTCTACAAGTCATCCAAAACACAGCGGCCAGACTGGTAACGGGGAAAAAACCCTGGGAATCAATCGCACCGTCCCTGAGAAGCCTCCATTGGCTAGCCGTAAAGGATCGGGTCACATTCAAGACCCTCTGCCTCACCCACAAATGCGCACAAGGAAACGCACCTCAATATCTATGCGAGAAAATAAAACACTACACCACTACTCGCGACCTCCGATCAACCAACCAAAACCTCCTCCACATCCCCAAGACTCGCTACAAAGCCAAGGGAGAACGAAGGTTTGCTGCCCAAGGACCAAGGCTATGGAATGCGCTACCCACGAACATCCGCATGGAAGAAAACAATTGAGCCTTCCAAAAAAAACTAAAGACTCATCTCTTCTAAAGGATCTTATCGACACTGGATGCCAAGCGCCTTGAGGCGATGAAGTTCGCATTTGCAGCGCTATACAAGTTCTCACTCACTATTGGGAGTGGGATTAGGGTTAGGGTTCTGGATTTGGGACTAGCGGAACTGGGATTAGGGTTAGAGATTTGGGACTAGCGGAAGTGGGATTAGGGTTAGGGTTAGGGATTTGGGACTATTGGGAGTGGGATTAGGGTTAGGGTTAGGGATTTTGGACTAGTGGAAGTGGGGTTAGGGTTAGGGTTAGGGATTTGGGACTATTGGGAGCAGGATTAGGGTTAGTGTTAGGGATTTGGGACTATTGGGAGTGTGATTAGGGTTAGGAATTTTGGACTAGTGGAAGGGGGTTAGGGATTTGGGACTATTGGGAGCGGGATTAGGGTTAGGGTTCTGGATTTGGGACTAGCGGAAGTGGGATTAGGGTTAGGGATTTAGGACTATTGGGAGCGGGATTAGGGTTAGGGTTCTCAATTTGGGATTAGCGGAAGTGGGATTAGGGTTAGAGATTTGGGACTAGCGGAAGTGGGATTAGGGTTAGGGTTAGGGATTTGGGACTTTAGACTTGAGGTGTGTGCTTGGAGGATGGGATGAACCCAATAGCGACGTTGCTGCCTCTGTGGATTTGGGACTATTGGGAGTGGGATTAGGGTCAAGGTTAGGGATTTTGGACTATTGGGAGCAGGATTAGGGTTAGGAATTTGGGACTCCGGTACTCTTCAACATCCACCTCCGGTCACTCTTTAAAATCATCAGTGAACAGGACCTGTGCTATCACTCCTATTCAGATGATACTCAACTTTACTTTCACATCAACAACAAAAAAGATCAATACTACGGACTGGAAAAATGCCTTACACTAATCGACAATTGGATGACAGAGAGCTCCCTCAAGCTTAATGGATCCAAAACAGAACTGCTCATTTTCCATGCTAACCGAAAGAAAAACGCTAGGACCACATGGACGCCACCCACCATCCTTGGACAAAACATAACCCCAAGCTCCAAAGTTAAAAGCCTGGGAATCATCTTTGACTCAGACATGACTATGGACGCACAAATAGGATCAGTAATCAGCGGATCTCACCACCTTCTCCGCCTGCTAAGAAGACTTATCCCCTTCATTCCGGAAAAAGACAGAGCAGTAGTAGTCGGAACCATCATTAATTCCCGGCTTGACTACGCTAACTCCCTTTACCTAGGACTACCCAAATACCAGATTGCACGTCTACAAGTCATCCAAAACACAGCGGCCAGACTGGTAACGGGGAAAAAACCCTGGGAATCAATCGCACCGTCTCTGAGAAGCCTCCATTGGCTAGCCGTAAAGGATCGGGTCACATTCAAGACCCTCTGCCTCACCCACAAATGCGCACAAGGAAACGCACCTCCATATCTATGCGAGAAAATAAAACACTACACCACTACTCGCGACCTCCGATCAACCAACCAAAACCTCCTCCACATCCCCAAGACTCGCTACAAAGCCAAGGGAGAATGAAGGTTTGCTGCCCAAGGACCAAGGCTATGGAATGCGCTACCCACGAACATCCGCATGGAAGAAAACAATTGAGCCTTCCAAAAAAAACTAAAGGCTCATCTCTTCTAAAGGATCTTATCGACACTGGATGCCAAGCGCCTTGAGGCGATGAAGTTCGCATTTGCAGCGCTATACAAGTTCTCACTCACTATTGGGAGTGGGATTAGGGTTAGGGTTCTGGTTTTGTGACTAGCGGAAGTGGGATTAGGGTTAGAGATTTGGGACTAGCGGAAGTGGGATTAGGGTTATGGTTAGGGATTTAGGATTAATGGGAGCGGGATTAGGGTTAGGGTTCTGGATTTGGGACTAGCGGAAGTGGGAATAGGATTAGAGATTTGGGACTAGCGGAAGTGGGATTAGGGTTAGGGGTAGGAATTTTGGACTATTGGGAGTGGGATTAGGGTTAGGGATTTGGGACTAGTGGAAGTGGGATTAGGGTTGGGGTTAGGGATTTGGGACTATTGGGAGCGGTATTTGTCTTAGTTTTACGGATTTGGGACTATTGGGAGCGGGATTAGGGTTAGGGTTAGGGATTTGGGACTATTGGAAGCGGGATTAGGGTCAGGGTTAGGGATTTGGGACTATTGGGAGCAGGATTAGGGTTAGGGATTTGGGACTATTGGGAGCAGGATTAGGGTTAGGGTTCTGGATTTGGGACTAGCGGAAGTGGGATTAGGGTTAGGGTTAGGGATTTGGGACTATTGAGAGTTGGATTAGTGTTAGGGTTAGAGATTTTGGACTAGCGGAAGTGGGATTATGGTTAGGGTTAGGGATTTGGGACTATTAAAAGTGGGATTAGGGTTAGGGTTAGGGATTTGGGACTAGTGGAAGTGGGATTAGGGTTAGGGATTTGGGACTATTGGGAGCGGGATTAGGGTTTGGCATTTGGGACCATTGGGAGTGGGATAAAGGTTAGGATTAGGGATTTGGGACTATTGAAAGTGGGATTAGGGTTAGGGTTAGAGATTTTGGACTAGCAGAAGTGGGATTAGGGTTAGGGATTTGGGAATATTGAAAGTGGGATTAGGGTTAGGGTTAGGGATTTGGGACTAGTGGAAGTGGTATTAGGGTTAGGGATTTGGGACTATTGGGAGCGGGATTAGGGTTAGGCATTTGGGACTATTGGGAGCGGGATTAGGGTTAGGGTTAGGGATTTGGAACTATTGGGAGCGGGATTAGGGTTAGGTTTAGGGATTTGGGACTATTGGGAGCAGTATTAGGGTTAGGGATTTGCTACTAGTGGAAGTGGGATTAGGGTTAAGGATTTGGAACTATTGGGAACAGGATTAGGGTTAGGGATTTGGGACTATTGGGAGCCGGATTAGGGTTAGGGATTTGGGACTATAGGGAGCAGGATTAGAGTTAGGGTTAGGGATTTGGGACTATTGGGAGCGGGATTAGGGTTAGGGTTAGGGATTTGGGACTATTGGGAGCGGGATTAGGGTCAGGGTTAGGTATTTGGGACTATTGGGAGCAGGATTAGGGTTAGGGATTTGGGACTATTGGTAGTGGGGTTAGGGTTAGGGTTCTGGAATTGGGACTAGCTGAAGTGGGATTAGGGTCAGAGATTTTGGACTAGCGGAAGTGGGATTAGGGGTAGTGTTAGGGATTTGGGACTATTGGGAGTGTGATTAGGGTTAGGGTTAGGGATTTTGGACTAGTGGAAGGGGGTTAGGGATTTGGGACTATTGGGAGTGGGATTAGGGTTAGGGTTCTGGATTTGGGACTAGCGGAAGTGGGATTAGGGTTAGGGATTTAGGACTATTGGGAGCGGGATTAGGGTTAGGGTTCTCGATTTGGGATTAGCGGAAGTGGGATTAGGGTTAGAGATTTGGGACTAGTGGAAGTGGGATTAGGGTTAGGGTTAGGGATTTGGGACTTTAGACTTGAGGTGTGTGCTTGGAGAATGGGATGAACCCAATAGCGACGTTGCTGCCTCTGTGGATTTGGGACTATTGGGAGTGGGATTAGGGTCAAGGTTAGGGATTTTGGACTATTGGGAGCAGGATTAGGGTTAGGGATTTGGGACTCCGGTACTCTTCAACATCTACCTCCGGTCACTCTTTAAAATCATCAGTGAACAGGACCTGTGCTATCACTCCTATTCAGATGATACTCAACTTTACTTTCGCATCAACAACAAAAAAGATCAATACTACGGACTGGAAAAATGCCTTACACTAATCGACAATTGGATGACAGAGAGCTCCCTCAAGCTTAATGGATCCAAAACAGAACTGCTCATTTTCCATGCTAACCGAAAGAAAAACGCTAGGACCACATGGACGCCACCCACCATCCTTGGACAAAACATAACCCCAAGCTCCAAAGTTAAAAGCCTGGGAATCATCTTTGACTCAGACATGACTATGGATGCACAAATAGGATCAGTAGTCAGCAGATCTCACCACCTTCTCTGCCTGCTAAGAAGACTTATCCCCTTCATCCCGGAAAAAGACAGAGCAGTAGTAGTCGGAACCATCAATAATTCCCGGCTTGACTACGCTAACTCCCTTTACCTAGGACTACCCAAATACCAGATTGCACGTCTACAAGTCATCCAAAACACAGCGGCCAGACTGGTAACGGGGAAAAAACCCTGGGAATCAATCGCACCGTCCCTGAGAAGCCTCCATTGGCTAGCCGTAAAGGATCGGGTCACATTCAAGACCCTCTGCCTCACCCACAAATGCGCACAAGGAAACGCACCTCAATATCTATGCGAGAAAATAAAACACTACACCACTACTCGCGACCTCCGATCAACCAACCAAAACCTCCTCCACATCCCCAAGACTCGCTACAAAGCCAAGGGAGAACGAAGGTTTGCTGCCCAAGGACCAAGGCTATGGAATGCGCTACCCACGAACATCCGCATGAAAGAAAACAATTGAGCCTTCCAAAAAAAACTAAAGGCTCATCTCTTCTAAAGGATCTTATCGACACTGGATGCCAAGCGCCTTGAGGCGATGAAGTTCGCATTTGCAGCGCTATACAAGTTCTCACTCACTATTGGGAGTGGGATTAGGGTTAGGGTTCTGGTTTTGTGACTAGCGGAAGTGGGATTAGGGTTAGAGATTTGGGACTAGCGGAAGTGGGATTAGGGTTATGGTTAGGGATTTAGGATTAATGGGAGCGGGATTAGGGTTAGGGTTCTGGATTTGGGACTAGCGGAAGTGGGAATAGGATTAGAGATTTGGGACTAGCGGAAGTGGGATTAGGGTTAGGGGTAGGAATTTTGGACTATTGGGAGTGGGATTAGGGTTAGGGATTTGGGACTAGTGGAAGTGGGATTAGTGTTGGGGTTAGGGATTTGGGACTATTGGGAGCGGTATTTGTGTTAGTTTTACGGATTTGGGACTATTGGGAGCGGGATTAGGGTTAGGGATTTGGGACTATTGGGAGCGGGATTAGGGTCAGGGTTAGGGATTTGGGACTATTGGGAGCAGGATTAGGGTTAGGGATTTGGGACTATTGGGAGTGGGATTAGGGTTAGGGTTCTGGATTTGGGACTAGTGGAAGTGGGATTAGGGTTAGGGATTTGGGACTATTGAGAGTTGGATTAGTGTTAGGGTTAGAGATTTTGGACTAGCGGAAGTGGAATTATGGTTAGGGTTAGGGATTTGGGACTATTAAAAGTGGGATTAGGGTTAGGGTTAGGGATTTGGGACTAGTGGAAGTGGGATTAGGGTTAGGGATTTGGGACTATTGGGAGCGGGATTAGGGTTAGACATTTGGGACCATTGGGAGTGGGATAAGGGTTAGGATTAGGGATTTGGGACTATTGAAAGTGGGATTAGGGTTAGGGTTAGAGATTTTGGACTAGCAGAAGTGGGATTAGGGTTAGGGATTTGGGAATATTGAAAGTGGGATTAGGGTTAGGGTTAGGGATTTGGGACTAGTGGAAGTGGTATTAGGGTTAGGGATTTGGGACTATTGGGAGCAGGATTAGGGTTAGGCATTTGGGACTATTGGGAGCAGGATTAGGGTTAGGGTTAGGGATTTGGAACTATTGGGAGCGGGATTAGGGTTAGGTTTAGGGATTTGGGACTATTGGGAGCAGTATTAGGGTTAGGGATTTGCTACTAGTGGAAGTGGGATTAGGGTTAAGGATTTGGAACTATTGGGAACAGGATTAGGGTTAGGGATTTGGGACTATTGGGAGCCGGATTAGGGTTAGGGATTTGGGACTATAGGGAGCAGGATTAGAGTTAGGGTTAGGGATTTGGGACTATTGGGAGCGGGATTAGGGTTAGGGTTAGGGATTTGGGACTATTGGGAGCGGGATTAGGGTCAGGGTTAGGGATTTGGGACTATTGGGAGCAGGATTAGGGTTAGGGATTTGGGACTATTGGTAGTGGGGTTAGGGTTAGGGTTCTGGAATTGGGACTAGCTGAAGTGGGATTAGGGTCAGAGATTTTGGACTAGCGGAAGTGGGATTAGGGGTAGTGTTAGGGATTTGGGACTATTGGGAGTGTGATTAGGGTTAGGGTTAGGGATTTTGGACTAGTGGAAGGGGGTTAGGGATTTGGGACTATTGGGAGTGGGATTAGGGTTAGGGTTCTGGATTTGGGACTAGCGGAAGTGGGATTAGGGTTAGGGATTTAGGACTATTGGGAGCGGGATTAGGTTTAGGGTTCTCGATTTGGGATTAGCGGAAGTGGGATTAGGGTTAGAGATTTGGGACTAGTGGAAGTGGGATTAGGGTTAGGGTTAGGGATTTGGGACTTTAGACTTGAGGTGTGTGCTTGGAGAATGGGATGAACCCAATAGCGACGTTGCTGCCTCTGTGGATTTGGGACTATTGGGAGTGGGATTAGGGTCAAGGTTAGGGATTTTGGACTATTGGGAGCAGGATTAGGGTTAGGAATTTGGGACTCCGGTACTCTTCAACATCTACCTCCGGTCACTCTTTAAAATCATCAGTGAACAGGACCTGTGCTATCACTCCTATTCAGATGATACTCAACTTTACTTTCGCATCAACAACAAAAAAGATCAATACTACGGACTGGAAAAATGCCTTACACTAATCGACAATTGGATGACAGAGAGCTCCCTCAAGCTTAATGGATCCAAAACAGAACTGCTCATTTTCCATGCTAACCGAAAGAAAAACGCTAGGACCACATGGACGCCACCCACCATCCTTGGACAAAACATAACCCCAAGCTCCAAAGTTAAAAGCCTGGGAATCATCTTTGACTCAGACATGACTATGGACGCACAAATAGGATCAGTAGTCAACGGATCTCACCACCTTCTCCGCCTGCTAAGAAGACTTATCCCCTTCATCCCAGAAAAAGACAGAGCAGTAGTAGTCGGAACCATCATTAATTCCCGGCTTGACTACGCTAACTCCCTGTACCTAGGACTACCCAAATACCAGATTGCACGTCTACAAGTCATCCAAAACACAGCGGCCAGACTGGTAATGGGGAAAAAACCCTGGGAATCAATCGCACCGTCCCTGAGAAGCCTCCATTGGCTAGCCGTAAAGGATCGGGTCACATTCAAGACCCTCTGCCTCACCCACAAATGCGCACAAGGAAACGCACCTCAATATCTATGCGAGAAAATAAAACACTACACCACTACTCGCGACCTCCGATCAACCAACCAAAACCTCCTCCACATCCCCAAGACTCGCTACAAAGCCAAGGGAGAACGAAGGTTTGCTGCCCAAGGACCAAGGCTATGGAATGCGCTACCCACGAACATCCGCATGGAAGAAAACCATCGAGCCTTCCAAAAAAACCTAAAAACTCATCTCTTCTAAAGGATCTTATCGACACTGGATGCCAAGCGCCTTGATGCGATGAAGTTCGCATTTGCAGCGCTATACAAGTTCTCACTCACTATTGGGAGTGGGATTAGGGTTAGGGTTCTGGATTTGGGACTAGCGGAACTGGGATTAGGGTTAGAGATTTGGGACTAGCGGAAGTGGGATTAGGGTTAGGGTTAGGGATTTGGGACTATTGGGAGTGGGATTAGGGTTAGGGATTTTGGACAAGTGGAAGTGGGGTTAGGGTTAGGGTTAGGGATTTGGGACTATTGGGAGCAGGATTAGGGTTAGTGTTAGGGATTTGGGACTAATGGGAGTGTGATTAGGGTTAGGGTTAGGGATTTTGGACTAGTGGAAGGGGGGTTAGGGATTTGGGACTATTGGGAGCGGGATTAGGGTTAGGGTTTTGGGACTATTGGTAGTGGGGTTAGGGTTAGGGTTCTGGAATTGGGACTAGCTGAAGTGGGATTAGGGTCAGAGATTTTGGACTAGCGGAAGTGGGATTAGGGGTAGTGTTAGGGATTTGGGACTATTGGGAGTGTGATTAGGGTTAGGGTTAGGGATTTTGGACTAGTGGAAGGGGGTTAGGGATTTGGGACTATTGGGAGTGGGATTAGGGTTAGGGTTCTGGATTTGGGACTAGCGGAAGTGGGATTAGGGTTAGGGATTTAGGACTATTGGGAGCGGGATTAGGGTTAGGGTTCTCGATTTGGGATTAGCGGAAGTGGGATTAGGGTTAGAGATTTGGGACTAGTGGAAGTGGGATTAGGGTTAGGGTTAGGGATTTGGGACTTTAGACTTGAGGTGTGTGCTTGGAGAATGGGATGAACCCAATAGCGACGTTGCTGCCTCTGTGGATTTGGGACTATTGGGAGTGGGATTAGGGTCAAGGTTAGGGATTTTGGACTATTGGGAGCAGGATTAGGGTTAGGGATTTGGGACTCCGGTACTCTTCAACATCTACCTCCGGTCACTCTTTAAAATCATCAGTGAACAGGACCTGTGCTATCACTCCTATTCAGATGATACTCAACTTTACTTTCGCATCAACAACAAAAAAGATCAATACTACGGACTGGAAAAATGCCTTACACTAATCGACAATTGGATGACAGAGAGCTCCCTCAAGCTTAATGGATCCAAAACAGAACTGCTCATTTTCCATGCTAACCGAAAGAAAAACGCTAGGACCACATGGACGCCACCCACCATCCTTGGACAAAACATAACCCCAAGCTCCAAAGTTAAAAGCCTGGGAATCATCTTTGACTCAGACATGACTATGGATGCACAAATAGGATCAGTAGTCAGCAGATCTCACCACCTTCTCTGCCTGCTAAGAAGACTTATCCCCTTCATCCCGGAAAAAGACAGAGCAGTAGTAGTCGGAACCATCAATAATTCCCGGCTTGACTACGCTAACTCCCTTTACCTAGGACTACCCAAATACCAGATTGCACGTCTACAAGTCATCCAAAACACAGCGGCCAGACTGGTAACGGGGAAAAAACCCTGGGAATCAATCGCACCGTCCCTGAGAAGCCTCCATTGGCTAGCCGTAAAGGATCGGGTCACATTCAAGACCCTCTGCCTCACCCACAAATGCGCACAAGGAAACGCACCTCAATATCTATGCGAGAAAATAAAACACTACACCACTACTCGCGACCTCCGATCAACCAACCAAAACCTCCTCCACATCCCCAAGACTCGCTACAAAGCCAAGGGAGAACGAAGGTTTGCTGCCCAAGGACCAAGGCTATGGAATGCGCTACCCACGAACATCCGCATGAAAGAAAACAATTGAGCCTTCCAAAAAAAACTAAAGGCTCATCTCTTCTAAAGGATCTTATCGACACTGGATGCCAAGCGCCTTGAGGCGATGAAGTTCGCATTTGCAGCGCTATACAAGTTCTCACTCACTATTGGGAGTGGGATTAGGGTTAGGGTTCTGGATTTGGGACTAGCGGAACTGGGATTAGGGTTAGAGATTTGGGACTAGCGGAAGTGGGATTAGGGTTAGGGTTAGGGATTTGGGACTATTGGGAGTGGGATTAGGGTTAGGGTTAGGGATTTTGGACAAGTGGAAGTGGGGTTAGGGTTAGGGTTAGGGATTTGGGACTATTGGGAGCAGGATTAGGGTTAGTGTTAGGGATTTGGGACTAATGGGAGTGTGATTAGGGTTAGGGTTAGGGATTTTGGACTAGTGGAAGGGGGGTTAGGGATTTGGGACTATTGGGAGCGGGATTAGGGTTAGGGTTCTGGATTTGGGACTAGCGGAAGTGGGATTAGGGTTAGGGATTTAGGACGATTGGGAGCGGGATTAGGGTTAGGGTTCTCGATTTGGGATTAGCGGAAGTGGGATTAGGGTTAGAGATTTGGGATTAGGGTTAGGGTTAGGGATTTGGGACTTTAGACTTGAAGTGTGTGCTTGGAGAATGGGATGAACCCAATAGCGACGTTGCTGCCTTTGTGGATTTGGGACTATTGGGAGTGGGATTAGGGTCAAGGTTAGGGATTTTGGACTATTGGGAGCAGGATTAGGGTTAGGAATTTGGGACTCCGGTACTCTTCAACATCTACCTCCGGTCACTCTTTAAAATCATCAGTGAACAGGACCTGTGCTGTCACTCCTATTCAGATGATACTCAACTTTACTTTCGCATCAACAACAAAAAAGATCAATACTACGGACTGGAAAAATGCCTTACACTAATCGACAATTGGATGACAGAGAGCTCTCTCAAGCTTAATGGATCCAAAACAGAACTGCTCATTTTCCATGCTAACCGAAAGAAAAACGCTAGGACCACATGGACGCCACCCACCATCCTTGGACAAAACATAACCCCAAGCTCCAAAGTTAAAAGCCTGGGAATCATCTTTGACTCAGACATGACTATGGATGCACAAATAGGATCAGTAGTCAGCGGATCTCACCACCTTCTCTGCCTGCTACGAAGACTTATCCCCTTCATCCCGGAAAAAGACAGAGCAGTAGTAGTCGGAACCATCATTAATTCCTGGCTTGACTACGCTAACTCCCTTTACCTAGGACTACCCAAATACCAGATTGCACGTCTACAAGTCATCCAAAACACAGCGGCCAGACTGGTAACGAGGAAAAAACCCTGGGAATCAATCGCACCGTCCCTGAGAAGCCTCCATTGGCTAGCCGTAAAGGATCGGGTCACATTCAAGACCCTCTGCCTCACCCACAAATGTGCACAAGGAAACGCACCTCAATATCTATGCGAGAAAATAAAACACTACACCACTACTCGCGACCTCCGATCAACCAACCAAAACCTCCTCCACATCCCCAAGACTCGCTACAATGCCAAGGGAGAACGAAGGTTTGCTGCCCAAGGACCAAGGCTATGGAATGCGCTACCCACGAACATCCGCATGGAAGAAAACCATCGAGCCTTCCAAAAAAAACTAAAGACTCATCTCTTCTAAAGGATCTTATCGACACTGGATGCCAAGCGCCTTGAGGCGATTAAGTTCGCATTTGCAGCGTTATACAAGTTCTCACTCACTATTGGGAGTGGGATTAGGGTTAGGGTTCTGGATTTGGGACTAGCGGAAGTGGGATTAGGGTTAGAGATTTGGGACTAGCGGAAGTGGGATTAGGGTTAGGGATTTGGGACTATTGGGAGTGGGATTAGGGTTAGGGTTAGGGATTTTGGACTAGTGGAAGTGGGGTTAGGGTTAGGGTTAGGGATTTGGGACTATTGGGAGCAGGATTAGGGTTAGGGTTCTGGATTTGGGACTAGCGGAAGTGGGATTAGGGTTAGAGATTTGGGACTAGCGGAAGTGGGATTAGGGTTATGGTTAGGGATTTAGGATTAATGGGAGCGGGATTAGGGTTAGGGTTCTGGATTTGGGACTAGCGGAAGTGGGAATAGGATTAGAGATTTGGGACTAGCGGAAGTGGGATTAGGGTTAGGGTTAGGGATTTTGGACTATTGGGAGTGGGATTAGGGTTAGGGATTTGGGACTAGTGGAAGTGGGATTAGGGTTGGGGTTAGGGATTTGGGACTATTGGGAGCGGTATTTGTGTTAGTTTTAGGGATTTGGGACTATTGGGAGCGGGATTAGGGTTAGGGTTAGGGATTTGGGACTATTGGGAGCGGGATTAGGGTCAGGGTTAGGGATTTGGGACTATTGGGAGCAGGATTAGGGTTAGGGATTTGGGACTATTGGGAGTGGGATTAGGGTTAGGGTTCTGGATTTGGGACTAGCGGAAGTGGGATTAGGGTTAGGGTTAGGGATTTGGGACTATTGAAAGTTGGATTAGTGTTAGGGTTAGAGTCTTTGGACTAGCGGAAGTGGGATTATGGTTAGGGTTAGGGATTTGGGACTATTGAAAGTGGGATTAGGGTTAGGGATTTGGGACTAGTGGAAGTGGGATTAGGGTTAGGGATTTGGGACTATTGGGAGCGGGATTAGGGTTAGGCATTTGGGACCATTGGGAGCGGGATAAGGGTTAGGATTAGGGATTTGGGACTATTGAAAGTGGGATTAGGGTTAGGGTTAGAGATTTTGGACTAGCAGAAGTGGGATTAGGGTTAGGGTTAGGGATTTGGGAATATTGAAAGTGGGATTAGGGTTACGGATTTGGGACTAGTGGAAGTGGTATTAGGGTTAGGGATTTGGGACTATTGGGTGCAGGATTAGGGTTAAGCATTTGGGACTATTGGGAGCGGGATTAGGGTTAGGGTTAGGGATTTGGGACTATTGGGAGCGGGATTAGGGTTAGGGTTAGGGATTTGGGACTATTGGGAGCGGGATTAGGGTTAGGGATTTGGGACTATTGGGAGCAGTATTAGAGTTAGGGATTTGGGACTATTGGGAGCGGGATTAGCGTTAGGGATTTGCTACTAGTGGAAGTGGGATTAGGGTTAGGGATTTGGGACTATTGGGAGCAGGATTAGGGTTAGGGATTTGGGACTATTGGGAGCAGGATTAGGGTTAGGGATTTGGGACTATAGGGAGCAGGATTAGGGTTAGGGTTAGGGATTTGGGACTATTGGGAGCGGGATTAGGGTTAGGGTTAGGGATTTGGGACTATTGGGAATGGGATTAGGGTTAGGGTTAGGGATTTGGGACTATTGGGAGCAGGATTAGGGTTAGGGATTTGGGACTATTGGTAGTGGGGTTAGGGTTAGGGTTCTGGATTTGGGACTAGCGGAAGTGGAATTAGGGTCAGAGATTTGAGACTAGAGGAAGTGGGATTAGGGTTAGGGTTAGGGATTTGGGACTATTGGGAGTGTGATTAGAGTTAGGGTTAGGGATTTTGGACTAGTGGAAGTGGGGTTAGGGATTTGGGACTATTGGGAGCGGGATTAGGGTTAGGGTTCTGGATTTGGGACTAGCGGAAGTGGGATTAGGGTTAGGGTTAGGGATTTAGGACTATTGGGAGCGGGATTAGGGTTAGGGTTCTCGATTTGGGATTAGCGGAAGTGGGATTAGGGTTAGAGATTTGGGACTAGCGGAAGTGGGATTAGGGTTAGGGTTAGGGATTTGGGACTTTAGACTTGAGGTGTGTGCTTGGAGGATGGGATGAACCCAATAGCATTGTTGCTGCCTCTGTTGGTGGATATTCTCCCAATAGAGTAGCACAAACAACAAAAAATGCTCCATAAACTCCATCTTCTTTCTGTACCCTCTTCTCACCTCCACAAGATACCAGGAAGTAAACAGGAAGTGATGTAGGGAGGCGGGGTTGTTCTTTGACGCCCATGCTTCAATAACGCTTGTAAAACGCTGTTAAAACGCCTGCGAATGCACCAAAGATGCTGTAAAAACGTTTTACCGCTATTTGACGCTACAGTGTGAAAGGGCTCTTACTGTTTTCGTTTTCATAATTTCATCATTTTGTGTGTTTTTTTTTTTTTTACTCCTTACACTAGGTGCCATTTGTGTTCTATCTTAGCCGCCCTGATTGCACGCCTACATTTCTTATTGCATTCTTTGTAAAGCTGACAATGACCCATCAGCCTTGTATTTTTTGAAGGCCTTTTTCTTTTGCTTTTATATGCATTTTTTCCTTGGAGTTTAGCCAGGATTTTTTTTAGCTTTTTTAACCACTTGCTTACTGGGCACTTAAACCCCCTTCCTGCCCAGGCCAATTTTCAGCTTTCAGCGCTGTCACGCTTTGAATGACAATTGCGCGGTCGTGTGACGTGGTTCCCAAACAAAATTGGCGTCCATTTTTTCCCACAAATAGAGCTTTCTTTTGGTGGTATTTGCTCATCTCTGCGGTTTTTATTTTTTGCGCTATAAACAAAAATAGAGCGACGATTTTGAAAAAAACACAATATTTTTTACTTTTTGCTATAATAAATATCACAATTTAAAAAAAATAACTTTTTTCTCTCAGTTTAGGCCGATACGTATTCTTCTACATATTTTTGGTAAAAAAAATCGCAATAAGCATTTATTGATTGTTTTGCACAAAAGTTATAGCGTCTACAAAATAGGGCATAGTTTTATAGCATTTTTATTAATATTTTTTTTTACTAGTAATGGCAGCGATCAGCGATTTTTATTGTGACTGCGACATTATGGCGGACACATCGGACACTTTTGACACCATTTTGGGACCATTGTCATTTTTACAGCGATCAGTGCTATAAAAATGCACTGGTTACTGTAAAAATGACACTGGCAGTGAAGGGGTTAACACTAGGGGTTCAAGGAAGGGGTTAAATGTGTAACCTGGGAGTGATTACTACTGTGGGGGGAGGGGACCGAGTGGGGGAGGTGACCGATCTGTGTCCCTATGTACAAGGGACACAGCATCGGTCCCCTCTCCCTGACAGGATGTGGATCTCTGTGTTTACACACAGAGATCCACATCCTTGTGTGTATACACGCCGATCGCGGGTGCCTGGCGGACATCGCGGCTGCCAGGCACGCGCATCAGCATCTCAGTGACGCGCCGGGCGCGCGCGCGCCAGCGGTGGTGCTCGCGCGCCCCTCAGTGGCCGAAGGAGCCGAGGACGTCTATTGACGGCCTCCCGGATATCTAGAGCCACCTTAAGGCCGTCAATAGTCTATGGCCTGGGCTCCAGGTAGTTAAACTTATTTCCCATTGGAATGCACTGACTTATTTAGTACGCTCTTAAAGTACTCCCATGTTTCCTCCATGTTCTTTGTTCTTAAGATTTTATCTCATTTAATGTAAACTAGCAAAGAGCGCAGTTTTGGGAAGATGGCTCTTTTCAAATTCAGTGTCTTTGTAATAACCCTTGTGTTTCCTATATCTGCGATTTATACTGAAGCTAATTGATCTATGGTAACTGTTTCCTAAGTTGCCCCGTATTTCTACATCCGTGATCAGGTCTGTATTGTTAGTAATCAGTAGGTCTAGTTACCCATGGTTTCTTGTTGGTAAATTCAGCATCTGACCCTTGAAGTTGTCCTGCAAGACATTTGGGAAATGGCAAGCCTTAGAGGAATGCATGGTTCCTTCTGTCCAGTCTATATCTGATTAGACTGTCTGTAACAAACTGATTCATTGTTTTCAATGTGCTTAATGGTAATAATCTATGCTGCTTTCAAAATCCACCTCTAACTGCAACTGATTCCTTGTTTTCAATGCGCTTAACGGTAATAATTTATGTTGCTTTCAAAATTCACCTCTAACTGCAACTGTGGATGATTCGTCCTTTTCAATGTGCCTAATGGTAATAATCTATGCTGCTTTCAAATTATTTACCTCTGTCCATATTACTGTGATGTTTATTTTGCTTTCTTATTGTCTGAACCTAAATTATGAGCTGATCTTAATCTTTACAACTCTGACCTCCTGCTCGCTTGCTGTTTCTTGTAATCTGCCTTTGGAGTGATACGTTTGTTTTGTTAGCCATGTGTTTCTCCAATGCAATCCTTACTGATTAATTGGCAATACCCCCTACCAACTCAGTAAAATGTACGTCTTCTCTAGGGGACACACAGGCAGGGATAGCACAGGCAGACATAGCATTGGCAACTATCATCTTGGATTAGGTATTACACTTTGGCTCTGCACTTCAGTGAATGCACAAAGCGAGAATTCATAGCAGACTACTGCAAAACACTAAACAGACTGCAGGTGACCTGTTTCCCCAGCCAGCCTTTCATCTCTCACCCAGTCTGCTTCCTTATCTCACCACTCTGTAACATGCACTCCCTACTTCTCCTTTTTACAGTTGTAATCTCTACCCTCAAACTGTCTCTCCTTCACCCCTTTTCTCCACCCCACAGCTTATTTATATCATCCTCACTTCTGTCTTCACCTTATTACTGCACTTATCAACTTCTGCTAATTCTGAACCCACATACTAATAAAACCTCTGGGACACTGGGACCTGTCCCCCCATATAAGTCCTACTCCCTTATTATTTCTCTCGCCCTTCTGCTCCTAACATCTGGAGATATTTCCCCAAATCCTGGACTGCCATCATCTACTTGACCAACACACCTGGCACTTCCTATTGTCTAACAGTGGCCACAATCTACACAATCTTGTTTCTATTCCTCTTCCTCCTAGAACCTCCCCTTTTCCTGTATCCTTTGAAATGCCTGCTCTGTCCATAACAAACTCACCTCTGCCCATGAGCTTTTTATCACAAACTCCTTTAATCTACTTGCAATTGCTTAGACCTGGCTTCAAGAATCTGACTTTCCCTCTCCTGCTGCCCTCTCCCATGGTGGCCTCCTCTGGACTCTCTCTCCCAGGCCAAGTGGACTAAAAGGAGGTGGAGTTGGAATCCTCCTATCCCCTCAAAGCAGGTCCCTCATTCACCTCCCTCTCTGTGCCTCTCCTCATTTGAAGCACATTCTATTCATCTATTCTCTCCAGTTTCTTTGAGAATTGCTGTGATCAATCGGCCCCCTGGACTGGTATCAAGCTTCCATGATTCCTTCTCTGTCTGGCTACCCTACTTTCTCTCTTCTGAAATTCCCACAATCATTCTCAGTGACTTCAACATCCCTGTTAATCCTAACACCCCTGCTATTTCTAAACTTCTGAGCCTAACCTGCCTTGATCTTGTATTCTCTTACCTATGCACTCCTTGCAACCTATGATCACTACCTTATCAACTTCACTCTCTCCTTGTCTTCCTCCACCTCACCTTCCAACTACCTAACAGTTACCCATAGAAACCTTCACCATCTTAACACTTCTCTACTGTCTGTGGCGTAAGTCCCACCAAGACGTGAACCAATATAAATCTACCCTCTAAAAATATAATTCTTGCCTCCACACTGCCAAACAGACCTATTTTATCGCTCTCATTAGCACCCTCACGCAGTCCCCATCATCCCTTTTCTACCTTTAACTCTCTACTTTGTCCTTCATTACCTCCACCCACTAACTTACTCACTGCCCAGGAGATTGCTAATCACTTCAAAAATAAGATTAATACAATTTGTGATGAGATCTCCACTGTACAGATATCTCCCTCACCTTATACTCCTTGTCTAACTGCACAATCAATACTTCCCTTGTTTAACCCAGCTATTATAGAGAAAGTCACTAAACTTTTTTCTAATGGAACAAGAAAACATAGCCCAGTTGGGACTTTGAAGGCAGTAGGTAGAAATGATAGTAAAGATATGTATAAAAATTAACAAATTTTATTGGGCCATAATAAAAATTGTGATCACAGTCACATGGTACAAATTTTAAAATAAATGTAGACAACCATACAGTAATACATCTAGTGCCCTATAGCGCATAACTGGAACCTTAGGTTAGTCTCATGGATTAAAGAACAAACTAGATATACAGTTCACAGAGAGGTTCCCAACATGTTTCCGAATATAGAATATTCCTTCTTCAGGAAAGGATAAGAGCAAGGTGCAACAATCTAAATATATAATGGTACACATGTAAGTATATACAACACTAAAGTGAGAAAACAATTCATATAGGTAATTACAGCTAACTCACACAATGTCATAGCATGTATAAAATACTCACGATGTATGGCTATGTCAAATACTATAATGGCTATCGCTCCGACGTGCCCCAGCACATATTGCCCACAGGGGGAAACGACTGATAAAGGGAGGGACGGTCATCTCTGACACCCAAAGAGTAGGCAAGGATTTGTGTTTAGCACTGATTTCTTTTAATAAACCGCCAAGCAGTTTTACACTATGTGGCTGTTTTATCTTTCCTTCATGGGCCCTATTATGGAGTAAACTTTATTATCAGCCATGACAGTACCGCCACCTGCAATATAATAGAGGAAGCTGATTGGATCTTCTATACTTGCATATCACGCCTGTCTAGACATTTATCATTTGGAGTCTAGACCTCTGGTAAGGAGGCATTTTATATCTATATCGGTGGAGGTGCACTTGGGTGATCAAAACGCACATCTATTATACTCATTGTTACAGGATGTTCATCAAGGAATTAATCTGCACTATTTTGAACTGCACTAGTTGTTCACACTTTATGGACACTTGTTTATTTAATATCTATGTTTAGCATGCCAATTTTTTTATTGTTTAACAACTTACAAAGCCACCCACAACTCTGTCCCGCTACATTACTAAACTGGTCCCAACATATCAACCAAACCACTCTTTTCGGTCCTCCCAAGATCTCCAGCTCCCTTGTCACCTCCTCCTATGCTCACCTCCAGGACTTCTCCCGAGCATCTCCCATCCTTTGGAACTCCCTACCCCAATCTGTCCGACTATCTCCTAACCTATACATCTTTAGACGATCCCTGAAAACCCTTCTCTTTAAAGAAGCCTATCCTGCTTCTTAGTAATACACTGTGTTTTTACTTTCTCCTTTAGCTCATCTCCCACAGTTATTACCTTTTGTATTACTTGACCCGCCCTCTTAAGGCCCGTACACACGGTCGGACTTTTGCACAACAAACTTAGTTTTAAGCAAGTTGGACCAACAATCCGACCGTGTGTACGCTCCATTGGACAAACTTTTTTGAGTTTGGTTTTGTTTTCATCGGACAAAAGTTGGGTCTGCGAACGGACAAACTTTTGCCCAACAAAAGTCCTATGGATCAAAGTCCTACCGTGTGTACAGAAAACCATAGGACTTTTGTCCGATGGACAAAACAACCAATGTTAAAATCAACCAACAATAGCAGAAGTTGACCAAAGGGTGACAGTAAAGATCAGAAAAGAGCAGAAAAAACAAGTGATGTTGTAAGAAGTTTTAAGAAAGTTTGCAGAAAAGTCCTGTGGTGTGTATGCTATGGGTGTTCCCGACCAACTCCGTTCGGACAAAAATCCACGGAAAAGTCCGATGGAAGTCCGACCGTGTGTACGAGGCTTTAGATTGTAAGATCTAATAAGAAAGAGTCCTCTGGTTCCTCTTGTACCAAATTGTATTGTTACTGTAATGTCTGCCTTCATTTTGTAAAGCGCTGTGCAAACTGTTGGCACTATATAAATCCTGTATTATAATAATAATAAATAATAATGAAAGTGAGTAGAACAAGAGATGTTCTATAGTCCTATCATAGAGTGAAAAAAACTGCTCTTCATAAACACTGTGCAGCAAGTGATCATTGTCTTTCTAGGTCAGGAAGTGTGTTCACCCAGTCAAAATAAAGTATAGATAGATATGCTATCCATTTTATAGACACAATATTATATGTTTCTGATAAATGTAACCATGATCTGAACATGCTAACTAACATGTTAACTCTTGTATCTAAAAAATTAATGAAACAGGAAAAAATAATGTAATGCAGCCACCAGAACCAAGGGCTGGTAATCTGCAATATAATGCTATACATTGTGATGACCTTCTATTTTATTTCTCTCTACATTTATGATGTGCCTTGCTTCTTCATTGTGAAGATCCGCACAGAGCTTATAATTGCAGGAGGATAAACCAGCCTCAATAAATTGCTCTTGAAATGCCACATGCTTGCAGCATTTTTATACCATCCCTTGAAAGTAGATGAAATAAGGAATGTTGCTCATACAATGATAGAATGTTGTTTTCTTTACCCACTTCACTTTATTCATGAAACTAGGATGATAATAATAAAATAAAAATGGATAGGCCGCTGACTGCCCCCTGCCGCCATCTGGGCGCCCGCCTCTAGACTGCTAGACCTGCAGGACAGACCGCGGCTGCGGCCTAGCTCCGACCATCCCACTACCCTCTCCCCGATTCTCTCTCCAGCGGGCCCGCGTGTGCCGACCTGGTAAGTATATTGGGGCACCTCCAACCAGTAGGAAGTTGATCCAGGGTTCACCCGATCGCCTTTTCGGGGGGTCAGGAAGGAATTTTCCCCTGCTGTTGCAATTGGCCTCGACTCGGCTGGGGTTTTTCGCCTTCCTCTGGACCAACAGGGGGGTGGCTAGGTCATTGGGCCCTATTCACCATCCCCATCACCTTTTTCTTCCCATTATGTTCAACTTTAAATACTCAGCGGACACCCTCCACAGGCTAAGGAATACTGCCTCAACATTACCAACCTCCACCCAAAAAATACTACGAAAAGAACAATTGCTAAGGATAAATCGACAATCGACTAGCAAAAACACGAAAACACCACTTCAACTACAACATTTATCATGCGCCCTGATCAACACCAGATCGGCAGTCAAGCACAGACAGGAAATTCACGACTTCATCATGCAAAACGACATAGATTGCCTCTTTATCACGGAAAGCTGGCTAACACCTGACTGTAACACCATCCTAACAGAATTAGTACCTGAGAACTACTGCATCCTAACCGAGCACAGAATAGGACAAAGAGGAGGAGGCCTAGCAGTGATCTTCCAATCTAACCTCTCTCTCACCAAACCAACTATACAGAGCTCATTGCCGTTCATAGAGACACTCACTCTGCAACTCCAAACAACACCCCAGGACACCATCCACATACTGCTATGCTACAGACCGCCAGGACCAAAGACCAATCTCCTCACACCCCTTACCGAATTCATCTCGACATATACTTTAAAAACCAAAAACTTCCTATTACTAGGGGACTTCAACCTCTGGGCTAACTCCACGCAGGACCCCATCGCCACCTCCTGCATCAACCAATTGGAAGAACTAGGTCTGCAGCAATTGATAAATGCCCCCACGCATGGATCGGGTCACATTCTTGACCTCATCTTCAATCAAAATTTGGACATCAACACACTGGATAACATGCCGTTACCATGGACGGACCACCACGCTATCAAATTTAAAATTACCACCAACACCATCTCCCAAAAAACCGGAACACTCAATAACAACATACTGGACAAAATCTCAGAAGAAATTACACTCGGAACTCTTCAAAACGACACTATCAAAAAAAATAGGAACGCAAAATCACAACCACTCAACGGAACAAACACTCACCTCCTTAAACAAAGCATTACTACAAACAGCAGACATAGTCGCTCCGAGACGCAGAGCACTCATTCGCAAAAACAACTTGGGCTGGTTTAATGATACTCTTACTCTACTGAAGCAAGAACGCAGAAGGGCTGAAGGAGCCTGGAGAAGAAACCCAACTGAGGAAAACCACATTAACTACAAAGCACTCCCTAAGAAATATCACAAAGAAATTTTCAGAGCAAAAAAGGAACATTTCTCAAACACCATCAAAAAAAAACTAAACCGACCTCGTGAACTCTTCAAACTAGTCGCTCAGACTATGAACCCCACCTGCCTAGAACCTCCAGCAAGAGAAACCCAAGAGTTCTGTAATGAGCTATCGGATTTTTTTATTGACAAAATCTGAAACATTTGGGAAATAATTCAACAGAAAAAAACAACCAACCCCACTCCGCCAAAGCAAATAGAGGAAATCAATACGAACATTATACAATTGACAACATTTTTGCTGGTCCCGATCACCATCGACACCACCAAAAACATAATCAGAAGCCTCAGAGACAGCACATCTCCAAATGACATAATTTCTACAAAACTCCTGAAAGAATGTACCGACATTCTAGCACCTACCATAACACACCTCGTAAATCAATCATTCAAAGAAGGTATTGTTCCGAGCTCTCTCAAGCAAGGCATAATCAAACCCCTCCTAAAGAAACCCAACCTCGACCCTAAAGACCCAAACCACTGCAGACCGGTAACAAGCCTCAACACCATCTCCAAGATTATGGAGAAAGCAGTAGTACAACAGCTACAACTCCACTTGGACACTTACAAACTCTTGGATCCACTACAATCAGGCTTCCGCCCAGGCCATGGCACAGAAACAGCGCTTCTTAAAATATGGGATGACGCCCTCGAAGCAGCAGATGATGGAGAATCATGCCTTCTGGTGCTGCTGGACCTCAGTGCAGCGTTCGACACAGTAGACCACAAAACTCTACTCATTCGCCTTAAAGAAGTAGCAGGAGTCGCAGACCCTGACCTATCCTGGTTCGCATCCTTCCTAGATAATCGTTCCCAGACAGTAAAACTAGGAGCCTTCACCTCTGAAACTCGCGCAATTTCTTGCGGAGTCCCTCAAGGATCACCCCTGTCCCCCGTGCTCTTTAACATCTACCTTCGCCCACTCCTCAAAATCATCGGCAAACAGGACCTGTGCTACCACTCATACGCTGACGACACCCAACTCTACTTTCGTATCACCGGGAAAAAATACCAATATCAGGGATTGGAAAATTGCCTCACATTATCGATGATTGGATGATTGAGAGTTCCCTCAAAATCAACGGATCCAAAACAAAACTCCTTCTCCTCCACGCAAACCGAAAGACAAAAACTAAAACTTCTTGGACACTCCCCACCATCCTTGGACACACCATTACCCCAAGCACCAAAGTCAAAAGTCTCTGAGTCATCTTTGACTCGGAGATGTCGATGGATGCACAAATAGGATCAGCAGTCAGCGGATCTCACCATCTCCTCCGCCTGCTGTGTAGACTCATCCCCTTCATCCTGGAAGAGGACACAGCATTAGTAGTTGGAACAATTATCAACTCGCGACTCGACTACGCAAACGCCCTCTACCTCGGACTACCCAAATACCAGATTCCGCACCTAGAAGTAGTCCAGAACACGGCTGCCAGGCTGGTAACGGGAAAAAAACCTTGGGAATCCATCACCGCATCACTGAGGACCCTTCATTGGCTAACCATAAAGGATCGGATCACATTCAAGACCCTCTGCCTCACTCACAAGTGCACACAAGGAAACGCTCCTCAATATCTATGCGAGAAGATAAAACACTACACCCCCAATCGCACTCTCTGATCAACAAACCAAAACCTCCTTCACATCCCCAAGTCCCGCTACAAAACAAAGGGAGAACGAAGATTTGCAGTCCAAGGACCGCGGCTATGGAACGCTCTACCCACGGATATCCGCATGGAAGAAAACCATTGGGCCTTCAGAAAAAAACTTAAGACCCACCTCTTCTAATGGATCAGGACGTCACTGGATGCAAAGCGCCTTGAGGCGATTTAGTTTGCATTTGTAGCGCTATACAAATTATTCACTCACTCACTCACTCACTCATAGGGGGCGCTAAAAATAGGTGATAAATTAAACCAAAAAGACCTATATTGGTGACACTATATAATGGCTCCTAGGTTAGCACCTTAAATAGATAGGCACCTGGACATAACTCATGTGCACATTAAAAATAAAAATAGATGAATAAATGCTCATACAATCAAGTGCAAATTATAAAAGCAATAAGTCCCAATCGTGGATGGATCCAAATGTGATACTCAGAGTCCATAAGAAATCAAACAACCAATTCCGTGCTTGCTGTGATTAATCTTGAGATAGCTAATAACGTGATCCTTCATCAAACTGTGATAAGACACTCAAAGTGACTGGATATGTAGTCTGCTTACCAGAAAACATTGACCTCTTTACCCAAAAAGAAGGTCAAACAGCGCTTGTGCAGGATTGTGCCTGCTCACATAGATTGTAGCTGGAGATATAGTATACCTTCCTCCTCATAGGTACCGGCCGGATATAAAATGACAATGGAGGACATCCATAGCGTATTAGCGTTTTAATAAAACAGAGCAGTAAAAAAGATTAGCCAAATGGCTACTTACATTTAAAAGTGCCTACCCGGCACTGGGGCTGCTGGCTTATCAGGCAATAGCTGTGGGGAACTGCCGTGTTCCCGTCCACCTCCGTGGATGGCGTGCGTTCCACCCGCTTGATTCCAACAACCAACAGGGCTGGAAGCGGCGTGGGTTGCGTGACCAGGTACCGCCTCGACGTACATTTCGTGATTACGTCTTCAGGAGGAGTACCTGGTCACTAGAGGTCATGATATTTATACTTAAAAGCCCGGGGAAAAAGGAAAATTTTAATGCACAGCCGCAGTGCCGGTTTGAGGCGATACATGAAGCTAGATAATAATAGTAACTATTATGCATAGAAATTATACACTCTAGCGTTGCATAACATTAAAAATACCAATGGGATCTATTCGCATAATGCAGAATACCCCCACATGTGGTCCTGCACAATTTGCATCTCGTGCAGAAATGGAAACCAGAGCCATCCAAGAAAGTGGACGTTTTTTTGGGGGAATCTGGCACGTTCCTAGCTATTTTATTCCTCAATCCTGGCGCCCACCTGTAAATGAATCTAGGTTTGGGGGGATTGAGGATTGTAGGTCCTTGTCTTTGAGCAATACTGTATGGGCCAGTGTTTTTTGAAAATGGCTTCAACCTGCCTAAATTGTCTATGAAAACCAGACACAAAAGCTACTTCTACCTTGTGTTCAGGTTTGGATTTAGTAGTCAAGAGGGATTGTCTATCCATTGAGGACACCTGTGCCAAAACCTTGGTGAGTGTCTCCAGTGGATAGCCTTTTTCCAAGAATCTTCCAGCAAGCACCTCAGCCTGGATATGGAAATCAGTATCATTTGCACAATTACGCCTAAGTCTCATTTATTGTCCTTTGGGGACAGCCCCTATCCACCGTGGATGATGACAGCTACAGGTAGGTACAAAACCATTTCTGACAGTGGCCTTAAAAAAAGTTTTGGTTTCAAATGTCCTATTAGTTTTGGTTATCGTGAGATCTAAGTAATTCACAGTTGCATCACTGCACTCAGCCGAAAACTTAAGACCATAAACGTTATTGTTCATTTGTTGCAAGTAAAATTCAAAAGTGAATTCAAAACTTCCCAGAGCAAGATAATGTCATCAATGTACCTTTTGTAAAAGGTCAATGATTTGTTTCTATCCTTAAATATCGTTTCTTGCTCCCACTTGTTGAGAACCACATTGGCCACACTGGGGGCATAGCGCGCCCCCATAGCCCAGAGTCCCCAGTCTGGTTGTAGAACTCATCTCTGGCCCAGAAAAATGTATTGCTCATGGCCAATTCAAGGCCTTTACTGAGGAAATTGATCTGGACTTTCTTTAATTTAGACTCTCTCAAAAGAGCCCATTTGAGAGCCACCAGAGCGTCTTTGTGTTGAATATTGGTATACAGGGACTCGATGTCCACTGTTACCATAATGGTGTTTTTAGTAGCTGTAATTTTCTTTAAGAGTACTATGAGGTCTCTACTATCTTTCAAGTAGGAAGGGCTTTGAGAAACCAAAGGCTTGAAGAAACCGTCAAGGTATTCTCCTAGTCTGGAAAATAGGGAATCAATCCCACTAATTATGGGTCGGCCAGGTGAAAATTCTTTGTTTTTGTCCTAAAGCACTGGGACTTTAGGGGCATGTATATTTAAATAATCTGCTTCTTTTTTATGCAAAATTTGTTTTTGTACTCCCTCTGTTACCCAATTACCTAGTTCTAGTTTCAATCGTGCTGTCGGGTCCCCCTTCAACTTTTTGTAAGTGGCAGTGTCACCAAGGAGTCTTTGAACTTCCTGGTAATAATACTCTCTGGTCAGTACCACCAGTCCTCCCCCCTTATCTGCTGGTCTCACCACTATTTGTTTATTTTCTTCTATTAGTTTTATTCCTTCCCAAATACGCTGGTTTGAGGTGTGTTTTTTAATTTCCAATTCTCTAGCTTCATCTTGTACCATAGTTTTAAAAATTTCTATGTGGTGATTTTTACCCTTGCCAGGGTTGAACACAGAATTATTTTTCAAACTACTGTGTATAAACTGCTGGTCTGTACTTGACACACCTGGGCTAGGAGCCTGATTGGCATAGTGTTTTTTAATGTTTAACTTTCTGATATATTTTTCGATGTCAATAAACAAATCAAACTTATCTACAACTTTATCGGGTGCAAATTTTAGCCCTTGGTTTAACACTTCTAATTCCTTATTGGTAAACTGGACTCCTGCTAGTTTATATATCCCTTGATTTATCTGTTCCTTTTTCTTTCTCTCGCCTCCTCTTCTGCCTCTTTCTCTAAATGATCCTTGGGCACATATGGAGTGCTGGGTGGGATACAGTAGGGCTCTTTCCAATCTCTCCACCCCCCCGGTATTGGTTCTTATATGGGGCTGGTCTTCCCCTGAAATTGCCTCTAAACGCTCCCCGCGGAGGTCTAGGTGGATAGTAGTTTCCTACTTTGGCCATAGTAATTATAATCGGGGACTCTATTATCCAATGGTGCAAACCTATTGTAGGTTGGCACTGGATAACCCGATGGATAGGGGTAGGGACTAGATTGATGGTAGTTGGTGTTTTTTTGAGTGCTGGGTGGTTTGATTGTTTTTTTAGGGGTGCTAGAAGTTTTAGATGGTTTAGTCAGTTGCACTGCTGCACTGAGAACTTCAGGCACTCTTTCTACTGATGTTTCTGGCGAAGAGGTAGACAATACAGTCTCTTCACACTTGTACACCTTATTATCCTCAAAGTCTTTGATATCTCTTTGACCCCAAATTGTTCGCTGTTCGGCGAACGGGCGAACAGGCAATGTTCGAGTCGAATATGAGTTTGAATCGAACTTGAAGCTCATCCCTACTGATTTCCATATCCAAGCTGAGGTGCTTACTTGAAGATTCTTGGAAAAAGGCTATCCACTGGAGACACTCACCAAGGTTTTGGCACAGGTGTCTTCAATGGAGAGACAATCCCTCGTGACTACCAAATCCAAACCTGAACACTAGGGAGAAGTAGCTTTTGTGTCTGGTTTTCATAGATAATTTAGGCAGTTTGAAGCCATTTTCAAAAAACACTGGCCCATATTGCTTAAAGAAAAGGACCTACAATCCTCAATCCCCCCCAAACCTAGATTCATTTACAGGAGGGCGCCAGGATTGAGAAATAAAATAGCTAGGAACGTGCCAGATCCCCCAAAAAAACCTTCCACTTTCTTGGATGGCTCTGGTTTCCATTTCTGCATGAGATGCAAATCATGCAGGACCACCAGGAAGCCAGGAGCCTCCAAGAAAATCTCAAATTTTAAATCTATGGTCACTAAGGAGAATTTTAAAATCAAACCGTTCATCATATGTAACTCAGATCATGTGACCTATGTGCTGGAGTGTCCCTGCTTCCTCCAGTATGTAGGTCGGACCACAAGGAAACTGAAAAATAGGATAAATGAACATCTTAAAAATATAAAGAAAGGTTTCCCTAATCATAGTGTCTCAAGACACTTCAAATTGTACCATAATAGCGACCCCTCATTGTGCTCATTTAATGGAATAGATAGAATTTCCAAACATTGGAGGGGCACACATATGAAAAGAGAAATTTCCAAAAACTAGACCAAATGGCTTTACAGGTTAAGAACTATGCATCCACTTGGTATGAATATTGAGCTAGATCTCAATTGTTTTCTCTCCAACGAATAATATGAGGTGTCCTTTACCATTTCTTCTCCTCCCCATTCCTAGATGTTATTTTATATTTCTTTATTATAATATCCCTCTTTAGTAAACTCTTGGTTAATTTTAAATTGGTCTCCAATATGTTTCCATTTAATTGGTACTCCATATTGGGGTTTGGGCCCAATCCATTATTGATGTCATTCAGGAAGGCTTTTTGTGCATGGTCAGACTTTGACCTTTGACTGCTACCCAAAAGCCTACTTCATTCTTTTCCATACATTTTTCAAGTTCTGTGGGGGTATTCTGCATTATGCGAATAGATCCCATTGTTCTTTAACTATAGGTATTTTTAATGTTATGCCGCGCTAGAGTGTATAATTTCTATGCATAATAGTTACTGTTATTATCTATCTTCATGTATCGCCTCAAATCGGCACTGCGGCTGCGCATTTACATTTTACTTTTTTTCCCGGGCTTTTAAGTATAAATATCGTGACCTCTAGTGACCAGGTACGCCTCTTGAAGACGTAATCATGAAACGTACGTCGAGGCGGTACCTGGTCACGCTACCCACGCCGCTTCCGGCCCTGTTGGTTGTTGGAATCAAGCGGGTGGAACGCACGCCATCCATGGAGGTGGACGGGAACACGGCAGTTCCCCACAGCTATTGCCTGATAAGCCAGCAGCCCCAGTGCCGGGTAAATGTAAGTAGCCATTTGGCTAATCTTTTTTACTGCTCTGTTTTAATAAAACGCTATTACGCTATGGATGTCCTCCATTGTCATTTTATATCTGGCCGGTACCTATGAGGAGGAAGGTGTACTATATCTACAGCTACAATCGATGTGAGCAGGCACAATCCTGCACAAGCGCTGTTTGACCTTCTTTTTGGGTAAAGAGGTCAATGTTTTCTGGTAAGCAGACTACATATCCAGTCACTTTGGGTGTCTTATCACAGTTTGGTGAAGGATCACGTTATTAGCTATCTCAAGATTAATCACAGCAAGTACGAATTGGTTGTTTGATTTCTTATGGACTCTGAGTATCACATTTGGATCCATCCACGATTGGGACTTATTGCTTTTATCATTTGCACTTGATTGTATGAGCATTTATTCACCTATTTTTATTTTTAATGTGCACATGAGTTATGTCCAGGTGCCTATCTATTTAAAGTGCTAACCTAGGAGCCATTATATAATGTCACCACTATAGGTCTTTTTGGTTTAATTTATAACCTATTTTTAGCGCCCCCTATCCATTTTCATTTTATCACTAGGAGCACATCACTCTTCCAGGGGAGCAGCTTGTACACATAAATTTTTATATCATTGGCACGTAGTATACCCAATCTACTACAGGATGATAATAATAATGATTTTCATTTTAACTCTTTGTTTGGGCATCATACTTCTGAGTTCTGTTTTCATATCTACTATTGATTTTTTATGTGCACTGGATGATGGTTTGTGCTTACAACATTTATTTACCCTGGTGGATTTTTCCATGTTGTGCGTAAAAAAATACTTCAAGTAAGTAACAAACATGAGCCATTTTCCTTTAAACTTGAAGGTGAAGAACTTTTCTAAAATTCATATACAAATTTTTAAAGTGGCTGTATAATGTAATAACTATAGGCAGAATAAAAATTGGATCTCCTTCTGAGCATGACAATTACAATTTTCTGCAGAAAAATACCACACATTTGGGGGGGGGGGTTACAAGAACTGACGTACACAGAATGCAGTTGTGCATAGTAACCAATCAGCGTCTAACTTAAGCTTATTCCATTAAGCTTTGACAATGAAACCTAGAAGCCGATTGGTTACTATGCATAGCTGCATCCGATTCTATGTGCACCAGTTTTAGTAAGTCTACCCAATTATGTACGTGTGTGTATGTGCATATAGAGTAAGTGATGCAACAATGTAATTAACTTTACACACATGTGTGTGCAGGGGCATACTGACAACTTAAGGGGGCCCTGGGCATTTGGAGATCATGGGGCCCCCAGGTTTCAAGTTGGGTGCCATGCGGCAGTTATCTTTTTTTTTAACAGTAAAGTTTATTGAACACTTATAACCACATACAAAGCATAGACAGTATGTCAAGTAAAAATCCTTGCCTGGTAGTACAAATCATAGTAATGTTACAGGTGTAGAGTTAACATATCAGATGTGCAGTGTGAAGAGGCAACAGCATAAACATTAAGAGCGTATTACATACAGAAGGAGAAACTTGGTCGGGGTATAGGCAGGTATCGTTCCTGCGACAACGTTACCCTCCCTGTCTTGGGAGAGAGCAGCAGGTAGGTGTGGCGGGAGGGGGGGAGGACAGAGGAGGGAGTAAAGAAGAGGAGGGGGGAAGCGGGGGAAGAAGGAAAGGTCCAGGGCCACCCACCACGGATACCTGCTTGTTTTAATCAAAGTTCTTATGGCCGGGCGAGTCTCAGCCAGAGGCATCAACCCAGCTCGACCAAATCTTGTCAAATTTTGTCGGACAGTTTCTGCTCTCTTACATGATCCTGTACATAGGTAGCACTCTATTTATAGTAGCCTGCCAGGAGGTTTTTGTAGGGAGCTCCCTCCCCTTCCATCTCAGCAGAATTTCTCTTGTGGCGTAAAATAGAGTGAAGGTTAAACATAACTTGGTGTATCTGTCTCCCTCTATTTCCTCCAGATAGCTCAGAAGTAAAATCAAGGGGTCCATTGGTATTACTACTCCACATATCCCTATTAAAGTGTCCGCCACCTCCTGCCAGTAAGGGCAAAGTCTAGAACAGGACCAAACCATATGGAAAAATGTCCCCAATTCAAGGGTACATCTTGTGCACAGCAGGCTAAGGGAGGAGTAGATGTTGGATAGCCTCTGCGGGGTGTAGTATGCCCTGTGTAAAAACTTCAGCAGAATTTAACGGTCTCTGGCTGAGATCATGGAGGGCGGCAGTTATCTTTAAGATGCAACATTAATGTGGCAGATAAAGTGGAGGGGCACTGAGCTCGGCGACATGCAGAGTGGCAGGAGACTTAAAGCTAGAATCCCACCTTAACAGCCTTATGGGCCCCTGGACAATGTAATACACCGGAGCCCCTACCATGGATATGGTGACCTGTGGCATGCATAGAGCTCCAAGGCACACAGTGGGTGTGGCTCAATTATGCCACATATTAGGCATTGATTTTTAGTCTGATTACATATTTTAGTCAGATTTTTTTACACTTTTTTTTTACAATTTTATTTTTTAAATAATTGTAATTTAATAACTTTTTAAATGTATTCACAATGCTGTTGGGGGAGGGGGGCTTTGGTGAGATAGCAGGTGTCTAAACAGACCACTGAAGTCTCACTTTTGAGATAAAGAAAGGGACTCGGCAGGACACATTCAGTATGTACAGTGAAGGAGTGTGGTGGGTATGACAGTGGGCAATATGTACAGGAGGGAAGTGTGGAGGGTATGACAGTGGGCAGTATGCACAGTAGAGGAATGTGGAGGGTTTGACAGTGGGCAGTATGTACAGGAGAGGAGTGTGGAGGGTATGGCAATTGGAAGTATGTACAGGAGAGGAGTGTGGAATGTATGACAGTGGCAGAATGAGAATGGATTTATTTTAGTGGCAGTGTCTTTGGGGTGACCAGGGAGCGATGTTGGGAAGATAAGAGAAGGAAAGTGACCATGGAATGATGTCCCTCAGCTGGGGGGTATGAAGCAGCTCTGAGTGATGTATATCAACTGGATGTATGAGGTGGCCTGGGAGTGATACAAACTGGAAGGAGTTGGGGGCTGAGAAGTGGTCGAATAGTAATGTCTTTAATCCAAAAAACTATTGTTCTCATCCACTAATATATACAACAGTACTACTCAAACAAAACAACCTCCTGTTATGAGATGTAAATATCTATATAAGCCAGGACCTAGCACCTATCATGTTCTGTGTATGAAGTTAAGGTTTTTATATAATAGTGTATGCATTTTTGGTGGCCCCACTCCTAGTCAAGCTTAGTAGAGTAGTTTTAAATAGTTTTTATATTTACAATTTTTAATACTGGATTTTTTTCACTCATCAAAACGGTTTGTTATTATCATTTATTATCATTTATCATCTTCATTTTTCTATACACATACATGGTGAGGAAACCTTTGCCGTGCCATTTCCACTAAATGTCGAAGTAATTATTGATAAATATATTTTTATGTGTAAAAGAATATATTGGGAATTGATACTCTTCCTCCAAAATTAGTAGAAAAATCAATATATGTTAGAATCTATTCAGAATCTATTCAATTGCATACAAATAGTTTTCTAATGCTTTATAAATGGACCACATAATGTTGTGAAAACATAAAGAAACAAAACTTACATTTTTTAAATAAACTATTTCTGTTTTCAAAAAATGCTATTTGGTTGAGAATGATAGATGAATCCATTCAGCAAAATTACGTATATATTATGCAAATCCCCTGTCAAGAGACTTGGTCTGTTGTACAGTACTTTTTCATTATACCTTGATCATGCAGAACTTCTGTCACTGAATAAGACACATATTATAAAATTATACCTAACTGATGGAAACATCTTGAACTTAAAAAAAGATGAACCTGGTGCATTCCTATATTTCACATCATCTGTTTTAAAAAGTATAGAAAAAACTAGCTGGTCATAAAAAATATCCAAATTGCAATAATGCTGAAATGAAGGTTTCATGTGGCGCTTGCAAGTGCCTTGCAATATTTGTGCTATGTTGGGGTCGTAATAATGGGGATACAAAAGGTACATATCATGGGAAAATACTTTACCCTTAACAAAGAGGTGGTACCAATCCAGGTTGTAGAATCCAGGTTTTGATTGTAGCAGGATGGAGCCCAGGGAGTGACCTTTCCCTGGAAATATGTGGTTAGTTCATACGGGGTCATGTAAAGCCTAGAGAACATTGAACCCTTAAGAAAAATTGTAGATAAATTACAGATGAGGTATCAGAAAACATACCCTGAATACTATTCACATTTTTAATATATGTACACTCATTTGGAAAAGCACATTACCGGTAATTGTTTTTTTTTTTATTAACACTAAGTGCATACTACCAAGAGTACTCTTTTACAAAAGTGTCTGACTTTACTGTGGACTGAATATGTGTTGATTCAAGGGTGATGACCTTACTGGCAGTGGATCAGTATGTAAGGTGCGAAAGTCATTCACAATAAGCTATTATTTGCCAGGTAAGTATAAAGGGACAATCTACACTCCCTCAGTAGTAGCCAGCACATGGAACAGACTGCTGATAAGTGGAACAAACTGCAACCCAGATGTAGGCATGCTTTGCGCTTCAGAGAATAAAGCAACCAAGGGGTATTGGAGGAAAGAGGAAAGCTGTGGGAGAGGGGGTAAGAGAGGGGAAAGAGAAAAGGAAAATTAGGTAGTTGCAGGAAAAAAAGGGGGGAAGGGATTGACACCTGCTAGTATAATACACCAGTTTCAGCTGCATTAAGTTTGTTGAAGCTCATCAGTCTCCTTAATTCCTGACCTATAGCCCTCCACCTCCCCCCAGACACGGTCCCATCAAAAGGATGGAGCCGCAGCTGGTGAGGGACTCGGGGCAAACAACCCTGCAGGGCTTGCATAGTTTATCCAAGTAGCCCAAGTGGAGTAGAACTTTTCATATTTATCCTTATACTGTGCCATCCATTCCTCAGCAGCCATAATATTATTGACTGTAGCTATCCATTCAGTGCGGGTAGGGATCTGAGGTTTCTTCCAATATATTGGGATCAACCGCCGGGCCGCATTAAGCAGATGGGGCAATATGGATTTGCGATATTGGCTAAGAGGAGTGGTGGGGAAGTGCAGCAAAGACTCCAGCGGGGAATCTGGGAGCTCCAGATCCATAATTAGCTTTATCTGTGCATGGATATCAATCCAGAAGGGCCTCAGCTTGGGGCACTCCCACCAGATGTGAAGGAATGAGCCTCTGAAGCCACATTCTCTCCAACATGCGTCTGAGAGAGAAGGGTAGATCATGGCAAGCTTGGAAGGCACTCTATACCACCTGGTATACCACCTGGTATACCACTCTATACCACCTTATAACTGTTCTCCTGCATTTTGGTATCTACTGTGCTCGAATGTGTGAGGCTATATAGGTGATCCAACTGAGGTTCAGTAAAGACGTGCTGAAGGTCCCTCTCCCATTCTCTAATGAATCCCGGCTTCCCCACCGCATGCAGGGATTGCAACAAATTATATAACACTGAGATGGCATGGGGGACAGCGGAAGTTGACATGCATAATTGCTCAAAGGGAGAGGCCAAGGTGGGAGACCGAACCTCTTGGGGCAGGCTAGTAATAAAGTGCTGGAGCTGTCTATAATGCCACTCATCCATTAGGAAGGGGCCATATTGTCTCCGAAGAGTAGCTAGTGGCAAGAGGCCCTGGTCCTGAACAAACATAACACATCTGGACTCTCCATCTGCCGCCCAGGTCCGAAAGAAGGAAGGGTGTTCCCCCAGAGTGAACCAAGGGAAGCCCCCTAGGGGCGCCAAAGGGGAAGTCGGGGGAGCGAGCTTCCCTTGTTTATTCAATCTATCCCAGGTCGCCCGAGCATGAGCAGCCAATTGGGAGACCAGCACTGAGAGGCCCCTACCTTCTCGAGGAAACTACGGGGCATGTGATAAGTTACGGCCCGCTAAAAATTTGTCATGGGGTACCCAGAGTTTGTATGGGACACTATGGTACCAATCCAAAATACGTTGCAGAGCTACAGCCTCATAGTACTTGCGAACTAACGAAGGGCCAACCGGGGACATTTCCCACTCCAAATATATTTTATAAACAGGCTGTTGAGGGTTGAGAAAAAAGTCCTAGGCAGCGTGATCAGCACCATCTGTAGGAAAAACAGGATAGGGGGTAGCACATTCATCTTAAGCACACTGACTCGGCCCATCCACGAAAACGCAGCCCTATCCCATCTCTTCAAGTCCACTCTGACTTTGGAGAGTAGTGGTGCATAATTACACTCATATAGAGAGGAACAGCTTGTGGGTAGGTATACCCCCAAGTACTTCAGGGAGGTCAGACACCATGTAAAGGAGAATGCAGCTTGCAGCTGTGTGGGCAGACCCGTGGGGATGTTCAGTGATAGGATCTCTGATTTGCTATAATTAATCTTAAAGTTGGACATTAGGTTAAATGCCTTGAGCTCTGCCATGATGTTAGGCAGAGATATCTATCAGGGGGTCAGAGACATAAAACAGCCCATCATCCGCGTAGTTCTGTCGGGCCATCTGTAAAACCTTTGATATCATTATTAAGGCGATCCTATTAAGCAGCGGTTCGAGGGTCAGAGCAAAAATAAGAGGGGACAGAGGGCAACCCTGACGTGTCCCATTACTAATCGGGAAGGCGTCGGACAGTAGTCCATTCACCTTCACTTTGGAAGTCGGAGAGCTATATAGGGAGGATATCCATGCTAGCATATTTGGGCCCAAGCCAAGCCTGGCCAGTACCGTTCTCATATAGGTCCAGTCCACCCTGTCAAATGCCTTCTCAGCATCAGTGGAAAGCAAGAGACAGGAGTGAGATGTCGCCCGTGATTCAACCCAGTGTATCAGCTGGAGTGCTCTGTTGGAATTATCCCTAGCCTCTCTGCCCATAATGAACCCCGTCTGGTCAGGATGAATGACCGTTGGAAGTATCGGCTTTTTGCCAAGATCTTAATGTGGGTATTTAAAAGCGATATGGGCCTATAGTTGCCCGGTAAGGTGTGATCCTTTCCATCCTTTGGGAGGACCGTAATGTGCGTCATCAGCGCCTCAGAGGGAATTGCCATGCCAGAGGCTAAGGCCATAAAATATGCACACATGGGGCCAGAGAGTACCTCAGAATACTTTTTATAGTAGGCATTTGTGTATCCATCAGGGCCAGGGCTTTTACCATTGGGAAGGTCTTTCACCACCGCTCGAATTTCGGATATAGAAATGGGAGAATCCAGCTGTACGCCCACTGAGGCCTCCAGCTGCGGGGACTGGGCTTCTGTGAGGTATTGGAGTATTCGGTCAACCCATTGGGAGTCCGTTGCATCGGGCAATGTATCAGGGAGATGGTATAACTGAGCATAATAATCTCGAAAGGAACTAGCAATTTTAGAGGAGTGGACAACTGAGGCCCCCGTCGTGGAGGTGAGTTGATGCACGTGTCCCGAGGCACGTTGGCTTTTAAGGGCTCGTGCCAGCAACCTCCCGCATTTATTACCAAACTCATAAAATTTGTGTGTCAAGTGACGAATGCGCGCCTTAATTTTAGTGTCCAGTAACGTGGCTAGCTCCTGTCTAAGGGTATGTAATTCCGACGCCAAGTCAGGGGTGACCTTTTTCTTATGAGTAAGTTCCGCCGCGCTGATTTTGGCCAATAAGGCTTGCAGTTCACCCTCCCTGGCCTTCTTCAGTCTCGCCCCCTGGGATATCAGCTCCCCTCGAACCACTGCTTTATGTCCCTCCCATACGGATCCCATGCTAACCTCGCCCGGCTTATTCTCCGCGAAATAAAAGGAGATTGTATCTGACACTTGTTTTTGAGCAACCACTTCGTCCAATATGCCATCATTCAGATGCCAGCTCCATGTCCGTGCCTCCATTGACAGAAGATGCAGGGAAACGGAGACCGGCGCGTGATCCGAGATAGTAATAGAACCAATGGATGCGCCCGCTAGGGAGTCCAGGGAGTATTGATCCATCACTAAGAGGTCAATATGGGTATAGACGTTATGCGTGGCTGAAAAATATCTATAATCCCTATCTGTCGGGTGGAGAAGTCTCCAGCAGTCAACCAAGTGGTGCGCCTGTAGGGACTTCCTAAAATGTTTTAGAAAGGCAAATGAGTGAGTTGAGCGGCCCGAGGACGTGTCTATTCGGGGGTCGGGGATAACATTAAAGTCCCCCCCAAGGATGAGCTGGCCATCTTGGAAGGTAGACAGAGACTCCAGGACGGAATCCAGGAAGGTAAGCTGTTTGGTATTCGGGGCATATACAGCCGCAAGAGTGAATCTGCGGTTATAAATGGTGCCTTTTACAAACACAAACCTACCCTCTGGGTCAAGCATTTGATCAGTCATAACAAAGGGACAATGTTTATGAACCGCTATGGCAACCCCCCTGATTTGGGGCGAGAAGAATTACTAAGGTACCAGGTGTTGTATAGGTGGGTGGGAAGGCGGGGGACCGAGTCAGTGCAGAAGTGAGTTTCCTGTAAAAAAATGATGTGTGCCCCCATGCGTTTCATCTCAAGCCACAACTTACTGCGTTTCGAAGGGGATCCCAAGCCACGTACGTTATATGATACGACTTTCAAGGCAGCCATAGTGAGAGATCACAGGGGAGAGCCACCAGGCCGGCGGTAGGAGGGAGAAGAGACCCACAGCACGTCCAAGCCCGCAGCAAAGGATACAGGGAGCATATTGAGCACAAACAGGAGCCTAAAAAACAAACCAAGGTTATGGCAGGTACAATAGACATAAAACATAAAGAACATTGTAAACAAAAACACAAATACAAACAAAGAGCCCAAAGGGCGCAGCAAGGTGCATCTTCTCCACCGGTCGGGGGCCTCCACCCCCCCTCAAGACGAGGAGGCCGTGGAGGCCAGCGAGCAGAGGCATTTCCCAAAGAGGGAACATAACTCCAAAGTGTTGACCTATTGGGGGGAAGTGGTAAAGCACCAGGAGCGAGTCCGCCCGAGAACCCGCGGACAGCAGCAAGGGCGCAGCAAGGTGCATCTTCTCCACCGGTCGGGGGCCTCCACCCCCCCTCAAGACGAGGAGGCCGTGGAGGCCAGCGAGCAGAGGCATTTCCCAAAGAGGGAACATAACTCCAAAGTGTTGACCTATTGGGGGGAAGTGGTAAAGCACCAGGAGCGAGTCCGCCCGAGAACCCGCGGACAGCTAAAAGTGCATAATCTACCCCTGAACTTGGGGCAGAAAGGTGATACGGCAACAGGGGGGGTCAACTAATGTCCACAAACATCACGGAAGCCAATGGCAAACAATACAGCTGTTCAGGCTTCACCCTGTGGGGAGTGAGGAGGGGGTGCAGGGCCAGGGGGCCCCCTTCTGGATCCATGACGGATGCCACAGTTTCGGGCGTGCAGGGAGTATAATGTCCGGTGAAGCCTTCCAATCCGGAATGTCCACCTGAGGCAGTTCAAGGCACTCCAGGAAGCGGGGTAAATCATCTTTGCCTCGTAAGGTAACTTGCCTGCCATCTTTAGTAGCTGAGAGGCTAAACGGGAAACCCCACCGGTAGGGCAGTTGAGCATCTTGTAGAGCCGCCAGCAGGGGCTTGAGAGCCCGACGTTGCATCAAAGTGCATCTGGAGAGATCCGGGAAGAAGGTTAATTTGGCCCCGTCAAAGTCCACATGTCTAACTCCCCTGACCTGATTCATGATGCGTTCCTTAAGCGAGTATTTGTGCAGTTTGCAGATAATGTGTCTGGGCTTATCAGGATCATCAGAGGGGGGTCGCAGAGCTCTGTGGGCCCGGTCTATTTCAAAATGTTCTGGTGCCTGCCGGCCTAGTATTTGCTTAAAGACCCCCTGCAGGGTGGGTATGATATCCCTAGGGCCAGTGGCTTCAGGTAGGCCTCTGATGCGGATGTTAACCCTGCGGCTCCTATTCTCAAAATCGTCCATTTGATCCAGCAAGGTCTCAAGCTTGCGATCCTGCTGTTTGCAATGGTCAGAAAGAGCCTGCAATGTAGGATTCATCTCTTCCCACTGATTCTCCAGGGTCTCCACTCTGTCCCCCAAATGTGCTGTGTCAGCCTGCAAGGCCTCAATGTCCTGTCTCATGGCCTTCTCCACCCTGTGTGCAAACCGCTCCAAATCTGCCTTAGTGGGGAGGGACAGGATGTGGGCACGGATGTCTTTATCTGCCCAGGGGTCTCCTCCAGTCGTGGGCCCCTCCAAACTGTCTGAGCCTGAGGGAGAGGGGGGATGAGGCAGGGTCAGCAAAGGCATGTGTGGGGAGCTGATGGGGGAGGCAGCCCTGGCCACGTGGGTGCCGGGCGCCATCTTTGCAGTACCTGCTGTTCCTCTGCGGGACCCCGAGAAGAAGTCATCCAGGGATTCAGACCGTCCCCGAGGTGTCCGCTGTGGCTGCGGGGATGTCCTGCGCTTTGGAGGCATTGTGTGATAAAGAATTCCCCCCGGGAAGCTGCCGTTTAGGCCTGTGTAGGTGCGGGTCTCACGGAGCTCTCAGAAAGCACGTCCTCACTCGTGCATGCCGCAGCCACGCCCCTGTTTTGTATTATTTTAATTGAATGTATATATATGCCTGTGGGAAATAATATGAAAGCTTTATGTTTGTATAAAAAATTGAATAAAATACATTTAAACAGTTATGATGCTGGCGGCCAACCCGCCTGCACCATAGCAAAAAAAAAAAGTGAATAAAGCAACCAGTACAGTTAAAAAGCCTTATTGTACATTTTAGATGCCATCACTAACAGTATTCTGTATTGAGGCTTGGTCACATTCTCAAAGGGGTGCCAGTGTCTAATCTTTTAGTGTTTGTTCTCCAACTACAGAGCAAATTCTACAAATTGCAAGACAGGTCTGAACTCTCTATGAAACATCATGAACACTGCAAAAATATGCACACCTAATGGCACATGAACAATCAGATTGACCATTGTATCCTGACCTCTGCCCTCAAAAATCCCTCCCTCGAGAATCAAGTAGAATAAGGCCAGCAGTGTAATAAAAGTGCAGGAAAAATTCCAGACTGGGAAGAAAATCTGACAGAATGTTTACAGAAGATGCTGCAAAACATTCATTATTGGAACATAAATACAAAAATTCAATAAAATCTTCAAAAGGACAATGACCATTTTTTCTTTTAAATAGTAAAAAATAGGTGTCATAATGAATAAAAACAATACCATAAAAACCTTGTATATAAACATATAAATATTACAGCTCTAAAAACGACTCTACTAAGCTGGACTGGAATGGACAACCCAAAATACATAATTAGAACATCAATACAAAAACAATACAAAAACAATTCTATGAAATCAACAGAGAAAATTAAAATGATAAATGATAACAAATAGTAATAACTAACTGTTTTAATGAGTGAAAAATAATACAATAAAAAAATACAGTATATAAAATTGTAAATATAAAAACTATTTAAAACTACTCTACTAAGCTTGACTAGGAGGGGCCACCAACAATACATACAACATTATATAAAAACATTAACTTCATACACATAACATGATAAAAGCAGAAAATACACACAAAAAACTGTCAGGGTGGGGCATGCATCTCAATGGCTTCATTTAAACAATATGAATCTAGAAGGTTTCTCTCTAACAAAGTCTTCCGAATTCTTCCCTATGTGAAATAGCTTCAACATCAACTACAGAAACTGTGTGATATTAAAGTTGTGTTATTTTCCATAAAATGCAGAAAAACACAATAATTCATTAAACCATTTATTACATTGCATTTATTCTCACTGAACCTAATTTACAATATCGTCATTGTGTCAATGATATACGTGAACCCACAGGTGCACAAGGCAGTACACAACACGTGAAAAAAAAAACTGTTTCATAGAAAAATTTGTTCTTGTTTTTCTTTTCTTTTTTATCTACCATAATAGCCCAACAAAAGCAAAGTTTAGGATATTTGTTTGGTATTGTTAACCGCAATCGTGTTTTTAAGATACTGAGGTCTCCTGAATACTTTCTAAAGGTTTGCAAGGTAAACATGATTTTAAAAGGAGATCTTGCATTAAAATCTTCCAAATACCAATTGATCCGTAAGGGTTCCTACTCAATCTCAGAAATATATAAACCTCTACTGCAGAAAACTACTCGGTCACTAGCATCTTCATCAGCAGCAAATTGGGGAAAAGATTTTCCTGACCCTGACATAGTGGACAAAATTCTACAAGGCTACAATAAAACCCTACAATTGGTTCCCAACAAATCTTGGAGAGAGACCCTAAGAATCCTCCACCGTGCCTATATCCCTTTTATCCATGATAAAGGCAACCCAGGCGCCGCTACCTGCCCTCTATGTCAACATCCCAAACCCACACTAACCCACTGCTTTTGGTCATGCTCGTACATCTCTGCTTTCTGGGATCAAGTCCTATCATTCATTTATGGTATAACCCTACTTAAACTGCCAAAAGACCCACTACTTCTTATCTTTGGATATTGGGACAAACAACTACTAACATGGTCTCCCTATGCTCGCATCCCAGACAAAGACTGGATCCTGATATGTCTCCTAGTCGCCAGAAAAGCTATTCTAAAGTACTGGACAGCCCCCTGTCAGCCAAAGGTCTCTCTGATCAAACGAGAACTCCTCCACTTGCTATTCAAGGACAAACTCAATACCAATTTTAAACATGAAAAACCCAGACACCGTCTCTACTCCAGATGGCAAGCCTTCATGGTATCAACACTATCCCCTGAGGAACTTGAGAACTTTGAAACCTCCTTCTCATACTATTGGGCCTGTTAACTGAACTCGGGGTCAGTGGCCACCTCCGCCAATTAACACCTGCCTGCAGAACTTTTGAAATCCTCCACACTACTTTGACAGGTTCACCCTACCCCCCCACCTCGCAGGTATCTCAACGATGGTACCCCCCTCCCCCAAGAGCACCCCGCTCTGTTTCTACTTTCTCAGTCTTGGTGTTATTATGCTACATAATTAGTGCAATCCCCCCCCTCCACCCCCCTTACCTTCACAGAAGATCCATTCAGTTATCTCTACACAAATGTTACCTTTCTCATATGCTGTTGTTCAGTACTGATTCTGTTATGAAATCTTCCTAAGTTTTTAAAATCGAGGCAACTTGGCCTGCTTTATGTATTTGTTTCATGAACAAAAAAAATTATTGCATCTTGTTTGCCATATTCTGTAATTTGATTCTGCTCAATAAAATCTATGTAAAAAAATAAATAAAATCTTCCAAATAGAGTCTAGGATGTGGCTAATACTACTTGTCTTAATCTTATTGTGGGTAAAGAAGCAATCACAATAACAATTGTAGTATCAAAATCAAAATATTTCTGAAATGCTGTGTCTCCTTATAACATTTCAAGAAAAAACATTTTGCCCATGAGACTTTTAACCACTTAAGGACCGCCTCTCACCGATATACGTCAGCAGAATGGCACGGCTGGGTACAAGCACGTACAGGTACGTCCTCTTTAAGAAGCATAGCCGTGCGTAGCACGCGCCGCCGCTAGCAGACTCGCGACCCAGTCCTGAGCCCGCGGGACCCATGAACCCGATTGCCGCCGGTGTCCCGCGATTGGGTCACAGAGCTGAAGAACAGGGAGAGGTAAGTGTAAACAAACCTCTCCCTGTGCTTCCTAGTGTGAGTGTCACTGATCGTCTGTTCCCTGTTATAGGGAACGACGATCAGTGACGTCACGCGCCAAGCCACGCCCCCACACAGTAGTAATCACTCCCTAGGAAACACTTAACCACTTCAGTGCCCCCTACAGGTTAACCCCTTCACTGCCAGTGTCATTTTCACAGTAATCAGTGCATTTTTATAGCACTGATCACTGTAAAAATTACAATGGTCCCAAAATGGTGTCAAAAGTGTCCAATGTGTCCGCCATAATGTCACAGTCACGATAAAAATCGCTGATCGCCGCCATTACTAGTAAAAAAAAAAATATTAATAAAAATGCCATAAAACTATCCCCAATTTTGTAGACGCTATAGCTTTTGAGCAAACCAATCAATAAATGCTTATTGCAATTTTTTTACCAAAAATATGTAGAATAATACGTATCGACCTAAACTGAGGAAAAAAAAAATGTTTATATATTTTTTGGGGGATATTTATTATAGCAAAAAGTAAAAAACATTGCATTTTTTTCAAAATTGTCGCTCTATTTTTGTTTATAGTGCAAAAAATCAAAACCGCAGAGGTGATCAAATACCACCAAAAGAAAGCTCAATTTGTGGGAAAAAAAAGGACGTCAATTTTGTTTGGGAGCCACGTCGCACGACCGCGCAATTGTCAGTTAAAGCGACGCAGTGCCGAATCTCAAAAAGGGGCCTGGTCCTTTAGCTACAAAATGGTCCGGGGCTTAAGTGGTTAAAGAGTCACACCTTAAACAATATCTATAAAAATATGAAAAATGTATTTAACATACATTTAAAAACAAATACTGCACAATGGATAAACGTGAATAATGTTACATAGAGATTTCATGAAAAAACATTAAATGTGGGACCCAAAGGTACCATATAGATGGCACCATCGGTCTGGTGCGACTGTGCGACTTGTTCTTGGCGCGTTTCACTAGATGCATTGCGCTTCCTCAGGAGACGCACAGGAAAGTATCTGGAGATAAAAGTAAATCAATGAATACTATGAAAAAGAAAAAAAATATATACTGTAGATTCCAATGTGTACAACTTACAGTTAATGCCAGATGGTGGCCAAATTGGTGATCAAGCTGCAAAATGAATATTGGATTCCTACGTAGCAGTATACATTATGACATATAAATAGTCTACACAAATCATGCCAAGAGGTCCGCTATTCTCCCCCCTGGGAGCTGTGAAGGGGCGGCGAGATGGTGCAAACGGGATGTGCTCACAACTCAGAGTTCCTAGCGGTCATTGTGGAATCCAACAAGGAACAAGAAAACGCCACGCACCTTAAATGTTGATAATACTCTAAGATATAGAGATAGTGGATATAAAGAAACAACAATCAGACAGCAGATAAGTGTCTACGTGTGCAGAGTGGTAATGCTTGGCATGCTTTGGCATGCTTTGTGGAGACTATTTATATGTCATTATGTATACTGCTACATAGGAGTCCAATATTAATGTTGCAGCTTTATCATCAATTTGGTGTGAGCTGGCCAACATCTGGCATTAACTGTAAGTTGTACACATAGGGACCTATATTTATTTTTTTCCTTTTTATTTTTCATAGTATTCATTGATTTACTTTTATCTCCAGATACTTTCCTCTGCGTCTCCTGAGGAAGCGAGATTCATCTTGCGAAACGAGAACAAGTCGCACAGTCGCACCAGACTGGTGGTGGTATCTATATGGTACCTTTGGGTCCCACATTTAATGTTTTTTCATGTGATTTCTATGTAACATTATTTACATTTATCCATTGTGCAGTATTTGTTTTTAAATATATGTTAAATACATTTTTCATATTTTTATAGATATTCTTTGAGGTGTGACTCTTTAAAAGTCCCCTTGGCAAAATGTTTTTTCTTGTGTTGTATATACCAATTTGGGACTGAGACACTACCTCAGCCCATTACACATCAGCTCTACTTTTTTCTTCCTTATAACATACCCCTAAAAACCTTTTCGGAAAAAGTTCCCCTTGTAATAAATAATCCTATTAAAAGAGTTCTGCCTAAGCAAACAAAACTGGCCGAGAGGAATATTTCACATACAACGTGGATGGTGGAAACTTTGAACATGCAAATAGGAATTGCTGGATGTTGGCTTAAAATTAGTTCTTATAATATTAGCATCTTGATCATGGGCCAATTGCACTAAACAACAGAAGAGAGCAACTCTTCATCTGTGACATTTCAGTTTCAATAGTTTTATTGTTTTATTGTTTTCAGCAAAATAGCACATAGAAAAAACATCAGCGATAGGAAATAGAGGACTCATCGGCCTACACCAGGCATCACTAAACAGCGGACACCACAGGCCAGTTCCAGACCGAACCACTGTCCCACCCAGACAGTAGCAGTCCTGCCAGTTCTCTCTCACTGCCTCTGCTGTTGTCACTATCACAACAGAGGGGAGAGTGGGAGGCAGAACCATTCTGTCCATAGAGTGTGAGGCACAGCAGCACTAGACATGTTAGTGAAAGCAATTTTTCAGCTACACTAGCCACTCTATTCTTAGAAGTTATGGCTAGAGAGCATATACATTCGGGTTGAAGTTATTCCAATTACTGGCTGTTGCATAGGCTGACTACTATTAAGGGAGTGAGGATTGTATTTTTATACCTACCTGGTGAATGATAGATTGTGACTCATCTTCACACCTTTTGTGAGTGCAATTCCTTTTATTTATTTTATCATTAGACCCCTTTCACACTGGGGCGGTGTGGGCATTAGCGGTAAAGCGCCACTAGTTTTAGCTGCGCTTTACCGCTGTTATTGTGGCGCTTTTTGGCCACTAGTGGGGTGCTTTTAACCCCTGCTAGCGGCCGAAAAAAGGGTTAATAGCGCTTGTGTTGTGGCGCTGCCTAAGCACTTTGCAATCGCTTCAGCAGCGCTGCTCATTCATTTCAATGGCAGGGGCGGTGGAGGAGTGGTTAATACACTGCTCCCACACCTCCCCAAAGATGCTGCTTTCAGGACTTTTTTTTCCCGTCCTGAAAGTGCACCACCCCAGTGTGAAAGCACTCAGGCTTTCACACTGGGATGGCTTGAGAGGTGCTTTTCAGATGCTTTACAGACGTGTTTTTTAGCTCTAAAATGCCTAAAAAAATCACCCAATGTGAAAGGGGTCTTAATAAATGTCTGATGTCTGCCACCATATGGTAATATCCCTTAACAACTCCGTACATAACATAAATATCCAAACCCCAAATATCAAGCATCTGCAGTTCTGTGGGAATCAATAGTAAATCCCTGCCCAATATAGAGCAGATTTTCAGGACAATATCCCAGTTTTGTTCTACATTGTGTAGGGAAAAAAAACAGTTGTAAAAATATATAAAAAAATACATTTGTAAGGAAAAAACATCCGTAGATCCCAGGCTAAAACAAATGCTGGCCAGAATCATGAAGATCAAAAGAGAGAGTATTAAGGGCAGGATTAAGGAGGTTGAGGGAGAAAAGGAAGTATCAGGGAGAGTACGAGAGGAGCGAGAAACCAGGCGGGTTGTGGGGGAGACAAAAATAGCAATAGAACATTGAGAATGAAAGGGAAGTAAAGAGAAGGGGAAGCAGCCAGAAGAGTTGGATCCTGGGCTCGTCCCTCCCCAGTATGAATTAAGGTCCAACCTGGAAGAAGTACCGTATTTATCGTCGTATACCACGCGCCGGCGTATAACACACACCCCAAGTTTAGGAGCGAACTTTAGGGAAAAAAACTTTTAGGAGCGAAGTTTAAGGAAAAAAAACTTACATTTAAATGCAGCCTTATCAGTGTAATTTGCAGCCTTGTCACAGTGCAGCCTTACCCCAGTGTCCATTGCAGCCTTGTCAGTGCAGCCTTGCCCCAGTGTCCATTGCAGCCTTGTCACAGTGCAGCCTTGCCCCAGTGTCCATTGCAGCCTTGCCCCAGTGCAGCCTTGCCCTAGTGTCCATTGCAGCCTTGTCACAGTGAAGCCTTGCCCCAGTGTCCATTGCAGCCTTGTCACAGTGCAGCCTTGCCCCAGTGTCGCCTTGCCCCCAGTGTCCATTGCAGCCTTCCCCTCAGTGTTCATTGCAGCCTTGCCCCCAGTGTCCATTGCAGCCGTGCGCAAATTTAAAATTGGCTGCCGCGGAGATCGCCGCCGAGACTGGGCGGAGCGGGGTGAACTCCGCCGAGAACGCAGGGAATGCAGGGACTGGGCGGAGCCGAGATACACATAGCCGAGTGTGCTCGGCTCTACTCGGCCCTTCTCGGCTCCGCTCAGAGTCACGCCGAGTCCCGCCCTATGATGGACATAACACAGGTCCAATGGGGCATGGGCATGACTGTGAGCGGAGCCGAGAAAAGCCGAGTACACTCGGCTATGTGTATCTCGGCGGCGATCGCTCCGCTCCGCTCACAGTCAGCGGAGATCGATGGGGATAGGTGTTTTTGGCGTATAACACGCACTCACGATTTTCCCCTGATTTTAAGGGGGAAAAAGTGTGTGTTATACGCCGATAAATACGGTAATTCAGGGTCAGTTGAGGTTTTTTTATGCACCTGGACCAGAACACAATGTAGTTTACTGTGAATATATAAGTGTTCCAGTAGAACCACTTCCAAAGAAAAACTTCTTCAGTGCCTTTAAGGCTCCATGCACACTGGCTTAAAAAACGTTGCTTCTACAAGAGTTTTGTGTTCTGCCTGTAGAAGCAGCTCACTGTTATTATATGTGTTCATGCACATTAGGACGTTAAGAGTAGTGATGAGCCGAACACCCCCGGGTTCGGTTCGCACCAGAACCCGCGAACGGACCGGAAGTTCGAACGAACATTAGAACCCTATTAAATACAATGGATGCGAACGTTCGAATTCTAAAGTGCTAATTATAACAACTATTATGCATGTTATTGTCCTAAAAAGGGTTTGGGAACCCGGGTTCTGCACCAGGGGACATGTATCAATGCAAAAAGAAGTTTTAAAAACGGTCGTTTTTCGGGAGCAGTCATTTTAATGATGCATAAAGTGAAAAAAAAAAGTCAAATATTCCTTTAAATATCGTACCTGGGGGGTGTCTAAAGTATGCCTGTGAAGTGCCACGTGTTTCCCGTGTTTAGAACTGTCCCTGCACAAAATGACACTTCTAAAGGAAAAAAAAGCCATTTAAAACTGCTTGCGGCTTTAATGTAATGTCTGGTCCCGGTAATATGGATGAAATTCTTTAAGAAAAATGGCATAGCTACCCCATGACCCCCCCCCCCCTACCCCAGCCCATTACCAGCCCCTTTGGGTCTTGTATGGATATTAAGGGGAACCCCGCACATAAAATAAAAAAGGCCCTATATACTCTGAACAGCCGTATACAGGCGGTGCATACAAGACAGGGACTGTAGGTTTGTTCTTATGTAGAATCTGTTTGTAATTTTGAACAGGTACATTGTTGAAGTGTAGCTCCAGCCCAAAAATCTATTTTTAAACTTTTTGGAAAACATAGGTAAGGGTTATCACCCCTGTAACATTTGTTTTGCTGTCTGTGCCCCTGTTCAGAACATTTCACCTCACTTTCCGTCCCAATGACAACTGTTTTTGAAATGTGGTGTTTTTCTTGAAACAAGGATTGCTGATAAAGCATCAGTACAGAGGAGACACCTTTCTCCCATATTTATTCTTACAGGAGAGAATTTTCCTTCCTAGTGGTAGATTTCCTCTCACTTCCTGTTGTCTTCTTGCGTTTGCAAGTAGGAGTCGTTTGTAAGTTGGATGTTTGAAAGTAGGGACCTGCCGTATATACTCTGCAGAAATAGGCCCCTTAGTTGTTGGTGTTGGCACAACACTGTAAGCACTCACAGTTACTCTTGGTTGGTGCTGGAACGCCCTGCTGTCAACTATTATATCAGGAATTTTAATTACATATAATTGTTGAACAGTGGTAGTAAAAATTGGGCCTTTGATGGTGGTGCTGGTGCCACAACACTGTAAGCCCTGACAGTTACTCTTGGTGGGTGCAGCAATGGGCCCTGCTGTGAATTATTAGATCAAGAATTGTAATTACATGCCCCTGTTGAACAGGGGCTGAAAAATTGGGCCTTAGGCACTGGTGGCACAACACTGCAACCCCTCACAGATACTGTACTTGGAGCACAGCAATGAGCCCTGTTGCAAAGTATTGCTTCAAAAATTGTAATGACACGCCCCTGTTAAACAGGGGCTGAAAAATTGGGCCTTAGGCACTGGTGGCACAACACTGCAACTCCTCACAGATACTGTACTTGGAGCACAGCAATGAGCCCTGTTGCAAAGTATTGCTTCAAAAATTGTAATTACACGCCCCTGTTAAACAGGGGCTGAAAAATTGGGCGTTAGGCACTGGTGGCGGCACCCATAAACAAAAATGATCTTCCAAGCTATCATCATCAATCGTATCATTGAGGACTCGGAGGAGGAGGATAGCCAGTCAACATAACAGCACAGGCACTCAGCATCAGCATCAGTCTTGAAGGGATGTGACATTTTAAAATCAATTAGTCTGTTATATCAGCATCAGGTGTGTGGTAGCTGGTGGTGATCCAAGACTGGTTCATCTTGATGAAAGTCAGTCGATCAACCGAGTCGGTGGACAGGCGCACCCTGTGATCCGTGACAAATCCTCCAGCAGCACTGAATGTGCGTTCCGAAAGAACGCTGGATGCAGGACAGGCCAGTAGCTCAATTGCATACTGTGCAAGCTCTGGCCAGTGATCCATCCTCAAGACCCAGTAAGCCAGAGGATTTTCGGTGGGGAAGGTGTCCAAGTCTGACCTTGCCCCTAGATATTCCTGCACCATGTTTATCAGACGCTGGCGATGGTTGCTGGAACCAATCATACTTTGGGGCTGCGGACTAAAGAATTGTCTGAACGCATCGGTCAGACGGCCACCTTCCCCACCGCTCCTTCTTTGACTGGCCGAAGCCTCAGCAACTCGTTGTCCAGGACCAGGAGTTTGCAACCTCCCAGTCTCTGGGAACGCGTTGCACAGACCTTTCTGCAAGGCCTCCCGGAGTTGTCTCATCCTCTGCTCCCTCTGCGACGGTAACATAAGGTCCGCAACCTTACCCTTGTACCGTGGATCAAGGAGAGTGGCCAGCCAGTAATGGTCCCTCTCCTTGATCCGAAGAATACGAGGATCCTTCCGCAGACTTTGCAGGATCAGGGAGGCCATGCAGCGTAGGTTTGCTGAGGCATTCGCTCCGGAGTCCTCTGGGTCACTAAGGACGACATGATCCGCAGCCACCTCCTCCCAGCCACGTACAAGTCCACTGGTTTCTTGGGACTGTAAATCATCCCTAAAAGACTGCTGCTGATGATGCTGAGTGCCAGCCTCCACCTCCATGCTGACACAATCCTCCTCCTCCTCCTCCTCCTCCTCCTCCTCTTCCTGTGCGATGGGTGGGACAGAAGGAACACTGTCTGGGTAAAGGGGGCCTTGAGAGGCAAGGAAGTCCTCCTCTTCCTGCCTCTGTTCTGCCTCAAGTGCCCTGTCCATTATTCCACGCAGCGTGTGCTCCAACAGGTGGACAAGAGGTACAGTGTCACTGATGCATGCACTGTCACTGCTCACCATCCTCGTGGCCTCCTCAAATGGTGCCAGGACAGTGCATGCATCCCTGATCATGCCCCACTGGCGTGGAGAAAAAAAACCAAGCTCCCCTGACCCTGTCCTGGTGCCGTAGTCGCACAGGTACTCATTGATGGCCCTCTGCTGCGTGTGCAGCCGCTGCAGCATGGCCAACGTTGAGTTCCACCTGGTGGGCATGTCACATATAAGGCGGTTCTTGGGCAGGTTCAACTCCTTTTGCAGCTCAGCCAGGCGAGCACTGGCATTATAAGATCTGCGGAAATGCACACAGACTTTCCTGGCCTGCCTCAGGACATCCTGTAAGCCCGGGTACCTGCCCAAGAACCGCTGCACCACCAGGTTAAGGACGTGAGCCACACAGGGCACATGGGTCAGTTGTCCCTGTCGGAGGGCGGAGAGGAGGTTGGTGCCATTGTCGCAAACCACCATTCCTGGCTTAAGCTGGCGTGGCGTCAACCACCTCTCGGCCTGGCCCTGCAGAGCAGACAGGACCTCTGCCCCAGTGTGGCTTCTGTCCCCCAAACACACCAGCGCAAGCACGGCATGGCATCTTTTTGCCTGCGTACTTGCGTAGCCCCGTGAACGGCTACGGAGCACCGCTGGTTCATAGGACAAACCACAGGAAGAGGCCATGGAGGAAGAAGAAGAGGAGGGGGTGGAGGAGAGAGGTGTGTCACAACCAGTAGTAGCATTTTGGAGGCGTGGCGGTGGGACAACCTCCAACACTACTGCACCTTGTCCTGAATCCTTCCCAGCTGCCAAAAGAGTGACCCAATGGGCCGTGAAAGAAAGGTAACGTCCCTGTCCATGCCTGCTGGACCATGAGTCAGCGGTAATATGCACCTTACCGCTGACCGCCCTGTCCAGCGAGGCCAAGACATTGCCTTCCACATGCCGGTAGAGAGCCGGAATAGCCTTCCGTGAGAAAAAGTGGCGTTTGGGAACCTGCCACTGAGGAACCGCACATTGCACAAACTCACGGAAGGGGGCCGAGTCTACCAACTGAAAAGGCAGCAGTTGAAGCGCTAGCAATTTAGCCAAGCTAGCATTCAACCGCTGGGCATGTGGATGGCTGGGAGTGAACTTCTTTCGACGGTCCAGCAGCTGGGGCAGGGAAATTTGCCTGCTAGAATCGGACGTCGGTGTACTGCTAGCAGAGTGGGCGCAAGTACTTGGCTGTGACACACCTAATTCTACACCTTCATTCCTCTCAGTGCATGTTTCAGAGAGGACTGAAGTTATAGTGGGGTTGGAGATCCCAGCTGATGCGGTGCAAGGAGAGGTCCGCTTTGTTCTTTGGTGTGGGTCTTTGAGGTAGGCTTGCCAACGAGCTGCATGGCAGGTCAACATATGTCTGGTCAGGCATGTGGTACCCAAGCGGCTGATGTTTTGGCCACGCGATATACGCTTGAGACATATGTTGCAAACAGCAGCTGTGCGATCTGATGCACTAGCCTCAAAAAAGGCCCACACCAAAGAACTTTTTGAATGACGGGCAGAGGCAGCGCCCTGCACAGGCGGAGCTCTGCGGTGTGATTCCGTCGGTGTACTGCCCTTACGCTGGCCACCAAAGGGCATCCTGCCTCGTTGGAGATGTGCCTCCTCCTCATCCTCCTCCTCCTCCTCTCTCCTATTAGGCACCCACGTGGAGTCATTGACCTCATCATCCCCTCCCTCCTCATCACTGGAGCCAATCTGGCAGTATGCTGCAGCTGCTGGAACATGACTGCCAGATTGGTGTCCTTCTTGAGCATCCCCTCTGTCTGCTCTCACGCTACTGCCTTCCTCTAGCTGGGTTTCATCATCAGACCCTTCGAAACGCTGGGCATCCTCCTGGAGCATGTACCCAACACTGTGCTGAAACAGTTCGGGGGACTCCTCAGGAGGAGGACATGGTGGGTCTAGGGAAGGAGTGACTGATGATTTGTCTGACATTGATACCAGGGAAGACGACGCTTTGGCAGCTGCTTTTCCAGTACCCTGAGCCTGGGTGAGAGAGGATGAGGAGGAGGAGGAGGGCTTGGTCATCCACTCTACCAAGTCTTCGGCATGATGTGGCTCAACATGTCCAGCTGCCGAAAAGAAGGACAAGCGTGTCCCATGGCCATGTGCTGATGACAATGCACCGCGTCCACGACCAGCACTGTTGCCCCCAGACACAGAGCCTGCTTGCCCTCTTTTATTGCCTCCTGACTGTCTGCCTCTCCTTGTTTGCCTTCCAGACATTCTAATAGATGGCCTGCAGGGAGATGGGAAAAAAGCAATAAGGGCTACCTTCAGGTGTCCTTCTCTGTCCCTGGAAACAAGGACTTGCAGAGTGAAAGAAAAAAAACACTCTCCCTACCTACAGTTTTCTGTCCCTAGAAAAAATGTTTTTTTTAATCACAATATAGCACAAGGAAAATTAACTCACTGTCCTTACAGGTCCCTGGAAACAAGGACTTGCAGAGTGAAAGAAAAAAAACACTCTCCCTACCTACAGTTTTCTGTCCCTAGAAAAAAATGTTTTTTTTAATCACAATATAGCAAAAGGACAATTCACTCACTGTCCTTCCAGGTCCCTGGAAACAAGGACTTGCAGAGTGAAAGAAACTGACACTGTCCCTACCTAGAGTTTTCTGTCCCTGGAATAAATGTTTTTTTCAGCACAATATAGCACAAGGACAATTAACTCACTGTCCTTACAGGTCCCTGGAAACAAGGACTTGCAGAGTGAAAGAAAAAAAATACTCTCCCTACCTACAGTTTTCTGTCCCTAGAAAAAAATGTTTTTTTTAATCACAATATAGCAAAAGGACAATTCACTCACTGTCCTTCCAGGTCCCTGGAAACAAGGACTTGCAGAGTGAAAGAAACTGACACTGTCCCTACCTAGAGTTTTCTGTCCCTAGAATAAATGTTTTTTTTAATCACAATATAGCAAAAGGACAATTCACTCACTGTCCTTCCAGGTCCCTGGAAACAAGGACTTGCAGAGTGAAAGAAACTGACACTGTCCCTACCTAGAGTTTTCTGTCCCTAGAATAAATGTTTTTTTTAATCACAATATAGCAAAAGGACAATTCACTCACTGTCCTTCCAGGTCCCTGGAAACAAGGACTTGCAGAGTGAAAGAAACTGACACTGTCCCTACCTAGAGTTTTCTGTCCCTGGAATAAATGTTTTTTTCAGCACAATATAGCACAAGGACAATTAACTCACTGTCCTTACAGGTCCCTGGAAACAAGGACTTGCAGAGTGAAAGAAAAAAAATACTCTCCCTACCTACAGTTTTCTGTCCCTAGAAAAAAATGTTTTTTTTAATCACAATATAGCAAAAGGACAATTCACTCACTGTCCTTCCAGGTCCCTGGAAACAAGGACTTGCAGAGTGAAAGAAACTGACACTGTCCCTACCTAGAGTTTTCTGTCCCTAGAATAAATGTTTTTTTTAATCACAATATAGCAAAAGGACAATTCACTCACTGTCCTTCCAGGTCCCTGGAAACAAGGACTTGCAGAGTGAAAGAAACTGACACTGTCCCTACCTAGAGTTTTCTGTCCCTAGAATAAATGTTTTTTTTAATCACAATATAGCAAAAGGACAATTCACTCACTGTCCTTCCAGGTCCCTGGAAACAAGGACTTGCAGAGTGAAAGAAACTGACACTGTCCCTACCTAGAGTTTTCTGTCCCTAGAATAAATGTTTTTTTTAATCACAATATAGCAAAAGGACAATTCACTCACTGTCCTTCCAGGTCCCTGGAAACAAGGACTTGCAGAGTGAAAGAAACTGACACTGTCCCTACCTAGAGTTTTCTGTCCCTGGAATAAATGTTTTTTTCAGCACAATATAGCACAAGGACAATTAACTCACTGTCCTTACAGGTCCCTGGAAACAAGGACTTGCAGAGTGAAAGAAAAAAAATACTCTCCCTACCTACAGTTTTCTGTCCCTAGAAAAAAATGTTTTTTTTAATCACAATATAGCAAAAGGACAATTCACTCACTGTCCTTCCAGGTCCCTGGAAACAAGGACTTGCAGAGTGAAAGAAACTGACACTGTCCCTACCTAGAGTTTTCTGTCCCTAGAATAAATGTTTTTTTTAATCACAATATAGCAAAAGGACAATTCACTCACTGTCCTTCCAGGTCCCTGGAAACAAGGACTTGCAGAGTGAAAGAAACTGACACTGTCCCTACCTAGAGTTTTCTGTCCCTAGAATAAATGTTTTTTTTAATCACAATATAGCAAAAGGACAATTCACTCACTGTCCTTCCAGGTCCCTGGAAACAAGGACTTGCAGAGTGAAAGAAACTGACACTGTCCCTACCTAGAGTTTTCTGTCCCTAGAATAAATGTTTTTTTTAATCACAATATAGCAAAAGGACAATTCACTCACTGTCCTTCCAGGTCCCTGGAAACAAGGACTTGCAGAGTGAAAGAAACTGACACTGTCCCTACCTAGAGTTTTCTGTCCCTAGAATAAATGTTTTTTTTAATCACAATATAGCAAAAGGACAATTCACTCACTGTCCTTCCAGGTCCCTGGAAACAAGGACTTGCAGAGTGAAAGAAACTGACACTGTCCCTACCTAGAGTTTTCTGTCCCTAGAATAAATGTTTTTTTTAATCACAATATAGCAAAAGGACAATTCACTCACTGTCCTTCCAGGTCCCTGGAAACAAGGACTTGCAGAGTGAAAGAAACTGACACTGTCCCTACCTAGAGTTTTCTGTCCCTAGAATAAATGTTTTTTTTAATCACAATATAGCAAAAGGACAATTCACTCACTGTCCTTCCAGGTCCCTGGAAACAAGGACTTGCAGAGTGAAAGAAACTGACACTGTCCCTACCTAGAGTTTTCTGTCCCTAGAATAAATGTTTTTTTTTAAGCACACTATAGCAGAAGCACAAAACACACTGACACTCTCCCTACCTATCCTTCTCTTTCCCTAAACTAAAGGAATCCAGGTTAAGCAAGAAAGAAATAACAGTCACTGTCCCTGCCTATGCTACTCTATCCCTGCTCCGGAACACACTACACTAGGCCGCCGTGCTGGCGGCCTTTTATAGTGTGGGGCGTGTACTAAACACCCTCAGCAATAATTGGCCACAGGCATCCTGCCTGTGGCCAATCATTGCTCTCCTCGCTGCCGGCGCTGTGATTGGCCAAGCATGCGGGGTCACAGTGCATGCTTGGCCAATCACAGCGCCTGGATGACACTGCGATGGCGTAGTGCATTGTGGGCCGTTCGCGTCACTCGAATTTGGCGCGAACGGCCCAAATCGTTCGATCTTCGTCGAACGATCGAACAGCCAATGTTCGAGTCGAACGTATGTTCGACTCGAACACGAAGCTCATCCCTAGTTAAGAGGCATATTTTGAGTTTAACATTTAGAGGCAGAAAAAAAACCCCTCTTATTTGCGTTTCAGATTGGAGCTTGGAGGCAGAAAAAACATAAAACTCTCCTAGACTCATGTAAACTTTGTACAAAAAATGCTCTATATGAGCGTTTTTTACTCCTGAGAGAACAGACGTTTTTTTAAGCCCAGTGTGCATGAAGCCTAATAGTTGAGGAGAGTTCCTCTATACATTAAACCTTGTTGGTGTGTGCAATCCGCTGTGGCAGATTGAAGCCAATATACATGCTCTGGCAGTATTCACCAGGGTACTTAAGAGAAAATTCTTGTATGTCTTCAAAGGCAGCTTGTTATGGCAGAGTAGTTAGAATATGGGAATGTGGGCTTATTAGGGACATTGAAGTCTATGAATTTTAGGAAGAATTCAGGCTATTCCAGAACCCAGAAAGTTTTGAATATGACCAAAAATATTAGGAAAGGTACCCATACCTTCCCCACAATGCCAAAACACTAAGGGTATAGACAAGGAGAAGGATTAAAGGATGCTAGGAACCCTATACTAAGAGTAATAAAGCTGCGCAACTCTTGAATGTATACCACCAAAAAATTATCAAACAGATGGTATACACAGGATGCAATCTCTAATGCTGTATGTTGACAACTGAATAAAGTCCCGACTGATGCCAGACATTCAAATATAAAAACAAAAAAAAGGTGCAATCCTGTATAAAAAATAATAAAAAACGTATAGAGCTATAAAGTCCTGAAATCCAAGATGACAGTATGGTACAGATGCAAATCTTCACATTTGACCACTGGTGACTTCAAACAAAAACACCCTTTGAAAAGTGCCAGATATTCAATAGAAAAGGTTCCACCACCACTAGTTATCACTGCCGCTTACCAGAACGAATGATCCGTACACGGATCAATGCAAACATATGGCTAATCCCCTGCCAGGGTCTCTATATCGCTATCAGCTTCCTCCTGGCCCTTCAGGTCTGGTATGGATATTAAGGGGAACCCTGCGTCAAATTTTAAAAAAAAATGACGTGGGGTTCCCCCCAAATATCCATACCAGACCCTTCAGGCACATTGTTCCCCGACCATTTCACAAAAAAGTGTCAAAAATCCTTTATTAAAAAGAAAATAATTCCAGCGATGTAATCCAGTCTTGATCTCCAGCGATGTAAATCCATTCTCGATCTCCAGCGAGGATACAATGCCGACACGATCCTGCCTCCATGGGAGGCACCCGATGAATGACGCGCTCCAGCCTGACAGCTCTTATATAGCTGAGGGCGGGGCCACCTGTCAGTGTGTCAGTGACCCCGCCCCCTCTGACACAACGGGGAAAGGCCGGGGTTACCCAGTGACATGCACGAGTGACCCCGCCCCCTCTGACGCAACGCCCTCTACAGGGTCTCTGGAATTTATTAAAACATTTTTATTAAAGGCCTTGTCCCAAGCTGTGAAATGGTAGGGGTACAATGTAATCCGTTACCAATTCACATGGGGGGCCGGCATCTGGAGGTCACCTTTGTTAAAGGGGGCTTCCAGATTACGATAAGCCCCCCGCCCTCAGATCCCAACAACCACCGGGCAAGGGTTGTGGGGATGAGGCCCTTGTTCCCATCAACATGGGGACATCCTCCCCATGTTGAGAGCATGTGGCCTGTTACGGTTCAGGAGGGGGGCACTCCCCCTCTTTTCCTGCGGCCTGCAAGGTTGCGTGCTCGGATAAGAGTCTGGTATGGATTTTTGGGGGGAACCCCACGCCATTTTTTTAAAATTTTGGTGCAGGGTTCCCCTTAAAATCCATACCAGACCTGATGGGTCTGGTATAGATTTTGAGGGGGACCCCTACACCATTTTTTTTTATTTGGCGCAGGGTTCCCCTTAATATCCATACCAGACCTGAAGGGCCTGGTAACGGAATTTGGAATTTGGGGAGACCCCGACACATTTTTTATTTTTTTTGGTTCTGGGTTACCCTTAATATTCATACAGACCCAAAGGGCCTGATAATGGACTGGGGGGGAACCCATGTCGTTTTTTTCAATGACTTTTATCTGTATTGCCAGGACCCAACAATTCATTATAGCCGCGAGTAGTTTTAAATGACTTTTTTTCCTTTAGAAATGTCATTTTGTGCAGGGACTTTTCTAAGCATGGGAAACATGTGCTACTTTACAGGCATACTATAGACTCCCCCAGGTACAAAATTTAAAGGAATAATTCATATTTATTGTTTCACTTTAAGCATTATTAAAATCACTGCTCCCTAAAAAACGTCAGTTTTTAAAACTTTTTTTTGCATTGATTCATGTCCCCTGGGGCAGGACCCAGGTCCCCAAACACTTTTTATGACAATAACTTGCATATTAACCTTTAAAATTAGCACTTTCTTCATGTTCGTGTCCCATAGACTTTAATGGTGTTCACGTGTTTGAACAAATTTTTTGCCTGTTCGCATGTTCTGCTGCGAACCAAACCGGGGGGTGTTTGGCTCATCCCTACCCCTGGGGTAAAACAGGAGGGGATTGACTCTAGGCATTCCTCCCTGTTTTACTTCAACCTCTCCCTGCTTTCTTTGTGAATCTTCTCTTTCTTTTCTTTCTCCCTTTTTATCTTTACTTTCTAAAAAAGGTTCTAATAGTTGACCACCATTATGCAACTAAACTGCTTGTTTCTCCACTGTGTAACCTGTTAAATCATGATAAACTATCTTGGAAAAAAAATGTTTTGGCTTAACCACTTAACGACCGCTCACTGTATATGTACGTCGGCAGAATGGCACCGACAGGCACAATCACATACAGTGTACGTGATTGCCTTTGTACAGTTGGGGGGTCCGATCGGACCCCCCTTCTATACAGTGAGCAGTCGTTATCCGTCGGGGAGCGATCCGAGATGAGGGGATGGCCGTTCGATTCCGGCCACCCCCCCGCGATCGCTCCCGGCGAATGAGAAAGCTTCCTCTGCTGTGTAATGTTTACACAGGCAGAGGAAGTGATGTCATCTCTCATGCGGCGCTCACATATACTGAGCGCCGTACAAGAGAAGACACACAGGTTAGTGCACAAACAGCACACTGACACCAGGACACATAGGAACATAAATCGCCCCCCCAGGCCCCCCAGATCACCCCCAAGCCCCCAGTCACAGTGTCACTGATTGCAGTGACCATTTATTTACTGATCACTGCAATCAGTGACATTTGTGACTGTAAAAGTGTCACTACAGTTAGTTTTAGGTCCAGTGTAGCCCCCTAACCCCCCCAATAAAGGTTTAACCCCCTGATCACCCCCCAGATAACCCTTTCACCCCTAGCACGGCCGTCACTAAGCGATCGTTTATCTGATCGCTGTTTTAGTGTCTGTGATGCCGATCGGTGGTCAGTTATTTTTTTTAGGTTCGCCGCAGGTTTTTATAGCGTCGGGTACCCCCATATATTACCTAATAAAGGTTTAACTCCCTTGATCGCCCCCCCAGGGTAACCCTTTCACCCCCTATCACCACTGTCGCTAAGCGATTGTTTTTCTGATCGCTGTCTTATTGTCGGTGATGCCGATAGGTACCCAGTTATATTTTTGGGTTTGCCGCAGGTTTTTATAGCGTCAGGTACCCCCATATATTACCTAATAAAGGTTTAACCCCTTGATCGCCCCCCAGGTAACCCTTTCACCCCCTTTTGCCAGTGTCACTAAGCGATCGTTTTTCTGATCGCTGTATTACTTATGTTGGTGCCGATAGATAGCCAGTTATTTTTTTTAGGTTCGCCACAGGTTTTTATAGCGTCAGCTACCCCCATATATTACCTAATAAAGGTTTAACCCCCTTGATCGCCCCCCAGGTAACCCTTTCACCCCCTATCACCACTGTCGCTAAGCGATCGTTTTTCTGATCGCTGTCTTATTGTCGGTGATGCCGATAGGTAGCCAGTTATTTTTTTTAGGTTCGCCACAGGTTTTTATAGCGTTAGCTACCCCCATATATTACCTAATAAAGGTTTAACCCCCTTGATCGCCCCCCAGGTAACCCTTTCACCCCCTATCACCACTGTCGCTAAGCGATCGTTTTTCTGATCGCTGTCTTATTGTCGGTGATGTCGATAGGTAGCCAGTTATTTTTTTTAGGTTTGCCGCATGTTTTTATAGCGTCAGCTACCCCCATATATTACCTAATAAAGGTTTAACCCCCTTGATCGCCCCCCAGGTAACCCTTTCACCCCCTATCACCACTTTCGCTAAGCGATCATTTTTCTGATCGCTGTCTTATTGTCGGTGATGCCGATAGGTAGCCAGTTATTTTTTTTAGGTTCGCCGCAGGTTTTTATAGCGTCAGGTACCCCCATATATTACCTAATAAAGGTTTAACTCCCTTGATCGCCCCCCAGGTAACCCTTTCACCCCCTATCACCACTGTCGCTAAGCGATTGTTTTTCTGATCGCTGTCTTATTGTCGGTGATGCCGATAGGTACCCAGTTATTTTTTTTAGGTTTGCCGCAGGTTTTTATAGCGTCAGCTACCCCCATATATTACCTAATAAAGGTTTAACCCCCTTGATCGCCCCCCAGGTAACCCTTTCACCCCCTATCACCACTTTCGCTAAGCGATCATTTTTCTGATCGCTGTCTTATTGTCGGTGATGCCGATAGGTAGCCAGTTATTTTTTTTAGGTTCGCCGCAGGTTTTTATAGCGTCAGGTACCCCCATATATTACCTAATAAAGGTTTAACTCCCTTGATCGCCCCCCAGGTAACCCTTTCACCCCCTATCACCACTGTCGCTAAGCGATTGTTTTTCTGATCGCTGTCTTATTGTCGGTGATGCCGATAGGTACCCAGTTATATTTTTGGGTTTGCCGCAGGTTTTTATAGCGTCAGGTACCCCCATATATTACCTAATAAAGGTTTAACCCCTTGATCGCCCCCCAGGTAACCCTTTCACCCCCTTTTGCCAGTGTCACTAAGCGATCGTATTTCTGATCGCTGTATTACTTATGTTGGGGCCGATAGATAGCCAGTTATTTTTTTTAGGTTCGCCACAGGTTTTTATAGCGTCAGCTACCCCCATATATTACCTAATAAAGGTTTAACCCCCTTGATCGCCCCCCAGGTAACCCTTTCACCCCCTATCACCACTGTCGCTAAGCGATCGTTTTTCTGATCGCTGTCTTATTGTCGGTGATGTCGATAGGTAGCCAGTTATTTTTTTTAGGTTCGCCGCAGGTTTTTATAGCGTCAGCTACCCCCATATATTACCTAATAAAGGTTTAACCCCCTTGATCGCCCCCCAGGTAACCCTTTCACCCCCTATCACCACTGTCGCTAAGCGATCGTTTTTCTGATCGCTGTCTTATTGTCGGTGATGCCGATAGGTAGCCAGTTATTTTTTTTAGGTTCGCCGCAGGTTTTATAGCGTCAGGTACCCCCATATATTACCTAATAAAGGTTTAACTCCCTTGATCGCCCCCCAGGTAACCCTTTCACCTCCTTTTGCCAGTGTCACTAAGCGATCGTTTTTCTGATCGCTGTATTACTTATGTTGGTGCCGATAGATAGCCAGTTATTTTTTTTAGGTTCGCCGCAGGTTTTTATAGTGTCAGGTACCCCCATATATTATCTAATAAAGGTTTAACCCCCTTGATCGCCCCCCAGGTAACCCTTTCACCCCCTATCACCACTGTCGCTAAGCAATCGTTTTTCTGATCGCTGTCTTATTGTCGGTGATGTCGATAGGTAGCCATTTATTTTTTTTAGGTTCGCCGCAGGTTTTTATAGCGTCAGCTACCCCCATATATTACCTAATAAAGGTTTAACCCCCTTGAACGCCCCCAGGTAACCCTTTCACCCCCTATCACCACTGTCGCTAAGCGATCGTTTTTCTGATCGCTGTCTTATTGTCGGTGATGCCAATAGGCAGCCAGTTATTTTTTTTAGGTTCGCCGCAGGTTTTTATAGCGTCAGGTACCCCCATATATTACCTAATAAAGGTTTAACCCCCTTGATCGCCCCTCAGGTAACCCTTTCACCCCCTATCACCACTGTCGCTAAGCGATCGTTTTTCTGATCGCTGTCTTATTGTCGGTGATGCCGATAGGTACCCAGTTATTTTTTTTAGGTTCGCCGCAGGTTTTTATAGCGTCAGGTACCCCCATATATTACCTAATAAAGGTTTAACCCCTTGATCAACCCCCCAGGTAACCCTTTCACCCCCTTTTTCCAGTGTCACTAAGCGATCGTTTTTCTGATCGCTGTATTACTTATGTTGGTGCCGATAGATAGCCAGTTATTTTTTTTAGGTTCGCCGCAGGTTTTTATAGTGTCAGGTACCCCCATATATTATCTAATAAAGGTTTTAACCCCCTAATTGCCCCTAGTTTACCCTGCGTCACACCCCAGGCAGCGTCAGGTTAGTGCCAGTAATGCTAACACCCACGCGTGAAGCATACACCTCCCTTAGTGGTATAGTATCTGAACAGATCAATATCTGATCTGATCAGATCTATACTAGTGTCCCCAGCAGTTTAGGGTTCCCAAAAATGCAGTGTTAGCGGGATCAGCCCAGATACCTGCTAGCACCTGCGTTTTGCCCCTCCGTCCAGCCCAGGCCATCCAAGTGCAGTATCGATCGATCACTGTCACTTACAAAACACAACACACATACTGTAACTGCAGCATTTGCAGAGACAGGCCTGATCCCTGCGACTCCAGTGCTGTAGGAGGTGATTTCACCACCACAGTTAAAAAAAAAGCATATATGCCGAAGCATTGGGGCAGCAGGGGCGGAGGAGCGGAGGAGCGATTTTGCTCCTAATGCCTCATACATACGGTCAAAATTCTGACGGAGGCTTGCCCGTGGAAAAGTCCGACCATGTGTGTGCGGCATAATTTTTGCGGGAGGATGCCCCAATGCTTCGGCATATATAAATAGTGCATGTATGCCCATCATTAGAAGTGGGTGGATGAATGGCGGTATTCTAATGGTGGGCATACCCACTGATCAATCTCTTTTTTTTGTTCAGCCAACAGGCTGCATGAAAAAAAAGATTACAATACATGTCCAACAAGGACCAGCAACGTACTGGTATGTTGCTGGACTTTGAATGGTTATACCAGATTGATGCCTGCGGGTTTAGGTATCATCTTGGTATTCTTTTCAGCCAGCGGCCGGCTTTCATGTAAAAGCAATCCTAGCGGCTAATTAGCCTCTGGACTGCTTTTACAAGCTGTGGGAGGGAATGTCCCCCCCCGGATATAAAAAGCGTCATTGGGAAATTGGGAAAGCATTTTATCACACCGATCTTGGTGTGGTCAGATGCTTTGAGGGCAGAGGAAAGATCTAGGGTCTAATAGACCCCAGTTTTTCAAAAAAAGAGTACCTGTCACTACCTATTGCTATCATAGGGGATATTTACATTCCCTGAGATAACAATAAAAATGATAAAAAAAAAAAAATATATGGAAGGAACAGTTTAACCACTTCCCGCCCAGTCAATAGCGAATTGACGTCCGGGAAGTGGTTGCAATATCGATACTGGACGTCATATGACGTCCTGCAGGATATTGCCTTGCGCGCGCCCGCGGGGGCGCGCAGCGCGGTGATCGGGGACGGCATGTGTCCCTCGGACACAGCGCTACCCCGATCACGGTAAACAGCCAATTTCATTGGCTGTTTACCATGTGATCGGCTGTGTCAAAGTCACAGCCAATCACCTGTCAAAACAAACTCGGCGGCGCGCTCCGTGCGCGCCGCCACAGGCTTGCAGAGCGGGGATCGGGGAAGGCGAGTGTCCCTTGGACACAGCGCGTCCCCGATCAGAGTAAACAGCCAATGAATTGGCTGTTTACCACGTGACCGGCTGTGTCCAATCACAGCCGGTCACAAATGTAAACAAACTCCACAGGAGTTACTACCTGATCCCTGCTCTCTCCTCACACACCGATCTGTGAGGAGAGAGAAGAGATCAGTAAGTTAGCTCAGTGTAGTTTGTCTACATAAGTTTACAGTGCACAACACGCCCCCCCCATAAAGAGGACCTGTCACACAGCCCAGCACATCAATCAGCCCAGCCAATCAGCCCATCTGTCAATCAGCCCATCTGTCAATCAGCCCATCTGTCAATCAGCCCATCTGTCAATCAATCAGCCCATCTGTCAATCAATCAGCCCATCTGTCAATCAATCACCCCATCTGTCAATCAATCAACCCATCTGTCAATCAATCAATCAGCCCATCTGTCAATCAATCAGCCCATCTGTCAATCATCTGTCACAGGCCCACCTCCATCGGTACCGCCATTGGCACTGCCACACAGGCTACCAGTACCGCCATCGGTACCAGTACCACCACCAGTACCGCCACCAGGCCCAGCATCTATACTGCCACACAGGCCCGCTACCAGTATCACCACTAGTGCCGCCATCGGTACCACCACCAGTACCACCACCCGTACCACCGTCGGTAGTGCCACCACCACCTGTACCACCACCTGTACCGCCATCGGTACCATCACCACCCATACCACCACCACCTGTACCGCCATCGGTACCACCACCACCTGTACCGCCATCGGTACCACCACCACCCATACCGCCATCGCTACCACCACCACCCATACCGCCACCGGTACCGCCGCCACCACCACCACCCGTACCGCCATCGGTACCACCACCACCTGTACCGCCATTGGTACCACCACCACCCATACCGCCATCGGTACCACCACACAGGCCCACCACTAATACCTCCATCGGTACTACCACACAGACCGCCACCACTACCACCAGCAGTACCATTACACAGGCCCACCAATAAGCACTGCCATAATGTCCCAAAGGGTTTACACACCTGAGGAGGCATATGCCATTCTTGCCATGTCGGATGATGAGAGCAGCGGGGAGCTCCCATTATCCGATTTTGGTTCGGAATACGAGCCAGTGGAGGATAGTGGCTCAGAGTCCGAGTCCCCGGAGGAAACCGTCCCTCCCAAAAGAATGCGATCGGCACCAAGATCAGCACCAAGATCAGCACCAAGATCAGGAGAACTGCCCACCACCAGCAGCGCCATACCCCAGGAAGAGGAGCCCAGTACAAGCAATGGAAATGCACGCCCAACCCGAAGAATCCAGCCCCAATCCTACCTTCCCGATGCCCTGGCAAACCCCTTATGGTTGCCTGCCAACTCAGGATCCGCTATCATCCCCCCTTTCACCGCACAGCCAGGTGTGCAGCCCGACACTACAAATTTTTCTAAATTTGATTATTTTTGTTTATTTTTCCCACAAGATTTGCTGCAGAATATAGTGGATCAAACGAATCTGTATGCATCCCAATTTATTGCTGCCAACCCCAATTCTTCCTACGCCCGCATGTTCCAGTGGCGGCGTCTAACATTGGAGGAATTTAAATTATTTTTGGGCCTTATGTTCAATATGGGGCTTACAAAAAAGAACGAAGTCCATTCATATTGGTCCAAACGCCCCATCCAACACATGCCTATATATTCCGCTGTCATGTCCAGGAAAAGATACGACATGATTATGCGCTTTCTCCACTTCAATGACAATTCACAGTGCCCTCCCCGAGATCATCCCAACTACGACAAATTGTACAAGATACGCCCCCTAATCAATGCCTTTTCCCAGCGATTTGAAGACGTTTTCATCCCAGACCAAAAAATTTGTGTGGACGAGTCCCTCGTACATTTCACCGGCCGACTGCAGTTCAAGCAGTACATACCAAGCAAGAGAGCCAGGTATGGGTTAAAATTAAATAAATTATGTGATCGAGCCACTGGATACGTCTGCAAATTCAGGATCTACGAAGGCAAAGACTCCCAGCTCCAGCCCCGTGATTGCCCCACATATATTGGAACCAGTGGGAAAATTGTCTGGGAGTTGGCATACCCCCTGTTCGGAAAAGGTTACCATTTATATGTTGATAATTATTATACCAGCCTGCCCCTTTTTCGCCACCTTTACAGTAAACAAACCCCGGCCTGCGGTACCTTCAAAAAAAAAAACGGAAGGGATTCCCACAAAATTTATTGACAAAAAAATTGCGACCTGGAGAATCGGCATCCATGAGGAACGAGGAGGTGTTGGCCATGAAGTGGAGGGACAAGAAAGATGTCCACATCCTCTCTACGATCCACAATGACACCATGGTGGAGATCCCAAGAAGACGCGGCTCCATTGTAAAGCCTGAATGTGTCCACGACTACAATTTGTACATGGGGGGTGGATTTAAACGACCAGATGCTACAGCCCTACTTATCAACCAGAAAGTCCCATTATTGGCACAAAAAAGTTGCGTTTCACCTGTTTCACATGGCCCTTTTTAATTCGTTTGTCTGCTACCAAAAAGCAACTCAAAATCATCGACTCCACTACCTCCAATATATCGAAGATATCATCGATAGGATAGGATAGGACACCTCTGCCTGCTACCTGGACCTGTGCTTTGGCTGTGCTCTGGCTGTGCTGACAGTATCTCTGCCTGTGCGAACTATGGACAGTATTCCTGCCTGCTGCCTGGATGATTGCTTTTGCTGTCGCTGACCTCATCCCTGCCTGCTGCCTGGACCGATGCTCTCCTCTGTGGACCACTGCACTTCTAAAACCACAGGTAATCTTTTGTTATTTGGTATGTACCTGCTATGTGTTAGATATATGAAGGGCCTTCAAAAATGTGATCGGTAGTCAGAAAATGATATGTGCAATTAATGCTGCTAGAATGCCTGGAGGTGCTACTTGGATGTTGGGCCTCTGTATGTGGCCAGGCTGTGTAAAAGTCTCAAACATGTGGTATCGCCATACTCAGGAGGAGTAGCAGAATGCATTTTTGGGTGTAATTTTTGCTATGTACATATTATGTGTTAAAAATATCTTATAAATTGACAACTTTGTGTAAAAAAAATGCATTTAAATTTTTTCTCCACATATTCCAAAACCTTCTGGAAAAAAATGAACCATTCAAAAGACTCATAATGCCTCATAGATTATACGTTGGGGTGTGTGCTTTCAAAAATGGGGTCATTTTGTGGAAAATTCTATTGTCCTGGTGCTCCAGGGCCTTCAAAATTGTAATAGGTGGTTGAGAAAGGATATGTGCGATTTATGCTTGTAGAACGCCTGAAAGTGCTACTTCAATGTTGGGCCTCTGTATATGGCCAGGCTGTGTAAAAGTCTCACACATGTGGTATCGCTATACTCAGGAGGAGTAGAAGAATGCATTTTGGGGTGTTATTTTTGCTATGTATATGCTATGCGTTAGAAATATCTTATAAATGGACAACTTTGTGTAAAAAAAATGCATTTTCATTTTTTCTCCACATTTTCCAAAACCTTCTGGAAAAAAATGAACCGTTCAAAAGACTCATAATGCTTCATAGATTATACGTTGGGGTGTGTGCTTTCCAAAATGGGGTCATTTTGTGGAAAATTCCATTGTCCTGGTGCTCCAGGGCCTTCAAAAGTGTAATAGGTGGTTGAGAAAGGATATGTGCGATTTATGCTTGTAGAACGCCTGAAAGTGCTACTTCAATGTTGGGCCTCTGTATATGGCCAGGCTGTGTAAAAGTCTCACACATGTGGTATCGCTATACTCAGGAGGAGTAGCAGAATGCATTTTGGGGTGTCATTTTTGCTATGTATATGCTATGCGTTAGAAATATCTTATAAATAGACAACTTTGTGTAAAAAAAATGCATTTTCATTTTTTCTCCACATTTTCCAAAACCTTCTGGAAAAAAATGAACCGTTCAAAAGACTCATAATGCTTCATAGATTATATGTTGGGGTGTGTGCTTTCCAAAATGGGGTCATTTTGTGGAAAATTCCATTGTCCTGGTGCTCCAGGGCCTTCAAAAGTGTAATAGGTGGTTGAGAAAGGATATGTGCGATTTATGCTTGTAGAACGCCTGAAAGTGCTACTTCAATGTTGGGCCTCTGTATATGGCCAGGCTGTGTAAAAGTCTCACACATGTGGTATCGCTGCACTCAGGAGGAGTAGCAGAATGTATTTTGGGGTGTAGTTGCAATTATGCATATGCTGTGTGAGAGAAAAAAACTGTTAATATGACCAGTTTGTGTAAAAAAAAAAATTAAATTTTCCCAAGAATTGTGGGAAAAAAATACAACTTCAAAAAACTCACCACGCCTCTTAGTAAATACCTTGGACTGTCTACTTTCCAAAAAGGGGTAATTTTGGGGTATTTGTACTTTCCTCGCTTGTTAGTGTCTCAAGAAATGAGATATCCCTTCAGTACATCAGGCGTGATCAGATGTGATAAATTTTCAGTGATTGCCACCATAGTTTGTAGACTCTATAACTTTCACAAAGACCAAATAATATACACTAATTTGGGTTAATTTTACCAAAGATATGTAGCAGTATACATTTTGGCACAAATTTATGAAGAAAAATTACTTATTTGCAAAATTTTACAATAGAAACTAAAAAAAAGTGTTTTTTTTTTAAAAAAATTGCTGTTTTTTTGCTTATATCGCAAAAAATAAAAAACCCAGTGGCGATTAAATACCACCAAAAGAAAGCTCTATTTGTGAGAAGAAAATGATAAAAAATTTGTTTGGATACAGTGTAGCATGACTAAGTAATTGTCATTCAAAGTGTGAGAGTACTGAAAGCTGAAAATTGGTCTGGGCGGGAAGGTGCATAAGTGCATGGTATTGAAGTGGTTAAAAATAAAATAAAAAGCAAAATTAATAATAAAAAAAAAAAACACCCCTGTCCTGCCCTGCTCTTGCGCAATGGCGAACGCAAGCTTCGGTCTGGCGTCATATGTAAACAGCAATTGCACCATGCATGTGAGGTATCACCACGAAGGTCAGATCGAGGGCAGTAATTTTAGCAGTAGACCTCCTTTGTAAATCTAACGTTGTAACCTGTAAAGGCTTTTAAAGGCTTTTAAAAATGTATGTAGTTTGTCGCCAATGTGCGTTTGTGCAAAATTTTAAAGCATGTCGTGTTTGGTATCTATGTACTCGGCCTAAGATCATCTTTTTTATTTCATCAAACATTTGGGCAATATAGTGTGTTTTAGTGCATTAAAATTAAAAAAAGTGTAAAAACGCAAAAAAATGCGTTTGAAAAATCGTTGCGCAAATACTGTGTGGGAATACTGTGTGGGAAAAAAAATGCAACACCCACCATTTTAATCTGTAGGGCCTTTGCTTTAAAAATATATATAATGTTTGGGGGTTCAACATAATTTTCTTGCAAAAAAAAATGTTTTCATGTAAACAAAAAGTGTCAGAAAGGGCTTTGTCTTCAAGTGGTTAGAAGAGTGGATGTAAGCTTCCTAATGTTGTGTATAAAATGCCAGAACAGTTCAAACCCCCCCCCCCAAATGACCCCATTTTGGAAAGTAGACACCCCAAGCTATATACTGAGAGGCATGTCGAGTCCATGGAATATTTTATATGTTGACACAAGTTGCGGAAAAAATAAATAAAAATTTGCACAAAGTTGTTACTAAATGATATATTAATCAAACATGCCAGGGGAATATGTGGAATTACACCCCAAAATACATTCTGTTGCTTCTCCTGAGTACGGGGATACCACATGTGTGAGACTTTTTGGGAGCCTAGCCGCGTACGGGACCCCAAAAACCAAGCACCGCCTTCAGGCTTTCTAAGGGTGTAAATTTTTGATTTCACTTCTCACTGCCTATCACAGTTTCGGAGGCCATGGAATGCCCAGATGGCACAAAACCCCCCCAAATGACCCCATTTTGGAAAGTAGACACCCCAAGTTATTTGCTGAGAGGTATGGTGAGTATGTTGCAGATCTCGCTTTTTGTCACAAAGTTTTGAAATTTAATAAAAAAAATTAAATAAAAAAAAATTATTTTCTTTCTTCATTTTCAAAAACAAATGAGAGCTGTAAAATACTCAACATGTCTCTCAGCAAATAGCTTGGGGTGTCTACTTTCCAAAATGGGGTCATTTGGGTGGGTTTTGTGCTATTTTGGCATTTTATGGCCTTCAAAACTGTGATAGGTAGTGGGGAGTGAAATCAAAAATTTGTGCCCTTAGAAATCCTGAAGGCGGTGCTTGGTTTTCGGGGCCCCGTACGCGGCTAGGCTCCCAAAAAGTCCCACACATGTGGTATCCCCGTACTCAGGAGAAGCAGCAAAATGTATTTTGGGGTGCAATTCCACATATAACCATGGCATGTGTGAGCAATATATCATTTAGTGTCAACTTTTTGTAATTTTTTTTTTTGTCATTATTCAATCACTTGGGACAAGAAAAAAAAAATTCAATGGGCTCAACATGCCTCTCAGCAATTTCCTTGGGGTGTCTACTTTCTAAAATTGGGTCATTTGGGGGGTTTTGTGCTATTTTGGCATTTTATGGCCTTCGAAACTGTGATAGGTAGTGAGGAGTGAAATCAAAAATTTGCGCCCTTAGAAATCCTGAAGGCGGTGCTTGGATTTTGGGGGCCCGTACGCAGCTAGGCTTTCAAAAAGTCCCACACATGTGGTATCCCCATACTCAGGAGAAGCAGAAAAATCTATTCCACATATAACCATGGCATGTGTGAGCAATATATCATTTAGTGACAACTTTTTGTAATTTTTTTTTTTTTTGTCATTATTCAATCACTTGAGACAAAAAAAAAAATATTCAATGGGCTCAACATGCCTCTCAGCAATTTCCTTGGGATGTCTACTTTCCAAAATGGGGTCTTTTGGGGGGGGGGGGGGGGGTTGTACTGCCCTGACATTTTAACACCTCAAGAAATTAGGCAGTCATAAATTAAAAGCTGTGTAAATTCCAGAAAATGTACCCTAGTTTGTAGACGCTATAACTTTTGCGCAAACCAATAAATATACGCTTATTGACATTTTTTTTACTAAAGACATGTGGCTGAATACATTTTGGCCTAAATGTATGACTAAAATTGAGTTTATTCGATTTTTCTTATAACAAAAAGTAGAAAATATCTATTTTTTAAAAAAATTTCAGTCTTTTTCCGTTTATATCGCAAAAAATAAAAATCGCAGAGGCAATCAAATACCATTAACAGAAAGCTCTATTTGTGGGAAGAAAAGGACGCAAATTTTGTTTGGGTACAACATTGCATGTCCGCACAATTTACAGTTAAAGCAGCGCAGTGCAAAATTCTGAAAACACCTCTGGTCCTTTAGCTACAAAATGGTCCGGGGCTTAAGTGGTTAAATACACAAAAAATCTAAAACCCAGTGGTGATTAAATATTTGTGTGGGAAAAAAATATTTGTGTGGGAAAAAAATATTTGTGTTGGAAAAAAATGATAAACATTTTGTTTGGGTACAGTGTAGTATCACTGAGTTATTGTCATTTAAGGTGTGAGAGCACTGAAAGCTGAAAATTGCTCTGGACAGGAAGGGGGTAAAACTGCCCTGTATTGAAGTGGTTAAATAACATGCCTGGGGGAAGCCATTAACCTACCTGCAAAGTGGTAATCTGTACAATGTATATAACCATGGCAGTAATACTGACATTTACAAAGTAAAAAAAAGGCTGTTTAAATTGTTAAACTTTGTTTGTAAACACGCAGCTGGGGTTCTCTTAACCACTTCAGCCCCGGACTATTTGAATGCCCAAAGACCAGAGCACTTTTTGCGTTTTGGCACTGCGTAGCTTTAACTGACAATTGCTCTGTCGTGTGACGTGACTCCCAAACTAAATTGACGTCCTTTTTTTACACAAATAGAGCTTTCTTTTTGTGGTATTTGATCACCTCTGCGATTTTTATATTTTGCGCTATAAACAAAAATATAGCGAAATTTTGAAAAAAAAATTATATTTTTTACTTTTTGCTATAATAAATATCCCCTAAAATATATTAAAAAAAAATCCTCAGTTTAGGCCTATACGTATTCTTCTACAGATTTTTGGTAAAAAAATCTCAATAAGCGTTTATTGATTGGTTTGCGCAAAAGTTATAACGTCTACAAAATAGGGGATAGTTTTATGGCATTTTTATTAATATTTTTTTTACTTGTGATGGCTGCGATCAGCAATTTTTATCAAGACTGCGACATTATGGCGGACACATCGGACACTTTTGGCGCTATTTTGGGACCATTCACATTTATACAGCGATCAGTGCTCTAAAAATGCACTGATTACTGTGTAAATGTGAATGGCAGTAAAGGGGTTAACCACTAGGGGGCTAGGAAGGGGTTAAGTGTGTCCTAGGGAGTGATTCCAACTGTTAGGGGGCGTGGCTTACTGTGACATGACACTGATCGCTGTTTTTGATGAGAGGGAACAGACGATCAGTGTCCTGTCACTAGGCAGAACAGGGAGATGCTTGTTTACACAGGCATCCCCCCATTCTGCAGCTATGTGACACACGATTGCAGGACACTGGCGGACATCGAGTCCGCAGGTCCCGCGGGCACGCTCACGGAGCTTGCGGCAGGGGCACGCACGCGCCCACACAGCGGAAAATTTAAAGGGACGTATATAAACGTCGATTTGCCTGTCCGTGTCATTCTGCTGACATAAAAGTGCGTGAGCCGGTCTTTAAGTGGTTCTTCTATACCAGACCCTTGTTCCCTATGGATTGGTATAGATGTTATACGGGGACCCCACACAAAAAAAAATGGTGCAGAGTTCTCCTTTATAATTCTTACCAGGCTTGTCAGGCCTGGCATACATTTTAAGTAGAATCCCATGCCATGGGATCACCCCAAAATGTTATAGCAGATCCTTCTGGATAGCAATGGATTTTAAGGGAAGCCATTTCAAAAATCAAGAAAAAAAGTGTGGGGTCCCACCAAAATCCATACTAAACCCTTATTCAACCATACAGCCTGACTCGCCGGGAATGTGGGAGGATGAGCATGTGCCTCCCCCCCAAACTATACCAGGCCACATGTCCTCAACCTGTGGGTTACCTTTTAAGAGGGTATCCCCTGAAAAGCACCTTGTCCTCATGTTGTTGAGGATAAGGGCCTTTTCCCCACAACTCTGGCCCATAATTCCTATGATGTAATTGACCAAATATGATCATGTCTGTATTTTGCAAAGAATGCCATCAGAGAGACCATGCCCCCTTGTTTGAAATCAGCTGTAAACTAGCAGAGCTATCATTCATGTGCGAGCAATCTTCAAAAATGGATTGTGTTAGTGGTCATGACTATTGTCATCAGAACAAAAAGTGGTAGGAGATCCAAAATGTTAAGCCGCGTACACACGATCGGTTTTACCAATGAAAACATTCCGATGGATTTTTTTCATCGGACAAACCGATCGTGTATGGGCCCCATTGGTGTCAAAAAGTAGAACATGTTTTAAATTTTTCCGATGGATAAAAAACCAATAGCAAAGTAATATCGTCTGTGGGGAACTTCATCGGATAAAAAACCCACGCATGCTCAGAATCAAGTCGACGCATGCTCAGAAGCATTGAACTTCATTTTTCTCGGCTCATCGGAGTGTTTTATGTCACCACGTTTGAAACGGTCGGTTTTTGACTGATGGTGTGTGGGCAAGACTAAAGAAGACAGTTTCATCGGATTTCCGATGGAAAAAACCATCGGGTTAGAATCCATAGGATATCCAATCGTGTGTACAGGGCTTTATAGTTTTCAATTTAACAAGAAAAATAGAAAATCAGCTAATCAAGACATCTTGTCCTGGTGGCAACTGCCTAGGGAGGTATGTTCCCTTATGCTAGAGAAATCTCCCCTCACCTCCTGTGGTGACTCTGTGGCAGGAAGTGAGAGAAAGTTTCCCAATGGGACACAGAATGCAATAAAAAAAACTGACAACATTTTTTTATGCCTCAAACCATTCATGTATATGATTGGCAAGAAGTCAATCTGTTCCAAAAGTTACACAAAGGATTATAGCTTTGAATATTCCTTTCAAGTCTAAGGGAACTGATGCTGCTACTCATAAATGAAACTGCAATTTCAAAATCATGCACAGCTTCCTACTCATTATGCTGTCAGTGAGTCACCCCTCTGTCAGGTGGGAAGTGATCTGTTTTCAATGTGCATTTTTTTTTCCCAACTTTTTTCTTCAGCTCCTATGTTAAATATTAAAGTTTTCAAATGTAAAGCAGCATTAAAGTTCAAGTGCTGATAAAGGTATGGTCACGTGGCTATCTTTAAATTTGTCTGTCTTTGAAAAAAAGTTACTTCCCAGTAAATTATCAAGAAATAACATCTTAAAAAAAAACTATTAACTAGCACAGAGGCAGATGGATATTGAAGGGATTTGAAATTCATGTTTTGTGTGTTTAGAAAGAATTACAAAAATAGTAAGATACAGCAGTATATAAATACTGTAGATCCACTAATAATAGATACTTGTGTATGTTTTTGTGTTTTGATTTCAATGTTATGTTTGTGTATATGTTGTTGTGGTAGTATAAAAAAAGAAATAAAGATAAAATCTTATTAAAAAAATAATAATAGATACTTGTGGGTGTAAGGTGTAGAGCTTTTCAGACTCATGTGGTTAAATGAGACTTGGGCTGCCAAACCATGTGTCTTTTTGGTAGGTTGTCAGGGTTATTTTTTTTTGCTTTGTGATAGTATAGAACTATCAGAATCCTATGCAAAAAGTTGATATTAGAGGAAAAAGCGTGATGACATTTCAGATGGTGATAAATTACCCTCTGCATAGTATTTTTATACATCAACATATAGTATTATTATGGTCCAATTTTTCTTGACCCTGTATTTAAATCAAAAGCTCCCCTTTCCCATTTCCCAATACAGTAATACCTTGGGTTACGAGTAACGCGGTATGCAAGCATTTTGAAAGACGAGCAACATTTTAATTTTTTTTTGTCTTGATATACAAGCGCTGTCTTGATATACGAGCAGTAGTTTTACTGTAAAAAAAATAATAATTAGACTCACAACGTTAAGGAGTCTGGTGTTCATCCACGTAAAGCCACTGTGTATATGTACAATAAAGCTGTCGCAGACACCCAGAGACACTCCCAGCTGGGTGGGACGGCGTAACGTGCGTTCGTAGCACCCGGAAGTGATGTCAACAGTTCCTGAGTGTCTCTGAGTCCTTCAGGAAGCGCTGGGAGCCACCATCGCCCCCGAACCTCTGGCCACATATAGCGCTGTATAGTGTAAACCAGCGGCTTTACTGTACATATACACAGCAGCTTTACATGAATGAGCTCCAGACTCCTTAACATTATGAGTGTAATTTTTTTTTTCTTACATTAAAACTGTGATTCTTCTCTTTTTTTCCACAGAGGTACAGTAAAGTATTCATATTACAGTACAGTACAGTATTAATATGAGATTTTGCTCATATTTTGATAATTTTTATATGAATAAAAGTTGTGGAATGAATTATCTGAGTCTCCATTTTTTTTTTACGGAAAATTTGCTTTGATATAAGAGCGCTTTGGATTACAAGCATGTTTCTGGGACGAATTATGCCTGCAAACCAAGGTATTACTGTATTCCAATTCTCCTACCTTAACAGTGGCCTGTGTACATAGAAAACACAGAAACAGAAAAGGGCTTCTATTGAAAAACTGTTGGACAAAACAATTGTATACTCTAATGCCGCGTACACACGAAAAAAAATATTGAGAGAGAATGTAACCCTTCCCTATTCTATCCAACGTGGAAAAAATATGTCATTAAATACATTTTAAATATTCCTGAAGCATAGATGTATGTATGCAATATAGTAGTTCCGCAATCCTAAATATTCCTGCTGCTCACTAATACTGTCAAAAATGTCTGAAACAAAAAAAAAAAATCAGCTTGCAGAGAAACATTCCAAAACAAACTTGTGCTGAGATTGTTGCAAATATGTTTACACAACTTTACGTTGCACCGTTCTTATGCATGGAAATTATTTACACTACGTTGGTCTCCAAAGAACAAATAGTTCCAGTTTATTCATCGCTAAAATACTTTGTTTCACAGTAGATCAATTTTCTTTCTTTCCTTTACAACATCTGACATACAGCAGCTGTAAATAGCTTAGAACACTCTGATTAAAAATAGTTTGCCATTTGACCATAATAATAATACAAAGAAGGAAAAAATTGAATAGCTGTTATTTGTAAAATAAGCTAATGTAAATGGTATAGCTCAACAATTCAGTAAGGGTTTGATTTTTCTTGCCAATATTTTATTGATGTGTATCATAAACTAGCAGTCTGTATTGTTGTGTTTTATGTTTCACAACTTGCTTATTGACAGTCATGTCATTAAGCATTGAGATTAAGGCTCATTTGGATATAGTTTCATGCCGTTATTCCAGAATTATAATGCCGGCAGATGCCAACAGTTGGGTAGAAATGTACACGACCCTTTGGAATAGCATTGTTTACATCTTTTTGTACTACCTACTAAAAATCACGTTGGCACCATAATCTGTTTCCATGATAATTTCTTTGCAAAGCCAGTTGACTACTCAGTATACCCAGGTGTCCATCTACTATCCTTTGGCAGTTTCTTCTGTAATGTTTGCCATGAATCCACTAGACCAGCATGATAATATGACAGATTGGATATTTGAGACAATTTAAATCAGTCTACATTAAGAGAGTTAGTAAGTAGTGTTTGCTGAGTTAGACCCAACTGCTGAGAATTACTGGATTGTGTGGGTAGACAGAAATGAAATGTAAAACTTTGACATAGAAGATACTGCTGCATTATAGGTGAAGATTGTGAGCGCTTTGAACTGAAATGTAATGAACACATTCAGTGTGCATTTCAGCTGGTCCACATGCACAAAATACCATACATTGAGGGGGGGGCGTGGCTACCGAGCTACTGCATGGACGTCTGACTGCATAGCTCCGCTCCAGACACGGGAACCACGGTCGAATAGCGCGACACCAGACGCTTCTTTCTCCTCCACATCGCAGCCGAGAGCTTCAGTACGCTTGGGGAATGACCCGAAAGAGGAAAGATCATACTCAGCCCAAGAAACTGGAGGATTTCTTCCCGTCGAGAGGCCGTGGGCCTATCCAAGATGGCGCCGACGGGGGTGATGTCTCGTCATCCTCCTCCAGCGGCGCGCAATCTGCGGCCGCTAGCCCAGGTTCGCCTCTGATCCACACGGGGACACCTCAGCCGGCCTCGACCCCGCTATCCCGCAGCCCAGCGAAATCCAAGCCTCGTCTGGATGGCAACGGTCAGCAGGTGAGCAACAAACACAGTCCCATGGAGGATACGAGGGAGCTGGTCGACCCTTTCACCTCATTCCCCACAACAGGTCACCCTGTATCAGACACTACGCTCAAAGACATGCTTGTCTCCCTCCGCAGCTCTATGCACGCAGACCTGATGCAATGCATGCAGAACTTTAAATCTGACATAGGAGACTTAGCAGGCAGAGTAGACCATGTTGAGGGGAAAATGGGAGAGTTTGCAGCATCCCACAACACTTTGATTGATGCACACGCTGATCACTCAGAGGAACTCTCTTGGCTCAGGGCAAAGGTCGCTGACCTTGAAGATAGGTCAAGGAGGAACAATGTGAAAATTAGAGGGCTACCGGAGTCCATCCTTCCAACCCAACTCCAACAATATGCCCGTGACCTATTGAAACAGTTCCTGCCCTCTGTCCCAGAAGTGGAAAATCAAATTGACCGCATCCATAGATTACCCAAACCATCCCATCTCCCGGATAACATCCCCAGAGATGTCCTGATGAGGGTTCACTTTTACCAGGTGAAGGACCAACTGATGACTGCATTTCGCAAAAATCAGCAATCAAATGCTCAATTCTCAAATATTCAATTGTTTGCAGATCTGTCACAATTCACCATGCAAAAGCGCAAATCCCTCCTATCAGTGACCAAAGCACTCCGCAACCACAACATCCCCTATAGGTGGGGGTACCCAGTTAAACTCACGGTCACACATGAGGGCAAGTCCACAGTTATCATGGATATAGAGGAAGGTCTCTCCTTCCTGCGCACCTTAGATATTCTGCCAGTGAAATCTACAACAGGGTCCTCACCACCACCTAAGCTTGACCCACATTATGAATGGCAAATGGTGTCGAAAAAGAAGAACAACAAAAAACAAATATCTTAATTAACTAGCTCGTACCTTAGTATGAATCAGTTACTTCAAGGTTCCCGGTATGTTCTGGAGTATGTAGCCCTTTGACTCTTTCAAAATGACACCCTCCCGTCAAGTTATGGGAAGCGAGACTTCCCTCTGGTTCTTGTTTGAACTTTCTTTTTACCTTATGCACAAAGAACTGTGTATTGTTGCTTTGTTTCTACCTCCCCCCCCCTCTGTCTTAATCTCTTTGTCCCCCCTTATCCCACCTTCTCAAGCCTGTTCCTGGTTGATCATGCCTCGGAGAATCTGCAATCCTATTCGTCTCAAGAACAACAACACTGCATTTCCACATCACCGCCTGACCCTGGGATCTGGGTTGTCTCGGCTGACAGGAGGTACGTTCATCATATTCGCTTCTTATTAGTATATGGCGCTTAAGATAGTCTCTTTTAACGTGAACGGCCTAAACCACCCGGCCAAGAGGGCCTCGGTCTGGAGAGAAGCTCTCAAACTTCAGGCCGATGTCCTGTGTATTCAAGAGACACACTTCCTCTCAGACAGTCCTCCCTATTTTCGCCACAACCGATTCCCTCATATCTTTTCTGCCTCGGCATCTTCCAAACAGAAGGGTGTCCTTATCGCGGTTAGAGACTCAGTAGCCTTTACATTGTTGGACTCACATGCTGACCCGGAAGGAAGGTACTTCATACTGATAGGTGAATTCAACAACAAGCCCTTCACCTTTGTCAACCTGTACGCTCCGAACTCCCACCAACTTAGATTCCTGAAAAGGTTGTACAGCAAGGTTGCCGAGCTTAGACAAGGGTCTCTGGTTATCTGTGGGGATCACAACCTAACTGTGGATTACGTACTTGACTCTTCCTCTGATTCCAAGCGTCCAATACCCCAACTCCAAAACCTTCTCCACTCAGAAGACCTTTTTGATGTCTGGAGATGCCAACATGGCAATGAAAAAGACTATACCTTCCACTCTACTCGACATAACTCGTATTCAAGAATAGACTTGATCCTTGTTGACAAAATACTCCTGCAGGCGGTGTCCTCCTCCAGCGTCCATGATATCACGTGGTCCGATCACGCACCTGTTTCAATCACGGTGATGGAGGGTCACACCCCTAGTCCTGCTTACATATGGAGGGCCAACTCTTGTGTCTTTGGGATGCCTACACATGTCTCTACTATAACTAGCAAATTGGTCACCTTCTTTGAAGATAATGTAGGCTCGGTTTCGGACCCTGCAGTGTTATGGTGTGCCCATAAGGCATTTGTTAGGGGTATAATATTGCAAATATGTGCGGGGGAAAAGAGGCGGAGGACCCATAGGTTAGAGCAACTCCTTACTGCTATTCAGCAGTTGGAGGCATTGAACAAATCTTCCCCTGATATACAAATTTCCCAACAGCTATCACAGCAGCGTGCGGAACTCAGGTTGTTTCTTATTGAACAACATTCTAAGCACTTTCAGTACTTGAAGTTAAATCACTATGCCTCAGGTAACCGAGCAGGCAAATGTCTAGCCCAAAGGCTTAAAAGCACTAGGGTCAAAACAAAAATCCCGTTCCTACTACACCCAAGTAATCACCAGAAAATACTCAATCCCAAAGAAATAGCTAACTCTTTTGCCGACTACTACTCCTCTCTTTACAATTTACAGGATGACCCTAACACACCCCAACCCACAGGAGAGGCTATTCAGAAATTCCTAGAGAAAATAAACCTTCCCTCCTTGTCTCCAGATCACCTCCTCTCTCTTAATTCACCTATTACAGAGTGTGAAATCAAGGAGGTTATAAAAACACTTCCCTTAGGCAAATCCCCGGGTCCTGATGGACTTCCTAACGACTACTATAGGGCCTTCCTGAGTAATTTAGCACCAACTCTTCAAGAGGTGTTCGGCGCTGCCATGTCCTCTGCCTCCTTTCCTCCAGAGATGCTTAAGGCGTATATTGTCACTATCCCTAAACCTGGGAAAGAACATACTGATCCAGCTAATTTCAGACCTATATCCCTTCTCAACGCTGACGTGAAGATATACGCTAAACTCTTAGCGCGCAGATTAATGCCTATCCTTCCCCTGCTACTGGGCCCGGATCAATCCGGTTTCACCCGGGGCAGACAAACATCGGACGCCACGAGAAGGGTGTTGGGAGTGATTCAATCTGCCAATCTCTGTCGGACGCCTTCCCTGCTCTTATCCTTGGATGCGGAGAAGGCGTTCGACCGGGTACACTGGGGCTACATGTACCAAACCCTACAGAAATTCGGATTCATGGGGCCCATCCTCTCTGCCATATTGGCTCTATACTCCTCCCCTTGTGCCCAGGTCTACACATCTAACATGCTTTCAAATACCTTTTCTATTTCCAACGGTACGAGACAGGGGTGCCCCCTTTCCCCCTCAATCTTTAACCTTCTTATTGAGCCGCTGGCCGAGAGGATCAGGTCCCATCCAGACATTACAGGCTTTCCTATCCAAGGCAAATGCCATGATATTAACCTATTTGCAGATGATATCATTCTGTTCTTGACCGCCCCTTCTGTATCCCTACGTAACGCCCACGAAACTCTCTCTGAATTCAGTGCTGTCTCCTTTTATAAAGTCAATTTCTCAAAATCAGTTATCTTAGATCTAGGCATCCCACTTAATTTGAAAAATCATCTCCAGAATACCTATCCTTACTCTTGGAGCAAATCACATATTACCTACCTAGGTATAAAAATTACCTCAGACCCCTCACGGCTAGCTGAGATTAACTACTCTACCCTGATCAATAAATTAACAGTAGAACTGACGCGTCTTTCCAATGTGGAACTGACTTGGTCGGGGCGCTTGGCGGCGTTTAAAATGTTAATCCTCCCTCAGATACTCTATATATTTCGGACTCTTCCCATTCCTCTATCCCCCATACATATTAAAAAGCTTAACACTCTTCTCTCTCATTTCATTTGGAAAACAAAGAGACCAAGATGCTCCAAAACCCTTCTAGTTAAACACCGCTTAGCAGGAGGGATGGGGTTGGTTGATATCCGAGACTATTATCGTGCCTCCCTCCTAACACAACTTAAGAGTTGGATTAATCCATCGACTCCTTCCATCTGGAGAGACATTGAACAGTCACTCATGCCATCCGCAGACCTGAAATCCCTCCTCTTTGCAGATATGTGGAGACGACTGCCTCTACGTGATCTCCCCCCTACCATCCAGGCCTCCCTACAGGTCTGGAGAGACCTGAGAAGTCTCCAAGTCCCACACACCGACCTGATAGATATCCCTGCTCCTATTGAAATTCTATCTCAGATTGTACCTAATCTCTCCATCAAAAACTGGAAGGACAGAGGTATTAAGGCTATAGATGATCTTTACCAGGATGAGGTCCTTCTCTCCTTCACTGCCCTGCAAAACACATTCTCACTGCCTTCCACAGACCTGTACAAGTACATACAAATCTCCCACTTCCTCAGGTCACTAAGCACACGCAGGCTTCACCTCCCGAAAGTGGTGTGGCGCTTCTATAATACTAGTCCTACCCCCACTAAGGGAATCTCTCTATTCTATAATTTATTTCAACATAAATTGACGTTTATAAAATCTCAACCATTTGAGAAATGGGAGGTAGACTTGGGTCAAACTATTGCTGTCTCCCAGTGGCAACACGCATTTCGATCTCTCTATAAGGCATCTAGATGCGTTAACCATTGGGAACTATCCCAAAAGATAGCACTTCGGTGGTATCTTACTCCCTACAGGCTTTCCAAGTTTGTGTCCCAAAGCTCCCCACTATGCTGGAGGAACTGCGGTGCAACAGGCAACCTACTTCATATGCTATGGGCTTGCAGACACCTGACCAGTTTCTGGAACTCCATTTTCCGTCATATTTCAGGAATTACGGGGGTTCTGACCCGCCCTAATCCCGCCCTAGCCATTTTAAATGTTGGAATTGAAATTTTCCCTCCCGACCACAGAACAGTGATAACTCACATTCTCTTAGCTGCCAGGACGCTAATTGCCAGAAACTGGAAGTCAGACAAAGCACCAAATGTTTCCGAAGTTCTGCTTATTACCCAAACAAACTACGTCTTTGAATCTCTGATGGCCAACAGACTTGGCAATCAACTTAGGTTTAACAAACACTGGGAAATCTGGTCAAACTGGCATAAAAGTCCTTCTTAAAATATACTATGTGACATTCGTTTCAAATGTACCTAAATGAATAATTGTATTGCATGGTCGGTAAATTATAAATTATTACTTGTATTTGATGACCTAGCATGTCCACTACAGATCAACCACCCCCTTCCCCGTCCATTCCCCTTCCTCCTTCTTCCCCCCGCCCTTACTCCCCACTTCCCCCCTCCATCTCCTTCCCCCCCTCTTTCCTTCCCCCCTTCTTATCCTTCTGTTCTTCTTTTCAAAGGCCGTGATGTTTTCACCTCCTTCTGTTGTTATTGAATATGTGCAGTGATCCCCTTTGGGGATTATTACTTCTTTTGCTATGCATATAGTAATATAGACATGTCAAGCAGTGAAAAATTACCCTTTGTTTATTTCCTCTATCTGTATCATCTTGTCTGAAATTCTTTTCAATAAAAATGAATAAAAAAAAAAAAAATACCATACATTGTATATGGCAACTCATGTTGTGCAGAGAATCATATGGATTGTCAACTGTCTACAAAATCAAAGATGATTCATGGAAAAAGTCACAATGATTGTCTAAGAACTCTAATATCTTAAAGTACACCTGTCACAAACCTGGGCAATCCAGACTAAGGTGTCAGTTTAAGAAGCAGTGAAAAAATGGCACTGCTTCATTCTCCAGCATTCTCAGAGGAGATCGTTCTCCTCTGGGTGCCAGTTTATGAAGCTTTGTAGATCGCTTCTCCTTTGGAGGAGTGAAGCGATCTACAAATGAAATTCAATACAAATTCAGCTGCTTTTATCTCTAGAATTACTGTTTGTATTGACAAGTGTTTTTCCTTAAAGGTAACTTTTTTTTGTGTGTTTTTATGTTTCTTTTGAAATGTCAAGGTTTATTATCAAAGCAAATCAACTTATTGAAAGGAAATAGTAGGTATTCTGGATGACCACCCTTCTTGTAGGTACACCAACAGGGCCCTTCAGATATCTGGAGGCACCGAATGAGATACGAGAGGCAGGTTGTGCATTCATAAGGTGACTGATTTATTGTAATTGTCATTCTGCTTACACAAGCTTATTCTATGGAAAGTTACATATTGTGCATAATGAGAAAGAAAAGATAACAATTCCAGGAATCGGCTGACCACAGCCAACCAGACTTCCTGCCTATGTGCCCATAGTTTTATCACAAGACAAGATACTGCAAAACAATATTTTTAACTTAATCAGCAAAATGATAACCTTAAAGGCGCAGTTCGTATATTAGATTACAAAACACAAGGAGGTTTTTACATGATTCTTTCACGTATATGTATGGAGCAACATTGTGTTTCCAGCAGCATGTAGAGCGCAGTGAGACTCACATTAAATTAAAGACATCACAACAAGCTCTGCACCTTGGAACCAACTGGTTATGCCAAGTAGGGGATAGACAAATGATTGGGTCATACATTTATCTGTTTGGGTGTTTAGAGGCTCCTGTTCACTGAGAGCCAAACATTATATTTAAAAGTGGTATTTCTGCTGTATCTATATTTGACAGCTTCCCACTGTCAATGGTTGCGAGGAAGTGGTGGGGCTGGAACCCTCCACCTCCCTACAAACTGCTGATATCATAGACTATTGAGGGTTTGCTTTGTAAATTTGGAGTTCTTTGGAATAGTCACTTTCTTACTTTGTAAATGTCAGTGCTGCCACCTCTATATATGACAGCTTCTTACTGCCAATGGTTGTTAAGGAAGTGGTAGGGGCTTGCACAGGCACCATTGACTTGCATGGCCTGGAACCCCTAACATTATAAGCAAAGAGGTGGGGATTCAAAGATATCACTGGCCATATCTGGGCAATGTTATTGACTTTGTAAATGTCACTTTCTATACAACACTATAAGCGGGCCATCCCTTGGCATGTTTATTAAAGAAAATTGACATTTTTAGGGGTTAGATTTAGCAAATTGTACCCACATTCACTAAGATCTAGGAAAAATTTATTTGCAAGGTACAACTTCCCTTGCAAAGTAAGCAGCCTATTTGCCTTTAGTAAATCAACCCCAAGGAATCAAATCCACTACTCTCTTACTTCAGGCCTACCACAGTGGAATCCAAGATTTGTGCAACCACATGCTGTCAGTGAAGTCACAATCCCAGTAATTCATCCACTCTCAGGTTCCCTCTTTGGTCATGGTAGAAATGTCATGCATGTGGAACTCACTGCAAGCAGAAACAAAGCACACAATGCATGGTATAAAAGATTTAGACATGTGCAGAAGAAAAAAATTGTTAATAATAGAATAAAATAGAAAGATTATAACCATCTCCTGAAATTTGAATAGAATAAAAAAGAATATAACTTAAAACCAATAGAATATAATAGAATAGAAATAATATAACCATTTTCCAAAATTCTATTTGAATTTGAATAGAATAGAAAAGAATAGAGTAGAATAAAATAGAAAATAACACAATAGTATAGAAAAAAACACAACAGAATAGAATAGAAAAGAATGAATATAACCATATTCCTATTCTAATCTATTATTTTATATTCTATTCAAATTCGAATTGATTCTATTTGAAGTTTGGGAAATGCTTATATTCTTTCTATTCTAATCTATTCTATTCTATTGTTTTTTTGCTTATATTCTTTCTTATTTGTTTATTCTATTCTATTATTTTCTATTCTATTCTTGTATTTTATTTTATTTTCTATTCTATTCTTTACTATTCTACTCTTATTTTATGTATTTGAATTAAAATGTATTCTATTTGATATTCGAATTTCAGAAGATGCTTTCTATGTTTTTCTGTTATCGTCTATTCTTTTATTTTCTGTTAAATTCTTTGTTAGCCTATTATTTTTTTTCTATTTTATTCCTTTATTTACTATTCAATTTTGTTCACTTTGGAAATTGGAAAACTATTTGAATTCAAAAAAAAAAATTAATTTGAAAAGTATTTGAATTTGAATTTGAAAAGTTTTCGAATTTGAAAAGTATTCGAAAATGATTTGAAAACAATTCAAATTCAATTCTTTTTTTTCATTATTTTGGATTCATTTTTAATTCGGTTCTGTTGTAATTCGGAAATTTCGGTTACATCCAAAGTTCCAAAAAACAAAAATTATTTCGAATTGCAATTCAGAACAAAACCAACCGCACATGTCTAAAAAGATTTAAGTTTTAATATATTCCTATTTGGACATCTATATCCTTGCCCGGGTTCCACCAGAAAGGTTTTTTTTTTTAAATCCCTGAAGAAGCCTTTTCTGGTGAAACCTTGGTCACAGGGTTGCCAACTTTCAGTAAATTTACGAACAGTTTGTAAAATCCATAATTGTTGCATCTGTCCATGAATGTCAGTTACAGACATGCAGCCTACATGTCCGTAATGCACATTCAAGGACAGATGCAAAAAGTACAGATTTTACAAACTGTTCGTAAATTTACTGAAAGTTGGCAACCCTGCTTGGTCAGCATAGGCTTATGCAGTCTTTACTTTTTGTGCCCCCCAGTTACCACAACTAGATACTTTCAATACAGCAAAATACTAACTATAGCATTAAAGTAACAATGTCTGTGAAAAAATAATTGATACTTGGATCTGAGGTGCTGTGTGCTTAATGAGGTTTTTTTAAGCTTTTTTTCTTCACCCAGTACAAAAAACAGGACCAGAAAAAATGTGTAAACTGTAAACTACTTTTCTTCAAAACATGGCAGTTGCCACATTTCCCTGCTCCAATGTCTTACACAGTCAATTGTGTTAAAAAAATTCACCTAGAAAAAGGTGTATGTATAAAGTGTTCTGAATTTGCTTCACTTTTTGCATGACTATTCTGTATCCGAGAATCAAAAACTGGTACAGCCAGAGACAGCTAAGCAATTAGAATTTTCAGGTAGAGGTCAGTAATAATTGTCTACATATTTCTTTAAGAGCATATTCAACTAACCGAAATGCTTTGTATGAGTTTACCCTAGGATACATAAGCATGATTAATGATTCTGTAATAAAGCCCAAATGAGTGAAAGATTTGTGTACTGAAAACATAATTCTACTGTTTGTTTCATGTGAGTTCCACACATCATCAATCACTATTCACATTGTGAGTAGTAACACAGAGTTCAAGGGCAGGGATGAGCCGAACACCCCCCTGTTCGGTTCGCACCAGAACCTGCGAACAGACAAAATGTTCGTGTAAACTTTAGAACCCTATTAAATACAATGGACTCGAACGTTCGAAATCTAAAGTGTTAATTATAAAGGCTAATATGCAAGTTATTGTCCTAAAAAGTGTTTGGGGACCTGGGTCCTGCCCCAGGGGACATGTATCAATGCAAAAAGAAGTTTTAAAAACGGCCGTTTTTTCGGGAGCAGTGATTTTAATAATGCTTAAAATGAAAAAATAAAAGTGAAATATTCCTTTAAATTTCGTACCTGGGGGGTGTGTATGATATGCATGTAAAGTGGCGCATGTTTCCCGTGCTTAGAACTGTCCCTGCAAAAAATGTCATTTTTGAAAGAAAAAAAAATGCATTTAAAACTGACTCGCGGCTATTAATGAATTGTCGGCTCCCGGCAATACATACAAAAGTCATTGAGAAAAAAAAAAAAAAAAGCGTGGGGGTTCCCCAGAATTCAATTACCAGGCCCTTCAGGTCTGGAATGGATATTAAGGGGAACCCCGCCGCAAATAAAAAAAAAATTGACGTGGGGTTCCCCCAAATATCCATTCCAGGCCCTTCAGATCTGGCATGGATTTTAAGGGGAACTCCACCCCAAATTAAAAAAAAAATGGCGTGGAGTCCCCCCAAAAATCCATACCAGACCCCTTATCCGAGCATGCAACCTGGCCGGCCGCAGGGGAAAAGGGGGGGTGAGAGAGCGGCCCCCCCTCCCTCCTGAACCGTACCAAGCCACATGCCCTCAACATGGGGAGGATGTCCCCATGTTGATGGGGACAAGGGCCTCATCCCCACAACCCTTGCCCGGTGGTTGTGGGGGTCTGCGGGCGGGGGGCTTATCGGAATCTGGAAGACCCCTTTAACAAAAGGGGACCCCCAGATCCCGGCCCCCCCTATGTGAATTGGTAAGGGGTACATTGTACCCCTACCATTTCACGAAGAAAGCGTAAAAAAATGTTTAAAAAAACACACAAACACCTTGAAAAAGTCCTTTATTTAAAAAAAAAAAAAAAAAAACATTCCAGCGGTGAAATCCAGTGTCCCGCGGCGATCCCGATGTCCAGCGCTGTCCGTCATTGGTTGTGCCTGAGCGGACCTGATGGGGAACTCCTTCTCAGTATTTTAAATGTATAGACCCGCCCCTTCTAAAGTTCCCCATCAGGTCCGCTCAGCGGACGAGATGCGGAACATGAGAAGGGGCGGGTCTATACATGTATTACCAAAGTGAGAGCAGTTCCCCATCAGGTCCGCCCCCTCGGTATGTCGGACCCGCCTACGTCATTGGCTTGAGCGGGAAACTTCCTTCACTGTGTAATTTAAATTTACATAGTGAAGGAAGTTCCCCGCTCAAGCCAATGACGTAGGCGGGTCCGACATACCGAGGAGGCGGACCTGATGGGGAACTGCTCTCACTTTGGTAATACATGTATAGACCCGCCCCTTCTCATGTTCCGCATCTGGTCCGCTGAGCGGACCTGATGGGGAACTTTAGAAGGGGCGGGTCTATACATTTAAAATACTGAGAGGGAGTTCCCCATCAGGTCCGCTCAGGCACAACCAATGACGGACAGCGCTGGACATCGGGATCGCCGCGGGACACTGGATTTCACCGCTGGAATGTTTTTTTTTTTTTTTTTTAAATAAAGGACTTTTTCAAGGTGTTTGTGTGTTTTTTTAAACATTTTTTTACGCTTTCTTCGTGAAATGGTAGGGGTACAATGTACCCCTTACCAATTCACATGGGGGGGGCAGGATCTGGGGGTCCTCTTTGTTAAAGGGGTCTTCCAGATTCCGATAAGCCCCCCGCCCGCAGACCCCCACAACCACCGGGCAAGGGTTGTGGGGATGAGGCCCTTGTCCCCATCAACATGGGGACATCCTCCCCATGTTGAGGGCATGTGGCCTGGTACGGTTCAGGAGGGAGGGGGGGCCGCTCTCTCGTCCCCCCCTTTTCCCCTGCGACCGGCCAGGTTGCATGCTCGGATAAGGGGTCTGGTATGGATTTTTAGGGGGACTCCACGCCATTTTTTTTTTAATTTGGGGTGGAGTTCCCCTTAAAATCCATGCCAGATCTGAAGGGCCTGGAATGGATATTTGGGGGAACCCCACGTCAATTTTTTTTTTATTTGCGGCGGGGTTCCCCTTAATATCCATTCCAGACCTGAAGGGCCTGGTAATTGAATTCTGGGGAACCCCCACGCTTTTTTTTTTTTTTTTCTCAATGACTTTTGTATGTATTGCCGGGAGCCGACAATTCATTAATAGCCGCGAGTCAGTTTTAAATGCATTTTTTTCTTTCAAAAATGACACTTTTTGCAGGGACAGTTCTAAGCACGGGAAACATGCGCCACTTCACATGCATATCATACACACCCCCCAGGTACGAAATTTAAAGGAATATTTCACTTTTATTTTTTCATTTTAAGCATTATTAAAATCACTGCTCCCGAAAAAACGGCCGTTTTTAAAACTTCTTTTTGCATTGATACATGTCCCCTGGGGCAGGACCCGGGTCCCCAAACACTTTTTAGGACAATAACTTGCATATAAGCCTTTATAATTAGCACTTTAGATTTCTCCCATAGATTTTTCGAATTTGCCGCGAACACCCCAATTTGTTCGCTGTTCGGCGAACGGGCGAACAGGCAATGTTCGAGTCGAACATGAGTTCGACTCGAACTCGAAGCTCATCCCTATTCAAGGGTCAGTAATAAGTGACACAGAGTACAAGGGTCAGTAATAAGTAACATAGAGTGCAATGGTCAGTAGTAAGTAAGTAACACAGAGTGCAAGGGTCAGTAGTAACTAACACAGAGTGCAGATTACCAGTGGATATAATAGAGCAATATCACGTGTCTGTCTTCATTCCATTGCAGGCATATCATGTGTACTCATTGAGGAGTGGGGAAGACAGCACTGGGGACACCTTATGCTCCTCCCTAGGCATGGGTTTATAAGCCCTCCCCAAAGCCTGACACATATGACAGAGATGACAGCCTCTCTCCATAAGCACACATAGGGGGCTACCACTGGAAGTTCAGGAGATGGACGTGTACTAAGCATCACTTATACCCCATCCAAGGGGTGGACACTAAACTTAGCAGGGTGTGCGGAAAGGGATGAAACTATCATCTATATATGGCAGGGGGTGGGTGAGTTAGTGAGGTGCGTGAATGGGGATAGATTTGCGATCTGCTCACTGGGAGCTTTAGCGCCTCCAGCACAGAATCCACACACACATCCACTTTTGCTGCAAAGTGGTTGTCTTTCACTCACTGTTATGTTTGTCCTTGATGTGCATAGTCAGCTCAGCCAGGGAAGGAAGGTGGAGCCTGCAATTTGGCCACAAATGTGGCAAAAACTTTACTGTCACTTGAATAGATATATGGCAAACTGAACCTGTGCTTCACAGGAGGAGCTTTGATTGCTTTGCACTGATGGGAATGTATTAGGCTCTTCAAAGTGGGAATTGTCTCTGGGAGATTGGGATGAAGTTTAGAACCTTTGCCAGGATTTTATTTCTTTGTCCCTTCTAGAGATTCATCCTCTGTATTTGTTCTGGTGATGACTATTGTCATTGGGGGTGAATATGAGTGAAAATCCAAAACGATGAGCTGTACATAATAGTAACACTCAAAAGAACACAGCATAGGGATTTCAATATCAGCAAGCATTACCAAGAAGTCATATCAAACTAAAGATTACAAAAATATAGATATAATTTTATTTAAATAGATTCGAAACAAGATATGTATTTAAAAAATAAAATTACGTTTTTGTGTGGTATCATAAATAATTAAAAATAAAATGTTATAGAATGTTTATCCAATTTAGATTTAGCCATAAAGTGCATACAAATCATTTGTTGTATACTTTTACACTTATAGTATGTGACATCCACACAGCCTATGCATTTCTCATCCACTTGACCAGGAATATGATGCCATTTTTGAAGTATACTACTTTAACAAAGGCCGCAAAATGGCCAAGATACAGTATAACCATGTGTAAAACACATAAATGTATCAAACACTCAATAAGAATTGTCTATATATATATGAAAAACTCATGCACACATATACAATATAGACCTATACTCTGCTGCCTCTCAAGAGACAGTCTATCACATAAAGAGAAAATGTACTGATCCCCAAAACAGGGTATGGTGGTCAGGCCACAACCCAAAACCCCAGTGGTGATTATTGAAGAGAGAGTGGAGAGGAGCATCCGTATTCCAACACAATGGGTACAGCCCCACGGGAGATAGAGTCAAATAAACTGGAAGAAATAGCATAGAGAAAAAAAAAGGAAGACGTGCGTTGGTGACCTGGAATTACCTGCAAGATATTCCTGCCCAATGGTATACTCTCCACCAAAAGCCCACTGTATTCTGCCATAATCTTAAACCCCACTGTGTCACACCACTTCTTTTTGATCCCCCAAACACTCATTCATTGGAAACGTAATTTCATTTTTTTTGGAGCTCCACTTCCCACCAGTCCACCATGTGCACTCCAGTTTGGATAGCACATCTAGAATGTTTCTTTACAGTCATCTTGCAACTGTTTAAGTACTTTTGTTCAAGCAGCATACTCCAAAAATGCCATTGTAGTACTGATAAAGCAGATGAATTCCACAAAATGCGCAAACTTTGGATGTCACATACAGCAATGATTTATACGCACATGTTTGCTATTTAAATTGGGTGAACTGTCTATAACAGTGATGGCGAACCTTGGAAACCCAAATGTTTTGGAATTACATTTCCCATGATGCTCAACTACACTGCAGAGTACATGAGCATCATGGGAAATGTAGTGCCAAAATATCTGGGGTGCCAAGGTGCGCCATCACTGGTCTATAACATCTTATTTAAAAAAAATTAAGGTACCATGCACAAATATGATTATACTTTTGTCTGATTTTAAATCTATGGCAATAAAATGATATATATATATATATATACATACTGTGAGGGGGTTAGCTCGGCAGCGGGTGTGTGTGACCCCCGGGATGAGCTCCCCACACAAAACAGGCCCAGCAAACGGAGGTTGTGGTTTTCAAAATCAAAAAAAAGGTGCGGTTTATTTTCTATTTACAGTGACAAAACACAGCAAAGCAAAAGAAACATAACCAAAATAAATCCTGGTCAAGTTGACCTCTGACTAAACATACAGGTTTCCTAACTAACAACTGGGATCAGCCTAGTGCTGTCCTAGTCCCTAAGTCCCTGGTTTAGTAAAAGTCCAAACAAATAGCCACACAGGCTTTGCCTCACCGCACAGGGGTTCACTCTCCCTAGACAGTCCACACAGGTCTGGTTCCAGGCATGAGCTAACACCTAATGAATCTGGGAGTTTTTATAGAGGCCTTAAACGAACTGACAGGCTTCAGCTGGCCTCATCAACTCCCTGCCTGCACGACGCCCAGCCCTCTCCCTAGAGGTATGAGTCATCCATGAGCCCACTAGCCTTAGCTGGGCTTATACAACTCTCCACCTAGTTGTATAAGTCGGCGTAAAGCCTGAATCTGGGCGAAATATATCTACCCCCCTGGATGCAACCAGGTGACTTTACCTTCCTGCTGTCACATACCCCCCCCTCTTGTTTTAACCTCGGGGTTGGAACACCAGCAATCAGGCATTCATGTACTCGAGACAAAGCATCCACATTCCCCATTTGAACGCCAGGGCGATGCTTTACTGTGAAGTTGAATTCCTGGAGGGCCAGGAACCACCTATTCACTCTTCTATTTGTTTCCTTGTTTTGAGCCATCCACTTTAACGGAGCGTGATCCGTAACCATGTCAAAGTGCCTACCTAGCAGGTAGTACCGAAGGGAATCTAGAGCCCACTTCACCGCTAAACACTCCTTTTCAACGGTGGCGTAATTTACCTCATGGGACTTCAACTTCCTGCTGAGGTAAATGACTGGGTGCTCTTCCCCGTTCCAGACCTGGGACAATACTGCTCCTAACCCCACATCTGACGCATCACTTTGTACGACAAAGTCTTTAGAGAAGTCGGGTGAGTACAACACTGGCTGGCTACATAAGGCTTGTTTCAAGAATTGGAATGCTGCCTCAGCCTCGGGGGTCCATTTAATCATGACCGACCCTTTCCCCTTCGTCAGGTTGGTTAGGGGCACAGCCTTAGAAGCAAAGTGGGGAATGAATCGCCGATAATACCCAGCGATTCCCAGAAAGGCTCGTACCTGCTTCTTGCTGTTGGGACGTGGCCAACTCTGGATGGCCTCGACTTTGTTGAGTTGGGGTTTTATTACTCCCCTCCCAATGGTGTACCCAAGATATTTGGCCTCCTCCTGCCCAATGGTACACTTCTTGGGGTTAGCCGTAAACCCCGCTTCCCGAACAGAGTCCAGGACTGCTTGCACTTTTGGCAGATGTGAGGCCCAATCTGTGCTATGGACAATTACGTCATCCAGGTAAGCCGCAGCATACTTCCGATGGGGCCTCAGCATCTGGTCCATTTTCCGCTGGAATGTGGCCGGCGCATTCTGTAACCCGAACGGCATTCTTTTATATTGGAACGCCCCGTCTGGGGTTACAAATGCGGTTTTCTCTTTGGCCGACTTGGCCAGGGGGATTTGCCAATACCCTTTTGTGAGGTCAAGAGTCGTCATGTATCGGGCTGTTCCCAGCCGGTCGATCAACTCATCTATACGTGGCATGGGGTAGGTGTCAAATTTTGTAACTTTGTTCAACTGACGAAAATCGTTACAAAATCGCCAGCTCCCATCCGGTTTAGGCACCAACACGATGGGACTAGACCAATCACTTTGGGACTCCTCTATCACCCCTAAGTTCAGCATTTTCTGTACTTCCTCCCGTATTGCCTCCCGTCGAGCCTCTGGGATCCGATAGGGTTTTAACTTCACCCTTTCACCGGGCGGGGTAATGATGTCATGCTCTACCCCAGATGTTTGTCCCGGCAGCTCAGAGAATACCTCCTTGTTGCGAAGCACAAACTCCTTAACCTCCTGTTGTTGGGGTTGTGACAAGGTGGCTGCTATTCCAACCTCAGGAATCACGCAACCAGTTTGAGCTGGTGACCAAGTGTCTGCGACTAGGGACTCTCTATCCCTCCAGGCTTTCAACAGATTAACGTGATAGATCTGTTCGGGCTTTCGCCTTCCTGGTTGTCTGACCTTGTAATTCACTTCGCTCACTTTTTCCATTATCTCGTAGGGGCCTTGCCATTTGGCAAGGAATTTACTTTCAACCGTAGGGACAAGTACCAATATCCTATCCCCCGGGGAAAAGGTACGGGTCTTGGCTCCACGGTTGTACACTCTCTGCTGTGCCAACTGCGCTTGGGCCAAATGTTCCTTCACGATGGGCATTACCTGTGCAATTCGATCTTGCATCAGGGCGACATGCTCAATCACACTCCTGTGGGGAGAACTCTCACTTTCCCAAGTTTCCTTGGCAATATCCAACAGCCCTCTTGGGTGTCTCCCATACAGTAACTCAAAGGGGGAGAATCCCGTAGAGGATTGGGGCACCTCCCTAATAGCAAACATCAAATAAGGAAGTAAACAGTCCCAATCCTTTCCATCTCTATCCACCACTTTCTTCAACATTTGTTTTAGGGTTTTGTTGAATCTTTCAACCAGCCCATCGGTTTGGGGGTGATACACAGACGTACGCAATTGCGTCACTTTGAACAATTTACACAGCTCTTTCATAACCCGGGACATAAAGGGTGTACCTTGGTCCGTAAGCAGTTCTTTACAAATACCCACCCGGCTAAAAACAAGAGATAGCTCTTTGGCTATGGTTTTGGCCGAGGTATTTCGGAGAGGGATCGCTTCTGGATAACGGGTGGCATAGTCCATTATAACTAATATGTACTGGTGCCCCCTAGCGGACTTGATTATAGGACCTACCAAATCCATGGCGATCCTCTCAAACGGGACCTCAATGATGGGTAGAGGGACCAGCGGGCTACGGAAATGTGGCATCGGGGCCAACCTCTGACACACAGGGCAGGAGGAACAATAATTTTCTACGTCCTTCATCACCCCCGGCCAATAGAATCTCTGTAATACCCTCTCTCGGGTTTTCTCTGTCCCCAGATGACCTCCAAGAATGTGCCCATGGGCCAACTCCAACACCAACTTCCTGTAAGGTTTGGGCACCACAAGCTGCTCAACGGTTTCTTCTGCCCTTTTTGCCACCCGATACAGTAGGTCCTTCTCTACGCTGAAGTATGGGTAAGTGCAGGTATTATCTGGGTTCACTAACTCGCCATCTATTTTCACTACGTTTTCCCGTGCCTTTATTAGGGCGGGGTCTTTCAACTGTTCTGTGGCAAAGTTTTCCCTGTGAACCTCAAGATCAGAAAACTCCACAGACGGTAGGTTTTCGTCTGAGGAGGTGGGCTCCTCTCCAGTTTCTTGAGTCTCCCCTGCCAATACTGATAAGGGAAATTCCGGAGAGTCCTCACCACTCTCAGGGGAGTTCTGGCTATCACATTCCTGGTACATAGGGGCACCAGTGAGGGGCTCAGGATCATCCCACAGTTCCCAGAACTTCGGAAAATCCCTTCCCACAATGGCGTCATGCGGTAACTGAGATACTAAGCCCACTGGATGAGAGAGGGTACCTTTGGGGGTCTCGAAACACACTGTAGTCACTGGATACTCTCAGGTGTCCCCATGCACACAAATAACAGCTACCTTGCTATTCCCAGAGACCTCTGTTTTAACTAACTCAGCCTTTATCAGGGTCACAAGGCTACCTGAATCCAGCAATACCACAACATTTCTACCATTAACACACATTTTGCATAAATGTTTCTCAGTTCCTCGAATGGCAGTGCATGCGACTGTCGCACACAGCGACTGACGTCTGCCCGTCAGAAAGTCACACTGCATGGGTTCCTCCACAACCGGGCAATTTGCTGCAATATGTCCCGCTTGCCGGCAGCGGTAGCAAATGATCCTTCTTGCCGCCTCTTGAGCCGCTGATTTCCCAGGCTGTTCTCGCCAAACTTGGGGTAGAGCTCCCACCCTCTCACTCTCTCCACCCTCACCCCTTGGAATCCTCTTATCCGCCCCTGGGGATGGTCTGGTCTTAGGGTGGAAAGTCCGAGTGTCTCTGGAAGAGGCCGTCAGGTTCTCTGTAGCCAAGTATTTCTCCACACGATCCACAAGACCATCGGCCGTCTCTGGGTCTCCATGGCTTACCCACTTTTGGATGGCAGTAGGAAGAGCTCTCAAAAACCGATCCATTACAACACGTTCCACAATCTTTGGTGCGGACAAAGTCTCTGGCTGTAGCCACTTTCTGCTCAGGTGAATGAGATCATACATTTGAGACCTGGGGGGTTTTCCAAGCTGGAATGTCCAGTTATGCACACGCTGAGCCCGGACAGCCTGGGTGACACCCAGCCTTGCCAATATTTCAGCTTTTAGCATCACATAGTCTTTTGCTTGGTTAGGCTCTAGGTCATAGTAAGCTTTCTGCGATTCACCAGTTAACAGAGGAGCCACCAGTCCAGCCCACTGCTCCTCAGGCCACTTTTCTCTTTCAGCGGTCCTTTCAAATGTGGTCAAAAATACCTCTGGATCATCCTCTCCAGTCATTTTTGTCAATAAACGACTCACCCCAAAGGACGCGGTATTAGTGGGACGGCTTTCCTCACTGGTCTGCGGACGTTGCTGCATTACTGCTTCCATCTGTTGTTGTAGTCTCTGCTCTTGCTTCTGCAACAGGTCTATGAAGCGGGCCTCAGATTGCTGCTGGGCTCGTTGCTGAGCCTCCAGACTCTGTTGCAAAGTTGCGTTTGTCTGCTGCTGGGCTGCAAGGCTCCTTTGCAAACCTGCATTTGTCTGCTGTTGATTGGCATTTGCTAGAGCCAGCTGCTTCAGTATCTCCTCCATGCTGGCTTAAAAAAAAACTGCCACTGGTTCTCCACCAACTGTGAGGGGGTTAGCTCGGCAGCGGGTGTGTGTGACCCCCGGGATGAGCTCCCCACACAAAACAGGCCCAGCAAACGGAGGTTGTGGTTTTCAAAATCAAAAAAAAGGTGCGGTTTATTTTCTATTTACAGTGACAAAACACAGCAAAGCAAAAGAAACATAACCAAAATAAATCCTGGTCAAGTTGACCTCTGACTAAACATACAGGTTTCCTAACTAACAACTGGGATCAGCCTAGTGCTGTCCTAGTCCCTAAGTCCCTGGTTTAGTAAAAGTCCAAACAAATAGCCACACAGGCTTTGCCTCACCGCACAGGGGTTCACTCTCCCTAGACAGTCCACACAGGTCTGGTTCCAGGCATGAGCTAACACCTAATGAATCTGGGAGTTTTTATAGAGGCCTTAAACGAACTGACAGGCTTCAGCTGGCCTCATCAACTCCCTGCCTGCACGACGCCCAGCCCTCTCCCTAGAGGTATGAGTCATCCATGAGCCCACTAGCCTTAGCTGGGCTTATACAACTCTCCACCTAGTTGTATAAGTCGGCGTAAAGCCTGAATCTGGGCGAAATATATCTACCCCCCTGGATGCAACCAGGTGACTTTACCTTCCTGCTGTCACAATACATATATATACAGTATCTCACAAAAGTGAGTACACCCCTCACATTTTTGTAAATATTCTATTATATGTTTTTCATGTGACAACACTGAAGAAATTACACTTTACTACAATGTAAAGTAGTGAGCGTACAGCTTGTATAACCGTGTCAATTTGCTGTCCCCTCAAAATAACTTAACACACAGTCATTAATGTCTAAGCCGCTGGCAACAAAAGTGAGTACACCCCTAAGTGAAAATATACAAATTGGGCACAATTAGCCATTTTCCCTCCCCGGTGTCATGTGACTCATTATTGTTAAGGTCTCAGGTGTGAATGGGGAGCAGGTGTTAAAATGGTGTGATCACTCTGAGGCTGGGTTCACACTGGTACGACACGACAGTCGTCCTACTTTTGATCCGACTTTGAAGTCGGACTTCAAGTCGCAGGGCAATGAACAGGGAATCAACTTTGATCCCCGACAATACCAGGCACTGTGTTTGGTATGAATCTTAAGAGGGAACTCCACACCAAATTAAAAAAAAAACAGCAAGGGTTTCCCCTCTAAGAGCATACCAGGCCCTTTGGTCTGGTATGGATTTTAAGGGGAACCAATTACACCAAAAAAACGGTGTGGGGGTCCCCCACTAAAATCCATTCCAGACCCTTATCTGAGCATGCAGCCCGGCCGGTCAGGAAAGGGGGTGGGGACAAGCGAGCGCCCCCCCTCTTGAACCGTACCAGGCTGCATGTCATCAACATGGGGGTGGGTGCTTTGGGGCAGGGGGCCCCACCCCCAAAGCACCTTTTCCCCATGTTGATAAGGACAAGGGCCCCTTCCCGACAACCCTGGCCGTTGGTCGTCGGGGTCTGCGGGTAGGGGGCTTATCGGAATCTGTGTGCCCCCTTTAATAAGGGGACCCCCAGATCCCGGCCCCCACCCTATGTGAATGAGTATGGGGGTGCATTGTACCCCTACCCATTCTTTTTTTTATATAATTCTTAATTTTTTCTATATATCACATACATATATACAAAACCCACCATAACAGGGACAAAATACATCAGATTGTGCACTTATCATGTTTATGTGTTTCTATTTCCAAACGTACAGTAAGTAACCCCATTATTTAATATAAAATAAATAATTTTTTATTTTTTTTAGATTTAAGACCATTTCAGGTTTATTTTATTTTATTTATACTATCTGTGTACCGGTATATGTGTTTATTTTATGTGTGTATGTGTCAACGTTTGTCTCTTGTGTTTGTGAGGTTTCCCTTATCTTCAGTCTCCTTTATATTTCCCTTTGTGAACTAATAAAAACCTGTTCCCTTTTAATCTCTCTCTCCTCCCCCCTCCCCCTCCCTTCCTATGGAGAGAAAGGAGAGGGTAAGAAGGAAGAAAGAGAAAAAAAAAAGGAAAAAGAAAAAACAACATTCATCTAATATTCATATCCATCTAAGATTGTAGTTTGTTTTTCTTACTAAGCATCAAATATACTTTAGAGAGAGGAGTGGGTATTTGCAGCTCATTTTATTTGAGTAAGGCCTCGTACACACGGCCGAGATTCTCGTTGAAAAAAACATGTTGTTTTTTTCGACAAGATTCTTGGACAAGAAACTTGTCCCGGCCGAGTGTACACACGCTCGTTTCAAAGAACCCGCGGTTCTTTGAATGGAGCGTACGCGGTGACGTCATCGACTACGCCGAGCATGCGCTCGTCACATTCGATGCCGTCGCCGCCATCTTGGTATACCCTACGTATGCCTAGGAAGCTACCGCGCATGCGTCGAATTCATTTCGAACATGCGCGGGCTTCCGGGAGGACAGGTAAGTGTACACACACTCACTTTTCTCGTCGAGAAACATGCCGAGGAGAATCTCAACGAGAAAATAGAGAGCAGGTTCTCTATTTTCTCGTCGAGGTTTCTTGTCGGTTTTCTCGACGAGAAACCCGATAGCAGCGTACACACGACCGATTTACTCGGCAAGACCTCTCTGCCAGCAAGTTTCTTGCTGGTTCTTGCCGAGAAAATCGGTCGTGTGTACGAGGCCGAAGAGGGAGAAAATAGAGCTCCCTCCTTTGCTCTCCTTATATCTGTGGGGAATAGTGTTCCCAATCTGCCCATATATTATTAAATTCATCATGTTTGTCTCTTTTTTTTTAAATCCTTTTATTTTTCATTTGCTCAATCCATACATGTGATTTGTGCATTTAGTCTTACACATTGATATATAAACAAAAACATATTAAAATTCCTGTCCATACAAAAACAAAAACAAAAAACCTAATCAATTTACAGTACAACAGTGACGTTTTAATTTTTCCCTTTTACTCCCCCCCCCCCCGCCCAACCCTTTGAATCTTAACAACCTGGGTCTTTTCTCCTGTTCGCAAACTCTCCCAAATCGAATGCATTGTCATTAGCGCATTTAACTTATAATTCCCCCCCCCCAACCGCCCCATAGGTTTCTACCTCAGGAGCCTATCCTTTGCCAGTTGCAATGGCACAAGGCTAGGATCCTCCAGCCATGGTTGCCATATAAGATTGAATTTATCCACTGCCTTTCTACATTTGTAGGCGAGCCGTTCTCTTAAAAGCAAGGAATTGACATACGCAATCCACTGCTTCCCTGTGGGAACCGTCTCTGCCATCCAATATCGCGCTATTAGCTTTCTAGCCAGGTACATCAATCTTATTATCATATAGTACCTTCCTTGTGGGAACTTTTCAGCTTCAATCGCCCCAAGCAGGTACACCAAAGGGTCCAAGGGTATTGGTACCTGGGCCACTCTTGTGATGTTCTGGGAAACCTCCTCCCAGTATCTGTGGAGTTTTGGGCACCTCCAAATTAGATGTATAAAGTCCCCTTGCTGTACTTTGCACTTTGGGCACAAGGGGGAGTCCCTTCCTCCCCACTTGTAAAGCTGTACTGGTGTTCTATAGGCCCTATGCAGAATAAATAATTGTGATAATTTGTGGGACGCTGATACAGATACCGCCGGAATAGAGTCCAACGCCATATCCCACTGGTCCCCATCTATATCTCCGATGTCTTCTGCCCATTTACTACGACATCTAAGGGAGGTATAGTCCTGTATTGAGGATAGTAATTCCGCATATGTTTTTGATATTAGTCCTCTCCAGGTATCCGCCTGGAGGATCTCCATCAGCAGACGTGACGATGATATTACTAAGGATTGTGTCATTTGCTGTGCCTGCAGAGCATGCCGAAGCTGAAGATATTGATAAAAGCCCCTTGGGGCTAACTGGAATTCCTGGCACATCTGTTCGTATGTTTTTAACACTTCTCCCTCGTACAGTTGCGAAAAAAAACAAATCCCTCTCTCTTTCCAGGAGGTAAAGCCCTCTAGGTCCTGTAACTCTGGGTATCTAGGGTTTTGCCATATCGGGGTAAAGGGCAGTGGGCCCCTTAACCTCAAAGCCTTCCGGATCTCCCCCCAGACCTTTTTAAGGAGAATACCCGTAGGTGCAGAGTGTGGTATACTAGGCAAGTCCATCTCCAAATGAGATGCTGCCTTTAGTGTAGGAGCCACCGTAGTCACCAGGATACTTGTAGGATCCTCTTTTTCTTCCCTGCCCCATCCCGCCAACTGCTGGAACTGTGAGGCCAGAAAATACATTTTGGGGTGGGGTACTGCCAATCCCCCCCTGTCCTTACTATATTGCAGGGTGGTTAAGCTTATCCTGGCTATCTTTTTTTTCCATATCAAATCCCGCATCAGGGTATCTATTCGTTTGAACCATTTATTTGGGATCCACATAGGGGAGTTGTGAAAAACATATAATAACTGTGGGGCCCATACCATTTTTATAAAATTCGCCCGTCCCACCACTGACAGAGGGAGCTTGCACCAGCTATTGCATTTCCCTCTCTGTCTTTCCAGTAGTGGGCCCAGATTCAGCTGAAAATATTCCGCTGGATCCGGGGATACCACTACCCCCAAATATTTAAAGTTCTTGGTTATGGCGATCTGCTCCGCACCAGCTGGTAGTGGTTCTGTCAACGGATCTATGGGCATTATTGTTGATTTAGACCAGTTTATAGTGAAACCTGAAAAACCTCCGAAATCTCCTATGATACCCATCACTGTTTGCAACGATGCGGCCGTATCCCCCAGATAAATAAGTGCATCATCCGCATATAAGGAGATTTTTTCCTCCCTTTGACCCCTACGAAATCCGACCACCTCCGACGCAGTACGAATCAAGATAGCCAGGGGTTTGACCGCCAAAGCAAACAGCAGTGGGGATAACGGACACCCCTGCCTGGTACCTCTATGTACCTCAAATGAGGAAGAAAGATTGTTATTGATACGGAGTCTGGCTCTCGGTTTGGAGTAAAGCACCTTCACCCATGTTATGAATTTTTTCCCCAATCCAAATCTTGTCAGGATTTCCAGGAGGTAGGGCCACTCCACACTATCGAATGCTTTAGCAGCATCCAGCGACAGAATGGCCCTACCCCCTGGGTTATCCACCGGCACCTGTAAATTTAAGTACAGCCGTCGTATATTATCTGCCGTTGAACGTGTTGGTATAAATCCAGATTGATCTCTATGGATCAGCTTATCAATCACCTTGGATAGTCTCGTAGCCAGAACTCTAGCCAAAAGCTTGAAATCCGTATTCAATAAAGAGATCGGGCGATAAGAGTCTAGCTGGAGCTTGTCTTTGCCTGGCTTGGGGAGTACTATTATTATAGCTTCTTGCATACTTTCTGGCAGGCTACCTGTCTCCGCTGCCTCTGATGATATGGCCTCCAGTAAGGGTGGAAGAAGAATCTCTCCATACTGGGAGTACACCTCCACCGGTAATCCATCCGAGCCTGGGGACTTATGGTGCGGGGCTTCATCTAGGGAATCTTTCAATTCTGTCAATGTAATAGGGAGGTTTAACATCTCCCTATCTACCTCTGACAGTTGGGGGAACAGGCAAGTTCGCAAAAACCGGGCCAGTTCTGACTCCGTATAATTAGTTTTAGAGGAATATAAATCCCTATAAAACTGATGGAAGTCATCTAAGATTTCAGAGCCAAGAGTGTGTGTTTCCCCAGACCCCACTCTTATAGCCTGAATGCCAGAAGAGTCCCGCTGTTCCCTAGCCACCAAGGCAAGAAGATGACCCGTTTTTTCCCCTTCCTCAAAATAACTCTGCTGATGGAAATATCTCCTCTTCTCTGCTGCTGTTAACAAAACAGAGTTGTATAAAGATTGCGCCTCATTCCAGGAGTCATGATTAGCTTGGGAGGGCTCTGCTACCAGTGCCTGTTCTCTAGCTTTCATTTCATCTCGTACTTTGTTCTCCCATTTCCTAGAGCCTTTTTTAATACCTGTAATTTCTCTAATGAGACGTCCCCTCAAGAAAGCTTTAAGTGAGTCCCATACAACCGCTGCACTAGCCGATCCCCTGTTAAAATATAGGAATTCCTGCAATGCCCCCACGGTCTCATCTGGGGACGGGAACAGGGTCAGCCAAAAAGGGTTCACTTTCCACAATGTGCGGCCCGATGTAGCAGTAATATCTAGCTGTACCCAAAATGGAGAGTGATCTGACAATAATCTTGGCTCATAGGCGGAGTCCCTTACCCTCTGCATTAAAACCTTGTTTCCTAGACCCATGTCGATCCGGGAGAGTTCACCATGTGAAGCAGAATGGCACGAATAGCATCTCTCCCCATCATGTCTCTCCCGCCAGACATCGTGTAGTCCCAATTCAGAGAGCAAGGAGGCAAAGGCTGTCCTACCTACTGTGGACCTTGCCCCTCTAGAAACCAGTTGCATTCTATCCAGTCCTGGATCTAGGGTATTATTATAATCCCCCAACGCTAGCACCGGGACCTCTGGGAATAATGCCATAAGTTGCGCCAACTTTCTAAGAGGTGCCTCCGAAAATGGCGGAGGAATATAAATCGCAGCAACAATACATAGTAACCTGTTAAGCTTACACAGCAAAAAGACGTATCTGCCCTCTCTGTCCACCTGTTGCTGAATGCATTCAAAGGGGACATTAACAGACACCAGAATACTGACTCCCCTGGAGTAAGAGGAGTACATGGAATAATATTGCGTCGGGTATTTTCGTGAACGCAACAGGTGGACAGATTCAGGTCGCATGTGTGTTTCCTGGAGACAAATTATCTGCGGTTGCAATCTACCGAAGTATTTAAACATTTCATCTCTCTTGACCTTATCCCCCAACCCCCTGACATTCCATGTCATAAGTAATATGCCCATTTTATTTACGTTGGCCATTGAAAAAAACGAGGTAGTACTTGTGCAAATAAAAAAAATGCTCCTCTAAATAAATTACCATCAAACCCAGAATATATATACCTATATAAAATTAACCTAATATTGGCAGTGTTACCCAAAAGACCTGTTTGTCTCTAATCTTATGCACCCATCTCTCTGCCTCCATTATTATGTTAACTTATTTTTTCCAATCTAAAAGGGAGGGGCATGTGGTCTGTTTCCAATGCCTATGTATTAGCATTTTAGCTGTGTTTAATAGGTGTGGTAAGACACTTTTTTATGGCTATTTGTAGATCCTGGTATCCCGTGAAATAGAAATTGTATAGGTGATTGTTCTATAGGTTGACTGGTCATCTTCTTTACCCATGGTGCTATTTCTTCCCAGAATGGTCTGATCTTTATGCAGGACCACCATATATGGAGGAATGGTCCTTTTTCTTTACATCCCCTCCAGCAGCTTCCGTCTGCTGTAGGATATATTTGAGCTAATCGGGCTGGAGTCCGATACCATTTGACCATGAACTTATATGACATTTCTTAGATCAGAGAGTTTATAGAAGTTGTATACGTTGATTATATTAATTTTTTAATTTGTATTGATGTAAATGTATAATTTAGCTCTTTTTCCCAATCCCTAATAAAATAAGGAATTGTACTTTTCTGTTCACTAAAGCCCTGTACACACGATCGGTTTTACCGATGAAAACAGTCCGATGGACTTTTTTCATCTGGCAAACCGATCGTGTATGGGCCCCATCGGTCTTTTTTCCATCGGTGTTAAAAAATAGAACATGTTTTAAATTTATCCGATGGAAAAAAAAACGATAGCAAATTACTATCATCTGTGGGGAACTCCATCGGATAAAAAACTCACGCATGCTCAGAATCAAGTCGACGCATGCTCAGAAGCATAGAACTTCATTTTTCTTGGCTCGTCTGAGTGTTTTACGTTGCGGCGTTTGGGACGATCGGTTTTTTGACTGATGGTGTGTAGGCAAGACTGATGGAAGTCAGCTTCATCGGATTTCCAATGGAAAAATCCATTGGTTTAAAATCCATAGGAAATCCGATTGTGTGTACAGGGCTTTAGAACCAACTTATACATTTGTGATAACAGGTGGTTGGGCTTCGCCATTTTCACACACATATTCTCAAATGTTGTGAGCAAGCTTGCTATCCTTATGCCGCGTACACACGGCCGTTTTTCTCGTCGAAAAAAACGACATTTTTCCCATTCGACGAGAAAAACGATAGTCTGTGGGCTTTCTGTCGTTTTTTTCGACGAGAAAAACGGCGTTTTTTTCGACATGTGAGCCCACAGACGGTCGTTTTTCTCGTCAAGAGAAAAAATGACGTGAAAAACGACCGTGTGTGGGGAACAAGCTGTTCCCCCATTTTAAATGACATTATTCACGGCGGTTTTTTAACCATTACTCTTGGTTTTAACTTATTAAAGAAATCCGCCATTTGGTAGTCCAGTTTGGTAGTATTTGGTAGTATTTAGCCATTGTCATGTCCCCTTGAGATGATACTAATTCTGGAAGGAGTATTAGAGTTCGTTGAGGTGCATATCTTGAGCACATGGTGTTCCTATTAGATCCCCATGGGCCCATTGTCCCATTTTCCTCTACTGGGGGGAACCATGGATACCCTCCCAATGGGGCCATGTACGTGGGGCATATTTCCCCTTTTTGTTTAATCTGTCCCATATTGCTAGGGTACTCCAAGTCAATGGGGATGTCCATTTAGAAAACCCCCTCAATTTGGTCGGTATCCATGGTGCTCCCTTTAAATCTCTTTCCGCCATACTTTTTTCCACTTGAACCCATACTTTAGTTGGAGAATCATGGCACCAATTTAGAATACGTACCAGAGACATTGCCCTGTAATACAGGGATATATCTGGTAACCCGATTCCCCCTTCCTGTTTGCTTCTATGTAGCATATCATAAGCTATTCTAGAGTTTCCATCTTTCCATATAAAAGATATGAATGCTTTACGTATTTGTTTAAAGAAAACTTGTGGAAGTGATATAGGTACAGTATAAAAAAGGTAAATAATTCTGGGTATAATATTCATTTTAATCATGTTAACCCTTCCAAACCATGTCAGGGAATGGTCTTTCCATCTCTGAAGATCCTTTGTTATTTCTGTTATTAATGAGCCATAATTTTGCTCATACAAAAGTTTTGCATTCGCCGTAATATGTACTCCTAGATAGTGTAACGACTCTCCTTCCCAGATAAACGTGAGGTTATTCTTCAGAGATGTGGCCATTGCTACTGGTACATGGCTTGGTAGCACCACAGATTTTTCTAAATTTATTTTAAAATGAGACAGTTCTCCATATTTTTGTACTTCTAGCATCAATGCCGGTATGGACTCTTGAGGTTTAGAGAGATAAAACAGTAAGTTGTCTGCATATGCCGAGACCTTGTGTACTCCTGAGCCGATATCAACCCCAACTGATCCCTTATTTTCCCTTACTTTGCAAAGAAAAGGTCTTAAAACTATCGCAAATAATAATGGGGAGAGGGGGCACCCTTGCCTAGTGCCAATATGCGGTGTCGGGCCCCCATTAGCATCATATTGACACTAGGATTGCCCTCCATTGGGAGTCCACAACCCACCAGGTGCTGTAGTTGGGAGGCCAGGAAATACAATCTCGGGTGGGGAACCGCGAATCCCCCCTCTTTATTCGGGAGTTGCAAGGTTTGCAAGCTGATCCTCAACTGCCGCCCCTTCCATATCAGCTCCCTAAAGAGTGATTAAATTTTCTTGAACCAATTATGGCCAAGCCAAATCGGAGAATTGTGGAACAGGTACAGTAGTTGTGGCAGCCATATCATTTTTATCAGGTTGCAGCGCCCTGCTACTGATAGGGGGAATCGTTTCCATATGTCACCTTTCTGTTTTAATTTAAGTAATAATGGGGCAATATTTAAATTTATATACTGGTTTATGTCCCTAGTAATCCAGACCCCCAGATATTTCAGTTTTGTGGCAACTTTTAACCGGGCTACCCCAAGCAGGGCCTGGCCATCAAATGGGTCAAGCGGCAACAAGGCCGATTTTTCCCAGTTGATGACCAGGCCCGAGAAACATCCGAATTGCTCGACCAGCTGTATTACTGTGTTTAATGAGGACTCAACGTCACCCAAGAAGAACAGCAGATCGTCCGCAAATAGTGCTATCCGTTCCTCCCCCTCCGGCCTGCTAAATCCTCTTATTCCTGGCATTTGTCTGGTCTTGATAGCCATTGGCTCCATTGCAAGGGCGAACAATAGGGGGGAGAGGGGGCAGCCCTGTCTTGTCCCTCGCTCCAGTTGGAACTGCTCTGATGATGCATTGTTTATTTTTATTTTGGCACGAGGTTCATTGTACAATAGTTTGACCCAATTAATAAAAATCGGGCCGAATCCAAACCTCTCCAATACCCTCCACAGATATTCCCACTCAAGGGTGTCGAATGCCTTTGCGGCATCCAAGGCTAGCAATGCTCTAGTACTGTCATTGACTATGGGGATTTGTATATTTAAGAAAACCCTTCTGATATTAATACTCGTTGATCTATTTGGGATAAAGCCTGACTGATCCGGGTGAATGAGGCTCTGGATACATCTATTGAGGTGTGTTGCAAGTACTTTGGCCAAAATGTTTACGTCGGTGCATAATAGTGAAATTGGACGGTAGGAAGAGACATCCAGGTGGTCCTTCCCCTCCTTATGGATTGCAATAATTGTAGCTTCCGACATTGAGGAGGGAAGCCTCCCGGAGGTTAGCGCCCACCCCAGTGTCTTCAACAGCTCTGGGAGCAATATTTCACTGTATCGCTTGTACAGTTCGATTGGGAGCCCATCTGGGCCTGGTGATTTTTGGCTGGGCGTCCCCGCCACCGCTATCTGCAATTCCTCCAGGGTGATTGGTAATTCCAAGTCTATCCTGTCCCGCTCTGACAAGACCGGGACCACCATTCCCCTGAGAAAGGCCTCAAATCCCCCGTTCTCAGCCTCTCTCCTAGACTTATACAGGGATTTATAGAAGGCACTGAATGTATTCAAAATCACTGGTACTTCAGTGGAGATCTCTCCATTTGCTGTCCTAATCAATGTTACATTAGCCGCAGGGGTGTTAGCTCTGATCAGGCAGGAGAGCATATTACCCACTCTCTCACCTTCACCAAATTGATTTATTCTTTGAAATATCCGTCTATTTTCTGCCTTTCTCCTAGAAGCCATTCTGTAGATTTGTTGCTTGTCCAGCCATTTCCTCTGTCTAGTCTCTGTGGGATCCTCGATGTACCGTTTCTCTGCCTGAGCTGCCTCTACTCTAATATCTCCTTCCCATCTCTGGGCCTCCCCCTTTGCCCTAGCCACCTGCTGGATCAGGAGTCCCCTTAAGTAGGCTTTCAAAGTGTCCCACACCACTCCGGCTGGTGCTGTGCCCTCATTAATTCGTACAAAGTCTTTTAGTCTGTTGACCAGTTCTCCAGAGTTACCGATCAGTTCGAGCCAGCATGGGCTGATTTTCCAATCCCCCCGGTAAATCATGTCCCCTGTCTTTATCGTGAGCACCAGCGGGGAGTGGTCTGAGACGCTTCTAGGGTCATACTCTACCTTGTTGACCAGCGCCACCACCTCGTCATTTCCCAAGGCCATGTTGATTCTGGAGAGAGTGAGGTGGGAGCTGGAGAAGCAGGAGTACTGGCGTTCTTGTGGATGATGCATCCGCCATATGTCCCTCATTCCCATTTCCCCCAGGTAGCGAGCCAGTCGACATTCGTTTATTTTATTGGACCTATTCCCCGAAGGGAATCTGTCCAGACTCCTATCAAGGACTTCGTTGAAGTCACCTACCGCTAATACCGGAATGCCCACTTTATCCAGTGTAAATTCTACCAGTCTATGTAAAACTTCAAAGTTAAATGCGGGTGGGATGTAAATGTTAGCCAGGACATATGGTTTATTCTCAATAAAACAGGACAGAAATATATATCGGCCCTGTTCATCTATACAGCTCTCTCCACAAGAGAACGTCAACCCCCTCCCCACCATTATGCTCACTCCTCTCGAATAGGAGGAGTGTACCGAATGGTATTGGAATGGGAACCTCTGGTTGCGCATTTGTTTCATACTGTCTCTGGTCAGGTGCGTCTCCTGTAAACAGAGCAGGCCAGGCCCCCTCCCCTCCAGTACTGACATGACCAGAGCTCTTTTAACTGGGTCCCCTAGACCACGGACGTTCCATGATACTATACTGTATGTTTTATCCTGCATCAGCAATTTTACAGGTAACAATAAAAAACAGGACTAAAAAAACAGAAAGAAGACAAAATTTGTAAGTACTACTTGTCCACCAACCTGGGTCTACTCTCCCCCCCAAGTTGGGCCTGCCCTCCTACACCTCCCTCTCTCCTGGATCACCCTGTAGCCCCTTCCACCTTCACCCTTAACATCATCCATAGTGTATTTTTTGTGATGTGTGCACACTAACCCCCCTAAATCCCCCCTTCCCACCCCTCCCCCCCTTCTCTTTCCTATCAAGGCATCCCTATGGGGCTTCACCTGTGACCTCGACCTCTACTCTCTCCTTACAACATGCATCCCACACATTCAAAAGCCATAGTAGTAAGCATTTTAGTGAACAGTTTACAATGTGAAAGAGCCACATAGGCTCCCTAAGTCATACTCTTGCATGCAGCAACCCCCTCCCCCCCTTGGTTAGCCAAAGAGGGAGGGAAGAGGGGGAAAAAAAGGAGAGGAGAAAAAAAAAAGAGGGGGAGCTCCAAGACAAAAAGGGAAAAAAAATAATAATAATAATTTCCCTCGCTTCTCAATCCCCTCTCCCCTCTCCCCTCTCTCTCTCTCCCTCCCCTCCCTCCCTACCCAAAGTGCAGTTTCAATGTTAATCTAGTGTGATTGTGGTGCAGTTGCAGTGCAAGTACACAAATGCCAATATAATGTGTCCAGCTCCCCCTAAGGGGCAGTTTCAATTCCATTCCAGTCCAGTTGCAGTCTGGTTACAGTGCAAAAGTGCTATTGCCAAAATAGTGTATCACCGTAAAGTCAGTCCTCTCAGAATCAAGGAAAAAAGGGGAAAAACAAACAAAAAAAAACCAAAAAAAGAAAAAAAAACCTTAATCAGTTACATGAACAAACTATTTTAGCACCCTCCTTTTTAGTGGAGTGAGGGGAGGAGGAGACATTCCAAAAATAAAAAAATTATCTTTCTTTATTGTCCCATATTACTATAGGATAATATGTGTCTCTATATGTCTCCTTCTCCCTTCCTCCTAATTTTTCCTCCTTTTTCATCTCCACCTTCCCATTTTCTTTCTCCCCTGCCCCCTGTTATTCTTTATTTTTCTCTTTATGGGTCTTTTCTTCGAACCCTATGCCAAGGCTCTGGGCGCTGCAAGGGGACCTTTATATTGGACCCTCTCCAATCCTGGAAGTCAGTTGGGGGAGATCTAAAGTTTCTAGAAACATTCCCAAATCATCCTTAGTCCGGAGTGCTGCCGTTTTCCCATTACGAGAGGCTGTTAGACGACAGGGGAACCCTCAACGGTATCTAGCATCTACCGCACGTAGTGCCTTTAACATTGGTCTTACTGCTCTCCTCTGCATTAAAGTGCGGCGTGATATGTCTGGAAATATGGAAATTTGAGATCCCTCAAATTCGATCGTAGGTGTATCCCATGCAGATCTCATAATAGCCTCTTTCACTGAGTACTTGTGCATTTTACAAATCACATCTCTCGGCCTCTCCTTGTTCTGATAGGCGGTGGGTGTCACACAATGGACTCTATCCACTTCCATAGCCTCTGATGTAGATTCACCTATAATTTGAAGAAATAACCTCTGCACTATTCCTAGGAGGTCAGCATTATGATATTTCTCAGGTAGACCTCGTATACGTATATTCTGACGACGATCCCTGTTCTCAAATTCATCCAGCTGATTTCTATATTTGTTCAGGGCTTCTTCATGTTATCTAGTGATATCTTTGATGTCCTCTATGGCTTGTATGATCTCCTCCTGACCATCTTTAATGACCTCCACTCTATTTCCTACCTCCCCCAGCTCTTCTTTGAGCTCTTCCACTGCCTGTTTGCACAAACGTTTTACTGTTGCTATTAACTGTTGTATATCTGCTTTTGTGGGGAGGACTTTTATGTGTTCTAAAATAGCTCCAATTTCTGTCCCGCCTGTCCCACCTGTCCCCTGTATACCGGGGTTTCCAGATATGTCCACTGTATTAGGTGTATCAATTACCCCTTGTCCTTTGGGGGATGACCTGTCAGGCAGAGCATTAGGTGATGCGGTCACAGGGCGGGGTCATCCGTCCTTATCAGAGGGAACCCCCGGGTTCCCTCTGATAAGGACGGATGACCCTGCCCCGTGATGTCTCAGGGCGGGGGTCACCCATCCTTATCCTAGGGAACCCTGGGGGACTCAGTAGACTCAGTGCACAATGTCACAGGGGTCACAGGAGAGGAAGGCAGTAGGGGATCTGGAATGGACCAATTTGTAGTCAAACTGACACCATCTTAAATGAGGATTCCAAAATATATTTTTTTTTTTGTCAAAATTGTTTTATTAAGATTTTTTACATGTATACAAAGCATCATAAACATTTTAAACATTTGGTCGAGTAGCGTGAGTCAGCAATAGTACATACAGAAGCCAACAATACAAAGAATCATGACCTCAGGTTAATTGAACATGCAATATTAACAAGTCAGAGGGGATGAGTAACAATCAGGAGATTATCTGATAGTCAAATAGGAGGTCGACATGGCCTGGGGATGCGGCTACCCTTTTAATGACGGTTATCTGTAAAGTTCGGAATAAAACAGTGATATAAACCTACGGAGTGGGGATAGTATATGAATAGAGATCCGAAAAGGTAGTGCGTTGTGTACCGGTCGAGGCCAACCCTAGACCCACTCACCCCCAATGGGTGCTAGCTGTGAGTGGTTAGGGGCCAAGGGAAGGTGCAAACGCAAGGCAGTTTAGTGCGGTACCTTAGGGAAAGATGTAGATCCCACATCGGGTACTGTGTGTAACACCCGGGGTAGGGAAGGAAATCCAGTGCAAAATAATTAATTTATCTAAATGTCAATTATCTAAACATGAAATAGAAGTATTACAGTTGGGACTGAATTTTGGTTTTGCAAAAAATGTGGATACATTTGAATTCATCAAGGACTTAAACCTGTTTGCCTGAAAATAGATTTTTTTTAAATGGAATTGAAGATCCTTATATATACTGTATATATATATACTGTATATATATATATATATATATATATATGCAAAGGGGAGTAATTGGTACATGGCATAGGTATTTGTATTTGAACAAAGCAGCGCTATATGACTAATGAAAGGGGAATGAGATATTTAGCATTGTATGCTAAGGTTTCTTCTTCAATATTATAGTTTTTTGGACTGGCCCAAGGGACCTAGTGAGACAGTTTGGTGAAGCCCTCAATAGGAATCCCTTTAATTTGTGTTTTACATTAACTTTTGATAAGGATTTGTTATCCTTTTTGGATTTAGGCATCTACAGGGATGCAGATAATATTATCGCAACAAGACTGTATTGGAAACCGACAGTGAGTAATTCATTTTTGCATTCTGATAGTGCACACCCTCAACATTTGGCAAATGGAATACCAGTGTAACAGTACTTAAGAGTTTGAAGACATTGCAAGGACTTATCTATATTTACCAATGAGGCATTATAATTATGCAAGCGTTTCATGAGGAGGGGTATAAAAAAGCTCTCCTAAACATGCTTACCATGATTTTATCTTATTTCAAGCAGATAGTAAGAAAATTTAGAAAACTTGATTTATTACCACCTTTAGCAACCAGTTGGAGACTATTCATGATATTTTGAAAAAACATTGCCATATTTTATGGGGTGATGTGGCCCTTGGTGAATAAGTTGACACTGTACTGAAGATATAAATAGAAAGTGAGCAGACATCAGCATAGGAACTATAAATCTAAAGGCACCACCATCCCTATAACAATGTGTAACATAAGAGGGGGATAGAGTGTGGGACTTTAAAGGTGCTTATAACAATTAAGAAATAGATTGCGAAACACAAAGCTTTTATAAAAATAGAAAATGAATATTTATTACAATATACATAAAAAACAAATACATATACATGCCTATGACCATCACAGGTATACACCTAATACCAAAGTCCAAACGGTCATGCAGATATGTACAGTTGAGATGAAGCATCCATAGATTTTCTACAGTTTCGCCTATTAGGCTTCATCAGGAAATAGACGCCCATACAATTTTTAACAGATTTGAAAGAAGCTATTAGGTATAAAAAAGAAAAGCATATTAATGATACATCACAATTATAAGAGTCCCTTGAATGCATTCAAAACAGTACACGGGCACATCCCCAAATAGCACATGGAGCAGACAGTCAGGGACCCCATACAACGCCCCCTCATACCTCCAATTCAACTTGGTCAAAAAACGGTCAAGACCACTGTCATAGATTGCCAGAAAAATGGTCGGCCGATCCCGTCTCTAGCGATCACAATCCCGTAAGGGAGGATAGATTTAAAGTTGCAAATAATAATGGTAATATTTGATACAAATACCTGTAGGTAATATGAAAGCCCAAAAAAAATAAAAAAATAAAAATACTTTTTAATATAGAATAACCAGTAATAAAGAGGTGTTACAGTCCCACTACCAAAAGATAATAAGAGACCCACTCACCTCCCCACTGTCTTTTGACCAGTTTAGCCAAGCTAAGGAAGTTTAAATGTGGCGGCGATAAAGGTATAATACTTCTATGGAAGTAAATTTCAAACAGGGACCCGTCTACGAAGAAAAGGAAATAACCAAAATATTCTAATAAATTATATATAGTATTTATGGAGTATACTACATAGTGAAAAAGGAACTATAAGATAAATGCTTACCAACACAGAAAAGATCCAGAATAAGCTTTAAAGGGTATAAACCTCCAGGTTGAATAAGAAGGTAAAGTCCACTCATACAGTAATGTAGAGGGGTCTAATATAGAGGTTCCATGTTTGTAAGGTGTCCCCCAAATAAGCAAAATCCGCAAGAAGCTGTATAAGTAGAGCAATAAACTTAAGTTTAGTGTTCCATCTCTCTTGGATTGCCGTGAATGACAAAGAGTTGAAAGATTGAAAAATTTACCTTCCATATAGTTTGCCGCCAGCTTGAACTTCCAATATTCCAGATAGTTCAACAAGAATGTCTGGAGTTTTTATATCCTCCCCCGACCCGCCAAAATCCGGCGTGTGACGTCACACCGCGTGGTGTGCGACGTCTCGCCGCAAATGGCTGGCTCACGGATGTCAATGCGGAAGGCGCAGATGCATCGGCTGACCTCCGTACTGACAGGAAGTGACATCACTTCCTGTAAGGGACCAAGCACGGAAACACCCTGTGCTGACACTTCCTACCTCAATGGAAACCGAGGGGTGTGTCAGGTCTACAGGTCCCAGGATGGTAAAGGACGGTGCAAGCCATGTACCAAAAGTCTTCAATGTGGGCGGACACCGGGCTGGAACCAATCCAGTCTGATGTACACCCTTAGGCGTCCGTACAGGATGAAAGCCGGCCAGAACACAGTCGACCAGATCAAAGACAAATCCATGAACAGACAGGAGGAAACAGAGGAAAGAAGGAAAAGCAGGGCATGCTCCCTGACTACCCGCTCCGATCCGCACTAACGGGGCATCAAAAAAAGGATGAAAATTTTTTTTATTGATTACATCCGTGCACCATCTGAACACATCCAAAGAAGAAAAAAGAAAACATATATGTAGAGTAATCACATATACAAATCATGTAGGCAATTACATACATATTGCCTAACACAATTGAAAAGACCAAAAATAATAACAATACATAATTAAACATATATAACAAGAACACAAATTAGCAAAAATACATTGTATCTTTAATCCCTCAAAATTATTGAAGGAGATATTGTTGGTAGAGAGTTTGTGAAATCCACTCCCAGTAACGTGATTCCCTCCCTCCCACCCATGGGTCATACCCCCACCCTCACAATGATGGAGTGGAGCACAAATAGGGGATATCCAAGGACTCAAGATGGTACATTTGAGTACCTGGTGTCTATGAATGTAAGCATAAGCAAATAAGGCAAAAAGTGGGGCAGTCCTGCACCTAAACAAAGGTCATCATAAGAATGGTTTAAAGCTGATTCCTTCATTCAGGCCAGGAAGTCGAGTGGCTTGTAAGAGATAGGTCCACCTACTTTCCAACTGGAGAAGCTTTGTATCAATCTCTCCCCCTCTTTCATGTTGGGGTATATGTTCTAAAGCAAAAAATGTTATGAACTTTAGATCAAAGTTGTGATAGAGGCCTACATGGCGGCTGATTGGTGTCTCCATTTTATGTTTGGCAATTAGAGAGACATGGTCTCTTATGCGACAAAAAAAAGGTTGCTTCGTTTTGCCCACATAAAAGGCACCACACAAACATTTCATGATGTAAACAGCCCCAACAGATTGGCAGTTACATCTATGTTTGGGTGTCCAAATGTTGTCATTGGGGAGGGTTACAGTCTTACCCGTCAGAATGTAAGTGCAAAAATTGCACTTCCCACAGGGATATGTACCCGGGGATGATTTTTTAGCTGTAATATTTTGGGCATGATGGCTAGAGACCAAAATGTCCCTCAATGATTGTGATCTCCTATATGTGATTTCCGGGAAAGGCTTAATGAATTTCTTATTGAAGATGATGCACACTTGCTTTCCTTTGTGTTCTAGGTATGTTTATTCCCCTGGAGGGTATTACATTTGCGGTGTAGTATTATATTATAGGCAACAAACCTGTAAAGGCATTTCTTGTTTGTTTTTTTTACAACATTAATCCAGTAGTTAGGTGTTTGGGCAGTTGTGAATCATCTGTCACATTCGGAAGCTTGGCAAGTATGTTTATTTTTATGTCACACAATTCACACATATCCCACATCTATGGTTTCAAGTATGTGTTTTCTGTGGAGATTATAGGAGTTGTGTATTATTTTCACATTGTTGGGGATCTTTATGGTCTGTAGTGCAGGGTATATGATTTTTGGTGAATTGTTTTTTCTCATACATATGTAGCGCCCACCCCATTTAGGGGTGCTATATACCCAAATTTAGGGGCTGGTCTGAGATAGTAGTTGGGTTCAGACCGTTCTCAATGTATAGGTTGTGCTATTTTATTTTCAGGTGGTATACTGGTGTGCAGTTCCCTGTGGCCTGTAGGTGGCACTGCCATAATGGGTCAGGGTTGAACCACTGGTATTAGTACTGTGCCTTGGGGTGTCCTCTCCCGGCAGCGTTACAGTGGGCGTGTTTGGCCTGCTGTGCATGCTGGGAGAGGATACATAAGGGGCAGACACTGCCTGGGAGGGGGTCTTCGGAGGAGGAGAGGAGTCGGAGTCCAAGTGCGTGGCGCATGGCCCTCGAGGCCATGGGGCCACGTGTGCTTCAGTCCCAGGCACCTATAGTCCTGGGGCTGCATCTTCAACATTGGGCCCAGCACCTTTAGCATCGAGGAAGAGAAATCCCAGGGTGTCCCTCGCGAGGGAGCCCACTTCTAAGAAGAGGAGGCCGGGGGAGGACCCTTTCTGACGGACCAGTGAGAGTTCACGGTGAAGGAAGGGGCCCGGTAACTTTCTGGAGTGATTCATCTATCCACCAAGGGCCTAGTAATGTGCTGCTGCTGGCACCTGTCCTTATGTACCAAAGCTAAGAGGTTCGGGGTCTGATAGATTCTGTGGCAGAGAGTCTCCCGATCGCATCTAGGAAAAGAACCTGATCAAACGTCCGAGCATCACTTCCGCTGCTAGGATCCACTTTGTAGGAGACTATCTGGGTGAGCTAAACATACTCTGGGATAGAGTAGTGATTGTGATATCCATTTGTGCCTGGACTAACCTCCCAAAACCTTGCTGTCCTGTCTTCTATCCACCCTTTCTTCTCTGCTGAACATTGAGAAAATAAACTCAACGTTGGAGTTTAAGGTGGTGTGGACATTGGAATTACTTGGGGGAAAACAGAGACTTGTCCCTATATCCTAGGAGATGAGAACCAACTGAAGGAGAACCTAGCTGTGGGACCCAAATACATAACACCGCTTAACCTCCTCAACCAGGAGGGTACGGGAATATAGTATGGTGTGCCTTTTTCCTACAAGTGAGCCAAAGGTAGGCAAAAGGGTACGTGTGCTACACGTAGAAGATTAGTTGTGTGTAAGTCTTTTTTTCTTTCATTATGACTGTACATTATTCACTGACTGGGTTTTCTTGAATCTTGACTGTTTATCTTTTAAGTATTATTTTTTGATTCTATCTTTGGCACTATCAGTGCCCTTCCCTGTTTGTCTGCTGGTGCTTCTGGTAAACTGTGGTGATGATAACAAGTTTATAATGTAGATGTTAAATTCAAGTTGGATAAATAGGCTATTTTTTCACTGATTTATCTTGCGGAGCTTGATTTTTTTTTTAACAGAAACTTTTTTATTTGTCTCCAAAGGGAGAAACATATAAACATACAAACATAGACAAAAGAACATATTGCGGCTATACAATACATATATACACTCTCAGTGAATATTTCCATACATGAAGTATTCAGCTATCTTAGTATAAAGTTGTGTATGGTTCATAATACAATCATACTGTTACATCGATTTGTAAAAAGCATTATGGCTCATACTGATTTTGGGTGATATCATCGACCTATTAGGACCTTTAGCTTGTGAGCCGAACTAGGATGCTGTCGGATTTCCAAGAAATCTAATTGTATGTTTATGGAGGATCAAAGGAAAGAAAAAAAAACAAGGAAAAGGGGGAAGGGTGGAAGAGGGAGGGAGAGGGAAAGAAAAGGGGGAGGGGGAGGGAGGGAAGGAGAGATGAGAGTGTCGGGGCGTGGCCTCACGAGGCATGTGAACAGGCGTGTTCCACGGAGCTCCCGCTGATAATCCTGTACCGATCCTTCCCTCGCCACACTTAACGCCCGATTTTGACATAATCCGGTGCCCGCTGCTCCCCAGACACCCCCAGAATGGCCGAAAACCGGGTATGATGACCCGTGGAAGTTGAGGAGATGCCGTGGCTGCGGCCTCCCAGGATTCACAAAATGCCACCTGGATGTCTCAGCCTCAGAGGACACCACAAGGCCAGGAAAAGAAAACGGAGCTGGGGGGTAAATCTGCAAAACCCCCTAAGCCTAATGACCAGACGAGGGACATGCTATACTATGCACAGAAGCTGGCAGGCCCCACTGAATCCTTGCAAATCAGGGTACAACAACAGGCAGCACCCACTGTGCAGACAGACAGGGACACTCCAGATAGGATGGATGACCCTGACAATATGGAGTCAGTCCTTGATCCCATGCCAGCATTGTTTGATGCACAATCAGAGGATAGTCCTCAGCCCACACTCAGTGAAATATTGCATGCTGTCCATGGATGCACTGCCTCTGTGAATGCTTTAAAGGAGCAATTCGGGGGGCTGGAAGCGAAGGTATCTCTCCTCCACCAGGATATCCAGAAAATTAGGGAGAGAACCACCGCTGTAGAGGGCAGGGTGAGCGACATTTAAGATCAGATGCCACATATGACCAGGAAGGTGCGGGGGCAGCTCAGCAGGCCCGCCAGGCCTATGATAAAACCAACAACATCAAAAATCGCATCAAACGCAATAATGTCCGCATAGTGGGGCTCCCCGAGAAAGTGGAGGGTAGGGACCCCACGACTTTTATTGAGGGATGGCTGCAAGAGGTGTTCGGCAAGGAAGCATTCTCCACTCTATATGCGATTGAGCGGGCACACAGGGTGCCGCCACGTCCCCTCCCGCCAGGCAACCCCCGAGAGCGATGCTAGCAAAGCTCCTGAATTACAGAGACCGTGAGGTGGTGCTGAGACTTGCAAGGGAGAATGGTGCAGTGCAACACAACGGTACTAAAGCATCCTTTTATCCTGACTTTTCGGCAGAAGTGCAACGCAAGTGGTCTAAGTTTGCTGAGGTCAAAAAGCGTCTACAAAAGCTGCAGCTTCCCTACGCTATGCTATTTCCTGCAAAGCTTTGCATAACAGCCAGAGACCAGAACCACTTTTTTGAATCCGCACAGGATGCAGTAGGATGGCTGAACCATAATGAACAGGCTCTATGCCGACAGGGTCGTGGCGAGGGAGAAGGTTGATGTTGCAGGTTAATCACCTGCACCGGGCATGACGGATGAAGGGTGCTCATTTTACCTTCTGAAGCTTTCATTTGGCTAAATAAGGGCCTTTACTTGATTCCTATGCTCAGCGAGTGGATTTCCACCAAAAAAAAAGAAAAATAATTTTGTTCCTTGTTGGGTTTTTTTTTTTGTACCTTATCATTTTAAGTCCCGCTGCACGGGCGATATGAGAATATCTACACCGCCTGTAGCACAGGCTGGGCATATACTACACAAACCTCACGGAATATGATAGGCACTTGTTCTGTCTCTATGATGGGATGCAGGCCACAGGTGGCATATTGCCCCATTACCTGTTTCCCTGTGTTCCTTGCTGCGCAGTTGCGCAAGATAATACACTTCATTTTTTCAATGTTTTTCCAATGTACGGGTTTCTTTAAGACTGCTTTTCATGTACTACACTCCTTGATAACTGCTCCAGACTGCTCACCGACCGGATGCTGGTGGTGTATGGGACTAATTTCTAGGCCTGAGGGGCCCCCTTGTACGTGCGAATGGCTGACTGTATGCATAACATGTCTTCTACGCCTATAGTGTCATGGAATGTCCGGGGGGTGAATGATCCCTTAAAAAGAACTATAATCTCTGCGGGTTTGAGGAAGTTCCATCCGGCTATAACTGGCTTACAAGAGACTCACCTGCAGGGGGATACGGTTGGGTTTTTACAATATGCATGGGTGGGGAAGGCCTATCATTCCACCTACTCTGCGTTTTCCCGCGGAGTGAGTGTACTGATATGCAAAGCATTGGCCTACCAGGAGCTGGACTCCCTAATTGACATATCTGGTAGATTTGTGTTCCTGTACTGTAAGTTATACACAGTAACAATGATTCTAGCTTTTGTGTATATCCCTCCCCCATTCTCACGGGAGGTGCTACAGTTGTTGCTGTCTTACTTGGCTAACAAACCTGACACCCCGGTCCTGATTATGCGTGATTTTAACTGCTATTTAGATTCCAGACTAGATAGGCACCCTCCGGTGGTACCCCCTAGGGGAGGCCGGGGCAGTGCCCTCAGCCGGCTCCTGACAAAGGTGGGGTGGACAGACATATGGCATGTCCGTATCCCCCATAGTAAACAATTCTCATGCTTTTCCAAAACCCATGGGTCACTGTCCCGAATTGACCTCTGTGTGGGTACCCCAAACCTGGTGAGTAGCACCTCTAGGGTGGAATATTTCCTGCTGGGAGTGTCAGACCACTCCCCATTGGCTCTATGGTCAATTACTCAGCCACCCAGCTCGCTACCTAGGGCACCCTGGAAGCTTATTGCTTTTTGGCTTAAGCTGTTCACCTCGCAGGAAAGCATAGTCTCTCAGATACAGGATTTTTTCCGGGCGCACCGACGGTACGCTATTAGCCTGCAGAAATGGGAAACCTTCAAAGCCTACAGCTTGAACTGGTATAGGTGACTAGCCCTACTGACTCTGCAAGGGAGGCATGGATGTCGGCCCAGCTCTCCCTGGACCGCCTGAGATCCTCCACTATGGAGCGTAAAACGTTTTTTTATGAAATTGGCATTTTATGAGGAGGGGGAGAAGACGGGCCACCTTCTAGCCAAAATTGCACGATCCCAACAACAGTCCCCAGCTATTGGAAATGTTTGCGCTTCTAGTGGATAATTTCCCTGATGCCATTATATCCGAGTTGGCTTCCTTCTTTGTGAACCTCTATGGGTCGAGGAAGGCCTACTCGGATGAAGAATTGGCTACATATATGTCCCACATTGATTTGCCCTCGCTGTCTGCTGAGGCAAGATGACAACTAGATGCCCCAATTATTTTAGAGGAGCTGTAGGCGGCGGCCTGCTCTTTCCCCACATGTAAGGCCCCTGGTGAGGATGGCTTACCCATGGAGGTGTTCACTCAATATGGTGAACACCTACTGCCAGAACTATTGAAAGTCTTCAATGCCTCGCTGGAGGTAGGTACTCTCCCTGATTCTATGACTAGAGCAAATGTGATCCTCTTACTAAAGCCGGGGAAGGAACCGGTGGACCCTGGTCCCTATAGGCCTATCTCATTGCTTCAAAGGGATGTGAAGATACTCGCAAAGGTCCTGGCGCTTCGGGTCAATGGGATAGTGTCCTATATTATTCACCAGGACCAGGCTGGCTTTATGCCACAAAAATCCACTGCTACCAGCCTAAGGAGACTTTACCTGAACATGCAAATTCAAGCAGAGAATGGGGGTCGCAGGGCTCTCTTGTTCCTTGATGCCAACAAGGCATTTGATAGTGTCAGCTGGAGGTACCTGTGGGCAGTGCTAGACAAGTTTGGATTTGGGAACCGGTTTGTGGCATGGGTTAGTTTACTTTATGTGTCCCCGCAGGCGAGCATTAGGATGGCAAACAAAATGTCACGGCTTTTGCTCTGGGCAGGGGAACGCGGCAGGGATGCCCGCTGTCCCCCCTGCTCTTTGCAATTGCTATAGAACCACTGGGGGCCCTGGTGAGGTCAAGTGGCCAGATCTGTGGATTTAGGTATGGCACTCTACATGAAAAATTATGCTATATGCTGATGACATGTTACTCTTTTTGGAGGATCCCAGCCTATCATTGCCAGGGGTTATGTCCATAATAACGCAGTTTGGTCACTTTTCCGGCCTAACCATAAATTGGTCTAAGTCTGCCCTGATGATGCTGGATGAAGGTGGACCTCCCGGCCTCTTTTCCCATCCTGGTGGTTACTAGCTTCAAGTACTTGGGTGTGCAGATTTGACCCAAGATTTCGGCATACTGTTCTATGAATGTGTACCCCCTGTTGTCTCGTTTTCAAGATAAGATTAACACTTTAAATAACCTTAAAATGTCCCTGGCAGGCAGATCCAATCTAATTAAAATGATTCTGATGCCCCAACTTTTATACTTTCTGCACAACTCGCCTGTGGTCATACACCTGAAAGTTTTCAAAGTTGTGAACACTCTTTTTCTGAGGTTGTTGTGGAATGTTAAGACCCCCTAGGATCAAGCTGGAGCAGCTACAACTCTCTAAGGATAGCGAAGGGTTGGCGGTCCCCAACCCTTGGCTGTACTATGTTGCTGCCCAGTTTCAGCATTTGGTAGGCTCTATGGCCTGGGATCCGGCGGGCTCGGCGGCATGGCTGATGCTGTTTGCTTCAGGAGCTGAGACCATCCCTCTGTGCCTGGATGAACAAATGTTTCTGAGGTCCAATAAATAGACTCCAATGCTAGCATTAATCCAAAAGGTATGGAACAAGGGAAGGCAGCTCCAGGGGGTGCAGGGGTTCACGGACTTTACCCCATTTTGGGGCAATCGCTCCTATGTAGAGCTGGCTAAGTTGCATCAGGAACCCCGATGGGAAGCCCATGGTGTGACTATGCTATCTCACATATTTAAAAACGGTAGGCTGCTTTCCTTCCCTGAACTACAAGCCAACTTTAACCTGCCAGCCAGTATGTGGTTCCTATACCTTCAGCTCTGGCATGCAGTTGCGGCGCAGGAAGATGCGGGGGAGTGGACATTGTCGCCCACTCCGGTATTCCATGTGCTGAAAGCTACCACTGAGACCAAAGGGATTATATCCCAATGCTATCAGATCTTATTATCCGGACACTTGAGGGCTTACACGTGCAGGGCAATGTCTTTGTGGGAACAGGACCTTGGCCAGATTACGGGTGACCAGTGGGAAGAAGCTCTACAATCCATAACCACTTGCTCTCTGAACGTGGCACAAAAAGTTTCTCAACTGTACATAACGCTAAGAGTACATTATACTCCGATGAAACTCCATAGGATGGGTAGACTGTTGGATCCGCTGTGCTGCCATTGTCAGCAGCATGACAGGGACCTCATACACCTTCTGTGGCGGTGCCCGATGTTGCATAGATACTGGAGAGAGGTGGTGGGGACACTTAATTCGGTGTTTCAAGTTAAGGTTCCTATCGACCCTTTGTGTTGTATACTGGGGGTTCTGGAAGAAGCGGTCCCTGAGAAACTGATCAGGGTGGCAGTCTCTAGAGCGCTGTTTCAAGCTAGGAAGGTACTATTAATGGGATGGAAGTCCGCATCACCACCCACCCACTCCTTGTGGATCACTCATGTGGGGAACACCCTTATTATGGAGAAATATATTTACCAACATAGGGGGTGCCTAGGCAGGTTTGAGCGGATATGGTCACGATGGCTGTATACACCAGGTCTAAGCCCGAAAGAGCTGGTAATGTACAGAATTTTGCAATGTTTATAAAGTGTAATGTAATGTATAATGTATTTCTACCTGGAATGATATGTTAAGGGTCGGTGGGGGGATGGAGTAGTATCTGGAAGACCATGGTTAAGTGATGCATGAAGGGCAAATGTGTACACATATACTGTATGATAAGCAGTTGAAGGGTTCTATTATGTACTTGTACATTGGATGTTGTTATTTATATACTTGTTCAATAAACACCTTTCTGATAAAAAAAAAAAATAAGAGAAGAGAGTGTCAGAATGTTTATACTGAAATAATAAAATCGTATTGTATTTATGGAAATATGCAAATCTTTGATTTGGGAGGTTCAAAACCTCCTACAATATACACAAGAAATTCTAGTTCTTTTATCCGTGCTGTTTTGAAGACAAGTGACACAAAATAATATTGCTTACAATATATATATATATTTATTAACTAAAATACAGTGCAAATTAAAATCAGGTATAATTTGTGATAAAACAAATGAATGGCTATACTTATATATATCAGAGATAAATGGTGATTAATGTTCAGATAATATTTACATTTCTCTGCAAGCTCTATATAACAAGATATATTCACAGTTCTTATGCATAAATTATACTTGTATATTTAAAACTTGGTAACTCTTAGTGAATGGCTTCCCGTGGCTACACGGACTTATGTAAACAAGATTTTGTTTACCTTAGCTACGGTGTAATCTCTTCTCAAAACAAACAGACCTTCTCACTTACACTCTTAAATGCATACAAATAAATGTTATATTATGCACAGCTTGATAATTTGTTCAAAGCTTATATTTTAGATTTAGAATGAATCAATGATTTAACACATACTATAATCAATCCAATTCTAAGACTTTAAAAACAGTATTATGAGATATAACAATATATGTATTTCCCTTGTTTTAGAAGTGAAACAAATTCATACTGCAGTTGGAAGTTACCTCACTCCAAAACTGATCTAACAATAGATTGGATTAGTCAAGCATAGGTTTAACCAAACTTCAATTCATAAAAACCTCCTTAAAAAGAAAATAACCTATTCTCAGATAATATGGGGGGGGGGGTGTTTCAGAGCACTCAACGCTAAACGATCCTGAAGGGAAGGTGCTTTTTTGAAAATAAATTGGGGTTTGGATGGTAAAACAGGACCCTACACTTTATTCTGCTTCAATATCGACCAATTTTTTACAATAATTTTCTCAAATTTTTTATACTGGACGTTGTATTCTAGTATCATCCTGAAGTTGTGTTTATCTGCTTTCAGATCACCAACACGATTGGAGACCAAAGTATGTCTTTCCATTGCCTTAACTGTGGCAATTTCTCCCTCCAGCTCTTTCTTATCGTATCCCTTTTGTTCAAACCTGGACATGAGCACCTAGGATTGAGAATGAAAATCATCATCCCGGGTGCAATTCCGACGTAGCCTTATAAACTGAACCCCTGGGGATGTTGCACAACCAGGAACGATGATGGCAACTCCCCAGGGGGATATAGGCATTGCAATCAGTCGGCTTGAAATAATTAACTAGTCTGAAATGATCCACATCCTTATTGATGACCAAATCAAGGAAGACCACCTTCTCGTAGTCGATGTTCCATATAAGAGAGCCACACTGGGAGCAAAGTGGGTCCCCATCGCAACTCTCCTGGTTTGTAGGTAGAACTCTTTATCATACCAGAAATAGTTTCTGGACAGACAAAATTCCAGGCAACCCAGTAGGAATTTCTGATGTCTTCCCGACAGTGTAGAGAAAGAAAGTGCCCATTCGACTGATGACATGGCATCATTATGACTTATGCTCGTATACAGCGAACTAATGTCTGCAGTGACGAGAATTGTAGAAGGGGAACACTCCAAACTCTCCAAGATCTGTATAATGTGCTTGGTATCTTTTAAAAATGCAGGGGTTTTTAAAACCAACGGTTGAAGAAAGGAATCGATGTACTGTCCCAGTCTAGCTGAGACAGAATTGATCCCATTCACAATGGGCCTACCAGGTGGATGGGTGCTGTGTTTGTGAATCTTTGGTAAAAAGTTAATTATTGGGGTTCTACAAAATAATGGGTCAAGATATAGTGATTCCTTCTTATTAAGAATTTTTTGATCCTTCCCGTCTTTTATGATAGAATGTAGTTCATCCTTATAGGTTAACATGGGATCTTTATTCAAAATTCTGTAAGTGTCACCATCACTTAAAAGACGGCTCATTTCTGATGAATAATATTCCTTACTAAGAATAACCAGACCTCCCCCTTTATCTGCTGGCCGTATAACAATCTCTCTACGTTCCTCGAGGGATTCCATACCACGCCTAACAAACTGAGGATCCTGCACTTTCTTAACTTTTAAATCATCCAAGTCTTTGGAAATCATATTCTTTAAAACCTCCATAAATTTATTTTCTACATTAAGGGGATTGAAAATAGACTTATTACGGAGAGATAAATGTTCACTTTTCACTGAGACTACCCTCTCACATGGGTGTGATAGAAAATATTTTTCATGTTAAGGGCTCTGATGTATTTTTGTAGGCTCACATAGGTTTGGAATTTGTTTAAATTCTTTGTGGGAGCAAACTTTAAACCTCGATCAAGAACACCACTCAAATTGTATATACCAGTCCCTATTGGGGTTTGGGTCTTTTGTACTCTCCTACCCCCTCTCCTTCCTCTCTTCCTTTTAATTTTCTGGGATGACTGACATTGGGTGGTGTGTTGTGGGGGCTGTCTCCACCATTCCCCCGGATTGGGTTGGTAAATAGGGGGGGCCGGTCCCAGTCCTCTGCGTGACCCTAAAAAATCCCCTCTAACATATGTATTGTGGTCAGACAGAGGAGCAAACCTATTATGTGTTGGAATAGGTCTCTCATGGGGATAACCAGGTCTTTCCCTACCGGAATAATTACCGCCATCATGATATAGACGGTCATCTCTCCAGTCCCGAGATGTGTCATGATGACGAGGAGAGGCTGAGTAACCCCCCTCATAAATATGTGGTGGAATGTTACCTCCCCTACCCCTTTCTCTTTTATTTTTCCCTTGTTTACTACTTCTAAACGAGACATCTCTTTGTGGGGAGAGATATTTTGCTGGTTGAGGGTGATCATATTCATAGGTAGAGTTTCTACCAGGAGTACCAGTTAGATGTTTACCCATAGGTCTAATGGGGGGAGCTGTAACTGGGGCATTATTAGTGGTAGCGTGGTTAATAGGGGGTGGAATATTCTGCCATTTAAATATATTCCCCTCACTGAAATCATTTAAATCCCTAATGAATTTTTTCTTCTTTTTGTTTTGGATCGCAAGATCCCATTTGGTAAGTTTGGTTTTCAATTCCCATGAAAGCTTTAAAAACTCCTCACTCTCCTTCAATGATTCCAAACTGTTGGTGATATCCTTGATTTAGGAGTCAAGGGATTTAATTTTTCGCTGCTTACGAGTTAGTAGTAATTCCAATAATTCAAAACCCTTTTTAATAAAAAAAACTACTCCATTCTAGGGATGAGCTCGGTGTTCGAGTCGAACATAGGTTCGACTCAAACATCGGCTGTTCGCGCGTTCGGCGAACAACGAACGATTTGGGCCGTTCGCGCCAAATTCGAGTGACGCGAACGGCCCACAATACACTGCGCCATCGCAGTGTAATCCCGGCGCTGTGAAGTGTAATCCCGGCGCTGTGATTGGCCAAGCATGCACTGTGACCCTGCATGCTTGGCCAATCACAGCGCCGGCAGCGAGGAGAGCAATGATTGGCCACAGGCAGGATGCCTGTGGCCAATTATAGCTGAGGGGGTTTAGTACACGCCCCACACTATAAAAGGCCGCCAGTGCGGCGGCCTCGTGTAGTGTGTTCCGGAGCAGGGAAAGTGAAGGATAGGCAGGGACAGTGTCAAATCTTGTCAAATCTATTTTTTGCTAAACCTTGTGTGTAGGGACAGAGAAGGATAGGCAGGGAGAGTGTCAGTGTCAAATTCTTTGCTAAACCTTGTGTGTAGGGAGAGAGAAGGATAGGCAGGGAGAGTGTCAGTGTCATATACTTTGATAAACCTTGTGTGCAGGGAGAGAGAAGGATAGGCAGGGGACAGTGTCAGTGTCATATTCTTTGCTAAACCTTGTGTGCAGGGAGAGAGAAGGATAGACAGGGGACAGTGTCAGTGTCATTGTTGCTAAGCCTCCTGCACATTATACACCTGAAGTTAGCCCCTATTGCTGCTTTTTCCTGGTGTGTTACACCAACAGGATTTTGCGGCACTTACAGCGGGCGGAGTGTGCCTCCTGACCATATTACACCTTAACTTAGCCTGTATTGCTGCTTTTTCCTGGTGTGTTACACCAACAGGATTTTGCGGCACTTACAGTGGGCGGAGTGTGCCTCCTGACCATATTACACCTTAACTTAGCCTGTATTGCTGCTTTTTCCTGGTGTGTTACACCAACAGGATTTTGCGGCACTTACAGCGGGCGGAGTGTGCCTCCTGACCATATTACACCTTAACTTAGCCTGTATTGCTGCTTTTTCCTGGTGTGTTACACCAAAAGGATTTTGCAGCACTTACAGCGGGCGGAGTGTGCCTCCTGACCATATTACACCTTAACTTAGCCTGTATTGCTGCTTTTTCCTGGTGTGTTACACCAACAGGATTTTGCGGCACTTACAGCGGGCGGAGTGTGCCTCCTGACCATATTACACCTGAACTTAGCCTGTATTGCTGCTTTTCCCATTTCCCTGCAGGCCATTAGAATGTCTGGAAGGCAAACAAGGAGAGGCAGACAGTCAGGAGCCAATAAAAGAGGGCAAGCAGGCTCTGTGTCTAGAGACAACAGTGCTGGTCGTGGACGCGGTGCATCGCCATCAGCACGTTGCCATGGGACACGCTTGTCCTTCTTTTCGGCAGCTGGACGTGTTGAGCCGCATCATGCCGAAGACTTGGTAGAATGGATGACCAAGCCCTCCTCATCCTCCTCATCCTCTCTCACCCAGGCTCAGGGTACTGGCAAAGCAGCTGCCAAAGCGTCCTCTTCCCTGGTATCAATGTCATCATCAGTCACTCCTTCCCTAGACCAACCATGTCCTCCTGAGGAGTCCCCCGAACTGTTTGAGCACAGTGTTGGGTACATGCTCCAGGAGGATGCCCAGCGTTTTGAAGGGTCTGATGATGATACCCAGCTAGAGGAAGGCAGTAGCGTGCGAGCAGAGAGAGGGGATGCTCAAGAAGGACACCAATCTGGCAGTCATGTTCCAGCAGCTGCAGCATACTGCCAGATTGGCTCCAGTGATGAGGAGGGAGGGGATGATGAGGTCACTGACTCCACGTGGGTGCCTAATAGGAGAGAGGAGGAGGAGGAGGATGAGGAGGAGGCACATCTCCAACGAGGCAGGATGCCCTCGGGGGGCCAGCGTAAGGGCAGCACACCGACAGAATCACACCGCAGAGCTCTGCCTGTGCAGGGTGCTGCCTCTGCCCGTTATTCAAAAAGTTCTTTGGAGGGGCGGAGCCGGCAGCCAGAGCTGATGGATGTGTGTTAGGTGAGCTCTGACACACCGGGTGTACTAACGCGGCTCACAGCGGTACAGGCATCACAAAAAATATATCGATCGACTGGGAAAGACGAGGGGTACAGTGTGGCAACAATGCTGAAACGCAAGGAGAGAGAGGGACCCCGAAAACTAACGGATTTCTTCCCTCCATTAGCGGGCCGAGAAATCCAAGATGGCGCCCGCGCCGGGAACCGTTCCTCAGCCTCCATGATGCAGCCTTCCAGCAATCCACTGCAATCCTCGGGTGAGTCACATCCCCAATCCCTTAATTCAGCATCATCACCTTTTAATAGCCCTGCTAAACAAAGGAGAAGGGTGGGGGATGGAGGGGAGCCTCTGAATGACACGGAAACTGCAGTGGAAGAAATGGAGGAATCCTCCAACTATAATCAACAGCTGGATGCATTTCCCACCTCAGGGATGCCCATTATAGATACCACAATGAAAGAAATGCTGCAAACCCTGCGGGGGGCCCTCCAACATGACATGGCAGCGTTTATGCATATCACACAAAAAGAAGTTGCTGCGGTGGCTAGCAGGGTAGAATATGTGGAAAAAAAATGGAGGATTTTACATTGGCACACAATGAGCTTGTTGATGCTCACTTTGAGGTGGAAGACGAGATTAAAGCTATGCGCCTTAAGATGGCTGACCTTGAGGACAGGGCAAGGAGGAATAATATTAAATTTAGAGGGGTACCTGAGACAGTCAAGCCTGCTGAACTCACAGCGTACCTGCAAAAGCTTATGCTGACAGCCCTTCCGTCATTGAGTTCAGCAGACATCACCATTGACAGGGCCCACAGACTGCCTAAACCCTCTTTCCTGCCCGATCAAATCCCCCGAGATGTTATTGCAAGAATACATTTTTACCATGTAAAGGATCAGCTCATGCGTTTTGCAAGACAACACCCTGCTCTCCCTGATCCATTTTCTGGAATTGCGCTATATGCTGACTTGTCGCAAGCTACCCTGTCCGCCAGGAGAGACCTGGTTCCGATTACCAAAATGCTGCGCAATCATAAAATCCTCTACAAATGGGGCTTCCCGGCTAAATTGCTAGTGGACATGAATAATGTATCGCATACAATTGCGACTCTGGAAAAAGGGCTAGAGCTTCTCCGTAAATGGCATCTTCTACCCGCGGATGGAATCCCTGCGGACATGAATCCTCCACGCCAAAGCCGCAACAACTCTCGCCAGAACAAGGGTAAATAACCACTGTATTCAAGTTTGACATGATGTCCAGTGTCTCTCTTAGACTGCCTTTTCCTCTCTCCCAGGGACACTGCAAGCCTGATACCTTTTGACCTTCTCATATTCTATGAGTGACTAATCAATACGCCTGATGTTTGGCTGTATGGTTGAATGTCTATTCACCTTTTCCCCCACATAAGTTACGAGATGCCTTCCGTAACCTGTTTGCCGCATACCAAGCGGCTTATCCTTTATGACGCATGTACAGTTTTTCTTCAGTTGACTCTGATTAGTTTTTTTGTTACTTCTCCAGTTACGAAACAGTTTTACTTTTCTCTTTTTCGGATCACAAGCACTCTGAACATACCTGGAATAAGGATACTACTAATAGGACCAACCACTAGATGGCAGCAATGCGCAACACTTCAATGGAATGACCCTTAAGCTTATGTCATATAATGTGAGGGGGTTGAATAGCCCGCATAAAAGGAGAGCCCTCTGGAAATCCGCCATGGACTCACAGTGTGAGATCTTATGTGTACAAGAGACTAATTTTTCTAGTGTGAACCCCCCAAAATGTACACACGTCAGATTCCCACATATCTTTACTGCCAAAAACTCTACAAAAAATAATGGGGTAATGACTGCTTTCAAGGACACATTAACCTTTTCTCTTTTACAGGAACATGCTGATCCCCTTGGACGCTACCTTATATTAGTAGTTGAAGTGAACCGAACCATCTACACACTAGTGAATGTTTATGCGCCCAATGTAAGACCTTTGAAATTTATTCGCAAGATTATTAAGCTGGCTAAGAAGCTACAAAAGGGTGGTCTGATATTATGTGGTGATCTCAATATAGTTATGAACGAAGAATTAGACGTGTCTTCAGTAGCCCGTAGGTGTAGGCCCTCATTAGGATCATTGTGCCATGAAGAATGGCTCTTTGATCCATGGCGCTGCCTTAGGTCTAATGAAAGAGACTATACGTATTATTCAACGGTACATGATAGCTATTCAAGAATTGATCTCTTCCTAACTGATATACACACATTGCAAAATGTCCAAACTGCTGACATCCATAATATCACATGGTCGGACCATGCGCCAGTGACTATTGGGATTGTGGATACCGGCAAATTCTCTCACAGGCCTCTGTGGCGTAATAATACCTTCCTCCTGTCGCACCCCAAGATCAGAGATGAGATAGAGGGAAGGTTGACAGAATATTTTAAGATCAATGATAATGGGGAATGCTCCCCTATGACCACCTGGTGTGCACACAAAGCTTTTGCTAGGGGTACTCTTATCCAAATTGCCTCCAGGGAAAAGAGGAAAAAATTACAACGCATGACACAGCTACAGGAATCCATAGCAGATTTAGAAACACAGCACAAAAACACAGACACCAAATCTGACAATATCCTTAAACGCCTCACTGCCTGCCGTGAGGATCTAAGACAGGAAATTAGAGCAGATTATGACACTTACTTTAAAAGATTGAAAGTTTCATACTATTCCCAAAATAATAAAGCGGGTAAAATCCTAGCCTCCCAACTTAAGAAACGACAGGTACGCTCCAATCTTAGGCACATCAAGCACCACGTCTCCAAGGAGTCGCTTAGCAATCCTAAAGATATTGCCAATGCGTTTAAGGACTATTATGAGTCCTTGTACAATCTTAATGTAGATTCATCTACTCATCAACCTTCAGACAAAGAGATTGATGACTTTTTAAGTAGTGTACACCTTCCGTGTATAGAGCCAATTTACCTGCAAAAACTGAATGCTCCCATTTCCACCCAGGAAGTTGAGGATGTTATTACATCACTACCCATGCATAAATCTCCAGGCGCAGACGGCTTCTCAGCTGAGTATTATAAAGCGTTTTCTTCGCTCCTAACACCTGAACTAGTGAAAATTTTTAACGTTGCAGCTTCATCAGGCTCCTTCCCGAATGAAATGCTCTAAGCGATAATAGTTACATTACCAAAACCTGGCAAAGACTCGTCGCTGCCACAAAATTTTAGGCCTATATCACTGTTAAACTCCGACCTGAAAATATATGCCAAAATTCTAGCAAATAGACTGATGGATGTAACTACCTCTCTTATAGGTTTGGATCAAGTTGGCTTTGTGAAAGGTAGACAAGCCCCAGATAGCACTCGACGAATGCTAAACCTTCTACGCTTAGCAGAGGTCACGCGAACACCTAGTACCTTCCTAGCGCTTGACGCAGAAAAGGCCTTTGACAGGGTCCATTGGGGATATCTGTCAAAGACTCTACACAAATTCGGACTATCAGGTCCAATTCACATGGCCATAATGTCCCTATATTCTAACCCTACTGCCAGAGTATACACGTCCAGTATGCTCTCTGACACCTTTAAATTATCAAATGGCACCCGACAAGGATGCCCACTATCCCCAATTATCTTCTCCCTAGTTATAGAACCTCTAGCGGAATCGATCAGGTCCAATGTAGAAATCACAGGCATAGAATCTGGTTCTGGAGCCCATAAAATAGGACGTTTCGCGGATGACATCATTCTCACTGTCTCCAACCCATCGACATCTCTACCAGCCATCCAAAATATATTATACAAATTTGGGCAGATCTCCTTTTACAAAGTCAACACATCTAAATGCTACGCTCTAACACTTAACATCCCAAGCGAAGAAAAAACTAGATTACAAACCATATTCCCTTGCAACTGGGATCCCCCGGCTATCACGTACTTGGGTGTGCAGCTAACCTCATCATCCGCCAAAATCTACCCGACTAACTACCTCCCGCTACTGAGTAGAATAGATGCGGAACTTAATCAAATCGGCACCCTACATCTCACTTGGCTGGGGAGGGTAGCCGCGTACCAAATGCAGGTATTGCCTAAACTCCTTTACTACTTCAGGACACTGCCCATCCCAGTACCCCAAAAATTCTTTACGCAATTAGAGGCATCTCTGAAAAAGTTTATTTGGGGGGGTAAAAAACCAAGAGTTGCACTAGCACAGCTCTACAAACCTAAGCATCTTGGAGGGGTGGGATTGCCGAATGCCCAACTATACTATAGGGCTGCAATTTTAGATCAACTAAGATACTGGTTCTCCTGCCAAACAGACAACCGATGGTCAGACATTGAAAGCACAGTCACACCTGGTCATAATCTTCCGGCATTAGCTTTTGCTGCCAGCATTAATCATAGAACCATCGCTCCATCGTACCCAACTATACAAGCATCCATAGATGCTTGGTCCTCCCTAACCAATACCCGCTTCACTGATACCCCCACCCACAAACTAATTCTCCCACTTGCATCCTATGAATATTTAATACCTAACTTCTCGGCACAATCTTGGAGAAAGGTGGGAATGCACTTCACAGTCCCAACTTTGAATACAAAGAGTGTAATAGATAACTACAGGGCCTTCCAGATACATCACTATTGGCGTAGTACACCAATTAAAACAATAGAAGTCCCGCAGAGACAGTGGGATTTTCTTATAAGCAAACCCCCAAATAACCTCAAAGGTATATCCCTCTTTTACAAATACGCGTCCCCACTATATGTCCAAACTAAGCTCCCATGTATGTATAAATGGGAACAAGAACTTCAGAAAGAATTCCCTTTACACCAGTGGCATAAAGCAATACAATACAACAGTAAATCTTCGGCATGCGTGGACCACTGGGATAATGCTCAAAAACTCCTACACAGATGGTACTTTACCCCGGCCCGCCTTAATAAAATGAACTCTGATACTTCGCCTTTATGCTGGAGAAATTGCAAATCCACAGGTAGTCTAATCCATATATTCTGGAGTTGTGATGTACTACACATATTCTGGTTAAAAGTGCAATCACTCGTTCGGAAAATCACCGGGATAGATTATACTATTAACGCTGCACTTGCAATATTGAACCTTGGGATAGAAAACTTCCCTCCTCTAATGAGAAAAGTGGTCACTCACGTCATGTTCGCAGCGCGCATATCGATTGCAAAAGAATGGCGCTCCCAAGCGCCTCCCAATATCTCAGTAGTCATAGCTAGAGTAAATTCACAATATACTATGGAAAGGATGCTTGCTTATACCGAAAGACGTTCCCTGAACTTCCATAGAAACTGGAAATATGGAAAACATCCAAATACGCCCTCTCACAAATATGACAGAATATGCTATATTATGATTTGATGAATGATCTCCATCAACGTCTAGTGGTATGAACTATCTAATAGTAAGGTATGACTAGGAATGCTTGTCCAAATATGCTTACCCACATAGTTTAGACTTATCCTTGTTTAATATTGGTTACAGTTTAAGCGTTCCTGATCCTAATGTTTAACTGAAATCCTTGGACCCTCATTAAGGTCCGGGACGAACTACACAGCATCGTCCATACAAGTAGCCTGCTCACAGTGTGAACCCTAAAGGGGTGACAGGCTTATCCTCCTAGTGAGGCTTATGCTAATCCCTACTTGTGTAGTTCCATACATAACTTGCAGGTTATACTCCTCCCCTTAGGATCTATACTTGTTAATCACATTGTATGACTCTGTACTGTATAATGTATTATATATTCTGTATACACTGTGGAAAAAAAAAAAGAAAAACCAATAAAAATCTATGGTTTAAAAAAAACAAAAAGTTCTTTGGTGTGGGCCTTTTTTGAGTCGAGTGCATCAGATCGCACAGCTGCTGTTTGCAACATATGTCTCAAGCGTATATCGCGTGGCCAAAACATCACCCGCTTGGGCACCACATGCTTGACCAGACATATGTTGACCTGCCATGCAGCTCGTTGGGAAGCCTACCTTAAAGACCCACACCAAAGAACAAAGCTGACCTCTTCTTGCACCGCATCAGCTGGGATCTCCAACCCCACTATACCTTCAGTCCTCTCTGAAACCTGCTTTGAGAGGAATGAAGGTGTAGAATTAGGTGTGTCACAGCCAAGTACTTGCGGGCACTCTGCTAGCAGTACACCGACGTCCGATTCTAGCAGGAAAATTTCCCTGCCCCAGCTGCTGGACCGTCAAAAGAAGTTCACTCCCTGCCATCCACATGCCCAGCGGTTGAATGCTAGCTTGGCTAAATTGCTAGCGCTTCAACTGCTGCCTTTTCAGTTGGTAGACTCGGCCCCCTTCCGTGAGTTTGTGCAATGTGCGGTTCCTCAGTGGCAGGTTCCCAAACGCCACTTTTTCTCACGGAAGGCGATTCCGGCTCTCTACCGGCATGTGGAAGGCAATGTCTTGGCCTCGCTGGACAGGGCGGTCAGCGGTAAGGTGCATATTACTGCTGACTCATGGTCCAGCAGGCATGGACAGGGACGTTACCTTTCTTTCACGGCCCATTGGGTCACTCATTTGGCAGCTGGGAAGGATGCAGGACAAGGTGCAGTAGTGTTGGAGGTTGTTCCACCGCCACGCCTCCAAAATGCTACTACTGGTTGTGACACACCTCTGTCCTCCACCCCCTCCTCTTCTTCTTCCTCCGTGGCCTCTTCCTGTGCTTTGTCCTCGGAACCAGCGGTGCTCCGTAGGCGTTCAAGGGGCTACGCAAGTACGCAGACAAAAAGATGCCATGCCGTGCTTGCGCTGGTGTGTTTGGGGGACAGGAGCCACACTGGGGCAGAGGTTCTGTCTGCTCTGCAGGGGCAGGCCGAGAGGTGGTTGACGCCACGCCAGCTTAAGCCAGGAATGGTAGTTTGCGACAATGGCACCAACCTCCTGTCCGCTCTCCGACAGGGACAACTGACCCATGTGCCCTGTGTGGCTCACATCCTTAACCTGGTGGTGCAGCGGTTCTTGGGCAGGTACCCGGGCTTACAGGATGTCCTGAGGCAGGCCAGGAAAGTCTGTGTGCATTTCCACAGATCTTATAATGCCAGTGCTCGCCTGGCTGAGCTGCAAAAGGAGTTGAACCTGCCCAAGAACCGCCTTATATGTGACATGCCCACCAGGTGGAACTCAACGTTGGCCATGCTGCAGCGGCTGCACACGCAGCAGAGGGCCATCAATGAGTACCTGTGCGACTACGGCACCAGGACAGGGTCAGGGGAGCTCGGGTTTTTTTCACCACACCAGTGGGGCATGATCAGGGATGCATGCACTGTCCTGGCACCATTTGAGGAGGCCACGAGGATGGTGAGCAGTGACAGTGCATGCATCAGTGACACTGTACCTCTTGTCCACCTGTTGGAACATACGCTGCGTGGAATAATGGACAGGGCACTTGAGGCAGAACAGAGGCAGGAAGAGGAGGACTTCCTTGCCTCTCAAGGCCCCCTTTACCCAGACAGTGTTCCTTCTGTCCCACCCATCATACAGGAAGAAGAGGAGGAGGAGGATTGTGTCAGCATGGAGGTGGAGCCTGGCACTCAGCATCATCAGCAGCAGTCTTTTAGGGATGATTTACAGTCCCAAGAAACCAGTGGACTTGTACGTGGCTGGGAGGAGGTGGCTGCGGATCATGTCGTCCTTAGTGACCCAGAGGACTCTGGACCGAATGCCTCAGCTAACCTACGCTGCATGGCCTCCCTGATCCTGCAAAGTCTGCGGAAGGATCCTCGTATTCTTCGGATCAAGGAGAGGGACCATTACTGGCTGGCCACTCTCCTTGATCCACGGTACAAGGGTAAGGTTGCGGACCTTATCTTACCGTCGCAGAGGGAGCAGAGGATGATACAACTCCGGGAGGCCTTGCAGAAAGGTCTGTGCAACGCGTTCCCAGAGACTGGGAGGTTACAAACTCCTGGTAATGGACAACGAGTTGCTGAGGATCCAGTCAGTCAAAGAAGGAGCGGTGGGGAAGGTGGCCGTCTGACCGATGCGTTCAGACAATTCTTTAGTCCGCAGCCCCAAGGTATGATCGGTTCCAGCAACCATCGCCAGCGTCTGATATACATGGTGCAGGAATACCTAGGGGCAAGGTCAGACTTGGACACCTTCCCCACCGAAAATCCTCTGGCTTACTTGGTCTTGAGGATGGATCACTGGCCAGAGCTTGCACGGTATGCAATTGAGCTACTGGCCTGTCCTGCATCCAGCATTCTTTCAGAATGCACATTCAGTGCTGCTGGAGGATTTGTCACGGATCACAAGATGAGCCTGTCCACCGACTCTGTTGATCGAATGACCTTCATAAAGATGAACCAGTCTTGGATCACCACCAGCTACCAAACACCTGAAGCTGATATAACAGACTCATTTATTTTCAAATGTCACATCCCTTCAAGACTGATGCTGATGCTGAGAGACTGTCCTGTTATGTTGACTGACTATCCTCCTCCTCCTCAATGATCCGATTGATGATGATAGCTTGGAAGAACATTTTTGTTTCTGGGTGCCGCCACCAGTGGCTAAGGCCCAATTTTTCAGCCCCTGTTTAACAGGGGCGTGTTATTACAATTTTTTATGCAATGCTTTGCAGCAGGGCTCATTCCTGCACTCCAACTAGAGTATCTGAGAGTGGTTGCAGTGTCGTGGCACCAGCACCAGTGGCTAAGGCCCAATTTTTCAGCCCCTGTTTAACAGGGGCGTGTAATTACAATTTTTGATGCAATACTTTGCAACAGGGCTCATTGCTGTGCTCCAAGTACAGTATCTGTGAGGGGTTGCAGTGTTGTGGCACCAGTGCCTAAGGCCCAATTTTTATGCCCCTGTTTAACAGGGGCATGTAATTAAAAAAATTTATGCAATGCTTTGCAGCAGGGCTCATTCCTGCACTCCAACTAGAGTATCTGGGAGAGGTTGCAGTGTCGTGGCACCAGCACCAGTGGCTAAGGCCCAATTTTTCAGCCCCTGTTTAACAGGGGCGTGTAATTACAATTTTTGATGCAATACTTTGCAACAGGGCTCATTGCTGTGCTCCAAGTACAGTATCTGTGAGGGGTTGCAGTGTTGTGGCACCAGTGCCTAAGGCCCAATTTTTCTGCCCCTGTTTAACAGGGGCATGTAATTACAATTCTTGATCTAATAATTCACAGCAGGGCCCATTCCTGCGCCCACCAAGACTAACTGTGAGGCCTTACAGTGTTGTGTCAACACCACCACCACCACCAAAGGCCCAATTTTTCAGCCCCTGTTCAACAGGGGCATGCAATTACAATTCTTGATCTAATAATTCACAGCAGGGCCCATTCATGCGCCCACCAAGAGTAACTGTGAGGGCTCACAGTGTTGTGGCAACACCAACATGTAAGGGGCAAATTTCAGCTGAGTATATACGGCAGGCCCCTACTTTCAAACATCCAACTTACAAACGACTTCTCCTTGCAAACGGAAGGATACAACAGGAAGTGAGAGGAAATCTACCCCTAGGAAGGCAAATTCTCTCCTGTAATGCCGCGTACACACGATCGTGATTCACGGCGGTGAAAACACCGCCGTGAATCACGGCATGAAAAAAAATGAAAAACGAGGGAACGGCATGTTCCCCCACACACGACCGTTTTTCCCGTCATTTTTTTCTTTGACGAGAAAAACGACCGTCTGTGGGCTCCGCGGCAGTGTCTCCCTATGGGAAAACTGCCGCGGAAAAAAATGATGGAAAAAACGATGAGAAAATTTAGAACATGTTCTAATTTTTCTCGTCGTTTTTCCTGCCGTTTTTCTCAACGAGAAAAACGGCATAAAGCCCACAGACGATCGTTTTTCTCGGCAAAAAAAAAAAATGTAATTTTTCCCGACGGGAAAAATGATCGTGTGTACGCGGCATCAGAGTTAATATGGGAAAAAAAGTGTCTCCTCTCCACTGATGCTTTATCACCAATTCTTGTTTCAATAAAAACCCCAAAAAACATTTGTCATTAGGACGGAAAGTGAGGTGAACTGTTTTGAACAGGTGCACACTGCACAGACAGCAAAACAAATGTTACAGGGGTGATAACCCTTCTCTATGTTTTCCAAAAAGCTTAAAAATAGATTTTTTGCCTGGAGCTACACTTAAACAATATACTTGTTCAAAATTACAAACAGATTCTACATAAGAACAAACCTACTGTCCCTGTCTTGTATGCACCGCCTGTATACGGCTGTTCAGAGTATATATTTTTTATTCTGTGTGCGGGGTTCCCCTTAATATCCATACAAGACCCAAAGGGGCTGGTAATGGGCTGGGGTGGGGGGGGGGGGAGTGTGTGATGGGGTAGCTATGCCATTTTTCTTAAAGATTTTCATCCATATTACCGGGACCAGACATTACATTAAAGCCGCAAGCAGTTTTAAATGGCTTTTTTTCCTTTAGAAATTTAATTTTGTGCAGGGACAGTTCTAAACACGGGAAACACGTGGCACTTGACAGGCATACTTTAGACACCCCCCAGGTACGATATTTAAAGGAATATTTGACTTTTTTTTTCACTTTATGCATCATTAAAATGACTGCTCCAGAAAAACGGCCGTTTTTAAAACTTCTTTTTGCATTGATACGTGTCCCCTGGTGCAGAACCCGGGTTCCCAAACCCTTTTTAGGACAATAACATGCATAATAGTCGTTATAATTAGCACTTTAGATTTCGAACATTCGCATCCATTGTATTTAATAGGGTTCTAAAGTTCGTGCAAACTTTCGGTTCGTTCGCGGGTTCTGGTGCAAACCGAACCCGGGGATGTTCGGCTCATCACTACTCCATTCAGACAGAGAATCTTCATCAACCAATCCGTCATTGGGGGGTAAATCCCACCTGAGGCATCTTGGGATGAGCTTAGCAGATAAATATTGTTCAAAGGACGTGATGTCCTACCAAGTTTTTATCTTTTTTTCAAAAATATGGCCCAGCTTTTTAAAGGACTGGGACATATCATTATCAGGTTCATTGGATACATTCCTAGAAAAAACCTTATTAATTCTAATTTCACGTTTTTCCAGATATTGGAAAACTTCCATAATGCAGCTAGATTAAAGAAAATTGTATGAGCAAATATATAAGAGGAAACAAATCAGTGCAAAATGACAAATGAAAAACCCTATAAAGAGCTGCTGAACACCAGGGTCAATAGTCCAAAATCCCTCAGATAAAATGTGAAATTCACAAACACAGCACCCATCCAACTGGTAGGCCCATTGTGAATGGGACCTATTCTGTCTCAGCTAGACTGGGACAGTACATCGATTCCTTTCTTCAACCATTGGTTGTAAAAACCCCTGCATTTTTAAAAGATACCAAGCACATTAGACAGATCTTGGAGGGTTTGGAGTGTTCCCCTTCTACTATTCTCGTCACTGCAGACGTTAGTTCGCTGTATACGAGCAGAAGTATAATGATGCCATGTCATCAGTCGAATGGGCACTTTATTTCTCTACACTGTCGGGAAGACATCAGGAATTCCTACTGGATTGCCTGGAATTTTGTCTGTCCAGAAACTATTTCCCACTGGGAGGAAGATGCTGTTTTTTCCCAGCGCCCTCCAGAATTGGTTTGTTGCCGTCGATTTATCGACAAACTTATCATGGTCTGGAATGGTGAGAGATCGTCTCTTCAGGTTTTTATTGATTCTTTGAATACGAATGATAAAAACATCTCTCTTAAATGTGGACCTTTCAGACTAGTTAATTATTTCAAGCCGACTGATCGCAATACCTATATCCCCCTGGGTAGTTGCCATCATCGTTCCTGGTTGTGCAACACCCCCAGGGGTTCAGTTTATAAGGCTACGTCGGAATTGCACCCGGGATGATGATTTTCATTCTCAATCCCAGGTGCTCATGTCCAGGTTTGAACAAAAGGGATACGATAAGAAAAAGGTGGAGGGAGAAATTGCAAAGGTTAAGGCAATGGAGAGACATACTTTTGTCTCCAATCGTGTTGGTGATCTGAAAGCAGATGAACACAACTTCAGGATGATACTAGATTAAAACATGCAGTATAAAAAATTCGAGAAAATTATTGTTAAAAATTGGTCGATATTGAAGCAGGATAAAGTGTTGGGTCCTGTTTTACCATCCAAACCCCAATTTATTTACAAAAAGCACCTTCTCTTCGGGATCGTTTAGCTCCCAGTGTTCTGAACCCCCCATATTATCTGAGAATAGGTTATTTTCTTTTTTAGGAGGTTTTTATGCGTGTGGACGTTGTGTGCCCTGTAGACATTCAAAAGGGAATGTTAAAAAACAAAAAACAAAAAAAGTTTTTAGCAACAGCTACTAATAGGGAGTACAACATTGATAAATTAATTACATGCGACACTATGGGTGTTGTCTATATGTTGGAGTGTGATTGCGGGCTCCAATATATAGGCAGGACCTCTAGACCATTACATGTTCGGCTGGCTGAGCATGTGAATAACATCAAAAAAGGTCTTGTAACGGCACCCCAAGTATGAAAGGGGTTAACACCGTTAGAATATTCCCTTTCCAACCACACGACAGCCACCAGCCACTCCAACCAGCCGAATAAGACCCCATACGAATGATTCTCCCCCCAGATACGAGACAACGCTCTGTATTCAAGTTCCAAAACAGGGAATTACTTTATTTTCAAAACACATGGTAACACATTTCTCTTCAAAACCATCCCCTCCCATCCTTGGGGAACAGGGCGGGTTAAACTGTCCAATGACAATAGTGATACAGGTCAGGCGTGTTCAAACTTCTCCTTCAGTAAACAGTCTTAGCAGGAGGGGTGATTCCCCCCCCTCCTCACAGGAGACACTTCCACATCCCATAATATGGAGCCTGACGCTTTACCAAGCTCCAATTCACATCATCACAATGAAAGGGCCTGTAGCATAGGTGAGGCTCATTAGCATTACACAAGGAGATAGGAGACACATCAGCCTCTCTTAATTTAACCTCTTGAGTTCATAAATCAGTAGATAGTTCTTTGCAGATATTCTGGGGAATATGGTGGATAAATATTACAGACCCATTTTAAGCAATCCAAGCCATATTCTCCATGTCCATTGTTTCCTGGCTCACCCTGTGTCCAAAGTGACCCCCATGTCACACATCTCCCCTTTCGGCAGGAGACTAACAGAGGAGGGGACCCCAGACGGGTTGACTCCGAAGTTAGTCCATAGTTCCATTCTTCTAATGCCGGTATCCACACAGTACCCCAAATCAATTGTTCCAAGCAGAGCATTACTTACCCAGCCAACCTCTGCCTCTCTTAGAGAACATACCCGCCGCTGGGGAGAGGCCTGGACTGGCCCTTCTCCCTGGAGTCCTTTCAGCCGCTGGAGAGGAGACAGGGTGACTGGGCTCAGTCCGTCATGCTGTTGGGGATCTGGGCCGACTGCCCAGCCTCCCTGGGGTATACAAGTGGAGACTGAAGTCCCATCCACTTGTGGTAGGTGAAAATCCCCCAGTGCGTGCAAAGCAAGTCTGACATTCTCCTGTCCCAGTGTCCCACCATTTTCTGGGGTTGTGTCAGTGAGGACCGAAGTCCCATCCAGTACCACAGGAACTCCCTCTTCCGTTAGTTGAGAGCAGAGGCCCGCGGCACTCTGCTCTGTTGCCAGCTCTTCTGCTGGGTTGCTGTGAGTGGAGGCCGCAGTCCCATCCACCGATATCAGCTCAAGTTGCAGTTGTGTGCAGAGGCCAGTAGCATTCTGCCCTGCTGCCAGTGATTTAGCTGGGAGTAACAGCTTTACTACCATAGCTGGTTGCTGGGGAGAGGGGCCAACTGCCCCGGCTCCCTGAAACTCCACAGTTGTTTCCGGTGCTGGGCAGAGGTTGCTATCACTCTGCCCTTTTGCCAGCACTTCTGCTAGGAACTCCACACCATCTGCTCTGGCTAACTGTTGGGGAGGGAAAATGGCTGCTTCTCCTCCCTGCATCTCCGAAATCCACTCGGAAAGAGGAACCATCACCTTCTCAACTCAGGCCTCCAAAACTGCCACGGGTGTAGAGCAGGGGTCTGCAATACTTTGTCCTGCTGCCAGTACTTGAGCAGGTGATGCATAATCCATAACATCCTCTGAATAGCCCATTAAGTCCATACCTTCTGTAATCTGTGGCTGGGGAGATGAGCCAACTGCCCTAGTTCCCTGGAACTCCACATCATCCACTTCGGCTTTAGGGATGGCAATCTTCAGATTTTCCACTGCCGATTCTCTGGCATGCTGCTGGACAGGTACATTCCTCCATCCAAGATCATCCCAAGCAGGAACAGGATCCTCAAGGTCAGTCAGCACTTCTGCTTTGGGGATGGCAATCTCCAGATTTTCCACTGCCGATTCTTCAGCCAGGATTTCATAGTTGTCAACCGGTATTCCCTGATAGTCCCAGGCACAGGTAGCACCACCCTGCTGCTGAGCAGATTCTAGCAGCTGTCTGTAGGCGATCTCCAGCTCCCATTCCTGAACGGCCAGAAACTCCAAATCTTCCTCTGCCCAGTGCCCTTCCGAGACATTCAGTTTTCGCTCTCTGTGCTCCATTATTTCCTCCAAACGCCACTCCCGATCACTCCCAAAGTCAGGGTCACTGGACAGCCTCCAATACAACAATCCCAGGCCATCATAGTCAAAGCCTTCCGTGGGGCTGTCATCCGCTGACCATGGGCACTCTTGGGCTACATACCACCGGAGGGCTCTGTAGCTCTCGTCCAACCGCATCTCTGCCCGGATCAGCCTGCTTAACTCAGTTGTCCACTCCTGCTTTGGTTGTTCCCCCAATAACGGCATTTGTACATCATACTGCGACCAGTACCTTACATAGATGGAGGGGAGAACTTTCCCTGGTGTTGCTGCTCGAGAGCTAGCGCTTTCTTCCAGAGTTCGCAGCGGATCGAATCAGACCATCCCAGCAGGACCTCCTCTGATACTGGTCCTCTATGCTGTATCTGCATCTCTTGTAACCTCCTTCTGACTTCCTCTTCCATGGCGGCTGGTATCTGTACCTCTCCTCTCCTTGCAGTTGGTGCTGCTGTGACTTCTGCTGCTGCAGCACCTTTTTGATGTAGCCAATTTGCGTCCACAGCCGCTATAACTAGGTCTATGATCTCCACTGGAGGGTTAGGACCATACTGTGCCAGTCTTAGTTTAACAGCCCGATCAAAACTTGCCTCTTCGGGTGTCCTGTCTGTTACGCTGGGCCTTTCGGTTCCATCCATTTCAACTAGTTCTCTGATAATGTCCCTCTACTTACGGTTGTTGGCCGGTCTTCCCCGGTTCTCCAGTAAGTCTTTGAGGGTGGAGAGCTTTAGCCGTTCATACTGTGCCTCCATTGTCCTGTGTCCTCTTGTAGCTGTCCTTCTGGCTGTGGGGATAAATCCCACTGCTTGCCAACAATTGTAACGGCACCCCAAGTATGAAAGGGGTTAACACCGTTAGGATATTCCCTTTCCAACCACACGACAGCCACCAGACACTCCATCCAGCCGAATAAGACCCCATACGAATGATTCTCCTCCCAGATACGAGACAATGCTCTGTATTCAAGTTCCAAAACAGGGAATTACTTTATTTTCAAAACACATGGTAACACATTTCTCTTCAAAACCCTCCCCTCCCATCCTTGGGGAACAGGGCGGGTTAAACTGTCCAATGACAATGGTGATACAGGTCAGGTGTGTTCAAACTTCTCCTTCAGTAAACAGTCTTAGCAGGAGGGGTGATCCCCCCCTCCTCACAGGAGACACTTCCACATCCCATAATATGGATCCAGACGCTTTACCAAGCTCCAATCCACATAATCACAATGAAAGGGCCCGTAGCATAGGTGAGGCTCATTAGCATTACACAAGGAGACAGGAGACACATCAGCCTCTCTTAATTTAACCTGCTGAGTTCATAAAACATTAGATAGTTCTTTGCAGATATCCTGGGGAATATGGTGGATAAATATTACAGACCCATTTTAAGCAATCCAAGCCATATTCTCCATGTCCATTGTTTCCTGGCTCACCCTGTGTCCAAAGTGACCCCCATGTCACAAGTCTCAAAACCCACAATGTGTTTAGACATTTTAAATTGGTCCACCGACAAAACCCCAGGGGATTGAAATTTTGGGGTATTGAGAAAGTCCCCAAACATTGGAGGGGGGGGGGCAATTTTACACGACAGTTAAGCAAAAGAGAATCATATTGGATACATGAAACTCAGGTTCTTTGCCCCGTCGGATTAAATGTCGATTTCGATATGTTTTTACAGATTTATTTGGTATTTACCACTTCGACTAAATATGTTTATCATATTTTTTACATATATACATTATATATTTTATAAGGTTAGAATGTTTTTAGTGATATAGCCCGGATCACTGGTATAGTGATCAGGGATTTAGCCATTTTTCATATATAAAACATTTCTTCCCTTAATAGATTCCTTTGGCACTTTTGTTAGTTGCCACTTGGTGTCTTTCTTATTGAATGAGAGCTTGGGGACAATTCTGGGATTCTTCCTGTAGGTGATTGTCCATGCCTCGCGCTGCATTTGCTTATGCCCCGTCGGGTTGCTATGACAACTCCTTTCCTCCTATATAACAGCGGGCGTCACGTAGTTTCCGTATCTGCTGAAGAAGTTACCGCCCATTGGGACGTAATGCGTATGGAAGTCAGGAAAGCGTTGTGATGTCACCCGCGGCCATCACGCTCCATTGTTTGTATACACGCCATCAGGTATGAGCCGAACACCCCCCTGTTCGGTTCGCACCAGAACCTGCGAACAGACAGAATGTTCGTGTGAACTTTAGAACCCTATTAAATACAATGGACTCGAACGTTTGAAATCTAAAGTGCTAATTATAAAGGCTTATATGCAAGTTATTGTCCTAAAAAGTGTTTGGGGACCCGGGTCCTGCCCCAGGGGACATGTATCAATACAAAAAAAAGTTTTAAAAACAGACGTTTTTTTGGGAGCAGTGATTTTAATAATGCTTAAAATGAAAAAATAAAAGTGAAATATTCCTTTAAATTTTGTACCTAGGGGTTGTGTATAATATGCTTGTAAAGTGGCGCATGTTTCCCGTGCTTAGAACTGTCCCTGCATAAAATGTCATTTTTGAAGGAAAAAAAAGTCATTTATAACTCACTCGCGGCTATTAATGAATTGTCGGCTCCCGGCAATACATACAAAAGTCATTGATAAAAAAAAAAAAAAAGCGTGGGGGTCCCCAGAATTCAATTACCAGGCCCTTCAGGTCTGGTATAGATATTAAGGGGAACCCCGCCGCAAATAAAAAAAAAATGCGTGCGGTTCCCCCAAATATCCATACCAGGCCCTTCAAATCTGCCATGGATTTTAAGGGGAACTCCACCCCAAATGTAAAAAAAAATGGCGTGGAGTCCCCCCAAAAATCCATACCAGACCCTTATCCGAGCACGCAACCTGCAGGCCACAGGAAAAGAGGGGGGACGAGAGAGCGCCCCCCCTCCAAACCGTACCAGGCCACATGCCCTCAACATGGGGAGGATGTCCCCATGTTGATGGGGACAAGGGCCTCATCCCCACAACCCTTGCCCGGTGATTGTGGGGGTCTGCGGGCGGGGAGTTTATCGGAATCTGGAAGACCCCTTTAACAAAGGGGACCCCCAGATCCCGCCCCCCCTATGTGAATTGGTAAGGGGTACATTGTACCCCTACCATTTCACAAAGAAAGTGTCAAAAAATGTAAAAAAAAACACACACACCTTGGAAAAGTCCTTTATTAAAAAAATTAAAAAAATAAAAAATAAAAAAACATTCCAGCGGTGAAATCCAGTGTCCCGCGGCGATCCGATGTCCAGCGCTGTCCGTCATTGGCTGAGCCTGAGCGGACCTGATGGGGAACTCCCTTCACTGTGTAAATTTAAATTACACAGTGAAGGGAGTTCCCCGCTCAGGCCAATGACGTAGGCGCGGTCTGACATACCGAGGGGGCGGACCTGATGGGGAACTTCCCTCACTGTGTAATACATGTATAGACCCGCCCCTTCTCATATTCCGCATCAGGTCCTCAGCCTTACATCGAGTCATTGGCTGAGTGGACCTGATGGGGAACTTTAGAAGGGGCAGGTCTATACATGTAATAGACTGTGGAGGAAGTTCCCCATCAGGTCCGCTCAGGCTCAGCCAATGATGGACAGCGCTGGACATCGGATCACCGCGGGACACTGGATTTCACCGCTGGAATGTTTTTTTATTTATTTATTTTTATTTTTTTAATAAAGGACTTTTCCAAGGTGTGTGTGTGTTTTTTTACATTTTTTGACACTTTCTTTGTGAAATTGTAGGGGTACTATGTACCCCTTACCAATTCACATGGGGGGGCGGGATCTGGGGGTCCCCTTTGTTAAAGGGGTCTTCCAGATTCTGATAAGCCCCCCGCCCACAGACCCCCACAACCACCGGGCAAGGGTTGTGGGGATGAGGCCCTTGTCCCCATCAACATGGGGACATCCTCCCCATGTTGAGGGCATGTGGTCTGGTACGGTTCAGGAGGGGGGGCGCTCTCTCATCCCCCCCTTTTCCTGCGGCCTGCCAGGTTGCGTGCTCGGATAAGGGTCTGGTATGGATTTTTGGGGGGACTCCACGCCATTTTTTTTTTCATTTGGGGTGGAGTTCCCCATAAAATCCATGCCAGATCTGAAGGGCCTGGTATGGATATTTGGGGGAACCGCACACATTTTTTTTTTAAATTTGCGGCGGGGTTCCCCTTAATATCTATACCAGACCTGAAGGGCCTGGTAATTGAATTCTGGGGGACCCCCACGCTTTTTTTTTTTTTTTTATCAATGACTTTTGTATGTATTGCCGGGAGCCGACAATTCATTAATAGCCGCGAGTGAGTTTTAAATGACTTTTTTTCCTTCAAAAATGACATTTTATGCAGGGACAGTTCTAAGCACGGGAAACATGCGCCACTTTACATGCATATTATACACACCCCCTAGGTACGAAATTTAAAGGAATATTTCACTTTTATTGTTTCACTTTAAGCATTATTAAAATCACTGCTCCCGAAAAAACTGCAGTTTTTAAAACTTTTTTTTTGCATTGATACATGTCCCCGGAGGCAGGACCCGGGTCCCCAAACACTTTTTATGACAATAACTTGCATATAAGCCTTTATAATTAGCACTTTAGATTTCTCTCATAGACTTTTCGAATTTGCTGCGAACACCCCAATTTGTTCGTTGTTCGGCGAACGGGCGAACAGGCAATGTTCGAGTCGAACATGAGTTCGACTCGAACTCGAAGCTCATCCCTACACGCCATTCAAACTAGCACTGGCAGAGTGCTATGTCTGTAAGTGGATTTTATATTTTCTATTAAATGCTTTTATATTACGGAGAGCACTATGGTTCTATCCTTTATTGTTTCATGATCCATGCGTTATCTGGGAGTGATCCATCTCTTGAGAACCATCTTATCCATTGAAGTGACCGGGACCCACATTTCACTATCCTAGTTTGTCTGTAAGGGAAGGTTCATGTGACCCTTTATAACTACAGGGTCCACATAGTGAGGTGAGCGGCCATCCTTTAATATTGGTGGAGGTGTCACACAGCAACAAAGATTTATGCATGTTTATATTCATATATCTGCATTGAAGATCCCACGGAGGGTGTTTATTGATATGTGGACTTGATTTATAGCGCTGCACCATCTATTTCACAAATTGTCAAAATCTGTCAAAGATGTGTCAACTTCTTCAGACACTGTGGCTTTCGGCTCAGATTTATGGGTGTGAAAATGTTTACCCATATCTAGTTGAGACCATTAGTTAAATTCCTTGAAAAATGAGATCATTGGATCCTAACTCTTAGCTTAAGCAGTTTCTAACATTTTTTAACTATTATAGGATCTTATACTTGTGACCCTTTTACCATAATAATATACTGTATGTATGTATTTAATGAGTTATTATGAATAACTAATACAGATACATTGTAAACTTATGATGAAAGAAAAACAATATTTAAAATACCTAACACAATAGGACTTAAGCCTTCTTGTTTCTGTAGCTTATTCTGAAATACGATTCTTTTTTTTTTCAAATTTTTTATTTACAACGGAGGAACTGGTCCACATGGACCCTGACAGTAGATAACAGACATACACATTCAATGAGTAATGCAATGCGCAGTATGGAGAGACACATAAAGAAAACACATCCTCTCATGGCCGTCTGTATATGAACGTTCCCCAATGAAAGGTGGTGTCACCCCTGGGTCTCAATATATCCATCCGCAGCCCACCGAGATATGTCTGTCAGGGATTCGTAGATATAAGAGTGCCCGGGTCCCGTGGATACAGCCCCCACTCCGATTTTCCCATTTATCTAAGAGTGACAGAAACTAGAGGTGTAGTACCTCCAGAGAAAGAGAGCTGGATAGGGCCCAGAGAAAAGTATAGAAAATGAACAGAGAAATGAGGAGAGGGTGAGGGATGAGACAGGGAGAGACAAAAGAGAGAGGGGAGGGGATCGGGTATACATGTCTCCCACTAAGGGTGACTAAGCTATATGGTTTTCAAGACCCCAGTGGGTCGCCGGCGCGTTGAGGGCAGGCAGCAAATGAGCAACACTTCCAGGGGGCAGAGATTCCGGGTAGAGCCTCTAAGGGTCTGCCCTTCGTCAGAAAATCTAAAAATGTTCCACAGCTGCCAAGTCTTAGAGTATGTCTCACGTCTGTGCTGACTAGACAGAATCAGGTCCTCCATGAGGCTGATGTCATCGACTCTGTGTAGCCACTGTGCAATGGACGGTGGGGAGGGGGATTTCCAGTTTAGGGGTATACAGGCCCTAGCTGCATCCAGAAGATGGCAGACCACCGACTTCCCATACACCTTTGCAGGCGTGTCGGTTACGTGTAAGAGGAAGTAGGCCGGTGTCTCTGGTACAGTACGGTCGGTAAATTTATGGGTCACTCGTCTCACCTCCCCCCAAAAACCCTGCAGCCATGGACAGGACCAGAATATGTGCAAGAGAGTCCCCTCTTCCCCCTGGCATCTCCAGCAGCGGTCAGAGGTGTCAGGAAACATTTTATGTAAGAGGGAGGGGGTCCTATACCAGCGTGTGAGCAGTTTGTAGTTCGTTTCCTGGGTCCTGGTGCACAGAGAAGACTTGTGGGTAAACCGCAGTATACGCCGCTTCGTGTCATCGGGTAATTGGCAGCCGAGATCCCGCTCCCACCCAGCAAGGCAGGGTAAATGAAAGGGCCCCGGCCGTACCATCAACATTCCATAGCACAAGGAAAGCGTGTGTTGGATCCTACCCGACTCCACGCACAACTCCTCCAGCGGGGTAGGGGGATGTCTAGCATCGCTGGGCGGAGGCGGGACACCCGCCAGGAAGTGGCTTAGCTGTAAAGCCCTCATAAAATCAAGGCCGTACAGACACCTCGGGTCCGACAGCTCCTCATATGACCTCCATCTCCCCTGGGTACAAAAGTGGGATGTCTAATAGAGCCCTGCCTCCCTCAGTGCGAGGAATCTCCTGTCCTGCAACCCCGGAGAAAATCGGGGGTGGCCCAGCACCGGACACAGAGGGGAGACTGGGGATGAGAGTGAAGGCCGAGTCAGCAAAGTTGAGCATACACCCAGGGTGTTGCCTATCAGGGGGTGTCTTTTCAGGGGTGATGGCAGGTCCGAATGACACCAGGGGGCCCTATCAAGGGGTATGTCGCTCTGGTCCTGTTCGAGGGTTGTCCACAGTTTGGTGCCCCTATGTCTGCACCAATCCAGGAGCCGGCTGAGATGAGCCGCCCTGTAGTATGCACGGACATCTGGCATTACCAGGCCCCCATGTAGCTTCGGGAGACAGAGTACACTCCTGCTCAGGCGTGGGTGTTTCCCAGCCCAAAGGAACTTGGTGAAGGCTGCCTGGACCTGCCTAAAATAGGACCCAGGGATAGCTATCGGGAGGGCCTATAGGAGGTATAGGAACTTAGGTAGTATCGTCATTTTGAGGATGGCGCATCGGCCAAACCATGAATGGAGGCCGCTGTCCCAGCCCTCCAAAAGTCCCCGAACCGTCTCAGTAGAGAAGGGAAGTTAAGTGCAAACAGTTTGGGTATAGTCATATGTATGGATGCCCCCAGATATCTGTGCCGTGTCGGTCCATTTTAAACTAAAGCCGTCTCTAAGTTGTTTAAGTTGGAGCGGAGCCACTCCCATGGCTTCCGACTTGGAGAAGTTAATCTTAATGTTAGAGAGGTAGCCGTAGACCTCAAATTCTCTCAGTAGATTCGGGAGGGATATCTTGAGGTTCGTGAGGGAGAACAGTGGGTCATCTGCGTACGCCGAGACCTTATACTGCGTCCCGTTCCTTTCCACTTCCGAGATGTCCGGGTTCCGGCGTACGTGGCAAAGAAAGGGCTCCAGAGTCAGGGCTAACAACAGGGGTGACAGAGGGCAGCCCTGCCTAGTCCCATTTCTAATGGGGAATGGGTCTGACAAAACCCCATTCACCCTCACCCTGGCCGTCGGTGTTGTATAGGCTGCGGTCACCCAGTTCAACATCGTCTCCCCCAACCCTATGTGCCTCAGTTTAGCAAAGAGGAATCCCCAGTGGACCCGGTCGAACGCCTTTTCGGCGTCCGTACCAAGGAACACACAGGGCGTCTTAGTCTGGTCTGCGATGTGTAGCAAGTTGAGAACCTTAGTGGTATTGTCCCTGGCCTCTCTAAATGGGACAAAGCCCACCTGGTCCAGATGGATCAGGTCAGGGAGATGTGTTTGCAGTCTAGAAGCCAAGATCTTGGTGAAGATCTTGAGATCTGCGTTCAGTAGGGAGATCGGGCGGTAACTTCCACACAACCCCGGGTCTTTGCCCTCCTTAGGTATAACCGAGATCTGCGCCAAGAGTGTGCAGTCGTGGAAAAGTGTCCCTGAACCTATGCTGTTGAAGAGATCTGCCATATGCTGGCCCAATGAAGGCAAGAGGGTCCTGTAGTAGGCAGTGGTCAGTCCGTCGGGGCCGGGGGCCTTACCTGGTTTGGTATTCTTAAGGGCCACCTGAATTTCAGTCAGCGTAATGGGTTCCTCCAGGGCAGACCGCGTTTCTCCCGTGAGTGAGGGCATGAGGGAATGGTCTAAGTAGTCCCGCATGGTCTCCGGTATAGGTCGTGTGTCTGGTAGATTGTAGAGGGAACGATAGAAGGCCCCAAATTCTTGCGTGATGTGTTGGGGAAGGCTAGTCTTCTGCCCAGTATTGGTCTGAATGTGTGGTATGTAGGCCGCTGCTCGCTGAGCCTGCAGCGTTCGGGCCAACAGTCTCCCACATTTGTTGCCCGACTCATATGATTTCCTGCAGCAGATCTGCATCGCCGCCTTAGCCTTGAATTGGAGGAGATCCTTTAGCTGTGATCGGACCACATCAAGATCTAGTCCCAGTTGTTTGGATGGTGAAGCTTTGTGAGCCGCCTCCAGGGCCTGCAGTCTGGCGAGGAGCAGGTCGAACTGCGCCGTCTGCTCGTGTTTCAGTCTGGATCCGTGTCTAATGAGGGACCCCCGTATCACAGCCTTGTGGGCCTCCCACACCACCCCGGGGTCGCTATCATCTGAATTTTTTGTGGTAAAATAACATCCCAGTTCCCTGACCAAGTCGGCCAGGACCACCGGATCCTGTAAGAGGCTCTCATTTAGTCTCCACGGATGGCATTGCCCCGTTGACGCGTCAGACAGTGAGTACCGAAGCCCAACCGGTGCATGATCGGACCACGTGATAGACCCGATGTAAGTCTCCCGGATCGCGTGTAGCTGCCCATGGGGTATCAGGAAATAATCAATATGCGAGTACGACTGGTGTGGTTTTGAAAAAAAGGTGAAATCACTTTCTCCTGGGTGCATAAGGCGCCAGGCGTCTATCAATTGGGCAGAATGAAGCGTATTTCCAATACGCTTACGCATGTCTCGTGAGGTGGAGGAGGTCCCAGATGAAGTGTCCTCAGTCGGGATCAATGGCATGTTCAGGTCACCCCCCACTATAAGTTGTCCCTCAGTGAAGAGCTGGAGATGTTCCATGCGCCTCCTGATGAACGTGTCTTGGCGGTCATTCGGGGCATAGAGGTTAGCCAAGGTAATCTTCCTATCTCCCGGCAAACCCTTTAAATTTAGGTAGCGGGCCTCTGCATCAGTCACAGAATCTATATGTTTCCAGGGGACCCTGGCCAAGATGAGGATGGATACCCCCCTGGATTTAGCCCCCGTGTACTTAGAGTGGGACACCGAAGGGAAGTGTCTGTTTGTAAGTATCGGTATGTTGTTCTCCCGGAAGTGTGTCTCCTGCACAAATACTATATCCGCCCTCACGCGCCTCATGTCATGTAGCAACATCCGTCGCTTTTCGGGGGTGTTAAGACCCTTAGCATTAAGGGACACAATGTGGATGTCACCCATAGTCAAATGGGGATATGGTCGGGGCAGGTATATGGGACAGGTGGGGGGGAGATAGAGGAAGGGGAGTGTGGGATTGAGGTGGAACCAGTAAGGTAAAGCGAGACGTAAGAGTAGCAGAGAAAAGTAAGGGAGAGCACTCCCGAGGAAAGAGAGAGTCAGAAAAATTAGGAGGCTAGCACTAGAGGGTGAAGCAACTGAAAAAAAACTAAATTAGCCCTAAGGGCTTAAGTACTCCCCAGGAAAATCCCAGATCTGGAGCACGGTCCTAAACGGGGAAGTAGACAGACAGAGCTAGAGTGAGAGCTCCCAACCCTCTCCACCCACCCCCGGCAACCTATAAACAAAGGGTAAATGGTAAACCAATACAACTAAACAGACAATATACAACATAAGCATATAGAAGCTAGCTTCAAAACACACAGAACATAATCAGTGCAAAATATGGCAACTGCATTACCAAAGTCAATGCAATATTACATGGGACCTGAGTCTCATGCCCCTTCTCACTCATCAGCAGCCCCCCCCCCCCTCCAGCACCTCCAATCACATAAGAGTACATAGACCGAACAACGCGTGTCCTGATAGAGTTCTTCAGCGCGCGTCAATTAGTAGGGAGAAACTGGAGACACCGGTCAGCCGGAATGTGAAACAAAAAGACATCCCATCCAAAACCGTCTGGCTGCCGTCTCCCTCCCCCCTCCCCTGGGCAGCACATCAGGTTAAAAGATCAAGAATCTCAATACATCTCACCCCCCCACCCCGGGTTTCGCCTAATCAGTAAGTTCCACTGCATCCGTCAAGCGGGTAAGGTGTTGCCAGTGTGTAAGGGCTCTACCAGGAGCTTCCCCGCTATGTAAATCCGGAGGGGCCACCACAATTCGGAGGGAGAGAGCACACACCGCAAGTACGGGGGGGGGGGAGTACCGCTGCAGCAGCCCCGTCTCGGTCTCAGGTTCAGGCATCCCGTCTCGTGGCAATATGACCAGTGAACTTAACGTACGGGGCCCAGTCCAGATCACCGACAGGGCTCTGCCTCTGCGTACACCGCCATTTAGAGTGTCTCACGGGGGCCAGGGAGGGAGACGGGTGCGGCGGCCACCATCAAGCAGGCCGCCGCTCTAAGGCTTCAGGGATTGGTTCGGGCCAGTTAAGAAGGGGGAAGGAGAGTGGCCGGGGGAACCGTCCGGATGGTGCTTTGGGAGCGACCCAGGGTTGTCTAGTAAGCAGTAGTCAAGGTAGGGCGGCCCAAGGCCTACTCACGTGGCTCTCCTCTGGACACCGATCGTCGTCTCCATCTACCTCTCTGCCGGTGGGGGGGCAGAGCGCCGTGTTGTGCTGCTGGTCCCGATCTGCCCATCTGGTGAGGAAGAATCTGGAGCCAGTCCGGGACCTGGATCGGCATCACCTCCAGGAAGTGGAACAGGGCAGGCAGGTCAGCCGCGGTCTGGAGCGGGAATGATCCGGATTCTCTGCGGAAAGTCACAGAGAGTGGATATCCCCATCTGTAGGTGATGTCCTTCTGTTTGGCCAGGTCTAGGATAGGGCGCAGCAGGGCTCTTCTCCGTAGGGTAGCTCTTGACAGGTCCGGTAAGATCCGGATTCGTGAGTCGCCCCGCTCGACATCTCCATGTTCCCAGGCCGCCCGTAGGATCGACTCCTTCTGCACGTATCTGTGCAGTCTACAGATCACGTCCCGCGGCCTATCCGGATCCACAGACCTAGGGCCTAGGGCTCTGTATGCTCTGTCCCGGAGTACATCTGCATTGGGATCCGCCAACACCGTCCGGAATATCTCTGTCACCGCTGCACTGACGTCCTCAGGGACGCCTCTGAGCCGTAAGTAAGGATGAGCTCGGTGTTCGAGTCGAACATACGTTCGACTCGAACATCGGCTGTTCGATCGTTTGACGAAGATTGAACGTTTTGGGTCATTCGCGCCAAATTCGAGTGATGCGAACGACCCAAAATCCCGGCGCTGTGATTGGCCAAGCATGCACTGTGACCCCGCATGCTTGGCCAATCACAGCGCCAGCAGCGAGGAGAGCCATAATTGGCCACAGGCAGGATGCCTGTGGCCAATTATAGCTCAGGGGGGTTTAGTACACGCCCCACACTATAAAAGGCCGCCATTTCGGCGGCCTTGTGTATTGTGTTGGCGTGCAGGGAAAGACGTACATAGGCAGGGACAGGGTTAGAGAAATTGTGTGTAGGGAGAGAGAAGGATAGGTAGGGACAGTGTCAGTGATATTGTGTGTAGGGAAAGAGAAGGATAGGTAGGGACAGTGTAAGTGATATTGTGTGGAGGGAGAGAGAAGGATAGGTAGGGACAGTGTCAGTGATATTGTGTGCAGGGAGAGAGAAGGATAGGTAGGGACAGTGTCAGTGATATTTTGCTAAACCTTGTGTGTAGGGAGAGAGAACGATAGGTAGGGACAGTGTCAGTGATATTTTTGCTAAGCCTCCTGCACAGTATACAACCGAAGCTAGCCCTTATTGCTGTGATTTCCTGTTGTGTAACACAGGCAGGCATCTGCAGCACTTAAAGCAGGCGTAGTATGATTCCTGCAAAATATAAACCTGAAGCTAGCCCTTATTGTTCGTAGTTTTTTTTCTTTTGTGTTACACTAAGGGCTCTTTCACACAGGACGGATCAGTAATGATCCGCCCCGTGAAGCTCCGCTTGCTCAGCGGGGATGCAGCTCCTTGTTGGATTTTGACCTATGAACTTCTTTTCATATGTGATAAGATTGGACATTATTCTACATACTCATCTGTGACGCCTTATATGAGTTTGTCTCCACCTACATTATATTTTCATTTTTATTTTTGTTAATTATGCGTATGATCATTCCAGTTTAATTGCTGGTTTTTGTTGTGCACCTATACCCCATACCAATTATTTCACTGTTAGTATTCACTTCCATTTTTATCACATTCATTTGTGTACACCTATTGTGTACAAACGTTTTGTTTGACACCATATTTTTATGTGCACCATTGTGCTATACATGAAGTAGGGTTTTTTACTACTTCTCTCACAGCGCCACATTATCTATTTTTTATACGTTCTATATATCCTGTCTGATTTTATGTTTGGCTGCTTCATTTAGTATTTAGAGTTGGCGCAGTATTATTATTATTTAATCTGCAGGGGCATGTAATTACAATTATTGATCTAATAATTCACAGCAGGGCCCATTCCTGCGCTCACCAAGAGTAACTGTGAGGGCTCACAGTGTTGTGGCAATACCACCACCACCACCACCAAAGGCCCAATTTTTCAGCCCCTGTTCAACAGGGGCATGCAATTACAATTCTTGATCTAATAATTCACAGCAGGGCCCATTCCTGCACCCACCAAGAGTAACTGTGAGGGCTTACAGTGTTGTGGCACCAGCACCACCACCAAAGGCCCAATTTTTCCTACCACTGTTCAACAATGGCATGTAAATATAATTCCTGATATAATAGTTCACAGCAGGGCGTTCCAGCGCCCACCAAGAGTAACTGTGAGGGCTCACAGTGTTGTGGCAACACCAACATGTAAGGGGCAAATTTCAGCAGAGTATATACGGCAGGCCCCTACTTTCAAACATCCAACTTACAAACGACTCCTACTTGCAAACGGAAGGAGACAACAGGAAGTGAGAGGAAATCTACCCCTAGGAAGGGAAATTCTCTCCTGTAAGAGTTAATATGGGAAAAAGGTGTCTCCCCTCTACTGATGCTTTATCACCAATCCTTGTTTCAATAAAAACCCCACTTTTCAAAAACAGTTGTCATTGGGACGGAAAGTGAGGTGAAATGTTCTGAACAGGGGCACAGACAGCAAAACAAATGTTACAGGGGTGATAACCCTTCCCTATGTTCTCCAAAAAGCTTAAAAATAGATTTTTTGGCTGGAGCTACACTTAAACAATGTACCTGTTCAAAATTAAAAAACAGATTCTACTTAAGAACAAACCTACAGTCCCTGTCTTGTTTGCACCGCCTGTATACTGCTGTTCAGAGTATATAGGGCCTTTTTTTTGGGTGCGGGGTTCCCCTTAATATCCATACAAGACCCAAAGGGGCTGGTAATGGGCTGGGGTAGGGGGGGGTGATGGGGTAGCTATGCCATTTTTCTCAAAGATTTTCATCCATATTACCGGGACCAGACATTACATTAAAGCCGCAAGCAGTTTTAAATGGCTTTTTTTCCTTTAGAAATGTCATTTTGTGCAGGGACAGTTCTAAACACGGGAAACACGTGGCACTTCACAGGCATACTTTAGACACCCCCCAGGTACGATATTTAAAGGAATATTTGACTTTTTTTTTTCACTTTATGCATCATTAAAATGACTGCTCCAGAAAAAACGTCAGTTTTTAAAACTTATTTTTGCATTGATACATGTCCCCTGGTGCAGAACCCGGGTTCCCAAACCCTTTTTAGGACAATAACATGCATATTAGTCATTATAATTGGCACTTTAGATTTCGAATGTTCGCATCCATTGTATTTAATAGGGTTCTAACGTTCGTGCGAACTTTCGGTCTGTTCGCGGGTTCTGGTGCGAACCGAACCCGGGGGTGTTCGGCTCATCACTAGCCGTAAGTTGTTGTGACGGCTGCGGTCCTCGATGTCCTCTAAATGAAGATGAAGAGCGACCGCAGTGTCCCGGTGTTGGTCTCTCGAACGTTCCAGATCGGAGACCCTGCTTTCGAGGAAGGTCAGAGATGCTTCGCCCGATCCCACTCGGTCTGCCAAAGTAGATACCTCTCCCCTCACCTCCTGGATGTCTCTTCTGTGTGTCTCCTCCAGCCGGAGAATCAGGGTCTCTATAGCTGTCTGGGTTGGGAGGGCTTGCAGCATCTCCCGAATGTCCTGATCCAGGCCTGAAGCCTCCGGCCCGTGTGGGGAGGACATTCCGGCCCCCCGAGAGTCCGCAAACAGGTCTTGAGAGCAGTCAGGGGGAGCAGAGGATTCCGGTTCAGAAGCCCCAGAGCCAGGCGCCTGGGCCTTCCGCGGTTCTCCACATGCAGTGCCACGCGCTGCCGCCACCTTCGTCCCGGGGGAAGCTTCCTTGGCGTTAAAATAACGGTGTATTTCGCCCGAAAACTTGCCAGCTGGGATCCCCTGTGTCACTGCTCAAGTCCTATGCCTTTTGGACAAGCTCAAACCGGTTTACGGTCGTGGGGTTGCCGGGGAATTGGGAGTCAGGCCCGGAGCTCGAGAGAAACACAGCCTCACACAGCCATGTCCAGGCCACGCCCCCGAAATACGATTCTTTTAATGATACAGACTGTCTGTGTGCGTCGGTACCAACCCATCTTATCTTTAAGTTTCAGAGACAGAAGATAGGAAAATATACCAGTTTCCCAGATTATCTAAGTGTTCAAAAGCTTTGTGTTATAACCTGGGGAGTTTGGTATAACCAGACATTCATAGTCTCTTGTTAAGACAGAAAATAACCCTAGAGGGACAGGTTCAGGCACGCAACACCCAACTACCCTATCCTTCACTCAAGCCTGAGTATGAATTGCTCACCCAGATAGATCCCTCTCACAGTTCTAGCAGCCAGAGTGAAACACGAACAGTTCCTTTAAGTTAGTCCCCTTCACAGACAAGTCTAAGCAATTCTCTGCCACAGAATCCTTTAGTTACTGAATTAGAACTTTGAAACTCCCATAGATTAATGAAGACCATAAGTGTCAATGGGACACGCTACAGGAGCTATATTGCAACTCACAAGTCCTTCCCTCTGATAGGTAACCAGGCCTCTCCTTCACCATGAATTCCTTCACTGATCCATCGGTCAGGTCCTCCCCCGGTTTCCTCTCCTTCAGAGCGGGCCACCCTCACACAGGTTCCCTGGGACTCCAGTGTGTTGTTTGTAGACCCAGTTTAAGGTACCGGGCCTACCTGGAACGTTGTAGCCTCGAGCTAAAGGTGCCCGAGACTTCTCGACCAGTTCACGCACCCCATGGCCAGCAAGGCCATAGAGCGCGACTTTGCCACCAGGGGTCCTTGGAATCCCCCTGGCACACCACCCCAATGGGGCACACTCCTCCTCCACTCTCCCCTCCTCCACTGGCGTCGAGAGAGGACACCAATCGACACCAATCATACCACAACGCCACCTGCGGTTCAACCCGAGACCTGGGTAACAGCGCCACCTCAGGCCCAGGGGAACTATACACCAGGTAACAACATGGCAGAGCAGAGTCCGTGTTGAACAGAATTGTAGAATTTAAGCCACACTATTGCCCAGACTGCCCCTAAATTTAAAGCATAGCAACCCCATTTTTTGGGGTCCCGCTACATGAATATAAATTCTTTTAACCCCAAATGTTCTGACAAGAGAAAGAGAAAGAGGAGGATCCAGCCAGGAGTACTATCAGGTCATGTGAGTCTCACTGCTTGGTCCATGCTTCCCAGATCTTCTTAAACTTCTTAGGGCATTTACGGTTTATGTATGTGAGTTTATAAAGTGGCAACGTGGTGTTCACCAGGGCTCTCCACTGGGAGGCTGTGGGAGGTTTGGGCTGCTTCCATTTAGTTAGGATAGTCTTTCTAGCATAGAACGAGGTATAGAACACAAACAGTCTTTTGTGTGTGTTAGGTATGACATTGTCATATACTCCCAGAAGCAGAATAATCGGGTTCAATTCTATATGCAAATTGCCCACTGAGTTGATAACATCTACTACTTCCAACCAGAATTGTTTTATAATAGGGCATGACCAGACAACATGTAATAAGGTACCCAGCTCATTGTTACACTTGGGGCATCTATCTGTTTGGGTCGGATATATTCTAGAGAGTCTCTGTGGCATGTAATACGCTCTGTGGAGGAATTTGAGCTGGATCTACCTATCTCTTGCTGAGACCATCAGGGGAATATACTGCTGGATTCCTTCTTCCCAATCGTCAGCAGCAAGTGAAGGCAGATCCTCTTTCCACTTATCGTATAGTTTGGTCCCTCCACTAGATCCCTCACATGATATCCTAATATACAGGGAAGAGAGAATGTGGTCTATATTTCTGGAGATCAGGAATGTCTCTACCCCGTGTGACTGCAAGGTAACCCCCTCAGGGTATTGGGTCTGCACTGCATGTTGCAGTTGTAGGTAACGGAAGAACATCTTTGAGGGCAGTTGGAAGTTGTTTTTCATTGTATCATAGGGGAGAATTCTACCCCCGACATTATTTGTTGTAATTATTTGTTGCATTACCTTGATCACATATCTAGCCCACAAGACTGGGTCTGGGACCGACTGCAGGTGGCCTGGCTTGGGATTGCCCCATAGTGGTGTGTACATTTGTTCCCAAACTCTAACGGATGTTCGCACAGGAGTTGTCATGTCAGGATGTGCCTTGGAGCCCCTGAACACTAAATTGCTTAGTGCTGAGTAGGATCCTAGTATAGCGGCCTGTAGGTTAACCGCTGGATTGGACTGTGGCTGAGAACACCACCAACGGACAGTTACAACAACCGCCGCCCAATAATATTGTTTAAAGCAGGGGAGTGCCAAACCCCCCAGTGAAAGAGGGAGCTGTAAGGTGATCCGGGCGACCCTAGGAGCTAGTCCTCCCCATACAAACTTGTTAACTACTCGGTCTAACTTTTTTAAAAAGGAGTTTGGGATCGGGATGGGAGTATTGCAAAATACATAGAGGAATTTAGGTAGAAATGTAATTTTAAGGAGATTAATTCTTTCTACAGGTGAGAGGGGGAGAGATTTCCAAGTCTGGCAAGTAGTGGAGAGTTGATGCAGGATCGGGTATACATGGTCTATCAGATATAGAGAGAAGTCCCTTTGGATCTCAATCCCTAGGTATCTAAATTTAGAGACCATGGTTAGTTGTATCTGTGGGTCCAAGGGAGGTGGGGTCTGGGATAGGGAAAATAGAGTTGATTTGTTCCAGTTGATCTGAATGCCTGAGAAGGATCTATAGTGATTGATAATTTCCAGGGCTGCTGTCAAAGAGGCAGACGCATCTGGGAGGTATAACAATGCATCATCGGCATGAAGTGAAAGCTTCTCAGTCAGTGGGTCTACCGTTATCCCTCCAACAGCCGGGGAGGCTCTAAGTAAAATAGCCAGGAGTTCTATAGCTAAGGAAAATAGCGGGCATCCCTGCCTAGTTCCCCTACCCAAAAGAAAGGAGGGGGAGAGTATGCCATTCGTGCAGACTCTCGCGGAGGGGTTTTTATACAGAAGTTTTATCCAGGAGACAAACTTGGGACCAAAATTGAAACGATCAATAACCTGCCACAGAAACTCCCACTCCACCAAGTCAAAAGCCTTCTCACCATCTAGGGAGGTCACCACACCCGGGGAATCCATCCTCCCTGCACAAGATATGTTTGTGTATAAGCGGAGTCGATTGATGTCAGGACCTTTGATCGGCATGAATCCCGTCTGATCGCCATGAATTAAGGAGAGGATGACCGAATTAAGTCTGGTTGAGAGGACTTTAGCGGTTATTTTGGCATCCACATTTAATAGCGATATAGGGCGGTATGAAGCACATGACGTAGGTTCTTTATTGGGTTTGGGTATAACCACGATTACCGTCTCGGCCATAGAGGGAGGAAGACATCCCTCCTCCAGCATAGTCAGAAGTAGGTTGTGGAATTTAGGGACAAGGAGCTCACTATTAGATTTGTAGAATTCTGCTGGTAGTCCGTCAGGACCTGGGGTTTTGGCCGATTGGAGTGCTGCTACTGCTACCTGGACCCCTTTGACAGTAATTGGAGCATCTAAGGTGTTGCGGGCCTCATCTGAGAGTTGTGGGAATTCTATTTGATCTAAAAAATCATGTAGGCTATCCGTAGTAAAATCCGCTCTAGATGTATAAAGGTGTTTATAATATCTGGAAAATTGAGCATTGATACCCATGGGGTCAGATTGTAGCACCCCCTTGTCATCCATAATACGGACAATGTGTGGTGTGGACGAGCGTTCCCTAGCCAACCACGCCAGTAGTCTACCCATCTTCTCTCCCTGTTCAAAAATTCTCTGTGACTGAGAAAGCAACTGTTTCTTGGTGGTCTTTGCGGAGCTTGATTTAGCTTGTGCTCCTCCCCCAACCCCTGTCGATCGGGTCTCATCCCATGTAGCTAGGGTTTTTTGTCAAACTGTGATAAATATTTTAGTAATTATGTATATTTGTAATTGTTTTGTTTATGTTGGTATGTACTTATGAGCTTAATCTATTTTGTAGAATGAACCATCTGATAATAGTTTTTGGCCCGGATCCTGAAGATTCTAAGTAATGATGAAACACGTTGATCTTACACGTTATACATTGACAGCCATACATATATGATGTGTTTTATAATGGGGTTCATCAAATATTTAAAGATGGTCATATTTGATTAATATGCAATATGCTCTTTTTTTTTACTACTACAATAACAAGTGTTAAGCCTCGTACACACGATCGGATATCCTATGGATTCTAATCCGATGGTTTTGTCCATCGGAAATCCGATGAAGCTGACTTCCATCAGTCTTGCCTACACACCATCAGTCAAAAAACCGACCATTCCAAACGCGGTGACGTAAAACACTCCGATGAGCCGAGAAAAATTAAGTTCAATGCTTCTGAGCATGTGTCGACTTGATTCTGAGCATGCGTGGGTTTTTTATCCGATGGACTTGCCCATAGACGATCTGAGTTTTCGATCGTTTTTTTATCCATCGGAAAAATGTAAAACATGTTCTATTTTTTAAAACCAATGGAAAAAAGACCGATGGGTCCCATACACCAGGGTTCCCCAACCCCCGGTCCGCGGCCCACTGCCGGGCCGTGGCCTATTTGCAGATGGGCCGTGAAGGCTGCACTGTGTGAGGTGAGGCAGCGGGCAGAGAGATGACATCTCTCACCGCCCGCCCGGATCACGGCACTTCCGCCCACACAGCGGGGCTCCTATGCTGCGTTGAGGCGCGGGAGCAGAGAGATGAGATCATCTCTCGCCGCCCGCCCGGAACGCCGCACTTCCGCCCACACAGCGGGGCTTCTATACTGCAGCGAGGCGCGGGAGCAGAGAGATCATCTCTCACCGCCCGCCCCGCATTACAGCTGTTCTCCCTCACCTGCCTGTGCTGCCACCACGGCAGGTGACAAAAAAATCTACTGGCAGGTGGCAAACCACGTCCGTGGCAGGTGGCAATCCACACCTGGTGGCAGGTGACATGGCAAGTAGCAATCCACACCTGGTGGCAGGTGACGTGGCAATCCACACCTGGTGGCAGGCGACGTGGCAATCCACACCTGGTGGCAGGCAATGTGGCAAGTGGCAATCCGCACCTGGTGGCAGGCGACGTGGCAATCCACACCTGGTGGCAGGTGTTGTGGCAGGTGTTGTGGCAAGCGACAATCCACATCTGGTGGCAGGCAATGTGGCAAGTGACAATCCACACCTGGTGGCAGGCGACGTGGCAATCCACACCTGGTGGCAGGTGACATGGCAATCCATACCTGGTGGCAGGTGACGTGGCAAGCAACAAACCGCATCTGGTGGCAGATTCTGCATTATGGTGAGTTTGAACTATTTCATTTTATATTACAAAGCAATGACAGAAATAACGCGCTTCAATCATCCCAACACCATATCAGCCATTGTTCTGTGATGATTGAGGTGCTAACACCAGCCATTTCCCCGACAAACTGCCCGCGAAAAGCTACATAACAACCCAACCCCCCCGGGCCTTGGCACGATTCTATTCCGCAACGCCAGTCCTCGGTGGCAAAAAGGTTGGGGACCACTGCCATACACAATCAGTTTGTCTGATGAAAACAATCCATCGGACGGTTTTCATCGGTAAAACCGATCGTGTGTACAGGGCTTCAGTCTCTCTCTGCATGGCATTTAAAGTCCAAAATTTATATATACCCTCAACCTGTGTGGCTTGGGTTGAGAGGCTGAGATGTTTGATTAAATTGAGGGATGGCGCCCAGATCATTATAACAATAAATAATAATACATACTATGCACCCACCCTTTGGTTTTCTTGCAAATCATTTTACAACATCATTTCTACAAGGTTTTTTGAGATAACAGCAAATACGTTTATGTGGAGGCAAGGACAACAGTCTAAACGTTGTCTAAACTATGCAGGTATAATCAATGCAAACAGCTCTCTACCCTCCAGTTAGAATACAAATAGTGGTACCCTAATAAAAAAAAAAAAAAACTGTATGTAAAGCATATCCGCCGGTGTATGATGTCTGGCCTTGGGCACTGTACTATAAGAAAAACATTAAACATATATAAAGGATTAATAGTTGAGCAATTAGAAAAAGCTATACCTTTTCAAGATAACTTCCGTCTGTGTTCTTTCTTTGACAAACACCTGACCAAAAACGCCAGCTAATAGGACACATATCTTGATCTGGTACTACCAAGAAGTGTCAAGGTTATGCACAGTCAGAATATATTAAGTAACAATATACATTTTTACACTTTTTAATTCTTATGAACTTTTGTTTAAATGATAGAGTCACCTTAAAGGGTATGTCCATGTTTGCAGTCAAATCTGAGAAAACCCTGCCATCTGTTGTTTATGTGTTCCTATTCACACAGCATACCTATAAAAGCAAAAAATATTATAAATATTATAATATACTGCATATAAGCTTTAGGATGTGTCTAAGAAAAAGTGTCATGGCTAATCCTAATTTCTGGAAAGTCATAGATTATGCAATTTTCTTTCCTTCAACCTAGGTTGAAGATTGACTAATCAAATGTACATTATTAAAAACTAAGGGCATTGTCTTCTGAAGCGCCAGTTACCCAATTTACCTTCACTTGAACAATGCAGGAGGATAGTTTTTAAATTTTTAACTCTTTGTTAGAACAGACAGTGTTCAAATCTAGTTTACAGCTCATAATGAAGAATTGCAAACACAGTACAGATAGGGTTAATTATGTTAAAGTTTGCTCCACAGGGCCCCAACCCTCCTAAACATTATAAAGCAGGGAAAGCAGGTAAACAAGTCATATGTAATTTTATTTATTTTTTAAATCTTAATGTAACACATATAAAGTAGGTGTTTTCTCAATTTGGCTACAAAAGTAGAAATACACTTTAAAGTGTTTGTTAACTCACAGGGTACAATTTACATTACTGCTCTCTGTCTCCTGTGTCCTCCTCCCCCTCCCCTTCCTACCTGTGAGCTCCGTGTCTGTTCTCGCCCTCTCCCCTTCTGCTGCTCAAAGTAGGGTACAATTTACATTATCCTCTTGGTTGGTGAATCTAATGTCCCCCTGTGAATGTGCTTTATAAAAGAAATGCAGTTACATACATTGTTTACAGAGCGCAGATCTGCAATCACGTGACCCACCATCTTTCTCCTCTCTTGTGTGACAGCTGCAGTGGGCAGGGCCGTGGATCCCCTGCTGACATCATTCAGGAAGAGAGGCAGAGAGAGGCTGCAGCTGACAGGGGGAGGAGGACAGAGCAGACAGAAAGCAGGGCTGCGGATGAAGGAGGCACATAAACTGACCACGGTGTCAGGGCTCAACAGCATGATACACTGTGGTCAGTGTACAAGGGGGAGGGGAGAAACTGTCAGGATTAAAAGGAATAGTATCTTTATTTTTATCTTTTTGGGGTTAACAAACGCTTTAAGCTGCCTATGCACATAAAGTCTGTATAATTTTTATTTGATTTTTCTATAATTTAGCAGTATTTTCTTTTCTAATTTGCTGCATGTGTGTTTGCATTAGAAAAAAAAAAATACAGCGTGCAATCATAACCATAATCATTTACAATATATATATTTTTTAATTGGTTCCCGACTGGCTCACACCGATATATGGCGGCAGAATGGCAACACTGCGAAAATCGCCGTGCCTGGGACGATCGTATTCGTTACAGAACCGATCAGACTTCAGGTCCAGGCCAATGATTTCTGGCCTGTACCTGCTGATCGGTTCTGGCGAATTAAAATGCTTCCCCTGCCTGTAAGTGTAAACACAAGGCAGGAATAGTGATGTCATCTCCCCTCATGGAATTCTTTTTGGTTCCAGAGAGAGGACATCTAACTGTAAGTTGCACCAACACTACACCAGTACACGTAGGCACGCTTTTCACCCCCCGGATCAACCCCCGATTGCCCCCCCCCCCAGTTAACCCCTTCACTCCCTGTCACAGTGTCACCAAGTGCAGTTATCAGATTTTTCACTAATCACTGTACTGGTGTCATTTGTGACTCTAATCAGCGTTAGGGTAGTTAGTAGTAGGCCCAGGTAGCTTTAGGGTACCCCCTAAACCCCCTAATAAAGGTTTAACCCCTTGATTGTTCCCCAGTTAACCCTTTCACCCCCTGTAACCAGTGTCACTAATATAGTGTACAGATCTATATTCTGATCGCTGTATTAGTGTCACGGGTTAGCCAGTTAGTTGGCTAGTGTCACCATCAGTCTTTTGTAGCGTCAGGGTACCCCCATATATTACCTAATAAAGGTTTTAACCCCCTGATTGCCCCCCAGTTAATCCTTTCACTCAGTCACCAGTGATCAATGTATTAGTGTCACGGCTAACGCTGATTAGTTAATTATTTTATAGCGTCAGGGTACCCGCTGTATATTACTCAATAAAAGTTTAACCCCCTGATCACCCGGCGGGTGACATCAGTTAGGTTTTCGCATCAGATAGGGTCAGCATAAATCCCAGGCAGCTTCAGATTAGTACCAGCAGCGCTTACAATACCCTTACTAGTATAGTGTCTGAACGGATCACAATTTTTGATCGGATCAGATATATATTAGCGTCCCCAGTAGTTTAGGGTTCCCAAAAATGCAGTGTTAGTGGGATCAGCCCAGATACCTGCTAGCACCTGCTTTTAGCCCCTCCGCCCAGACCAGACCAGACCACCCAAGTGCAGTATCATTTGATCACTGTCACTTACAAAACACAACACACATAACTGCAGCATTCGCAGAGTCAGGCCTGATCCCTGCGAATGCTAACAGTTTTCTTGGTAGCGATTGAAGCAGGCTCTGACAATCAGGTGCTCTTTTTTCCTGTGAGTTGCACTAGTTGTACCAGTAAATTTAGAGGCTAAAATGTCCAAACAGAGGTACACTAGTGAAGAGGCCTACATTTTTCTGAGCATGACAGATGAAACTGAAGAGGAAGTCACCCATCTGTCAGATTCAGGCTCAGAATACGAACCGGTAGACAGCAGCGGCACCCTGATAGATAGCTCTGACGAGGGAGTAGCGGTCCCTGCTAAGGACAGGCATACCTGACCTCGTTCTTCTTCTGTTGTTGAGGTGCAAGAACCGCAGGGCTCTCGTATGGAGCAGAGAACCAGTTATAGTGCCGCTCATTCTTCTGGTGAACTGGCAAGCACCAGCGGCCTAGTACATCCTGGTCGTACATCCAGCACTGCAGTATCATGTGGTGATGTGGTGAGTCCCATAAGTGCAGTTCAAGCTGGTGCAGGGGCTTGCAAAAGTGGTGTCTCACAGCCACCAAGAAGACAAACACAGTCCTATCAAGCCCATAGTGCCCTTTCTGCAGAATATGCCAATCCTAATCGGGAGCCCACCACTTCTGCAGCACCCGCACTTCCCCCATTCACTGGCCAACCCGGAATTCAGGTGGAAACAGTTGACTTTACATCACTTGATTTTTATTCACTGTTTTTCACTGAAGATCTCTATAGAGCTATTGTGGACCAAAGCAATTTGTATGCTGGTCAATTCAATGCCCCTAATCCCAATTTGACCCTTGCCAGAGAATGGAAGCCTATTACGGTTTCCGATTTTAAGACCTTTCTGGGCCTATCCCTCCTCATAAGTATAACTAAAAAAAAGTGAGTTGCGGTCATATTGGTCCACTGACCCAATTCACCATATGCCCATGTTCTCTGCTTGCATGACCAGAACATGGTATGAGCAGATCTTGCGGTTCATGCATTTTAATGACAATGAACTCTGTCTTCCTCGGGGTGACCCTTGATACGATTGGCTCTACAAAATTTTCCCCCTCATAAACCACTTCAACCAACAGTTCGCAGCCTTGTTTACTCCTGATCAACTTGTCTGCGTTGATGAGTCCCTGATTAAGTTTTATGGCCGCTTGTCTTTCAAACAGTATCTTCCCATCAAGCGTTCCAGATATGGGGTCAAGATGTATAAGCTCTGTGACAGGGCAACAGGCTATACATATAGTTGTATAGTTTACGAGGGAAAAGATTGTCACATGGAGCCCTATAACTGCCCAGTCTACATAGGGAGTGTTGGCAAGATTGTTTGGGACTTGGTGTCACCCTTATTCGGAAAGGGGTATCACTTGTACGTAGATAATTATTACACGAGCGTGCCACTTTTTAGTCACCTTTTTGATTGTGAAATTGGCACATGTGGCACCGTGCGATCTAATCGCCAGGGCTTACCCCAGCGGTTTGTAGAGTCCCGACTTAGACTTGGGGAGAGAGCCTGCTTGAGAAGTAATACTTTTCTCACAGTGAAGTGGAGGTATAATCAAAATGTTTTAGTTCTGTCCTCCCTTCATGCAGATACAACAGTCCAAATTCCAACAGTGACTGGTGTTGTGGAGAAACCCCTCTGGGTTCACGAATACAACCTAAGTATGGGAGGAATGGACCATAATGACCAGTTGATGGTGCCATACTAAATTGCCTGTAAGGCCAGACGATGGTACAAAAAAGTGTCTGTATACTTATTCCAATTGGCTATGCTGAACACTTATGTGGTATACAAAGCGTCAGGACGAACTGGATCCTTCCTTAAATTCCAGGAAGAGATCATCACAGCCTTTCTGTTTCCAGATGGTGGTTTTGCCCAACTTTCCAACGCAAATTCAGTGAGCCTGCTGCATGAGAGCCAATTTTCGTATGTCCTCCCTGGTACCCCTTGCCAACGATCACCCCAAAGATATAGGCGTGACACCTGCTATTATCGTCCCTTCTGTCTTGCCCAACCTGGTCTTTGCATTGGTAAAATGTTTTGAACGCTACCACACACTAGTGGAGTATTAGGGTAGGGTACAGCACTGCACAGTCATAGGACACACTTTCACAGGGTCTCCAAATATGCCATTTTGAGAGACCCAAACCTGGAACCGTTACAGTTACAGTTACAAATAAAAGTGTATTAAATATATATATATATATATATATATATATATATATATATATATATATATATATATTAGGGCTGTTACTGTTTAAAATTTTCGTGTTCGATTAAACGTTTTTTTTTCTATCGATTAATCGACTAATTTCGATTAATTATAATGCACATAGATATCCAACTACTTTTAGCTGATCTCCTTGCAAGGTGGATTCCCAGTGCAGCTACCAACCACTGGAAAAATCGATAGCAGGATACAAAAAACACACAAAGGCAGCGCTCGATGGGAATAGCATTAAAACTTTTATAGTCTTCAAGTAGGTAACAAAATAAATATTGCACTGGAGATAAAATCTATGGTAGCAAAAGCAGTCATAAAAACATGTATCTAAGTATGATACTGGTATAAAAATGTGTACAACGATACCACTGCTGAATCCAGATGAGAAGGGGCTAACATCAGTCCGTTGGCATGTAGATGTCCTGTGAAGGGAACTATCACAACTCTCAGTGGATGGCTGTAGAATCCCAGGTTGATAGAGGGAAGTGATAGAGGGAAATGTAACAGCCCTTGCGTGTGGCAGATAGTAAGGTCCTGCCGGCATGCAGATATGAAGGCACAGCAAAGGAGCCATTCAGATGGACACGGCAAGCCCAAAGAATTTTGATCGAATTTTGATCGATCAAAAGAATTTTGATCGATCAAAGCAATTAATCGATTAATCGAGGAATTAATAGTTAATTTCCACAGCCCTAATATATATATATATATATATATATATATATATATATATAAAATTAAAAAGCCAAAAAATTTTGTAATTTACTTTTTCTTCTTTCTCTATTCTCTCTCAATTGTTCTCTCTCTATTGTTCTGCTCTGTTTTACTGTATTTTATAACTGCAATGTTTTATTGTTACTATGTTTTATCATGTTTGCTTTCCAGGTATGTAATTCTTTTATACTTTACTGTTTACTGTGTTTTATTGTTAACCATTATTTTCTTTTCAGGTACGCCATTCAGCTGCAGCACTGATTTATCTATCTTGACAGCAACAGCGTTTTCTCTCATGATACGAAAATAAGCGACTTCTGCGCTGTAGGAGGTGATTTCACCACCACAGTTTAAAAAAAATGGTGCGTGTATGCCCATCATTAGGAGTGGGTGGATGCAGGGCGGTATTCTAAAGGTGGGCATACCCACCGATCAATCTCTTTTTTCGTTCAGCACTGCATAAAAAAAAATAACATTACAATATATGCCCAACAAGGACCAGCAACGTACTGGCATGTTGCTGGACTTTGAGTGGTTATACCAGAATGATGCCTGTAGGTTTATGCATCATTTGATATCATTATTTTCAGCCAGCGGTTGGCTTTCATGTAAAAGCAATCCTAGTGGCTAATTTGCCGCTAGACTGCTTTTACAAGCAGTGGGAGGGAACACCCGCCGTCTTCCATGGTTTTCTCGGGCTCTCCTGTCCCACCGGGGAACCTAAGAATGCAGCCGGTGGTTCCGCCAGCTGACCATAGAGCTTATTGAACACCAGAATGGCTCCAATCATCTTTATGACCTAAGAAACCGAAAGCTACGTGCATTTCATGTCTTCGGTTTTGCCGGATATAAACAGTGCCATTGGGAAATTGGGAAAGCATCTTATCACACTGATCTTGGTGTGGTTAGATGTTTTGAGGGCAGAGGAGAGATCTAGAGTTCAATTGACCCCCTTTTTTTAAAGAGTACCTGTCACACTACCTATTGCTATCATAGGGGATATTTACATTCCCTGTGATAACAATAAAAATCATTTAAAAAAATCAAAAATGGAAGGAACAGTGTAAAAATCAAATAAGAAGGAAAACAAAATAATAAAAAAAAGCACCCCTGTCCCCCCGTGCTCACGCGCACAGGCGAACGCAAGTGCCGGTCTCGTGTTAAATGTAAACAGAAATTGCACCATGCATGTGAGGTATCACTGAGAACGTCATATTGAGGGCAGTAATTTTAGCAGTAGAACTCCTCTGTCAATCGAAAGTGGTAACCTGTAAAGGCTTTTAAATGTTTTTAAAAATGTATGTAATTTGTTGCCGCTGCACGGTTATGTGCAATTTTAAATCATGTTATGTTTGGTATCTATGTACTCGGCATAAGATCATCTTTTATATTTTACCAAACATTTGGGCAATATAGTGTGTTTTAGTGCATTTAAATTCAAAAACTTTTTTCCCCCAAAAAATTGCTGCGCAAATACTATGTGAAAAAACGCCCACCATTTTAATCTGTAGGGCCTTTGCTTTAAAAATATATATATAATGTTTGGGGGTTCAATGTATTTTCTATCAAAAAAATTTTTTTTTTTCATGTAAACAAAAAGTGTCAGAAGGGTGGGTGATGTGTGGCATAAGCTTCTAATGTTGTGCACCCCCTCCCCAAATGACCCCATTTTGAAAAGTAGACACCTCAAGCTATTTTCTGAGAGGCATGTTGAGTCCATGGAATATTTTATATTTTGCCTCAAGTTTCGGGAAAATGACAAAGCTTTCTAGGGGCGTAAAACGGTGATTTCACTCCTCACTACCTATCACAGTTTTGGAGGCCTTGAAATGTCAAGATAGCACAACCCCCCCCCCCCCATGACCACATTTAGGAAAGTAGAGACCCCAAGCTATTTGCTGAGAGGTATAGTGAGTATCTTTCAGATCTTGCTTTTTGTCACAAAGTTTTGAAAATTTAAAAAAGAAAAAAAAATCCTTTTCTTTCTTAATTTTCAAAAACAAATGAGAGCTGCAAAATACTCACCATGCCTCTTAGCAAATAACTTGGAGTGTCTACTTTCCAAAATAGGGTCATTTGGGGGGGGGGGCGGTTTGTGCTATCTTGACATTTCAGGGCCTCCGGAACTGTGATAGGTAGTGGGGAGTAAAATCACAATTTTACGCCCTTAGAAATCCTGAAGGCGGTGATTGGTTTTCTGGGTCCTTTACGTGGCCAGGCTCCCAAAAAGTCCTACACAAGTGGTATCCCTGTACTCAGAAGAAACAGCAGAATGTATTTTTGGGTGTAATTTCACATATGCCCATGGCATGTGTGAGCAATATATAATTTCAGTGACAACTTGTGTAAATATTTTTATTTATTTTTTCCAATCACTAGTGACAAAAATGTTTTATATTCAATGTGCTCAACATGATTCTCAACAAATTCCGTGGGGTGTCCATTTTGCAAAATGGGGTTATTTTGTGGGGTTCTGTACTACCCTGCCATTATAACACCTCAAGAAATTAGATAGGCAGTCATTAACTAAAAGCTGCGTAAATTCCAGAAAATGTACCCTAGTTTGTAGACATTATAACTTTTGCGCAAACCAATAAGTATACGCTTATTGATTTTTTTTTACCCAAGACATGTGGCTGAATGCGTTTATTGTATTTTTTATAACAAAAAGTAGAAAATATTTATTTTCAAAATTTTCTGTCTTTTTTCCGATCAAATACCACCAAAAGAAGGCTCTATATGTGGGAAAAATAGGACGCAGATTTCATTTGGGTACAGCATTGCATGACCATGCAATTACCAGTTAAAGCAGCACAGCACCAAATTGTAAAAAGTGCTCTGGTCAGTAAGGGGGTAAAATCTTCCAGGGCTGAAGTGGTTAAATGATGCAATGAGACACAAATTCCAAAATTCTGTTGAAAACAATAGACAATTTACCAACCTGTTCAGTTACTTCATTGTGACTTTGACCTCAGTTTGGATTAAATGGTTCTTCCTAGCACTGAAACTGAAGCCTAATTTTTCAAAAAAATGAAAGGTGAAATCTCATCAGTTGCTACTGGCAACAGCTTCTGTATTGTAATCGTATGTCTTTAATTTTAAAGAATGCTGCATTATTTGATAAATCATACAATATATTCAATATTTTAACATATTATTTATGTAGCACTAATAATACTTCATGATTGATTTAATGTGCATGTTTTAACAACTAACAATTATGAAACAGAATATTTTTTTTAAAAAGCTAAAATCATTTTTTTATTTGAGGGTTTCATAGATGGAATAGTAAAAAGAAATAAATGCGCTACCCAAAAACACTTAAATAATAACAACCCTAGAGAGGGAGGTGAAGCAGCTGTACTGGAATGTGACAAATTCAAACAAAATGGAAGGTGATAGTGCAGCGCTACATATAGACCAGTAAAAACTGGACTCTAACTCAAATGTGACCATAAAAAGAAACACAAACAAGAAGGGGCAGGCTGAACGCCCAACCCAATATATAAAGTGTCCACAGCACTAAACAAAGTGATGAGTGTCCAAAAAGGTGAATAAATGACATGGAATGGATGGAGTGATTCTTGCACAATTCTTCACGTGAATGATGACATACATGTGTGCTTACCAGAAATGTAGGACCCGAATGTCATACGACAGCAGATCAATCGAGCTTAAGAGTATCCCCAACGGCTGTCCACAGGAACGTCACCGGAACGCTGATGGATGATGAAGTATATCAGCTGGGCAATCAGATGACCTCAATCCGGAAGGTTGACTTTCTGGATCCTGGTACTCAACCGGACAATGGGATACAATCAAGCTTGAATAGAAAAATACCCCGACAAGGGTCTTGCAAAAGGACCAACTGAAGAAAACAGAAAAAAAAATCCTCACCGAATTCATGCAAAGAGAAGAAAAAAATCTAGTGCTCCACTGGTGTAGGTCAAAAAATGGGTTTTAATCAAAAAAACACCACATACAAAAATAAAAAGTGATCACAGTTCGTACATAAAAGGCAATATGGAAAGCAAAATGCATAGCCCGACGCGTTTCGTTCCTAACAGGACGTCTACAGGGGCAGATGGGTCTTACTTTTTTTTTTTTTATTCTCTATCCTCTTGTTCAAAATTTGCTGACAATATGCACCACTCAAAAGTTAGTGAAATATATAATATATAAAATGGAAGGAAGCAGAATAGTGATTTATTTTTCAACCTGAAATAAATCTTTTATTCATATATATATATATATATATATATATATCAGGGATATGCAATTAGCGGACCTCCAGCTGTTGCCAAACTACAAGTCCCATGAGGCATAGCGAGACTCTGACAGCATCAAGCATGACACCCAGAGGCAGAGGCATGATGGGACTTGTAGTTTGGCAACAGCTGGAGGTCCGCTAATTGCATATCCCTGCTATATATATATATATATATATATATATATATATATATATGTTTTGACTGAATCCCATGGTATTTACATTTTTTGTCAATCTAAAGTCTACATTCATCTTTTCTCTTTCGTTCATGGACGAACACAGCATTAATTTGACAAAGTGGGTATTAGCCCTCCTTCAGGAGTGACTAGGCAGAAAGTGTTAACAACTTCAAAGCTGAACAGCCCCGCCCAGGGGGAGGTCCCACCGGCCACATCCCCCCAGCCCGCACTAAGCAGATCAGTTTTTTTCTGCCTAGCTAAGGAGAAGACATGGCTCCCTTCGGGCCCATAGGCCTGGGGGTTTTTTTGTTCCAGATTGAAATGTTATTATTTTATTTTTATTTTTGTTCCTGTGATCTTCAATCAACTGCCGACTGGGTGACAGGCTGGATCCCAGATCCTTGTAGTCTCCCCAGTTTCGGCCATCGAGCGTGTGCCGACCCTAGCTACGCGCTGGGTTTTCCATGACATGCCCGTCGCTCTACGGGTGGTCGGTGAGCTATACGCTCCAGGGCATGCATATGACCAGTCTATAGGGCTGAGTCACAGCAGCTGGGCCGACAGTCCCCTTCATCACCATGCGGAAGGTGGCCTGTCTGGGATTCTTCCAGCACAATCCACGCAGTAAGGGTAAGTAGTAATCCCCTGCTTCGGCAGGAAGACAAAGCTGGGCATTCCTGGAGAGGTAAGTAAGAGGTTCTATCATTCCCCTCCCTCCCTTCCTTCCCTCCCCCCTGGGCTCTCTGAGCTAGGCTGGCTGCTGGGGCGGGGTTCACCTGGGGGGGGGGGCTCCACCTGTGTGGGAACTGTGCATGTATGTCAGCTAGATAAATGTTATAAGCTGCCATGAAAAAAGTTCGCTTACCTGTGTGTTCTGCTCCATGCTGTCAGCGACCATTTTGCTGGTGATCCATGTTGTGTTTGGCCTCTATCTGTGTGGTGGCCAAGTTCTTGTGGTTTGCGCTGTGTTTGGCCTCTATTGGCCGCTTGGCGGCAATCTTTCTTGTGATCCATGCTGTGTTTGGCCCCTATCAGAGCTCAGGGGCCATTTTCTTGTGGTCCGTGCTGTGTTTGGCCTCTATTGGCCGCTTGGCGGACATTTTTCTTGTGATCCATGTTTGGCCTCTTCTGCACTGGCGGCCATGTTTTTGTGGTCCGTGCTGTGTTTGGCCTCTAGCTGCCGCTCGCCGGGCATTTTCTCATGGTCCACGCTGATCAAAGAGCATTTAAACGACGCAAGCCTACAGACACATGCTGCAGAATGGTCAGACGGATAGCTGACAAGGAATCAGCTCTACTAGGAAGCGGACGGCAGCCCTACTACTGTTCTAGGGTGGTGAGTCCTCTGGGGGGGAACTTCTCATCTCTGTCGCAGCTAGGAGGGTCGGCTGTTGGTACCTTGAACTGGATTCCTTTTGTCAGGTGCGTGGGTCAGCAAGACATCAGAAGCAGACGCTTCTCCCCCTGATACACCTGAATTGGCATCTGGTGCTTCTGCACCCGCTGTGTCAGTAGACGCTAGGTTGGCGTCCTGGTTATTGCCAAGGTGGAAGCGGCGCGTGGGAACATGGGGGGGTAAAAAGTGCCCCCTCACTCCGCCAACTTCTGGGGAGAACTCTGATGCAGAGCCGGGCCCAGCTACGGCTCATGGCCCTGGTTCTGACATATCAGAGGATGCGGACCGTGGCCGGTCAGACAGTCCGGGTCCGGGTCACTACGCGATAAGGCTCTGATAGGTGACCTTATCACCACAGGGTGGGATACTCTAAAGATAGAGGAGCCTGCAGAAGCGCAGAGGCGTCGGTCCCTTCGGGTTCCGCAAGCCGACCCGCACTGCTAAGGTGTTCCTTGTGCGTCTTATCTAGACAACCTTTTATACAAAGAGCGGGACAAACCTCAAAAGATTTTCGGTCCTCAAAGAAGTTTGGCAATTCTGGTGGAAGGGGCTCCTGCTTTCAAGGACCCTGTGGACAGGAAGGCTGAAGCGGTCATCTGCTACCTATTCGGCCCAGCTGTGCGCCCAGCGGTGGTTGGGGCCCTGGTGTCTCAGACACTCTCTGAAGGGGAAAAGATGCTGCTCCATGGGTTTTAAGCACAGGAAGCTCCCTCGGACGAGGTGGCTATAGCTGACCAGTTGATACTGGGCCTTAAAATTGTCTGCGAATCAGCCTTGGACACTATTCCTCTGCTGTCCAGAGCCTCAAGCCATGCGGTGGTGTTACGCCGCCTGCTCCGGCTAAAAAGGTTGGTCGGCGGACGAATCTTCCAAGAAGGCCCTGATGCATTGCCCTTTAACCCCTTCCATACCGGGCCATAGCAGAATGACGCCGGCAGGAACCCTCTCTCCCTCCGGGTGGACGTCATATGAAATCCTGGGTTTCAGGGGGGATATCTGAATGATGCCTGCAGCTAGAGGCATCATTCAGATATCCTTTTTTTCAGCCGGCGATCCTGCGCACAATAAGAATGATCATAGTGGCAGTTCCACCGCTTGATCATTCTTATAGGCGGCGGGAGGGGACATCCCCCCTCCCGCCGCCATCCGGTGCTTCTCCGGGCTCTCCCGTGCGATCGGGGACCCGGAGAGAATCGTCGGCGCCAGTGGTGGGTCACGTGATGAGCATAGAGTTGACTGGTGACCAGATGGTCACCAGTCATCTCTATGATTGTCGGAGGCCCGGGCGCGATGTGATGACCTCAAATGTAAACAAAGCCGCCATTGCGGCTAGTAAGTATGAGATCGGTGAAAAAAAATTCACTGATCTCATGCTTTCCAGCCTGGAGGAGAGATATGGGGTCTTATTGACCCCGCATCTCTCCATAAAGAGGACCTGTCACACACATTCCTATTACAAGGGATGTTTACATTCCTTGTAATAGGAATAAAAGTGATCAAAAAAAAAAAAGTGTAAAAAAAAAGTAAAAATAAATAAATATATATATATATATATATATATATATATATATATATATATATTTTTTAAACGCCCATCCCCAATAGCTCGCGCTTAGAAGCGAACACACACGTAAGTCCTGCCCGCATATGTAAACGCCGTTCAAACCACACATGTGAGGTATCGCCGCACTAGACCTCCTCTGTAACTCTAACCTGGTAACCTGTAAAAATTTTCAAAGCGTTGCCTATGGAGATTTTTAAGTACCGAAGTTTGGCGCCATTCCATGAGTGTGCACAATTTTAAAGCGTGACATGTTAGGTATCTTTTTACTCGGCGTAACATAAGCTTTCATATTTTATAAAAAAATTGGGCAAACTTTACTGTTTTGTTATTTTTTAATTCATGAAACCATTTTTTTCCCCCAAAAAAGGCGTTTGAAAAATTATTGCGCAAATACCGTGCAAGATAAAAAGTTGCAACGACCGTCATTTTATTCCCTAGGGTGTTTGCTAAAAAAAACATATATAATGTTTCGGGGTTCTGAGTAATTTTCTAGCAAAAGAATGATGATTTGTACATGTAGGAGAGAAGTGCCAGAATAGGCCTGGTATTGAAGTGGTAAAAGCCCTGTATGAAAGTGGTTAAGGGTGAAATACTTTTTTGGAGCATCCCTGGATGACATTATTAAATATGCCACAGGAGGTAAGAGCATGCTACTCCCACAATCCAAAAGAGGTAAGGAGCCACGGCATTTGGCTAGGGCTCTCCTTCACCGCAAACTAGTGTTTTTTTTTCGTCAGCCTAGTGTGGCAAGTAAACCATCCCAGGCCGATAAAGCGCCTGTGGAGGGACAGAAGCGTCCCTGGTTTTGCAAGCCCAACAAGCCTGCGAACAAATCTACATCCGCATAAAGGTCTGTCCCCACCCATCTCTCGGGTAGGGAGACGTGTTCGCAAATTTGCGACCTGGTGGACATCTCAGATCCCCGCCCGGTGCGTTTGCGGAGTAGTTTCCTCAGGGTACAAGATAGAGTTCTCTCTTGCCCTCCGAACAGATTGTTATTTTTATTTCATTCTTTTCCCCTCCAACCGCCAGCTTCTTCTGACTCGTCGGGAAGCCCTATAGCCCTATAGGGGGCGGTTCAAGTCCTACTGGTATGCGGGGTGATAATTCCTGTTGCAGTACAGGAATGGTTTCAGGGATTTTACTTAAGTTCATCCAATCTTGGATCTCAGGGCCCTCAATTGCTTGTATAATTCCTGGTGCAGTACAGAAACGGTTTCAGGGCAAGGCATCAGACATGTCTGCGCTTTGCGGTCGGGGAAGACCACTACCAATTGGTGGCGCCCCCCTTGGCCTGGCATCAGCACCGAAGGTGTTCACCAGGGTGCTCGCCCTGATTCTGATACCAAGACAGCATGGCATCGCTATCGTGGGCTACTTGGACGATATTCTTCTGAGGGCCACCTCAAGCTCAGATAGAGGTGAGCATGTCTATAACCTGTCAGACCCCCCGATACTTTGGTTGGGTGCTGAACACTCAGAAGCCAGTATTGGTACCGACTCAACTCCTAGTTTATCTGGGGTTGATTCTGGACTCCTCTGAGGTGAAAGTTTTTCTCCCTATGGGAAAGTTGCAGACCCTTCAGGCTGCGGTGCAGCAGTTGACATCCCAAGGATGGTCGTCAGGCCGCTTTTGAATGCGAGTCCTGGGCCTCATGGTAGCCTCCTTCGAGGCGGTACCATATGCGCTATTTCACACGTGAGTGTTACAGAAGGTAATTCTGTCCAGAGGGGGCAAGTGCCCATCATCCCTGGATTATCAAATCTGGATGAGTCAGGACCTCTCTAGTTTGGTGGCGGACATCACCGGCACTTCTGTCCGGGAAGTCGTTCCTTCCTTTTTTCTGGATGGTGGTCACGACGGACGTCAGCCTTACCGTTTGGGGGAGTCTGAGGGGTTCAGTCGACCAGGGTCGCTGGACTCCGGAGGAATCCCACTTGCCGATCAATGCCCTGGAACTCCGGGCGATCAGGCTGTGCCTCTCCACATGGTCGCAGAGGCTAAAGGGGCGTCCAGTCAGGATCCAGTCAGTCAACGCCATGGCAGTGGTGTAGGTTAACCATCAGGGAGGAACAAGAAGCTTGGCTGCAGCATAAGAGATCGTTCACATCCTAAGGTGGGCAGGAAGGAGCGTACCGGCCCTGTCGGCCGTATACAATCCGGGCGTAGAAAACTGGCAGGCAGAGTCACCAGATACTGGACCAAGGAGAATGATCTCTACACCCGGAGGGGTTTCAGCTCCTTTGCCATAGATGGGGCACGCCAGACTAGTGCGTCTGATAGCAGACGCCTCTTGGCGTCTACCATTAAGAAAGGACCTGCTTTCGCAAGGTCCCATACGCCATCCTGTTTTACAGTCACTGGATTAACAGCATGGCTATTGAGAGCCAGGTGCTAAGAGACCGGGGCCTGTCAGACTCTGTGATCTCTACCACGAGGAGTGCTCGGAAATCGTCCTCCGAAAGATTTACCATCGCACTTGGAAGACCTACATATCCATTTGGAGGCAAGGAGGTGGCATCCGCGTACTTATTTGGTTCCAGAGTTCTGCTGTTCTTACAGTGTGGGGCGGACCAAAAATTTTACTTTAAGTACAATTAAGGGGCAGATATCTGCTCTTGCTGTCTCTATTCAATGACCCCTGGGGGCTCACTCTTTAGTGAGAACGTTTGTACAGGGGTTCGGCATGCGTCCCCTCCGGACCGCCCTCCACTACCTCCGTGGGGCTTGTATAGCAGACGTCCCTTGGCAGCTACCGCTACAAGAGGACCTGCTATCACAAGGTCCCATACGCCTGCTTTACAGTTAAGGGCTTTAACGTCATGGCCTCTAGGTGCCTCAGAAACCACCGTTTGAGAACATAGGGAGATTCCCTTGTTGACACTTTCTCAGAAAGTGGCCCTTTTAGTGTCTGTTGTGTCAGTTAAGACGGGTTTCTGAGCTGGCAGCCTTGTCATGCAAGGCTCCCTATCTGATCTTCCACAAGGATAAGGTGGTGCTGCGTCCGCAGCCTTCTTTTCATCCTAAGGTCGTTTTGATCTTCCTTCTCAAGGAAGACATTGTACTGCCATCCTTGTGTCCTCATCCGTCGAATCCTAAGGAGACAATGTTGCATTCCTTGGACGTTGTTTGACATCTAAGAGTATACTTGTCTGTTAATGCTCCGTTCAGACTCACTGTTTGTTTCGGTGGCTGGTCCCAAGAAGGGCCCAGCAGTCTCGTCAGCCACCATCTCGAGGTGGATCTGACAGATCGTGATCAGGCTTATGCCATAAAGGGTAGGGCGCCTCCCTTTCCCGGCGCATTCGACCAGGGCAAAAGGTGCCTCTTGGATTAACGGCATGGCCTCTAGGTGCCTCAGAAACCACCGTTTGAGAACATAGGGAGATTCCCTTGTTGACACTTTCTCAGAAAGTTGTCCTTTTGATGGCTGTTACGTCAGTTAAGATGGGTTTTCTGAGCTGGCAGCCTTGTCATGCAAGGCTCCCTATCTGATCTTCCACAAGGATAAGGTGGTGCTGCGTTCGCAGCCTTCTTCTTCCTAAGGTTGTTTCGACCTTCCATCTCAAGGAAGACATTGTACTGCCATCCTTGTGTCTTCATCCGTCAAATCCTAAGGAGACAACATTGTATTTCTTGGACGATGGCCGAGCTCTGAGAGCATAAAGCATCTGTTTCCCAGGGTGTAAGGCGGACGACCTGGTCGTCCGTTCACACTTTCACAAAAATTTACAAGTTGATGTGTGTGCATCTTCGGATGCTTCTTCGGCCGCAAGGTATTGCAGGCAGCTGTTTAGAGTTGCAACTCCTCCATTGAGTGTTTTAATGCTGTTCCCACCCCTCGATTTTGACACTGCTTTGGGACGTCTCACTTTGTCAAGATTAAGGCTGTGTCTGTCCATGAACGAAAGAGAAAATATTTTTTGCGATATAAACGGAAAAAGACAGAAAATTTTGAAAAAAAATATATTTTCTACATTTTGTTATAACAAAAATCGAATAAACTCAATTTTAGTCATACATTTAGGCCAAAATGTATTCAGCCACATGTCTTTAGTAAAAAAAAAAATGTCAATAAACGTATATTTATTGGTTTGCGCAAAAGTTATAGCGTCTACAATCTAGGGTACATTTTCTGGAATTTACACAGCTTTTAATTTATGACTGCCTATCTCATTTCTTGAGGTGCCAAAATGGCAGGGCAGTACAAAACCCCCCCAAATGACCCCATTTTGGAAAGTAGACACCCCAAGGAAATTGCTGAGAGGAATGTTGAGCCCATTCAATATTTTTTTTGTCCCAAGTGATTGAATAATGAGAAAAAAACAAGTTGTCACTAAATGATAAATTGCTCACACATGCCATGGTTATATGTGGAATTGCACCCCAAAATACATTTTGCTGCTTCTCTTGAGTACGGGGATACCATATGTGTGGTACTTTTTGGGAGCCTAGCCACGTACGGGTCCCCGAAAACCAATCACCGCCTTCAGGATTTCTAAGGGCGCAAATTTTTGATTTCACTACCTATCACAGTTTTGAAGGCCATAAAATGCCAAAATAGCACAAATAAACCCCAAGTGACCCCATTTTGGAAAGTAGACACCCGAAGCTATTTGCTAAGAGGCATGTTGAGTCCATGGAATATTTTATATATTTTTTTGTCATTTAAGTTTTTTATTTTTCATCAGAAAAAAATCATTACAGAATCATAAATATTAAAGATGATTACAATTGACTCAACAAAAATCTCAGGTATTATTACCATAGAAACTTAGACAAATTATTATCGTAAAAACCAATACTGACAATGTTTAAACAAAAAGTAATAATATCTAGCCTCATCTTGGTCAAGTATATAATCAAGTAATCTTATAAACTGATAATAACTTATATTAAGAAAATCTAGTTCCCACAAAAGGAATATTTTATATTTTGCCACAAGTTGTGGGAAAATGACAAACTTTTTTTTTTGCACAAAGTTGTCACTAAATGATATATTGCTCACACATGCCATGGGCATATGTGAAATTACACCCCAAAATACATTCTGCTGCTTCTCCTGAGTACAGGGATACCACATATGTGGGACTTTTTGGGAGCCTAGCCACGTACTGGATACAGAAAAAAAAGCACCGCCTTCAAGATTTCTAAGGGCATACATTTTTGATTTCACTCCTCACTACCTATCACTACCTATCACAGTTTTGAAGGCCATAAGATGCCAAGATGGTACAAAACCCCCACCCAAATGACCCCATTTTGGAAAGTAGACACCCCTATTTGCTGAGAGGCATGCTGAGCCCTTTGAATATTATTTTTTTTGTCCCAAGTGATTGAATGACAAAAAAATAAATATTTTTTTTAAAAAAAAAGTTGTCACTAAATGTCATGCCATGGTTATATGTGGAATTGCACCCCAAAATACATTTTGCTGCTTCTCCTGAGTACGGAGATACCACATGTGTGGGACTTTTTGGGAGCCTAGACACGTACGGGGCCCCAAAAACCAAGCACCGCCTTCAGGGCTCAAATTTTTGATTTCACCCCTCACTACCCATCACAGTTTCGAAGGCCATAAAATGGCAAGATAGCACAAACCCCCCCAAATTACCCCATTTTAGAAAGTAGACACCCCAAGCTATTTTCTGAGAGGCATGGTGAGTATTTTACAGCTCTCATTTGTTTTTGAAAATTAAGAAAGAAAATATATATTTTTTTCATTTTTCAATTTTCAAAACTTTATGACAAAAAGCGAGATCTGCAAAATACTCACCATACCTCTCAGCAAATAGCTTATGTCACACATCATCCACTCTTCTAACCATTTGAAGACAAAGCCCTTTCTGACACTTTTTGTTTACATGAAAACATTTTTGTTTTTTGCAAGAAAATTACGTTGAACCCCCAAACATTATATATTTTTATAAAGCAAAGGCCCTACAGATTAAAATGGTGGGTGTTGCATTTTTTTTCCCACACAGTATTTGCCTAGCGATTTTTCAAACGCATTTTTTGGGGAATTTTTATTTTTTTATTTTAATGCACTAAAAACACACTATATTGCCCAAATGTTTGATGAAATAAAAAATATGATCTTAGGCCGAGTACATGGATACCAAACACGACATGCTTTAAAATTGCGCACAAACGCGCAGTGGCGACAAACTACATACATTTTTAAAAGCCTTTACAGGTTACCACATTAGATTTACAGAGGAGTTCTACTGCAAAAATTACTGCCCTCAATCTGACCTTTGCGGTGATACCTCACATGCATGGTGCAATTGCTGTTTACATATGACGCCAGACCGACGCTTGCGTTCGCCTTTGCGCAAGAGCAGGGGGGGACAGGGGTGCTTTTTTTTATTATTTGTATTTATTTTGCTTTTTTCTTTTATTTTTAAACTGTTCTTTCCTCTGCCCTCAAAGCATCTGACCACACCAAGATCGGTGTGATAAAATGCTTTCCCAATTTAACAATGGCGCTGTTTATATCCGGGGGGGGGACATTCCCTCCCACTGCTTGTAAAAGCAGTCTAGAGGCTAATTAGCTGCTAGGATTGCTTTTACATGAAAGCCGGCCGCTGGCTGAAAAAAATGATACCAAGATGATACCTAAACCCGAAGGCATCATTCTGGTATAACCATTCAAAGTCCAGCAACATACCAGTACGTTGCTGGTCCTTGTTGGACATGTATTGTAATCTTTTTTTTTCATGCAGCCTGTTGGCTGAACGAAAAAAAGAGATTGATCGGTGGGTATGCCCACCATTAGAATACCTCCCTTCATCCACCCACTTCTAATGATGGGCATACATGAGAAACTAACTAACTGGCTAACCAGTGTCACCAGTGACACTTATACTGGTGAAAGGGTTAACTCTAGGGGCAATCAGGGGGTTAAAACCTTTATTAGGTTGTATATGGGGATACCTGACGCTATAAAAACCTGGCGGCGAACCTAAAAAAATAACTGGCTACCTAGCGGCACCAGCGACACTAATACAGCGATCAGAAAAACGATTGCTTAGTGACACTGGCGATTGAGGGTGAAAGGGTTACCTGGGGAGCGATCAAGGGGTTAAACCTTTATTAGGGGGGGTTAGGGGGCTACCCTGGACCTAAAGGGGCCTAAACCTAACTGCCCTGCAACTTTTTACTGTCACAGATGACATATTACATGATGTAAATAAATGATCACTGCTATCAATGACATTGTGACTGAGGGCTGGGGGGTGATCTGGGGGGTGATCTGGGAGTGACTGGGGGGTGAAATGTGTGCCTATGTGTGCTGGTGTCAGTGGGCTGTTGGTGCACTAACCTGATGTCTTCTCTCCTCTGCGCTCTGGACGAAAAGAGCGCAACATGGAGAGATGACATCACTTCCTCCTGCCTGTGTTTACATTACACTGGCAGGGGAAGCATTTCATTCGCAGGGAGCGATCGCGAGGGGGTGGCCAGAAACCAATGGCCGCCCCTCATCCCGGATTGCTCCTCAAGCGATACAAACCGCCATATGTACCGGGGGGGTCCGATCGGACCCCCCACCCGCGGGAAGGCAGCCATGTACAGGTACGTTGATGTTGATATTGTGACAGCAGGAAGGTAAAGTCACCTGGTTGCATCCAGGGGGGTAGATATATTTCTCCCAGATTCAGGCTTTATGCTGACTTATACAACTAGGGTGGAGAGTTGTATAAGCCCAGCTGAGGCTAGTGGGCTCATGAATGACTCATACCTCTAGGGAGAGTGCTGGGCGTCGTGAGGCAGGGAGTTGATGAGACCAGCTGAAGCTTATTTAGCTCATTTAGGCCTCTATAAGAACTCCCAGATTCATTAGGTGTTAGCTCATGCCTGGAACCAGACCTGTGTGGACTGTCTAGGGAGAGTGAACCCCTGTGCGGTGAGGCAAAGCCTGTGTGGCTATTTGTTTGGACTTTTACTAAACCAGGGACTTAGGGACTAGGACAGCACCAGGCTGATCCCAGTTGTTAGTTTAGGAAACCTGCATGTTTAGTCAGAGGTCAAACTGACCAGGATTTATTTTGTTTGTTTCTTTTTGGCTTTGCTGTGTTTTTGTCACTGTACATAGAGAAATAAACCGCACCTTTTGATTTTGAAAACCACAACCTCCGTCTGCTGGCCCTGTTTTTGTGTGGGGAGCCCAACTAGGGGGTCACACACACCCGCTACCGAGTTAACCCCCTCACAGTTGGTGGAGAATGCGGGCATCGATCCCGCTACCTCTCGCAGTTTTTTTTTAAGCCAGCATGGAGGAGATACTGAAACAGCTGGCTCTAGCAAATGCCAATCAACAGCAGACAAATGCAGGTTTGCAAAGGAGCCTTGCAGCCCAGCAGCAAGCTCATCAACAAGCCCAGCAGCAATCTGAGGCCCGCTTCATAGACCTGTTACAGAAGCAAGAGCAGAGACTACAACAAATGGAAGCAGTAATGCAGCAACGTCCGCAGACCAGTGAGGAAAGCCGTCCCACTAATACCGCGTCCTTTGGGGTGAGTCGTTTATTGACAAAAATGACTGGAGAGGATGATCCAGAGGTATTTTTGACCACATTTGAAAGGACTGCTGAAAGAGAAAAGTGGCCTGAGGAGCAGTGGGCTGGACTGGTGGCTCCTCTGTTAACTGGTGAATCGCAGAAGGCTTACTATGACCTAGAGCCTGACCAAGCAAAAGACTATGTGATGCTAAAAGCTGAAATATTGGCAAGGCTGGGTGTCACCCTGGCTGTCCGGGCTCAGCGTGTGCATAACTGGACTTTCCAGCTTGGAAAACCCCCCAGGTCTCAAATGTATGATCTCATTCACCTGAGCAGGAAGTGGCTACAGCCAGAGACTTTGTCCGCACCAGAGATTGTGGAACGTGTTGTAATGGATCGGTTTTTGAGAGCTCTTCCTACTGCCATCCAAAAGTGGGTAAGCCATGGAGACCCAGAGACGGCCGGTGGTCTTGTGGATCGTGTAGAGAAATACTTGGCTACAGAGAACCTGACGGCCTCTTCCAGAGACTCTCGGACTTTCCACCCTAAGACCAGACCATCCCCAGGGGCGGATAAGAGGATTCCAAGGGGTGAGGGTGGAGAGAGTGAGAGGGTGGGAGCTCTACCCAAAGTTTGGCGAGAACAGCCTGGGAAGTCAGGGGCTCAAGAGGCAGCCAAAAGGATTGTTTGCTACCGCTGCCGGCAAGCGGGACATATTGCAGCAAATTGCCCGGTTGTGGAGGAACCCATGCAATGTGACTTTCTGACGGACAGACGTCAGTCGCTGTGTGCGACAGTCGCATGCACTGCCATTCGGGGAACTGAGAAACATTTATGCAAAATGTGTATTAATGGTAGAAATGTTGTGGTATTACTGGATTCAGGTAGCCTTGTGACCCTGATAAAGGCTGAATTAGTTAAAACAGAGGTCTCTGGGAATAGCAAGGTAGCTGTTATTTGTGTGCATGGGGACACCCGAGAGTATCCAGTGACTACAGTGTGTTTCGAGACCCCCAAAGGTACCCTCTCTCATCCAGTGGGGTTAGTATCTCAATTACCGCATGATGCCATTGTGGGAAGAGATTTTCCGAAGTTCTGGGAACTGTGGGATGATCCTGAGCCCCCCACTGGTGCCCCTATGTACCAGGAATGTGATAGCCAGAACTCCTCTGAGAGTGGTGAGGACTCTCCAGAATTTCCCTTGTCAGTATTGGCAGGGGAGACTCAAGAAACTGGAGAGGAGCCCACCTCCTCAGACGAAAACCTACCGTCTGTGGAGTTTTCTGATCTGGAGGTTCACAGGGAAAATTTTGCCACAGAACAGTTAAAAGACCCCGCCCTAATAAAGGCACGGGAAAACGTAGTGGAAATAGATGGCGAGTTAGTGAACCCAGATAATACCTGCACTTACCCATACTTCAGCGTAGAGAAGGACCTACTGTATCGGGTGGCAAAAAGGGCAGAAGAAACCGTTGAGCAGCTTGTGGTGCCCAAACCTTACAGGAAGTTGGTGTTGGAGTTGGCCCATGGGCACATTCTTGGAGGTCATCTGGGGACAGAGAAAACCCGAGAGAGGGTATTACAGAGATTCTATTGGCCTGGGGTGATGAAGGACATAGAAAATTATTGTTCCTCCTGCCCTGTGTGTCAGAGGTCGGCCCCGATGCCACATTTCCGTAGCCCGCTGGTCCCTCTACCCATCATTGAGGTCCCGTTTGAGAGAATCGCAATGGATTTGGTAGGTCCTATAATCAAGTCCGCTAGGGGGCACCAGTACATATTGGTTATAATGGACTATGCCACCCGTTATCCAGAAGCGATCCCTCTCAGAAATACCTCGGCCAAAACCATAGCCAAAGAGCTATCTCTTGTTTTTAGCCGGGTGGGTATTTGTAAAGAACTGCTTACGGACCAAGGTACACCCTTTATGTCCCGGGTTATGAAAGAGCTGTGTAAATTGTTCAAAGTGACGCAATTGCGTACATCTGTGTATCACCCCCAAACCGATGGGCTGGTTGAAAGAGTCAACAAAACCCTAAAACAAATGTTGAAGAAAGTGGTGGATAGAGATGGAAAGGATTGGGACTGTCTACTTCCTTATTTGATGTTTGCTATTAGGGAGGTGCCCCAATCCTCTACGGGATTCTCCCCCTTTGAGTTACTGTATGGGAGACACCCAAGAGGGCTGTTGGATATTGCCAAGGAAACTTGGGAAAGTGAGAGTTCTCCCCACAGGAGTGTGATTGAGCATGTCGCCCTGATGCAAGATCGAATTGCACAGGTAATGCCCATCGTGAAGGAACATTTGGCCCAAGCGCAGTTGGCACAGCAGAGAGTGTACAACCGTGGAGCAAAGACCCGTACCTTTTCCCCGGGGGATAGGATATTGGTACTTGTCCCTACGGTTGAAAGTAAATTCCTTGCCAAATGGCAAGGCCCCTACGAGATAATGGAAAAAGTGAGCGAAGTGAATTACAAGGTCAGACAACCAGGAAGGCGAAAGCCCGAACAGATATATCACGTTAATCTGTTGAAAGCCTGGAGGGATAGAGAGTCCCTAGTCGCAGAAACTTGGTCACCAGCTCAAACTGGTTGCGTGATTCCGGAGGTTGGAATAGCAGCCACCTTGTCACAACCCCAACAACAGGAGGTTAAGGAGTTTGTGCTTCGCAACAAGGAGGTGTTCTCTGAGCTGCCGGGACAAACATCTGGGGTAGAGCATGATATTATTACCCCGCCCGGTGAAAGGGTGAAGTTAAAACCCTATCGGATCCCAGAGGCCCGACGGGAGGCAATACGGGAGGAAGTACAGAAAATGCTGAACTTAGGGGTGATAGAGGAGTCCCAAAGTGATTGGTCTAGTCCCATTGTGTTGGTGCCTAAACCGGATGGGAGCTGGCGATTTTGTAACGATTTTCGTCAGTTGAACAAAGTTACAAAATTTGACACCTACCCCATGCCACGTATAGATGAGTTGATCGACCGGCTGGGAACAGCCCGATACATGACGACTCTTGACCTCACAAAAGGGTATTGGCAAATCCCCCTGGCCAAGTCGGCCAAAGAGAAAACCGCATTTGTAACCCCAGACGGGGCGTTCCAATATAAGAGAATGCCGTTCGGGTTACAGAATGCGCCGGCCACATTCCAGCGGAAAATGGACCAGATACTGAGGCCCCATCGGAAGTATGCTGCGGCTTACCTGGATGACGTAATTGTCCATAGCACAGATTGGGCCTCACATCTGCCAAAAGTGCAAGCAGTCCTAGACTCTATCCGGGAAGCGGGGTTTACGGCTAACCCCAAGAAGTGTACCATTGGGCAGGAGGAGGCCAAATATCTTGGGTACACCATTGGCAGGGGAGTGATAAAACCCCAACTCAACAAAGTCGAGGCCATCCAGAGTTGGCCACGTCCCAACAGCAAGAAGCAGGTACGGGCCTTTCTGGGAATCGCGGGTTATTATCGGCGCTTCATTCCCCACTTTGCTTCTAAGGCTGTGCCCCTAACCAACCTGACGAAAGGGAAAGGGTCGGTCATGATTAAATGGACCCCCGAGGCTGAGGCAGCATTCCAATTCTTGAAACAAGCCTTATGTAGCCAGCCAGTGTTGTACTCACCCGACTTCTCTAAAGACTTTGTCGTACAAAGTGATGCGTCAGATGTGGGGTTAGGAGCAGTATTGTCCCAGGTCTGGAACGGGGAAGAGCACCCAGTCATTTACCTCAGCAGGAAGTTGAAGTCCCATGAGGTAAATTACGCCACGGTTGAAAAGGAGTGTTTAGCGGTGAAGTGGGCTCTAGATTCCCTTCGGTACTATCTGCTAGGTAGGCACTTTGACATGGTTACGGATCACGCTCCGTTAAAGTGGATGGCTCAAAACAAGGAGACAAATAGAAGAGTGAATAGGTGGTTCCTGGCCCTACAGGAATTCAACTTCACAGTAAAGCATCGCCCTGGCGTTCAAATGGGGAATGTGGATGCTTTGTCTCGAGTACATGAATGCCTGATTGCTGGTGTTCCAACCCCAAGGTTAAAACAAGAGGGGGGGGTATGTGACAGCAGGAAGGTAAAGTCACCTGGTTGCATCCAGGGGGGTAGATATATTTCTCCCAGATTCAGGCTTTATGCTGACTTATACAACTAGGGTGGAGAGTTGTATAAGCCCAGCTGAGGCTAGTGGGCTCATGAATGACTCATACCTCTAGGGAGAGTGCTGGGCGTCGTGAGGCAGGGAGTTGATGAGACCAGCTGAAGCTTATTTAGCTCATTTAGGCCTCTATAAGAACTCCCAGATTCATTAGGTGTTAGCTCATGCCTGGAACCAGACCTGTGTGGACTGTCTAGGGAGAGTGAACCCCTGTGCGGTGAGGCAAAGCCTGTGTGGCTATTTGTTTGGACTTTTACTAAACCAGGGACTTAGGGACTAGGACAGCACCAGGCTGATCCCAGTTGTTAGTTTAGGAAACCTGCATGTTTAGTCAGAGGTCAAACTGACCAGGATTTATTTTGTTTGTTTCTTTTTGGCTTTGCTGTGTTTTTGTCACTGTACATAGAGAAATAAACCGCACCTTTTGATTTTGAAAACCACAACCTCCGTCTGCTGGCCCTGTTTTTGTGTGGGGAGCCCAACTAGGGGGTCACACACACCCGCTACCGAGTTAACCCCCTCACAATATGTACATGTGGCGGTCATTAAGTGGTTAAGCATGGTCAGGTGTAGGGCTGTTATCAATCAATCAAAGATCAGAAAAGAAAAATAGGAGGTTATATAGATATATATAGATAGAGTTATGAGATTTAGAATTCTTTACTTTTTTAATTTGGTATTGGTCCATCTTTTTTAGGGTTGCGTATTAGTAAAACTATTAGAGAGAAAGAGAGATATATCAATGACTTCCCTCTAGTCACTACGATAGATACTATCTGCATTTCTAATATTTCTATTCTTTTCTGGATGTTTTCCACAAAGATTAAGAGGAAACTCAAATGGTTTGAGTCAACTTTATGTTTTTGAGTTTACATTTTTATTTGTATTGGTGGCCAGGAAAAAGACCTTTGTTTATGAATATATACTTTTCAATAAGTTCTTCAAAATTAATACATGAAGTCATTTTTTAACTTATTTGATAACTGGAAAAAATGTCACCAGCAGGGACACAGACAACTGTTTTATCTTTGTCCACACAAAATACATTTTCTCATTCATCTTGTCCTTGGTGGCACCAATAATTAAGTCAGGAAGTGAGGGAAAATCTCTCTAATTCAGAAAGGTTATACAAAAAAGTAATTTCTGCAGCTAATAAAGAAAACAGAATTAAAATAATAAAACACAGTTATTGCAGCACTATAATTGTATGGTTGGAAATAAAATTCATATTTTTATGTTTTCCTATTTTCCTAAAAAAATCTTCCAAAAAGATTATATTCTTTTATTTCATTACATACATCAACAGACAGTGAAAAATGTTTTCTGTCAGGATAATTCATATATGCAGCCTTCAGCTCACATTGTTTAACTACTAGTAAAGGAAAGCAGTAACTGCACTACGTTTGGTGAACTACAAAAACACTATAGAGTACATTATTTTTTCTTTCTTAGTCAAATTAAAGAGGTTTTATTTCAATACACATATTACTGTATTTTTATTGAAGATAATGCAGAAACACAAGAGAGACTTTAAAAGAAAATGAAAGAGCAATACTGCTGTTGTTGGGCAACAAATAGAGCCTATATTGTGTGTGTGTTTTTTTAATTATTTTACAAAGAGGAAATATGTTTTATTTTGTTTTATTTTATATATATATATATATATATATATATATATATACACACAGTATATACACATACACACTGTATATATACACACACACACACACACACACACACGTTGTGATATGGGAGCACCAGCCAGCCATATTGGTAAAAGTATACAGTCCATTGATTTTCAAAACAGTCAAACCATAAAACAGCTTATGCTCAGCATGAGAAAAACACAAAGCGCAAACAAAACAGTTTTTCAATCTCTGGTATAAAAAGTAGTCTCAGCTCAACCCCCCCCTCATAAAAGTTGTCCCTGAAATAGGTTTTTAAAGTCCTTTCCTGTCCCAAGAGGTCTTGAAAGGTCACAAAAAAACTAGCAGGGTCTTTAACAGCGTATAGTCCTCTCACAACTGTTTAAGTTTCTCACTACACCTCACAGGTACCTACTGACAGTTTTATTTCCACATTTAGGCTTCTACTGCAGCGGGTTAACCATTCTTAAGAACAAGGTCCCTGTACTCAGGATTGGAGACTCTCTCCCACCCAAAGTCTCTTTAAATCTCTGACCTCTGGGTGTCAAATGAGGACATGCCAATCCTGAAAGAAAGTTGAGTCAGTTTTCTCCTCTGCAACCACACCATCCCAGAATCCTTCATCCTGAATGGGTGAGAACCCTTGAGTACTCCAAAAATTTATTTTATTACCCCCCCCCCTAAAAGGGAGCACAACCCAAATAGTGGGGCAACATATTTTCCTTCCAGGACACATCCCTGGCATCCTATACATATATCCCCCTCTACCTTAATGCTCAAGTGGCAAAGGCACTGTGGGACACTCTACAATGTACCCTAGAAAGGACATCAGCATTTTGATAATGCTTTCCATGCCTGTTGTGGGGGGGGTTAGCTCGGCAGCGGGTGTGTGTGATCCCCTGGATGGGCTCCCCACACAAAAACAGGCCCAGCAGACGGAGGTTGTGGTTTTCAAGATCAAAAGGGTGCGGTTTATTTCTCTATTTACAGTGACAAAAAAACACAGCAAAGCAAAAAGAAACATAAACAAAATAAACCCTGGTCAGCTTGACCTCTGACTAAACATGCAGGTTTCCTAACTAACAACTGGGATCAGCCTGGTGCTGTCCTAGTCCCTAAGTCCCTGGTTTAGTAAATGTCCAAACAAATAGCCACACAGGCTTTGTCTCACCGCACAGGGGTTCACTCTCCCTAGACAGTCCACACAGGTCTGGTTCCAGGCATGAGCAAACACCTAATGAAGCTGGGAGTTTTTATAGAGGCCTTAAACGAGCTGACAAGCTTCAGCTGGTCTCATCAACTCCCTGCCTGCACGACGCCCAGCACTCTCCCTAGAGGTATGAATCATCCATGAGCCCACTAGCCTCAGCTGGGCTTCATCAACTCTCTCCCTAGTTGTATAAGTCGGCATAAAGCCTGAATCTGGGAGAAATATACCTACCCCCCTGGATGCAACCAGGTGACTTTACCTTCCTGCTGTCACATACCCCCCCTCTTGTTTTAACCTTGGGGTTGGAACACCAGCAATCAGGCATTCATGTACTCGAGACAAAGCATCCACATTCCCCATTTGAACGCCAGGGCGATGCTTTACTGTGAAGTTGAATTCCTGTAGGGCCAGGAACCACCTATTTACTCTTCTATTTGTCTCCTTGTTTTGAGCCATCCACTTTAACGGAGCGTGATCCGTAACCATGTCAAAGTGCCTACCTAGCAGATAGTACCGAAGGGAATCTAGAGCCCACTTCACCGCTAAACACTCCTTTTCAACCGTGGCGTAATTTACCTCATGGGACTTCAACTTCCTGCTGAGGTAAATGACTGGGTGCTCTTCCCCGTTCCAGACCTGGGACAATACTGCTCCTAGCCCCACATCTGACGCATCACTTTGTACGACAAAGTCTTTAGAGAAGTCGGGTGAGTACAACACTGGCTGGCTACATAAGGCTTGTTTCAAGAATTGGAACGCTGCCTCAGCCTCGGGGGTCCATTTAATCATGACCGACCCTTTCCCTTTCGTCAGGTTGGTTAGGGGCACAGCCTTAGAAGCAAAGTGGGGAATGAAGCGCCGATAATAACCCGCGATTCCCAGAAAGGCTCGTACCTGCTTCTTGCTGTTGGGACGTGGCCAACTCTGGATGGCCTCGACTTTGTTGAGTTGGGGTTTTATTACTCCCCTGCCAATGGTGTACCCAAGATATTTGGCCTCCTCCTGCCCAATGGTACACTTCTTGGGGTTAGCCGTAAACCCCGCTTCCCGGATAGAGTCTAGGACTGCTTGCACTTTTGGCAGATGTGAGGCCCAATCTGTGCTATGGACAATTACCTCATCCAGGTAAGCCGCAGCATACTTCCGATGGGGCCTCAGTATCTGGTCCATTTTCCGCTGGAATGTGGCCGGCGCATTCTGTAACCCGAACGGCATTCTCTTATATTGGAACGCCCCGTCTGGGGTTACAAATGCGGTTTTCTCTTTGGCCGACTTGGCCAGGGGAATTTGCCAATACCCTTTTGTGAGGTCAAGAGTCGTCATGTATCGGGCTGTTCCCAGCCGGTCGATCAACTCATCTATACGTGGCATGGGGTAGGTGTCAAATTTTGTAACTTTGTTCAACTGACGAAAATCGTTACAAAATCGCCAGCTCCCATCCGGTTTAGGCACCAACACAATGGGACTAGACCAATCACTTTGGGACTCCTCTATCACCCCTAAGTTCAGCATTTTCTGTACTTCCTCCCGTATTGCCTCCCGTCGGGCCTCTGGGATCCGATAGGGTTTTAACTTCACCCTTTCACCGGGCGGGGTAATAATATCATGCTCTACCCCAGATGTTTGTCCCGGCAGCTCAGAGAACACCTCCTTGTTGCGAAGCACAAACTCCTTAACCTCCTGTTGTTGGGGTTGTGACAAGGTGGCTGCTATTCCAACCTCCGGAATCACGCAACCAGTTTGAGCTGGTGACCAAGTTTCTGCGACTAGGGACTCTCTATCCCTCCAGGCTTTCAACAGATTAACGTGATAGATCTGTTCAGGCTTTCGCCTTCCTGGTTGTCTGACCTTGTAATTCACTTCGCTCACTTTTTCCATTATCTCGTAGGGGCCTTGCCATTTGGCAAGGAATTTACTTTCAACCGTAGGGACAAGTACCAATATCCTATCCCCCGGGGAAAAGGTACGGGTCTTGGCTCCACGGTTGTACACTCTCTGCTGTGCCAACTGCGCTTGGGCCAAATGTTCCTTCACGATGGGCATTACCTGTGCAATTCGATCTTGCATCAGGGCGACATGCTCAATCACACTCCTGTGGGGAGAACTCTCACTTTCCCAAGTTTCCTTGGCAATATCCAACAGCCCTCTTGGGTATCTCCCATACAGTAACTCAAAGGGGGAGAATCCCGTAGAGGATTGGGGCACCTCCCTAATAGCAAACATCAAATAAGGAAGTAGACAGTCCCAATCCTTTCCATCTCTATCCACCACTTTCTTCAACATTTGTTTTAGGGTTTTGTTGAATCTTTCAACCAGCCCATCGGTTTGGGGGTGATACACAGACGTACGCAATTGCGTCACTTTGAACAATTTACACAGCTCTTTCATAACCCGGGACATAAAGGGTGTACCTTGGTCCGTAAGCAGTTCTTTACAAATACCTACCCGGCTAAAAACAAGAGATAGCTCTTTGGCTATGGTTTTGGCCGAGGTATTTCGGAGAGGGATCGCTTCTGGATAACGGGTGGCATAGTCCATTATAACTAATATGTACTGGTGCCCCCTAGCGGACTTGATTATAGGACCTACCAAATCCATTGCGATCCTCTCAAACGGGACCTCAATGATGGGTAGAGGGACCAGCGGGCTACGGAAATGTGGCATCGGGGCCGACCTCTGACACACAGGGCAGGAGGAACAATAATTTTCTATGTCCTTCATCACCCCAGGCCAATAGAATCTCTGTAATACCCTCTCTCGGGTTTTCTCTGTCCCCAGATGACCTCCAAGAATGTGCCCATGGGCCAACTCCAACACCAACTTCCTGTAAGGTTTGGGCACCACAAGCTGCTCAACGGTTTCTTCTGCCCTTTTTGCCACCCGATACAGTAGGTCCTTCTCTACGCTGAAGTATGGGTAAGTGCAGGTATTATCTGGGTTCACTAACTCGCCATCTATTTCCACTACGTTTTCCCGTGCCTTTATTAGGGCGGGGTCTTTTAACTGTTCTGTGGCAAAATTTTCCCTGTGAACCTCAAGATCAGAAAACTCCACAGACGGTAGGTTTTCGTCTGAGGAGGTGGGCTCCTCTCCAGTTTCTTGAGTCTCGCCTGCCAATACTGACAAGGGAAATTCTGGAGAGTCCTCACCACTCTCAGAGGAGTTCTGGCTATCACCTTCCTGGTACATAGGGGCACCAGTGGGGGGCTCAGGATCATCCCACAGTTCCCAGAACTTCGGAAAATCCCTTCCCACAATGGCATCATGCGGTAATTGAGATACTAACCCCACTGGATGAGAGAGGGTACCTTTGGGGGTCTTGAAACCCACTGTAGTCACTGGATACTCTCGGGTGTCCCCATGCACACAAATAACAGCTACCTTGCTATTCCCAGAGACCTCTGTTTTAACTAATTCAGCCTTTATCAGGGTCACAAGGCTACCTGAATCCAGTAATACCACAACATTTCTACCATTAATACACATTTTGCATAAATGTTTCTCAGTTCCCCGAATGGCAGTGCATGCGACTGTCACACACAGCGACTGACGTCTGTCCGTCAGAAAGTCACATTGCATGGGTTCCTCCACAACCGGGCAATTTGCTGCAATATGTCCCGCTTGCCGGCAGCGGTAGCAAACAATCCATTTGGCTGCCTCTTGAGCCCCTGACTTCCCAGGCTGTTCTCGCCAAACTTTGGGTAGAGCTCCCACCCTCTCACTCTCTCCACCCTCACCCCTTGGAATCCTCTTATCCGCCCCTGGGGATGGTCTGGTCTTAGGGTGGAAAGTCCGAGAGTCTCTGGAAGAGGCCGTCAGGTTCTCTGTAGCCAAGTATTTCTCTACACGATCTACAAGACCACCGGCCGTCTCTGGGTCTCCATGGCTTACCCACTTTTGGATGGCAGTAGGAAGAGCTCTCAAAAACCGATCCATTACAACACGTTCCACAATCTCTGGTGCGGACAAAGTCTCTGGCTGTAGCCACTTCCTGCTCAGGTGAATGAGATCATACATTTGAGACCTGGGGGGTTTTCCAAGCTGGAAAGTCCAGTTATGCACACGCTGAGCCCGGACAGCCAGGGTGACACCCAGCCTTGCCAATATTTCAGCTTTTAGCATCACATAGTCTTTTGCTTGGTCAGGCTCTAGGTCATAGTAAGCCTTCTGCGATTCACCAGTTAACAGAGGAGCCACCAGTCCAGCCCACTGCTCCTCAGGCCACTTTTCTCTTTCAGCAGTCCTTTCAAATGTGGTCAAAAATACCTCTGGATCATCCTCTCCAGTCATTTTTGTCAATAAACGACTCACCCCAAAGGACGCGGTATTAGTGGGATGGCTTTCCTCACTGGTCTGCGGACGTTGCTGCATTACTGCTTCCATTTGTTGTAGTCTCTGCTCTTGCTTCTGTAACAGGTCTATGAAGCGGGCCTCAGATTGCTGCTGGGCTTGTTGCTGAGCTTCCAGACTCTGTTGGTGAGCTTGCTGCTGGGCTGCAAGGCTCTGTTGATGAGCTTGCTGCTGGGCTGCGAAGCTCTGTTGTTGAGCTGCAAGGCTCTTTTGCAAACCTGCATTTGTCTGCTGTTGATTGGCATTTGCTAGAGCCAGCTGTTTCAGTATCTCCTCCATGCTGGCTTAAAAAAAAACTGCCACTGGTTCTCCACCAACTGTGGGGGGGTTAGCTCGGCAGCGGGTGTGTGTGATCCCCTGGATGGGCTCCCCACACAAAAACAGGCCCAGCAGACGGAGGTTGTGGTTTTCAAGATCAAAAAGGTGCGGTTTATTTCTCTATTTACAGTGACAAAAAAACACAGCAAAGCAAAAAGAAACATAAACAAAATAAACCCTGGTCAGCTTGACCTCTGACTAAACATGCAGGTTTCCTAACTAACAACTGGGATCAGCCTGGTGCTGTCCTAGTCCCTAAGTCCCTGGTTTAGTAAATGTCCAAACAAATAGCCACACAGGCTTTGTCTCACCGCACAGGGGTTCACTCTCCCTAGACAGTCCACACAGGTCTGGTTCCAGGCATGAGCAAACACCTAATGAAGCTGGGAGTTTTTATAGAGGCCTTAAACGAGCTGACAAGCTTCAGCTGGTCTCATCAACTCCCTGCCTGCACGACGCCCAGCACTCTCCCTAGAGGTATGAATCATCCATGAGCCCACTAGCCTCAGCTGGGCTTCATCAACTCTCTCCCTAGTTGTATAAGTCGGCATAAAGCCTGAATCTGGGAGAAATATACCTACCCCCCTGGATGCAACCAGGTGACTTTACCTTCCTGCTGTCACACTGTGTTCAACCACAAATTTAAACTTCTAGGATCCAAAAAAGTCTCCGCAACCTTGTCATTCCACTTGACCATGGCATATTACCCTTTGTCAAGTCAGTCAATGGCACAGCAGTTGTGGTGAAGTGGGAGACAAACTGACAGCAGTACCCAACAATGCCCATGAATGCTTCGATCTGTTTTTTTGTGATGGGGGTATCAAGCCTGAATAGGCTCTACCTATTTCATGAGGTTTCACCAAACCCCTATCCACATATCTATGTGCCCTTGGTACTTTGTCACCTCCATTGCCATGGCACACTCCTTCAGATTAACTGTAAACCTTTTCTTCTTTAATGAATCCAACACAGCCTGAACTCAGGACAGATGAGACTCCCAGTCTGTACTAAAGATAACAATGTCATCTAAATACACAAGGTGTGTTTTTGATAAGAGTGCAGTGTTTTATCCATCGCCACCTAAAATGTAGCTCAGGCAGAATGCAACCCAAACTGCACTTTTACATAATAGACTTGACCCTCTAAATATGAAAATGCAGTCTTTTCTCTAGATTCCTTAGTTAAAGGTATCTGCTGGTTGCTCTTCGTAAGGCCTAAGGTGGTAATATACCAAACTGTTCCAAACCTTTCTATCAGCTTGTCTATTTGGAGCATTGGATATGCATCAAATTTCAAAATCTAATTTAATTTCTGAATCATTACAACACTTCAAAGATTCCCACTAGGCTTTGGTGTCATCACAATCAGGCTCAACCATTCGCTCTGTGATTCCTCAAGATATAGGGTTCAAGCATTTGACAAAACTTCCTCTGATACTGTTTTCCTGTGTGTCTCTGGAAAGTGATAGGGTTTTACATTTACATTCGGTCCCTTGGCAACATCATGCTCAATTACCCTGGTAAGACCTGGCAGTCCTAAAAAAATCTCCCTATGCCTCTGTAAAAACTCTTACCTGCTGAGTTTGTAGCTTGGATAGAGTGGTGGTAACTGGGACTAAGTCCATCCCTACAGATGACTTAGAATTAACCTCAGCTTAAGCAACCATCTTCTCTTTGTCTTTCCAGGGTTTTAGCAAATTCACATGGTAGATTTGGTAAGGCTTTCATTTCCCAGGTTGGTGTATTTTATGGTTGTATGTACTTTACCTCACAAAATGTTTTATACCTCCTAAAATGACCTCTGCCACTTGCCACTTATGCTCTACATAGGTATAAGCACAGCCACCTGGTCCCCAACCTAAAACTGTATATGTTTAGAAGATCAGTTGTACAATCTTCTATGTACTTATTGGCCTTCTGTAAATGTTCCCTGAGTAAAGGCAATACTTTAGCAATTCTTTCTCATTTGGGTTACTAGTGTCCTATGTGGAGAAGATTCACTTTCCCACTTTTCATTCACCAGTTCAAGCAACATTCCTGACCTTTACCTATACACCAACTCAAGTGCAGAAAACCAGGTAGATGCTTAACCACTTAAGCCCCGGACCATTTTGTAGCTAAAGGACCAGAGCTGTTTTCAGAATTTTGCACTGCGCTGCTTTAACTGTAAATTGTGCGGACATGCAATGTTGTACCGAAACGAAATTTGCGTCCTTTTTTTTCCACAAATAGAGCTTTCTTTTAATGGTATTTGATCGCCTCTGCGATTTTTATTTTTTGCGATATAAACGGAAAAAGACCGAAAATTTTGAAAAAAAATGATATTTTCTACTTTTTGTTATAAGAAAAATCGAATAAACTCAATTTTAGTCATACATTTAGGCCAAAATGTATTCAGCCACATGTCTTTAGTAAAAAAAAATGTCAATAAGCGTATATTTATTGGTTTGCGCAAAAGTTATAGCGTCTACAAACTAGGGTACATTTTCTGGAATTTACACAGCTTTTAATTTATGACTGCCTATCTCATTTCTTGAGGTGCTAAAATGGCAGGGCAGTACAAAACCCCCCCAAATTACCCAATTTTTGAAAGTAGACACCCCAAGGAAATTGCTGAGAGGCATGTTGAGCCCATTGAATATTTTTTTTTTGTCGGAAGTGATTGAATAATGACTAAAAAAAAAATTACAAAAAGTTGTCACTAAATGATATATTGCTCACACATGCCATGGTTATATGTGGAATTGCACCCCAAAATACATTTTGCTGCTGCTCCTGAGTACGGGGATACCACATGTGTGGGACTTTTTGGGAGCCTAGCCGCGTACAGGCCCCCGAAAACCAAACACCGCCTTCAGGATTTCTAAGGGCGCAAATTTTTGATTTCACTCCTCACTACCTATCACAGTTTCGAAGACCATAAAATGCCAAAATAGCACAAAACCCCCCCAAATTACCCCATTTTAGAAAGTAGACACCCCACGGAAATTGCTGAGAGGCCTGTTGAGCCCATTGAATATTTTTTTTTGTCCCAAGTGATTAAATAATGACAAAAAAAAAAAAAAAATTACAAAAAGTTGTCACTAAATGATATATTGCTCACACATGCCATGGTTATATATGGAATTACACCCCAAAATACATTTTGCTGCTTCTCCTGAGTACGGGGATACCACATGTGTGGGACTTTTTGGGAGCCTAGCCACGTACGGGACCCCGAAAACCAAGCACCGCCTTCAGGATTTCTAGGCACAATTTTTTGATTTCACTCCTCACTGCCTATCACAGTTTCGAAGGCCATAAAATGCCAAAATAGCACAAACCCCCCCAAATAACCCCATTTTGGAAAGTAGACACCCCAAGCTATTTGCTGAGAGGCATGGTGAGTATTTTACAGCTCTCATTTGTTTTTGAAAATGAAGAAATTTTTTTTTTTTTTTTTTACATTTTCAAAACTTTGTGACAAAAAGCGAGATCTGCAAAATACTCACCATACCTCTCAGCAAATAGCTTGGGGTGTCTACTTTCCAAAATGGGGTCATTTGGGGGGGGTTTGTGCCATCTGGGCATTCCATGGCCTCCGAAACTGTGATAGGCAGTGAGAAGTGAAATCAAAAATTTACACCCTTAGAAAGCCTGAAGGCGGTGATTGGTTTTTGGGGTCCCGTACGCGGCTAGGCTCCCAAAAAGTCTCACACATGTGGTATTCCCGTACTCAGGAGAAGCAACAGAATGTATTTTGGGGTGTAATTCCACATATGCCCCTGACATGTTTGAGCAATATATCATTTAGTGACAACTTTGTGCAAAAAATAAAAAAATAAATTGTCTATTTTCCGCAACTTGTGTCAACATATAAAATATTCCATGGACTCGACATGCCTCTCAGTATATAGCTTGGGGTGTCTACTTTCCAAAATGGAGTCATTTGGGGGGGTTTTGAACTGTTCTGGCATTTTATACACAACATTAGGAAGCTTACATCCACTCTTCTAACCACTTGAAGGCAAAGCCCTTTTTCACACTTTTTGTTTACATGAAAACATATTTTGTTTTTTGCAAGAAAATTATGTTGAACCCCCAAACATTCTATATATTTTTAAAGCAAAGGCCCTACAGATTAAAATGGTGGGTGTTGCAATTTTTTTTTCTACACAGTATTTGCGCAGCGATTTTTCAAACGCATTTTTTGGGGAAAAAATACACTTTTTTTAATTTTAATGCACTAAAACACACTATATTGCCCAAATGTTTGATGAAATAAAAAAGATGATCTTAGGCCGAGTACATAGATACCAAACACGACAAGCTTTAAAATTTCGCACAAACGCGCATTGGCGACAAACTACATACATTTTTAAAAGCCTTTAAAAGCCTTTACAGGTTACACCGTTAGATTTACAGAGGAGGTCTACTGCTAAAATTACTGCCCTCGATCTGACCTTCGCGGTGATACCTCACATGCATGGTGCAATTTCTGTTTACATATGACGCCAGACCGACGCTTGCGTTCGCCATTGGGCAAGAGCAGGGCAGGACAGGGGTGCTTTTTTTTTTTTCTTTTTTATTATTAATTTTGCTTTTTTATTTTATTTTTAAACTGTTGCTTCCATATTTTTTTTTATCATTTTTATTGTTATCTCAGGGAATGTAAATATCCCCTATGATAGCAATAGGTAGTGACAGGTACTCTTTTTTGAAAAAACTGGGGTCTATTGGACCCTAGATCTTTCCTCTGCCCTCAAAGCATCTGACCACACCAAGATCGGTGTGATAAAATGCTTTCCCAATTTCCCAATGGCGCTTTTTATATCCGGGGGGGGACATTCCCTCCCACTGCTTGTGAAAGCAGTCCAGAGGCTAATTAGCCACTAGGATTGCTTTTACATGAAAGCCGGCCGCTCGCTGAAAAGAATGATACCAAGATGATACCTAAACCCACAGGCATCATTCTGGTATAAACATTCAAAGTCCAGCAACATACCAGTACGTTGCTGGTCCTTGTTGGACATGTATTGTAATCTTTTTTTTCATGCAGCCTGTTGGCTGAACGAAAAAAAAAGATTGATCGGTGGGTATGCCCACCATTAGAATACCGCCCTTCATCCACCCACTTCTAATGATGGGCATACATGCACCATTTATATATGCCAAAGCATGGGGGCATCTTCCCGCAAAAGTTATGCCGCGTACACATGGTCAGACTTTTCCACGGGCAAGCCTCCGTCGGAATTTCGACCGTATGTACACGGCATTAGGAGCAAAATCGCTCCTCCGCTCCTCCGCCCCTGCTGCCCCAATGCTTCGGCATATATGCTTTTTTTTTTAACTGTGGTGGTGAAATCACCTCCTACAGCACTGGAGTCGCAGGGATCAGGCCTGTCTCTGCGAACGCTGCAGTTATGTGTGTTGTGTTTTGTAAGTGACAGTGATCGATCGATACTGCACTTGGGTGGCCTGGGCTGGACGGAGGGGCAAAACGCAGGTGCTAGCAGGTATCTGGGCTGATCCCGCTAACACTGCGTTTTTGGGAACCCTAAACTGCTGGGGACGCTAGTATAGATCTGATCAGATCAGATATTGATCTGTTCAGATACTACACCACTAAGGGGGGTGTATGCTTAACGCGTGGGTGTTAGCGCTACTGGCACTAACCTGACGCTGCCTGGGGTGTGACGCAGACCCTCTCTGACGCTAAAACATAATTGATATCACCCGCCGGGCGATCAGGGGGTTAAACCTTTATTGGGTTATATACGGCGGGTGCCCTGACACTATAAAAAGCAAAACTAACCAGCGTCACCCGTAACACTTATATGGTGATTACTGGTGAAAGGGTTAACTAGGGGCAATTAGGGGGTTAAAACCTTTATTAGGTAATATATGGGGGTACCTGACACTATATAAAAACCTGACGGCGAACCTAAAAAAAATTACTGGCTACCGATCTGCATCACCGACGCTAAGACATCGATCAGAAAAATGATCGCTTAGCGACAGTGGTGATAGGGGGTGAAAGGGTTACCTGGGGGGCGATCAAGGGGGTTAAACCTTTATTAGGTAATATATCGGGGTACCTGACGCTATAAAAACCTGCGGCAAACCTAAAAAAAATTACTGGCTACCGATCTGCATCACCGACGCTAAGACAGCGATCAGAAAAATGATCGCTTAGTGACAGTGGTGATAGGGGATGATAGGGTTACCTGGGGGGCGATCAAGGGGGTTAAACCTTTATTAGGTAATATATGGGGGTAGCTGACGCTATAAAAACCTGCGGCGAACCTAAAAAAAATAACTGGCTACCTATCGACATCACCGACAATAAGACATCGATCAGAAAAACGATCGCTTAGCGACAGTGGTGATAGGGGGTGAAAGGGTTACCTGGGGGGCGATCAAGGGGGTTAAACCTTTATTAGATAATATATGGGGGTACCTGACACTATAAAAACCTGCGGTGAACCTAAAAAAAAATTACTGGCTACCGATCTGCATCACCGACGCTAAGACAGCGATCAGAAAAATGATCGCTTAGCGACAGTGGTGATAGGGGTGAAAGGGTTACCTGGGGGGCAATCAAGGGGGTTAAACCTTTATTAGGTAATATATCGGGGTACCTGACGCTATAAAAACCTGCGGCGAACCTAAAAAAATTACTGGCTACCGATCTGCATCACCGACGCTAAGACAGCGATCAGAAAAATGATCGCTTAGCGACAGTGGTGATAGGGGGTGAAAGGGTTATCTGGGGGGCGATCAAGGGGGTTAAACCTTTATTAGGTAATATATGGGGGTACCCGAGGCTATAAAATCCTGCGGCGAACCTAAAAAAAATTACTGGCTACCGATCAGCATCACCGACGCTAAGACATCGATCAGAAAAATGATCGCTTAGCGACGGCGGTGCTAGGGGGTGAAAGGGTTATCTGGGGGGTGATCAGGGGTTAAACCTTTATTAGGGGGGGTTAGGGGGCTACACTGGACCTAAAACTAAATGTAGTGACACTTTTACAGTCACAAATGTCACTGATTGTAGTGATCACTAAATAAATGGTCACTGCAATCAGTGACACTGTGACTGGGGGCTGATCTGGGGGGTGATCTGGGGGGGCCTGGGGGGGCGATTTATGTGCCTATGTGTCCTGGTGTCAGTGTGCTGTTTTGTGCACTAACCTGCATCTTCTCCTGTACGGCGCTCGGTATATGTGAGCGCCGCAGGAGAGATGACATCACTTCCTCCTGCCTGTGTAAACAGTACACAGGCAGGGGAAGCTCTCTCATTCACCGGCAGCGATCGAGAGGGGGGGCCGGAATCGAACGGCCGTCCCCTCATGCCGGATCGCTCCCGAAGGTAAAACGACCACCCACTGTAAAGAAGGGGGGTCCGATCGGACCCCCCAACTATACAAAGGCAGTCACATAGATATACGTGATTCTGCCTGTCGGTGCCATTCTGCCGACGTATATTTACAGTGGGCGGTCGTTAAGTGGTTAAGGTACGCTATGCATTATATGTAGATGATCTATAAATATACATCACCACTCCCTCAATTAATCTATCATCAAATTTGGGGGATTTTTAGATTTAAGATCTTTGGTGCAATTTTTCTCATTCTCTTTCAAATCCTCAATGTCAACGTATTTTGTTGAAATATGTGGGGATACAAATCACTTTGGAGTTTATTATGTTATTCTCCTTAAGTTATATGAAAGTTTAAAGTGATTAACGCTTTTAAATCTGACTTCTAAAGCTGGTCTTCTTTGCCATTGTCATGGTTTGGCAGTGTATGTATGGCACACTAGCCATTCCTAGAATTCAATGTAATCCTCTAACATTGGTCTGATTTCCCAGATTCTGTTCTCTAGCCATCTTGGGCTGGTTCCATCAAGAGACTCAATAGTGGGTCACAATTGTTCCACAATTGTTCCTCATCATTCTTTGGTTGGATACTCTAAGGCAGGCCATAGAAGGTACACATTTGCATCATTCCCCCCCCATCAACACTGACAGTGCTGACAGGGGAATCTCTCCTGCCGTGCAATTGTATGCTCCTGTTGGGCGGCTGAGAGAAAACAGTGATTATTGCTAGAAGCCACTAGCGATAATTGAGAGTGTATCCAGCAGGTTGGCTGTCGATCGATCAACTTGGTACATTCAGCCTGCCTAGACACGGTTTGAATCTTGGCTAGTTGGTTTCTCCTAAACCAGCCGAGATTTGATCCGTCTATGGCAGGCCTAAGTAGGCATAAATTAAAATGGAGTTCAGACATGACAATGGACACAGTATGCTGCTGATTTAAATCAATAACAAGCCTCAAGCCTTATACACACAATCAGATTTCCTATGGATTCAAATCCGATGGATTTTTTCATCGGAATTCCAATGAAGCTGACTTCCATCAGTCTTGCCTACACACCATCAGTCAAAAATCCGACCGTCCCAAACGCTATGACGTAAAACACTTAGACGAGCCGAGAAAAATTAAGTTCAATGCTTCTGAGCATGCGTCGACTTGATTCTGAGCATGCGTGAGTTTTTTCTCTGATGGAGTTCCACACAGACGATCGGAATTTGCTATCGTTTTTTTTCCATCGGATAAATTTAAAATATGTTCTATTTTTTTTACCCAATGGAAAAAAGACCGATGGGGCCCATACACAATCGGTTTGTCCGATGAAAAAAGTCCATCGGACTGTTTTCATTGGTAAAACCGATAGTGTGTACAGGGCATAAGTCTCTCCACAATCCCATTTACTTCTCTTCTAGACAATGCTAAATTCCCTTATAGCTTGTATGCCCTATGAAGAGGCCCAGGGCATGAACTCAAACATGTAATCAGTACAAATTCCATTATCACCTCAGAGGACTTTACATAGTTACATCCCAAAAAAAACTGTAGAAAACAAAAACAAACTGTAACATTGAAGGATGTCTAGCTCAATGATAGATGCGTTTTAAGTGAGTTCACAGCCAACAGGAACGAAGATTTAAGAGCGTGGTAGCCCACTTTTATTGAAAGAAACAAAAAGGAAAGTTCATACGTGCATTTGGTTTCCCACACAGGGGTTCTTCTCCCAAAAATAACAACAAATGAAAATGCCAATCCACCTGGCTCTTAAGGCTCACTCAGCCTTGGGCGCAGTTCCTTGCTGCACAGGCCCACTCCTGGCCTCTAGGAAGGGCTCTCCTGACACTCCTCCAAAACTTACAGTCCCCTCTGGTCCCCCAGACTCTCTCTTCCAGTTGTCTCAGCTATAGTCTCCCCGACTCTCTCAGCTGGCCCAACTCTCTCAGTCCAATGACCTGGAACCTCTCCCACATGGAGAACCGTCTTAAGGATGTTGCCTGAGTTCTTTATCGGTAGCACACATACCTCCAGCAACTGCTGTATCACCAACTCCTTTCCCACACACCCTGAGCTATGTTCAGCTCTGCCTTATAACGAGTGTGTGCACCTGGACACACACACAACCTGCAGAGTTTCTGGAAAACCCAGACACATGACTGAAGACTCCATCCCTCCCAATGCTCTTTGAAGTCTTCAAGTTTCCAGCCCCAATCCAGGCTTACAAAATCCAGAGAAAACTTAAAGCATAGTTTTCTCTGCTCACCAATCTTTTGCTGGAACTTCTCAAATTGCATCTTTGAAAGTCCTGTGTCCATTTTACACACATTTTCACCAAGCCAGGGGCTCTCACTCTCACAAAACAAATAGAAATCCTCATAATAAAGAACAACAAGTTACCTGTTTAGACTCAAACACAATATAGACATGCCTCCATCCCTGTATAGATAAAGAAAAAGAGAGTCGATTTTGGGACTTTATATGAGGCATGAATATGTGTATGGAATTAGGTAGGATACCTAAAAACAGGTTGACTATCACAATCCCTGTAGGGAGATATGTATGCACCATAAAGAATTGCTAAATAGTAAATCCAATAAATTAAATTCAATTGATAAATATAAATAATATAAATGTATCATAATATATAATACATAGATTATGCAAAGAAAGGCATAATAAATACAGTAATAATCATATTGACATATTTAATATTGATATTGGATAAACATAATTGATACAAGCAATAACAATTGATGAATTAAATGAACATACAGATCAAGTGAACATGATAATCATAATGAATACAGATATTAAATATAATTGGTAAAATTCATGATTTTGGGCAAGCTTGACTTGGCACCGTTGAGTGTAGAGTGTAGTGGCATTTAAAGCCAATCATCAGGAGTAGGATGCATGAATATTGGCTAGAAAGTGGAGTAAATAGATAAATAGTTAAATAGAGTCTCAGATGATATACCATGCTTTCAGAAAGGAACTAATGATTTATACATTACCTATGGCAGAACCCATGTGTGTAATTTTTAGGGATTAACTATTTAGCAATTCTTTATGGTGCATACATATCTCCTTACGTGGATTGTGCTAGCCAACCTATTTTTAGGTATCCTACTTAATTCCATACACATATTCATACCTTATATAAAGTCCCAAAATAGACTCTCTTTTTCTATAGAAATCCTCCATATACACAATATCCTATATGCACTGTTCATCCAGATTAAGGCAAAAAAAAAAAAAAACCTGATAAAAGCATGAACCAATTTGCTCCAGTGGGGAAAAAAGTTCCTTCCTGATCCCCCTGGAGAATAATCTGATATTCTGTGGTTTAGTTGTCAACGGTAACAGGACTTTCAAATATCAATATCTGCAGAGGACTGGCAAAAAATGTTCAATTAACACCCTTTCAATTTCTTGCAAAGAGCAAGAGCATAATTATAAATGACTCACCAGAGCCATTCTGAAATACAGTTATTGTGATTTATAATAAATGCTTTACTCTTAACACACTGCAACTAGCGCAGCTTTCCTTCATTCTAGGCCCTTTACCCTTTTGTTACCAGACCCTGAGCTACACTTTTAACCTTAGGGGGCCAGACCAATTTTCACCTTATTTTACTTACAGCTTGCTGAGTTTGTAAACAATCTCCCAAACCATACATTTTCTGAAATCCCTGGACCATTAGAACAAAAGCGTTTTTCCAAAGTATAGTTTTGCTAAAAATATACTAAAATCATTATTAGCGAACACAATCACAACATAACTTACAGAAATCTTACTAAATCTAACAGATAAAATTGTATTGAGTGAATAAACACCATCTTTTTTAAAATTATATGCATTACTATAATGTGTGTAGTGCACATGTGTATGTTATGTGTGTTAGCCTGGGTTTATATCTGTGTGTGCTTTAGCTTTTATACACATCAGGGTGCTTTGGGATGCCATTTATAATGAGTGGCACATGCATGGTTTTGCATGCCCAAGTTGTTATGGGCAACGTTCTGACAATATCCAAATGGACAGCTAGTGGCATATAAAAGTGATAGAATAGAACACTTTCCAAACCTTGACAAATCCTGGGTTGTATACAAAAAGGCAAATTTTTCAACAAGATTCCTCAAAACTCCCTAACTTTGCTTGCAGTTACTTTCTCTTCTCTGCCCCTTTTTTCTCTTCTTCTTTTCTCTTCTCTCCTAGCTTCTTCTCTACCCCCATATTTTCTCACTTCAATTCATTTTTCTACATTCTATTTTTTTTATGTACTAAGTACTGTTAAGTACTCTACTTTACTAAGTACTGCTTATTATAGATGTATGGACAGAGTACTATGACATGATCATGTACAGCTACCTTTTTTTCCTTAAAAAGCCTGATTTGACAGTGGTCACTTCCATTATACAATACAGCAGCAAATCAGAACATATGACATTTTTTGAGCACAGTTGTTGAGTGATGCAGGTGTTCCACTGTTTCTTATTAAGAAAAAAAAAAAAAAAAAAAGCTTACCTTTTCAGTTATAAAGAATGCAAGGATTTAGAAAACGTAATTTTAGAGTCCTGTCTGTTGCTGTTTCTGCTAAAGTTGACATATAGGGGTTGATATACTAAAGGTAAATACAGTAGTATGTTCACTTTTTTTTGTGTGTGTTAATGTTTTTTATTGAATTTTTAGGCTGCATTCACACCTGAGCATTTCAAAGCTGCGCGTATTTACCACGATTTTGCCGCGATTTTGTACAGGTCACCAGCGTAAAACGCAGAAAAACGCCTGTAGTCTGCCCCAAAGAAGCTCATGTTCTTTTTTGAGCTTAAAGCGTTTTTCAGGCATTTTGCTTCAGATGACAAAACGCTCAGATGTGAACAGGTGCCATTGAAATAAAAAGGATTTTGCTTGTTGGGCGTTTTTCAGGCGTTTTTCTGGTGTTTTATGAGCTAAAAACGCTCAGGTGTGAATGCAGCCTCAAGGTTATACTTGTAACAGCATACATGCAATAACAAGTTTACAAAGAGGAGGAAAAGGCTGATACATCTAAAAATACAGTCAAAATAGCAATCTTAAACAGTGGAGATATAGCATACAAATAATACAATAGGTTACATCAAAATGCATCAAGATACATCAATATAGTATTCACTATCGATCCATGGCTTTCACAGCTTTTCAAATGAAGTACGTGTCAAGTTTATGTGGGAGTAAATTTGTTCAAGTAAAAGTTGCATATTATTTAGGTCTACCGCTTCAGAAGAGTTGGGTGCCAGGTTTTTTTAGTCCAATGCCTGGCTATAACTGTTTTAGCTGCCACTACAATGTATAAAAAAACAATTCTTAAACTATGGTAAAAAGCCATCTATACCCAGGTGTAAAATGGCAAGAGCTGGGTTAGGTTTAGTCAATACACCTGTGGTCTCAGAGAGAATCATTTACCTCCAAAAGCTAGTAAGATTCTTAAATATCCAGAACATGTGAATGAGATTACCCACCTGGCCACATTCCTTCCAGCAAAAGGGGATTGGGATTTGATATGGTGTGATACCAATGAGTGAGCAACTTTTGTGATTGTTCCCAGTGGGCTACACAGTGCATTTAATGACTGCTGTCCATTGGTTATCAGAGAAGGATGTGTGGAGGTTTTCTTCTCACTTTAACATGGAGCTTGTTTTGGAGAAAGTCATCTTGGATTGTAAGGAGTTATAGAAGAGAGAAATAATTTTATGGGTAGAGGTTGGGAAGGACAGGAAATGGCAAATATTATCAGGTATCTTCAGACAAGAAGGAGGATGTTTGGATAAATATATTCTCTTGTATGCCTAAGAGGCAGATCGGGTGAGATTGCACTCTGCCAGAAGGGCATCTATGGTCTTTAATTGCTTAGTATGATCAAGGTTATCTACCCAGCATATTCTTGTCTCTTCCCATTATTCAAGAGATAAACAGGAAATAAGAAGTTCCTGAACTCTTAGTGGGAAGCATATGTGGTGCTGGGAGTTGCCTTGGGGGGTTTGGGATGTTAGCTTTCTCCACGCTTTCTCCGTGCACAAGTGAGTAAGGGAGGGGGATTGATATTTAGGGGCTTTCAGGATTCTGCTACTAAAATGTGGTATAAATGGTGTGAGTGTGGATTCAATGTCTGTCCAAAGTACGTCTGGAGGGTTTTGTAACCAATGGCATAGGGGTGCGAGTTGAGATGCATAAAGGTAATCTTCAGTATCGGGTAAACTGAGGCTGCCCTCTCGTCTGTGTTTAATCAGATGGTGGTATGTACACCTTGCTCTTTTGTTTTTCCATCGGAAGGTTTTAAGTATTGATTTTAATGAGGAAAGGTAGTGTGAGGGTAACAGGATTGGTAGAGTACAAAAAATGTACAAGATTTTAGGAAGAATTTTCATTTTAAATGCCGCCAGCCTACAGGCCCAAGACATTTTGATTTTGATAAGTTTTTGCATATCTCTGTGTATGGTTTGGATTAAAGGTTTAAGATTAGCTTCTGCTAGTTTGGTGGTAGAGGAAGTTAAAGTGATTCCCAAATATGGAATTTTGTGGTCAGTCCAAGAGTAGAGAAGTTGAGATAAAAAATGTTTATGAGTGGGGACTCCTAAATCTAGAATTAAGGATTTAGAAAAATGTACTTTATAGTATGACAGTCTGCTAAAGTCTTGTAGGACTTGATGGGCAAATGGGAGTGAGATTAGGGGTTTAGTTAGTATAAGGATCAGGTCATCCGCAAAGAGGTTTACTGTGTGGGATCTACGATTTGATATTGGAAAGGGTTTAGAGTGTAGGCCGGATGTGAAAACATGGGCATATGGGGTTGAGTACAGAGCTAATAGCGTTGTTCTAATTGAGCCCTCAAAGCCGAACTTAGTTAGTACAGCATACATGTAACTCCAATGGACCCAATTGAACGTCTTCTCCGCATCAATAGAAAGAAGCAGAGAAGGTGGCTGGCTCAGCTCCGTGATGTGGATGAGGTTGATCAAACGCCTAGTAGCGTCAGGTGCTTGTCTTCCCCTAATGAATCTCAGTTGGTCTGGTTTGATTAGAGTGGGTAGTATGCATAGACTTATGTCTGAGCTTAGGAGAGAATTTGGGTGGAAATTGCAGGTGTGTCTGGGTTTTTGCCTGTTTCGGGAGGGTCACTACGTGAGCTTTTAACATTTCTGGGGAAGTGTAGCAGTCTCAAATGACTTGGTAAAGACTGGTTGCAGGAAGGGGGGTGAGAGTATCTTTGAAGGTTTTAAGATATTTGTTGGTCCGACCATCAGGTCTTGATGACTTGCCCAGGGGTAAAGAGTCAATGTTTTTTTTAATTTATGGCACTGTTAGTGGAGCATTAAGAGCCATTAACTGGGGATCGCTCATGGTCGGTAAGATGAGACAAGCAAGAAATTGCTGAATGTCAGTGTCTGAAGGTTCAGGTCGCGATTCAGATTATATAGAGATTTGTAATAGTCAGCAAATGCGTCTGCTATTTCCTTGGGCTTTATGAGTTTCTTATTAGTATGTAGGTAGAAAATGTATGGAATCTTGGTCTTAGTCTTCTGGGCTTTCAGTCTGTTTGCGAAGAACCGGCCTGCTCTAATGTTAGATGTATAATAATTCAACTTCAAGCGATGTAGGTATTTGATGTGACGTTCGCAAAAAAAATCTTCTCAAGTTGTTTCTTAATTGTGACAGTGTGGTTGACGTAGTAGTAGATGGAGACACATTGTTTAAAGCATCCAAGGAGTGGATTTTAGATATGAGAGAATCTATTCTAGCAGTATATTGTATTTTAGCTCTTGAGCGAAGTTGAATCAGTAGACCTCTTACAAAGGTCTTGTGTGTATTCCACAAGATAAAGGGATTGGTGTCAGGAAGGTTGTGCGAAAGGAACTATTGAAGTTGATTTCTAATGGTTCTTTGAAACTCAGGGTTTTGGATTATGAAATTATTGCAATGCCACATATACACAGACAGACAGGTGTCAGCCTCCGCCAAGTACATATAAATAGCCGCATTGTCTGACCATGTGATGTCAGAGATGGTGGATGAGGACACCTGCTGCAGAAGTAACTTATCAACCATAAACATATCAATGCGTGTATACGAGTTATGACATGGAGAGAAATACGTGAAATCACATTCATTCGCATGTAGAAAGCACCACACATCATAAACATCCTCTGTCTCTGTGGTCACATCAGCCCCCAAGGATGAAGGCCCATATTACTGTCCCACAGGCACTTTTAAATCCTGTTTGGCTACCTTATAATTAGGTAGCACATATAACCGCCCCATCTACAGCATTCGGGAGGCAGAAACCTCAAATTTTAAGTCCATTATTTTTATTTATTTATTTTTCACAGAATTTTTTATTCAATTGGCAACCAATGCAATCTTTAGGCCCAGCAGTATATCACCCAAAATCCCATCTCTGTTAATGCCCATCTAAGTGGAAGCCCATCACAGTTCAATAATTTAAAGTGTTTCTTGGCCTCATACTAACTATGGGACTCTCAAAAAAAATAAACTGCAGTCCTATTGGTCCACAAACTGCTTTCACCATATACCACTCTACTCCTTTATTATGTTGAGGACCTGTTATAAAATAATTATGTGATTTCTACACTTTAACGACAATTCCCTGTGAGCGCTTCCTGAAATCACCCCAAATACAACATGCTTTACAAAATTAGGCTACTGAACAACTATTTTTTTTTCCACAAAAGATTGTTATTGAAGGAAAACAAGAATGCGTATACATTACATTTAACATATCATCCGCAGATGCATCCATGACAGATTAACACATTGATGTAGCACGATTTGATAAGACAACAGAAATCATGGGGTATAGAACAACGGGGTTCTGTACATATAACCAGATAAGTCTTAAAGGCCTATGGACATTTTATGGATAACCAACACATGAACATCTTAAGAGCAGGTACCTGGATGGAATCAAGTAACTCTGTAACCGGTAGCAAAACCACGGAGACCAATATTAACAGGTCTAACCGCGGTCGTGGATGAAACCTTAAACTTGATATCACTATGGTAGTAAAGATGACAGGTGCCAATGGTGGGGTACCTAGATAAAATTTGGCCGGTTATATCGCTGTAGGGGTATAGGGAGGGTGGAAGGAGAAAAGAATAAGTAAAGAGTAAACATAGTTTGAGATAAAAGGGTTAGGGGGGAGAGTGTTGTGGGGAGGGGAAAGAAGAGGGGGGAAAGGTAAAGGGTAGTGGGAACCACTCTTCGTCCCAGAGCCCCCGGTCCAATTTAGGGTGCGGGGAAAACTGCAGTGGGCAATCTAGACGACTGAATGCTATAATTTAAAGAAGGAGTTGTGATATTCCGAATTCTTAAAATGTATCCAACAGGCCCAGGTCTTTGTGAACTTCTGAATGCGGTCTTGGGATGTATATATCAATTCCTCCATCTCCTCTATCTTGGCAATTCTGATCAACCATTCTCTAATGGTTGGGATATCTGTTGACCGCCAGTGTGTAGGAATGCAGAGTCTGGCCGTATTGACCATATGCATGTCCAATGATTTTTGGTAGGCTTGTTTGGGTAGAGTTGTATGATGTAGGAGGTACTGAGCAGGGTTATAGTCTAGGGTGAAGGTGGTAACCCGCGTTATTATGGAGTGGACCTCCCTCCAAAATGGTTGGAGCGAGGCACACTCCCACCAAATATGAATCATGGAGCCTTCCGCTCCTTTGCATCTCCAACATATATTTGGAATTGCAGGTGAGAATTTATGTAAACGGCCTGGTGTCCTATACCTTTGGTTATGATTTTGTATCCATTTTCCTGGATCGCTACATTCATCGATCCCTTGTGAGCGAGTGTATAAACGGATTCCCAGTCATCATTCGTGAGAGACACTTGTAGATCTTTTTCCCAAGAAATACGCACGGTCTGTGATGTGGGGGGGGGCAGGGTCATCTTGAAGTAGGGCATAAATGTACGATATGAGATGCCGTTGTGGCGTATTGCGTGAGCAAAGTGCTTCAAATGGTGTAAGTTGTCTATTCCATGTGACATGTGAGTCTTTAGAGGTGAGAAAATGTATCAACTGTCCATAAGACCAGAAAGGAAAAGTGTTAGTACGTGACTCAGATACCAAGTCTTCATAGGATCGTCTACTGCCCTTGTGAAAGAAGTGGCAAGCTTGAACCTCCTCTACCATTTGGTTATGATTTTGTATCCATTTTCCTGGATCGCTACATTCATCGATCCCTTATGAGCGAGTGTATAAATGGATTCCCAGTCATTATTCGTGAGAGTCACTTGTAGATCTTTTTCCCAAGAAATATGCACGGTCAGCGACGTGGAGGGACAAGGGTCATCTTGAAGTAGGGCATAAATGTATGATATGAAATGCCGTTGTGGTGTATTGCGTGAGCAAAGTGCTTTGAATGGTGTAAGTTGTCTATTCCATGTGACATGTGAGTTTTTAGATGTGAGAAAATGTGTTAAGTGTCCATAAGACCAGAAAGGAAAAGTGTTAGTACGTGACTCAGATACCAAGTCTTCATAGGATCGTCTACGGCCCTTGTGAAAGAAGTGGCAAGCTTGAACCTCCTCGTGCGGCCATTTCAGTTGTAGGAATGTGGGGGATTCTCCCGAGGGGAACTCAGGGTTCCCCCGTATGGAGGTCAGTGGTCCTGGTTGTGAGGATAGGTTGAAGAGAGAGACTGCTTTCCTAAAGGCCAATAGCGAGGGGAAGATGAGCGGGTGTAACTTAAGAGTCTGGGGCCATATTTGGGGTGACAGCCAAGGGAGCGTATGAGTTGGGGTTCACGTGAAGGAGTTTTCCAACGCCACCCATGCTTTCCCCAGTTTGTGAACTTTCCAGTCCACAACTCTAGTCAGGTGGCAGGCTAGGTAATACTTGTAAAGGTCTGGTAGGCCAATTCCACCTGGAATTTTGGTGCAGGTCAGTCGTGAATATTTAATTTGTGGGGCTGTATTCTTCCATATGAAGGTTTTGCAGGATCTTGTGTTTGCCGCAAAAAAGGAGGGAGGAAGGGGAATTGGGATCGTCTGCATTAGGTACAGAAGGTGGGGAAGGATAACCATCTTAATGAGGGCCAAACGACCGGACCATGATACGTTGAGACTGGCCCAGTCCTTCAAATATGATTGGATTTTAGAAAGGGTAAGTAGGAAGTTGTGACTATAAAGGTCTGTTATTTTTCTGGTAATTTGAATGCCTAGATAGGTGATGGCTTCTTTCCTCCATTGAAAAGGGAAGGAATCTTGGCAATGAGTAACTTCCTGTGGGGTTAATGATATGTTTAGGGCATGAGATTTGGAATACCGGTAATTAATTTTAAGATTCGATAAGTCACCAAAGTGCTTTATGTCTTTCAGGAGGTTAGGTAAGGAAAACAGGATATCGTCAGCAAACGCTGCTACCTTAAATTCCCTATGTTCAATGGAGATTCCTTTGATATCCGTATTGCTTCGTAAGCTGTTCAAGAGGGGTTCTAATGTCAGGACAAAGATCAAGGGGGTACCATTGCTTATTGAGAAGGCGTTCGACAGGAGGCCGTTAGTTTTCACCCTTGCTGAGGGATTAGTATACAGAGCGCTGATGTGCAAAAACATGCGGGGTAGGAGGCCTATTCCTTTTAATACTTCCTGCATGTAATCTCATGCCACCCTGTCAAATGCCTTCTCAGCATCGAGGGAGAGGAGAAATACCCTAGTCTCCGACGATGTGAGCCAATGGTGTACATTTAAAGTGGGTATGGTATTGTCCCTGGCCTCCCTACCCAGGATGAAACCCACTTGATCAGATGATATGAGGCCAGAGATCAGGGGAAGCAACCTATTTGCTAGCACCTTTGCATAAAGTTTTATATCCACATTAAGCAGGGAGATCAGCCTGTAGTTCGATACTTTGCCTTCTTTCGGGATAACTGCTATATGGGCTTCTAATAATCTGCCTAAGTAAGTGTGAGGGCTCGATAGCGAATTAAATGTTTGTAACAACTTGGGTGCAAGTTCATCCAAAAAGCATTTGTAATATACTAAAGGGAGGCCATCGGGTCCTGGGCTTTTACCTACTTTCATTTGTTTAATTGCTAAGTGAAGTTCCTCCATGGAAAGTGGGTTTTCCCTGGCTTCCGCCTGCTGGGAAGTGATAAGTTTAGGGCAATATTGAGCTAGGAAGTCCGTTATTTGGGAGGATCGGTTGGCCGTGTTGGTCACTTCTCCCTTCTCTTGCACTAGGTTATAAAGTTTTGAGTAGAATTTTTCAAAGTGTTTGGCTATGTCCTCATTCTTAGAAAGAAGTGCACCCTGATTATCTTGAAAATGATGAATCATAGACGAGGTCTTAGCTGCCTGTATTGTGCGCACCAGCAGTCGCCCGCTTTTGTTGCTATGTTCATAGAACACTTTCTGTTTAAGAAAATACCATCTTCTGGTGCGTTTCCCTAACTCATTTAAAAAAATGGAACGAGCGTGTAGAAGATCCTGCAATGTAGCTTGCAAGGACGACTGTCTATCTCCAGACGATTAATTGTTTCAATTAGTGAGTTGATCTGCTCCTGGTGTCTTTTTTTGGCAATCGTTGCTAATGATATTAGTTTCCCCCCTTAAGACACATTTATGCGCTTCCCAAAATGTGATGGGTGCGACGTCCGGGGTAGAGTTTTTTTGGAAATTTAGTTGGATTCGGGTACGTATCTGACTAAGATTTTCGGGATCTTTCAACAGGGATGGATATAGCCTCCGGGTTTTCGTTGTTTTGTTTGATTCTGGGAACGTAAGGGTTACTGTAATGGGATGGTGGTCTGACAGAAACATCGGCTTTATTGTGGCATGTGAGAGAAAAGATAGGTCTGTTTGTGAAAGAAAGAAATAGTCTATTCTGGAGTATTTATCGGTAGGGAACATAGTGCGCCATGTGTCATGGAGTTTTAAGTTTTGCAGTTGCAGTTTGATTTGGCGTAGTGCCCGGTACGAGAGAGTAGATGCACCTGTGGAAGAGTCTAGAGTCGGGTTTAGTGGAACATTAAAGTCTCCTCCCAATATTACAATACACTCTAGAAACATAGAGAGCAGGTCGCAAGTTTTCCTGAAAAATTATATTTGGTGTTCATTAGGACAGTACACATTTGCCAGCGTGATAGGTTTGGAAGCAAATGTACCCTTAATAAAGATATATCTGCCACCAGGGTCGATCATCAAATCCGATAGTTGAAAATCAGTGTGTTTGGAAATTAGTATTGATATCCCTTTTGTTTTGGAATCTGGGTTCGTGGAATGTAGTGCCCGTTTGTACACATGGTTCTCTAGTTTGGGGATTGCATCCGATCGGAACATGAGAACATGAGAAAGTGAGCTTTGTGTTTGGTCAGTGCTGATAGTACCTGTAACCTTTTTTCTGGGAGATTTAAGCCGTTAACATTAAGCGAGAGACATTTCAGTGATAGTTGTTTCTTAATTAGCTGCTCCTTCTGCATGTTATAAGCTAATGGGGTGCAAGGTATGTATGCGGGAGTCTCGTGTACATAACCTGAGCGCCTTTGTGGTGCCCGGGAGTTACTTATTGGACCCAGATGGGAGGGGGAGGGAGAAGCGGTCCCCACCAGAATAAAGAGGGGAGAGGAAAAAGAAAAGGGGGTTTGAGGAAAGGCAGAAAAGAAGTGAGGAGGGAAAAATTTAGAGTGACCAAGTCACAGGTGGGGGGAGGAGGGGTAAAGGTAAAATTGTATTAACCGCATCGTCATGGGGTACACTGGCCACGTGTGCAAGAGTTTACCGGAGGCGGTTGAAGGCACATGGGTCTAGATGGTCCCTGATTACGGAAATACTCATTCCACACCTATGAATAACCCACCAAGAAGCCTTCACAGGAAATGGCGGGCCATGTGACCCTGTACAGCAGCATTAAAACATTGGTACAAAGTTTTCACTTCGCCCAGCTATCTCTGGCATAGACCGCAGAGCGTAGTGATACCGCACAGAGCCTGTGTCCACGTACATTGACTAGGTGTATTTTCCCTCTCAGAGTAGGGGGTGAGTATGAGGTCTATTGTGCGTTTTGGCACCTGATGAGATCCCTTCAGGTTAGGTACACCGCGTGTCTAGCAGGGTTTTACCCTCCCCCAGTGGGCTCACGGGTTAACCCAATGTATCATGGCAATGCTCAAAGTTAATCCTATCATAGAGGGGATGAACACAGAGTGGGGAGAGCGTAGCGTTAATCCCAAATTAATTGCAAAATGTGTCAGGGCAGCCCCGACCCCGCCAGGAGGAATGTCATTTCCATCATTTGAAAGATCAGCCTGGAGTGGCAACTACATTAGGATAGGCTTGGTACGGGGACCTATATAGGAGGCAAGGTTTTAGGGGCAGGGAGACATCCTCCGATCGACTAGGGATCGAGCCCCCCAACTAACAGTCAATGAGCGCGTGAATATGGCGCTGCATGCAAACAAAATCATACACCTTGTACATATTCTGGGTTCACATATGTTACTCTCTTGTTAGATTACCATGCACAGTCTCTGGGTAAAAAACGAGTGGTGGATGGGCCCTCTAAGGAGCCTCTGAGAGGGCATGGTGGGGTATGCCAGAGCAACACATACAGAAGATGGTCCTCTGAAGTTGCACAGACAATAAGGTGACAACAGTACCTGTACAGGAGAATGCTGAGAGTGCTGAGAGTCCTCAGGGAACCGATGCTTTAGCATAAGTGGAGAGGGAAACAAAAAGATAGATAGTAAAAAAGCAACAAAACATTCAGGGGCTATCCCATCTTACTAATATTTACGTGAGGGATGGACTGAGAAGAGGTTAAGCGTCTTGGTGTCCCCTAAGTGGGGTGGCGGCAAGACCCGGGTTGTGCGGAGGATGGTCTCGGCGGGCATGGCAGTCCCCAGGTGATGTGGGGTCCAGTCTGCGACGTCTGGAGTGCTGCCGTGGGGCCTTCGGTGATGAGGTGAGAGACACCAGCTTCCACGGCTCAGTAGGGAAGTAGAAGGAATACCAATAAGGCAGGTCAACCAGCGGTATATCAAGCTGCTCACAAAAGGTAGGCAAGTCTTCTGGGGTCCGGAGAAGCGCTGTGTGACCTTTAGAGGATGCCGAGAGACAGAACGGGAATTTCCATCTGTATTGGATGTTGCGGGCCCATAATGTTTCCAGCAGGGTGCGTAGAGTGCGCCTGTTCTGGAAAGTTATTTGAGAGAGGTCTTGGAATAGCTTAATGTCCACGCCATTAAACAGAATGCGGCCCCTGTCTCTCACCTTCCGAAGTATCTCCTTCTTGAGGGGAAAGTTAACAATACAGCACACAATGTCTCTGGGGGGTTCAGAGTCACGTTGAGGGCGTCTCAGAGCATGATGCAGCCGCTCCATCTCAATAGGGGAATCTTCTGGACGGTCAAGCAGGTCATTGACGATGGAACAGATCGCTCGTTCCGCTCCCACCCATATGTTTCCAGATGGGAGTGAGACTTTAAGACTTTGATAGAATTAGAGGATTGGAGCAAGGCCTGGTCATCCATCACCAAATGTTCCTTTAATACGGTTACCATGGAAGCAGCATACGAGGTTCTCCTCCGCTGGTATTGGGTTCCGGCCCGCATAGCTCATGCGAATCCATCGTATGATGATAGATGCTTCCGGGGATGTGGCATTTGAGATACACATTTGGTGGTCCTGCCCACGACAGGTCTATGGTCTATGGCCTTCTGTCAACTCTTTTTCATGTACCTTTCCGCAAAGACGCCCAACATGCTATACTTCATTGCCCCCTCCCGCACCTCTTCTCCTACCAACAAAAGCTGGCCACCTACCTCTTCATTGCTGCAAAACACGCTATTGCGTAAGCATGGCGGAAGCCCTCGGTTGGTATTGCAGAGGTGAAGAGCATTTTGACCACCCTCATGTTACATGAAAAGATGACAAGTGTACTTCATGACACCCATGCTAAGTTCCTTAAAGTGTGGAATCCATGGTGGTCTTATGCTCTCCCTGCCCTGTCCCCAGCCATCTTGGGTATTTCAGACCGTTCAAATATACCACCCAACCCGCAGGCCCTGAGCTCTTTACTTGTCTAAGTCTACAGTTCCTCCTTTCTTATGCTTCTCTCTAGCCTGTCTCTCCTCCCCAACATCTGGCCTAATCTTACATCTACTTTTTCTCTTTCCTCTCTCTTACTTTCACTCTCCCCCTTCATTCCCCCCCCCCCCTATTCTCCCTATCCTGTTTTCCCCCTGCCCCCTTTTTTTGTTTTGTTTTTTGTTGTTTTGTTTGTGTTTTTGTTTTTTGTTTGGGGTTTTATTTTATTTTTTCGTTTTATTTTTTTCCTTTATTTTGTTTGCCCATTTTGACTTGTCTGATGGTCTTACTGTGTCTTGGACCTCCGAGTCCAGTTACTCATTCCCACTTCCAGCTCAGTCACCGGATGCTTTTATTGTTTGCCTTTACTAAAAAAAGGAAAATGTATATATATATATATATATATATATGCATATTTTTTGTTTGTATTTCCGTGACATGTGATGTTTTGTTCCCCTGCGTGGGACCACTTTGCCTTCCTTTTCTTCAAGCCAGTATCCTGGCTATGTTTATTTTTTTCAATAAAGATTATTGTACCAGAAGATGGAACAGATCATCTGTGGTGGTGCAGTCGGTTCCACTCCCTCAGGGACCCCCCTCACCCTGATATTATGTCTGCAGCCCCTGTTGTCTAAATCTTACACCTGTCTGTGGAGTTAAAACATGTGCGGTAGTTGTAAGTCATAAGTATTTTGCACTTACCTGATTGCTGCTGCCTGCAATTGGGAAGTTTCTTCCACTTCTGTGAGGAGGTGATTCATCATTTGGATGTCTGATTTTAGGTCCGATATGGCCGCCGTCAGTGTGTAAGCTCCTAAATGCTGTTAACCGCTGCTAAGCACCGGTTTCCAGGTTTTTTTTTTCTCAACAAGCAGCCCACCGTCGTCTTTGACAACCAGTATATAGCTGGTTGCTAAGGAGCGGGCCGGCAAGCTGGCTGCCACTTCCATAACAACGGGTGATTTATCAGCTGTCAGGGGGGTTCCCTGCTAACAGCTGAATGTAAACTACACAATTGTCAGCAGTGTTAAATTTGAATAAAAATTGTGGGGTCCCCCCAATCCCTACCAGGCACTTTTGGGTCTGGTTGATATTTTAATGGGAACTCCACCCCAATTTTTTAAAAAATTGGTGTGGGGTCCCCCCAAAAAGCCATACTAGACCCTTATGGCAGGCCAGGAATGGGGAAATAGTGAGCACCCCCCTCCTAAACCACACCAGGCCACATGCCCCCAACATGGGGGGAGCTTTGGGGTATTGGGGCCAAAGCACATTGTCCCCATGTTGATGAGGACAAGGGCCTCTTCCCCAAAACCCTGGCCTAATGGTTGTGGGGGTGCGGGGAGTGACCTATAGAAATCTGGAAGCCCCCTTTAACAAGGTGCATGCTTGTTTGATGATGTCACAAGAGGGGGACCACCCAGGGATGTCACCAGGTAGCCCTGGCTCTTAATTTATTTATTGGCGGGAGGCAGCAGAGCTGTCCTACAGCGGGAGCCTTTGCCGGGTGTGGACCATCTCTTTTTCTTTTCGGGTCAGCGGCTGGTGTTCAACGTGATTGGCAATGGACCTGCAGCGGGGGATATTGTTTTTTTTTTTTTTTAAATAAAGAACTTGTCAATCTTTCAATGCCAGTAAACCTAAAAGGGGACAGATCCCCAGCATGACATTCTCTGAAATGATGCAAAACTTTAGAAATGTGTTTGGCATTAGGATTAACAGTATTGCAATCATTTTAACCTATTCTAGTACGTAGGGCACGTATAGTGCACCCCACATATTGTAAATTAGAAGTAACTTAGTATATCAGGTACATTACATATTGAGTCCCGCAATTTATATATTGATTAGTTTCAAAACGTTTGCCTGAATTAGATGAACTAAATGACTTAGTAGAAGAATTTTTAAAGTTACATGGACAACTTCCAGGGTAAGACAGCCAGGTAATGAGGAAAAAATGAAGAAATCTGGATAGCCGCACTCCAATCCAACGTGGCTTTTATTGAAAAATAAAACAGGCACTACATGTCACAGCAACGGGGTAACAGGGACAGCTAACGTGTTTCACACTTAGGAGTGCTTACTCATAGCTATGAGTGCGGCTATCCAGATTTCTTCATTTTTCCTCATTGCCTAGTGCATTGCCAGCACCCTTGGTTCCTGGAGAGGTATTTGTTGTTGGGGTGAGTCTATTTGGAGCGGCAATTTTTGTTTTGTATAAGACAGCCAGGTAGGTTGGCATTTAAGTGATGTAAATAAACTGGGGGACAAAAGGGAACCCAAAGTGACAACCTGACCTAAAAACCTTATGGAGACTTTTATCTGAATAAAGGATTGGTCAATTATTTTCAATGATACCAACCACCTGCTGGTACTTCTTAGAAAAAGTATTAACAAAGGTAGCTGGGCAGCCAGGATAAGATCTCCCTTCTCCTAAATGCCCTTGTCCTCATCAACATGGGGACAAGATGCTTTGGGGGGGAACCCGCCTACCCCAAAGCACCCCTCCATGTTGAGGACATGTGGCCTGGTATGGTTCAGGAGGGGGGGAAGCTATTCACACTGGTTGTTAAGGACACCAGCAGCTGCCCGCTCCTTAACAAAAATGCTACAGCTCCTAAACACTGCAAAAATGCTCCCAAACACTGCAAAAATGCTGGCAAAAAATGCTAAATATTAGCGTTTTCATACAGTGTTTTTTTTTGCGGTTTTTGGGTGTCTAGTGTTCATGGAGCCTCAGTGTTGCCTATTTTACACAGAATGAATGTACATGAAACTAAGTTATAAATAGACCCCCAAGTGTTACTTCAATGCAATGATTGTCATTCTTCTGAAATTGCATATGGGTAGTTATTCAATATGCTTAGCTGTAAACAACACTCATAGGTGTTCCAGTCACAGCACAATAGGTATTGTATTTGAATTCAGAATCAGCTATTCAACATACAATCAAGTGTTCTATGTAAAAATAATATAATCAGTGCAATGGTGTATTTACTAGAAAGATGACACTAATCAAATTAAAGCTGCTGAGACAGCTAATGTATAGTACACCACACTAGTAACCTAGATGCATGAAATTTTAATAAGGATTTAATTAAAAATGGATCTGCTTTATATCCATGTTGTATTACATTAAAATAAGGAAGCTGGTGATGCATAATAGAAAAACTGAAGTTATATGTTTTTACACAGCACATAAAATGCATTCAAACACATTTTTTTCAAAAGCATGTTCTACCTATGCATTTTAATGATAGCAAGAGATTGTTGTTTTGGCTTTCACATGCAATATCAATGTCCGCTATATTTTTGTTCAAGCACAACCCTTATGCCTCGGACACACGATCGCGATTCCCAAAGAGAAAAGTGCGATGTGAGCTTTTTGTCGCAAATTCTGACACTTTTTCTGTCAGAATTCCAGCCAAGAAAAGATTGAGAGCAGGATCTCAATTTTCATGACAGGAAAAATTCCTATCGCAAATCGCGTTCGTCTGTATGCAATTACGACGTGCAAAAAAAACGTGCATGCTCAGAATCAAGTACGAGACGGAAGCGTTCTGTCTGGTAAAACTAGCATTCGTAATGGAGATAGCACATTCGTCACGCAAATTATTGGATCTTTTATTGCAGCACATTCTTTTGTTCTTTATAATGCTAGAATAATGAAGTTGTTTTGCTGCTGATATTCACACAGAGTTCTGACAAACTTATTTCTTTATTATTTTTTGTGATCTCATGAATAATCTTTTTCATTTTTAAAGTCATATCTCCATAATAATGTTTAGAAATTATGTTTATAGTTATCTTTTTTCTCTTTTCTTTTAATCCAGATCTCCATTTTTTTGGATTATTTTTTAATTATTTTCTAGTGATCTGCATAATCCCCCTTTTTTTGTGTGTCAAGTTACAACAACAACATTATTATCTTGTATTTTTGAACCTCAAGGAGGTTGGTGTTGGTCTCCCTTGTTAATTTGACATTGTATTTTTGAAATGTACCTGCCTACTCACAAACTGTGCTTTTTGAAGAAAAACACATAGGCAAGTATTTGCTGAAATAAAAATAACCATTTATTCTGGCTCATAAAGAAAATAAAGAGGAAGGCAACAATGGAGTACCTGCTGGAATTTGTGAAGCCTTTGGACCCCAGGGCAGACATCAAATTTTTGGAAAAAGCTAATTGGTAGCCTGAGGGGCCCATACAATAGGGAGCACAATCTGGTCATGGACTCCCAGAGATCAGGAACAGCAGCAGATGACATATATGTCCCCAGGCTGTGGTACTACAACAGCCTGCGTCTTCTGTCAGACCAGTCTGAACCCAGGCCATCACTTTCTTGTCTTCCTTGTAGCCTTCCCTGCATGCATGCTTCCACTTCCACTGGGTATCTGAAGTCAGTAGGCCCCTGAACCCCTTATTTAGGGTTTGGAAAATTATATCCTCACTGATGAGGCATTGGTCCTGCTCCATTTCCTTAAATTTTGATTCCACCAGGCAGGCATAGGCCTCATTAACACGGGGGGCGGCTCTCATGGACTCCTGAGCCTCCTTAATGAAGCCGAGTACTGCCTAATCCATGTTCCTCCCCCTCCTGAGCCTTTTTTTGGAAGGCGGAGGGGAGGCACCTGTGATTGGGTGTGGTGACTGGGCCCGGCCACCTCCTGACTGGCACTTACCCCTCCACCTCCTGGTTGGAACTTGCCCCCGCCACCTCCTGGCTGGCACTTGCCCCCGCCACCTCCTGGCTGCCAAATTCTGGATCTTCATCCAGGCTGAGGTCTTCCTGTGTATAAAAAAGGGACAATTTTCAGCTCATGACTGTTGCAAATTGAATGTTAATAAATAGAAAAGACGATCATTCTGACCCCAGCATTTTTCATTCTTGTCCAAATCTTTTTTGGCCACTACTGTCTATTGATATGTAAATCACTTTTTGATAAATCATTAATTTGTTATCAATAATAAAATCTAGTTTACATCATTAATATTAGGACAATATAAAAAAAAAATACTATACCTGGTTCCAGCTGGGATCCTCCTCTTCTTCCAGGTTGGAATGCCCAGGTTAATCCTGGGAAGCCTCAGCTGGGGTGGAAGCAAGGGTGGAGGGAAGGGGGGCCGGAAGAGTGGAAAGTGATGGCCTCACTTCAGTCTAGTCGTCCAGAAAACTCATCCTGCTGTAGTACCACAGACTGGGTACATACACATCCGCTGCTGCTGCTCCTGATTTCTGGGAATCCATTACTTTATTCCACTCCTTCTTGTATGTGCCCCCCAAGCTACCAAATTACTTTTCAAAAAAGTGATGTCTGCCTCTGGGACATGCAGCTTTACAAATTCCAGCAGTTTTTCCATTGCTGCCTTCCTAGCTACTTTGTTTTTGTGTAGTAGGTTTTTTATTTCCCACAAACAGGGCAGATCCCTGTACCTGTCTAGGAATTCACCCAGAAACTCAAAGTCCTTAAACATATTCATTTTCTCTGCAAGACAAAACACAAGAGAAATACTAATGTCAGTCTAAACTCTCATAATCTTATTCCAATATAGGCCTCTCAATCTAGAAGCAGTATAGGCCACTGATGCACCAAGTAAAAATCTTACCTTCATTCTCTTGATCGGCACTTACCCCGCTCACAGATCGTACGTACTACGCACGCATGTTACACTTTATATACACTGCGCATGCGTGAAACTCCGCCCGTGTCGCCCGCCCCTGACGTTCTTTCTAGTATATTCCCCGCCCCTTCTCTTTCGGCGCAGTGAGAGAGGAACATGGCGGAGACACAGCAGGTGCGTGATAATAGCACTAACGAGGAGGAAAGACCGGAGCCAGAAACATCACGATCCAGGAGGAGATATAAGGCCTCAAATTTGTCCTTTGCAGAGATGGCGGAGATGGTGGACATCTTGAAGAGGACCAAGGATCAAGAAAATTCTTGGATCAAGAGAATGCTTTAAAAAAGTACATATTTCTTCAGTGTTCCTATTATTATTATAACTTGCATGTTGCTCCATGTGCTTTTTTTTACTGTTGTACAGATTAAAATGGCAACTTGCAGGCTCGTGGGCACAGTAATCGATCATAGTAAACATCGTTAGTTTGCCCACTAATAATACAATGTTTTTGACAGATACAGGGTTAACTACATTTGGTCATGCCTATTTGTATTAAAAGAATTTTAGTACATTGTCGTCTAGATGTGTTTGTAACTAGAATGAAATGGAAACTTGATTCAGTGTAAAGGAGAGGATACTCAGCAGCTGTTTACACATCTGGACTCAGGAGCACTAGTGTAGGACACCAGTACAAGCTTTTTAGGGTGTCCCACACAGGTGCTCCAGTGGATACTTGGGGTGTCTCAATGTGTGAAACTTGTCCATAAAAAGGTAATTATTCCAGCTTAGGAAAGGGAAAAAAATCAGGTCTTCAGCTTGGAACTCTGCAAAAACACACAATTGTACCCCACTTCAAAGCAATGTTTCATATTCCTATTTATGGCCTCAAATATCTGTGTGATAAGTATACCTTTTGGTTCATTCACATAGGGGAGCAAAGACTCAGAGGACACCACTCAGAGGACACTAGGAACCCCACACCTCCTAAAGAACAGAGTGAACCCCAACTTGAGGATGTGGAGGAAGGAGAGGTGGAGAAAGTGGTTAAAATTGTCACCACAACAGGTCAGTGTCTGTCATCACAGCTTCAGGTAATAGATGCATGCCTGCATATTTATAATACATGGTGTGTTTTTTTTATTTTAGGTGATGTGCTGCTTGTGGAGCAACAATCTCCTAATTTCACAAGTGCAAGTGCACAAATATTAATCCAGGACATCATGGTGTGTAGTCGGGATTTAGAAATCATTAATCAAAAAAGCAAGGATGTTGTACAAAAACTGAAGAACATGATTGATGTATTAGGAAGAATCTAAATAACCCCAAAATGCCACCATTTTGTTTTTTTGCTTGCCAATTTTCAAAAAAAAATTTACATTTTAAAAGCCAAATTTTGAAGATGCACACAGTGTGTCAACATGTGCTATCTGCCATCATGGGATATCAATGTACGTGTTTTGTGGGTGCAACCCCTTCCTGGCAACTCAAGTAGGTGAGAAGGGGTTGCACCCCCAAAACACGTCAATTGATCCCCCATGATGGGAGATAGCACATGTTGACATTAGGCATGGGATCAGGAGGGAAATCCCCATTTTGAATCCGTATTTGTGTGCATCTTCAAAATTTGGCTTTTTTACAGGGATTACATCACCCCCTCATCTAATGAACGCAACAGCAACACATTGTTGACATACTATAATGTCTGATATTGCCTTCACTTTTTGTATGTTGAACTTTGTAAGTTCCAGAGTTTTGTATGTTATGTTTTGAAACATGCCTGTTAAAGCAAAAAAAAAAAAATGTTAATTAAACACAGATGTATATTTTTGGTAATAATGTTTTATAACACACATGTGAATGTGCACGAAATAAAAGTTTTAAAAATCTACAATGTGTGGCTTCTTCTTTCAATGCTCAATACCATTTTTTTGTAGTAATTTGGTGTTCACAGTGACAATGGGGGTCCTTTAATAAAGGCAAATTCACTACAAGTGCACTAGGAGAACCTAGGAGACAGCTAAAAGAAAGCACAAACAGTAAATCAAAGTCAAGATGATTTCAGTTCAAAAGTTTTTTTGTCTTCAAATAAATCAAAAACTTTCTGGCATAGCAATGGCCCTCCTACCCGTAAAATAGTCCACATATTTTTGCCGCACTTCACGGGCGCTTTGGGGGGGCAAGCCAGGACGGCCAGCTTCTAGGGCCGGAATTGGATTTAGGTTCTGAATTGCGGCCTCAGGCCCAACTGAGGCCATATAATTAGGAGCATTTTTGCAGAGAAAATTGTGCAGAACACAGCACGCCATGACAATGTGGTTGAGTTTGTACTCCGCCATATTTATGGATATAAGAAATAGGCGGAACCGGCTGGCCATTATGGCAAACGCATTCTCGACCACTCTTCTGGCTCTGGCCGGCTGGTAATTAAAAACCCTCCTCTCAGGGGTGAAGGTCCTCTGGGAAAATGGCCTCATCAGGTGATCTCCAAGCCCAAACGCTTCATCAGCGACAAACACAAATGGGAGTCCTTCCACGTTGTCTTCTGCAGGTGGCAATCCCAATCCACCAGTCTGGAGACGTCGGGAGAACTCGGTCTTGGAAAACACTCCACCATCCGACATCCGGCCATTTTTCCCCACGCCCACATATAAAAAATCATATGTCGCCGACACCACTGCCATTATCACAATACTATGGAACCCCTTGTAGTTGAAATAGTATGACCCCAAATGGGGTGGTGGGACGATGGGGACATGCTTCCCATCTATTGCCCCTCCGCAGTTGGGAAAGTCCCACCGCGTGGCAAACTGGGAGGCCACAGTCTGCCATTCCTGTATCGTTGAAGAAAACTGTGGAGTCAAACAATAAAAAAATATATTAGTACTTTTGCACATAACATTGCAAGCAGATTAGACAAACATTCTTGGCAAACATCAGTATAACATTTATTTTAAGGAGTATTTAACCACTTGCCGACCGCCGCACGACGATGTACATTGACAGAATGGCACGGGCAGGCAGATTGGCGTACCGGTACATCCCTTTAAATCTTCCGCCCAGCGGGCATGCGCGTGCCCCCGGGGGGTGTGCGCCTGTGGGTCACGGGTACTCGATGTTCCCGGCAGTTCAGCAATTGCGGTCGGCCAGGGCAGAACAGGGGAATGTCTTTGTAAACAAGGCATTCCCCTATTCTGCCTAGTGACACTGTCACTGATGACCGTTCTCCGTGATCGGGAACGGTCATCAGTGATGTGTCACGTGTAGCCACGCCCCTTAACAGTAAGAATCACTCACTAGGTCACACTTAACCCCTGAAGTGCCACCTAATGGTTAACCCCATTCACTGCCAGTGTCATTTTTACAGTGATCAGTGCATTTTTATAGCACTGATCGCTGTAAAAATTTCAATGGTCCCAAAATGGTGTCAAAAGTGTCCGATGTGTCCGCCATAATGTTGTAGTCACGAAAAAAATCGCTGATCGCTGACATAACTAGTAAGAAAAAATAATAATAAAAATGCCATAAAACAGTCCCCTATTTTGTAGAAGCTATAACTTTTGTGCAAACCAATCAATAAACGCTTATTGCAAATTTTTTTACCAAAAATAAGTAGAAGAATACGTATCGGCCTAATCTGTGGAAAAACACTTTTTTTATATATTTTTTGGGGATATTTATTATAGCAAAAAGTAAAAAAAATGTCATTTTTTTCAAAATTGTCGCTCTATTTTTGTTTATAGCACAAAAAATAAAAACTTCAGAGGTGATCAAATACCACCAAAAGAAAGCTCTATTTCTGGGGAAAAAAAGGATGTCAATTTTGTTTGGGAGCCACGTCGCACGACCGCGCAATTGTCAGTTAAAGCGACACAGTGCCGAATCGCAAAAAGTGGCCTGGTCTTTGACCACCAAAATGGTCCAGGTCTAAAGTGGTTAAAGACACAAATATAAGGTCCACTTATCAGATTCCTCACCCCCTCTGATGGCCCATTGTAAAAATTTTAGGGGGGTTCTAGATGAGTTTGGGACCCCCCCAAAAAAGCCTTTGGCACTCTGCCTGAATTTAATGAGACCAAATACATTTGTACACATTTTAGGGGTGGTTCTAGATGAGTTTGGGACCCCAAAATAAAGTCTATGCCACTCTGCCTGAATTTAAGGACAACAATAATATTTGTATACATTTTAGGGGGTGTTTAGGGTAAAGCATTACAATGGAGCTGACAAAATACATTGGGAAGTGACTAGGCTAGGCGTGTATGGGCCCAGGATAGCATGCTGGAGAGGTTAGTGAAGGCAAATATGTATGTAGGCCGAAAAAGGAGGATTAAAAGCTTACAGCATGCATGAGGACAAAGGGGACATTCACAGCATATTACAATCATGGTATTTAGGGAATGAAGAAAGAAATACAATACATTAGCATACATTAAATACATACAATGTGATGTTAAAGGAGAAAACTTACCTTCTGCAGGACTTGGATGATGGCAGAACAGGTCTCTGGGATAATGATCCCCAGAGCCTGGGGGGAGATGCCTGTTGAGATTGAGAACTTGAGGTCCTGCAGACTTTTCCCAGTCGCCAGGTATCTCAACATGGTGACTAGCCTTTGCTCAGCAGTGATGGCTTGCCACATGCAGGTGTCCTGATTCGTGATATAGGGGGACAGCAAAGCCAACAGACGGTGAAAAACGGGGTCCATCATCCGGAGAAAATTCCTGAAATAATCAGGGTTATTCTCTTGGATCTCCCAAAGCAAAGGCATGTGACAGAATTGGTTACGCTGGAGCAACCAATTCTTCGTCCATGAACTCCTCACCACCGTGTTCATGGACTGGGATTGGGCCAAGACAAGAACCCCAACACCAAGCCTCTGCACAGCACGAACTCTACTACAACAAGAACGTACCCGCAACATGGCTAGAAAACGGCCGGCTAGTCAGAACGAACTAACAGAATGCACTGAAGAACAGCAAGACCTATGAAGAACGACCTGAAAATCAGAAACGAGCGGACAAGAACGCACTGGAAACCAGATACAAACTCACTACATGCACTGAAAAACAGATATGAACCCACAAGAACAAACTGAACAGCAGAAAACGATCTGAAAAGCTCAAAGCTGAAAAACTTGAATCGTCTCTCACCAAACCTGTACTAACACAAGATCAGCAGAAGGAGCCCAAAGGGTGGCACGCTTCATATAGAACTTTCCTTTTCTAGTGTCGTAGTACGTGTTGTACGTCACCGCGTTCTCTTCGGTCGGAATTTCAGCCAAGATAAGTGTGACCGTGTGTATGCAAGACAAATTACAGCCGTTTTCCTGCTGAAAAAAAAACTTGGTTTTCTTGTCGTAAATCGCGATATCGTGTGTACAAGGCATTAGTCAAACTTTTACTTTTTTTAAAAAGCATTTAGGTGCTGTACAAAAGAGCAGCTCTTGCTGCAATAGGCATAGTTTAATGGGAGCTTTCTCAAATTCTTGTAAGCTACAAGATATGCTCAGTCATCCAGATTGAATAACGTCCAGCATCATCTAACTGAGAAGACTGTGAACGTTACTGTAAATGCAGGGTGTTATGAATCTAACCCCTGAAGAAAAATCGTAATTGCACCCTCTTTGCATTGGTGCAGAGAGTTGCACTATAGTAATAACACAAATGCCTCCCTTTGCATCTGTAAAGTCCACCAAGCCCAGACAAAAGGCAAAGATAGCGGGGCCCTGTAGTGTCACATGAAAACATTGGAAAAGTAAGTATTAAGGTGTGCGTTTATGAACGTGAGATGAGCAGAGACAGTGAATATCATAGCTTATCTCCATTATACAGCAGTTTAAAAAGTGGTGATGAGGAGTGGGGATGATGTTCCCAATTTCTCATTGCATCTCAGTGAGAAGCTGCCAGTTACAGCAATGCAAATGGCCAGTTTATTAAAGTTTTACTAAACCCACAACAGTAAAATCAGTTTGTATATGCAGTAAAGCATGCTTGGTATACTCACTGTGGAACCTAAGGGGTTAATCCTCTGCATTGTGTAAAAAGGCTGTTTGATCCTGTATGCACAGATCCTTCTCTTCTTCCATTGAATCCAAAACACCAAAACATGTCCGGATAAGACAGAGTTACTGGAGTCAGGCTGCCCATGCTCAGTTTGGTGTGTATTGCTAGAGAGTTTTTTTTTCTGGGAGAGTGCATGTGATCAGCACTGTCCAGACAGAGGGTCAGGGGTCCTGGATCCTGATAGGGCAGTCAGTGCAGTGTGAAAACTCATCCTACAAGCTTTGACTAAGCACTGATAGAAGTCACAAGACTGATATATACTGCTGATGAGAAAAGGTATTTAGCAGTTTATTATTACTAAAATAATTGCATCTCCTTGTTTTGTGTACTGTGGGAGACCAGATATAGTGACTACAGGGTCCTGGGTTTAGTAACACTTTAAGGTGCAATGTATGCACCTTACTGGCCATGAGGGTTATGTCCCCTTCTTCCTCTGTCACCACTTGCTAGCCCCTATAAAAGTTAGGGCTTTTTTTTTCAGCAGGGATGAGAGGAAACATACCTCCAAAACTGAATGTATATAATAACAAGGTGTGCTGGAGGATCTTATAATGCTGGCGGCTGGGGGATCTATTGTTGCTGGATGGGATCTATTTTGGTGTGGTGGCCTAATGTTGCTGGGGAGGTCTATTGTTGCTGGTGGGGATCTTTTGTTGCTGGGGGGGTCAATTGTTGCTAGAAGGGATCTACTGTTTATGGAGGGGTCTATTTTTCCTGGTTGCTGGAAAGTCTATTGATGCTGGCTGCCAGGAGATCTGTTGTTGCTGCCAGGGGGCATTGTTGCTGGAAAGGATCTATTTTTCTGCTCTGGTCTATTGTTGCCGAGGAGGTCTATTGCTGCTGGTGGGGGAACTATTGTTGCTGGAGAGGATCTATTTTTGTGTGACAGTCTATTGTTGCTGGGGGTCAATTGTTGCTGGAAGGAATCTACTGTTGGGGGAGGAGTCAATTGTTCCTGGCTGCCGGAGAGTCTATTGATGCTGAATACTGGGAGATCTGCTCTTGTTGCCGGGGGTCAATTGTTGCTAAGGTGATATTTTGTAGCAGGGGTCCATTGTTGCTGGGGTGTCTATTGTTTCTTGGGGAATCTATTGTTGCTGTGGGGGGTATATTGCTGCTGGCTGTGGGGGATCTATTTTATTGCTTTTCTTCTTATCATTAACAAATTCAATACAACTTACTTAGCACCAGAAAATGAAATGTGGCTCTGTATTCTGTAAATGAGGCAGTGCTTAGAGGTGTGTAGGGGTGAAACCAAGGGACAGTGCTCGGCGTTGAGTAGCAGAGACAAGAAGTGACTCAGAAGGGGGGAGATCCAGCACTTATACTATATTCACCTATATATATAACCTTATCTACCTTTCTAACTGTTATAGGGGCTGCGAGCTGTGACAGAGGAAGCAGGAATCCTCTTGGTTCCTCCTCACATTGCAAACATTTGCTTGTGTCTCTCCCTGATTTCTCCACCTCTGTATGACCTGTGAGAGAGACCATTCATAAATAATTACCGTATTTATCGGCGTATAACATGCACAGGCGTATAACACGCACCCTAACTTTAAGAGGGAAATTTCAGGAAAAAAACTTTCCACAGCCCCCTGCGTATAACACGCAGGCACAGTTTACCCTCTATTTTCAGGGTAAAAAAGTGAGTGTTATACGCCAATAAATACAGTATGTGTTTTTTTATATCAGGGCATTCCGGTGACACTTGTAACCAAGTGTATTTATGGCTATATAAATACACTCAGAAACAAGTGTCACAGGAATGTTTTAATATATTGTAGCAGGCAGAGGGACACAGCGCTCGAATTCTTCTGCAGAAGACACAAGCTCAAACCCATCCACTGGAACCTGTGATATTCTGTGGCTCACAGCCACTAAATGATGAGTCCCTCCTGATATTCCCCCTACCAGAAGTCCTGCTAAAAAAATCAATCAAAACAGGCTGATGATTCTGCTTATGATCCTGTTGTCTCACTGCATGTCTCCCAGGCTCCCTCTCTCGGAACAATAAAGTGTGACCTGGTGTACCCAGTGGCACATTTCCATCCCTATTGAACATACAAATACAGATAATTTGCCCTTGGGACTTTGAATGAGGCGTGACACTGGTATTGATGAAAAAACAACAGATTTATTGGTTCACACAAGATCTACAGAAGCCACAAACAGATGTCAGGTATATGAACAGATTCATAATGTGCTCAGAGGTGAGTAGTACATATTATTGCAGTAAATTTTTTTTCTCTCAAGCGTCTTCCAGGACAGCCCATGAGACCAAGGGCACCTCCTACCAGGACAGGAAACACGTTACCCCCACCAGATAAAAGGGCGGTCCTCCAGGCCCCACATCAGTATTAGTGTTTCCTCCGGACGGGGGGTAACATGTTTCCTGGAACCTGGTACCCTAGGTCTCATGAGCAGGGGCTCTAGAATGAAGGTGGGTTCCTTTTTTAGTACTAACCTCCTCCTCGCCAGAAGCAGTATCTCCGCTGGGGAAGCTGGTTGTATCTGCTGTCCCCTGTCCTCTGTGCCCGGGGAGGGCCAAGACCGCGGTGATGTCAGGCCCCAGAGCGCGCACTGCATAAAGCAGCATAGTGGCATCCTTTCCCCGCCGACAGCATGGCTGGTCTGTGCAGGGGAAAGAGGAAGCTGAGGGGGCGGAGCTTCTGCGCTCCAAGCTGGCCCACAGGAAGTATCCGGCGAGGGTCACTTCCGGGTCATACGACATCATCATCGGGCGCCGAGACGCTGGTTCCTGTCTCAAATAAATGGTGCGAACACGGGACGCTGGCCTGCTGGTGTTTTTTTGGGAGTAGCAGCACAGGCTGTGGACGGCCTCTGGACAGATGGACGCTACTGCAGTACCTGCACAGGCAGTGGATGCGGTTTCCAACACCAGAACCTCTCAGTTAAGCCTGGAGTGTTTGTCTTGTCACTCTCTTGCTACCCTGGTGAGTGTTTTTACCCCCCCTCCCAATCATAGGATTTTGGTGTTAGGGGACACATTTTTTCTCCCTCCTGCACGTGGTGTTATGGAGTGTTTGGTGGTTTAGATGTTTATTTTGGGTCATTTTGTTTTGTCTTGCAGACCAAGTCCCAGGACAAGGCCCAAGCGCAGCCACCTAAGAGAAAATGTGCGGTTTGCGGAAACAAACTGAGCTCCTCGTGGAGCAAAGCAGTTTGCCGCACCTGTATAGAGAGCCTAGTAAAGGATGACCCAGCAGCCTCCTGTCAGAAGATGCTGATGTCCGTTAGAGATGAGATTGTATCTACATTCAGCTCTTTTAAAAATCTAATTGACAGATTTCAGGCTCCCGAAGAGGGTCAGTCCCTTAGTAGAAAGGCTTCGGTCAGTAGCGCCCCTCAGCAGGGTGTGGAGAGTGAGGACTCTGAGGCTGAAGCCAGATCTACCCGTTCTTCTCCAGAAGAATCAGGGTCAGATGCAGGGCCCAGGGATAGAGAATCCTCTAGGGGCTCAAGATACAAGTTATCATTGGAGGACGTAGATGACTTATTAAAGGCTATCTACACAACTCTTGAAATGGAAGAGGAGGAGGTACAATTGTCCAAACATGACCTTATGTACAAAGGTCTGCACAGAAGGAAATCTAAAATCTTTCCAGTGCATAGTTCCCTCCTTGATGCCATCAAGCTGGACCGGGAAAATCCAGAGAGAAAGCCTTTCTTTTCTGGTAGCCTAAAAAGAAGGTTTCCATTTGATGAGGATGCAGCGCAGCCGTGGAATAAAAATCCGAAGTTGGACGCACCTCTTTCAAAGGTTTCAAAAAATTCGTACCTGGCATTTGATGATATGGGCACGCTTAAGGACCCGATGGACAAAAAAGGAGATATTCTCCTTCACAGAGCTTGGGATTCAGCTGTGGGGAATCTTAAACCAGCTCTGGCCTCCACTTGTGTAGCCAGGAATTTGGAGGTATGGCTGACACAGATACAATCCCATTTGTTGGCAGGTACCTCTAGAGAGCAGATTCTAAAATCTTTCCCTCTCCTTTTTCGGGCTGTAGGGTATCTAGCTGATTCTTCTGCAGAGTCGGTAAAAATGTCAGCCAGGACTTCGGCCTTAGTGAATTCGGCCAGAAGAAGCCTGTGGCTTAAAACCTGGTCAGGCGATGCAGCCTCTAAGTTGCGCCTATGTGGGCTTCCCTTAACAGGGGATCACCTTTTTGGCCCAGGTCTGCAGGAGGCACTGGAACGTGCGGCCGATAAGAAAAAGGCCTTTCCAGAAAACAAGAGAAAACCTACAGCCAGAAAAAAAATTTGTGGCCAAAGTAGGCAGCAAAGTCCTAGAGAAAAGGACAATAGGCCCAAGAAGCATTGGACCGGACACAAAGGCAGAGGTAGAGGAGGCGTCCTGTTTAACCCTCCTTAACAACCCTCCAAGCCACAGTGACGCTCGTCTCCCAGTGGGAGGAAGATTGAGGGCCTTTCTCCCACAGTGGGCAGTAGCCACCTCGAGTCCATTTATTCTGGATCTAGTGGCCAATGGGTACAGGCTGGAATTTTCTTGCCAACCACCAGAGCAACTATTGGTCACCTCCCTTCCCCGAGATCAGGAAAAAGCGAGGGCTCTGGGTCTCCAAATTGGAGACTTGCTAGATCAGAAAGTCCTGATTCCTGTTCCCCGCTCAGAACAGAGCAAGGGGTTTTATTCCCATATTTTTGTTATCAGAAAGCCATCAGGAAAGTATCGGCTTATTCTGAACCTTCGGTCTCTAAACCGATCGATCAGGTACAAGCACTTCCGTATGGAGACGGTGTTCACAATCAAGAACCTGCTTTACCCAAACTGCTTCATGGCCACTCTGGATTTAAGGGATGCTTATCTTCACATCCCTATCCATCCAGCCTTCCAAAAATTATTGAGAATAGCAGTCAAAATGGGAACAGAGATTCGGCACTTCCAATTTCAAGCCCTCCCCTTCGGTCTGTCCTCATCCCCACGCATTTTCACAAAAGTGTTGGGGGAGGCGCTGGCTCCGCTAAGGTTAAAGGCGATAATTGTTATCCCTTACCTGGACGACCTCCTAGTGGTGGCAGAGTCTTACCAAAAGTTATCAGCGGATCTCCAGACTGTACAAGACTTCCTTCAATCCCTAGGTTGGTTGATAAACAGAGAGAAGTCTTCCTTGATTCCGGCCCAGAAGGTGACATATTTGGGATACGACTTTTGCTCAGTAGACCAACAAGTTTTTCTCCCACAGGAGAAGGTCTCAAAGATGGTGCAGACAGTCTTAGCTCTACAGACCAATCAATCGGTCTCCCTGAGAGAGGTGGCAAGAGCAGTAGGTCTGATGACCTCATGCTTTCCTGCAGTACCGTGGGCAAGGTTCCATCAAAGACCATTACAGAGGTTTCTTTTGGGGAATTGGGACGGGGACGCAAGGTCTCTGGAGTCAAGGGTTTTATTACCTACCAGAGTAAAAAGAAGCTTGTGGTGGTGGAGGACAAACCTTCATCTAACAAGAGGTCTACCTTGGTCCATTCCTATATCCCAGAGGATCACTACAGATGCGAGTTCCTGGGGATGGGGAGCCCACCTCGGTAACAAAGTCGCACAAGGAGAATGGTCCTTGAGGGAAGCAAGAGCTTAGTCGAACCAGAGAGAGCTGCTAGCAGTTCAGAGAGCTTTGCTAGTTTTTCGGAGGGAGATCAGGGGTCACAATCTCCAGATTCTAGCCGACAACATCACAACGGTGGCGTACCTCAACAAACAGGGAGGTACGAGGAGTCGGATTCTTCAATCGATTGCCCAGGAAATTTTGTCATGGGCAGAAGGGAATCTAGCCTCAATTACAGCAGTGCACCTGAAGGGGACGCAAAACTATTTGGCAGACTATCTCAGTCGCTACAGGGTAGATCGAGACAATTGGTCTCTTCATCCCGAGGTGTTTACGGGGTTGTCCCGAAGCGGATCTGTTCACAAACCAGGACAACCGCAAGACAGAGGAGTTCTTTTCTCTGAACCCAGCAGATCAATCATTGGGGGTCGATGCCCTGGCGAATCCGTGGACATTCGGCCTCTGTTATGCCTTCCCGCCAATCAGACTTATTCCGGAAGTTCTCCGGAAGTTTCTCCTAGAAGAAACAGACCTTATTCTGATCGCCCCTTTCTGGCCCAAGAGGCCATGGTTTTCCCTGTTACAGACTCTGGTCTCGAAGCCTCCGCTGAGGCTTCCGAAGAGAGAGGACATGCTATCGCAGGGTCCAGTGTCACACCCACAGGTGGTTTCCTTAAACTTGACGGCTTGGTATCTGAAGAGAAGATACTAAGGGCCCAGGGGTTCTCTGACAAAGTAGTCAAGACCCTGGTCAATTGCAGAAAACCAGTCACTAGAGCCATTTATTCTAAGGTTTGGAAAAAGTTTAATGCATGGTTATCTGAAAATCAAAGATTAGCTCATAATGTTCTTTCTATTTTGGAATTTTTTCAAGAGGGTGTCAACAAAGGTATTTCAGTTAGTACCTTAAAGGTACAAGCGGCAGCTATCAGTGTTTTCCTCCAGTTTTCTCTCCTGGAAAATCCCACTATAGCTAGATTTTTCAAATCCATTTCTAGGGCCAGGCCAGTAGTGGTGAGAAGTTGTCCAACTTGGGACCTGTCCCTGGTGCTTCAAACTCTGGTAGAATTTCCTTTTGAGCCCCTAGAGGATATTTCTGTTAAATTACTTACTTTAAAAACAATTTTTTTGGTAGCAATAACCTCAGTTCGTAGAGTAAGCGAGTTACAGGCCTTATCGGTGAGGGAGCCGTTCCTCACGATTTTTGAGGATCGGGTTGTGTTGAAAACTGATCCCGGGTTTTTGCCGACAGTGGCCAGTACATTCCACAGATCTCAGGACATTGTACTGCCAACATTTTGTAGTTTGCCACAGGGCGACCAAGAAAGGAAGTTTAGTTTTTTAGATGTGAGAAGGATTCTCCTCGTCTATCTTGAAGTCACTAAGACCTTTAGGAAAACACCCGCCTTGTTTGTCCTTTTTTCAGGTACGCACAGAGGTAAGAGTGCATCTAAAGCCACATTGGCTAGATGGATAAAGCAAGCCATCTCTGAAGCTTACAAAATTAGAGAAGTTCCTCTACCTTTTGTCACGGCACATTCAACAAGAGCCTTGTCTGCGTCTTGGGCTGATGCCTCACCGGAACAAATTTGCAAAGCTGCCACATGGTCCAGTTTTTCGACCTTCATGAAACATTATCGCCTGGATCTCCTATCTGCGCAGGAGCAGGCGTTTGGTCGAAAGGTCCTTCAGGCAGTTGTCCCACCCTAGACTGGTTAGTTCTGGCTCATCGTCTCATGGGCTGTCCTGGAAGACGCTTGAGAGAAAAGCTGAGTTAGACTTACCGGTAACTCCTTTTCTGAGAGTCTTCCAGGACAGCCAGATTCCCACCCGGTTTTGTCTGGAAGTTATGTATATTATGCATGTGTTTTTCAGGGTTGTCCTATGGTTCTCGAGAAGACTGATGTTGGGCCTGGAGGACCGCCCTTTTATCTGGTGGGGGTAACGTGTTTCCTGTCCTGGTAGGAGGAGCCCTAGGTCTCATGGGCTGTCCTGGAAGACTCTCAGAAAAGGAGTTACCGGTAAGTCTAACTCAGCTTTTTCCCATAACAAAGGTCCAAAATAAGTACAAGAATGCGGGAACACCAGTTATCTTCCTCAAGGTTTGATGCAAACTTGATATAAAACTGTTAGAGGGAATACATATGCTCATATTCACTGGACTACCATCTGTCCTGGGAGCTGTGGGTGTAAGATCCAAAAAGGCCCGGTAGGCCAAACAGGGAGAACGCAGAGCCAAACCAACATAATGGCCTCTATGATGATGACATGGTGGAACATGTGCTCTAGCACAGAGTGTTGTTGCTTCACTGATCATCATGGAGCCACTGATGGGGCTCCCTCAGTGGCTCCATGATGATCAGCGTAACATGATGATCTAACGTAAGAAACAAAACTCTTCTCCCCAAACTGCATCACACCTATGCAAGGCTCCTCAAGCCTTCACGATTATTTTTTATACCAATACTAGATGCATAATAAATTCTTCCTCATGTCCTAAATAATAAAGTGCCTACATGGCAAGACAAATGAAAGCTCAACAAAGGGGGGCGTGGCCAGGCAGCGGATGTAGCCGGACGTGTTCTCAGTGAGCTCCGCCGAAAATCCGCCAAATCATCCTGTGGATCTAAATTATATTGTTCTAAAGCTGGCTCAGCGGTTATCGGAAGGGTCCCGGAACATAGCCATACCTTTACCAGCCGGTTTGACCCGCAATGTCGGCCACCAAGAAGCAGAACTCATCCCGGTCGGTGGACCTCGTGGCACAACATGGCGCCCTGGATGCTCGTTCCGCCAGAGATCGACACAGGGAGGGAGCGGAGAAACTGTTCTTTATGCCGCTGTCCTCGGATCCCATGGCCTCCTTCAGTACACCCACTGATTCCCCCGGGGGAGGATGGGAGGCAGATGACACAGTTCCTCTGGACGATCCGGCTGGCGCGGCCTTTACATGGGACACAGTGAGTACTCCAGAGGGGGCCTCTGCTAGGCCGCAAGGCCCCGATAGCCCCAGTAATAGTGAGCCTACTTTGAGGGACATTTTCACAGTGGTGACAACTTGTAACCTCTCCATAGCTGCGCTCACCACGGAGATTAAGGGAGTCAAAGCAGAAATTACCTTTCTGAGACAAGACAACCAAAAACTCAGAGAGAGGACATCGGCAGTAGAGGGCAGGGTAAGCTCCATAGAGGATGACTTGGCACCCATGCAGAGGGACCTCACATATAATAACCACCTTCTCTCTCAGCACTCTTCCCGCTTGGAAGATTTGGAAAATAGGATGAGGAGAAACAATATGAGAGCGATTGGTCTGCCAGAGAGAATTGAGGGTAAAAACCCAGTGGAGTTTATCGAGACTTGGCTGGTTAATGCCTTTGGCAAAGAAACCTTTTCCCCCATGTTCTCTGTGGAGCGAGCGCATAGGGTCCCTGCCAGGGCTCCTGCACCTGGAGCTCCTCTAAGACCCTTCTTGTTTAAACTCCTTAATTACAAGGACAGAGATGCCATTCTGCGCCAAGCCCGATTACAACCTACAGCCCTAAAAATGGATAATGCCAATGTTTCCCTGTTTCAAGACTTCTCAGCAGAGCTGCAGAAACAACGGGCCAAGTTTATGGATGTCAAGCGCAGGCTTAGAGATCTGGATCTGAAATATGCCATGCTTTATCCTGCCCGCCTGCGCCTTGAAGTGATGGGGACAGTCCACTTCTTTGATTCGCCACCCGCAGCTGCACAATGGCTAGACAGAGAAGAACAAGCGATCCGAGAGGCGCGCAATAGGCGCCCTGCTCCCCCGTGAGAGCCACCACACTACCTTTCCTGGTTTCCAGTTTAATCCCACTCTCCCATCACAAGGCGGAGTATGCTGTTGCTACACGGTTCTTTCCTTACCAACACGGCTATTTTGTTCCAGCTGTTGAGAAGTACTTAAGACACTGTTGTGCACTTCCACTGTTGCCCCCTGGATGGCTGACTGTTTGGCCCGGTTGGCCAGTCCCCATAGTTCAAGTTCTCATGACACTTCCACCAGGCCTTTTTTGCTGCTGCTTTTTTTTCCATTTTTCTTTCTTAATTTTTATACCCGCTACCCCACCCGAATCCACCGTATGGGTTGCTATGCTTATATTCATTCATCCCCTCTTTCCTCATGCACTGTGCAACGAACTGTACCCCCCTGGGTATATTGCCCTGCTTATATGAACTCCAACCTGATCACATATGTGCTGCTCCTATCCGTTTACATGACTGTATTTTATAGATGGCTAAGTTAACTAGATTTTTGTCCTGGAATGTTAGGGGTTTGAATAATCCAGTTAAGCGTTTGGCCGTGTTCCGCACAATTAAGCGGATAGATACGGATGTGATATGTTTGCAGGAGACTCATCTCCCCTCGACTCCCATGCCACAATTTGCAACGAGACAGTTTTGTCATCAATACCACGCCACAGGCTCGGTGTACTCGAGGGGGGTGAGTGTCCTAATAAGACGAGGCACGCAATTCTCCTTCATAGATGTTAAAACTGATCCGGAGGGTCGCTTTGTATTTTTGCTGTGCTCCCTCTATGGGACAAAACTTATATTGGCCGGGTTGTATATCCCTCCTCCATACTCTGCGGGCTTACTTAGGATTTTGGCTGATTTCATATCCCGCTTCCCAGGTATACCAGTGTTGGTCCTGGGTGATTTTAATAACTACTTGGATTATTGGAAAGACAAACTCAGTGCCCGTATCTTAGGGCCGACACTGCCAGGTACAGGGGTTACTCCTTTTGCTCGGCTTCTTCTAGAACTAGGTCTCACAGATGTTTGGAGAATGCATAACCCGGAAGCTAGAGTCTATTCCTGTCAGTCGGCCTCAGTGGGGGGCCTGTCCAGGATTGACATGGGACTGGGCATGGATTTGCTGTTACCTTTGGTTATCTCTTCGCAGTACCACCCCAGACAAACCTCGGACCACTCACCATTTTCGGTAGATCTCAGGTTGGGAGCCATTAAAGGGAATAGCTTATGGAAACTTAATCCTTTTTGGCTGTCTCTGATACCGGACCCTGATCCTATTCCGGGACTTTTGAAAGACTTCTTTAAACACAATCTAGGCTCCGCAGAAGTTGGTACGGTGTGGGACACAGCCAAAGCCTATCTAAGGGGACAATTTATTAGACTTATTTCCCATATTAAGACCAAAACTAAAGAGTGGGAGATGCTTGTACTTGCAGATGTGCAGCGCTCTGAGGCTGCCTATGTTGCTGACCCCAATGATAACACTAAAAGAATATGGTTGGCCTCCCATTCCATACTCGGGCAGGTGTCCCTACAACTGGCAGAGAACAAACGCTTCTTTCTGCAGCAGAAACATTTTGAGGAGGGGGAGAATACAGGACATATGTTAGCGATGATTGCCAAATCGCAGCAATCTACTTCTCACATAGTTGCTGTAAATGATGCTCAGGGGACACCTTGTTATTCCTCTCAGTCCATTATGGACAGCTTCTCCAGGTTCTTTCAAGAAGTTTATTCTTCTAAGGTTCAGCCCACCCGGGAGGAGCTGTCCTTCTTGGATAGGTTCCCTATTCCGGTCTTCTCGTCGGCTGATGTGGTCCTGCTCGGGGCCCCATTGACTGAGGATGAACTCCTAGAGGCCCTGGCATCTGCTCAAAGTGGGCGGGCTCCAGGTGCAGATGGCTTGCCTGCTGAGGTATTTAAAAGATATAAGGAACAGCTCCTATCAATACTTTTAAAGGTTTATAACGAAGCCTTTGAAAAAGGAATGCTTCCCCCCTCCATGAACGAAGCTATTGTAGTGGTGTTGCTGAAACCGTGCAAGGAATCTATGTCCCCGGACTCATATAGACCTATTTCCCTGCTCACATATGAAATTAAGTTGCTGGCCAGAGTTTTGGCCACCAGGCTGTCCAAGTGTATCCACCATGTGATACATAGGGACCAATCTGTATTTATCCCATCGAGATCCACATCTCAGAACTTGCGTAGATTGTTTCTCAATATTCAAATACCGGTGGACAACCCAGGTAATAGGGCCATCTTCGCTTTGGATGCAGCTAAAGCATTTGATAGCGACGAATGGCCCTATTTATGGGAGACGTTGTCGAGATTTGGGGTGGGGGGGCACATTTCTTAGATGGGTGCAATTATTATACAGCGCCCCCTCAGCTAGAATGCGAATTAACGGGGATATATCTGACTAATTTAGACTCTTCAGGGGCACACGGCAGGGGTGCCCGCTTTCTCCCCTGCTGTTCGCCCTTGCTTTAGAACCACTGGCCATACATATAAGAGCTTCGCAAGACATCACAGGATTTTGTAGAGGTCCTAGGCAGGAGGTGGTCTCTTTATATGCAGACGACACCTTGATCTACCTGGGTGACACTGGTCGCTCTTTGGAGAATGTGATGTAACTAATCACAGACTTCGGAGAGCTGTCAGGGTTTGTTATGGAACAAGTCGGTGCTTATGCCCTTAGACCCTCTGACTCACCCCATTCCTGTCTGTGCTCGGGATATCTTAATAGTGAAGGAATTCCGCTACCTGGGCATACAGGTGACCCCAGACCCAACCCAGTACCTGTTGCTAAATCTGGCACCATTGCTTCGTAAGCTCCGGGCTAAATGCACGGCGTGGACGAAACTGCCTCTTTCAGTCACGGGGAGGGCTAATCTAGTGAAAATGATCTGGGCCCCACAACTCCTTTATATCTTTCACAATGCTCCCATTTGGATACCTCCTAGATGGTTCACCCAAATAGATTCCCAATTTAGAGACCTAATATGGGGCAATAAGTCAGCACGCATCAGCCTTTCTTCCTTGCAACTGGCAAAGGATCAGGGCGGATTGGCAGTTCCTCATGCTCGATACTATTATGTGGCTTCCCAGTTACAGCATCTGGGTAATTGGGGTGGGGAGGATGCAGATGATTCCATACGTTCGTTACTGGTCCCTAGTGGTTCGGAGCTGTCTGCACTGTCCCACCTAGATGCAGGTTTTACTCATCTAGCTAATTCTCTCCCCACGATTCATCTATTAAATGCCCTCTGGAAATATACTAGATCCCTCCTGAAGATCAAGGGGGTGAGTTTGTTCACCCCCATATGGAGAAATAAATACTTTCCTGAACTCTTCAAGCTTAAAGATTTCCGTTCCTGGGAACTTGCAGGCATACATTTTATTACACAACTATTCAGGGGATCGATCCGTAAATCATTTTCTGATCTGGAGGAGGAATTTTCCCTCCACAGGTCTCAATTTTATAGATATCTGCAATTGAGGCATGCTATACAGGCTGAGTCTCGGATTTCTGATTTCAAGCTGTTGGCACATCCCTTGATGAATGTGGTATTCCTAGCTGAAGATAAGAAGGGAATGATCTCAGGGATCTATGCTAGACTACTTGCTGCATCTCATGATGCCTCCAAACTTCCCTGCAGAAAGGGTTGGGAAAAAGATTTGGGTACCATAGATGGAGAAACCTGGGAACTGTGCCTTACCTCCGCTCCATTGGTGTCGGTTTCTGCGTCTCTCAGACTATCTCATTTGTTTTTGCTTCATAGAGTATACAGGACTCCACTTCGTTTATATAAATGGGGTTGTCGGGATACGCCACTTTGTCCCAAGTGCTGCATACACGATGGAGATTTGCTACATATGATGTGGAAATGCTCAAAACTTTTTCGGTATTGGAAGTACATCCTCTCCTCTATCTCACAGGTATACCAAATACCGGTGCCACAGGAACCCATTGTGTGCTTGCTTGGAGCGTTGGAGATACCCTCGCTCTCGCCCCATGGACATACTGCAATAATTTGTCTCCTTTATATAGCCCGGAAGGCGATTGCGAGGCTTTGGATATCTCCGAGAGTACCAACGGGAGGGCAGTGGGTGGAGATGGTAAACAGCCAGTTGATACGTGAGAAACTTACCTATCAGCATAGGAGTGCCCTGAAGAAGTTCTACTTGATGTGGCAACCCTGGCTTGATACCCCTGGTCTGGGCCCTTCTCAACTTATCAAAGATAGACTCTTACAGATATAGGTACTTGGTTTATAATGTGTTTTCTGGACCGAATTCAGGAGGGGGGGGGGGAGAATGAGAGTATACATGGGAAGGAGAAGAGGTTAAGGGGGGGAGGGGAAGGGAATGTCTGGTATATACTATTCTTAATTTGCTGTACCTGTAGTGGTGGGTCTCGGGAGGGGGCGAATGAGGCTTGGTGGCTGATATTTCTCTGAAAAAAGTTTTCTATGGGGAAGTTTGCCCAATCCCAATGGTTTGGAGATGGGTATGTTTCTTCTTTGTATTTTTAAATTTTTCTTTCTCGTATTGTTTTATGTTATATCAGTAATTGCTTATTATTTGAACACTTGCAAACTGCATATAGTCTTTAGTCTCGGTATCCATACTTTGTCATTTATACTGAGTACGCAGTTAAGGATGATGACTACTTACTAGTTATGTGCGCAGATATCGGTTGCATGTCTACTGTATGTCGTACCCACTGTATATGAGACTCAAATGATCGAAATCTGTATTTTGTGATTGATCCTGATATATGCCTAGTTTGTACTTGTCTGTTATATGTTTTTTTCAATAAAACTTTATACTGATTTTAAAAAAAAAAGCTCAACAAAGAACTAGAATTTCTCATCTCATAGATTCAACTATTCAAAGAAAAATAACGAATCCCAAACAAAATGGGGAAGCTTTTAGGAAATACTATGCACTTTGTATGATCTAAGAGCCGACCCTAATACTCCAAGAACCACCGATGCTCTAATTAATAGCTTTTTATTTTCCTTGGATATGCCACCCATATCCTCCCAACAACTTATTTTTCTTACCCAACCCTTCACTATCTCTGAAGTTCTAAAGGCCATAGACTCTCTTCCTCTTTCCAAATCCCCAAGTATAGATGGTATCCCTAATGAATACTATAAACACGTTCATATCGGGCTGATTTGACATGCGATGCCGACAATGGCATTGTCCGAATAGGTGAGACGCTGACTTTGCAGCGCTGCACCGATTCCCAAAAGTAGTTCCTGTTTGTGGACAAGGTGATTCTTGTCATAACAAATCCACTAATTTCTCTTCCACCTGTTCAGGAATTACTCATGTTCTTTGGAGTGGTCTCATACTATAAAATAAATGCAACTGAATAACATATTCTAGGCATTCGCATAACTCATGATCTCAAATCTTGACCGTCACATACCCATACCTCTGGGTCGTTACCTCAATAAAGTGCTTTAACTTTAAACACTTCCTCTCCCTAAGGAAGCCTCCTTTAGAATGCTGGTTCTGCCAATATTTTTACAAATTGTACTAATTGTCATTCATCCCCCTTTTTTGTATATCATCATTAATAATTATGTATGGAAAGGGAGACCTAGACAAGACATAAAGCAACTGGTGGCATGTCTCTACCCAACATTTATCACTGTTACATTGCAACTCTCCTAGACCAAACTCGATTTTGGTTAGAGGCCTACTACTTAACTTTGGTCAGTTATAGAGGAAGCCTTGCTGCCTTGTACATTGGTGCAATCCTTACTTCTTAGTTCTTACAGCAACTGAAGGAGACAACTCCTTGGAGTGGCCTTACCCCACTATTCAAGCTACCATTAGGACACTTAAATACTCACAATGACATGTCAGAGGTTGCTACATCTATCCCCATGCCTTTGAAGGTAGTTGAGTTTTATATTACACATCTTAGGTTACACTCGTGGATACAAAAGGATATTAATACATTACAAGACCTATATTCTAACGATGGTCTCAAATAGGCTTGTGCAATTCGTTTCGTAACGAATCGAAATTCGTCCGAATTTAGCAACTTTCGGACATTCGGAAGCATTCAAATTTCCGAACAGAGCAATTACGAATAAAACCGAATCCGAAATAAATTATACCGCAAAATAGCGAATGCCCGAAGGTCTTCGGCATAATTCGTTATGAAAAAAGTTACGAATGTACGAATCCATTCGAAGCACAATAACACTCACTCTGCTCTCTGCTTCTCCCTCACCATGCTGAACTCCCTCTCAAAATGGTGTACAGGGGGCGGAGGCTATAGCCGCATGAAAAAACGAAAGTAAAATACGAGATTTCGAATCCATTCGAAGCACAATAACACTCACTCTGCTCTGCTCTCTGCTTCTCCCTCACCGTGCTGAACCCTCTCAAAATGGTGTACAGGGGCGGAGCCTATAGCCGCATGTAAAAAACGAAAGTAAAATATGAGATTTCGAATCGTTACAAATAACCGCTATGTATTTAGAAAAGTACAAATCCATTCGAAGCACATTAGGCATAATAGGCAGCGTCGTTGTGAGAGAGACACGGAAAATTACGAATCAACGAACCCAAAAAAAGTTACGAAAGTAGGAGTTGTGTCCAGAATCAACAAAAAACAACGTACTCTACCGAAAGTACGAATTATAAAGCAACAAAAAATTCAACGAAAAATGTCGCTTGCAAAAATACGAATGAGTCCGAACACGAAAAATCCCGTCTAGCAAAATTACGAATGATTACGAATCAACAGGACCGGAAAGAAACGAACCGAAACGGAACAAATTTTTCCGTTGTGCACAAGTCTAGTCTCAAACCTTTCATGGATCTACAGACTACATATCATATTCCTTCTAATGATATATATATATATATATATATATATATATATATATATATATATATATATAAACCTTTAAATAACACACTTACTTCAGCATTTCTCTATACCCATGTCTTATTAATTAAACAATAGGTTTTATAATTTCCTTGAGTATGCTACCTCTAACTTGAAGGGTATTTCATATCTCTACAATGGAATGATTGGTACCTCCTCTTTTACGAAGTTCTCTACTCTGCTTAAATGGGAACATGACTTAGGGAAGACTTTCCTGCCCAAACATGGTATCTGTCTTTTCAATTTCTGTATGCTTCCACTTTGTCTGCCAATCATTGGGAGTTGATGTTTAAGATTACTCAGAAACTTCCGGTTCCGGCGCCGCATGAGGTAACTGCACCTCCTCACAGCTCCCGCACCAGGACCCAAAAAACAGCTTGTAAAGCCAGCCAGAGTGGCCCCTCGTAGCCATCCTCTTCACCCGGGCTACCCCCTCACTAACATGGGACGCTTCCTGGAAAAAAGCGGCACTCGCTCGTTCGCGGCCGCAGCGGCGCCGCCGGGCAAGCCGAAAATCGAGGCCCCGGCTTCAGCCTACTCCCACGCCGCGGAAGAAGCACAGGCAGCCGACATGGAGGTGAGCGCTCATCCCTCCCTGCAGATCATCACACCCCCTGCCACTGCATCTCAGGGTCCCTCTATGCTATCTTCACAGCCAGCCACACCAGGGGACATTTCCAGCTCCCCACCCCCCGGGGATGCTGCTGATAGCACCCACCGAATTGCTGCTGCTGTAGCAGCTCTTCTCTCCCCCATGATCTCTGCCTCGGTGGAAAAGGCAGTCAACGCAGGCATGCAACAAATTAAAGCCCAAATTGCTGAACACTCCACTAGGCTCAATGAAATGGAACACCGCCTCTCTGAGGTTGAAGATGAACTCTATCAAGCGCAAGCCACAGAACAGTCGCAGGACAAAACAAATCAGTACATCATTCAAAAATTAGAAGATTTGGAAAATAGGTCGAGAAGGAGCAACCTGCGATTTGTAGGCATCCCCGAATCGCTTCCCTCTGCAGCTACGGCAGAATTCTGCTCAAAACGCATCCCGGAGGCTTTAGGCCTTTCAGGCTTGTTCACAGTGGAACACGCACACCGTATGGGGTCCTTCAATCCCGAACGTAAAACACCCCGACCTATTATTGCCAAGTATCTCAATTATGCCGACAAATCCATCATTCTTCAGACATTCAGACAGTCCCCTTCTCTCCAAATAGACGGGGTAAAAATCCTAATTTTTGCGGACTACTCGATTGAAGTCACCAAGAAAAGAAAAGCTTTTCAACCGATATGCACTGAACTCTTCAAGCAACACATAAAATTTACCCTGGCCTTTCCTGCAACTCTACGCCTCAAATCGCCAAAAGGGGATCAACTTTCCTTCCAAGATCCGGCGGAAGCAGAATCTTTTCTCCGCTCCCTAAGGGGTGAAGCACACCCTCACACGCCCTCCAAGTCGAATTCCAGTCCGCGAGCGTTGGAACAGAGAAGCCCCCGCAAGGACTCGCCAAAACGTTTTAGACTTTCTGCTCCAGAACAGCGCTACCAAAACTCCCGTTGATGGACTGCCTTACACCGCCATGAACTTCCTTCCTCGCCATTACAGGTCGTATGATCTTTTTTTGTTCTGTCAACTCGAGTGTCGGGGATACACGATCTACTTATCGTGCTCTCCATTAATCCTCAATCAGGCACTGTCACCCGAGTGATCACCCAGTGATCTTTTCCACAACGGCTCTGAATCCGTGTGCCGTTCCATCCATTCCATCTTATTTTTTTTTCCCATCTTATTTGGTTCAATCAATATATTGTTTCATATGTTATGCCTAAAACCATTCTTTTTTCTCTTTTTCCCCCTACCAGGGTGGTATTGCGTGCGCACATGCCTACAGGCCGCACTGCACACTAGTTCATTTGTACTGTAATTGCCCTCCCTGACTCCGCTGTGTGATTTTTTCTTTTAGGCTCCCTGCCATAACTCCATTCCAGGGGTCCCTCGCATGTTATCGAGGTCCCCGGGGCGCTCAGGCACAATAACTGGTCTTTCTTTTCCAAGACGGGTCATGTATGGGGAGCTACCTTGCACAGCGAACTCATGCGGAAAAAAGCGAAGTTCTTTATGATGCTCACGTTAATTTGTTGTTTTGTTTTACTTTGTTCTCTTTTCTTCTACCCCCCTTATCCCCCCTCTCCCCACTCCACATTTCAACATGCAGTCCTTTCCCGAGGGCTCCACACACAGATACTCACATCACTAACATGCCTAAACTTTACCTCTTGATCCCTGCCTATAATCTTACAGCTACTAAAGCGCCGCCTTTACACCTTATCATCCGCGATATCTTAAGGTAATCTCATGGAATGTGAGGGGTCTCCGTTCTCCTAACAAGAGAATGAAGATTCTTCGCCACCTCAAAAGGCTAAAAGCAGACATAGCATTACTTCAGGAATCCCACCTTTCGGCATCTGACTTCAGTCGATTGCAGAAACTCTGCAGAAACTCTGGGTTGGAACAGTCTTGGGTTCAGAATCGGTTGGACGGAAGGCTGGTGTCCTCCTTCTTTTCAACAAAAACCTCCCTTGTACTGTTCTATCCACGCATACAGACAACCAAGGACGCTTCATCTCCTCCAGGGTTAGAATTGGGACAAAAGAAATTGTGATTTCCAATGTATACGCCCCCAACAGTCCCACAAAGACATTTTACTCTCAGCTCTCCACTTGGCTCCTCAACACCTCTCACTTACCTCACCTAGTTGGGGGTGATTTTAATGACCTCATGCATCCTACAGACGATAGATCCTCTCCAAAACAAACCATACCGGCGCCTGCTGGAATTGCTCCCACCCTATTTGCCTCCACTATGGACTCCCTCCATCTTACAGACATCTGGCGCTTAACACACCCGGTAGACAGGGAATTCACCTTCTATTCTAATCCCCACAAGATCCTCACTAGGATCGACTATTTTTTTGGGACCGACAGTATCATCCCTCTGGTTTCAGACGCAGAGATCGGAGACATAGCCATTTCGGATCATGCCCCAATACTCCTTACCCTAGACAATCTAGACCTAACCTAACATCTGGCGCTTCCCTTCCTTCCTCCACAATAATGCTGATTTTCGCGCTTACATGGAACGAGCATGGGCGGAGTTTTCCTCCGCGAATGCTCCACATGCAGGGGACCCGAACCTTCTCTGGGATGCTGGGAAAGCATACTTGAGGGGTCGGATCATCTCATATGCCACTTCCTTTAAAAGAAACGCTGGCCAGCGACAGACTTCACCTCCCACAACGCAATCTAGCCACCTCGACGTCACCTGCAAACAAGGCGGAGTGGTCTGCGGCTAAAACTGCCTTTGACACCTGGGCGGACACCCTGGAATTCACAAAAAAATCTCACATAGATGCCTCCCTTCATAAATTTGGTAACAAAGCTGGCAAACTCCTATCCAGACTCTGTAAGGGTGCCCACCGCCCGACGCACATCACCTCACTGCGGGACCGCACGGGAACTACACACTCTACCCCACTTCGCATAAATAAAACCATGCTGGAATATTACACAGCCCTTTATGCACCCGATCCCATTGACCATAAAATAGCCCAAGCCTTCCTTGAAAAAATGAATCTACCAACTATCTCAACTGCCCTTCTAGATTCCCTGAATGCCCCTATCTCCCTCGTTGAAATAGAAGGCACTATACATGCTCTCCGCCCCTCTAAAGCCCCCGGCCCAGACGGCTTCACAAGTGAATTTTATAAAACTCTCCAAAATATAACTGCGCCCATGCTCCACTCGGTCTATTCCAACATCTGGGCGGGAGGTCCCTATCTACCGACAGGCAACCAGGCCATCATTAAGCTACTTTCTAAAAAGGGCAAAGATCCTCTGGATCTGGGCTCATACAGGCCTATTTCACTACTCAACCTGGATGTCAAAATTCTCTCGAAGATTGTGGCCTCCAGACTAGCAGTCATCCTCCCGGACCTCATTCACCCGGCCCAATCAGGATTCGTGAAAGGGCGGACGGCCACCCTCAACATACGTAAGGTTCTCCTGGCCCTTGAACGAGCCAAACCGGACCCCACAGGAGATTATGCCATCATAACGTTAGACGCTGAAAAAGCTTTTGACAATGTAAGCTTTGACTGGCTTTCCCTCACTTTGTCTAAAATGGGATTCACAGGCCCTTTCTGCCACCTTATCAATGCCATGTATACAGCGCCCTCAGCTAGACTTGTTGCGGCTGGACTCCTCTCAGAGGATTTCCGCCTCCATAAAGGGTACAGACAGGGTTGTCCTCTCTCCCCCCTCCTGTTCAACTTAGCCTTAGAACCTTTGTCTAGATACCTTTCCCAGATAGCCCCTTTACGAGGCATCAAAATAGGCAAAGCGGAACTTCGCACCTCACTATTCGCCGACGACGTCCTCATATTCACGGGCAACCCCAGCAACGACATGTCGACCATTAAAACCACCTTTGACGAATTTCGACTGTGCTCCGGCCTCCGTATCAATTATTCCAAGAGCGAGATTCTCCCTTAAGGGACACACTCCACACCCCCCTGGGCTCACCACTCTCTGTTTAAGGTTGCATCTTCTCACATCACCTACCTAGGTATAAAGATTGGGAAATTGCCCTCTTCCATCTATCACCTCAATTACCCCCCCTCTTCACAAAACTCTATCAGGAACTGTCGAACTGGATGGATCTTCCCCTCTCGCTCCTAGGAAGGTGTCACCTTATCAAAATGATTAGCTTCGCCAGACTGCTTTATCCTTTGCAAACCATTCCCTTGCTTTTGAAACATAAAGATATCAAACTCCTCAACTCCAAAATTTCACAGTTCATCTGGCACGGCAAAAGACCTCGGATAGCCTTTAATAAACTACTCCTTCCTAGAAGCGACGTGGGTATCGGTCTACCTCATATTAGATTGTATAATTTAGCATGTCTGTTCAGGACCAGCTTAGATTGGATAGCTCAATCATCCCAATACTCTAATTACGTCCTGGAATCCGAAATGGCTCACCCGCACTCTCTGGTGGCCCTTCTACACTGCAGATGGAAAACTGTCCCCCCACCTTATCAACACAATCTCCTGCTAAGGGACACAGCTATAGCTTGGAGAGAAATTAGAAAAACACTCAAGTTATCTCCTTTCATCTCTCCCCATTTACCAATCCAAGGCAATCCTGACTTCATGTACAAATAAAATAGTGCAGCGCTAAATAACTTAGTAATTTCTAAACAAGTCCAAAAAGAATCAAGAAAAAAATTGTCCCAAAATTCAGTATGAACAATAACAAATGAAAGGAAAAAAGTTGCTAGATGTAGAAAATCCTCAAAAGTGATCAGAGTGCTTGAAAACAATATATCAATAGTGCTTCAATACATGTGTTCCCGTCACCAACTTCACAGGCCGCTCACCTCAAAGATTGGGTCTCTGAGCTAACAGAAGACCAAGATAAACATTCCCCTTGGAGGGGTATAATTATAGATGAATCCTGTCTTCAGATGATCATTAACAAATGGCGATGCTCCTCCAAACATTAATTCTCAGCAGTATTCATGTAAGACATAAAGACAACCATAGTGCTCTCTGTTTCATTTAAAAACGATCACATTTATTTAAAAAAATCTCACTTACATAAAAAGCACTGAGCCCAGTGCTAGGAACATGAGCCTCCTGTTTTATAGACACAGCGTCTTTCGGTTGCAAGCTTCTGGGTATTGCTGGATGGAATGTCACATAATGGTCCCCTCCGCACGCGTATCGTTCCTCAGGGTGGAACTTCCTCAGCGTATTATGGGGACCCTGTATGGACAATCCTTTAAATACCCTTTCCTTCCATCTGTTATAAGCCACACCCCCAGTGGTCACATGATCACAATGAGGAGAATCACCATCACATGACTCACCATAACCTATCAGTGGTCAGCATGACATACGGCCTCCTTCAAGAGCTAATACCACACCCCCTATTTATTTTTTTGATGTTTAATCAATAGATCAAAAATCCCTGAGAGTGAAATATATTTCAACAATCTGTACCTCATCCTGAAAGAACTTACACTCCGATAAGTCTAATGTACCCCACATACGTGTTCGAAGGTGACCCGCAGTCATCCACGGTTGCGATCATGTAAAAACATGACCGCAAACACCCTCCCCCCGGGCCATCCTGAGGCGCAAATCGGACACACCCCTTGGAGCGCGTCCTTCTCTATTGGTCGGCGCTGCATTTAACATGACGGCGTCATACGTGATCACGTGACATGCGTCGGCCAATCAGTGTGTCTCTGTGCCAGACTCGTCGCCATAGCGACGCTGACGCCTTAATGCCGGAACTGCACTGAGCACCGTTGCGGCCAAATAGCATCAAGGCCCCACATAAGCGTTCAGTGCAACCTACGGCTACAAGTAAACCGAGCTACCAACTCCCCAAGATGTGTTCTTATTGGCAAGCTATTCAATTTAGCAGTGTCACATAACTGATGGCCCACACTATTTCTACCGCAATGTCATCATAAGTGATCGCATGGTGTGCGTACACCAATCCGTGTACGCACAGCATGAACCAATTGGCTGTCATAACAACCCCAACGCCATAAAACCGAAAATATTAATATAACAGCAATATATATTATATAATACCGTATTACTATCCATAATATTAATTGATAATTACACTCGGGACCTTAATATAATAACACAAGAGGTGTGGCTAAATTTAATATCCATTTTGATATCTAAAATAAAAATAACAAAATGTATGCATCTTTAATTGGTGAACTATATGGGAAGGTTGGTCCAATCCAATGGACCCAATCAAATTAGGGCATCACTACCCATATAGAAATTATTTTTACAACCAACTAGATAATTATAAACAACTGCATACAGTAAGATTCTCACGACCAGAGTAAATATTCCAGATATTAACGGACTCTAATCGTCAGATAACCCCCTACACAGTAATAGATACCGACATCACATCCATCAGCACCCAAAACCCTGCAACCGTATTAAAACAATACATAATAAAATAATGCTAAATAACATGGAACCATCCAATCCGCTTATCGATCAGAGATGAAGCAGTTGAGGTCAAACTCAACATTAAGCCCCGAAGGGACCCCCACCTTTGTCTCATACACCCAGAATGATTCCCGTTTACTAAGCTGTCTTATAAAATTTCCTCCTCTCCAATGCTTGGTAACTTTCTCAATCCCCCAAAATTTTAATTTTGCGGGGCTCCGATTGTGAAACAATCGGAAATGCTTGGAGACATTATGTGTAATGAGGCCTTTTTTGATATTCGTCACGTGTTCCCCTATCCTCACATGGAGGGGCCTGGAAGTTCTTCCCACATATTGCAACCCGCATCCACACTCCAACATATATACCACACCTTCTGTGTTGCATGTTATTAATTGCTTAATTTGGTATTTCTTATTGGTGGCAGATGCGGTGAATTCTTTTCTCTTCTTAACGTTACACTTGGCCTGCCTACATGGAGGGCATTTCCCACAGGAATAAAATCCTGTAAGGAAATTAAAAATTCTATTTTCAAACAGAACAGGAGGGTCAATCACCCCTGGAGCCAACTTGTCTCGTAGTGAGGGCGCCTTTTTATACACAAATTGGGGGCGTTCAGGCAATGCTGGACCCAAAACCTTGTCCTGTTTAAGGATCGGCCAGTGTTTTTGTATAATTTTCTCAAACTTCCTGAATTGGACGTTAAATTCAAGAAACATTCTCATACCCGTGCTGGTATTTGAATTAGGCTTGGGAATATTGGCAACCAAGCTTTTTCTATCTATTTTCCGTACACTTTCCATTTCTTTTTGTAAAGTATTTTCATCATACCCCTTCTGTAAAAAACGGGTAGATAGAACTTTAGATTGAGATATGAAATCGTTTTCATACGTGCAATTCCGTCTAAGGCGTATAAACTGCCCCTTGGGAATGTTGCACAGCCATTTGCTATGGTGGCAACTGTCTATCGGAATAAACTCATTTCTATCGGTGGCTTTGAAGTGGTTGATCATTTTTACATGGTCTCCATCCTTAGATATATTCAAATCAAGGAAAACCATATGCTCTGTGCTGACATTCCAAGTCAGAGCTATATTTTGGTTATTAGCATCTAACTTCCTCATGAACCTATCCAAGGACGGCCTGTCGCCATCCCAAACCATTACGATATCATCAATATAGCGCTGGTAACATACCAGTTCCGATGGTCTATTCTTAAATACAGTCGTTTCCTCCCAATGAGCCATAAAGAGATTAGCTACACTGGGAGCAAATCGGGCTCCCATAGCCACTCCTCTCGTTTGGCTATAAAATTGCTTGTTATACCAAAAATAATTCTTGGCTAAGCAGAATCTCAAACTGTCTGTCAAGAAGTTTTTATGCCGTCTTGAAAGATTAAAGGATTTAAAGGCCCAGGTTACCGATGCAATGGCATCCTCATGACTAATAATAGTATAAAGGGAACTTACATCTGCTGTAATTAGAAAAGTAGACGGGGATATTATCAGGGATTCCAAGATCTGAATTGCATGTTTGGTGTCTTTCAAAAATGCATCAGTTTCTCGGACTAAAGGCTGTAAGAACGTATCGATATATTGACCTAACCTGGAGGTAACGGAATCTATCCCGTTAACTATTGGCCTTCCAGGTGGATTGATGCTATCTTTGTGCATTTTGGGTAAAAAATAAATTATAGGTGTACGGCAAAATAAAGGGTCTAAATACAATGCTTCTTTGGTATTAAGAACGCCTATGTGTTTTCCCCTTTCTATATGGAAATGTAACTCGCTTTTGTATTCTAACAATGGGTCTTTGTTCATAATACTATATGTATTAGAATCGCTGAGTAGATTTTCCATCTCGTTCCTATAATAAGATTTGCTAAGTACTACTAAGCCCCCACCCTTATCTGCAGGGCGGATAACCAAATCTTTTCTCTCCAGTAAAGAGTCAATTCCCTTTTTGATATATTCGGGGTCATTAACCTTCCGTACCTTAAGGGATTCTAAATCCTTTGCCACCATGTTTTTGAAGACATCTATGTTTTTTGTGTCAACTTTAGGGGGATTAAACACTGACTTATTCCGGAGATTAGAGTATTGGTTAAAGGGGGTCTTAATGGTAGGGACGTTGTTTTTAATAACAGGGTTGGACAGAAAATATTTCTTAATGTTCAAACTCCGTACATATTTTTGCAGGCTGACATAAGTTTGAAATTTATTCAAATTCCTGGTGGGAGCATATTTTAAACCTCTGTCCAATGTCCTTATCTCATTATCATTAAGGGGCGTGCCACTTAGATTATAGATCCCTGTACCGATTGGGGCTTTGTTCTTTTTATTTCGCCTTCCTCCCCTCCTTCCTCTCGATTTTTTCTTTTTCTGAAAGGTCCCCCCTCCTGAGTGAATGGCGGGGGGATTGGTCCCTGCCAACCGCCTGGATTGGGTGGCATAGAGGGCGCCCCTCTCCCTACCCCTCTCTGGGCTCTGGGAAAATCCCCCCCCTCCTGGCACCATGATTCGCCAAGGGGGAAAAACGATTATATGTGGTTAAATGATTTCCATATTGTTGGGGAGTTCTCCCTCTGTTGGAATATGTATCGTACCCCGAGGTATGATAATAATCATTCTGGTGATAATTTGAATCATTACCTCTATTAGTATACGTCCCGTTTCTATCTGGCGCATATTGGTAATTACCCTGTTGACTATAATCATTATATTGTCCATTATGCCCTGTAGATGCACCATAGTCATAATTCCTATGGGGGGATTGGTTTGTACCACCTCTCTTTCCCCGCCCTCTCCTATTCTTACCCTTTTTCCCCCGTATGGCCTGATATTGACTCTCCTCATGAGGTGTCCCCCCATAGGGATATTCAGAATGGTCATATGTATACACATTATTACCACTAGTCATGGGTAATGGAGTAGTGACTGCTTCCACAGTGGAATGTTCGGGTTGTGTTTGTGTCATGGTGACGTCAACTGGGCTGGTTTGCCATTTGAACACATTGCCCTTACTGAAATCCTCTAGATCCCTAATGTATTTCTTCCGTTTTTTATTTTGAGACTCAGAATCCCATTTAATTAATCTGTTTTTTAGTTCTGTTGATAATCTCAAGAACTCATCAGATTCCTTGTGAGGTTCAAGGGAACTCCTGAGCTCTCGGATTTGGGTCTCTAAGTTTTTCATTTTTCTTTGTTTCCTCCTATGCAAGAGTTCTAGGAGTTCTAGACCCTTACATAAAAAGAAATCACCCCATTCTTTTGTAGCTTCATCATCAACAAGACCGTCATTAGGGGGAACATCCCATCTAAGGCGTCTTGGGATTAATTTGGCTGCTATATACTGCTCAAAGGAAACGATATCCCACCAAGTTTTTACCTTCTTCTCGAAAACATGCCCCAGTTTTCTGAAGGTTTGGGCTATATCGTTACCTTCTCCCGTAATTGGGTTTCTAGAGAAGACATCTCCTATTTTTATTTCTCTTTTTTCCAAATATTGAAAAACATCCATAATCAATTGCTGCTAGACCGTAATATATTGTGAAATGGTACTGAAAAAATGGTGGGTTTAGTCAGCGCAAAAGAAAAAAACTGTGAAAATATGGAACCCCAGAAGAGGTTCCCTAAAGCCGCCGTGCACTCAAGGTCAATATATCACACTCCTTGCAAATAACATGTACAAATAAAATAGTGCAGCGCTAAATAACTTAGTAATTTCTAAACAAGTCCAAAAAGAATCAAGAAAAAAATTGTCCCAAAATTCAGTATGAACAATAACAAATGAAAGGAAAAAAGTTGCTAGATGTAGAAAATCCTCAAAAGTGATCAGAGTGCTTGAAAACAATATATCAATAGTGCTTCAATACATGTGTTCCCGTCACCAACTTCACAGGCCGCTCACCTCAAAGATTGGGTCTCTGAGCTAACAGAAGACCAAGATAAACATTCCCCTTGGAGGGGTATAATTATAGATGAATCCTGTCTTCAGATGATCATTAACAAATGGCGATGCTCCTCCAAACATTAATTCTCAGCAGTATTCATGTAAGACATAAAGACAACCATAGTGCTCTCTGTTTCATTTAAAAACGATCACATTTATTTAAAAAAATCTCACTTACATAAAAAGCACTGAGCCCAGTGCTAGGAACATGAGCCTCCTGTTTTATAGACACAGCGTCTTTCGGTTGCAAGCTTCTGGGTATTGCTGGATGGAATGTCACATAATGGTCCCCTCCGCACGCGTATCGTTCCTCAGGGTGGAACTTCCTCAGCGTATTATGGGGACCCTGTATGGACAATCCTTTAAATACCCTTTCCTTCCATCTGTTATAAGCCACACCCCCAGTGGTCACATGATCACAATGAGGAGAATCACCATCACATGACTCACCATAACCTATCAGTGGTCAGCATGACATACGGCCTCCTTCAAGAGCTAATACCACACCCCCTATTTATTTTTTTGATGTTTAATCAATAGATCAAAAATCCCTGAGAGTGAAATATATTTCAACAATCTGTACCTCATCCTGAAAGAACTTACACTCCGATAAGTCTAATGTACCCCACATACGTGTTCGAAGGTGACCCGCAGTCATCCACGGTTGCGATCATGTAAAGAACAAAGCCCCAATCGGTACAGGGATCTATAATCTAAGTGGCACGCCCCTTAATGATAATGAGATAAGGACATTGGACAGAGGTTTAAAATATGCTCCCACCAGGAATTTGAATTAATTTCAAACTTATGTCAGCCTGCAAAAATATGTACGGAGTTTGAACATTAAGAAATATTTTCTGTCCAACCCTGTTATTAAAAACAACGTCCCTACCATTAAGACCCCCTTTAACCAATACTCTAATCTCCGGAATAAGTCAGTGTTTAATCCCCCTAAAGTTGACACAAAAAACATAGATGTCTTCAAAAACATGGTGGCAAAGGATTTAGAATCCCTTAAGGTACGGAAGGTTAATGACCCCGAATATATCAAAAAGGGATTTGACTCTTTACTGGAGAGAAAAGATTTGGTTATCCGCCCTGCAGATAAGGGTGGGGGCTTAGTAGTACTTAGCAAATCTTATTATAGGAACGAGATGGAAAATCTACTCAGCGATTCTAATACATATAGTATTATGAACAAAGACCCATTGTTAGAATACAAAAGCGAGTTACATTTCCATATAGAAAGGGGAAAACACATAGGCGTTCTTAATACCAAAGAAGCATTGTATTTAGACCCTTTATTTTGCCGTACACCTATAATTTATTTTTTACCCAAAATGCACAAAGATAGCATCAATCCACCTGGAAGGCCAATAGTTAACGGGATAGATTCCGTTACCTCCAGGTTAGGTCAATATATCGATACGTTCTTACAGCCTTTAGTCCGAGAAACTGATGCATTTTTGAAAGACACCAAACATGCAATTCAGATCTTGGAATCCCTGATAATATCCCCGTCTACTTTTCTAATTACAGCAGATGTAAGTTCCCTTTATACTATTATTAGTCATGAGGATGCCATTGCATCGGTAACCTGGGCCTTTAAATCCTTTAATCTTTCAAGACGGCATAAAAACTTCTTGACAGACAGTTTGAGATTCTGCTTAGCCAAGAATTATTTTTGGTATAACAAGCAATTTTATAGCCAAACGAGAGGAGTGGCTATGGGAGCCCGATTTGCTCCCAGTGTAGCTAATCTCTTTATGGCTCATTGGGAGGAAACGACTGTATTTAAGAATAGACCATCGGAACTGGTATGTTACCAGCGCTATATTGATGATATCGTAATGGTTTGGGATGGCGACAGGCCGTCCTTGGATAGGTTCATGAGGAAGTTAGATGCTAATAACCAAAATATAGCTCTGACTTGGAATGTCAGCACAGAGCATATGGTTTTCCTTGATTTGAATATATCTAAGGATGGAGACCATGTAAAAATGATCAACCACTTCAAAGCCACCGATAGAAATGCGTTTATTCCGATAGACAGTTGCCACCATAGCAAATGGCTGTGCAACATTCCCAAGGGGCAGTTTATACGCCTTAGACGGAATTGCACGTATGAAAACGATTTCATATCTCAATCTAAAGTTCTATCTACCCGTTTTTTACAGAAGGGGTATGATGAAAATACTTTACAAAAAGAAATGGAAAGTGTACGGAAAATAGATAGAAAAAGCTTGGTTGCCAATATTCCCAAGCCTAATTCAAATACCAGCACGGGTATGAGAATGTTTCTTGAATTTAACGTCCAATTCAGGAAGTTTGAGAAAATTATACAAAAACACTGGCCGATCCTTAAACAGGACAAGGTTTTGGGTCCAGCATTGCCTGAACGCCCCCAATTTGTGTATAAAAAGGCGCCCTCACTACGAGACAAGTTGGCTCCAGGGGTGATTGACCCTCCTGTTCTGTTTGAAAATAGAATTTTTAATTTCCTTACAGGATTTTATTCCTGTGGGAAATGCCCTCCATGTAGGCAGGCCAAGTGTAATGTTAAGAAGAGAAAAGAATTCACCGCATCTGCCACCAATAAGAAATACCAAATTAAGCAATTAATAACATGCAACACAGAAGGTGTGGTATATATGTTGGAGTGTGGATGCGGGTTGCAATATGTGGGAAGAACTTCCAGGCCCCTCCATGTGAGGATAGGGGAACACGTGACGAATATCAAAAAAGGCCTCATTACACATAATGTCTCCAAGCATTTCCGATTGTTTCACAATCGGAGCCCCGCAAAATTAAAATTTTGGGGGATTGAGAAAGTTACCAAGCATTGGAGAGGAGGAAATTTTATAAGACAGCTTAGTAAACGGGAATCATTCTGGGTGTATGAGACAAAGGTGGGGGTCCCTTCGGGGCTTAATGTTGAGTTTGACCTCAACTGCTTCATCTCTGATCGATAAGCGGATTGGATGGTTCCATGTTATTTAGCATTATTTTATTATGTATTGTTTTAATACGGTTGCAGGGTTTTGGGTGCTGATGGATGTGATGTCGGTATCTATTACTGTGTAGGGGGTTATCTGACGATTAGAGTCCGTTAATATCTGGAATATTTACTCTGGTCGTGAGAATCTTACTGTATGCAGTTGTTTATAATTATCTAGTTGGTTGTAAAAATAATTTCTATATGGGTAGTGATGCCCTAATTTGATTGGGTCCATTGGATTGGACCAACCTTCCCATATAGTTCACCAATTAAAGATGCATACATTTTGTTATTTTTATTTTAGATATCAAAATGGATATTACATTTAGCCACACCTCTTGTGTTATTATATTAAGGTCCCGAGTGTAATTATCAATTAATATTATGGATAGTAATACGGTATTATATAATATATATTGCTGTTATATTAATATTTTCGGTTTTATGGCGTTGGGGTTGTTATGACAGCCAATTGGTTCATGCTGTGCGTACACGGATTGGTGTACGCACACCATGCGATCACTTATGATGACATTGCGGTAGAAATAGTGTGGGCCATCAGTTATGTGACACTGCTAAATTGAATAGCTTGCCAATAAGAACACATCTTGGGGAGTTGGTAGCTCGGTTTACTTGTAGCCGTAGGTTGCACTGAACGCTTATGTGGGGCCTTGATGCTATTTGGCCGCAACGGTGCTCAGTGCAGTTCCGGCATTAAGGCGTCAGCGTCGCTATGGCGACGAGTCTGGCACAGAGACACACTGATTGGCCGACGCATGTCACGTGATCACGTATGACGCCGTCATGTTAAATGCAGCGCCGACCAATAGAGAAGGACGCGCTCCAAGGGGTGTGTCCGATTTGCGCCTCAGGATGGCCCGGGGGGAGGGTGTTTGCGGTCATGTTTTTACATGATCGCAACCGTGGATGACTGCGGGTCACCTTCGAACACGTATGTGGGGTACATTAGACTTATCGGAGTGTAAGTTCTTTCAGGATGAGGTACAGATTGTTGAAATATATTTCACTCTCAGGGATTTTTGATCTATTGATTAAACATCAAAAAAATAAATAGGGGGTGTGGTATTAGCTCTTGAAGGAGGCCGTATGTCATGCTGACCACTGATAGGTTATGGTGAGTCATGTGATGGTGATTCTCCTCATTGTGATCATGTGACCACTGGGGGTGTGGCTTATAACAGATGGAAGGAAAGGGTATTTAAAGGATTGTCCATACAGGGTCCCCATAATACGCTGAGGAAGTTCCACCCTGAGGAACGATACGCGTGCGGAGGGGACCATTATGTGACATTCCATCCAGCAATACCCAGAAGCTTGCAACCGAAAGACGCTGTGTCTATAAAACAGGAGGCTCATGTTCCTAGCACTGGGCTGAGTGCTTTTTATGTAAGTGAGATTTTTTTTAAATAAATGTGATCGTTTTTAAATGAAACAGAGAGCACTATGGTTGTCTTTATGTCTTACATGAATACTGCTGAGAATTAATGTTTGGAGGAGCATCGCCATTTGTTAATGATCATCTGAAGACAGGATTCATCTATAATTATACCCCTCCAAGGGGAATGTTTATCTTGGTCTTCTGTTAGCTCAGAGACCCAATCTTTGAGGTGAGCGGCCTGTGAAGTTGGTGACGGGAACACATGTATTGAAGCACTATTGATATATTGTTTTCAAGCACTCTGATCACTTTTGAGGATTTTCTACATCTAGCAACTTTTTTCCTTTCATTTGTTATTGTTCATACTGAATTTTGGGACAATTTTTTTCTTGATTCTTTTTGGACTTGTTTAGAAATTACTAAGTTATTTAGCGCTGCACTATTTTATTTGTACATGTTATTTGCAAGGAGTGTGATATATTGACCTTGAGTGCACAGCGGCTTTAGGGAACCTCTTCTGGGGTTCCATATTTTCACAGTTTTTTTCTTTTGCGCTGACTAAACCCACCATTTTTTCAGTACCATTTCACAATATATTACGGTCTAGCAGCAATTGATTATGGATGTTTTTCAATATTTGGAAAAAAGAGAAATAAAAATAGGAGATGTCTTCTCTAGAAACCCAATTACGGGAGAAGGTAACGATATAGCCCAAACCTTCAGAAAACTGGGGCATGTTTTCGAGAAGAAGGTAAAAACTTGGTGGGATATCGTTTCCTTTGAGCAGTATATAGCAGCCAAATTAATCCCAAGACGCCTTAGATGGGATGTTCCCCCTAATGACGGTCTTGTTGATGATGAAGCTACAAAAGAATGGGGTGATTTCTTTTTATGTAAGGGTCTAGAACTCCTAGAACTCTTGCATAGGAGGAAACAAAGAAAAATGAAAAACTTAGAGACCCAAATCCGAGAGCTCAGGAGTTCCCTTGAACCTCACAAGGAATCTGATGAGTTCTTGAGATTATCAACAGAACTAAAAAACAGATTAATTAAATGGGATTCTGAGTCTCAAAATAAAAAACGGAAGAAATACATTAGGGATCTAGAGGATTTCAGTAAGGGCAATGTGTTCAAATGGCAAACCAGCCCAGTTGACGTCACCATGACACAAACACAACCCGAACATTCCACTGTGGAAGCAGTCACTACTCCATTACCCATGACTAGTGGTAATAATGTGTATACATATGACCATTCTGAATATCCCTATGGGGGGACACCTCATGAGGAGAGTCAATATCAGGCCATACGGGGGAAAAAGGGTAAGAATAGGAGAGGGCGGGGAAAGAGAGGTGGTACAAACCAATCCCCCCATAGGAATTATGACTATGGTGCATCTACAGGGCATAATGGACAATATAATGATTATAGTCAACAGGGTAATTACCAATATGCGCCAGATAGAAACGGGACGTATACTAATAGAGGTAATGATTCAAATTATCACCAGAATGATTATTATCATACCTCGGGGTACGATACATATTCCAACAGAGGGAGAACTCCCCAACAATATGGAAATCATTTAACCACATATAATCGTTTTTCCCCATTGGCGAATCATGGTGCCAGGAGGGGGGGGGATTTTCCCAGAGCCCAGAGAGGGGTAGGGAGAGGGGCGCCCTCTATGCCACCCAATCCAGGCGGTTGGCAGGGACCAATCCCCCCGCCATTCACTCAGGAGGGGGGACCTTTCAGAAAAAGAAAAAAATCGAGAGGAAGGAGGGGAGGAAGGCGAAATAAAAAGAACAAAGCCCCAATCGGTACAGGGATCTATAATCTAAGTGGCACGCCCCTTAATGATAATGAGATAAGGACATTGGACAGAGGTTTAAAATATGCTCCCACCAGGAATTTGAATACATTTCAAACTTATGTCAGCCTGCAAAAATATGTACGGAGTTTGAACATTAAGAAATATTTTCTGTCCAACCCTGTTATTAAAAACAACGTCCCTACCATTAAGACCCCCTTTAACCAATACTCTAATCTCCGGAATAAGTCAGTGTTTAATCCCCCTAAAGTTGACACAAAAAACATAGATGTCTTCAAAAACATGGTGGCAAAGGATTTAGAATCCCTTAAGGTACGGAAGGTTAATGACCCCGAATATATCAAAAAGGGAATTGACTCTTTACTGGAGAGAAAAGATTTGGTTATCCGCCCTGCAGATAAGGGTGGGGGCTTAGTAGTACTTAGCAAATCTTATTATAGGAACGAGATGGAAAATCTACTCAGCGATTCTAATACATATAGTATTATGAACAAAGACCCATTGTTAGAATACAAAAGCGAGTTACATTTCCATATAGAAAGGGGAAAACACATAGGCGTTCTTAATACCAAAGAAGCATTGTATTTAGACCCTTTATTTTGCCGTACACCTATAATTTATTTTTTACCCAAAATGCACAAAGATAGCATCAATCCACCTGGAAGGCCAATAGTTAACGGGATAGATTCCGTTACCTCCAGGTTAGGTCAATATATCGATACGTTCTTACAGCCTTTAGTCCGAGAAACTGATGCATTTTTGAAAGACACCAAACATGCAATTCAGATCTTGGAATCCCTGATAATATCCCCGTCTACTTTTCTAATTACAGCAGATGTAAGTTCCCTTTATACTATTATTAGTCATGAGGATGCCATTGCATCGGTAACCTGGGCCTTTAAATCCTTTAATCTTTCAAGACGGCATAAAAACTTCTTGACAGACAGTTTGAGATTCTGCTTAGCCAAGAATTATTTTTGGTATAACAAGCAATTTTATAGCCAAACGAGAGGAGTGGCTATGGGAGCCCGATTTGCTCCCAGTGTAGCTAATCTCTTTATGGCTCATTGGGAGGAAACGACTGTATTTAAGAATAGACCATCGGAACTGGTATGTTACCAGCGCTATATTGATGATATCGTAATGGTTTGGGATGGCGACAGGCCGTCCTTGGATAGGTTCATGAGGAAGTTAGATGCTAATAACCAAAATATAGCTCTGACTTGGAATGTCAGCACAGAGCATATGGTTTTCCTTGATTTGAATATATCTAAGGATGGAGACCATGTAAAAATGATCAACCACTTCAAAGCCACCGATAGAAATGCGTTTATTCCGATAGACAGTTGCCACCATAGCAAATGGCTGTGCAACATTCCCAAGGGGCAGTTTATACGCCTTAGACGGAATTGCACGTATGAAAACGATTTCATATCTCAATCTAAAGTTCTATCTACCCGTTTTTTACAGAAGGGGTATGATGAAAATACTTTACAAAAAGAAATGGAAAGTGTACGGAAAATAGATAGAAAAAGCTTGGTTGCCAATATTCCCAAGCCTAATTCAAATACCAGCACGGGTATGAGAATGTTTCTTGAATTTAACGTCCAATTCAGGAAGTTTGAGAAAATTATACAAAAACACTGGCCGATCCTTAAACAGGACAAGGTTTTGGGTCCAGCATTGCCTGAACGCCCCCAATTTGTGTATAAAAAGGCGCCCTCACTACGAGACAAGTTGGCTCCAGGGGTGATTGACCCTCCTGTTCTGTTTGAAAATAGAATTTTTAATTTCCTTACAGGATTTTATTCCTGTGGGAAATGCCCTCCATGTAGGCAGGCCAAGTGTAACGTTAAGAAGAGAAAAGAATTCACCGCATCTGCCACCAATAAGAAATACCAAATTAAGCAATTAATAACATGCAACACAGAAGGTGTGGTATATATGTTGGAGTGTGGATGCGGGTTGCAATATGTGGGAAGAACTTCCAGGCCCCTCCATGTGAGGATAGGGGAACACGTGACGAATATCAAAAAAGGCCTCATTACACATAATGTCTCCAAGCATTTCCGATTGTTTCACAATCGGAGCCCCGCAAAATTTAAATTTTGGGGGATTGAGAAAGTTACCAAGCATTGGAGAGGAGGAAATTTTATAAGACAGCTTAGTAAACGGGAATCATTCTGGGTGTATGAGACAAAGGTGGGGGTCCCTTCGGGGCTTAATGTTGAGTTTGACCTCAACTGCTTCATCTCTGATCGATAAGCGGATTGGATGGTTCCATGTTATTTAGCATTATTTTATTATGTATTGTTTTAATACGGTTGCAGGGTTTTGGGTGCTGATGGATGTGATGTCGGTATCTATTACTGTGTAGGGGGTTATCTGACGATTAGAGTCCGTTAATATCTGGAATATTTACTCTGGTCGTGAGAATCTTACTGTATGCAGTTGTTTATAATTATCTAGTTGGTTGTAAAAATAATTTCTATATGGGTAGTGATGCCCTAATTTGATTGGGTCCATTGGATTGGACCAACCTTCCCATATAGTTCACCAATTAAAGATGCATACATTTTGTTATTTTTATTTTAGATATCAAAATGGATATTAAATTTAGCCACACCTCTTGTGTTATTATATTAAGGTCCCGAGTGTAATTATCAATTAATATTATGGATAGTAATACGGTATTATATAATATATATTGCTGTTATATTAATATTTTCGGTTTTATGGCGTTGGGGTTGTTATGACAGCCAATTGGTTCATGCTGTGCGTACACGGATTGGTGTACGCACACCATGCGATCACTTATGATGACATTGCGGTAGAAATAGTGTGGGCCATCAGTTATGTGACACTGCTAAATTGAATAGCTTGCCAATAAGAACACATCTTGGGGAGTTGGTAGCTCGGTTTCCTTGTAGCCGTAGGTTGCACTGAACGCTTATGTGGGGCCTTGATGCTATTTGGCCGCAACGGTGCTCAGTGCAGTTCCGGCATTAAGGCGTCAGCGTCGCTATGGCGACGAGTCTGGCACAGAGACACACTGATTGGCCGACGCATGTCACGTGATCACGTATGACGCCGTCATGTTAAATGCAGCGCCGACCAATAGAGAAGGACGCGCTCCAAGGGGTGTGTCCGATTTGCGCCTCAGGATGGCCCGGGGGGAGGGTGTTTGCGGTCATGTTTTTACATGATCGCAACCGTGGATGACTGCGGGTCACCTTCGAACACGTATGTGGGGTACATTAGACTTATCGGAGTGTAAGTTCTTTCAGGATGAGGTACAGATTGTTGAAATATATTTCACTCTCAGGGATTTTTGATCTATTGATTAAACATCAAAAAAATAAATAGGGGGTGTGGTATTAGCTCTTGAAGGAGGCCGTATGTCATGCTGACCACTGATAGGTTATGGTGAGTCATGTGATGGTGATTCTCCTCATTGTGATCATGTGACCACTGGGGGTGTGGCTTATAACAGATGGAAGGAAAGGGTATTTAAAGGATTGTCCATACAGGGTCCCCATAATACGCTGAGGAAGTTCCACCCTGAGGAACGATACGCGTGCGGAGGGGACCATTATGTGACATTCCATCCAGCAATACCCAGAAGCTTGCAACCGAAAGACGCTGTGTCTATAAAACAGGAGGCTCATGTTCCTAGCACTGGGCTCAGTGCTTTTTATGTAAGTGAGATTTTTTTAAATAAATGTGATCGTTTTTAAATGAAACAGAGAGCACTATGGTTGTCTTTATGTCTTACATGAATACTGCTGAGAATTAATGTTTGGAGGAGCATCGCCATTTGTTAATGATCATCTGAAGACAGGATTCATCTATAATTATACCCCTCCAAGGGGAATGTTTATCTTGGTCTTCTGTTAGCTCAGAGACCCAATCTTTGAGGTGAGCGGCCTGTGAAGTTGGTGACGGGAACACATGTATTGAAGCACTATTGATATATTGTTTTCAAGCACTCTGATCACTTTTGAGGATTTTCTACATCTAGCAACTTTTTTCCTTTCATTTGTTATTGTTCATACTGAATTTTGGGACAATTTTTTTCTTGATTCTTTTTGGACTTGTTTAGAAATTACTAAGTTATTTAGCGCTGCACTATTTTATTTGTACATGTTATTTGCAAGGAGTGTGATATATTGACCTTGAGTGCACAGCGGCTTTAGGGAACCTCTTCTGGGGTTCCATATTTTCACAGTTTTTTTCTTTTGCGCTGACTAAACCCACCATTTTTTCAATCCTGACTTCATCCCTGGTCTCCACTACAAAGCCTTTTCGGTCTGGCAGGCTCAAGGTCTGTCAAACTTCTCCTCACTGTGCGATGGCAACACTGGAAAACCACTGTCCTTTTCTACAATATCCTTGTCTTTTTCTCTGCCCCCTCTCACGTATTTCATTATAACCAATGCATTAGCTTCTTATCTAACACGTGTAAAGACAACCTCCGGAGATTCGAAAACAGCTTTTCTGAATGTTTACTGCGAAGTGGACGTTATAAAATCACGGACATCTACAGACCTCTCCTGCAAGAATCTTCCCCGTCTATGTCCTCCTCCTCTATTGCAAACTGGGCTAGGGATTTCCCAGTTCCAGATATAACGAAAAAAATCCTATCTGGCCTGCAGAAAACCCTTCGACTGACACCCAACGAAATTTGGAGAGAAACCCAACTCAAGATCGCACACCGGGCTTATATCCCATTTATCTCTCCTAACTCCAATAAAGATGGCGCCTCCTGCCCTCTATGGAAGGTACCCAGACCTTCTCTCTCCCACCGCTTCTGGTCCTGCTCCTTCATTTCCTCATTTTGGGATCAAGTTCTATCCTATATATTCAAAATCACTCTGCTGAAACTCCCCAAAGACCCTTTACTTCTAATATTTGGTTATTGGGACCCTCTATTTTTACCCTGGGTTCTATCGCCGGCTGCATCGATCCCCTCAGGGACTACCAAACGTCCCTCCTCGAAAGACTGGATTTTGCTTTGCTTGCTTGTCGCAAGGAGACTCATTCTTAGGCACTGGATCTCTCCCCAAAGCCCTTCTCTCATCCAACTCGAAAAGGACTGCCTCAACCTCTTCTACAAAGAACGACTTCTTACGGACTTTAAAGAACCCAGATCTAGAGCTCGCTTTTTTTACAGATGGGAATCCTTCATCATAACAACCCTCTCGGCAGCGGATCAGGCAGCTCTGGAACAACTCTCCTTCTCGTACGCTGACCCTATCCCAATTGGGCTGTAAATCTTGAGGACATTGCACAGTCTATACTGTTCCTTCTCGGGACCATTCATGTAATGGAATGAACAGCACACCACTGTCTCTGGAGCTCCTTCCCCCCCCCCCCATTTTATTTTTATTTTTTATTTTTTCCTAGTTTCTGTTTTGATTTTTCCCATATTCCTGATTCTAAACATAGGGGCGCGTAGACAGATCCATCCAGTATTCCACCTTCCGGTTGCATTGCTTTTTAGGTATTTATCTAGGATGACCTGCTGTACCCTCACTAGGTGAGAATTTTGTGTATACAGCTCCCTCTCTTCATATCTTCATATCTTCATAACTTCATAACCCCATAAGGTTAGTCTTCAAGTGAGCTAGTGTCATGTGTTACATTTTGTTTTTGCCCTACCTGTTGTACCCAACTAGCTACACCGATATTCCTATGTACCATTGTTTTAAACCTGACTAACAGCCTTATGTTCTCTTTTGTACTTGTGTACTTATCTTTACACCTGTTCAAGTGTCTTTCATTATTCCAATAAAAACTTGTTAAAAAAAAAAGATTACTCAGAGATGCCATTTAGCCCCTTTTAGATTGTCCAAGAAGTATCCTACTACCTCTCCACATTGTTGCCATAGTTGTGGAGATATTGGTACCCTTATTCACATTCTGTGGTACTGGAACTCTCTTCACTCCTTTTGGAATAAGGTGTTCAAGTTTTTTATCAGAGTTTGCACTATTCTCCATTACAGCAACAGCTGAAATGGCATTATTGCATATAAATGAGGATGAGATTCATACGTCTTTGCGAACAGTAGCTTTGCATATCCTGTTAACAGCTAAATTTAACATAAAGGAGAAAGTGGAAAACTATTCTCTCCCCCTCACTTATTGAGGTTCTCCATGATCTTAATCAATTCTATGCCTTTGAAAAAATCTTTGCAATAAAAAATTTCACTTTATCTAAATTTCTTGACAAATGGGATCCCTGGTTAAAGCACCCTTATTGAACTGTTGGCACATTTTAAACTTTAAATCATGTAATCATATGATATCAATGCTGAGAATCTTCCTTTCACCCACCATCTTTTTTGTATATATTATTAGCTAATGTTATCTACTGTATGTATATTTTTGTTAGATTATTGTGTGTTATAATGGCTACCTAAATGCTGCCTGGGTGATACTGCTTATACTGTATGTCTAGTTTATCCATGCCTGCATTGCTGGTTGAATTGAGATGTCTTAAAGTATATCCTGATTGTGTTTCCTTTGTAGTATTTTTCTGTTGTTATTGTTATATTCTATTATATAATAGACAAATTGAACATTAAAATAATGCAGTGAAGTGTACACAGTGGACTTAATTTAAGAAGAGTAGAGGCTGTTCACTTAGTAAAGTATCACGGTTGCCTGAATACCATTGCAGTAATTGCATCTAATAAGTCACAGTCTCCATTTGGCAGGCAATATACTACCTGGTTATTTTGATTTTTTATTTGTTAAACCAGGTGGTGCTGACTGGGCCACTCATGTCTCAGTTTTCATCAGGAATTAGCCATCAAAGTAAACATGGTGAACATTTGTGGAATTTGAATATTAAATATGCTAGCAAAAATACTTTTTTTTTAAGATTTCTTTGTGTTTCACTGAGTATTCAAATTCAACACAGGTTTTTATCATCTTACACTTTGCAGAGAGTACACTCACTTTACTAAGTACCTTTATTCCCCACTGGATTTTTTTATTGTGTATTGACACATTAAAAATGAGTTTAGAAACATTACAGTTCAATCAGATACTGTACATCACAAAGTTATCACATGGTGTGTACATATATTTAGAGGTCTGTGAGGACTAGGATTTGAAGCTTCAGTTTGGAGAAAATGCAATAAAAAAAAAAAATATCCCGATTGCTTGTTACAATCTAAAAGAGCAATGAAAGAACAATTTCCCCTGCATTAAATTTAAAGTCTAAATTGTAGTTTATTCTTTTTTAGAAAATCTCAGTTCAATAATAATCTGTAATTGTCTGAATCAGTGAACTGTTCCTGAAGTTTAAACTGTTCACAATATGAATTTGTAAATATGTATATTTGTTAAATTATTTATTTGCAACACGTATTTGAGAACTTTTTTATTTAACTGGACACCAAAATTTCACAAAATTGTGAATAGACATACTTAATCCCAATAAATGCAATGATGGTTCATTATCTTGAAAAAAAAACAATGTTTTGAGCCGCTTAGCAGACTACAGATGAAAAGACATCCTAATTCTTAAAAAACATGTATATTACATGTAATTGAGTATAAATTACTATATTTCAATTTTTTTTATTTTTTTTATTTTTCAAAAGACATTAGTTAAAGCGACATATCTGGTGTCATTGCTATCCCAAAAGGGTTTTGCTGGCGAGACACTGTCCTCAGGTATAACTGAGGACATCCATGCTCATAAAGGTGTTTGGAGGCATTTTGAGTCCTCTGCATTCTGCAGTGAAAACCACTTCCTCAGAAGGGATTACATACACTTCCCCCACAGCAAGCATATTGCCCAACATTTAATGAAAAGGATCTAGATCAAAGTACCTTGACCCTGGGAAGAACAGGATTTAAACTGCTGAACATCCACATAGGGGAATCATAAATGGGGAGGGGGGTTGGAGGGGGGGGGGGATTTGGTGTTTCATCTGATACCAGGTAGTTAATGACACTGGCATTCTTAAAATATATTAATAGTAAAAAGGTCAGGTCTGAGCATGTAGGCCCTTTACAAAACAATCTAGAGTGGGTGACTGGGGATAAAGAGAAGGCAAATTTATTAAATACTTTATTCAACTCTGTGTATACAAAGAAGCATGGGGGAGCTCATGTCCATAATTGGGGTGGTAGTGACACAGCCTCAAATGATCCACAATGGCTCAAAAGTTATATGGTCTAGAAATATTTAGACAGAATAAAGGTGGATAAAGCACCTGGACCAGATGGCATCCACCCACGGATCCTAAAAGAATTGAGCTCTGTCATATCAAGGCCATTGTTTCTAATATTTAGGAACTCGTTAATGACTGGAATAGTACCACTGGAATGGTGCAGGACCAATGTGGTGCCCATATTTAAAAAGGGACCAAAGTCTTTACCAAGTAACTATAGACCTGTTAGTTTAACTTCTATAGACGGAAAGATAATGGGGAGTTTAATAAAATACCACATAGACGAGTTCTTGCTGTGAAAAAAATATTTTAAGCAACAGACAGCGTGGTTTCATGAAAGACAGAAGTTGTCAAACAAACCTGATTTCTTTTTATGAGGAGGTGGCTGGGGATGTGGTATACTTGGATTTTGCAAAAGCGTTTGACACAGTTCCCCACACACGGCCCATGTATAAGGTAAATTCTACAGGCTTGGAAAGATCAATTTGTAAATGGATAGAAAACTGTCTAAAAGACAGAATTCAGAGAGTAGTGGTTAAAGATTCTTGCTCTGAATGGTCTAAGGTTATCAGTGGTGTACCCCAAGGTTCAGTGCTGGGACCCTTACTTTTTAATATCTTTATAAATGATATAGGGTCTGGGATTCAAAGTAACATTTCTGTCTTTGCAGATGACACTAAGCTATGCAGTGGAATACCATCCTTACAGGATGTCTCCAATTTATAATCTGACTTCAATGCACTGTCTAATTGGGCAACTAAGTGGCAAATGAGGTTTAATGTTGATAAATGTAAAATTATGCACTTGGGGGCTAAGACTATGCATGCATCATACATACTAAGGGGAGTACAACTGGGGGAATCAATGGTGGAAAAGGATCTGGGGGTTTTGGTAGATCATATGCTAAAAACTAGCATGCAGTGCCAAGCTGTGGTTTCCAAAGTGAGCAAAGTAATTTCTTGTATTAAGAGAGGTATGGACTCCAGAGAGAGAGATATAATTTTGCCCATGTACAAATCATTAGTAAGACCTTATCTGGAATATGCAGTTCACTTTTGGACACCAGTTCTCAAAAAGGATATCAGGGAACTGGAGAAAGTGCAGAGAAGGGCAAACAAACTGATAAGAGGCATTAAGGAGCTCAACTATGAGTAAAGAATAGAAGAACTGAATCTATTCCCTCTTGAGAAGAGGAGATTAAGGGGGGATATGATCAATTCAACATGTACAAATACATAAGTGGTCCATATAGTTAACTTGGTGTTGAGTTATTCACTTTAAGGTCAGAAGACAAGGGGGCACTCTTTATGTCTAGAGGAAAAAAGATTTAATCTCCAAATATGGAAAAGTTTCTTCACAGTAATGCCGCCTACACACAACCATTTTTCTCGTCGGGAAAAATGAAATTTTTTCTCTTTGACGAGAGAAACGACCGTGTGTGGGCTTTTCATCATTTTTCCCGACGAGAAAAATGGCATGAATCACGACGAGAAAAATTAGAACATGCTCTAATTTTTCTCGTCGTGATTCACTGCATTTTTTCCCGCGGCAGTTTTCCCATAGGGAAACACTGCCAGGGAGCCTACACATGGTCGTTTTTCTCGACCAAGAGAAAAAGTGTCAGGAAAACCAGCCGTGTGTAGGGGAACAAGCTGTTCCTCTTTTTTCCGTCGATTTTCTCGACTGTGTTTTCACCGTCGAGAAAATAGATTGTGTGTACACGGCATAAGAGCTGGCAAAATGTGGAATAGACTCCCTCCAGAGGTGATTCTGACAAGCTCAGTAGATTGCTTTAAAAAAGGCCTGGATTATTTCCTAAATGTACATAATATAACTGGGTACTAACATTTATAAGTTGAGTCAGGAAAAAAAACAATTACCTCTTGGGGGATCAGGAAGGAACTTTTTCCCCTGCTGTAGCAAATTTGAGCATGCTTTGCTTGGCTTTTTTGCTTTCCTCTGGATCAACTGTGAGTGAAGGATTTTGTATATGGGATTGTATTTTTTATTTTTATTTTTTGGTTGAACTAGGTGGTCTTTTTTCAACCTGACTAACTATGTAACATGGGATCTGATGGTCCAACATCCGCCCTTTGGGTTAAAGGGATCCTAGTGGAGTTTAATCAGTAGTGTATTCCTCCACAGGGGGGGCTGCCAAGCACAAATGATGTTGGTGCGGGGATCTCTCCCGCTGTTCTATTGTATTCTGACACTAGGGGATCGGTCCGTGTAAACCTAGCCTCATGTAAATATTGAGTTGTTAAATAACCACTGCAGATTCCTCATCAAACACTTTCTCTCCCTGACCTCTCCCAAACGTAACATTGTATTGTATTTTCTCGTCTGTATTTTGTATTTATAGTCAAAATCCTTAACAGTTATTAACTGCACACAGGTTGGTGTAAGAATATATATATATATATATATATATATATATATATATATATATAGTAAAAGTCTCCTTCACTTTTTTTGGGGGGCAAGAAAAGAGAAGGAGGCATGGATGGCATTATTCTAATACTTGTGTTTTAAAGTTAAAGAAAACTCCAAAATAACTGAGGTTAAAAACAGTTGCCTCTCTACTGTTTCTATAAATCCTGCATTCCGTTTTAAGGATATGTCATATGGTTTGTAACAGTGGCATAGCTACAGGGGTTGCGATGGTGACCCCACCCCTACTTCAGGGGGCCCGTGTGACTCGTAGAGAGAGGCTGTCAGATGAAACTTCCCATCGTGCATCAGCACTGGGAGCTCTGTCAGACAGGGAACACACTCAGCAAAGTGAAAGAAAAAGGATGGAGAGATGTCTTCTCGAGTGCCATACTCCCCTTACAGTGCAGTACCCAGCTGTGTGATTGAAGGTACTGTGCATGCTATGTATATACATACCTCCCAACGTTTGAACTTGAGAATCATGCCGCGTACACATGATCGGACATTCCGACAACAAAACCGTGGTATTTTTTTCCGTTGGATGTTGGCTCAAACTTGCCTTGCACACACACGGTCGCACAAATGTTGCTCGGAAATTCCAATGGTCAAGAACGCAGAGACGTACAACACTACGACGAGCCGAGAAAAATGAAGTACAATGATTACGAGCATGCGTCAAATTGATTCCGAGCATGCGCAGCACTTTTGTGCGTCGGAAATGGCTACACACGGTCGGAAATTCCTACAAGAACTTTTTCCGTCGGAAAAATAGAGAACCTGCTCTTAATCATTTGTTGTCGGAAATTCCAACAGCAAATTTCCGATGGGGCCTGCACACTGTCGGAATTTTCGACGAAAAGCTCACATCGAACATTTGTTGTCAGAAATTCCGACCGTGTGTACGCGGCATAAGAGACATTTCAGAGAGATGGTGATTTGCGGTACACAAACTTTCAATACATATGGTTTTGTATGCACTGAAAATAGACAGAGAGATTAAAATAGAGGATTGTGAAGGACCTGAGGGACCCTGGGATGGAGCCAAAAAATAAGTACTGCAGTACGTGTAGCACATAGTAGCAAATGAAGGTCATGGTCAAGTTGCACCTAACAGCGGAAGTGGCTTAAAGAGGGATGGGTAGACAGAAGCTGAGCCTGCTTGAACAAATAGACATCAGAAGGTCATCTTATCTCAAATGTCAGAAATATGCAACATAACACTTGGGGCTCATTTACATCAGTGGTTGTAGGAGTGGCAAAACAGTGGCTCAACCACAGGGTTTTTATCACCTGGCCAAGTGCTCCCCTGTTAGCTGCAGAGGGAGTGTACTGTACATATTCTACAGACGCTATGCTTTGCTTCGTGGCTGCAGCAGGAGTTATATATCCTGATGCATTGGCGGGCACTACTGCCCACTGATCATGACCCAGTCAATTGAATAGGGTGTCCTACTAAGCACTGCTTTTTCAAATCGTACCATACCAAAGTACCATGTGGCTTGGTGGCCGCAAACACGCTGCTGTTCCAGTGTGAACCAACCTTTAGGGAGAGAGATTTAAAAAAGGGAAGGATCACTGTTATATGGAAGGAAGGATCCTTATTAGACTTGTGCACAACGGAAAAATTAGTTCCGTTTCGGTTCGTTTCTTTCCGGTCCTGTTGATTCGTAATCATTCGTAATTTTGCTAGACGGGATTTTTCGTGTTCGGACTCATTCGTATTTTTGCAAGCGACATTTTTCGTTGAATTTTTTGTTGCTTTATAATTCGTACTTTCGGTAGAGTACGTTGTTTTTCGTTGATTCTGGACACAACTCCTACTTTCGTAACTTTTTTTGGGTTTGTTGATTCGTAATTTTCCGTGTCTCTCTCACAACGACGCTGCCTATTATGCCTAATGTGCTTCGAATGGATTTGTACTTTTCAAAATACATAGCGGTTATTTGTAACGATTCGAAATCTCGTATTTTACTTTCGTTTTTTACATGCGGCTATAGGCTCCGCCCCTGTACACCATTTTGAGAGGGTTCAGCACGGTGAGGGAGAAGCAGAGAGCAGAGCAGAGTGTTATTGTGCTTCGAATGGATTCGAAATCTCGTATTTTACTTTCGTTTTTTCATGCGGCTATAGCCTCCGCCCCCTGTACACCATTTTGAGAGGGAGTTCAGCATGGTGAGGGAGAAGCAGAGAGCAGAGCAGAGTGTTATTGTGCTTCGAATGGATTCGTACATTCGTAACTTTTTTCATAACGAATTATGCCGAAGACCTTCGGGCATTCGCTATTTTGCGGTATAATTTATTTCGGATTCGGTTTTATTCGTAATTGCTCTGTTCGGAAATTCGAATGCTTCCGAATGTCCGAAAGTTGCTAAATTCGGACGAATTTCGATTCGTTACGAAACGAATTGCACAAGCCTAATCCTTATGGTATATGGAAGAAAGGAAGGAGGGATCGATCACTATGGTACTTGGAAGGGAGGAGAAATCACTATGGTACATGGAAGGAAAGAAAGAAAGACAACTATGGCATATGAAAGGAAGGAATGTTCACCATGGCCCATGGAATGCAGGAAGGATCACTATGATACATGTAAGTCAGGAAGGATCACTATGGCATATGGAAGACCGGAATGATCACTATGGTACATGCAAGACAGTTGGGATCACTATAACACCTTAAAGGCCGGAAGGATCACTATGGCACATGGAAGGCTGGATCACTATGGTACAAGGAAGGCAGGAAGGAAGGATCACTATGGTACATGGAAGGGTCACTATATTTTGTGGAAGGAAGGATTAATCACTAAGTTATATGAAAGGAAGGAAGAGAGATAGGGGTGAGTTCAGTTACAATCTGTGTTCACTCACCTGAGGCTGGCTGGTCTCCAGAGGCTCAGGCAGTGACATCATGTGCACTGCTTCTAAATTCCCACCCACACAACCCCTTCAAAGGCACAGCATTGGCTGCACGCCGGGGTTGTGGGTGGACACAGGGGGACATGAAGATGAGGTGGAGCAGACCTAGCCTACCTCCTCTCCCATTCTGCAGGTTGTAGAGCGGCCAGGTGGATATTGGGGATGTGCTGGCTGGGCATGGACGTTTCAGTCTCAGCCTTGCTAGCTGCAGCACAGAGCTGCACGGCTCCACTGCAGGATTCAGCCAAGATTCACGGGACACCAGGATTTACTTGAAATCTGAGCACGGTTCCAGCAAATCCAGGAGAGTTGGGAGGTATATATAAATATCTATATATAGCTATATCTATATCTATATATAGATATAGATAAAGTATGTATATCTATATATATATATATATATATATATATATATATATATTGTGACAGCAGGCAGGTAAAATCACCAGGTTGCATCCAGGGTAGTAGGTATGTATGCCCTAGATTCAGGCTTTATGCAGATTCATACCACTAGGAGGAGTGCTGGGAGTCTTGCGGGGGAAGAGTTAATGAGCCCAGCTGAATCAAGTGGCTCATTAAGGCCTCTACAAGAACTCCCAGCATGCTAAGGGAGATGCTCCATCCTGGAACCAGTTCTGTGTTGTGCAAGACTGGGGAGTGTGTTTCTGTCCTGTGCGGTGAGACAAAGCCTGTGTGGCTAAAACCTTTTAAAAACAGGGAGATAGGGGCTGGGGCAGCACAAGGCTGCACCTAGTTGTCAGACAGGGAACCTACGTGTGTAGTAAGTGGTCAAGCTGACCAGGATTTCTTTTTGCATGTTTCTTTTTGTTTTGCTGTTTTTCCCTGTAAATAGTTTAAATAAACCGCACCTTTTGTTTTTGCAACTACAAACTCTGTCTGCTGTGCCTGTTTTTGTGTGGTGAACCCAACCAGGGGGTCACACACACCCGCTGCCGAGCTAACCCCCTCACAGTATATATATATATATATACTGTATATATATATATATATATATATATATATATATATATATATATATATACACACACAGTATCTCACAAAAGTGAGTACACCCCTCACATTTTTGTAAATATTTTATTATATTTTTTCATGTGACAACACTGAAGAAATGACACTTTGCTACAATGTTATGTAGTGAGTGTACAGCTTGTATAACCGTGTAAATTTGCTATCCCCTCAAAATAACTCACACAGCCATTAACCTCCCTGGTGGTTTTCCCAAGTGTGGCTCGGGGTGAGATTTCAGTACCATTAGCGGTAATCCCGAGCCACACTCGGGATTGCATTGCAGGATCCTGGTGCAGGTTACTTACCTTGTTCCTCAGGATCCTGAGATGTCCCCCTGCTGTGTCCGTGGGCTGTGTCCTCTGCCCGATGCCTCTGTGTGCCAGGCTCTGTTTCCTGCGAGCGTCGCGACGCACGGGGGTGGAGCCTGGCGGCAAATTCAAAAATTACAAAATTCATAATACATACAGTACACTGTAATCTTACAGATTACATTACTATATGAAATTATTGCATATCCCATTTGTCCCTAGTGTTTTGTCCAGTGCCCTGCATGCACTTTTATATTATATATACTGTTCTTTCTGCCTGGAAACTTAAGATTGTCCATAGCAACCAAAAAGTGTCCCTTTATGTCAAAAGTGGTTTGAGACCAGCTAGAAAACAATGATAGTAAATAAGAACACTTGCAGAATTGAGCGATAGTGAATAGTGGGGAAATTCATTTTATTATAATTATTATATTATTTTTTTTTTTTATTATTTATAGTTATTATATTATAATTTATGATTTTGTGTTTCAAACTTTATCATACCAGGGATGTCTACTAGACTCTTGTTTGAACAGATTTAAGTGTGTTATTACTAAGAATTACAGGTCTAAAATCTAAAACACCAAATTTCCATGCAAAATAATGGTACCGCATTCAGCATCAAAAATCTGACATAATCATACCGCCAGGGAGGCTACTGTCTAAACTGCTGGCAACAAAAGTGAGTACACTCCTAAGTGAAAATGTCTAAATTGGGCCTCCCCGCTGTCATGTGACTCGTTAGTGTTACAAGGTTGCAGGTGTGAATGGGGAGCAAGTGTGTTAAATTTGGTGTTATCACTCTCGCTCTCTCATACTGGTCACTGGAAGTTCAACATGGCACCTCATGGCAAAGAACTCTTTGAGGATCTGAAGAATTGTTGCTCTATATAAAGATGGCCTAGGCTATAAGAAGATTACCAAGACCATGAAACTGAGCTGCAGCACAGTGGCCAAGACCATATAGTGGTTTAACAGGACAGGTTCCACTCAGAACAGGCCTTGTCATAGTCGACCAAAGAAGTTGAGTGCACGTGCTCAGTGTCATATCCAGAGATTGTCTTATGGAAATAGACGTATGAGTGCTGCCAGCATTCCCGCAGAAGTTGAAGGGGTTATCCTGTCAGTGCTCAGACCATACGCCACACACTGCATCAAATTGGTCTGCATGGCTGTCGTCCCAGAAGGGAGCCTCTTCTAAAGATGATGCACAAGAAAGCCCGCAAACAGTTTGCTGAAGACAAACAGACTAAAGGCATGGATTACTGGAACCAGGTCCTGTGGTCTGATAACCAAGACAAACTTTTTTGGTTCAGATGGTGTCCAGCGTGTGTCGCGGCAACCAGGTGAGGAATACAAAGACAAGTGTGTCTTGCCTACAGTAAAGCAAGGTGGTGGGAGTGTCATGGTCTGGGGCTGCATGAGTGCTGCCATCACTGGGGAACTACAGTTCATTGAGGGAACCATGAATGCCAACATGTACTGTGACATACTGAAGCAGAGCGTGATCCCCTCCCTTCAGAGACTGGGCTGCTGGGCAGTATTCCAACATGATAACGACCCCAAACACACCTCCAAGATGACCACTGCCTTGCTAAAGAAGCTGAGGGTAAAGGTGATGGACTGACCAAGATTGTCTACAGACCTAAACCCTATTGAGCATCTGTGGGGTATCGTCAAATGGAAGGTGGAGGAGCACAGGGTCTCTAACATCCACCAGCTCCATGATATCGTCATTGAGGCGTGGCCAAGCATGTGGTCAAGCATGTCTCCAGACCTAAACCCTATTGAGCATCTGTGGGGCATCCTCAAACAGAAGGTGGAGGAGCACATGGTCTCTAACATCCACCAGCTCGGTGATGTCATCATGGAGGAGTGTAAGAGGACTCCAGTTGCAACCTGTGAAGCTCTGGTGAACTCCATGCCCAAGAGGGTTAAGGCAGTGCTGGAAAATAATGGTGGCCAGACAAAATATTGACACTTTGGGCTCAATTTGGACATTTTAGATTAGGGGTGTGTGGGTTTGTGTGACTGTGATTGTGTGTGTGAGTGTGATTGTATGTATGTTTGTGTGCGTGTATGTAAGTGTGATTGTGTGTGTGTGATTGGGTGTGTGTTTTTATATCTGTTTGTATGTGTGTATGTGTGTGCAGAGCACACCACCCATCACATGACACACTTTGAAAGATTCCAACCTATCACATAACACACTGCAGAGTATTCCACCCATCGCATGACACATTGCAGAGTATTCCACTTATCCCATGAAACACTGCAGAGCATTCTATCTATCTCATGTCACCGCAGAGAATTCCACCCATCCGATGTTACTGCAGAGCATTCCATCCATTCCATAACAATCTGAAAAATATTCTGCCTATCCCATGACACACTGCAGAGTAGTCCACCCAACCTATGACACACTTCAGAGCATTTCACCTATCCTATGACACACTGAAGAGTATTCCACCCATCCAATGACACAACACAGAGTATTCCCCTAATCACATCACACAATGCAGAGCATGCCACCCATCCCCTGATACACTTCAGAGCATTCCACCCATCCCAACTATTCCATTAAGCACTGCAGAACAGTCCACCCATCCCCAGCCACAGCAGAGCATTCCACCCATCCCATGATACACTGCAGAGCATTACAATTATCCCATGATACACTGCAGAGCATTCCACCCATCCCATGACACTGCAGAGTATTTCACCCATTGGCAGAACTACCAGGGTCAAAAATTGTCGCACTGTGACTGGGCTCTGGCATTACACCACCAAGGCAGCAGGGAGGGGGACCGATGCAGAACATGTGAAAGTGTCCCACTGCGAGGTGGTAATAAAGGGCCCCATGAGGGGAGTAAAGGGGCCCATGCTCAGAGGGAAGGGCCTCGGGACCAGTGGGTCAGGGGTGCCCTACATTTTTTTTTGCACAGGGGCCCTGAACGATCTAGTTATGCCTCTGATTTGTAAGATACCTGTCAGGAAAGGCTTCACCCGCTGGTGGTGCTTTTGGTCCTATGGACTGCAGTACTAGTGTCCGCCAGCGGGTGTATTCGGCAGTGTGGGACAGGCAGCACTTTCTGCGCTCAGCTGTGACCTGAAGCCTGATTACAGACTTCCTATAAATACCCGGCAAATACAAACACTCCTTGCCCTGGTATCTCTCTCCCTGATCTAGGACCTGTGACCTGGACTTGAACCTACATCCTGCTTGACCTGATCCGACCTGATCCCTACCTTGAACCTGCATCCTGCATCCTGCTTTACCCGATCTGACCTGATCCCTACCTTGAGCCCATCCTGCATCTGTCCCTCCTGTTACCTGGATCCCTGCTCTGCAGCCAATCCATCCGTCCCCTCCCTGTTCCTGTTTGATTCCCATCCATATCTATCTGCTTTATCTCCTTGTGTATGACCTCGGCCTGGCTTTCACTATGATTCCGGTATTCCCCCTTATTGCATATATTTTCTATAAGTCACTGTTATTTGGTTAGGTTACTGCACTGTGTTCTGTTGGAGGTGTTTATTTGTCTGTTTACTTTCCTTAATAAATTGTTACACTTTCACCTACACCTGTTTGGTCTCCTCTGTGCAGTCACACAGTCTGTTTTGCTTTCATTCTATGACAATACCATTTGTATCTTCTTATGAGCAGTCACATAACTACAAAGCTCCAGCTTGTCTGTGTAGGTGTGCAAGCCAACAATTGGTTTGAATTACACAGAGCCATGGCTTCATCTGCCACCTTCCACTGCTCTAGTGGTTGTCAGCAAGAATTCCCTCCCACCAGTGGTGGTGCGTTAATAAGGGCGCACGGGAGCCGCCCCCTCTCTCCAGCCACCCCCTCTATCACCAATAGATAGATTCATGCACAGCATGAATCTATCTATGGCTCCCCCTGCCACCCCTTATTCAGGCGCCCAGCCCCTTTTCGGGCATCGGGCGCCTGAATTACAGCGGCGGGGGGTGTTTTTGAAGCACCTGAATAGAGCCATAGGCTCTAATAGGCGTCAAAAAGGTAAACAGCGAGCGCTATGCTTGTAGTTCGCAGTTAACCAAGCTGTGTTAGAAAAGCAAATGAATATTCACTTTCCTAACACTGAACCGCCTCTCCGCCAATCAGGTGCTCGGGTCTGTTACCCATCACCTGATTGGATGAAACGACAGGTGCTGTGATTGGACGCCTATCAGGCATCCAATCATAGGAAAGGACGGGAGGAGTGGACGGGAGAAGACATTTAGGACATGGAGAAGCATGGAGGACACCGCTCACCGCGGGCAGATGGGCACAGTGGCAGCATTCAATGGGCACAGTGGGAGCATTTGATGGCACAGTGGCAGCATTTGATGGGCACAGTGGGAGTATTTGATGGCACACTGGTAGCATTTTATGGGGCACAGTGTGAGCATTTTATGGGCACAGTGGCGGAGTTTGATGGACACAGTGGCTGTATTTGATGGCACAGTGGCTGCGTTTGATGGCACAGAGGCTGCGTTTGATGGGCACAGTGGCCCAGTTTAATGGGCACAGTTGCTGTGTTTGATGACACAGTGGCTGCGTTTGATGGGCACAGTGGCTGCGTTTGATGGGTACAGTGGCTGCGTTTGATGGGTACAGTGGCTGCGTTTGATGGTACAGTGGCTGCGTTTGATGGCACAGTGAGGCTGCAATTGATGTTTTTTTTTTCAGAATTTTTCAGTTTGTTCGCGCCCCCCCAAAATGTCTGAGCACCAGCCACCACTGCCTCCCACCATCTGTAGCAGTTACCTATTTACACTCAGGAGCCAGAATCTTGCAGACAGGTAACTACTTTTAAGATGATTGAAAAATGTATTGTAGTGTATGTATAACAGCAGTGTAAATGCAATGTTTTAAAACTGGGTTATTTTAGCCTTTTCTTCTACTTTAAAAAACAAATCTCAATATTGGCTTGCATATTTAGTATTTATTATAGGAATAGGTCATCCTAATGCCCACTTATGAATATAATCTTCACAGGCACAAGATAAAAGTGGAATAATCATCCTGTAGTAATGTAATATTATCTTGCTTACATGAATATAGCATGTGCAAATGAGTCATAAAATAGTCTTTCATATGTTTTCAATCTATTTACATATATTCCACAGTGGTTTGAAGACCAGATATGTTTTACATACTTATATGAGCTATCCAAGCTTTGATTCCTGCAGATGTGAATTTGCATAAAATTAACACTTTTATTTTTGGCTGTGTATAAATTGGTTCAGCATGAAACCCGGGCACATTTTTCACAAGTTATGTGACCCTTTCTAGCACCATTTGATTTCTGTTTTAATTGTATATTGTTATTAGCTGATTGCACTATAACAGTGGGACCCCTAGTATCTTGAGCAGATTTGCTAATAATAGTGGAAAGTTGATCTGCTCCATGTACCCCATGTGAAAATGGGCAAGTTATCTCTTTCAACTTAACACAACTCTATTTACATGTTTTGCACTAGTGCATTGTATTTTTTTTTTACTCATGTCAATTAAACATGCTTACATACAGGGCGGAGCTAGCCGGAGACTGAGGAGGACATGCAGTAGCTGAGCTCCGGTACCAGCGGCACTTCAACGGCTTGTAACGGATGATCCAGGCACCCAAAAGTTGCCCAAATATGGCGTTTCAGCTCCCGCTGACCCGGCAAATGGACATACAGCATGACAAGACACAAGAAGGAGGGGAACCGGCCGACCAAACTCACAGCGTTCTTCTCTATGGGGCCTACACAAGATGGCGCCGGCTCATCCTCCACGCCAGTACAAGGCACTTCTCAGCGCTCATCTCAGAAGGGCATAAACATGAAAAGAAGCAGCCCACTGAGGAACCCACATTCCCCACTAGCTACTCCTTCATCTGGGAGCCCGGAGAAGGCGAGATGCCGGCTGGATGCAGCGGATGCTGGACATGAGGTGAGCTCTCCCATAGATTCAGGGGATGAAACAAGAGACTTACCAGACTCCATTGACTCATTCCCCACAAATGATAAACCTGTCTTAGATACAGTATTGAAAGAGATGTTGGTGTCTCTCAGGAGCTCACTCCAGTCAGACATGGTATCATGCGTACACAAGTTTGGCACAGAACTGAGACATGTGGCTGAAAGGGTATCTCACATAGAGAATAAGATGGAGGAGTATGCTTTCACTATTAATGACCTGGTTGATGCTAGTGAGAAGTCAGAGGATGATATGGAATCAGTGAAAGCTAAGATGGCAGAAATGGAAGATAGATCCAGAAGGAACAATGTGAAGATAAGGGGGATCCCTGAATCTGTTAAAAACCAGGAGCTGCGTGGATATGCTGCTCAACTGTTTGCTACAGTTATGCCAGACCTGTCTGCTCTAGACTTCACTGTGGATAGGATCCATAGGCTCCCGAAGCCCACATACCTATCCGATGCTATACCTAGAGATGTGATCCTTAGATTGCATTTTTATCACACCAAGGAACAACTGATGGCAGTGTCACGCCAAAAAGGACAGATCCCTGCTCCTTACTCTGACCTCCAGTTCTATGCGGATTTATCGCAGTATACGCTCCAAAAACGCAGAAATCTCAATACCATCACAAAGGCCCTAAGGAATCACAAACTGACCTATAAGTGGGGCTTCCCGACCAAGCTGATAGTCACGAAAGATGACAAGGAATATGTTATAGACTCCCTGGCCAAAGGAATGGCAATGCTACACTCCTGGGGAATTGTCCCTGATAATCAACCACAACCCCAGCGGGGACCCACATCAAAAAACCTAGAACCTGAATGGCATACAGTTGACCGCAGAAACGCTCGTTCTCACAACTAACCTGGATTAAATTTTGATGACTTCATAGAGTGCCTGTTGGAATAGATCGGATTCCTGTTCCGAACTTTCTCCCTTTCCCCACCTACCGCTTGAGTGATACTGAGTCACACACTTTTGCACTCTATTAAATGGCCAGTTGCCATTGTTATTTTTTTTTTTTTTCTCCTTCATGTTTCTCTTGAAATAACTCTCTTATGCCCTAATAGCCAGAAGTACTGCCTCCCATACCTCAGTGAAAGACTCTGGGACAAGTGTGAGCACGTAGGGCCTATCTCACGCAGTGCACATACAGGGATTAACCAGCGACTCCCATCATCTGTAAGTAACTTTAATATCCACACATGGCGGTACAGTTTATGACTCTAAATTCCAAGGGTCTTAATCACCCTGCCAAGCGGAGATCTCTGTGGAAGGAGGCCTTGCATCAACATTGTGACATTTTGTGTGTCCAGGAGACCCACTTTTTACAGGACTCGCCTCCTAAATGCTCACATCCCCAGTTTCCCCACGTCTATCAAGCAAATGCGCCCTCAAAGACAAAGGGAGTGATGATAGCAATAAGAGACACAGTCTCTTTTCATCTACATGAAGCTATATGTGATCCTCAGGGACGTTTCATAATATTGATCTGTGACATTAATTCCGTCACTTACACTGTGGCGAATGTATATGCACCAAATGTGAGACAACTTAAATTTTTTCACAGGATTGTGAAAAAGGTGAGGAAGGTGCAGAAGGGAATGTTGATTATTTGTGGGGACTTCAACATCACACCAGACCCAGATGTTGACTCTACCTCTTCACCAAAGAGGAGGCCTCCATCCCTGTTGACGTCCCTACAAAAACATAACCTATATGACTCTTGGAGATGCTTGAACGCAAATGAAAGAGACTATACTTTTTTCTCTAATTGTCATAGGTCTTATAGTAGAATTGACTTATTTTTGGTTGACAGATGGTTACTGATGAAATGTAAATCGGTAAAGATTAATAGTATCACATGGTCGGATCATGCCTCGGTTTGCTTAACAATAGGAAACCCTTCTTCTCAAAAATCTACTTACCTATGGAGAGCCAACCATCGCCTACTGCAGGAAGGTCCGATCAGGTCATACATCCAGGGAAAACTGAGTGAATACTTTGATGTAAATCAAGGTTCAGTGGCAAATCCTTTTGTTATTTGGAATGCACATAAGGCAGTGATGAGGGGGGTGATGATGCAGCAGGGGGCGAGATACAAGAGGGAAATGCAGCAGCAAACTGTACAATTGTTATCCAAAATTGAAGACATAGATAGACGAAACAAAGCTAACCCATCCCACATATTGTCTGACCAAGTAACACAACTTCGCACAGAACTACGGCTAAAATTTCATGACGATTTTGAAAAGGCATCTAGAAGGTTAAAACTAGCATACTACACCAGTGGAAACAGAGCAGGCAAACTGCTGGCCAACAAACTAAAGGGTCACAGAATCAGAACCCAAATCTCCCACATTCTACAGCCAAAAACGCAGGTCAAGCAAACTCACCCCCAAGCCATAGCTGACGCATTTAGCCAATACTACAGTTCATTATATAACCTAAAAGACGATATTTCCACGCCACAGCCAACAAAAGAGGCTATTGACGCATTTTTAGACAAACTCAATTTCCCCAAACTCACACAGGAACACCTCCAGAGCCTTAATTCCCCAATATCTGATCTAGAGGTAAAACAGACGATCCAGGCTCTCCCCGCCAACAAATCGCCCGGTCCAGATGGTTTTACAGGGGAGTACTACAAGACATTTCAGGACATTCTTTGCCCTCATCTCACCGAAACGTTCAACTTAGCTGCTGCATCTTCCTCTTTCCCCCCTGAAATGCTAACTGCTACAATCATAGCTTTGCCTAAACCAGGGAAATCTCCAGATGTACCACAAAACTTTAGGCCAATATAATTACTGAATAATGATGTCAAGATCTATGCCAAACTCATCGCTACTAGACTGGTAGACATCCTACCTGACATTGTGGATATAGATCAATCTGGATTCACTAAAGGGAGACAAACAGCTGATGCCACTAGGCGACTAGTCAACCTTATACACATTGCTAACCGGAGGGGAACGCCTTCTCTGCTTCTCTCACTGGATGCGGAGAAGGCGTTTGATAGAATTCATTGGGGATACCTAACAGAGGTGCTGAGCAGGTTCGGCTTTAGGGGCCTCATACTTTCTGCAGTAAAGGCGTTGTACACACTTCCTTCAGCTCAAGTTTACATAGCAGGGGCTCTGTCGACTCCCTTTGACATAACGAATGGCACACGTCAAGGGTGCCCCTTATCCCCACTCATTTTTAATTTGCTAATGGAACCTTTGGCCATACACATAAGAGGACACCCCCAAATAGCAGGTTTGCACGTAGGCAACAGGAAACATGTCATAAGTCTATTTGCCGACGACGTAATTTTGTTCTTAACTAATGTAGTTGATTCCCTGGCCTGTGTTCACGATGCACTACAGACATTCTCATTAGTTTCCTACTATAAGGTAAACAAAACGAAATCCTATCTGATGGGATTGGGTTTAGCTCCAGAAACTAAAATAGAACTACAGAACAAGTACCCTTATGTGTGGTCAGATGGAGGCATAGGTTATCTGGGCATAACACTAACTAAGGACACGGCTGAGCTGCTCCATGCTAACTACACACCTTTCCTGAACTCCTTTCAAAACAAACTGAACAAACTGACTCATTCTGAATTGTCCTGGTTGGGTAGGTTAGCGGCCTTTAAAATGATGATCTTGCCTCAGCTGCTTTATTTGTTCAGGACCCTTCCGATACCTTTACCTACTGCGTACTTTGCCTCCCTTCAATCAATCGTGAACAGATATTTGTGGCAGGGGAAGAAGGCAAGGTGCGCATTTAGCAAACTAGTGAGAAATAGAGCGGCGGGGGGCATAGGCCATGTTATACTGCAGGATTATTATTTTGCATCAATATTAGCCCAGATTAAAGTCTGGCTAAGACCTAACTGCACCCACTCATGGAAAAAACTAGAAGCCATACAAATACAGAAAGACGACTTGGCTGACTTTTTGATGACAGCTCGTCACTGCAAATATCTAGACAGGAATTTATCGCCACCCATACTAGCTTCATTGAGGGCATGGGCTCATCTTTGTACAGCGCATTCATGGGAGGAAGAGCAGGTTCCCCTGAACCTTAACATAATGGCAGTACGTCATATTATTCCAGATATAAATCTCAATACATGGAACTTGCATGGTATTCACCATCTGGAAGATATAATCACTCACTCCAAAATTAAACCATTTCAATTACTACAAGAAGAATTTAATCTGCCACTGAGGGAGCATTATAGGTATATTCAACTAACCCAAGTAATAAGGAAGACCCCCAATTTGTTTACCCAACTTCCAAAGAAACTAACTGATTTCTACCAACAAGACACAAAAGGCTCCAAAGGTATATCAATCATTTACAGGGCGCTACAGAGCAAGGATACATTAATTAAAACCCCAAACATTTTGGCATGGGAAAAAGACATTGGTCTGACATTCACTGCTAAAAAATGGGAAAGGGCAATTAAACTTCATTTAACTACTACAAAGAGTACAAACTTATGGGAATTGCACCAGAAAATCCTGCTTCGCTGGTACCTCACCCCACATAGACTGTCAAAAATTTTCCCGGGTACTACCTCAGAGTGCTGGAGGCTATGCGGAGAGAGGGGCACACTGTTCCACATATTGTGGACATGCCCAAGGGTTAAACCTCTGTGGGCTCAGATTGAGAGACTAATACAAACTATATCACATATCACCTTACCTTTACGCCCCGAGTTGGCCATACTCTCTCTGGACTTGGAATTAGTACCTGTGGCACTTAGGACTGTAACAGCACATATATTAATGGCTACGCGCCTTACTCTACTTAGGCACTGGAAGAATATTGGAGCCCCAAAACTTCAAGAAGTTATAACTACTGTACAAACACATAGTACATACGAGATTCTCCATGCTTCAGCGAGCGGGCAATTTGACAAGTTATCCAACTTATGGGCTCCTTGGCATGCTTGGCATGACTGGTATGACAAGCAATTAAACTAACGTGAGCTAAATAGGGTATACGTTTCAACTTTGGTTAATCTTACAGTTATTTCATATGTTTGACTTTATTTTTCTTTCTTGGTCCCTAATGAAGTAGTTACGAGAAACATGATTTTTCATAGGAATAGTGGCATTTCGCACTGCCTATACTATTACATAAAGGAGGGGACTTCAGGGATTGTAGTGGGTCGATCACTGCAATCAAACAGAGTGATTGATAGTGGTCGACCATAATTAGTGGGAATCAACCAATGTCCCCTCCCCACTTGGATCAGGACTACTTAATACGCTTACCGAATGGTCTAATACATCAGGGGACTGTGTTCCTTTCTGACTCAGCTCTACATTATTTTGTATTATTTACTATATTATTTATATCTCTTTACTTCTTGTTCGCTAAAAGTCTTTATCCTTTGTATGCTTTAAACTTTCAATAAAAATTATTGATACAAAAAAAAACATGCTTACATACAATTCAAACCCTACCAGTCAATAACCTAATTTACCGACTTAAGCCCCGGACCATTTGGCTGGACAAAAACCAGGCCACTTTTTGCGATTCGGCACTACGTCGCTTTAACTGCCAATTGCGCGGTCATGCGACGTGGCTCCCAAACCACATTGACGTCTTTTTTTTCCCACAAATAGAGCTTTCTTTTAGTGGTATTTTATCACCTCTGTGGTTTTTATTTTTTGTGCCATAAACAAAAATAGAGCGACAATTTTGAAGAAAAAACAATATTTTTGAATTTTTGCTATAATAAATATCCCCAAAAACACATAAAAAACAATGTTTTTCCTCAGTTTAGGCCGATACGTATTCTTTTACATATTTTTGGTAAAAAAAAAATCGCAATAAGCATTTATTAATTGGTTTGCGCAAAAGTTATAGCGCCTACAAAATTGGGGATAGTTTTATGGCATTTTTATTATTATTATTATTTTTTTTTACTAGTAATTGCGGCGATCTGCGACTTTTATCATAAATGCGACTTTATGGCGGCCACATCGGACACTTTTGACACTATTTTGGGACCATTGTCATTTTTACAGCGATCAGTGCTATAAAAATGCACTGATTACTGTAAAAATTACACTGGCAGTGAGGGGGTTAACCAGGAGGGGGCGCTGAAGGGGTTAATTGTGTCTTAGGGAGTGCTTCTAACTGTAGGGGGGATGGCCTGTGTGTGACACGACACTGATCACCGCTCCCGATTACAGGGAGCTGTGATCAGTGTCCTGTCACTAGGAAGAATGGGGAAATGCTTGTTTACATCAACCTTTCCCCATTCTTCCTCACCATGAAACGATTGCGGGTATCCCCGCGGACATCGAATCCGTAGCACCCGTGGTCGGACTCACAATGCCGCTCTTAACGGGTTAACGTAAATATACGTTGATCTGCCCAGCTATGCCATTCTGCCGACGTATATCGGCGTGACACGGTCCTTAAGTGGTTAAAGCCCCACTAAATTGAAATTTGACGTCAAAATTAACATTGGTCTGTAGTGCATGTTTAAACATTAATACCATAAATATTAACATTAAATTTTTCACTCCAACAGTATATAATGAGTTTGGAAATTGTAGAGAAATTAAATAATGCATTACAATTTTAGTCGAGTTTTAGTCGACCAAAAAGTACTGGAGATTTAGTCAACTAAATACGACTAAAACTAAAACAATTGCAGAAGACTAAAATGGGACTAAAACTAAAATGCCATTTTAGTCAAAAGACTAAAGCCCTGTACACACGACCGAGAATCCCGTCGTAAAAAAAACATCGGTTTTCTCGACGAGATTCTTGTCAAGCTTCACGGGATTCTTGCCAAGCATTCCTTGCATACACACTGTCAATCAAAATCTTGTCGTTGTAAAGCGCGGTGACGTACAACACGTATGATGGCAGTATAAAGGGGAAGTTCGATTCCAATGGCGCCACCCCTCGGGCTGCTTTTGCTGATCTCGTGTTATCGCGTGTTAGTAAAAAGTTTGGTGAGAGACGATTTGCGCTTTTCAGCCTCGTGCTTTTCAGTCCGTTACAGCATGATGAATGTGCTATCTCCATTACGAATGCTAGTTTTACCAGAAGGACCGCTCCTGTCTCATACTTGATTCTGAGCATGCGCGTTTTTCAAGACTCAGAAAAGCATACACACGACCTGTTTTCTCATTGGGAAACAGGCCGACGAGAATCCTGATGAGAAAATTGAGAGCAGGTTCTATTTTTCTCCTTGAGATTCCCGGCAGTTTTCTCAACGAGAAACTATACACACGAGCGGTTTTCTCTGCAAAAAAATCTGCCAGCAGTTTTCTTGTTGTTTCTTGCAGACAAAACTGGTCGTGTGTACGAGGCTTTAGACTAAAACTCAATCGAAATTTGCTGACAAAATAAACACTGGTTCTGGTGGGGGGCCGTCCCCCTGTCAGAACACAACAGCTCAGTGGGGGAGATCGCTGGACTAACCTTGCATGGTTAGCACAGAGGCTCTGACCGGAGCTGACAGTTATTTTTTTGGTAGGTGTATCTGGCTTTAGAGCTTAGGAGAGAGATAAGTTAACACAACAGATATACAGTGTACTTTTCTCAGATATCAAAACTGGGATTTACAACCACTTTACATTGCCAGCTTTAATCTGTTAAATACAAGTGATTGGGGTGCCTTTTAAAGCTTCTCAATATCTACTACCAGTGGCGGCTGGTGCTCAAATTTTTTGGGGGGGCGCAAACAAACTGAAAAAAAAAAATCATCAATTGCCGCCACTGTGCCCATTAAACACAGCCACTGTGCCCAAACGCCACTAGTTTGTCCCCAAATGCAGCCAGTTTCCCCCCAAAATACAGCCAGTTTGTCCCCCAATAATACAGCCAGTTTCTCCCCCATAATACAGCTAGTTTGTCCCCCATAATACAGCCAGTTTGTCCCCCAATAATACAGCTAGTTTCTCCCCCAATATACAGCCAGTTTCTCCCCCAATATACAGCCAGTTTGTCCCCCATAATATACAGCCAGTTTCTCCCCCATAATACAGCCAGTTTCTCCCCCAATATACAGCCAGTTTCACCCCCATAATACAGCCAGTTTCTCCCCCATAATACAGCCAGTTTCTCCCCCATAATACAGCCAGTTTCTCCCCCAATATACAGCCAGTTTCTCCCCCAATATACAGCCAGTTTCTCCCCCAATATACAGCCAGTTTCTCCCCCAATATGCAGCCAGTTTCTCCCCCAATATACAGCCAGTTTATCCCCCAATATACAGCCAGTTTCTCCCCAATATACAGCCAGTTTCTCCCCCAATATACAGCCAGTTTCTCCCCCAATATACAGCCAGTTTCTCCCCCATATGCAGCCAGTTTCTCCCCCATAATACAGCCAGTTTCTCCCCCAAATACAGCCAGTTTCTCCCCCAATATACAGCCAGTTTCTTCCCCAATATACAGCCAGTTTCTTCCCCAATATACAGCCAGTTTCTCCCCCATAATACAGCCAGTTTCTCCCCCATAATACAGCCAGTTTCTCCCCATAATACAGCCAGTTTGTCCCCCATAATACAGCCAGTTTGTCCCCCATAATACAGCCAGTTTGTCCCCCATAATACAGCCAGTTTGTCCCTCATAATACAGCCAGCTTGTCCCCCCCCAGCCCTGCGCCTGCACTTACCTTCCCTGAGTCAGCGGTGTCTTCACCCGCCCTCGATGTCACTTCAGCCAATCAGGTTACCGGTAACCAGACCCGGTGAACCTGATTGGCCAGGGAACGCACCCCTGTGCGTCCTCTCATTAGGTATTTAGAAGCCAATTACAGCCCTCAGGCTGTAGTCGGGAAGCCAATCAGACGCTGTTATTCAGATGGCCGGCGCTCAAGGGGCCAGCCATCTGAATAGTGGGCGGCAGCAATACATAGGTTCATGCAATGCATGAACCTATGTATTGTTGTGAGTGACGGCCGGGCGCAGAAGCGAGCGGTAGCGGCGCTTATGCGCCCACTATGGTCGCGCCGTCATGTGTAAAAAAAAGACATAAAAAAAAAACTCTTAAAGGGCCCGTTTTTTTTTTTGTTTGGTGACCACAGGAGGGGGGGGGGGGGCGGCGCCCGGGCGCCCCCTATGGACGGGCCACCACTGTCTACTACATACAATCAAAATGGTGCCTCTTCTCCTCTAAGTTTGGAATGATTGCAGGCTAGTTTAAAATAAAGAATAGTGGGAAATCACTAAATTGTCCCCAATCTGCATTGACTGAAGGCAGCAGATGCAACAAGAGTCTGATATACCCTTCATGTCTGTAAAGAATCCGCTACCTGTGCTATCACATGAAGGCATGTCCACCCCTTTCACAGTAATATAGCTAAATTAAAAACGTAAAGTGCCTATAAATACTAAAAAAAATAAAGTCCACCACAAACAGCTAGGTAGAGAAATACCTATTACATGTACCCACACTAAAGGCAGAACCCAGCATTTACATTTAACTGAATTGATGGGCTTTTCTTTTTTTTTTTTTTTTACGCCTAAATATATTTTTTATATGTTAAATCAACACAATCTCATTGTTAATATTTTATAGGACATTTTGAGACTTACATGCATAATAAATATTAAAGTATCCTATTAGAAATATAGATTTATTTTATTATTAAAACATACCAAATCATAACTACAATATTTTTTCTATAAACTGTTTGCATTAAGAACATATGTTGTGTCTTTAATGAGTCTTTAATATACATTTTAAAACAAATTCAATATAATTTCCATTCAGCTTGTCTTTTTACTTGAATCAAGCCAATTTTATTGGAGGTGCTACAAGATAAAAAGAACTAAAGGACATTGTCTATTTTGTCATTTTGCTACAGGAGCTGTCATCATTGAGCCATTGCTTGTAAAATCTAGCAACTAACTTTTACATCATAGCCCATGTAATAGCAGCATTTCATCAAAAGCACTGCTGTGCAGCACATGCTATTACAACCCCTATATAGTCTACAAATCTTTGTCTTGTCAAGTAAAGCCTGCTTGTTTTAATGTAATTAATGTTGCAACACACTGAAGCATGTACACTTACTGCTAAATTACTAGCCTAGCTACTACCACTAGGGATGAGCTTCAAGTTTGAGTCAAACTCATGTTCGACTTGAACATTGCCTGTTCGCCCGTTCGCCGAACAGCGAACAATTTGGGGTGTTTGCGGCAAATTCGAAAACCCACGGAACACCCTGTAAAAGTCTATGGGAGAAATCTAAAGTGCTAATTTTAAAGGCTTATATGCCAGTTAAAAGTGTTTGGGGACCTAGGTCCTGCCCCAGGGGACATGTATCAATGCAAAGAAAAGTTTTAAAAACAGTCATTTTTTCGGAAGCAGTGATTTTAATAATGCTTAAAGTGAAACAATAAAAGTGAAATATTCCTTTAAATTTCGTACCTAGGGGGTGTGTATAGTATGCCTGTAAAGTAGCGCTTGTTTCCCGTGCTTGCAACTGTCCCTGCACAAAATGTCATTTCTGAAGGAAAAAAAAGTAATTTCTCTAGTCATCTTCCAGGACGGCACACCTGAGAGATGACTGGTCCACCTGACAGGAAACACAATCAACACATGAGGTTAAAAGGCCCCTCCCTTCCCCTGCACCTCAGTTCTTGATTGTGTTTCCCGGCAGCGAAACGTTTGTTATTTTTGTCAGACCTGAAGTCGGTAGCGGATGGTCTCCCCCCTGAGAGCTGGACGCCAAGGCCGGGGAGGGTTGCGGGTCCAGCCAGGGATCAGTCCCTTCTCAGGGGGGGTTCCCAATGACCGGTGGTATTCCCCGGTAAAGAGCCTCCCGGGCACAGGGGCGTTTCCCGGATCTCTTGTGGGTACATGCCTCCCCACCTACCTTCCACCCAGTCTAGGGTACTTGGGGGATGAAGGAACCGGAGGGTCTGCAGGAGTCCAGGCCGCTGGAGGAGGAAGGCTGTAATTTTTCTGACAGTGCAGCTCCATAGGGAATGCTGGAAACACTCCTAGGCAGGAGTGAGCATTCGTCGGGTGGAGCAAGATGGCGCCTCTTCTGGTTCCGGGTGACATCACTTCCGGTTTCCGATCCACGCCAAAATGGCGGATCCGGACACTAGAGACCAAAATGGGACTACCTCTGGCGGCGGGACTCCAGCAAAATGGCGCAGATCGGCGTCCTGGCCATAAAAATCCGGTGGAGCCAGGCGGAGGTCCCACAGGCCCCTCTCACTGCCTGGAGTCTCACAGCAGAGCTCCTAGGAAGTAGGAACCAGCTGAGACCAGGAATGGAGCGAGAGGAGGACACAGCAGTGGCTGCATCCCAGGAGGGGACCACGAGTGGTGAGTCTTTCCTCTATTATTCACAAGGGGTTGGTTAAGAGAGGTCTTACCCACACCCCTTGGGGGGGAAGAAGAAAGTACAGCTTGCTAAAAAACTAGTGCTGTCTTGTCTTTTTGTCTCCTTAGAACCCAGTGGTTCTGCTCAAGGGGCCCACAAGGTTAAAAGCAAAAGTACCCCTCCCCCTAGAACAAAAAGGTGTGGGAATTGCAATGAAAAGCTCCCACTTGATCACGCAAAGCCTTTTTGTTACAGGTGCATACATAAATTGTCGGGTAAGGAAACCTCACAGGTGTTGAGGGACTTCCTTACAGTACAGGCAGAGATGCTGACTACGTTACAATCCCTTAAGACAGTAATTGCATCTAAGGAAGAGCATAGCACTAGTGGCAGAGAGGTTCTGTCCTCTAGAGAAGGTACTTCATCTCAGGGGGACACATCTGACAGAGGTCAGAGAACCCCACAGGGGCCAACCTCTTCCATTACTTCAGGAGTAGATGAGCTTGAGGACCCAGAGGAGTCAGAAGAGGACTCATTAAAGGAGGGGGAAGGTTCAGACCCTGAAAGCCAGGACAGTGACAGTCCTAAACTTAGGCATCTCTTTCCCGTGGAGGACATGGGACAGTTGCTTAAGGCAATTTATGCCTCTGAAGATATCCCAGAACCTCCAGTACAGACAACAGCCCGGGATAAGTTGTATAAGGGCTTAGGAAAACCTCAGTCCAGAGTATTCCCAGTACACCAAACCCTTAAGGAGGTAATTCTGAGGGAGTGGAAGGACCCGGAAAGGAAGGTCCTTAAGCTAAAAACCTGGAAGAGAAGGTTCCCTTTTGGGGAGGAAGAAGAAGAGAAGTTTTTCAAGACCCCCAAATTAGATGCAGCCCTTTCTCAGGTCTCTAAGAAATCCGATTTGTCCTTTGAGGACTCGGGTAGCATTAAGGACCAAATGGATAGGAAGGCTGAAACGCTTCTGCGCAGAGCATGGGATGCCAATGCGGCAGCCATGGCTCCTGCACTAGCATCTGCCTGCGTAGCCAGGAATGTGAATGCCTGGCTAGGTAGGCTCTCTGGCCATGTTTCTAGAGGGGACAATTCCGAAGAGGTTATGGACTCTCTAGAAATAATTAACAAAGCAGTAGCATATTTGGCTGATGCGACAGTGGAGGTGGTCAGAACCTCAGCCAAGTCAGCGGCCCTCCTGAACTCCGCAAGAAGGGCGGTCTGGGTTAAGTCATGGCAGGGGGACCCTATGTCCAGATCACAGCTCTGCGGGTTACCTTTTGAAGGTTCCCAGCTTTTTGGCCCTGGTCTGGATCAGGTCCTATCGCGATCTGCAGAGAAGGGGAAAAAGTTCCCGTTTAAGGCCAAGAGAGAAAAAGGCAAAAAGTTTTTTCGTGCCCCTCCTAATCAGGGCCAGTTCAGGGCCAAGAAAGACACCAATAGAAGATGGGGGAAGGGAAAGGGCGGACAGAAGGGTGGCCTGCTCTTCTCCGGACCCAAGGACGCCAGCAGGCAGCCAAAGTGACGCCAGCATCAGGGTAGGGGGGAGACTTTCTCGATTTGTCCCTCAATGGCGAAGGATCTCCAAAAGCCCCTATATCCTGCATATCCTGACAGAAGGATATCATCTGGAACTTTCCTCTCCTCCCCCTCAAAATTTTACTCTGACCCATCTCCCCAAAGAACCTTTGAGAGCAGCAGGGTTGATGGACAATTTGCAGGGATTGGCGGACCAGGAGGTTATCGTTCCCGTTCCACCCGAAGAGCTCTACCAGGGATTTTACTCCCACGTGTTTGTGGTCCAGAAGCCATCAGGAAAATTTCGCCTGATATTAAATCTCAGGAAGCTGAACAGGTTTCTGATACACAAGAGCTTTCAGATGGAAAGCATTTATACTGTGAGAAAACATCTATTGAAGGATGCCTTTATGGCCACAGTGGATCTGAGGGACGCGTATCTCCACGTGGTTATTGCCCCGGAACACCAATCCCTGCTGAGGTTTGCAGTCCTGACAAGCAAGGGTATACAACACTGGCAATACCGAGCACTTCCCTTTGGCTTAGCTGCAAGCCCAAGAGTGTTCATAAAGATATTGGCAGAGGTTGTAGCTTACCTGCATTTACAGGGGGTATCTCTGATACCCTATTTAGACGACCTCCTGATCTATGGACAGTCTTTAGAGCAAGTGACAGCAGACGTAAAGACGGTGATCTGCACCTTGGAGAACTTGGGTTGGATAGTAAACAGGGAAAAATCGTCCCTAGTGCCATACCAGATAAAAACTTTCCTAGGATACTCTGTGGACGCAGGGGCTCAGAAGCTTTTTCTCCCAGAGGAAAAAAGGTTAAAGGTAATATCAGCAGTTTCCTCTCTATTGGAACCCAGGGACTGCTCTCGCAGACAGGTCATGAGGGTCCTTGGCCTAATGACTGCCTGTATTCCGGCGGTTCCCTGGGCTCAGCTCCATTCCAGGGAGCTACAGTTTTTCCTTCTATCCTCCTGGGACAAGAAGACAGAGTCTCTGGATGGGAAGGTGGCCATTCCAGCAAGGGTAAGGGCCTCCCTAGATTGGTGGCTGGGTCAGGACAGACTCACGTTGGGTCGTCTCTGGACCCAGTGGAACCCTATAAAAATTACCACAGATGCAAGCGCCTGGGGTTGGGGTGCTCACTTGGGGGACCTCCAAGCGCAGGGATCCTGGAACCAGATCCAAGCAAGGGCCTCCTCCAATTACAGGGAGCTTCTTGCGGTGGGTCAGGCTCTGAAGGCCTTCGAAAGCAGAGTTCAGGGACTAGACGTCCAAGTCCTCTCGGACAATGTGACAGCAGTTTCCTATCTAAACCGACAAGGGGGTACAAGATCCAGAAGGCTACTAAGTCTAGCCCTGGAGATTCTGAGTTGGGCAGAAGGGGTCCTTCAATCCATATCGGCGGTCCACATAAGAGGGACCACCAATGTGGTAACGGATTTCCTGAGCCGACAGCCCATTCACCAAGGGGAATGGGAACTAAACCAGAGAGTATTCCTCCAGATAAGTCAAGAGTTCGGGGTTCCGGAAATAGACCTTTTTGCCCACAGAGGGAACAGAAAGGTGGAGCGTTTTCTCCCTCTCACCAGAGAGGGAGGTTCAGAGGGAATAGATGCTCTAGCTCAGAATTGGGACTGTCAACTAGCATATGCTTTCCCTCCACTAGCTTTGATTCCTCGGGTTCTACAGAGGCTGGCCAACTCGGAGTGCAAGCTGATTCTGATAGCCCCTTGGTGGCCCAAGAAGACTTGGTTTGCTACTCTGAAGAAATGGTCGGTGGCCCCTCCTTTTCCTCTCCCAACCAGGCAGGATCTTCTTCTGCAGGGGCCAGTCGTCCACCCCAACCCAGGATTCTTCAGGTTGACGGCATGGTTCTTGAGAGGGAGATTCTCAGAGGCAAAGGATGCTCCGATAAAGTGATTGAGACCCTCCTAGGTAGTCGAAAACCAGTCACTAGGAGGATATATTCAAAGGTTTGGAATACTTTTTCTCACTGGTGTCAAGATAGAGAAGTGTCTAGTCCTTCGGTACCAGTGATACTAGAATTTTTACAGGCGGGGGTGGACAAAGGAATTGCCACAAATACCCTGAAGGTACAGATAGCTGCTCTATCCGTATTTTTGGACCAGAGGCTCACGTTAGAGCCTCTGATTAGGAGGTTCCTAGTAGCTAGGGAGAGGTTAACCCCCATAAAGGTTAAAAGATTCCCCCCTTGGAATCTAACATTGGTCTTGGAAGCGTTGACGAAAGCGCCTTTCGAACCAGCTCAGGAGATCTCCATTAAATTTTTGACGCTTAAGTTAGCCTTTTTACTGGCCATCACAACAGCCAGAAGAGTAAGTGACCTGCAGGCCTTGTCAAGTAAAGAGCCTTTTCTGTTGATTCTGGAAGATAGAGTGGTGCTGAAGCAAGACCCACTTTTTCTTCCCAAAGTCGCATCACAGTTTCATAGGTCGCAGGAGATCATTTTGCCTTCCTTTTGTGAAAACCCAAAGAACAAAGGAGAGGAAAAATTTCAATTTTTAGATGTCAGGAGATGTTTGCTGACATACTTGGACAGAGTGAAGGACTTCAGGAAGTCGACTCACCTTTTAGTTTTATTTAGCGGCCCTAGGAAGGGAGGGCAGGCTTCTAAATCTACAGTGGCTAGGTGGATTAGGCAGACCATAGGTATGGCTTATGAGCAGTCAGGTTCCCCAGTACCAGGTAACATTAAAGCTCATTCAACAAGATCTTTGGCGGCCTCTTGGGCAGAAAAAGCAGGGGCCTCAATCGAACAGATCTGCCGAGCAGCCACATGGGCGAAGCAGGACACCTTCTTAAAGCACTATAGAGTGGAACTGACGTTTGGAAGGAAGGTCTTACAAGCGTGGGTCCCACCCTAAGGTAGGCCTTGAACTTCTTGTCCATCCTCTCAGGTGTGCCGTCCTGGAAGATGACTAGAGAAAATTGACAGTTACTTACCGTTAACTGCTTTTCTAGGATATCTTCCAGGACGGCAGGCCTACTTCCCACCCCTGGTTTGATGTAAGTACTACGGGTAGAGTTCCCTCTGGCACCCGGATAACCTATTACTTTGGTAGAACTGAGGTGCAGGGGAAGGGAGGGGCCTTTTAACCTCATGTGTTGATTGTGTTTCCTGTCAGGTGGACCAGTCATCTCTCAGGTGTGCCGTCCTGGAAGATATCCTAGAAAAGCAGTTAACGGTAAGTAACTGTCAATTTTAAAGGCACTCGCGGCTATAATGAATTGTCGGCTCCCGGCAATACAGAGAAAAGTAATTGAAAGTCATTGATAAAAAAAAAAAAAAATGCGTGGGCGTCCCCCCAAATTCAATTACCAGGCCCTTCAGGTATGGTATGGATATTAAGGGGAACCTTGCGTCAAATTAAAAAAAAATTATGTGGGGTTCCCCCCAAATATCCATACTAGACCCTTCAGGTCTGGTATGGATTTTAAGGGGAACTCCGCGCAAAATAAAACAAAAATTGGCGTGGAGTTCCCCCCAAAAATCCATAACAGACCCTTTTTCCGAGCACGCAACCTAGCAGGCCGCAGGAAAAGAGGGGGGACGAGAGAACGCCCCCCTCCTGAACTGTACCAGGCCACATGCCCTCAACATGGGGAGGATGCTTTGGGGGTTTGTGACCCCTCAAAGCACCATGTCCCCATGTTGATGGGGACAAGGGCCTCATCCCCACAACCCTTGCCCTGTGGTTGTGGGGGTCTGCGGGCGGGGGCTTATCGGAATCTGGAAGACCCCTTTAACAAAGGGGACCCCCAGATCCCGCCCCCTATGTGAATTGGTAAGGGGTACATTGTACCCCTACCATATCACAAAGAATGTGTAAAAAATTGTAAAAAAAAACACACAGAAGCCGTTGGGATAAGTCCTTTATTAAAAATAAGAAAATAAAAATAAAAAAAAGATTCCAGCGGTGGTAATCCACTCTCGGTCTCCACTCCAACGCTTTCGGTATCCTGCGATGGGTGATCTCCTCTCCGGGGTCCAGCGATGGACGATCTCTCCTCTCCAGGTCCAGGCTCCAACGATGAAATGTCCAGCGCAGCGAGGAACAGCAAGCATCCTGTCTCCACCGGAGACACCCCGGGAATCCCGGCAGCCTGACAGGTCTCTTATGTAGCTGAGGATGGGGCCACCCGACATGTGACCCCGTCACCCTCTGACGCAAGGGGAAACCCGGCTTCCCCAGTTATGTGCTTTTGACCCCGCCCCCCTCTGATGCAACGGAAACCTACGTTACATCAGAAGGGGGTGGGGTCACCTGCACGTCACTGGGGAAGCCCGGGTTTCCCCTTGCATGAGAGGGGGAAGGGGTCACGTGACGGGTGGCCCCGTCCTCAGCTACATAAGAGACCTGTCAGGCTGCCGGGATTCCTGGGGTGTCTCTGGTGGAGACAGGATGCTTGCTGTTCCTCACTGCGCTGGACATCATCGTCGGAGCCTGGACCTGGAGAGGAGAGATCATCCATCACTGGACCCCGGAGAGGAGATCCCCCATCGCAGGATACCGACCGCGAGTGGAGACTGAGAGTGGATTACCACCGCTGGAATCTTTTTTTTTTTTATAAAGGACTTATTCCAACGGTGTCTGTGTGTTTTTTTTTTTTTTTTTTTACACTTTCTTTGTGAAATGGTACCAATTCACATAGACTGGGATCTGGGGTCCCCTTTGTTAAAGGGGTCTTCCAGATTCCGATAAGCCCCCCGCCCGCAGACCCCCACAACCACCGGGCACAGACCCCCAAAGCATCCTCCCCATGTTAAGGGCATATGGCCTGGTATGGTTCAGGAGGGGGGGCACTCTCTCATCCCCTCCTCTTTCCTGCGGCCTGCCAGGTTGCGTGCTCGGATAAAGGGTCTGGTATGGATATTTGGGGGGAACCCCACGTCATTTTTTTAAAAATTTGATGCAGGGTTCCCCTTAATATCCATACCAGACCTGAAGGGCCTGGTAATTTAATTTGGGGGGGACCCCCACACATTTTTTTTTTTATCAATGACTTTCAATTACCTTTCTCTGTATTCAATTCATTATAGCCGCAAGTGCTTTTAAATGACTTTTTTTCCTTCAGAAATTACACTTTGTGCAGGGACAGTTCTAAGCACGGGAAACAAGCGCCACTTTACAGGCATACTATACACACCCCCAGGTATGAAATTTAAAGGAATATTTCACTTTTATTGTTTCACTTTAAGCATTATTAAAATTACTGCTCCCGCAAAAACTGACGTTTTTAAAACTTTTTTTTTGCATTGAAACATGTCCCCTGGGGCAGGACCCGGGTCCCCAAACACTTTTTATGACAATAACTTGCATACAAGCGTTTAAAATTAGCACTTTTGATTTTTCATGTTCGAGTCCTATAGACTTTAACGGTGTTCGGATGTTTGAACAAATTTATTGCCTGTTCTCATGTTCTGATGCAAACCGAACTGGGGGGTGTTCGGCTCATCCCTAACTACCACACAAATTCTTGGCTAAAATAAAAATCAGGAGCAAAAATGATCAGTTCTAGGGGGACAACTTAATGCTATGCTATTTTTGAAAGGGGAAGGATAAAACCTCCCATCATGTTTTACCGACAACTGGAGCTCCATTAGGGAGATTTCCCCTCACTTCTTGTCATGGTGATAAATTTAGCCCGAACATACTCTTTAAACACTTGAGTACCCAGTATGGTTCTAAATACCAGGGCCACTTTAAAAACCCACAAGATGAAACTTACAACATATCATACAAGCATACAAAATGGAGTCAGATCATATTAATATTGGACATTTGGAGTTCTGCCTTAAATGATTTTTGTTCTTAGGTTCCCATCTGTTGTTTTTATACCATTCAGGAGAGGAAAGGATGGACTGGTCCCATGTCATGTTGACCATATTACTCCCAAAGTGATGGATGACTTCCATGGATGTAATTTGGTATATTTACCATACATTCCCATATTTGAATGTCAAAATACAAATTTTCTTTTACAATATTAGTTGGGAAATTCCCCATCCCTTGGCAATGGGCCCCAGATATAGTCTGATGTTGAGGTTTCCCTATTTAAACTAAATGTCTTATGTTTACATTTGTCACACAGCCTATATCAGCTCTGTGATCTGACATATGGTATTACTTTCAGTAAACCTGTTACAGACAAGCAGACCTGCTTATAATTGATGTCCTTTATTTCAAGGCTTTATTTAAGTGGCTCCAGTGGGTTCCTGCAAGGGTTCAGGCTGTAACTAGTGGCTTTCAGTGACAGACAATATTCAGCTCTTATGCCTTGTACACACGTTCCGATTATTGGATGATAAAAATCGCTTTCAGATAGATCGTTCGATAATCTGATCGTTAGTACACAGCTTTCGACAGCCGATTACGACAGTCCATCCAACAAAATCCGAAGGGACAAAGACAAAAACTTTGCTCGGACGAGCCCATCGTACGACAATTGTTTAGTCAGTACAATATGCGTCCGCTAAAAATCGATAGACAAACACCACGCATGATCGGAAACATGAAAATGATAATCATTTCAGATACGTAGCTAAGCACACCGTAAGGTTTTTCCAGAATCGTACGACAAAAATCTTACTTTTCGTACAGTACATTTTGCACTGTTGTATTCTATATTAGTTTTATACAACAAAATGTGAACGATACGTCGTATGATAATGGGAACGTGTGTACGAGGCATAAGACCCAGCGCTGAAACAACCAGATCCTGGGATTCTGAGGCTTTCATAGGAGTGCACTGTGGAAGTAAATGTGGACAGCTTCTTCATAGTGTTTTCATTGACAGTGTGGTGACATCTAGGGTGAAATCACTGCAGTTCCTGTCAGTGCAGAGGCTTGGCTAAATATACAGTATCTTGCAAATAAATCAATTCTAAAAAGAGCACTCATTGCCACATCCAAAAATTATGAGAATTACAACTAGAAAAGAGTCAAACTTTACTGGCATAATAAGGAGTTCAACAAAAAGTATATACAAATATACATTTTATTACATATTATATTAAAATAAAATCATTACCAAGATAGCTTTAGAAAAACAAACTCACTTAATATTTACTGTGCATATATGTAAGTACCGTATTTATTGGCGTATAACACGCACTTTTTTCCCCTTAAAATCAGGGGAAAATCGTCGGTGCGTGTTATACGCCGATACTCCGTCGAATTCCCCTGCTGAAACCGAGCGAGAGGAGCGAGCGGAGCCGAAGCCGAAGTACAATCGGCTTTACTCGGCTCCTCTCGCAGTCCCGCCCATCTCTGACTGCGCCGCTGACATAGAGAAAGCCGAGTGTACTTCGGCTAGTCTCGGCTCCTCTCGCAGTCCTGCCTGTGACTGTGAGCAGAGCCGAGTCTAGCCAAAGTACACTCGGCTTTCTCCGTCAGCGGTGCAGTCAGTGGAGATGGGCGGGACTGCGAGAGGAGCCGAGTCTAGCCGAAGTACACTCGGCCCCGCTCGCTCCTCTCCACAGAAATCGGCGCCAAATTTTAAAAAACGCCGGGACTGACACGATCGCAAAGGCACTGGGCAAGGCTGCAGATGGACAGATGGACACTGGGCAAGGCTGCAGATGGACAGATGGACACTGGGCACAGCTGCAGATGGACAGATGGACACTGGGCACAGCTGCAGATGGACAGATGGACACTGGGCAAGGCTGCAGATGGACAGATGGACACTGGGCACGGCTGCAGATGGACACTGGGCAAGGCTGCAGATGGACAGATGGACACTGGGCAAGGCTGCAGATGGACACTGGGCAAGGCTGCATGCTGCATTTAAATGTAAGTTTTTTTTTCCTTGAATTTCCCTCCTAAAGGTTTTTTTCCTTAAAATTCCCTCCTAAACTTGGGGTGCGTGTTATACGCCGGTGCGTGTTATACGCCGATAAATACGGTAGTTATCATGAAACACAGTATCATGCACTACATGGCTGAATTGCCAGATCTATATATAAAAGTTCCTTGTGGGTCAACGCATTTCTCTTTCAAGCTTCATCAGAGGTTATAATAACTGTATAAGCGATAAAACATAAAACATGATTACACCATGTACATGAATTAACACATTGTGGCTAGGATGAGACTCATGTAAGTGTCCCACCTCCATGCCTATGCACAGCCAATGCCATAGACAAACCTTCTTGTACAAGCATCAGGGATACCAAGAAGGACCAATCACATAGGGTAATGTGAGATAACAAACCCTTAAGAAGCAGACAGATACATATAGGGATATAGTATATAGGCATATACTAAATTCCACATATTATTGGGCACAATTTTTTTTTACTATTCACTACCCATAAAAAACAAGTGAATGATATGTGTAGCACGCAGACCCTTCTGCTCCATCCATTTTTGTCTGCAGTAAGGCACACCTGCTACTTGACCGTTGTCCAACTCCAGATATAGAGAGGCGAGCGGTGTTAGATTTTTGGGCCTTGCGGTGAGTTACCTCTCCAGAGTGGATCCCTGGTCTCCGTTGTCTAGACGAAAGTCCTGTTTTGTAATAAAGCCAATGTCCACACAGGTGTAAAACCTAAGCAGCAAGGTTTTATTATTTTCTTGAGGTAAAACTTGAAAGAGAGAGAGAGTAGAAACGACAAGTCCCTATGAGAGCAGTCCTAGCAGCCGGAGTAGAGCACGGATGTCAGAGATGATAAATCCCCTTTTAGGTAAGCCTCCAGGCCTCTCCCCGAGATAGCAGTGCCGTCGCTATCTCCGCTGAGACTGATCTTCCCCTGGAACTCCTTCCCTAAAGATGGGCCCCCTTCAACCGGGCAGCCTGGGATCCCTCTCCGAAGCGTAGGCCCTCAATAGGAGAGCTGGGCCTACTATACAGCAGCAGAGCCTCGGGCTAAAGGTGCCCGAGACCAATCACACGCATCCAGTGCCATGAGGGCCACTGGACCAGAGGTCCCCCCGAACTCCTTGGGGTCCCCCTGGAATCGCCCTGGAATCGCCTCACGCCTGCTCCTTTTGTACCCTCTCCCAGCATGCACAGCGGATAGACCATGCCCACTGCACGGCTGCCGAGAGAGGACACCCAATGGCGCTGCGATACCCCCTGTGGTTCAACCTGAGCCGAAGACGACAGCGCCATCTACAGGCAACAGGGAACTATACCACCAGGCAACACCGCACCCAGAGCAGAAGCAATTTAATATATAAACAGGTCTGAGCCAAACTATTAGCTCAGGCCACCCTTAAATTTTCACATATAGCGTTCCATAAATTGGGATGGGCGCTACATATGTATTCACCTTTGCTTCCAAATTAAAGCCCTATCTGTCCCAAAAAACAATGTGTAATGTGTTAGGCTAATAAAGAAAAATTTGCGCTAGGTGCAAATTATTAAAGTGCAATAAATGAATAAATCCCTAAAGGAAAACCTGCTGCTAAACACCAAAAAAAACCTGATATAACGTACAACAATATAAATATACAAAAAGGTGTAGCGCTGGATGAGCAAAACTGTGTATGGCTATACAGTGAAAAATATATAATATAAGAAAAAGTATCAAAAACATGAGTGAATACTACAAAGAAACAATTTAAAGTTCATGTGTGTCAGTGAAAAATATATGAAATCTTCTCCTCTATTTAAAGATGATAAGAGTTCTACAGAGTGCAGGTAACCGATGAAAATCATAGGCAAAATGCTCCAACACTTAGTAAAGATCCCGCCACCAAGGTGAAGAATGAAGGCTTACCAGACAGCCTGCGACAACCCTTCTCAGGGGGGTCAAAACAGGCTCAGTAGAGTGATGTTTTACTCCATGGAAGGCAGGATGATTCTGCAGGAACGCTTCATCCACAATGGGAGAGTCTCCAGAGACGTTGATTGAACACCTGGCATGGGAGCCCCTCCAATATAGAGGGGGTGGTAGAGGCTCCGGCAGAGGTCCAAGTTAAAGTTCAACCTCGAGGGGGGAGTACCGTAGGGCCAGATGGAGAGGGTAGGCCACGGATCTCTAGGCCACGGGGAGGCCAAATGTCCCCATTTAGGGAGGAGAGGGTGGGATGGGAGGGGGAGGGATAGGGGAGGGGAGGGGGGAGAGGGTAGGAGGGATCTCTGGGAAAACCACGAAAGATATTGCTCTGTTTGTTTGTGGGGGTTTTTGTTTTCATTTGAAAAATGACAAACATAAAAATTATCTCATATAATGTCCGTGGGTTAGGTGCCCCTATAAAAAGTGCAAATATAATCCGAGAAATGAGTTCCATGAAGGCTGAAGTGGTATTACTGCAGGAGACTCACTTTTTTCAGGGCTTAAACCGGAGAATTATCTCAAATGATTATCCTCTATGGTACTACGGGGACTCTCCGATAAGACGTGCTAAAGGAGTGGCCATTGGGTTTGCCAAGGGATCCCAATTCATATTGGAGGAGAGGAAAACAGACCCGGAAGGGCGCTACCTATTTTTAAGGGGCAAATTGAACGAAGAGGAGATCTCGCTGGCAAATGTTTATGGCCCAAATAAAAAATCAATTAAATTCTTAATGGGGGTTATGGATGATTTCATGGATTTCAAAAAAGGGGGGGCTATCATGGCAGGAGACTTTAACCTATGTCTAGATCCCAGGATGGACTGTACGTCGCATGTGCCGGAGACTGGAATAGCCCAGAGAAACAAACTAAAAAAGAGAATACAGCAACATCAACTAGTGGAGGTGTGGAGATCCCAACATCCAAAACAGAAAAATTTTACATTCTACTCTTCGGTACATGGGACGTACTCAAGATTAGATTTTTTTTTTGGTTGAACATAAGTTATTAGAATTAGTGGAAGATACAGATATAGGAATAACAACATTCTCTGACCATGCACCAATAATACTCCAACTGAAGATAAGAGAGTCCCCAAAGAGAAATAATATATGGAAACTAAATGAAGAACTTTTACAAGATAAAAAAATTGTCCAAAGAATAAAAAGCGAATTAGTACTATTTTTTAGAGAGAATGCCATAGAGGATATGTCCGAGGCAGTGATCTGGGAAGCCCATAAGGCCTACATTAGGGGTATCCTGATAGGGGAGGGGGCGGAAAAAAAGAAAAAAACTAAGGAGAAAAAAATTATATTAATAAAAGACATAGCAAATTTAGAACAGCTACACAAGAATACTAGGAAAAAAGAAACTATACTGATGCTGAATTCGAAAAGAGAAGAGTTGAGAGAAGTAATAGAGCAAGATACTAGAACAGTTTATAATCAAATCAAGAAAGAGAGATACCAACACGGGAATAAAGCCGGGAAATATCTAGCAAAATTACTAAAAAAGAAAAAATCTGTCAATTTCATAGAAAAAATACAAACAAGTTTGGGGGAATTAAGATATAAAACAACAGAAATAGCAAAACATTTCCAGGAATTTTATGGAAAACTTTATTCAATTAATGCAAGAGAGACAAAAGAAGAACTAAAACAAAAGAAGGAAAAAATAAAAGCCTTTCTAAACAAGATAAAATTAGAGAAAATCTCGGAAGATAAAATTAGTCTCTTAGAGGCCCCAATAACAGAGCAGGAAATAATAAAAATAATACAAGATCTACCCAATGGGAAAAGCCCAGGACCAGATGGCTTTACGATTCTTTATTATAAGAAATTCCTGGAAATTTTGACCCCGAAACTGTGTTCCTACTTGAATGGGGTAGGTAGGAAATGGGAGCTGAGGAAAGAAGCATTAGAAGCTATTATAACTATTATATTAAAAGAAGGTAAAGACAATACACTCTGTTCTAGTTACAGACCAATCTCTCTCCTGAACATAGATACCAAGATATTCTCCAAGATACTTGCTTCTAGGATGAAAACAATTATGACAGAAATGGTCCACAAAGATCAAGTTGGTTTCATCCCAGGAAGAGAGAGTAGGGATAACGGTATCAGAACCCTTTTGGCTATACAGCAAATAAAAGAGAGCGGGGCCCCAGGTCTACTCCTGTCAAAAGATGCCGAAAAGACTGGGGCTTCATGCAGAGTACCTTAAAGGCTATAGGTCTGGGACCCAGAATGATTTCTTGGATAAAATCGTTATATAATGCACCAACAGCAAGAATTAAAGTAAATGGGTTTGTCTCAACCCCTTTTGAGATGAAAAATGGCACTCGACAGGGGTGCCCATTGTCACCGCTGCTTTTCGTCCTTACCTTAGAGCCTTTGTTAAAAGGAATTAGAAAGAACGTGGACATAAGGGGGATAAAAGTAGGGGAAGAAGAGCATAAACTTGCAGCGTACGCCGACGACATTATATTCTATGTAACACAGCCCAGAATAACTCTACCTAACATAATGAAAGTTTTAAAAGACTATGGAAAAATTTCTAACTTTAAAATAAACCCGGCAAAATCAGAAATTCTGAGTCTTAATATCCCTAAAGCAGAAAGGATTACTTACCAAAAAGATTTCCCATTCCGATGGGGTGTAAAAGAACTGAAGTATCTCGGGGTTAAAATAACTACTACAATCGAGACGGTATATAAAGCCAATTATATTCCACTATTAAATGACATCAAAGCTGAACTGAGTAGAATAACTCCAGGACAATTATCCTGGAGTGGCAGAATAAATATTTACAAAATGGTAATTTTGCCTAAAATAATGTATAAATGGCAAATGTTGCCAATCCCAATACCACAAGCATTTTTTAATAAATTGCAGTCAATGTTTCTAAAATTTATATGGTGTGGGAGAAAACCACAAATTAAACTTGCACTTTTAATTAAGGAAAAGGCACAAGGAGGATTAGGGGCTCCTGATTTGAGAAATTATTATTTTGCAACAGTTTTATCACGAATAATAGAATGGGCTAAAAATAATTTAGAAAAAAGATGGGTGAATATAGAAGTCACTATAAGTAAAGCACCACTGGGAAAGGTGATTTGGATACCAGAGCAATATCGGGAACTCAGTACGGATATACACAAAATCACCAGAAATGCACTTAAAATTTGGGATAAAATTCACAGAAAAGAGAAATGGGAGTTCAATTCACCTTTAATGCCATTAACTAACACAAAATACTTTATACCGGGTGTCGAAAAATTATTTGGAAAATGGATTATGCAAGATAATTTACAACTGAAAGATGTAATGGAGAAAGATAAACTGCTAGGGTATCAGGAATTAAAAAACAAACGAGAATCACTGATGTTGGATGAATGGCGGTATGCTCAGTTAAAAAAAATTTTTGAAAAATTACCACGGCCAAATAGATCTATAGAAAGCTTACGGCCTTTAGAGAGATGGTGTGAGGCGAAGGTGAAGAAGGGAGTAATCTCTAAGATTTATAAAATATTAATCGATACAAAAAAGCTGGGTACACCGCCATTTATCAAGAAATGGGAGGAGGAGTTGGGTTCGCAGGTCAACGACCTGGAGATTAAGCAAATTATAGAGAGAGTACATGTTACATCAGTAAACCAAAATGAAAGGGAACTAAATTATAAATGTCTAGCTCGTTGGTACTTAACCCCTGACAAGGTACATAAATGCTCAAATGAAAGTTCAAAGTTCTGCTGGAGGGGGTGCAAGGAAATTGGGACTATGGCTCATATCTGGTGGAAGTGCCCTAAAATTAAAATTTACTGGGGAGAGATTAGAAAAACAATCAAAGACATAACCAAGATAGAAGTCCCCGATGAGCCTTGGGGTTGTATAATACACGGGATTCGAACCCCAACCAAACAGTATCTGAGAACTTTGCTTCCACAACTCCTAAATGCTGCAAAGTACCAAATAGCTACACATTGGCAAGAAATGGAACGACCTAGTTTGAAAGGTTGGTGCCACAAAATTGATGACATCTACAGACTGGAATATCTAAAGTCTAGCGAGGGGGAGGAAATGGTGCAGTTTGAAAAAAAATGGCGGGATTGGGTAATATTTAAACATACTATGGGATATGTAGAGTTGCTGGGTCTGTAATGGGCATACATGAGGGTGTGTACGTTTGTGAATATGCGTACGGGGTGGGTACATACGCGTGTATAGATTAGTGCGGGTATGTGTATATATGTGTATAGGTATATATATGTATGTGTATGTGTATATATATATATATATATATATATATATATATATATATATATATTTAGAGATATGGGGGCATATAGACATGAATGTAAATGCACACGGACATAGATAGATAGATAGATAGAGATAGATATAAATATAAATATATATAAGCTTTATAAAACAAATCCGATTAAGAAATTACATAGATTTTATATGAGAAAGAGGTATGACTAAGAGAAGGAAATTAAAAGGTTAAAGAGGGAGCAATAGAACGGTGGGAAACCAAAGGGGGGAGATCCGGGGAGGGGGGTGAGGGGGGAGGGGTAGGGGGTATTGTTTATTATCTCTTTGTGAAATATTAAGTCTTTGTACATTTGGATTTTATGTTATGAGATATGAAAACTTAATAAAGATTATATAAAAAAAAAAAAAAAAGATTGAACACCTGGCCAGAACTGGGAGTAGACACACTCTTTGCAGATCAGAGTGGATGTTCCTCAGTAAGTAGGATAAAATCCAAAAGAGAAAGAAAAACTTTCCATAGTGTAGCGTTCATTCATAAAAAAAGGGGTTTATTTTCACAAAGTATGCGATACAGAACCTCAAAGTAACAAGTCCTGAGATATTAAAATGCTGGTTAAAAAACTCCTTGCAAGGAATAAAAAGCTCCGTATTCTGTCAATCAAACGACCGTTCGCGCGTGCGCAATGCATGCACGTGTCGCCCTACGTCGTTTAGTCAAATCTGACGTCATCAGGGGCACGCCCACGCAAGCGCGCACACGCTATTTATAGCCAAAGGGCCCGCAAAGGGTTCTCTCATTGGTTAGGCCTCAGATTGACAGACGGAGCAGATAGAGTGGACCTGTGCATTGAATTCTCAATGCAGAGGTCTATACATAGATAACAATCACATCCTGACACCCGGTGGTACCTCGGGATTTGCACCTATTTGAATCTATTCCACACAACGCCATCTTGTGGGTCATGATGTAACTGTTTACAAAAAGAGGGATTTGTAAAGTCCCAATTATAACAGATTAATATACATTACACATACATATATACATACACATACATATACATATACATATATATATACATATATACATATAAAATCAATAAAAAACTCTCTATTACATATACTAATTGTTCAAAATTCAGAAATGTTATCCATAAACTAAAGCCCAGATCGAAAATACACAAAAGGTAGGAAAGTGAAAAATGGATAAAGATTATTGGAAGGGACATCAAAATAATAAATCACCCATTATTAATGAAGCAATTTATGTCCCATTCCACATTAAGGCCTCCCGGTGTGTGACAGCCTAATTTATGTATCCAGCTGGTTTCAGATCTGGATATGCTTCTTCTACCATTTCCACCTCTCCAATGGGGCACATATTTTTCCAGACCAATAAAGATAGTACCTTTTGGGTTTCTATTGTGTGCAAGATCATAATGTTGTGACACATTATGTTTGTCAAAACCATTTTTTATGTTGGTAATGTGCTCCCCCAATCTTATACTGAGTTTCCTAATAGTCCGTCCGACATATTCCAACCCGCATGGGCACCGCAAGAGGTACACCACACATTTAGTAGTGCAGGTTATAAGGGACCTAATGGGATATGTCACTCCTGTTCCAGATGAAGTGAAATCAGTAATTCTTCTACCCTGGAGAGCATTGACCCTACAAACTTTACATCTCCTACAGGGATAGAATCCCTTCAGATCCCCAAAAAAAGTCGGACGAGTTGGGGGATCAGGTACGTTTGGTGCTATTGAATGTCTGAGGTTGGAAGCACCCCTGAAGAGCACTCTTGGGCTGTTGGACAACAGAGGCCCCAACACTCGGTCATTCTTTAACACCGACCAAAGTTTTTTAATGATTCTTTTAATGGCCCAGTGTTGGCTTGAATATGTGTTCAGAAAGGCTAGGCCAAAATCCTCCCTGTTTTCCACCTCTGGGGGTCTGTCACACAGAAGAGTCTGTCTATCTCTGAGACCAACCTCAGCAATGATAGAATCCAGTTTAGCAATATCATAACCTTTGACTATGAATCTAGATCTAAGGATTTGTGCCTCCTTATGATATTGCTCCAAATCGGTACAGTTGCGCTTTAAGCGCAAAAACTGACCCTTTGGAACCGCCGACAGTCAGGAACTATGATGACAAGAGTCCAGTGGTATATAACCGTTCCTGTCCGTCGGTTTAAAAAAGGTGGACGTGACAATCCTATTGTCCTCTATTGAAATATTGAGATCCAGAAAATGAATCTGAATGGGACTAATCTCATAACTAAGAATAATTCCCCTGTCATTACTATTTAAGAAAGACAGATAGGAATTGACTGATTCAGTGTCACCATCCCAGACAAAAAGGATGTCATCAATAAATCTTTTCCAAAAAATAAGATTAGGTGACCTATCACAAAGTACCACGTCCTCTTCCCACTTTGCCATAAAGAGGTTGGCCATACTGGGGGCAAACTTGGCCCCCATGGCCACACCCCTAATCTGGAGATAGTGAGTACCACTATGCCAGAAATGATTATGCTTCAACCGCGAAGTCCAGCAGTTCCATCACGAAGTTGCACTGCGTGACAGAAATGCCGGAGTCGCGATAAAGAAAATGTTGCACCGCCTCATGACCTAGATTATGAGAAATAGCTGTATAGAGGGATGCGACATCTGCCGTAATGAGCAAGTAGGAGGCCTTCCACTCAATCTCACCAAGCAGGTTAATCACGTGCTTGGTGTCCTTGAGAAAGGACGGGGTGCCCATCACCAGTGGTTGCAAGTAATAATCAATATACTTGCCAATACGTGAAGTAATAGAGTCTATACCACTGATGATGGGCCTACCCGGAGGATTAATCAAAGTTTTGTGGATTTTAGGCAATATGTACATCACCGGCAATCTAGGCGCCAAGGGCACCAAATGTTCCCTTTCTTTTGGGTTTAAAATACCCATATCATGTCCCTTATAGGAAGCCCCTTGGTTAACACCCAAGCCAGATACCCCCTCATCGCTAGTGAGTGGAGCAAATCTGTTCCTAGTGCTTAAAGCATTACGGCTTCCATTATCAGCACGAGGGGATTGGTGCTCATCCAGCGCTACACCTTTTTGTATATTATATTACCAACAAGGAAGAGGTAGGGGTAGTAGAAGGAACCCTTCCCCTTATCCCAATCATCATTCCCCTCCACCTTGGCGTCACCGGGATGCATATCCAATCAACAGAACTATGGAAACCACCAATCCCCTCGTGCTGATAATGGAAGCCGTAATGCTTTAAGCACTAGGAACAGATTTGCTCCACTCACTAGCGATGAGGGGGTATCTGGCTTGGGTGTTAACCAAGGAGCTTCCTGTTCCTCCCAAAGTCAACAACCGGAGGGTCGCTCAGGTTGGGATTTTCGGCAGGCCGTCAGGAACAGGAACAAAAGAAATGGGGATGCAAGAGAGGGTGCAGAGGGGGGAGGAAACTTCACTCCAAAGAGAAGGAAATACTAGACTGTGCTGGGATTATCAATCTCAGCACAAAGGAACTATCCAAGAAGGAATTAATTACTTTGAATAAAGGGCTAAAGTTTGCCCCTCCACGGAACCTCAACAAGTTCCAAACTTTCATAGATATACAAAAATCTACCAGAAAGTTAAATATTAAACGATACATCATGAGCAACCCCACTAGGCAACCAGTCAGGGAGGCCTCTGTTGTTTTGCATTCAGGGATGTCAAACGCATCCCTCTTCAATCCCCCTATTCACCAGGCACCGAACTTGACTGTATTTCGAGATCTGGTGTTAGGGGATTTGAACAATCTAAATGTAAAACCGGTACGAATCCAACATGATCTCAAATTGGGTATGGAGTCCCTATGTAATAGAAGGGATGTGGTCGTGTGACCAGCTGATAAAGGGGGTGCCATTGTTGTTCTGGACAAGGACTCCTACTTTGAGGAGATGTCCAGGATAGTGATGGACCCTCTGACTTACTCAAGTTTACCCATGGATCCCACTATACAATATAAGAAGGAGTTGAGAGCTCTAGTTGATAAGGGACATGATATGGGTATTTTAAACCCAAAAGAAAGGGAACATTTGGTGCCCTTGGCGCCTAGATTGCCGGTGATGTACATATTGCCTAAAATCCACAAAACTTTGATTAATCCTCCGGGTAGGCCCATCATCAGTGGTATAGACTCTATTACTTCACGTATTGGCAAGTAGGGATGAGCTTCGTGTTCGAGTCGAACATACGTTCGACTCGAACATTGGCTGTTCGATCGTTCGACGAAGATCGAACGATTTGGGCCGTTCGCGCCAAATTCGAGTGACGCGAACGGCCCACAATGCACTACGCCATCGCAGTGTCATCCAGGCGCTGTGATTGGCCAAGCATGCACTGTGACCCCGCATGCTTGGCCAATCACAGCGCCGGCAGCGAGGAGAGCAATGATTGGCCACAGGCAGGATGCCTGTGGCCAATTATTGCTGAGGGTGTTTAGTACACGCCCCACACTATAAAAGGCCGCCAGCACGGCGGCCTAGTGTAGTGTGTTCCGGAGCAGGGATAGAGTAGCATAGGCAGGGACAGTGACTGTTATTTCTTTCTTGCTTAACCTGGATTCCTTTAGTTTAGGGAAAGAGAAGGATAGGTAGGGAGAGTGTCAGTGTGTTTTGTGCTTCTGCTATAGTGTGCTTAAAAAAAACATTTATTCTAGGGACAGAAAACTCTAGGTAGGGACAGTGTCAGTTTCTTTCACTCTGCAAGTCCTTGTTTCCAGGGACCTGTAAGGACAGTGAGTTAATTGTCCTTGTGCTATATTGTGCTTAAAAAAAACATTTATTCTAGGGACAGAAAACTCTAGGTAGGGACAGTGTCAGTTTCTTTCACTCTGCAAGTCCTTGTTTCCAGGGACCTGTAAGGACAGTGAGTTAATTGTCCTTGTGCTATATTGTGATTAAAAAAAACATTTATTCTAGGGACAGAAAACTCTAGGTAGGGACAGTGTCAGTTTCTTTCACTCTGCAAGTCCTTGTTTCCAGGGACCTGTAAGGACAGTGAGTTAATTTTCCTTGTGCTATATTGTGATTAAAAAAAACATTTTTTCTAGGGACAGAAAACTGTAGGTAGGGAGAGTGTTTTTTTTCTTTCACTCTGCAAGTCCTTGTTTCCAGGGACCTGTAAGGACAGTGAGTTAATTGTCCTTGTGCTATATTGTGCTTAAAAAAAACATTTATTCTAGGGACAGAAAACTCTAGGTAGGGACAGTGTCAGTTTCTTTCACTCTGCAAGTCCTTGTTTCCAGGGACCTGTAAGGACAGTGAGTTAATTGTCCTTGTGCTATATTGTGATTAAAAAAAACATTTATTCTAGGGACAGAAAACTCTAGGTAGGGACAGTGTCAGTTTCTTTCACTCTGCAAGTCCTTGTTTCCAGGGACCTGTAAGGACAGTGAGTTAATTTTCCTTGTGCTATATTGTGATTAAAAAAAACATTTTTTCTAGGGACAGAAAACTGTAGGTAGGGAGAGTGTTTTTTTTCTTTCACTCTGCAAGTCCTTGTTTCCAGGGACCTGTAAGGACAGTGAGTTAATTGTCCTTGTGCTATATTGTGCTTAAAAAAAACATTTATTCTAGGGACAGAAAACTCTAGGTAGGGACAGTGTCAGTTTCTTTCACTCTGCAAGTCCTTGTTTCCAGGGACCTGTAAGGACAGTGAGTTAATTGTCCTTGTGCTATATTGTGATTAAAAAAAACATTTATTCTAGGGACAGAAAACTCTAGGTAGGGACAGTGTCAGTTTCTTTCACTCTGCAAGTCCTTGTTTCCAGGGACCTGTAAGGACAGTGAGTTAATTTTCCTTGTGCTATATTGTGATTAAAAAAAACATTTTTTCTAGGGACAGAAAACTGTAGGTAGGGAGAGTGTTTTTTTTCTTTCACTCTGCAAGTCCTTGTTTCCAGGGACCTGTAAGGACAGTGAGTTAATTGTCCTTGTGCTATATTGTGCTTAAAAAAAACATTTATTCTAGGGACAGAAAACTCTAGGTAGGGACAGTGTCAGTTTCTTTCACTCTGCAAGTCCTTGTTTCCAGGGACCTGTAAGGACAGTGAGTTAATTTTCCTTGTGCTATATTGTGATTAAAAAAAACATTTATTCTAGGGACAGAAAACTCTAGGTAGGGACAGTGTCAGTTTCTTTCACTCTGCAAGTCCTTGTTTCCAGGGACCTGTAAGGACAGTGAGTTAATTTTCCTTGTGCTATATTGTGATTAAAAAAAACATTTATTCTAGGGACAGAAAACTCTAGGTAGGGACAGTGTCAGTTTCTTTCACTCTGCAAGTCCTTGTTTCCAGGGACCTGTAAGGACAGTGAGTTAATTTTCCTTGTGCTATATTGTGATTAAAAAAAACATTTATTCTAGGGACAGAAAACTCTAGGTAGGGACAGTGTCAGTTTCTTTCACTCTGCAAGTCCTTGTTTCCAGGGACCTGTAAGGACAGTGAGTTAATTTTCCTTGTGCTATATTGTGATTAAAAAAAACATTTTTTCTAGGGACAGAAAACTGTAGGTAGGGAGAGTGTTTTTTTTCTTTCACTCTGCAAGTCCTTGTTTCCAGGGACCTGTAAGGACAGTGAGTTAATTTTCCTTGTGCTATATTGTGATTAAAAAAAACATTTTTTCTAGGGACAGAAAACTCTAGGTAGGGAGAGTGTTTTTTTTCTTTCACTCTGCAAGTCCTTGTTTCCAGGGACCTGTAAGGACAGTGAGTTAATTGTCCTTGTGCTATATTGTGCTTAAAAAAAACATTTTTTCTAGGGACAGAAAACTCTAGGTAGGGAGAGTGTTTTTTTTTTTTCACTCTGCAAGTCCTTGTTTCCAGGGACCTGTAAGGACAGTGAGTTAATTGTCCTTGTGCTATATTGTGCTTAAAAAAAACATTTATTCTAGGGACAGAAAACTCTAGGTAGGGACAGTGTCAGTTTCTTTCACTCTGCAAGTCCTTGTTTCCAGGGACCTGTAAGGACAGTGAGTTAATTTTCCTTGTGCTATATTGTGATTAAAAAAAACATTTTTTCTAGGGACAGAAAACTGTAGGTAGGGAGAGTGTTTTTTTTCTTTCACTCTGCAAGTCCTTGTTTCCAGGGACCTGTAAGGACAGTGAGTTAATTGTCCTTGTGCTATATTGTGCTTAAAAAAAACATTTATTCTAGGGACAGAAAACTCTAGGTAGGGACAGTGTCAGTTTCTTTCACTCTGCAAGTCCTTGTTTCCAGGGACCTGTAAGGACAGTGAGTTAATTTTCCTTGTGCTATATTGTGATTAAAAAAAACATTTTTTCTAGGGACAGAAAACTGTAGGTAGGGAGAGTGTTTTTTTTCTTTCACTCTGCAAGTCCTTGTTTCCAGGGACCTGTAAGGACAGTGAGTTAATTTTCCTTGTGCTATATTGTGATTAAAAAAAACATTTTTTCTAGGGACAGAAAACTGTAGGTAGGGAGAGTGTTTTTTTTCTTTCACTCTGCAAGTCCTTGTTTCCAGGGACCTGTAAGGACAGTGAGTTAATTGTCCTTGTGCTATATTGTGCTTAAAAAAAACATTTTTTCTAGGGACAGAAAACTGTAGGTAGGGAGAGTGTTTTTTTTTTTTCACTCTGCAAGTCCTTGTTTCCAGGGACCTGTAAGGACAGTGAGTTAATTGTCCTTGTGCTATATTGTGCTTAAAAAAAACATTTATTCTAGGGACAGAAAACTCTAGGTAGGGACAGTGTCAGTTTCTTTCACTCTGCAAGTCCTTGTTTCCAGGGACCTGGAGAGACATTGAGTGAATTGTCCTTGTGCTATATTGTGATTAAAAAAAACATTTATTCTAGGGACAGAAAACTCTAGGTAGGGACAGTGTCAGTTTCTTTCACTGTGAAAGTCCTTGTTTCAAGGGACAGAGAAGGACACCTGAAGGTAGCCCTTATTGCTTTTTTCCCATCTCCCCGGAAGGCCATCTATTAGAATGTCTGGAAGGCAAACAAGGAGAGGCAGACAGTCAGGAGGCAATAAAAGAGGGCAAGCAGGCTCTGTGTCTGGGGGCAACAGTGCTGGTCGTGGACGCGGTGCATTGTCATCAGCACATGGCCATGGGACACGCTTGTCCTTCTTTTCGGCAGCTGGACATGTTGAGCCACATCATGCCGAAGACTTGGTAGAGTGGATGACCAAGCCCTCCTCCTCCTCCTCATCCTCTCTCACCCAGGCTCAGGGTACTGGAAAAGCAGCTGCCAAAGCGTCGTCTTCCCTGGTATCAATGTCAGACAAATCATCAGTCACTCCTTCCCTAGACCCACCATGTCCTCCTCCTGAGGAGTCCCCCGAACTGTTTCAGCACAGTGTTGGGTACATGCTCCAGGAGGATGCCCAGCGTTTCGAAGGGTCTGATGATGAAACCCAGCTAGAGGAAGGCAGTAGCGTGAGAGCAGACAGAGGGGATGCTCAAGAAGGACACCAATCTGGCAGTCATGTTCCAGCAGCTGCAGCATACTGCCAGATTGGCTCCAGTGATGAGGAGGGAGGGGATGATGAGGTCAATGACTCCACGTGGGTGCCTAATAGGAGAGAGGAGGAGGAGGAGGATGAGGAGGAGGCACATCTCCAACGAGGCAGGATGCCCTTTGGTGGCCAGCGTAAGGGCAGTACACCGACGGAATCACACCGCAGAGCTCCGCCTGTGCAGGGCGCTGCCTCTGCCCGTCATTCAAAAAGTTCTTTGGTGTGGGCCTTTTTTGAGGCTAGTGCATCAGATCGCACAGCTGCTGTTTGCAACATATGTCTCAAGCGTATATCGCGTGGCCAAAACATCAGCCGCTTGGGTACCACATGCCTGACCAGACATATGTTGACCTGCCATGCAGCTCGTTGGCAAGCCTACCTCAAAGACCCACACCAAAGAACCAAGCGGACCTCTCCTTGCACCGCATCAGCTGGGATCTCCAACCCCACTATAACTTCAGTCCTCTCTGAAACATGCACTGAGAGGAATGAAGGTGTAGAATTAGGTGTGTCACAGCCAAGTACTTGCGCCCACTCTGCTAGCAGTACACCGACGTCCGATTCTAGCAGGCAAATTTCCCTGCCCCAGCTGCTGGACCGTCGAAAGAAGTTCACTCCCAGCCATCCACATGCCCAGCGGTTGAATGCTAGCTTGGCTAAATTGCTAGCGCTTCAACTGCTGCCTTTTCAGTTGGTAGACTCGGCCCCCTTCCGTGAGTTTGTGCAATGTGCGGTTCCTCAGTGGCAGGTTCCCAAACGCCACTTTTTCTCACGGAAGGCTATTCCGGCTCTCTACCGGCATGTGGAAGGCAATGTCTTGGCCTCGCTGGACAGGGCGGTCAGTGGTAAGGTGCATATTACCGCTGACTCATGGTCCAGCAGGCATGGACAGGGACGTTACCTTTCTTTCACGGCCCATTGGGTCACTCTTTTGGCAGCTGGGAAGGATTCAGGACAAGGTGCAGTAGTGTTGGAGGTTGTCCCACCGCCACGCCTCCAAAATGCTACTACTGGTTGTGACACACCTCTCTCCTCCACCCCCTCCTCTTCTTCTTCCTCCATGGCCTCTTCCTGTGGTTTGTCCTATGAACCAGCGGTGCTCCGTAGCCGTTCACGGGGCTACGCAAGTACGCAGGCAAAAAGATGCCATGCCGTGCTTGCGCTGGTGTGTTTGGGGGACAGAAGCCACACTGGGGCAGAGGTCCTGTCTGCTCTGCAGGGCCAGGCCGAGAGGTGGTTGACGCCACGCCAGCTTAAGCCAGGAATGGTGGTTTGCGACAATGGCACCAACCTCCTCTCCGCCCTCCGACAGGGACAACTGACCCATGTGCCCTGTGTGGCTCACGTCCTTAACCTGGTGGTGCAGCGCTTCTTGGGCAGGTACCCGGGCTTACAGGATGTCCTGAGGCAGGCCAGGAAAGTCTGTGTGCATTTCCGCAGATCTTATAATGCCAGTGCTCGCCTGGCTGAGCTGCAAAAGGAGTTGAACCTGCCCAAGAACCGCCTTATATGTGACATGCCCACCAGGTGGAACTCAACGTTGGCCATGCTGCAGCGGCTGCACACGCAGCAGAGGGCCATCAATGAGTACCTGTGCGACTACGGCACCAGGACAGGGTCAGGGGAGCTTGGTTTTTTTTCTCCACGCCAGTGGGGCATGATCAGGGATGCATGCACTGTCCTGGCACCATTTGAGGAGGCCACGAGGATGGTGAGCAGTGACAGTGCATGCATCAGTGACACTGTACCTCTTGTCCACCTGTTGGAGCACACGCTGCGTGGAATAATGGACAGGGCACTTGAGGCAGAACAGAGGCAGGAAGAGGAGGACTTCCTTGCCTCTCAAGGCCCCCTTTACCCAGACAGTGTTCCTTCTGTCCCACCCATCGCACAGGAAGAGGAGGAGGAGGAGGAGGAGGAGGAGGAGGAGGATTGTGTCAGCATGGAGGTGGAGGCTGGCACTCAGCATCATCAGCAGCAGTCTTTTAGGGATGATTTACAGTCCCAAGAAACCAGTGGACTTGTACGTGGCTGGGAGGAGGTGGCTGCGGATCATGTCGTCCTTAGTGACCCAGAGGACTCCGGAGCGAATGCCTCAGCAAACCTACGCTGCATGGCCTCCCTGATCCTGCAAAGTCTGCGGAAGGATCCTCGTATTCTTCGGATCAAGGAGAGGGACCATTACTGGCTGGCCACTCTCCTTGATCCACGGTACAAGGGTAAGGTTGCGGACCTTATGTTACCGTCGCAGAGGGAGCAGAGGATGAGACAACTCCGGGAGGCCTTGCAGAAAGGTCTGTGCAACGCGTTCCCAGAGACTGGGAGGTTGCAAACTCCTGGTCCTGGACAACGAGTTGCTGAGGCTTCGGCCAGTCAAAGAAGGAGCGGTGGGGAAGGTGGCCGTCTGACCGATGCGTTCAGACAATTCTTTAGTCCGCAGCCCCAAAGTATGATCGGTTCCAGCAACCATCGCCAGCGTCTGATAAACATGGTGCAGGAATATCTAGGGGCAAGGTCAGACTTGGACACCTTCCCCACCGAAAATCCTCTGGCTTACTGGGTCTTGAGGATGGATCACTGGCCAGAGCTTGCACAGTATGCAATTGAGCTACTGGCCTGTCCTGCATCCAGCGTTCTTTCGGAACGCACATTCAGTGCTGCTGGAGGATTTGTCACGGATCACAGGGTGCGCCTGTCCACCGACTCGGTTGATCGACTGACTTTCATCAAGATGAACCAGTCTTGGATCACCACCAGCTACCACACACCTGATGCTGATATAACAGACTAATTGATTTTAAAATGTCACATCCCTTCAAGACTGATGCTGATGCTGAGTGCCTGTGCTGTTATGTTGACTGGCTATCCTCCTCCTCCGAGTCCTCAATGATACGATTGATGATGATAGCTTGGAAGATCATTTTTGTTTATGGGTGCCGCCACCAGTGCCTAACGCCCAATTTTTCAGCCCCTGTTTAACAGGGGCGTGTAATTACAATTTTTGAAGCAATACTTTGCAACAGGGCTCATTGCTGTGCTCCAAGTACAGTATCTGTGAGGAGTTGCAGTGTTGTGCCACCAGTGCCTAAGGCCCAATTTTTCAGCCCCTGTTTAACAGGGGCGTGTCATTACAATTTTTGAAGCAATACTTTGCAACAGGGCTCATTGCTGTGCTCCAAGTACAGTATCTGTGAAGGGTTGCAGTGTTGTGCCACCAGTGCCTAAGGCCCAATTTTTCAGCCCCTGTTCAACAGGGGCATGTAATTACAATTCTTGATCTAATAATTCACAGCAGGGCCCATTGCTGCACCCACCAAGAGTAACTGTCAGGGCTTACAGTGTTGTGGCACCAGCACCACCATCAAAGGCCCAATTTTTACTACCACTGTTCAACAATTATATGTAATTAAAATTCCTGATATAATAGTTGACAGCAGGGCGTTCCAGCACCAACCAAGAGTAACTGTGAGTGCTTACAGTGTTGTGCCAACACCAACAACTAAGGGGCCTATTTCTGCAGAGTATATACGGCAGGTCCCTACTTTCAAACATCCAACTTACAAACGACTCCTACTTGCAAACGCAAGAAGACAACAGGAAGTGAGAGGAAATCTACCACTAGGAAGGAAAATTCTCTCCTGTAAGAATAAATATGGGAGAAAGGTGTCTCCTCTGTACTGATGCTTTATCAGCAATCCTTGTTTCAAGAAAAACACCACATTTCAAAAACAGTTGTCATTAGGACGGAAAGTGAGGTGAAATGTTCTGAACAGGGGCACAGACAGCAAAACAAATGTTACAGGGGTGATAACCCTTACCTATGTTTTCCAAAAAGTTTAAAAATAGATTTTTGGTCTGGAGCTACACTTCAACAATGTACCTGTTCAAAATTACAAACAGATTCTACATAAGAACAAACCTACAGTCCCTGTCTTGTATGCACCGCCTGTATACGGCTGTTCAGAGTATATAGGGCCTTTTTTATTTTATGTGCGGGGTTCCCCTTAATATCCATACAAGACCCAAAGGGGCTGGTAATGGGCTGGGGTAGGGGGGGGGTCATGGGGTAGCTATGCCATTTTTCTTAAAGATTTTCATCCATATTACCGGGACCAGACATTACATTAAAGCCGCAAGCAGTTTTAAATGGCTTTTTTTTCCTTTAGAAGTGTCATTTTGTGCAGGGACAGTTCTAAACACGGGAAACACGTGGCACTTCACAGGCATACTTTAGACACCCCCCAGGTACGATATTTAAAGGAATATTTGACTTTTTTTTTTTCACTTTATGCATCATTAAAATGACTGCTCCCGGAAAACGACCGTTTTTAAAACTTATTTTTGCATTGATACATGTCCCCTGGTGCAGAACCCGGGTTCCCAAACCCTTTTTAGGACAATAACATGCATAATAGTTTTTATAATTAGCACTTTAGAATTCGAACGTTCGCATCCATTGTATTTAATAGGGTTCTAATGTTCGTTCGAACTTTCGGTCCGTTCGCGGGTTCTGGTGCGAACCGAACCCGGGGGTGTTCGGCTCATCACTATTGGCAAGTATATTGATTATTACTTGCAACCACTGGTGATGGGCACCCCGTCCTTTCTCAAGGACACCAAGCACGTGATTAACCTGCTTGGTGAGATTGAGTGGAAGGCCTCCTACTTGCTCATTACGGCAGATGTCGCATCCCTCTATACAGCTATTTCTCATAATCTAGGTCATGAGGCGGTGCAACATTTTCTTTATCGCGACTCCGGCATTTCTGTCACGCAGTGCAACTTCGTGATGGAACTGCTGGACTTCGCGGTTGAAGCATAATCATTTCTGGCATAGTGGTACTCACTATCTCCAGATTAGGGGTGTGGCCATGGGGGCCAAGTTTGCCCCCAGTATGGCCAACCTCTTTATGGCAAAGTGGGAAGAGGACGTGGTACTTTGTGATAGGTCACCTAATCTTATTTTTTGGAAAAGATTTATTGATGACATCCTTTTTGTCTGGGATGGTGACACTGAATCAGTCAATTCCTATCTGTCTTTCTTAAATAGTAATGACAGGGGAATTATTCTTAGTTATGAGATTAGTCCCATTCAGATTCATTTTCTGGATCTCAATATTTCAATAGAGGACAATAGGATTGTCACGTCCACCTTTTTTAAACCGACGGACAGGAACGGTTATATACCACTGGACTCTTGTCATCATAGTTCCTGACTGTCGGCGGTTCCAAAGGGTCAGTTTTTGCGCTTAAAGCTATTAGCTAATAGATATTTGGAGCAATATCATAAGGAGGCACAAATCCTTAGATCTAGATTCATAGTCAAAGGTTATGATATTGCTAAACTGGATTCTATCATTGCTGAGGTTGGTCTCAGAGATAGACAGACTCTTCTGTGTGACAGACCCCCAGAGGTGGAAAACAGGGAGGATTTTGGCCTAGCCTTTCTGACCACATATTCAAGCCAACACTGGGCCATTAAAAGAATCATTAAAAAACTTTGGTCGGTGTTAAAGAATGACCGAGTGTTGGGGCCTCTGTTGTCCAACAGCCCAAGAGTGCTCTTCAGGGGTGCTTCCAACCTCAGACATTCAATAGCACCAAACGTACCTGATCCCCCAACTCGTCCGACTTTTTTTGGGGATCTGAAGGGATTCTATCCCTGTAGGAGATGTAAAGTTTGTAGGGTCAATGCTCTCCGGGGTAGAAGAATTACTGATTTCACTTCATCTGGAACAGGAGTGACATATCCCATTAGGTCCCTTATAACCTGCACTACTAAATGTGTGGTGTACCTCTTGCGGTGCCCATGCGGGTTGGAATATGTCGGACGGACTATTAGGAAACTCAGTATAAGATTGGGGGAGCATATTACCAACATAAAAAATGGTTTTGACAAACATAATGTGTCAAAACATTATGATCTTGTACACAATAGAAACCCAAAAGGTACTATCTTTATTGGCCTGGAAAAATATGTGCCCCATTGGAGAGGTGGAAATGGTAGAAGAAGCATATCCAGATCTGAAACCAGCTGGATACATAAATTAGGCTGTCACACACCGGGAGGCCTTAATGTGGAATGGGACATAAATTGCTTCATTAATAATGGGTGATTTATTATTTTGATGTCCCTTCCAATAATCTTTATCCATTTTTCACTTTCCTACCTTTTGTGTATTTTCGATCTGGGCTTTAGTTTATGGATAACATTTCTGAATTTTGAACAATTAGTATATGTAATAGAGTTTTTTTATTGATTTTATATGTATATATATATGTATATGTACCGTATTTATCGGCGTATAACACGCACTTTTTTCCCCTTAAAATCAGGGGAAAATCGTGGGTGCGTGTTATACGCCGATACTCCGTCGAATTCCCCTGCTGAAAACGAGCAAGAGGAGCGAGCGGAGCCGAAGCCGAAGTACAATCGGCTTTACTCGGCTCCTCTCGCAGTCCCGCCCATCTCTGACTGCGCCGCTGACATAGAGAAAGCCGAGTGTACTTCGGCTAGTCTCGGCTCCTCTCGCAGACCTGCCTGTGACTGTGAGCAGAGCCGAGTCTAGCCGAAGTACACTCGGCTTTCTCCGTCAGCGGCGCAGTGAGTGGAGATGGGCGGGACTGCGAGAGGAGCCGAGTCTAGCCGAAGTACACTCGGCCCCGCTCGCTCCTCTCCACAGAAATCGGCGCCAAATTTTAAAAAACGCCGGGACTGACACGATCGCAAAGGCACTGGGCAAGGCTGCAGATGGACAGATGGACACTGGGCAAGGCTGCAGATGGACAGATGGACACTGGGCACGGCTGCAGATGGACAGATGGACACTGGGCACGGCTGCAGATGGACAGATGGACACTGGGCAAGGCTGCAGATGGACAGATGGACACTGGGCACGGCTGCAGATGGACAGATGGACACTGGGCAAGGCTGCAGATGGACACTGGGCAAGGCTGCAGATGGACACTGGGCAAGGCTGCATGCTGCATTTAAATGTAAGTTTTTTTTCCTTGAATTTCCCTCCTAAAAGTTTTTTTCCTTAAAATTCCCTCCTAAACTTGGGGTGCGTGTTATACGCCGGTGCGTGTTATACGCCGATAAATACGGTATGTGGTAAGGCTGGCCGCAGGCCAGCCTGTATTTGTGGGAGGAGACTGAGAGGGCTACTTAAGCCTCCTCCGCTGTCGGGTCTGGGTTGCCGTCATTTCCGGGCTGCAGCCAGCCCCTCCTCCTGCCGTCATTTTTCGGGGACCGTGTCACTTCCGGTTACGGCTGATCGACCGATGGAGTCTCGTGGCGGTTCCTCTCCCGGTGCTAACGCCGGGTATCGGGGGGGGGGGCTGCCTGCCTGCCTGCTATCCCGGTCCTCACGCTGAGCAGCAGGGGTAGGGGGAGCCACTCACCGCCCGTTTCTCACGCCGCTCCATCTGGGGAGGGGGGGGGGCACTCACCGCCAGTTCACCTCCCTGGATCTCATGTCAGGCATGGAGGGGATGCCCGCATGCCTCCCAGTTCTCACGCCGGCTGCGGAGGGGCGCTCACCCGCCTGCTAACCTCCCGGGCATCCACCGCCTCAGTTTAGCCTGGGGGGGGCCTTTTTTAGTCCTCGGGCCCTGCTTAGCCAGCCGCTATGGATTGCACAGCACTCCCAGCAGTCCGCTGTCCCCCACCGTCAGGTGTTACCACCTTGCCACTTAGTATTCTTGGCATAAGTCAGTTTTTTCCATGCATGTCGGAAGAGTTTCTATGTTCAGCGCGGTGGCTTGGCGGCTGGTGTCCTTGCAGGGCCGCCCTCTTTCTCCCTGTCTTCATGGGGCTCTAGCTGACTCGTCCCAGGCTCATGTTGGCAGCATGGGGGTGGGAGGCTGTCCACCTGTCAATTCTCCCGGGGCTCGAAGTATCAAGAGGGAGGGGGGGCGTCCATGCTGGTGTCAGGAGGGGGGGGCGTCCATGCTGGTGTCAGGAGGGGGGGCGTCCATGCTGGTGTCAGGAGGGGGGGGGGGCGTCCATGCTGGTGTCAGGAGGGGGGCGTCCATGCTGGTGTCAGGAGGGGGGGCGTCCATGCTGGTGTCAGGAGGGGGGGGGCGTCCATGCTGGTGTCAGGAGGGGGGGGGCGTCCATGCTGGTGTCAGGAGGGGGGGCGTCCATGCTGGTGTCAGGAGGGGGGGGGGCGTCCATGCTGGTGTCAGGAGGGGGGGGCTGTCCATGCTGGTGTCAAGAGATGGGGGGCCATCCGTTTGGTGTCCGGCATTTCTGTCATTGCATTTCTACCCCGCCATTTCTGTCATTGCGTTTTTACCCCGGCATTTCTGTCATTGCGTTTCTACCCCGGCATTTCTGTCATTGCGTTTCTACCCCGGCATTTCGGTCATTGCGTTTCTACCCCGGCATTTCGGTCATTGCGTTTCTACCCCAGCATTTCGGTCATTGCGTTTCTACCCCAGCATTTCGGTCATTGCGTTTCTACCCCAGCATTTCTGTCATTGCATTTCTGTCTTTGCGTTTCTACCCCGGCATTTCTGTCATTGCGTTTCTCCCCCAGCATTTCTGTCATTGCGTTTTCTGCCCCAGCATGTCTGTCATTGCGTTTCTGCCCCAGCATTTCTGTCATTGCGTTTCTGCCCCAGCATTTCTGTCATTGCGTTTCTGCCCCGTCGTTTCTGTCATTTCGTTTCTGCCCCGTCATTTCTGTCATTTCGTTTCTGCCCCGTCATTTCTGTCATTGCGTTTCTGCCCCGTCATTTCTGTCATTGCGTTTCTGCCCCGTCATTTCTGTCATTGCGTTTCTGCCCCGTCATTTCTGTCATTGCGTTTCTGCCCCGTCATTTCTGTCATTGCGTTTCTGCCTCGGCATTTCTGTCTTTGCGTTTCTGCCATTGCGTTTCCTGCCTCAACGTTTCTGTCATTGTGTTTCTGCCCCAGCATTTCTGTCATTGCATTTCTGTCATTTAGTTTCTGCCCCAGCATTTCTGTCATTGCATTTCTGTCATTTCGTTTCTGCCCCAGCATTTCTGTCATTGCGTTTCTGCCCCAGCATTTCTGTCATTGCGTTTCTGCCCCAGCATTTCTGTCATTGCATTTCTGCCCCAGCATTTCTGTCATTGCGTTTCTGCCCCAGCATTTCTGTCATTGCGTTTCTGCCCCGGCATTGCTGTCATTGCGTTTCTGCCCCGGCATTGCTGTCATTGCGTTTCTGCCCCGGCATTTCTGTCATTGCGTTTCTGCCCCGGCATTTCTGTCATTGCGTTTCTGCCCCGGCATTTCTGTCATAGCGTTTCTGCCCCGGCGTTCCTGTCAGAGCGTTTCTGCCCCGGCGTTCCTGTCATAGCGTTTCTGTCATAGCGTTTTCTGCCCGGCGTTCCTGTCATAGCTTTTCTGCCCAAGTATTGCTGTCTGCGTTTTTGCCTCAGCATTTCTGCCCCGAGATTTCTGTCTACGTTTTCTGCCCCAGGATTTCTATCTGCGTTTTTCTGCCCCAGGATTTCTATCTGCGTTTTCTGCCCCAGGATTTCTGTCTGCTTTTTCTGCCCCAGGATTTCTGTCTGCGTTTTTCTGCCCAGGATTTCTGTCTGCGTTTTTTTTGCCCAGGATTTCTGTCTGCGTTTTTCTGCCCAGGATTTCTGTCTGCGTTTTTCTGCCCCAGGATTTCTGTCTGCATTTTCTGCCCCAGGATTTCTGTCTGCGTTTTCTGCCCCAGGTTTTCTGTCTGCGTTTTCTGCCCCAGGTTTTCTGTCTGCGTTTTCTGCCCCAGGTTTTCTGTCTGCGTTTTCTGCCCCAGGATTTCTGTCTGCGTTTTCTGCCCCAGGAGTTCTGTCATAGCGTCTCTGCCCCAGGATTTCTGTTGCTGCGTGTCCGTCGTAGCATTCTGCCCCAGTATTTCTGTCTCCGTGTCCAGTCTCAGCATTTCCATCATAGCGTATCTGCGATTCTGGCATTGCGTTTCTGCCTCAGCATTCCTGTCTTAACATTCTGCCTCCAGGATTTCCGTCTTTCCATTTCTGCCTCAGCGTTGCAGTCTCAGCGTTTCCATCTTCACATTTCTGCCTCAAACGTTTCCGTTTCAGCATTTCTGTCCTTGCATTTCTGCCCCTAGATTTCTGTCGTAGCATTTCCGCCTCAGCATTCAGTCTCAGCATTTCCGTTGCAACGTTTCAGTCTTAGCGTTCCAGAGGGGTGTTGTGGTCCAGTCACGGCATACTCCGGTAGCTGTTCTCTTCTTTGTTGGTTTCTATGTATCATGTTATCTTCGTCCATGTTTGTACCTGGGTTAGTTAGGGCACACATTTCCGGATCTGTCACGTCTACAGATCCATACGGGCTGAGGTTTCGTTTTTAATGATTGTTGACCACAATCTTCTCGCCCGTATACCATACGTCATACGATGCACGTTCATTCTTACACCTATACGATCACCCACCACGGTCCGTGGGTACACCAGCCCTGAGTGTTCAGTTAATTGCCTGTCTCTGCGCTACAGGTTACTCGGGCTCACTCGCCACTCACACAAGGTGGGGGGGGGGTCATCCGTCATCAGGTTCATGTACGCGCGGTGGTCTTGTCACTTCTGCATGTTCTCTTCTTAGGTAGGCTCGTTGTTGTTCTCATGTCTGGTTGTCTGTCATTTCTCTGGTTCGTGTTCTCAGGTTGGGCTGCGCTGGCATCTTCGCCTTCATCAAACATTGCTTGCACTCGCTTCCATCAGTCCTGCCCGTTTGCCAGGGCTAGTTGATTGGTGCGGATGTCATTCATCACTGGGTTCACCCTTGGGTAGGAAGCAGTCTTCATTTTACTAAATCGTCGTTCTGTTGCTGAGGCCCTGGTCACCACTTAGGGTTTCAGTCTTTCTCGGGGTATGTGCTGAGCCACGGCCCCTTGTCGGCCACAGGGGTGGGTTTGGGGTTCCGCTAGCGGCTCTGATCTTTTGTCCAGGCATGTCTGCATCATGCCATGAGACTTCTTGCCCGGGATGGAGTCTGACCTTCCTTTCTAGGTTCAGGATTCAGTCGCTTGTCAGGTCACAGGCGGTGGCACGATCCGTTTGAGTCAGGTGGGACCAGTGTTCTGTGTCTGGCATGTTTCTCCCATGCTTGACTATGCTCATTGCCGTAGCGCTTGGCCTTTTCCGCCTACTCCGGCAACCCATCCTCCAGGTATCCAGTCCTACAACTCCTGCCAGTTGTCAATTTTTGCCCTCTCCCTCTCTTCCCCATACCTAGTATGGGTAGGCCGGAGGCACATCGTTGATGTCCGGTTGGAGTATTACGATCTACTCGCCCATCGGTTGCAGAGGCTCCTCGGGCCAGCCTTCGCTTCCTTTCCCCCCACGTATCCTCTCATTTGCTAGCAGGTCATTCTCATGTTTGGATTGTGCCGGGCATCAGGCTTATTCCATTCTTGCACGGGACCGGGTTCAGATACTGTTGCCGTCCGGGTGCGTGCTACTTCTCTGTTCGTTACCTTCCCTTCTTCACCTACAGTTGTCTCTTTTTGCCCACTTTTCAGGCATACTGACCAGCTAGGCCAAGGCACACCTCAGGCCTTGGTGCATTAGGGTTATCACTGTCACACTCGAGGACTCGAAGACTCTGACGACAAGTGGTAAGGCTGGCCGCAGGCCAGCCTGTATTTGTGGGAGGAGACTGAGAGGGCTACTTAAGCCTCCTCCCCTGTCGGGTCTGGGTTGCCGTCATTTCCGGGCTCCCACCCACCCGTTCCCCCAGATTCATGCATACTCATTCTATTTTCCTTATTCTTATTCTTACATTCAGGGTATGCCCACTTTTCAGGCATACTGACCAGCTAGGCCAAGGCACACCTCAGGCCTTGGTGCATTAGGGTTATCACTGTCACACTCGAGGACTCGAAGACTCTGACGACAAATGTATGTGTATGTATATATGTATGTGTAATGTATATTAATCTGTTATAATTGGGACTTTACAAATCCCTCTTTTTGTAAACAGTTACATCATGACCCACAAGATGGCGTTGTGTGGAATAGATTCAAATAGGTGCAATATCCGGAGGTTCCACCGGGTGTCAGGATGTGATTGTTATCTATGTATAGACCTCTGCATTGAGAATTCAATGCACAGGTCCACTCTATCTGCTCCGTCTGTCAATCTGAGGCCTAACCAATGAGAGAACCCTTTGCGGGCCCTTTGGCTATAAATAGCGTGTGCGCGCTTGCGTGGGCGTGCCCCTGATGACGTCAGATTTGACGAAACGACGTAGGGCGACACGTGCATGCATTGCGCACACGAAAACGGTCGTTTGATTGACAGAATACGGAGCTTTTTATTCCTTGCAAGGAGTTTTTTAACCAGCATTTTAATATCTCAGGACTTGTTACTTTGAGGTTCTGTATCGCATACTTTGTGAAAATAAACCCCTTTTTTTATGGATGAACGCTACACTATGGAAAGTTTTTCTTTCTCTTTTGGATTTTATCCTACTTACTGAGGAACATCCACTCTGATCTGCAAAGAGTGTGTCTACTCCCAGTTCTGGCCAGGTGTTCAATCAACGTCTCTGGAGACTCTCCCACTGTGGATGAAGCGTTCCTGCAGAATCATCCTGCCTTCCATGGAGTAAAACATCACTCTACTGAGCCTGTTTTGACCCCCCTGAGAAGGGTGGTCGCAGGCTGTCTGGTAAGCCTTCATTCTTCACCTTGGTGGCGGGATCTTTACTAAGTGTTGGAGCATTTTGCCTATGATTTTCATCGGATACCTGCACTCTGTAGAACTCTTATCATCTTTAAATAGAGGAGAAGATTTCATATATTTTTCACTGACACACATGAACTTTAAATTGTTTATTTGTAGTATTCACTCATGTTTTTGATACTTTTTCTTATATTATATATTTTTCACTGTATAGCCATACACAGTTTTGCTCATCCAGCGCTACACCTTTTTGTATATTTAATGTGTTAGGCTAGGCTACAAAAGCTAAAGGATATAATGTGCTAAATTAAAACAATTAAAAAAATGTAACCAAAAGCTTGGGGTCAAAGGATTAGGGATAAAAAGTAATGGGGGCTCAAGTGTGGCTAAAATAAGTGTAAAAACCATCTCTGCCTCCTTCAGACCATCAAATGTGTTGACTTCTTGATCTTTTCTGTGTTTTTCTATGGATAAAATCATCATCAAATCAACAGTTCTACCCAGGATATACTCATAGAATAAAGTTACAATATTCTGACGATACGTCATTTATTGGAAGATTTCCCTCAACAAGCTACTCAACAAGCAGTTAACATAGCTACAAAGAGCCTTACTTGTAAACTCCTCAAACATATATATGAATTGGCACGGAGGATCAATATGATCGAACAGAAAATCAGTAATAGAATTTCCTGAGTTAATTAGATCTTCTGTCTCAATTAAATTAGGCTAATGTCAAATTTGAAGATGAAGAGAACTTACTGAGAAAATATATAGGCTGATTTAGGCTGGTTTCACACTGGGGCGGTGGGGGCGGTGGCGGTATAGCGCCACTATTTTTAGCGGCGCTATACCGTCGGGATTGTTGAGCTATTCAGCCGCTAGTGGTGCAGTTTTAACCCCCGCTAGCGGCCAATAAAGGGTTAATACCACCCGCAAACCGCGGCTACAGCCGCGGTTTGCGGGCGGTATTACCGCGGTATCCCATGCGGTATCCCTCTTACCGCTCCAAAGATGCGGCTAGCAGGACTTTTTTTACTGTCCTGCTAGCGCACCGCTCCAGTGTGAAAGCCCTCGGGGCTTTCACATTGGAGAGAAAGGAGCCGCTGTTTAGGCTCGGTTTGCAGGCGCTATTTTTAGCAAAATAGCGCCTGCAAACCGCCCCAGTGTGAAAGGGGCCTTACTAAGAAGGAGATGTTGTGTAAATATTTACTTCAGTTATCTAGCTATTTAAAATGCACCTGCACATGGTTGGGTATTCAAAGTGAACAGAAATGTTTTAAAACTGGATATTCACACCATTTTTGAGTGAAGATTTTCAACTGCTTTAGTAATTCAACCTCATCATCTACAGAACTATACGTGTCTTAATAATGCTATCAAATTATTAATAAATATCTGATAAAACCATTGTTTCTAAAAATAACAAAGCCCCCCCTGCCCCAAAGCACCCACCCCCTGAGGGCATGTGACCTGGTATGGTTCAGGAGGGGGGCATTTGCTCGCCCCCCTTCCTCATTTGCCAGGCTGCATGCTCGGATAAGGGTCTGGTATGGATTTTTGGGGGGACCCCACGTAATTTTTTTTTAATTTTGGCCTGGGCTTCCCCTTAAAATCCATACCAGACCAGAAGTGCCTGGTATGGACTAGGGCGGACCCTACGCCGTTTTTTTAAACATTTTTCTATTGCTGGGTATTGTTTTCTTTACATTCATCTGTCAGTGGGGAAGCCCACTGACAGATGATGACTCATGGTTGTTAAGAACGTGGGAGGCTGACTTCCCGGGCTGCTGCTTAACTACCAGCTATTTCGTCACACATAATTCGGATTGGTCAATTGTTTTTCAATCGATCCGAATTCTAATCGTTCTGAAAAGTTAGAATTCATTAGAAAATTTATAAATTAAACAAATTTTAATGACAATGAAATAAAATGTAACTAAAAATAAATGAAACCAAATTAATTTCAAAACCAAACGAAACAATTCCATAACGAAACAAAATGAGTAACATAACAAATCCATCCAAAAAATAAAAAACAAATTGCTGTTCTTCACATGTCTAATAATTTTACATGTTTAACTACTTCTCACACGGCCATTGCACATAAACGGCCGGTTGGGCACTTCCTCCTTCTGAGCGGTCGTTCCTGAACGTCCCTTAGAAGGAGCGGGATCGCTCAGCCGCGTGATCCTGATGTGCTTGTGTCACCTGGACATGGTGCATCTCGGATCGTCATGAGGGCTCTGTGATTGGCCCTCCTGATCACATGATGGCTTTCTCCAATCACAGCCATCATGTGATGTAAATAGAGAGCCGGTTGCTAGCAGATCTCTTCAGCCAGCCAGTGATCAGTGAGTATGAGCTGTTTTCTATAGCCTTTTACACACTGATCACCGGGCTAGTGTCCCCAAATCAGTGTCCCCAAAACAGTGTCACCACATAGTGTCCCCACCCAGTAAAAACACCTGTCCCACATGTATCTCAGTAAAATCATCTGTCTCAGTGATCATCTTTGCACATCTGTCTGTGATCACACAAACCAATTATCATACACTTTTCAGGATTTTTTTTTACCAAAGACATGTAGCAGAATACATTTTGGACTACATTTATGACAAAATTTGATTTTAATGGATTTCTTTTAAAACAGAAAGTAGAAAATATTGTTTGGTTATTTTCAAAATTTTCACTCTTTTTTTTCTTATGTCGCAAAAAATAAAAAGGGATGAATAAATACCCCACAAACAATATATATGTGCAAACTTTAGTGCACCAAATAAAGTCCAAAAATCATAAAATCCACAAAATCCTTCATGATAGAGGTGTCTCTAATCTATATTCATTTCATGTCCTATACACAACTGTTATGTGCTCACAGAACTCTCACCTTGAACCAGTTGATATCAAGCCTCAATATTATAGGAATATCACGCCTCCAGGCTCCAGATTACAGGATACAATGTAACACCACAGGTTCCTCTTGCTGGTGTGCCAACAACTTCCTATGACCCATGCAGCAGTGCCGATATCCGGGCTCCAAGACACCAGACTTCAGACTTCTACCATTTCTCTATAGGCTCCAGTGTTAATAGGAATCAATATAACAAAATGCCATCCATAGTGTAATTAATTCAAATAAAGGGATGATTTATTGCAGACAAATGGATTCTTACATCAAACAAGTATTAAAAAAGCATTGGAATAAAATTTTATGTTTTTTGGACTTTATTTGGTGCACTGTAGTTTGCACATATATAATTTATTACTGCGCAAGATTACTTTTTTATTATGTGTAGCGGGGTCCTCAATTTAGTGGGGTATACTTGGGGAGTAGTGTGACCCAAGTGTGTAATTATGTTAGGGTTCAGACCCCTTTTTCTTATTCGTGGAGGATTGGGTGGTGTAATATTGTCTTCGACCAGTAGGTGTCAGTGTACCTACTGGCTCGGGGTAGAATCACTACCGCAGTGCTACCCTTCTTTGTCCCTTCCTGGAGATGGTGCGGTCGGGGCGGGGAACCCGCCGTGGTATCGACGGGAGGAGATAAAGGGGGGAGACGCCCTCACCACGAGGTCTGTCTTCGGGGATCATCTCTTCACGCACCCAGGCACCTTAGGCCTGGGTGCGGGCGGTTCAAGGTTCCGGCCTAGGCACCCTAGGCCTGGCCGGGATGAAGATGGAGTCCATCCCAGGCACCTTCAGCCTGGGATGAGGTACTATTGAGGAGGCCTGGGACCCGGTGACTCCAACTGGGTCCCGCGAGGGTGGAGTTGCTCCAGGGCGCCCCTTGCGAGGGGACCCGCATCTGAGGTGAGGAGGCTGGGGAGGTCACTCGTTCGAAGACCCGGTGTAGTGTCAACCCGGTGACGGATGGGCCTTCAGTAACTCCCTTGGAGGACATCTTCCCCTGATAGAGGCCCGCAACGCAACGGAGGTATTCATGTCAAGACTCCTACAACCCTTGGTCATAGCATAGGGGGTGTAGGGACCCAGATCAGTAGTGTGCCTCGACCTGCTCATCCCACCGTATCATGCCATAGCATTGCCTTGTAACTGAAGATACGAAATAAATCCAACCGTTGGACTGTGATCGGTGTATGGACTCTGTTAATGGGAGCAAAGGGTGGTTTGGTGGTTTCTGCACAGCAGACTCGGTACATGCTCTGGACACACCGGCCCGAGGAAACATCAGGTATTGGCCTTCACCTCACCCGCAAGTAGTGGGGAGGACATGGGCCGTAGCGCACCTCACCCCTGTCGCGTGACATACCCCTAGGCTAAAGAGGACGGGGTGAGGGGGCCGCTACATATGTAAAATTTTTGTGTATTGTAAACACTATAGGTGTTGCAGTCAGTTTTAGTTATTGATTATCACGGATTCACAGATTTACTTATTAATTTCTTGTATTCACTCACTTGGTAGCGCAAAGGGCTTTCACATATAATGCTATAACAATCAAACAATCAAATAAATCTGTAGCTCTGTGTGGTACCATGTATATAATATTAAGATAAATACACCATGGTATAGATATACTTTATTGTCATTGTATACATACAATAAAAAAATTCCGGGTACTCTTTATAGCAGCAATAAAACACTTCTCAACAAAACCACACATACATACTCCTAGCACATGCCCACATATCTATTTAAATATATCAAAATATAAAATGTTATTTAAAAATAAATAAATACGTTTTTTAGAATTCCACATAAAATTCCTAAAACACTGTACCTTATGGGATTATGGACAATACAGCCCTAAGAAAAAAACTATACTTTAAGCGATTAGTGTGCATTTTAAGTGTCCTATATCTTTTCCCTGATGGCAGTGGGACAAACACACTGTAACCTGAGTGGGTTGGATCAATACTAATAGCTTTTGCCCGCTTTTTTAATCTGCTGGCATATGCTGTGTCCAAATTCGGTAGCTCTGTTCCTATGATCCACTGTGCTGTTTTCACCACACGAGACAGGCACTTCTTATCCTCCGCCCAGCAGCTGGCATACCACACTACAGCGCAGTGGAGAAGAATACTCTCAATGGTACACTGATAGAAATTGACCAGAAGCCTTAAGAGCCTGCTCCAGTCTCCGAAAGAAAAACAGTCTCTGCTGCGCTTTTTTCACTAGAAAAAAAAGTATTTTGAGACCATGACAACTCCCTTGTAATATACACTCCCAAAAATGTAATAGTGTCCACTCTTTCCACCTCCTCACCACCTATATAAACGGTCAATGATTGATCTTTCTTGATCTCCTGATCTCCTATAATCTACTATTATTTCTTTCGTTTTTGCAGTATTGAGTATTAAATCATTTTCTCTACACCACTCAACCAATTGTTGAATTTCCTGCCTATAAGCTGTCTCATCATCATCTTGTATGAGTCCCACTAAAGGGGTGTCATCAGCAAACTTCACTATAGTGTTAAATAGGGATGAGCCGAACACCCCCCTGTTCGGTTCGCACCAGAACCTGCGAACAGACCTAAAGTTATTAAATACAATGGACTCGAACGTTCAAAATCAAAAGTGCTAATTATAAAGGCTAATATGCAAGTTATTGTCCTAAAAAGGGTTTGGGGACCCGGGTCCTGCCCCAGGGGTTATATATCAATGCAAAAAAAAGTTTTAAAAACTGACGTTTTTTCGGGAACAGTGATTTTAATAATGCTTAAAGTGAAACAATAAAAGTGAAATATTCCTTTAAATGTCATACCTGGGGGGTGTGTATAGTATGCCTGTAAAGCAGTGCTTGTTTCCCTTGCTTAGAACTGTTCCTTCTCACGTTCCCCATCAGGTCTGCTCAGCCAGTGACATAGGTGTAAGGCTGAGCGGACCTGATGGGGAACGTGAGAAGGGGCGGGTCTATTCATTTTTTACACTGCGGAGGAAGTTCCCCATCAGGTCCGCTCAGCCAATGACGTAGGTGGGGTATAAGATATCGTACCTCAGACCCCGCCTACGTCATTGGCTGAGCGGACCTGATGGGGAACTTCCTCCGCTGTGTAGGTCTGCTCAGCCAATGACGTTTCGTGTGGAGTGGAGACCACAGCGCTGGACATCGGATCGCCGTGGGACACTGGATTACATCGCTGGAATGGGATTTTTACTTTTTTATTTTTAATAAAGGACTTTTCCAAGGTGTCTGTGTGTTTTGTTTTTTTTTACACTTTCTTCGTGAAATGGTAGGGGTACAATGTTCCCCATTACCAATTCACACAGGGGGGGCAGGATCTGGGGGTCCCCTTTGTTAAAGGGGTCTTCCAGATTCCGATAAGCCCCCTGCCCGCAGACCCCCACAACCACCGGGCAAGGGTTGTGGGGATGAGGCCCTTGTCCCCATCAACATGCGGACATCCTCCCCATGTTGAGGGCATGTGGCCTGGTACGGTTCTTTTCCTGCGGCCTGCCAGGTTGCACGCTCGGATAAGGTATGGATTTTTGGGGGAACTCCACGTAATTTTTTTTTAAAATTTGGGGTGAAGTTCCCCTTAAAATCCATACCAGACCTGAAGGGTCTAGTATGGATATTTGGGGGGAGCCCCACATCATTTTTTTTTTATTTGACGCAGGGTTCCCCTTAATATCCATACCAGACCAGAAGGGCCTGGTAATTGAATTTGGGGGGAACCCCCACATATTTTTTTTCTCTGTATTGCCGGGAGCCGACAATACATTATAGCTGCGTGGGAGTTTTAAATTACTTTTTTCCTTCATAAATTACACTTTGTGCAGGGACAGTTCTAAGCACGGGAAACAAGCGCTGCTTTACAGGCATACTATACACACCCCCCAGGTACGAAATTTAAAGGAATATTTCACTTTTATTGTTTCACTTTAAGCATTATTAAAATCACTGCTCCCGAAAAAACTGCAGTTTTTAAAACTTTTTTTTGCATTGATACATGTCCCCTGGGGCAGGACCCGGGTCCCCAAACACTTTTTATGACAATAACTTGTATATAAGCCTTTAAAATTAGCACTTTAGATTTCTCCCATAGACTTTTACAGGGTGTTCCGTGGCTTTCCAAATTTGCCGCGAACACCCCAAATTGTTTGCTGTTCGGCGAACGTGCGAACAGGCAATGTTCGAGTCGAACATGAGTTTGACTTGAACTTGAAGCTCATCCCTAGTGTTAAATGCATGTATGGGAGTACAGTTTTATGTAAACAATGTAAACAGGGCCGGACTTAACACACATCCCTGTGGTACCCCTGAATTCAAAATAATAGTGTTAGACATCTGATCTCCTATTCTCACCATTTGTGGCCTGTTTGTTAGAAAATCCATAATTTATGAGCGCAGCAATGGACATAGGCCCAAAGCTTTTAACTTTTTCACTAATTTGTCATAGTATTAAAAAAAATGCAGACATAATTTATGTAGATAAAGGTCACTATTGGGAATGTATCAAGGTGATTGGGACATGTAATATGAAGTAAATATAAATTCTGTATAAAAAGAAGAATGTAATGACAAAATAAAATTTCTCTGGATTCCACTGGTTTAGTAAAGTGAGCAGATTGTCATGGGAAATAAAATTCTTGCCTAGATTCTTTAGACATTAGCATCTCCCAACTGTAGAATTACATCTGCTTTTTTCAGAGAATATAATTACAAAAGTTGCCTGTGCTTGGTAATTTTTTTTTCAATTCTCTTTACCATCTTTTTATTTTTACAAGCACTGATATGAAAATAAGTGTATTAAAGAGGAGCAATAATGTGGTATGATGTGAAATCAATGATAATATGTAAGCAAGGGTGATCTTCAACAAGCTGCAGACTGCCTCTTTTCACCACTTCACACAAACTGAGGGGTGGATATAATATTGGTTGTAAGGTGTTTAAAAAGAAATGCACTTTTGTTGTAAAAAAACAAACAAACAAACAGCATGTTAGCGTGCTTCTTATAACTGGTTGATACTATAAGGTTGATTTGCTAATGGTAGAGGTAGGAAATGTTTAGTTAGAGTGCTTTCACACTCACAGCGCCCGGGCGTCGGCGGAAAAAGTGCCGCTATTCTTTGCGGTGCTTTACCATAGTTTTTGCGGCGCTTTTCGGCCGCTAGCGGGGCGCTTTTAACCCCTGCTAGTGGATAAAAAAGGGTTAAAAGCGCCCACAAAGCGCCACTACAGCGGCACTTTGCCAGCGGTTCAGCGGCACTGCCCATTGATTTCAATGGGCAGGGGCGCTTTAGGAGCCGTGTATTCACCGCTCCTAAAGCTCTGCAAAGAAGCTGCTTGCAGGACTTTTTTTTTATGCCCTGCCAGTGCAGCGCCCCAGTGTAAAAGCACTCAGGCTTTCACACTGGTATTGCAGCTGAGGCTTTTTTCAGGCGTTTTACAGGCGCTATTTTTAGCGCTAAAGCGCCTGAAAAATGTCTCCAGTGTGAAAGGGGTCTTAACTTAGTAAATAAAGCAAAAAATAAAAAGTATTACTGCAAAGGTGATAATAGCCTAAGTGAAATACAGCAGCTTGCAATATCACAACAGAACAAATTGTGCAAAAACATACATAATAAAAATTGCAGCTCTAAATAAATGAAGTTCAAAGTAAATCATTAAAAAATAGTCCATAGAGTGCTTGAACACTAAAGTGCATTGAGACAGATGAAATGAAAGTCCATTGAAGTAATAGCCAAAAAATGTGATTGTTTAGATGAATATCCACTTGGTGCACCTCCACCATGATAATAAATAGGGATGAGCCGAACACCCCCCTGTTCGGTTTGCACCAGGCAAAAAATTTGTACGAACAAGCGAACACCGGTAAAGTCTATGGGACACTAACATGAAAAATCAAAAGAGCTCATTTTAAAGGCTTATATGCAAGTTATTGTCATAAAAAGTGTTTGGGGACCCGGGTCCTGCCCCAAGGGACATGTATCAATGCAAAGAAAAGTTTTAAGACTGACGTTTTTTTCAGGAGCAGTGATTTTTTTTTTTTATAATCAAAATGTTTTATTTTATTATAAACTTCAACATTTCCATTCAGTATTGTACATTCTTATATTCCATCATTTACATAAATGACACAAATGAACATTACAGAAAAGAACTAGGTACAAAATTGTCTTATCAAAAGTTTATCAATTATACTACCCCCCCATTTCCCCCCCAAGAGAAGGAAAGAAAAAAAGAATAAAAGAGAAGAAAAAAAAAAAAAAAAGGACATGGAAAATAAAGTAATTCCTTCACCCTCACGGTGGAGTAAGTCTGCTCTGTCCCTACCCACTCCATTCCTTCTACTTGAGTCAGGGATTTTAATAATGCTTAACCACTTCAATACAGGACCTTTTCACCCCTTCCTACCCAGGCCAATTTTCAGCTTTCAGCGCTGTAAAATTTTGAATGACAATTGCGCGGTCATGCAACACTGTACCCAACTAAAGTTTTTATAATTTTTTCCCACAAATAGAGCTTTCTTTTGGTGGTATTTGATCACCTCTGTGTTCTTTGTTTTTTTTCTTACACTATAAACAAAAAAAGAGCGACAAGTTTGAAAAAACACAATATTTTTTACTTTTTGCTATAATAAATATCCCAATTTTTAAAAAATTTAATTACATTTTTTCCTCAGTTTAGGCCGATATGTAATCTTCTACATATTTTTGGTAAAAAAATAGCAATAAGCGTATATTGATTGGTTTGCGCAAAAGTTATAGCGCCTACAAAATAGGGGATAGATTTATGGCATTTTTATTATTATTATTTATTTACTAGTAATGGTGGCGATCTGCGATTTTTATTGGGACGGTGACATTGCGACAAACATATCGGACACTTTTGACACTATTCTGGGACCATTGACATTTACACAGTGACCAGTGCTATAAATATGCACTGATTATTGTATAAATGTCACTGGCAGGGAAGGAGTTAACACTAGGAGGCGATCAAGGGGTGATTCTAACTGTGGGGGGGACGAGACTGATCGGTGTTCCTATATACTAGGAACACACAATCTGTCTCCTCTCCCCTGACAGGACGTGAATCTGTGTGTTTACAACGCGATTGCGAGTGCCCGGCAGACATCGCGGCCACCGGGCATGCGCATTGGCTCCTCTGGGATGCGGCGGGCACGCGTGCCCCTGATACAACCGGGAAGCCGAGGACGTCATATGACGCCCGCTCAGGATGGGAGATCCCATCTGCCGACGTCCTATGACAATGGGCGGTATTGAAGTGGGGGGTGTGCCTGGGGGGTGTCCTTAGTATGCCTCTAAAGTAGCATATTTTTCCTGTGTTTATAACAATACCACACTAAAATTGATTTTCTAAAGGAAAAATAGTAATTTAAAACTGCTTGCAGCTCTAATGAATTGTCGGATCCCAGCAATATTGATAAAAATCATGAAAAAAAACGGCCCTTTGGGTCTGGTATGTATATTAAGGGGAACCCTGCGCCATTTTTTTTTTAAATGGCGTAGGGGTCCCCCCAAAATCCATACCAGATCCTTATCCCAGTACGCAACCTGGCAGGCCGCAAGAAAAGGGGGGGGGACGAGAGAAGGCCCCCCTCCTGAACTACCAGGCCACATGCCCTCAACATAAGGAGGGTGATTTGTGGTTCCCCCAAAGCACTTTGTCCCCATGTTGATGGGGACAAGGGCCTCATCCCCACAACCCTTGCCCGGTGGTTGTGGGGGTCTGCGGGTGGGGGGCTTATCGGAATCTGGAAGTCTTCTTTAACAAGGGGACCCCCGGATCCTGGCCCCCCTCCTATGTGAATGGGTATCGGGTACATTGTACCCCTACACATTCACCAAAAAAAGTGTAAACATGGTAAAAATGACAGTAGACAATTTGGGACAAGTCCTTTAATAAAAAATAAATAAAATAAAAAACTGTCCCGCAATGTCCATTTATCTTTGATCACAGCATCTGACGACCCGAGAAAAAAAAACTGTGACGTAAACAAATGACCCAGCCTTCCTCTGACATCACGTGGCATCAGAGGGGGTTACCTGTTTAAGTCACTGGGTGGCCCCGCTCTCAGCTATATAACAGCTGTCATCACGAAGAGGCTTCAGTCAGCAGGAGCCTCCCATGGAGGCAGAGTTGTTGCTTTTTTTTTTTTTTGGGCCGTCAGACGCTGTGATCGAAGATGATAGGACATTATGGGACAGTTTTTTTTTTTTATAAAGGACTTGTCCCAAGTTGTCTATTGTAATTTTTACAATTTTTTTGTGAATGTGTAAGGGTACAATGTTCTACCCTTTTAAGCCCCCCCCACCCGCAGACCCCCACAACCACCGGGCAAGGGTTGTAGGGATGAGGCCCTTGTCCCCATCAACATGGGATCTGACAATTCATTACAGCCGCCGGCAGTTTTAAATTACTTTTTTTCCTTTAGAAATGTAATTTTGCTGTATTATTGTTCTAAACATGGGAAAAATGCACTATTTTACAGGCATACTAAGGCTCGATATTTAAAGCAATATTTCAATTTTATTGTTTCACTTTAAAACCCCTTTCACACCAAGGGCGTATTGCAGGCGCTATAGCGTTAAAAATAGCGCCTGCAATCTGCCCTCAAACAGCTGCTCCATTGCCTCCAGTGTGAAAGCCAGAGGGCTTTCACACTGGAGTGTTGCGCTAGCTAGTCCTGCTAGCCGCATCTTTGGAGCAGTGAAGGAGCAGTGTGTTTACTGCTCCTCCACCGTTCCTGCCCATTGAAATCAATGGGACAGCGTGGCTATACCGCCCGCAATGCGCTGCTTCAGCAGTGCATTGTGGGTGGTTTTAACCCTTTCTCGGCCACTAGCATGGGGTAAAACCGCCCTGCTAGCGGCCGAAATGCACCACAAATCCGCCCGTCAGCGGTGAAAATAGAGGCATTTCACCGCAGCAGACGCTATGGGCGGCTCAGTGTGAAAGGTGTCTAAGCATTATTAAAATCACTGCTCCTGAAAAAACGTCAGTTTTTAAAACTTTTTTTACATTGATACAAGTCCCCTGGGGCAGGACCCAGGTCCCCATGCCGTTTTTTATCTATATTTCCGTGACCTGACAATTCATTACAGCCACAAGCAGTTTTGAATTCTATTTTTTCCTTTAGAAATTTCATTTTGCTGTGGTATTGTTCTTAACATGAGAATGATGCGCTACTTTACAGACATACTAGTCCCACCAGGCACGATATTTAAAGGAATATTGAATTGTTATTGTTTAACTTTAAGCATTATTAAAATTACTGCTCCTGAAAAAACTGCAGTTTTTGCATTGATACATGTCCCCTGGGGCAGGACCCGGGTCCCCATACCCTTTTTATGGCAATAACTTGCATATAAGCCTTTAAAATAAGCACTTTTGGTTTTTCATGTTAGTGTCCCATAGACTTTAACGGTGTTCAACGGCTTTCGAATTTGCCGCAAACACTGCATAATGTTCTCTGTTCGGCCAACACCCGATGTTCGAGTTGAACTTACATTTGACTCGAACATCGGGCTCATCCCTAATAATAAACAGGATGTGAGCTTACAAGATCTCTAGACTCCACGTTCTAAGAGTCTAGACAAACATCTAAATAATGATCCAACACTCAAAGCGAATCCCTTAGTGGTTAGACCGGAAAGGAAGGTAACATGGCTGGCCAAACAAACCCCTATTCCTCAGACATGACCAATAAGGACTAAAAGTGAGGTCCAGTGAATCCAGTGAATAGTCAGCAGTTAAAATGGTTGTTCCCAGTATAAAAATGGCTTGTATACAAGCTCAATTGGCATGGTTAATTAGTCTAAGTCTGAATTAACTATGCTAATTGTACTTGTATACAAGTAGTTTGTATCCTGGGAACTACCATTTTAACCGCTAACTAATCACTGGATTGCTGTAAGTTTTTAGTAACCTTTTCTCAAAATAAAAGTTTTTACGGTTTTACACTTATTGGTCACGTCTGAGGAACACCAGGGGTTCGTTTGGCCATGTTACCTTCCTTTATGGACTAACCACTGAGGGATGCTCCTTGAGTGCTGGATCCTTATTTAAACGCTTGTCTAGATTCCTATGACGTGGAGCAGTGTTTCTCAACTCCAGTCCTCAAGGCGCCCCAACAGGTCATGTTTTCAGGTTTTCCATTTTTTTGCACAGGTGATTTGATCAGTTTTGCTGCCTTAGTAATTACCACAGCCGTTTCATCTGAGGGAAATCCTGAAAACATGACCTGTTGGGGCGCCTTGAGGACTGGAGTTGAGAAACACTGACGTGGAGTCTAGAGATCTGGTAAGCTCACATCCTGTTTATTATCACGGTGAAGGTGCACCAGTGGCTATTCATCTAAAAAATTGCATTTCTTTGGATATTACTCCAATAGTAAAACAAATACAGATGTGTCCCTTCAATCATGCACAAGTAATGGTTTTTTTCATCTCTGTTGCACATTATTGGGTATTGAAACTGAGCACAGCTTTAATTTATTCCCTAACTTAATAAATAAATATTCATATATGAACACATGTTGCAGAGTTAACTGTAGCAATACTACTTATCTAGAGAGCATATACGTTTTATAAAGGCTATTTTTTGTAAAAATAAAAACATGTTATACTTACAGTACCTGCTCTGTGCAATGGTATTGCACAGAGTGGCCCCAAACTTCCTCTTATGGGGTCCCCCCAGCACTCCAGGCTCCTCCTCTTCTCTGTGCGCCACCATAGGAAGCCGCTTCCTATGGTGGCACACCTGCGGGCTCACAGGAATGCATTAAGGTAAAAACTGTTCTGTTTTTAGAACCACTTTAAAGTTATAAGCAAGCCAATCAAAATTTTCACCACTGCCAATTTACGCAAATCAGACTCAAGATGCCATAAAATGTCTGGACTGCACGCTATCACATCCAGATATTTTAGGAAATTAAACACTTTTCACTATAGTTTACAAAGTATTTCACACCAAGAAGAGAACAGCAAACCACAACTCCAGTAAGTGGAGGGATATCAAAGGAGAAGAGCAAGCTATCTAAGACACCAACATGTTCACAAGTGAACCATACCAAACACAGCAGCATGCTAGGACTAGAGCAAGTTATTTAATGTATACACTACAGAAACAGAAGAATCCAACACTCAAGATTTTAGAAACCTAAAACAGTGAAAATTATACAAATGTGGTTGTGCATGGAAGATGTATGTTGTATTTTCTTTCTTTCTGATAAATTGATAAGGTATTGTAAATAGGGATCAAAGTGAAATGTCATAAAACTTGAGTTTACTATGAAAATAGCAGTTTAGCATTTATTACAATTTCAGTAAAATCTGCATTTAAATCTACAATGTAGATTAAATCTTATTGTTTTGTGTGTGTGTGTGTGTGTGTGATTATGATCATGATTAGGGATGAGCTTCGAGTTCGAGTCGAACCCATGTTCGACTCGAACATCACCTGTTCGGCTGTTCGCCGATTTTCGAACATTATGGGCCATTCGCGCCAAATTCGAGTGGCTCGTCATGGCCCATAATTCACTGCGGCATCGCAGTGCATTTCTGGCTGATGATTGGCCAAGCATGCACTATGACATGCATGCTTGGCCAATCACACCGCCGTAAGTACAGAGAGCCGTAATTGGCCAAAGCCAGGGTGGCTATGGCCAATCATGGCTCAGAGGAGTAGGTACACGCCCCACACTATATAAGGCCGCCGGCTTGGCAGCCTTGTGTAGTGTGTTGCGGCGTTGGTTAAAGGAAAGAGACAGAGAGAGAGACAGTTTAATTTGATTTGAGTTAGATAGAGCAGGCAGGCAAGTCAGTTAGCTGCAGTTACAGTGTGTAGAGGATATATATATGTATCCTAGGTGTTGTATATGTATTTACACACTGTATTCAGTTTAGCTAGATCCGTTCCTGTTATTCTCTAATCTCTATACTGACAGGCAGGCAGGTGATTGTGCTAGCTGCAGTGTTTCACTTAGTGTACTGTGTCCTTTGCACAGTGTGCACCAAAAGCTTACCTGAATACAATTGCTGGTGTTCTGATTCAAATACAGGCAGGGAGCTGCAGTATTTTGATTTAGTGTCCTTTGCACAGTGTGCACCAAAAGCTTACCTCAATACAATTGCTGGTGTTCTGATACAAATACAGGCAGGGAGCTGCAGTATTTTGCTTTAGTGTCCTTTGCACAGTGTGCACCAAAAGCTTACCTGAATATAATTGCTAGTGTTCTGATACAAATACAGGCAGGTAGCTGCAGTATTTTGCTTTAGTGTCCTTTGCACAGTGTGCACCAAAAGCTTACCTGAATACAATTGCTGGTGTTCTGACACAAATACAGGCAGGGAGCTGCAGTATTTTGCTTTAGTGTCATTTGCACAGTGTGCACCAAAAGCTTACCTGAATACAATTGCTGGTGTTCTGATACAAATACAGGCAGGGAGCTGCAGTATTTTGCTTTAGTGTCCTTTGCACAGTGTGCACCAAAAGCTTACCTCAATACAATTGCTAGTGTTCTGATACAAATACAGGCAGGGAGCTGCAATATTTTGCTTTAGTGTCCTTTGCACAGTGTGCACCAAAAGCTTACCTCAATACAATTGCTGGTGTTCTGATACAAATACAGGCAGGGCGCTGCAGTATTTTGCTTTAGTGTCCTTTGCACAGTGTGCACCAAAAGCTTACCTTAATACAATTGCTGGTGTTCTGATACAAATACAGGCAGGGAGATGCAATATTTTGCTTTAGTGTCCTTTGCACAGTGTGCACCAAAAGCTTATCTGAATACAATTGCTGGTGTTCTGATACAAATACAGGCAGGGAGCTGCAGTATTTTGCTTTAGTGTCCTTTGCACAGTGTGCACGAAAAGCTTACCTGAATACAATTGCTGGTGTTCTCATACTAATACCACAGGCAGGGAGTTCAAAATTACAAACAGATTATACGTAACAACAAACCTACAGTCTCTGTCTAGTTTGCACCGCCTGTATACTGCTGTTCAGAGTATATAGGGCCTGGGGGCCCCACGCCTTTCCTTTTTTTTTATTTGGGTGCGGAATTCCCCTTGATATCCATACAAGACCCAAAGGGGCTGTAGAAAAAGTTGAGTGAAGGGGGGGAAAACACTAACAATGCCACATCCGTATATTAGGGAAGATAGATTTTCTACTCAGGAGGAGTAAAAACAAAAATCGGACTTTGTAGGCAACACACAAATGGAATAGAAAAATGGCTTTATTGTTACATGAATGTTAGACAAAGATTAGTAACCATACAATGTATATATCAATAAGAGGTCCCATGAACGTCGACACGTTTTGCCGTGAGGCTTCGTCTGGACGGACACAATGGGAAGGTTTTTACACTTGGGACAAATCTCACTATCTCAGAAGAGGGTCCAAGACAGCAAAATGTTGCTCAAGAGTTGCCAATTCATATATAGAATATGATGGAAGCAGATACATGTGTGGTCTGCTAGCCAAAAAAACGAGAAAAGATGTATACTCCAATAGTAGAAAAGATACACATGTATCTGCTTCCATCATATTCTATATATGAATTGGCAACTCTTGAGCAACATTTTGCTGTCTTGGACCCTCTTCTGAGATAGTGAGATTTGTCCCAAGTGTAAAAACCTTCCCATTGTGTCCGTCCAGACGAAGCCTCACGGCAAAACGCGTCGACGTTCATGGGACCTCTTATTGATATATACATTGTATGGTTTCTAATCTTTCTCTAACATTCATGTAACAATAAAGCCATTTTTCTAATCCATTTGTGTGTTGCCTACAAAGTCCATTTTTGTTTTTACTCCTCCTGAGTAGAAAATCTATCTACCCAAAGGGGCTGGTAATGGGCTGGGGGGTTACCCATGCTGTTTTTCTCAATGATTTTCATCCATATTGCCGGGACCAGACATTACATTAAAGCCGCAAGCAGTTTTAAATGACTTTTTTTCCTTTAGAAATGTCATTTTGTGCAGGGACAGTTCTAAACACGGGAAACACGTGCCACTTCATAGGCATACTATAGACACCCCCCAGGTAAGATATTTAAAGGAATATTTCACTTTTTTTCTCACTTGCATCATTAAAATCACTGGTCCCGAAAAAACGGCCGTATTTAAAACTTCTTTTTGCATTGATACATGTCCCCTGGGGCAGGACCCGGGTCCCCAAACCCTTTTTAGGACAATAACTTGCATATTAGCCTTTAAAATTAGCACTTTTGATTTCGAACGTTCGAGTCCCATAGACTTTAATAGGGTTCTAAAGTTTGCGCAAACTTTCGGTCCGTTCACAGGTTCTGGTGCGAACCGACCGAAAGTTCGGCTCATCCCTAATCATGATCAGTGATCCTGTATGTTATTAATAATATACTCCAAAATAATATTAAAGCGGTTGTAAACCCAGACAACATATTTTTTTTTTAAATCACCTGCAAGAAAAAGCCATAATGAGCTAGTATGACTAGCATACTAGCTCAATATGAATCATTTACCTTAGATCGGGACCCCTGAAGCCATCCTCGTCCCCCGCTCCGGCCGCAGCCATCGCTCCTCAGATACCCGGAAGGTTACTTCCGGGTATCGCCGCTCCAGCCAATCACAGCGCATGCGCGCTGGAGCTTTCTATTCCGGCAGAGCCAGAATTCTGAATGGGATTAACCCTGTGAATGCACCGTTGTCTACGGCGCGCATGCGCCGTAGACATCGGTGCATGTCTTTTTTTGCAAATATCTCCTAAACCGTGTAGGTTTAGGAGATATTTCTTGCACCTACAGGTAAGCCTTAATCTAGGCTTACCTGTAGGTGTTTGTTTACAAAGTGGGTTTACAACCACTTTAAAGTGGAGGTCCGCCAAAGATAAAATATTAAAAGCCAGCAGCTACAGCAGCTGCTGACTTTTAATATTAGGACACTTACCTGTCCTGGAGTCCAGCGACGTCCGCAGCAGAGGATGAGCAATCGCTCATCAATCTGCTGCCCCCACCGCCATCTTCGGTGAGGGAACCAGGAAGTGAAGCCTTGTGGCTTCACTGCCCGGTTCCCTACCGCGCATGCGCGAGTCGCGCTGCGCCATTCTGACTGGTCCCTGTGTGTTCTGGGAGCCGAGTGTCTCCCAGAACACAACGGGTACTCTGCGGGAAGTGACATGCTTCCTGCAGATTTCCCGCAGAGAAGACTCCCGAAAGTAGGTGAAAATACCTGTCTTAGACAGGTATCTTCACCCCCCCCCCCTGAAAGGTATCAATTGTGACATCGGAGGGGGGGAGGGTTCCGATGAGCAGAAGTTCCACTTTAGGGTGGAGCTCCGCTTTAAGTGTTTTGTGTGTTTTTTGTGTTTTTTTTTGCATTTCTTTGTGTTTTATGTATCGTGATGATTTTTTTTAGACAATATGAGGAAAAAAATCAGTAGTACATAAAAAAATTAAAAACATTTTTACATTTTAGTTATTTTTGGTGAACATCACAAATATATGCTAAAAAACAACCAAGACACTAAATAACCAATAAACACACCACAACATCCTAAACATTATTCATACCTTACCTTTTGTCTAAAAAAACTCAAAAAAAGACCAACCACCTTGTTGTTATAAAGGAGGCTTCCAGATTCTATGTCTTTCCCACAAACTCCCACATCCTCTTGAGTAGGGATGAGCCGAACACCCCTCGGTTCGGTTTGCACCAGAACCTGCGAACAGAACTAAAGTTCGCGCAAACTTTAAACTATTAAATACAATGTACTCAAACGTTCAAAATCAAAAGTTCTAATTATCAAGGCTAATATGCAAGTTATTGTCCTAAAAAGTCCTGCCCCAGGGGACATGTATCAATGCAAAAAAAGGTTTTAAAAACGGCTGTTTTTTCGGGAGCAGTGATTTTAATAATGCTTAAAGTGAAACAATAAAAGTGAAATATTCCTTTAAATTTCGTACCTGGGGGGGGATGTATAGTATGCCTGTAAAGCAGCGCTTTTTTCCCGTGCTTAGAACTGTCCCTGCACAAAAGTGTAATTTCTGAAGGAAAAAAAGTCATTTAAAAGCACTCTGGGCTATTATGAATTGTCGGCTCCCGGCAATACAGAGAAAAGTCATTGATAAAAAATATCCATACCAGACCCTTCAGGCTTACCCCTATGATCTGACGGGTGACCCCCGCCCCCTCGTACGTCAAACCCCGCCTACGTCATTGGCTGAGCGGACCTGATGGGGAACGTGATTTATATTCCTCTGCAGTGTAATAAATTAATAGACCCGCCCCTTCTCACGTTCCCCATCAGGTCCGCTCAGCCAATGACATAGGGGTCACCTTCACTGAGTGTAATGCTGAGCGGACCTGATGGGGAACATGAGAAGGGGCGGGTTCTATTCATTTATTACACTGTGGAGGAATCAAATCACGTTCCCCATCAGGTCCGCTCAGCCAATGATGTAGGTGGGGTCTGACATACGAGGGGGCGGGGTCACCCGTCAGATCATAGGGGTAATAGATCATAGGGGTAAGCCCCGGCTGTCCCCGCTTGCCATTGGCTATTCCCCGGCAAGAGGGGAAAACTGGGGCTTACCCTATGATGTGACGGGTGACCCTGCCCCCTCATACGTCATGGGGGTTTTGTGTGGAGTGGAGACTGGAGGAGACTGCAGCGCTGGACATCGGATCACCGCGGGACACTGGATTACATCGCTGGAATGGGTTTTTTATTTTTTTATTTTTAATAAAGGACTTTTCCAACTGTGTCTGTGTGTTTTTTTACAATTTTTTACACTTTCTTTGTGAAATGGTAGGGGCACAATGTTACCAATTCACATAGGGAGGCCGGGATCTGGGGGTCTTTCAAATTCCGATAAGCCCTCCGCCCGCAGACCCCCACAACCACCGGGCAAGGGTTGTGGGGATGAGGCCCTTTTCCCCATCAACATGGGGACATGGTGCTTTGAGGGGTCAAGGAGGGCATGTGGACTGGTACGGTTCAGGAGGGGGGGCGCTCTCTCGTCCCCCCCTCTTTTCCTGCAGCCTGATAGGTTGCGTGCTCGGATAAAGGGTCTTTTTGGGGGGAAATCCACGCCATTTATTTTTTTAATTTGGTGTGGAGTTCCCCTTAAAATCCATATCAGACCTGAAGGGTCTGGTACGGATATTTGGGGGGAACCCCACGTCATTTTTTTTTTCAATTTGACGCAGGGTTCCCCTTAATATCCTTAATATCCATACCAGACCTGAAGGGCCTGGTAATTGAATTGGGGGGGACCCCCTTGCATTTTTTTTTATCAATTACTTTTCTCTGTATTCCCTGGAGCCGACAATTCATTATAGCCACAAGTGCTTTTAAATTACTTTTTTTCCATCAGAAATTACACTTTGTGCGGGGACAGTTCTAAGCACGGAAAACAAGCGCTGCTTTACAGGCATACTATACACCCCGCAGGTACGAAATCTAAAGGAATATTTCACTTTTATTGTTTCACTTTAAGCATTATTAAAATCATTGCTCCCAAAAAAACTCCAGTTTTTAAAACTTTTTTTGCATTGATACATGTCCCCTGGGCAGGACCCGGGTCCCCAAACACTTTTTATGACAATAACTTGCATATAAGCCTTAAAAATTAGCACTTTAGATTTCTCACATAGACTTTTACAGGGTGTTCCGTGGCTTTTTGATTTTGATGCGAACACCCCAAATTGTTCGCAGTTCGGCGAAAGGGCGAACAGGCAATGTTCGAGTCGAACATGAGTTTGACTTGAACTCGAAGCTCATCCCTACTCTTGAGGACAGAGGACAACATGTGTGGATGAGGCCCTCAAAATGGGGACAAGGAGCCTTGAAAGGAAAGGTGTCTTTATTTAATATTTCAATATATTATATTTTTGGAATGAGTAACAACTATGATTAACACCTGTACACATTTTGTAAAATGGTGTGGGTGTTTGCATATGGTTCAAACCAGTCCCTTATCCAGGCATGAAGTCTGGGTTCTCAGGAAAGGGAGGGAACTGAGCATGCACTCTCATTCTCCTGAACCATACCAGGTCACACGTCTTTAAAAATTAAGCGCGGCAAAGCAAAGCACCTTCTCCCATTCTCCATATGTTGAGGGGACAAAGGTCTCATCCCCACATTTTTTAGAAAAAAAGGGCCCCAAGATATCCACCTCCCCCTTAGGGAATGAGTATGGGGTACATTAGTACTCACACATGCAAAAAAGGCCATACTGAAGCCAACCTCAAAGTAATGACCAGAGGGTGCCTTACCCCTGCTAAACTTTCCCACAGGTATCCCTTTGCAAACCCTCACTGCTTCAGAGGATGTAATATTGTATGCTCTATGGCCCACATCTGGTGGGAATGTCCCAGAACTAGGCCCTTCTGGAAAATTATGTTCAACCTGATCCAAAAAGTGACAGATCCCCAGGTCCCAAGAACACCTGACATAGCCCTCCTCAACACTACAATCCCCAGGGCCCACAAACCTTGCCGCAATGATCCATTTCATTTTACTAGGCACCAAGCTTACGATAGCCAAGGCTTGGAAACAGCCCAGGGTCTCCTTTATGGCTGCCAAACGTAAATTATCATGGATTATGTCTCAAGAGAAGTTGACCAGCATATTGCTGGACTCAAAAGTACAGTTCAAATCTACCTGGGAACCCTGGGCCCATCATATGGTTATTACACTCATCCCTGGAGTACAAACATAACGAACACGCTTCTTTACTCCACACGAAGCGGATATCCTGTTGATTAGCTTCTTTCCCCTCTCCCCTCTTTTTCTTTCTTTTCTCTATCCCCATCCTTCTTTCTCCCCTGTGTATTGTGGCCCCATACTACAATTGACATGACTGTATAAGACTAAGTACCTCCAGGTCCTTGGTTCACAGGGCCCTCTCCTCGGGGCATAGAGGCTAGGCACCTATTTCATTCTACTTTCACTCGTTTTCATAGTCTACCTTTGGCGACAGCCTCAATCTGGATCCTTGGGACTGGTTTGCTGGGCACAGTGTGTTCCCCTTAGGGGTGCCGGGTGAGCCTCCCAGAACCCCAGGTTCAGGTTTCCTAGAAATAGTGGTTGAATACGGGTAATTTAGTTTTGCCTCAGACAGTGGCGGCTGGTGCTCAAAATTTTTGGGGGGCGCAAACAAACTGAAAAAAAATAAAAAATCAATTGCCGCCACTGTGCCTATTAAACGCAGCCACTGTGCCCAAACGCCACCAGTTTGCCCCCTCAAATACAGCCAGTTTGTTTCCATATACAGCCAGTTTGTCCCCATATATAGCCAGTTTGTCCCCATATATAGCCAGTGTGCCCCCATATACAGCCAGTGTGTCCCCATATACAACTAGTTTGTCCCCATATATAGCCAGTTTTTCCCCATATATAGCCAGTGTGCCCCCATATATATAGCCAGTGTGCCCCCATATACAGCCAGTGTGCCCCCATATACAGCCAGTTTGTCCCCCATATACAGCCAGTTCCCCCCATATACAGCCAGTTTGTCCCCCATATACAGCCAGTGTGCCCCCATATACAGCCAGTTCCCCCCAAATGCAGCCAGTTTGTCCCCCATATACAGTCAGTTCCCCGCCAAATGCAGCAAGTTTGTCCCCCATAATACAGCTAGTGTGTCCCCATATTCAGCCAGTTTGTCCCCCATATACAGCCAGTTCCCCCCAAATGCAGCCAGTGTCCCCCCAAATGCAGCCAGTTTGTCCCCCATAATACAGCCAGTTCCCCCCAAATGCAGCCAGTGTGCGCCCATATACAGCCAGTGTGCCCCCATATACAGCCAGTTCCCCCAAATGCAGCCAGTTTGTCCCCCATATACAGTCAGTTCCCCCCCAAATGCAGCCTGTCCCCCCCCAGCCCTGCACTTACCTTCCTCGGTCCGCGCCGTCCTCGATATGTTCTCCCGCCCTCGATGTCGCTTCAGCCAATCAGGTCACCGGTAACCAGATCCGGTGAACCTGATTGGCTGAAACCTCCACAGTCTTCTCCAAGGAACGCACCCCCGTGCGTACCTGGGAGGAGTTTTTGGAAGCCGAATACAGCGTGAGAGCTGTATTCGGAAAGCCTATCAGAGCCGCTGGCTCTGATAGACACTTCCAAGCCACACCCACCGCCGGCCGCCGCTCTAATTCATATGGCCGGCGCTCACCAGGAGGACGGCCATCTGAATAGTGGGCAGCGCGGCAGCGGTGACAATGCACAGATTCATGCAATGCATGAATCTGTGTATTGTCTTTCAGTGGCGGTGCGGGAGCGAGAGGGGGCGGCGCTCCGGCGCCCTCTATGGACGCACCGCCACTGGCCTCAAACATCTTAGCCAACACATATGTTTACTGTTCCTTTTGTTTATGGGCAATGTTGGCTCTTTCAATGACTTTCAATGACAAATAAAAATCTTTGAATGTAAAAAAATGCCATAATACTAGGCCAATATATCAGATCTAGGCAAAACTGTCCTACGTTGGAAGGCTCTAGCCATAAAGGGGAAGTTCCTCCAGTGAGGATATGATTTAAGTACCATCACAAGGGTCAGCTTTTGGGCCAGAATTATGTTGACCTAAAACTAGTCAACAGATATATGAGAAATTGCAACCAATTACTTTCTCCATTAAGTACAGTTTGGAATTTGATGACATAAAGCACGTGTGAAGATGTTCTAAATGGAGATTTTGGTCTAACAGAAGTCTGATCCAAAGGGGTGCTATTTGTGCCTAAAAGTGTAAAAACTATAGTAAACATCTTATTCCCAAGTTTATTTAACCCCTTCTTTACCGAGTCATTGTAAAATGACGTTGGCAGGAACCCTCCCTCCCTCCGGGTGGACGTCATATGGCGTCCTGGGCTTCCCGGGTGGCTAGGGGGCACGCGCCGCCGCATCGCTCAGGACCCGGTGCGCGTGCCCGGTGGCTGCGATGTCCACCGGGCACCCGCGATTGCCCGCGATTACAGCAGGACCGTGGATCTGTGTGTGTAAACACACAGATCCACGTCCTGTCAGAGGAGAGGAGACCGATGTGTGTTCCCAGTACAGAGGAACACACATCGGTCTCCTCCCCTTGTGAGTCCCCTCCCCCTACAGGTAGAATCACTCCCTAGGGAACATATTTAACCCCTTGATCGCCCCCTAGTGTTAACCCCTTCCCTGACAGTCACATTTACACAGTAATCAGTGCAGTTTTGTAGCACTAATCGCTGTATAAATGTGAATGGTCCCAAAAACGTGTCAAAACTGTCCGATATGTCCGTCGCAATGTCACAGTCACAATAAAAATCGCAGATCGCCGCCATTACTAATAAAAAAATTAAAATAAATAAAAATGCCATAATTCTATCCCCTATTTTGTAGATGCTATAACGTTTGCGCAAACCAATCATTATACGCTTATTGCATTTTTTTTTACCAAAAATATGTATACGAATACGTATCAGCCTAAACTGAGGAAAAAATTATTATTTTTTTTTAAATAATAATATTAATAATAGCAAAAAGTAAAAAATATTGTGTTTTTTTCAAAATTGTCACTCTTCTTTAGTTTATAGCGCAAAAAATAAAAACTGCAGAGGTGATCAAATACCACCAAACGAAAGTTCTATTTGTGGGAAAAAAAATCATAAAGATTTCATTTGGGTACAGTGTTTCATGACCGCGCAATTGTCATTCAAAGTGCGACAGCGCTGAAAAAAATTGGTCTGGGCAGGAAGGGGGTAAAAATGCCCAGTATTGAAGTGGTTAATTTAAAGAAATATAAATGCACATGGTGTAGCAGAATGGGTAAGCAAAAGTCTGACTTACCCCGCTGCTCTAGCTGTGCTTTTTTAGGAGGCACACATATGGTGATATATATATATATGACATTACCTAATAAAAACCAAAGCACAACTTGTACCTACAAATGCAATCACAAATCACAAAGTTGAGAATAAATTATATGGACTACCTGATATACTGTGTGTGTGTATATATATATATATATATATATATATATATATATATATATATATATATACGTATATAGTATCTCACAAAAGCGAGTACACCCCTCACGTTTTTGTAAATATTTTATTATTTCTTTTCATGTTACAACACTGAAGAAATTACACTTTGCTACAATGTAAAGTAGTGAGTGTACAGCTTGTATAACAGTGTACATTTGCTGACCCCTCAAAATACCTCAACACACAGCCATTAATGTATTAACCACTGTCAACAAAAGTGCGTACACCCCTAAGTGAAAATGTCCAAATTGGGCCCAATTAGACATTTTCCCTCCCTGGTGTCATGTGACTCGTCAGTGTTACAAGGTCTCAGTTGTGAATGGGGAGAAAGTGTGTTAAGTTTGGTGGTTTAACTCTCACTCTATTATACTGGTCATTGGAAGTTCAACATGGCACCTCATGTCAAAGAACTCTCTGAGGATCTGAAAAAAAAGAATTGTTGCTCTATATAAAGGTGGCATAGGCTATAAGAAGATTGCCAAGACCCTGAAACTGAGCTGCAGCACGGTGGCCAAGACCATATAGTGGTTTAACAGGACAGGTTCCACTCAAAACAGGCCTCGCAGTGGTCGACCAAAGAAGTTGAGTGCACTTGCTCTGAGTCATATGCCGAGGTTGTCTTTGGAAAATAGACGTATGAGTGCTGCCAACATTGCTGCAGAGGTTAAAGGGGTGGGGGGTCAGCCTGTCAGTGCTCAGACCATACACCGCACACTGCATAAAATTGGTCTACATTGCTGTCGTCCCAGAAGGTAGCCTCCTTTAAAGATGATGCACAAGAAATCCTGCAAACAGCTTGCTGAAGACAAGCAGACTAAGGACGTGGATTACTGGAACCATGTCCTGTGGTCTGATGAGACCAAGATAAACTTATTTGGTTCAGAGGGTGTCAAGCGTGTGTGGCGGCAACCAGGTGAGGAGAACAACGACAAGTGTGTCTTGCCTACAGTCAAGCATGGTGGTGGGAGTGTCATGGTCTGGGGCTGCATGAGTGCTACCGGCACTGGGAAATACAGTTCATTGAGGGAACCATGTATACCAACATGTATACCAACATGTACAATGACATACTGAAGCCAAGCATGATCTCCTATCTTTGGAGACTGGGCAGTATTCAAACATGATAACGACCCCAAACACACCTCCAAGATGACCACTGCCTTGCTAAAGAAGCTGAGGATAAAGGTGATGGACTGTCCAAGCATGTCTCCAGACCTAAAGCATCTGTGGGGCATCCTCAAATGGAACATCCACCAGCTCTGTGATGTCATCATGGAAGAGAAGGAGAGGACTCCAGTGGCAACCTGTGAAGCTCTGGTGAACTCCATGCCCAAGAGGGTTAAGGCAGCGCTGGAAAATAATGGTGGCCACACAAAATATTGACACTTTGGCCCCATATTTTCACTTAGGGGTGTACTCACTTTTGTTGCCAGCAGTTTAGACATTAATGGCTGTGTGTTGAGTTATTTTCAGGGGACAGCAAATTTACACTGTTAAACAAGCTGTACACTCACTACTTTACATTGTGACAAGAAACGGGGGACGCCCAATGGCGTTTTTGGACTTTGAATGAGATAACATATGAAATCTCCATCCCATATTCAATGGAAAAAGGGGGGAAAGGTGGGACTTTAAATGAAACAGTGGGCTGATGGGGATAAAAAATGAGGTAAATCAAAAGATGTTGAATGCATGTATTGAATAAATACAGAGGATATACAATGAAAAAAGGGGAGAGCAGCGTGTACATAAGCACATAGCATGACCAAATTTCCATTCATAAACAGATATAAACATAAAAATACATGGCAATGAATAATGACAATCAATCAAATGAGGGCGTGTATGAACATATATGAGCTGAGCAGCACACAACATTGGTGGTAAGTAGTGAAGTAAAAACAAGTCTAAAACTAATTGATCAAAATAAAAATCCCATTAGCGCATAAAGCTGCATCATTGTAAGCCCGACGCGGCGTTTCGTGTATGTAGAAACACTCCTCAGGGGCAGATGCAAGGGGTTTTCTGAAAATACAGAATAATAATGATCAGAGTGATAAATTGATTTCCACCAGAAAAGACAGGAGGTAAATTCTGGTTACTTACAGGGTGTGCCACATTATGATGCATGTGAAAGATAGGGCCAAGAGGCTGCCCGTCCCGGGACCTGAGGTGTCAGAAAATCAAACACATAGCGGGGCGCAAAGGCATCATCCCTAGGCAGCAGATAGCCATAATTGTTCATGAAGTAAGGTATTCCCTCAAGGTGCAGTGGAAGTATCTGAAATGAATGGGTAAATCCATCAGGAACGACCCACAATATAAAGGTAGTAGTGAAATGGAAGCTACATGAGGGATGATAGATGTTACCTTGTAAGTGTGCTGAATGGCAATGACTAGTAAAAGCTCTGGCGTCTGCATGCAGATGGCAATGGGCTGGATGACCAGGGAGACGCCTATATAGCGTCCTGCACGTGTGTGAGACTGACACCAACGTCACGCTGGCTCGATGGTGCTGGAGGCGGGGCCACAACCAGGCGGCCTAAAAGCCTGCCTTGGAGTGACGCCGCTCAGCCCAGACATGTCGACCAAGTAGGATCATGCGTGCTCAACAGTGCGACGCCCCAAAGGGGCGTCACGCTGATGTGTGGCGCGTGACGCTGATGCGATGACAGCATCCGCACAGACTCCCCAACGACATCCCGCCCAGTGACGGGCGGAAGTGGCGGGGAGCTAAGTGGGGGCACCATGAGCGCATCACAGTCCACATGCATTCAACGTCTTTTGATTTACCTCATTTTTTATCCTCATCAGCCCACTGTTTCATTTAAAGACCCACCTTTCCCCCCTTTTTCCATTGAATATGGGATGGAGATTTCATATGTTATCTCATTCAAAGTCCCAAAACGCCATTGGGCGTCCCCCGTTTCTTTTCACATTGTATCAGGGATGGAAACAGTGGTCTGTAACTGGCAGTGTTCCCCTACCAGTCTCTACATGGGGTTGATTTTTGAGCATTGATGCACATTTAAGGATTTTTTTTGGGCAACTTCCTGCCCGCCACCCGGGACTGTGATGCGCTCATGGTGCCCCCACTTAGCTCCCCGCCACTTCCGCCCGTCACTGGGCGGGATGTCGTTGGGGAGTCTGTGCGGATGCTGTCATCGCATCAGCGTCCCGCGCCACACATCAGGGTGACGCCCCTTTGGGGCGTCGCACTGTTGAGCGCGCATGATCCTACTTGGTCGACATGTCTGGGCTGAGCGGCGTCACTCCAAGGCAGGCTTTTAGGCCGCTTGGTTGTGGCCCCGCCTCCAGCACCATCGAGCCAGCATGACATTGGTGTCAGTCTCACGCACGTGCGGGACGCTATATAGGCGTCTCCCTGGTCATCCAGCCCATTGCCATCTGCATGCAGACGCCAGAGCTTTTACTAGTCATTGCCATTCAGCACACTTACAAGGTAACATCTATCATCCCTCATGTAGCTTCCATTTCACTACTACCTTTATATTGTGGGTCGATCCTGATGGATTTACCCATTCATTTCAGATACTTCCACTGCACCTTGAGGGAATACCTTACTTCATGAACAATTATGGCTATCTGCTGCCTAGGGATGATGCCTTTGCGCCCCGCTATGTGTTTGATTTTCTGACACCTCAGGTCCCGGGACAGGCAGCCTCTTGGCCCTATCTTTCACATGCATCATAATGTGGCACACCCTGTAAGTAACCAGAATTTACCTCCTGTCTTTTCTGGTGGAAATCAATTTATCACTCTGATCATTATTATTCTGTATTTTCAGAAAACCCCTTGCATCTGCCCCTGAGGAGTGTTTCTACATACACGAAACGCCGTGTCGGGCTTACAATGATGCAGCTTTATGCGCTAATGGGATTTTTATTTTGATCAATTAGTTTTAGACATGTTTTTACTTCACTACTTACCACCAATGTTGTGTGCTGCTCAGCTCATATATGTTCATACACGCCCTCATTTGATTGATTGTCATTATTCATTGCCATGTATTTTTATGTTTATATCTGTTTATGAATGGAAATTTGGTCATGCTATGTGCTTATGTACACGCTGCTCTCCCCTTTTTTCATTGTATATCCTCTGTATTTATTCAATACATGCATTCAACATCTTTTGATTTACCTCATTTTTTATCCCCATCAGCCCACTGTTTCATTTAAAGTCCCACCTTTCCCCCCTTTTTCCATTGAATATGGGATGGAGATTTCATATGTTATCTCATTCAAAGTCCCAAAACGCCATTGGGCGTCCCCCGTTTCTTTTCACATTGTATCAGGGATGGAAACAGTGGTCTGTAACTGGCAGTGTTCCCCTATCAGTCTCTACATGGGGTTGATTTTTGAGCATTGATGCACATTTGTGGATTTTTTTTGGGCAACTTCCTGCCCGCCACCTGGGACTGTGATGCGCTCATGGTGCCCCCACTTAGCTCCCCGCCACTTTCGCCCGTCACTGGGCAGGATGTCGTTGGGGAGTCTGTGCGGATGCTGTCATCGCATCAGCGTCACGCGCCGCACATCAGGGTGACGCCCCCTTGGGGCGTCGCACTGTTGAGCGCGCATGATCCTACTTGGTCGACATGTCTGGGCTGAGCGGCGTCACTCCAAGGCAGGCTTTTAGGCCGCTTGGTTGTGGCCCCGCCTCCAGCACCATCGAGCCAGCATGACATTGGTGTCAGTCTCACGCACGTGCGGGACGCTATATAGGCGTCTCCCTGGTCATCCAGCCCATTGCCATCTGCATGCAGACGCCAGAGCTTTTATTAGTCATTGCCATTCAGCACACTTACAAGGTAACATCTATCATCCCTCATGTAGCTTCCATTTCACTATTATCTTTATATTGTGGGTCGTTCCTGATGGATTTACCCATTCATTTCAGATACTTCCACTGCACCTTGAGGGAATACCTTACTTCATGAACAATTATGGCTATCTGCTGCCTAGGGATGATGCCTTTGCGCCCCGCTATGTGTTTGATTTTCTGACACCTCAGGTCCCGGGACAGGCAGCCTCTTGGCCCTATCTTTCACATGCATCATAATGTGGCACACCCTGTAAGTAACCAGAATTTACCTCCTGTCTTTTCTGGTGGAAATCAATTTATCACTCTGATCATTATTATTCTGTATTTTCAGAAAACCCCTTGCATCTGCCCCTGAGGAGTGTTTCTACATACACGAAACGCCGCGTCGGGCTTACAATGATGCAGCTTTATGCGCTAATGGGATTTTTATTTTGATCAATTAGTTTTAGACATGTTTTTACTTCACTACTTACCACCAATGTTGTGTGCTGCTCAGCTCATATATGTTCATACACGCCCTCATTTGATTGATTGTCATTATTCATTGCCATGTATTTTTATGTTTATATCTGTTTATGAATGGAAATTTGGTCATGCTATGTGCTTATGTACACGCTGCTCTCCCCTTTTTTCATTGTATATCCTCTGTATTTATTCAATACATGCATTCAACATCTTTTGATTTACCTCATTTTTTATCCCCATCAGCCCACTGTTTCATTTAAAGTCCCACCTTTCCCCCCTTTTTCCACTACTTTACATTGTAGCAAAGTGTAATTTCTTTAGTGTTGTCACATGAAAAGATGTAATAAAATATTTACAAAAATGTGAGGGGTTTACTCACTTTTGTGAGATACTATATACGTATATATATATATATATATATATATATATATATATATATATATATATATATATATACACGCACACACACACAGTACATCAGGTAGTCCACATTATTTAATCTCAACTTTGTGATTTGTGATAGTATTTGTAGGTACAAGTTGTGCTTTGGTTTTTATTAGGTAATGTAGTTCTTACATATAAGAAAGCTGCAAATAAGTATGAGTTCTGAGATCTCCTGATGTTCTCCAGTTTTGAATAGAGTTTTCTAGTTTTGAGTGGAGAAACCTTGTAATTGAAGTCACGGTGGAGTAGGTGAATTTATGTAAAGCTGATTTCACTTTAAAAGGTAATATATTGTAATTGGATAGCATATCTAAATACCCCTCCCTTTGACTGTCCCCATCTTTAAAGTTAAACCTGTGAGGGTAATATGTATCATAAAGGGGTGGTTTCCAGTTGGGGATATGCAGCATGTACTTGCATGTATTTAATACAGCATGTATTTGGTTAAATAAAGTTGGTTTTAACAAGTGACCGTATTGAGTGCTACCAGTTGCCTTGCACCTGGATCTGTATGTAGCATGGATGGGCTCCTTTGGTTTGTAGGCTGCATGTCCTTTGGTAGAATGAGCAAGTGGTGCCTCTGGAGTGAGGGGATATATTTATGGTTTAGTTCTATGTTTGGGTTTTGTGAACATCTTGCTGGGTTTGTTAAATATTGATTATGCCAAGCTTTGTCTGGTTTGCTTATCCCTAAAATGTAGTGCATAGTCATTGTAAAGTCCCCAGGAGCTGTGTTCCTTTTCTGTAATGAGTATTCACTGTTATTTAAACAGACCAAGTTGGACAGCCCCTACCTGCAGTATCAAAGTGATTTGGAAGTCGCGGAAAGGCAGAACAAATATATAAGCTTTGGTTATATACTCTTTACCACAAACAATGGCCTTATGAAGATTAGTGATGAGCCGAACACCCCCGGGTTCGGTTCGCACCAGAACCCGCGAACGGACCGAAAGTTCGCACGAACTTTAGAACCCTATTAAATACAATGGATGCGAACGTTCGAAATCTAAAGTGCTAATTATAACGACTATTATGCATGCTATTGTCCTAAAAAGGGTTTGGGAACCCGGGTTCTGCACCAGGGGACATGTATCAATGCAAAAATAAGTTTTAAAAACGGCCGTTTTTCTGGAGCAGTCATTTTAATGATGCATAAAGTGAAAAAAAAAGTCAAATATTCCTTTAAATATCGTACCTGGGGGGTGTCTAAAGTATGCCTGTGAAGTGCCACGTGTTTCCCGTGTTTAGAACTGTCCCTGCACAAAATTACATTTCTAAAGGTAAAAAAGACATTTAAAACTGCTTGCGGCTTTAATGTAATGTCTGGTCCCGGTAATATGGATGAAAATCTTTAAGAAAAATGGCATAGCTACCCCATCACACCCCCCCTACCCCAGCCCATTACCAGCCCCTTTGGGTCTTGTATGGATATTAAGGGGAACGCCGCACACAAAATAAAAAAGGCCCTATATACTCTGAACAGCCGTATACAGGCGGTGCATACAAGACAGGGACTGTAGGTTTGTTCTTATGTAGAATCTGTTTGTAATTTTGAACAGGTACATTGTTTAAGTGTAGCTCCAGCCCAAAAATCTATTTTTAAGCTTTTTGGAAAACATAGGGAAGGGTTATCACCCCTGTAACATTTGTTTTGCTGTCTGTGCAGTGTGCACCTGTTCAGAACAGTTCACCTCACTTTCCATCCTAATGACAAATGTTTTTTGAAAAATTGGGGTTTTTATTGAAACAAGAATTAGTGATAAAGCATCAGTGGAGAGGAGACACTTTTTTTCCATATTAACTCTTACAGGAGAGAATTTGTCTTCCTATGGGGTAGATTTCCTCTCACTTCCTGTTGTATCCTTCCGTTTGCAAGGAGGAGTCATTTGTAAGTTGGATGTTTGAAAGTAGGGGTCTGCCGTATATACTCAGCTGAAATTTGCCCCTTACATGTTGGTGTTGCCACAACACTGTGAGCCCTCACAGTTACTCTTGGTGGGCGCATGAATGGGCCCTGCTGTGAATTATTAGATCAAGAATTGTAATTGCATGCCCCTGTTGAACAGGGGCTGAAAAATTGGGCCTTTGGTGGTGGTGTTGACACAACACTGTAAGGCCTCACAGTTAGTCTTGGTGGGCGCAGGAATGGGCCCTGCTGTGAATTATTAGATCAAGAATTGTAATTACATGCCCCTGTTAAACAGGTGCAGAAAAATTGGGCCTTAGGCACTGGTGCCTCAACACTGCAACCCCTCACAGATACTGTACTTGGAGCACAGCAATGAGCCCTGTTGCAAAGTATTGCATCAAAAATTGTAATTACACGCCCCTGTTAAACAGGGGCTGAAAAATTGGGCCTTAGCCACTGGTGCTGGTGCCACGACACTGCAACCTCTCCCAGATACTCTAGTTGGAGTGCAGGAATGAGCCCTGCTGCAAAGCATTGCATAAAAAATTGTAATTACATGCCCCTGTTAAACAGGGGCATAAAAATTGGGCCTTAGGCACTGGGGCCACAACACTGCAACCCCTCACAGATACTGTACTTGGAGCACAGCAATGAGCCCTGTTGCAAAGTATTGCATCAAAAATTGTAATTACACGCCCCTGTTAAACAGGGGCTGAAAAATTGGGCCTTAGCCACTGGTGCTGGTGCCACGACACTGCAACCACTCTCAGATACTCTAGTTGGAGTGCAGGAATAAGCCCTGCTGCAAAGCATTGCATAAAAAATTGTAATAACACGCCCCTGTTAAACAGGGGCTGAAAAATTGGGCCTTAGCCACTGGTGGCGGCACCCAGAAACAAAAATGTTCTTCCAAGATATCATCATCAATCGGATCATTGAGGAGGAGGAGGATAGTCAGTCAACATAACAGGACAGTCTCTCAGCATCAGTCTTGAAGGGATGTGACATTTGAAAATAAATTAGTCTGTTATATCAGCTTCAGGTGTTTGGTAGATGGTGGTGATCCAAGACTGGTTCATCTTTATGAAGGTCAGTCGATCAACAGAGTCGGTGGACAGGCGCACCCTGTGATCCGTGACAAATCCTCCAGCAGCACTGAATGTGCGTTCTGAAAGAACGCTGGATGCAGGACAGGCCAGTAGCTCAATTGCATACTGTGCAAGCTCTGGCCAGTGATCCATCCTCAAGACCCAGTAAGCCAGAGGATTTTCGGTGGGGAAGGTGTCCAAGTCTGACCTTGCCCCTAGGTATTCCTGCACCATGTATATCAGACGCTGGCGATGGTTGTGGGAACCGATCATACCTTGGGGCTGCGGACTAAAGAATTGTCTGAAAGCATCGGTCAGACGGCCACCTTCCCCACCGCTCTTTCTTTGACAGCCCGAAGCCTCAGCAACTCGTTGTCCAGGACCAGGAGTTTGTAACCTCCCAGTCTCTGGGAACACGTTGCACAGACCTTTCTGCAAGGCCTCCCGGAGTTGTCTCATCCTCTGCTCCCTCTGCGACGATAAGATAAGGTCCGCAACCTTACCCTTGTACCGTGGATCAAGGAGAGTGGCCAGCCAGTAATGGTCCCTCTCCTTGATCTGAAGAATACGAGGATCCTTCCGCAGACTTTGCAGGATCAGGAAGGCCATGCAGCGTAGGTTAGCTGAGGCATTCGGTCCGGAGTCCTCTGGGTCACTAAGGACGACATGATCCGCAGCCACCTCCTCCCAGCCACGTACAAGTCCACTGGTTTCTTGGGACTGTAAATCATCCCTAAAAGACTGCTGCTGATGATGCTGAGTGCCAGGCTCCACCTCCATGCTGACACAATCCTCCTCCTCCTCTTCTTCCTGTGCGATGGGTGGGACAGAAGGAACACTGTCTGGGTAAAGGGGGCCTTGAGAGGCAAGGAAGTCCTCCTCTTCCTGCCTCTGTTCTGCCTCAAGTGCCCTGTCCATTATTCCATGCAGCGTATGTTCCAACAGGTGGACAAGAGGTACAGTGTCACTGATGCATGCACTGTCACTGCTCACCATCCTCGTGGCCTCCTCAAATGGTGCCAGGACAGTGCATGCATCCCTGATCATGCCCCACTGGCGTGGTGAAAAAACCTGAGCTCCCCTGACCCTGTCCTGGTGCCGTAGTCGCACAGGTACTCATTGATGGCCCTCTGCTGCGTGTGCAGCCGCTGCAGCATGGCCAACGTTGAGTTCCACCTGGTGGGCATGTCACATATAAGGCGGTTCTTGGGCAGGTTCAACTCCTTTTGCAGCTCAGCCAGGCGAGCACTGGCATTATAAGATCTGCGGAAATGCACACAGACTTTCCTGGCCTGCCTCAGGACATCCTGTAAGCCCGGGTACCTGCCCAAGAACCGCTGCACCACCAGGTTAAGGACGTGAGCCACACAGGGCACATGGGTCAGTTGTTCCTGTCGGAGAGCGGAGAGGAGGTTGGTGCCATTGTCGCAAACTACCATTCCTGGCTTAAGCTGGCGTGGCGTCAACCACCTCTCGGCCTGCCCCTGCAGAGCAGACAGAACCTCTGCCCCAGTGTGGCTCCTGTCCCCCAAACACACCAGCGCAAGCACGGCATGGCATCTTTTTGCCTGCGTACTTGCGTAGCCCCTTGAACGCCTACGGAGCACCGCTGGTTCCGAGGACAAAGCACAGGAAGAGGCCACAGAGGAAGAAGAAGAGGAGGGGGTGGAGGACAGAGGTGTGTCACAACCAGTAGTAGCATTTTGGAGGCGTGGCGGTGGAACAACCTCCAACACTACTGCACCTTGTCCTGCAATCCTTCCCAGCTGCCAAAAGAGTGACCCAATGGGCCGTGAAAGAAAGGTAACGTCCCTGTCCATGCCTGCTGGACCATGAGTCATCGGTAATATGCACCTTACCGCTGACCGCCCTGTCCAGCGATGCCAAGACATTGCCTTCCACATGCCGGTAGAGAGCCGGAATCGCTTTCCGTGAGAAAAAGTGGCACTTGGGAACCTGCCACTGAGGAACCGCACGTTGCACAAACTCACGGAAGGGGGCCGAGTCTACCAACTGAAAAGGCAGCAGTTGAAGTGCTAGCAATTTAGCCAAGCTAGCATTCAACCGCTGGGCATGTGGATGGATGGGATTGAACTTCTTTCGACGGTCCAGCAGCTGGGGCAGGGAAATTTGCCTGCTAGAATCGGACGTCGGTGTACTGCTAGCAGAGTGCCCACAAGTACTTGGCTGTGACACATCTAATTCTACACCTTCATTCCTCTCAGAGCAGGTTTCAGAGAGGACTGAAGGTATAGTGGGGTTGGAGATCCCAGCTGATGCGGTGCAAGAAGAGGTCAGCTTTGTTCTTTGGTGTGGGTCTTTAAGGTAGGCTTGCCAACGAGCTGCATGGCAGGTCAACATATGTCTGGTCAAGCATGTGGTGCCCAAGCGGGTGATGTTTTGGCCACGCGATATACGCTTGAGACATATGTTGCAAACATCAGCTGTGCGATCTGATGCACTTGACTCAAAAAAGGCCCACACCAAAGAACTTTTTGAATAAGGGCAGAGGCAGCGCCCTGCACAGGCGGAGCTCTGCGGTGTGATTCCGTCGGTGTGCTGCCCTTACACTGGCCCCCCGAGGGTATCCTGCCTCGTTGGAGATGTGCCTACTCCTCATCCTCCTCCTCCTCTCTCCTATTAGGCACCCACGTGGAGTCAGTGACCTCATCATCCCCTCCCTCCTCATCACTGGAGCCAATCTGGCAGTATGCTGCAGCTGCTGGAACATGACTGCCAGATTGGTGTCCTTCTTGAGCATCCCCTCTCTCTGCTCTCACGCTACTGCCTTCCTCTAGCTGGGTATCATCATCAGACCCTTCGAAACGCTGGGCATCCTCCTGGAGCATGTACCCAACACTGTGCTCAAACAGTTCGGGGGACTCCTCAGGAGGACATGGTTGGTCTAGGGAAGGAGTGACTGATGATGACATTGATACCAGGGAAGAGGACGCTTTGGCAGCTGCTTTGCCAGTACCCTGAGCCTGGGTGAGAGAGGATGAGGAGGATGAGGAGGGATTGGTCATCCACTCTACCAAGTCTTCAGCATGATGCGGCTCAACACGTCCAGCTGCCGAAAAGAAGGACAAGCGTGTCCCATGGCCACGTGCTGTTGGCGATGCACCGCGTCCACGACCAGCACTGTTGTCTCTAGACACAGAGCCTGCTTGCCCTCTTTTATTGGCTCCTGACTGTCTGCCTCTCCTTGTTTGCCTTCCAGACATTCTAATGGCCTGCAGGGAAATGGGAAAAGCAGCAATACAGGCTAAGTTCAGGTGTAATATGGTCAGGAGGCACACTCCGCCCGCTGTAAGTGCCGCAAAATCCTGTTGGTGTAACACACCAGGAAAAAGCAGCAATACAGGCTAAGTTCAGGTGTAATATGGTCAGGAGGCACACTCCGCCCGCTGTAAGTGCCGCAAAATCCTGTTGGTGTAACACACTAGGAAAAATCAGCAATACAGGCTAAGTTCAGGTGTAATATGGTCAGGAGGCACACTCCGCCCGCTGTAAGTGCCGCAAAATCCTGTTGGTGTAACACACCAGGAAAAAGCAGCAATACAGGCTAAGTTCAGGTGTAATATGGTCAGGAGGCTCACTCCGCCCGCTGTAAGTGCCACAAAATCCTGTTGGTGTAACACACCAGGAAAAAGCAGCAATACGGGCTAACTGTGTACGGTGTATAATGTGCAGGAGGCTTAGCAACAATGACACTGACACTGTCCCCTGCCTATCCTTCTCTCTCCCTGCACACAAGGTTTATCAAAGTATATGACACTGACACTCTCCCTGCCTATCCTTCTCTCTCCCTGCACACAAGGTTTAGCAAAGAATATGACACTGACACTGTCCCCTGCCTATCCTTCTCTCTCCCTGCACACAAGGTTTATCAAAGTATATGGCACTGACACTCTCCCTGCCTATCCTTCTCTCTCCCTACACACAAGGTTTAGCAAAGAATATGACACTGACACTCTCCCTGCCTATCCTTCTCTGTCCCTACACACAAGGTTTAGCAAAGAATAGATTTGACAAGATTTGACACTGTCCCTGCCTATCCTTCACTTTCCCTGCTCCGGAACACACTACACGAGGCCACCGCGCTGGCGGCCTTTTATAGTGTGGGGCGTGTACTAAACCCCCTCAGCTATAATTGGCCACAGGCATCCTGCCTGTGGCCAATCATTGCTCTCCTCGCTGCCGGCGCTGTGATTGGCCAAGCATGCAGGGTCACAGTGCATGCTTGGCCAATCACAGCGCCGGGATTACACTGCGATGGCGCAGTGTATTGTGGGCCGTTCGCGTCACTCGAATTTGGCGCGAACGGCCCAAATCGTTCGTTGTTCGCCGAACGCGCGAACAGCCGATGTTCGAGTCGAACCTATGTTCGACTCGAACACCGAGCTCATCCCTACTGTGGACAATTGCACTACTAAAACCACAGGTAATCTTTTTTTTTACCGTTTACTCAGCAGAATGTATTTTAGGGTGTAATTCTTGGTATGCACATGCTGTGTTAGAAATATGAAGGGCCTTCAAAAATGTGATAGATTGTAAGGAAATTGGATGTGTAATTTATGTCCCTAGAACACCTGATGGTGCTTCTTGGATGTTGGGCCTCTATGTGGCCAAGCTGTTAAAAAAGCTCACACATGTGGTATCGCCATACTCAGTAGGAGTAGCAGAATATATTTTGGGGTGTAATTTTTGCTATGTACATGCTATGTGTTGAAAATATCTTATAAATGGACAACTTTGTGTAAAAAAAATGCGTTTTCTTTTTTTTCCACATTTTCGAAAAACTTCTGGAAAAAAAATAACCTTTCAAAAGACTCATTATGCCTCGTAGATTATACGTTGGGGTGTTAGCTTTCCAAAATGGGGTCACTTTGTGGGCGTTTCCATTGTCCTGGTGCTCCAGGGCCTTCAAAAATGTAATAGGTGGTTGAGAGATTAGATGTGTAATTTATGCTCCTAGAACGCCTGAAGTTGCTACTTCAGTGTTGGACCTCTGTATGTGGCCAGGCTGTATACAAGTCTCACACATGTGGTGTCGTCATACTCAGGAGGAACAGCAGAATATATTTTGGGGTGTCATTTTTGCTGTGTACATGCTATGTGTTGGAAATATCCTATAAATGGACAACTTTGTGTAAAAAAATTGCGTTTTAATTTTGTTTCCACATTTTCCAAAAATTTCTGGAAAAAAATGATCCATTCAAAAGATTCATTATGCCTCATAGATTATACGTTGCGGTGTTAGCTTTCCAAAATGGGGTCACTTTGTGGGCGTTTCCATTGTCCTGGTGCTCCAGGGCCTTCAAAAGTGTAATAGGTGGTTGAGAGATTAGATGTGTAATTTATGCTCCTAGAACGCCTGAAGTTGCTACTTCAGTTTTGGACCTCTGTATGTGGCCAGGCTGTATAAAAGTCTCATACATGTGGTATCGCCATACTCAGGAGGAGCAGCAGAATATATTTTGGGGTGTTATTTTTGCTGTGTACATGATATGTGCTGGAAATATCCTATAAATGGACAACTTTGTGTAAAAAAATTGCGTTTTCATTTTTTTTCCACATTTTCCAAAAACTTCTGGAAAAAAATGAACCGTTCAAAAGACTCATAATGCCTCATAGATTATACATTGGGGTGTTAGCTTTCCAAAATGGGGTCACTTTGTGGGCGTTTCCATTGTCCTGGTGCTCCAGGGCCTTCAAAATTGTAATAGGTGGTTGAGAGATTAGATGTGTAATTTATGCTCCTAGAACGCCTGAAGTTGCTACTTCAGTGTTGGGCCTCTGTATGTGGGCAGGCTGTATAAAAGTCTCACACATGTGGTATCGCCATACTCGGGGGGAGCAGCAGAATATATTTTGGGGTGTCATTTGTGGAATGTACATGCCATGTGAGAGAAATAACCTGTTATAATGACAATTTGGTGTGAAAAAAATAAATAATAATAATCTTAATTTTGCAAAGAATTGTGGGAAAAAATGACAACTTCAAAAAACTAACTATGCCTCTTACTAACTACCTTGGAATGTCTACTTTCCAAAAAGGGGTCATTTGGGGGTATTTGTACTTTACTGGCTTGTTAGGGTCTCAAGAAATGAGATAGGCTGTCAGTACATCAGGTGTGATCAAATTGATACATTTTCAGTAATTAGCACCATAGCTTGTAGACCCTATAACTTTCACCCAGACTAAATAATATCCACTAATTTGGGTTATTTTTACCAAATATATGTAGCAGTATACATTTTTGGCCAAATTTATGAGGAAAAATTACTTATTTGCAAAATTTTATAATAGAAATGAAGAAAAATTCATTTTTTTACGAAATTTTCGGTCTTTTTTCATTTATAGCGAAAAAAATAAAAAACGCAGAGGTGATCAAATACCACCAAATAAAAGCTCTATTTGTGTGAAAAAAAGGACAGAAATTTCATATGGGTACAGTGTTGCATGACTGAGTAATTGTCATTCAAAATGTGAGAGCACCAAAAGCTGAAAATTGGTCTGGTTATTAAGGGGATTTAAGTGCCCAGTTGTCAAGTGGTTAAGCTTCTTTGCTTCCTGCCACATTGCTTTCCTTTTAAACGGGCTATTAAGACCGTTCACATTGGGAGAGATCAATTTTTTTTTCTTCAAAAGTGAATTGCGATACAAAATATGGCAACAAGACAGAGATACAAAAATACACAATTCACACTTTTCGTCGTGTAATCATATGGCTTAAAAAAAACAAAAAAAACAAAACACAGAAAACCTAGTTTAAAGGATCCTAGGTAAGGAGTAGACAAAGATACTGACCCATAATACTGTGAGCAGGTGTATCCTATTCAATAGAAAAGAACAAAAACTGAATGGATCAACTGAATAATTCACCTTAAACGTATGCTGGTAAGGAACAAGATACACAAAATAAAGGTGGCAGAGGTGGGGGAGGAAAGGGGGGGGGGAGGGAACACCACTAAGATGAGGAAAAGTTTAAATCGGCATTGCACATCCAGGTATGAGACAAGCATGAGCTAGGGATTCTCGGTAGGCCGTTGATGTCTTTGGAAATCAGGGTTAAAGAGAGAAATGTCACTATGGGTAATTGTAAACGAAACCAATACAGCGGGCTTTGGATGAGAGTTAGTTGTCGTGAGGGTTATCTTGTTCGATATCCATTTTATGGGTCCCATAGTATGAGAACGAGACCATGAACTTGTCAAGTTCCTCTGGAAGAGTGGACTCCACCTGGAGTAAAAGTGTTTGGTGGAACCGTCACATTTAAACCCGGTATTAAGCTTGTCTTTATAGAGTAGGAGTAAGAGTTCCCCTTTAACCTGTGAGACTTTCGGTGAATAGGAGGATGTCCAGCTCTTTAGTTTGGATCTGCAAGCGACCAGGAGACAGGTCAGGATTCTCCAGTTCACGTGTTGTGTGTGGGAGCTGACGGACCCCGTAAGGAGGTGTTTGTCCCAATGACCAAAGATAAGGAGTAGGGGGTCTTTTGGCACATTCAATAGGGTTATTCCATGTATGAAGGATAGAATTTGATCCCAGAAGACGGAAATGAAGGTGCATGCCCAGAAACGGTGGGACAACAAAGGTTTGGGTTGGTGGCAAAGCGGGCATTTAGCAGACGTTTGGTTTCCTTTATCATGGAGGAAGGGGATGTAGGCACGATGCAGGATTTTTAATTGAGTTTCTCTCCATGTTTCGTTGGGTATCAATTGTAGGATCTTGTTATATCCCTGTAGGAGCTTGTCCACCAAGTTAGCGTCGGGAAAATTCCTGTTCCAGTTTGCTGCTGACGAGGATGATAGGGGGAGTGCTTTTTTGAAGTAGAGGTTTGTAGATGTCTGAAATTGCGTAGGAGTCATTTAGGAGCATTTGGTCTGTAATAGTTGGTTTGAATCTCTTAATTTCCTCCCTACAGGCATCTCGGAGGAAATTGAGGCATTACCTGAATTAGAAGGCATGGGATTGGGGGAGAGATAAGGTTCTTGCAACAGCAGAGAAGGAGAGAGGGTGCCCTGTGTCCACATTGCGAAGTTAAGAGAACTTAGTGAGGCCTTTTTGCTTCCGTATAGCAAAGGCCTTGTGACTCATGCCCGGAGGGAAGTTTGGGTTGTCTTGAATGGGGAGGTACCTGGATATAAAGGGGGAGAGCTTAAGGCTTTTTCTCGATTCCCTCCATGCAATGGCCGTGTCTCATAAAAGAAGGTTGTGTTGAAGAGTGAGTGGGACGGATCTCCATTTACAATGAAGGAGGGCAGTCAGTGAATAGGGGTGAGCCATTGTTGATTCCAAAACGAAGTTGGAGTATCTGGAGGATTGCGATAACCAGTCTAAGCCTATGCGGAGAAGACATGCCAGGTTATAGGTTCTAACATTGGGTAGGTTTATGCCCCCATCGCGTCTGGGAAGATATAATTTCGCAAAAGCAATACGTGGTCTTTTGTTCTGCCAGAGGAATTTCGAAATATTTTTATTAAGCATTGTGATGTCTTTATGTTTTAGTAATAGTGGGATCGTCTGGAGCGGGTATAATAGGTGAGCAAAACTGACCAGTGGGGGGGTCCAGTTGGGGTGAGATGTGGAGCCAATAGGGAGGATCTCGCTTTTGCTATAGTTTATGCGTAGGCCCGAGCAGAGTTTAAATTTGTCAAATTGTTTTGATGGCGAACATGTCAGAGAGGGGGCTGGCTGAAAAAACGAGAATATTGTTGGCAAACAGGGAAGTGCGCAGTTCATGATTACCGATGATGATCCCATGTAAGGGGGCTATTTGGGTTAAGTACCTGGATAGGGGTTCTAGAGCAAGATTGAATAGGAGCGGGGAGAGGGGACTGCCTTGCCTGGTGCCCTTGTAAAGGCGGAATTCATCGGATAGAAGGCCGGCTGCTACCAGTCTGGCCACAGGGGATGTGTTCATAGCATTGACTAAATGGATAAAAGGGCCTTTGAAGCCCATTTCTGACATGGTCATCGATAGCCATTTGAAGCTGACGTTGTCGAAGGCCTTTTTCGCATCTAAGGTGATTATAGCAAAATCACCCCCCGGGTTACTTTTGGCGTGGTCTAGTACCATCATGACTTTACGTATGGTCAGGGTAGCTGTTCGGCCTTTTACAAAACCCGATTGGGCAGGGTGAATCAAAGAGGGGACAATGTTTGCACGTCTCGAGGCTGCTATTTTAGAAAGAATCTTTACGTCAATATTTAGGAGAGATATTGGTATATAGGATCCCGGGTCACTGGGATCTTTGCCCTTCTTAGAAAGCAATTTAATGATGGCTTGGTTCCTCGGTAGGTAGGTACGGGCCACCTGACCAGATACCCTCGTAAACCTTTAGCAAAGTGGGTTGTATTATGCTTTGTAGGGTTTTATAAAATTCCCCCGTGAAGCCGTCAGGGCCAGGGGCTTTGGAGGGGGCTAGTTGCTGGATGGTTGATGAAATTTCGGCAAGGGATATGGGAGCATTTAGGGCTTCTAATTGAGAGGAGGTTATCGTGGGTAGGGAAATTTTGTCGAGAAAGGAGCGTGCCATACTGCTGTCAATGGGATCAGGGGCATAAAGTGACTCGTAATATTGTAGCATAATTTGGTTGATTTCCCGATGAGAGTTTTTGATGGAGCCCGTGGAGTCGCGCAGGGAGGTGATATGCGTAGGGTGGAAGGGACATTTACAGAGTCTCGCTAGGAGTTTCCCTGCTTTGTTGACGTATTTATGAAGTGCGGCGTCTAAGTGGGCTTTTTTCGTCAACTCTAAAGCTTCTGTCCATGAGTCAAAAGCTCTTTTCGCTGACTGCCATTCAGATCTGTTTTCAGGTGAGTCCAGGGCTGACAGGCCGCGTTGGGCCATATGAAGTTTGGAGCTAGCTAATTTGTACTCGGCCAGAGTGTGTTTCTTGTGGGAAGCAGCATATGAAATAATGCGGCCTCGGAGGAAGGCCTTGCCGGCATCCCAAAAGAGATTGGGTTCGTCGCAGTGTGGGGAGTTTGCCGTGTAAAATTCTTTCCATGCTTTTGCCATGTAGTTTTGGAAATCAGAGTTATTGTTAAGAAAGGAGGGGAAACGCCAAATTCTAGGGTTGGGGAGTAGGTCTGGGTTATCAAGAGTTACCGAGACAGGGGCATGATCAGAGATGGCAATGTCGTGAAATTCTGCTCCTGAAATCAGAGGGACTAAATTGTCAGTGCAGAAGAGATAGTCAATTCTAGTGAATACTTTATGTTACATAGTTACATAGTTACATAGTTAGTCAGGTTGAAAAAAGACACAAGTCCATCCAGTTCAACCGAGAAAAAAAAATAAAAAATAAAAAATAAAAAATAAAATAAACATATATCGTACAATCCCATATACCCAATTCTATACCCACAGTTGAAATGTGGGTTGGAATAGAAAGTTAACTCCCTATCTACAGGGTGATGGAGTCGCCAGACGTCGCGAAAATGAAGAGAGTCCATTGTGTCTGCAAATAGAGTCGGGAAGGAGGAAGGGAGGGTTCCGTGCGAAGGTTTGGGTGGAGATCTGTCATCTGTTGGGTGTAGTATGGCGTTGAAATCGCCACCCGTGAGATGTGGGACATGTGGGATGGTCAGGAGTCTAGTAGACAAGTCTGTGAAGAATCGTTTGTCCGGGATGTTGGGGGCATAGATATTTGTTAAGACGAGTTCTCTAGTACCTACGCGAATGTGTGCCGTGAACATACGTCCCTGATCATCCGATATTGAGGATAAGATTTCACATGGGAGGTTTTTATGTATCAGAACAAGGACCCCTGCTTTGCGTCCGATTGCACTAGATCCTAAAACTGTGCCCACCCATAATTTCCTCATGCGATGGAAATCAGAGGTGGAGAGGTGGGTCTCCTGGAGGAGGGAAATGTCTGTATGAAGTCTTTTAAGGTGGTGGAGGATCTTAATCTGTTTAATGGGGGATCTCAGTCCCTTAACGTTCCATGAAATGACTTTCATGTGAGGAGGTTGGGGGGTATGACCCGGCTTTTGGGAAACATGTATTATCGGACTACCTAGAGAAGTAAACAATGCGAGGCCTACCAGTATGGGTCTTTCGGAGGAATTAGATGTTATTTGAGTAAGCGGTGTTGTAAGGGTGGGGGAGAGGGAGGGTGGGGGATGGTGGGCGGTGATCGGGATGTTAGAGAAACAAAAGATACAATAAACTAAACAGTCAAGGAAATTTGCATTTTTCCGCATGGAGACACAGTGTGGGTCAGCTCCCATTACTGACCCGAGATAGTACAGTGAAAGTCTACCCATGAGATGTAGTGGTAGAAATCACACAGCAATAGTCGGATGCGTAAGGGGGGGGGTTGGGTGAGAGCCGCAGAGGCCATGGGGTACCTGGTAAACATTGGCAAGAACACAAACGATGTAATAAAATGGAGTACCCCAAAATAATTTAAACAATAAGGGCCGCTGAGGCGGGTGGGGGTGCCTTACGAGAATGAGACCACCAGATTGAGCGATCAGACAGTGAGAAAGTCAGGTGCCAGTTCACATACTGGGCAGTAATGTATAGTTACCAGATCAGCAAGGAGAGTAACGGTGGTCAGGTCCCGAGGTCTTGAAACATTTGAGAGAGTCTTTCCTGGGGCTTCTCTGGTCCAGCGGGCGGTTGGTCGGAGTTGAATTTGGAGAGGAAGTGGAGTAAGGCTCTGCGGATTGCGAGCGTAGGTAGGCCTCTGCTTCGGAGGGGTCCAGGAAGGAAATTTGTTCGCCCTTGGGCGTGTTGAGGCGTAGGGTTGCAGGAAAGTCCAGGGTAAACCTAATTTGCCGTAGGTGGAGCTCCGTGCAAACATGTTGGAAGGCTTTCCTTTTTTTGGAGACTTCGGCGGAGAAGTCCGCAAAGATTAGGACTTTCATCCCGTCTACTTGAAGAGATCTTAATTGTCTGAATTTTTGTAAGATGGCAGCTTTATCTGAATAGTTCAAATATTTTGCGATGGTTGTGCGGGGAATTTTGCGTTCTGCTGCAAAGGCACCCATGCGATGGGCCCGTTCGACTGTACAGGTGCCAGGGATGCCTAGGGCTTCCGGAATGCGTCTAGCGCAAAAGTCTGTGAGGGCCAAAGATTGAAGAGATTCTGGGATACCGACGAAGCGTAAGTTGCTCCTTCTGGCCCTATTCTCCAAGTCATCCAGTTTTTGGAGCACATATTGGTTGGTTCTGTCCTGGGCCTGCTCCGTGGCTTGAGCCTGATACAGTTCCTCCTCAATATTGGTAATACGGCTCTCAGCCTCATTGAGCCTGGTGGCATGTTCCCCCAGTTGCCGTTTAACCTGCTGCATCCCTGCAGTCACAGCTTTCTCCGCTAAGGCAGCGATCATGGGGGACAACAAGGCTGCAACTGCCTGGGCAATAAGCTCAGTGCTGTGGGAGTGAAGGTCTCCCTGTTGTGTAGGGCAAGCAGCATGCTGTGGCTGTGGAGGAGCTGGGCCGCCGCTTACCTCCATTTCATGCAGGGGCCTCGATTTGAGAGGGATCCGGCGTGGACGGCGGGGCCAGCACGGTCGTGTGTGATCGCGGGACGATTTTTTCAAGAAAACGATCCATCCAGATGCTGGGTAGTGATGAGCCGAACACCCCCGGGTTCGGTTCGCACCAGAACCCGCGAACGGACCGAAAGTTCGAACGAACATTAGAACCCTATTAAATACAATGGATGCGAACGTTCGAATTCTAAAGTGCTAATTATAACAACTATTATGCATGTTATTGTCATAAATAGGGTTTGGGAACCCGGGTTCTGCACCAGGGGACATGTATCAATGCAAAAAGAAGTTTTAAAAACTGTCGTTTTTCGGGAGCAGTCATTTTAATGATGCATAAAGTGAAAAAAAAAAGTCAAATATTCCTTTAAATATCGTACCTGGGGGGTGTCTAAAGTATGCCTGTGAAGTGCCACGTGTTTCCCGTGTTTAGAACTGTCCCTGCACAAAATGACACTTCTAAAGGAAAAAAAAGCCATTTAAAACTGCTTGCGGCTTTAATGTAATGTCTGGTCCCGGTAATATGGATGAAATTCTTTAAGAAAAATGGCATAGCTACCCCATGACCCCCCCCCCCCTACCCCAGCCCATTACCAGCCCCTTTGGGTCTTGTATGGATATTAAGGGGAACCCCGCACATAAAATAAAAAAGGCCCTATATACTCTGAACAGCCGTGTACAGGCGGTGCATACAAGACAGGGACTGTAGGTTTGTTCTTATGTAGAATCTGTTTGTAATTTTGAACAGGTACATTGTTGAAGTGTAGCTCCAGCCCAAAAATCTATTTTTAAACTTTTTGGGAAACATAGGTAAGGGTTATCACCCCTGTAACATTTGTTTTGCTGTCTGTGCCCCTGTTCAGAACATTTCACCTCACTTTCCGTCCCAATGACAACTGTTTTTGAAATGTGGTGTTTTTCTTGAAACAAGGATTGCTGATAAAGCATCAGTACAGATGAGACCCCTTTCTCCCATATTTATTCTTACAGGAGAGAATTTTCCTTTCTAGGGGTAGATTTCCTCTCACTTCCTGTTGTCTTCTTTCGTTTGCAAGTAGGAGTCGTTTGTAAGTTGGATGTTTGAAAGTAGGGACCTGCCGTATATACTCTGCAGAAATAGGCCCCTTAGTTGTTGGTGTTGGCACAACACTGTAAGCACTCAGTTACTCTTGGTTGGTGCTGGAACGCCCTGCTGTCAACTATTATATCAGGAATTTTAATTACATATAATTGTTGAACAGTGGTAGTAAAAATTGGGGCTTTGATGGTGGTGCTGGTGCCACAACACTGTAAGCCCTGACAGTTACTCTTGGTGGGTGCAGCAATGGGCCCTGCTGTGAATTATTAGATCAAGAATTGTAATTGCATGCCCCTGTTGAACAGGGGCTGAAAAATTGGGCCTTAGGCACTGGTGGCACAACACTACAACCCCTCACAGATACTGTACTTGGAGCACAGCAATGAGCCCTGTTGCAAAGTATTGCTTCAAAAATTGTAATGACACGCCCCTGTTAAACAGGGGCTGAAAAATTGGGCCTTAGGCACTGGTGCCACAACACTCCAACCCCTCACAGATACTGTACTTGGAGCACAGCAATGAGCCCTATGGCAAATTATTGCTAAAAAAATTGTAATTACACGCCCCTGTAAAACAGGGGCTGAAAAATTGGGCCTTAGCCACTGGTGGCGGCACCCATAAACAAAAATGATCTTCCAAGCTATCATCATCAATCGTATCATTGAGGACTCGGAGGAGGAGGATAGCCAGTCAACATAACAGCACAGGCACTCAGCATCAGCATCAGTCTTGAAGGGATGTGACATGTTAAAATCAATTAGTCTGTTATATCAGCATCAGGTGTGTGGTAGCTGGTGGTGATCCAAGACTGGTTCATCTTGATGAAAGTCAGTCGATCAACCGAGTCGGTGGACAGGCGCACCCTGTGATCCGTGACAAATCCTCCAGCAGCACTGAATGTGCGTTCCGAAAGAACGCTGGATGCAGGACAGGCCAGTAGCTCAATTGCATACTGTGCAAGCTCTGGCCAGTGATCCATCCTCAAGACCCAGTAAGCCAGAGGATTTTCGGTGGGGAAGGTGTCCAAGTCTGACCTTGCCCCTAGATATTCCTGCACCATGTTTATCAGACGCTGGCGATGGTTGCTGGAACCGATCATACTTTGGGGCTGCGGACTAAAGAATTGTCTGAACGCATCGGTCAGACGGCCACCTTCCCCACCGCTCCTTCTTTGACTGGCCGAAGCCTCAGCAACTCGTTGTCCAGGACCAGGAGTTTGTAACCTCCCAGTCTCTGGGAACGCGTTGCACAGACCTTTCTGCAAGGCCTCCCGGAGTTGTCTCATCCTCTGCTCCCTCTGCGACGGTAACATAAGGTCCGCAACCTTACCCTTGTACCGTGGATCAAGGAGAGTGGCCAGCCAGTAATGGTCCCTCTCCTTGATCCGAAGAATACGAGGATCCTTCCGCAGACTTTGCAGGATCAGGGAGGCCATGCAGCGTAGGTTTGCTGAGGCATTCGCTCCGGAGTCCTCTGGGTCACTAAGGACGACATGATCCGCAGCCACCTCCTCCCAGCCACGTACAAGTCCACTGGTTTCTTGGGACTGTAAATCATCCCTAAAAGACTGCTGCTGATGATGCTGAGTGCCAGCCTCCACCTCCATGCTGACACAATCCTCCTCCTCCTCCTCCTCCTCCTCCTCCTCCTCCTCCTCCTCCTCTTCCTGTGCGATGGGTGGGACAGAAGGAACACTGTCTGGGTAAAGGGGGCCTTGAGAGGCAAGGAAGTCCTCCTCTTCCTGCCTCTGTTCTGCCTCAAGTGCCCTGTCCCTTATTCCACGCAGCGTGTGCTCCAACAGGTGGACAAGAGGTACAGTGTCACTGATGCATGCACTGTCACTGCTCACCATCCTCGTGGCCTCCTCAAATGGTGCCAGGACAGTGCATGCATCCCTGATCATGCCCCACTGGCGTGGAGAAAAAAAACCAAGCTCCCCTGACCCTGTCCTGGTGCCGTAGTCGCACAGGTACTCATTGATGGCCCTCTGCTGCGTGTGCAGCCGCTGCAGCATGGCCAACGTTGAGTTCCACCTGGTGGGCATGTCACATATAAGGCGGTTCTTGGGCAGGTTCAACTCCTTTTGCAGCTCAGCCAGGCGAGCACTGGCATTATAAGATCTGCGGAAATGCACACAGACTTTCCTGGCCTGCCTCAGGACATCCTGTAAGCCCGGGTACCTGCCCAAGAACCGCTGCACCACCAGGTTAAGGACGTGAGCCACACAGGGCACATGGGTCAGTTGTCCCTGTCGGAGGGCGGAGAGGAGGTTGGTGCCATTGTCGCAAACCACCATTCCTGGCTTAAGCTGGCGTGGCGTCAACCACCTCTCGGCCTGGCCCTGCAGAGCAGACAGGACCTCTGCCCCAGTGTGGCTTCTGTCCCCCAAACACACCAGCGCAAGCACGGCATGGCATCTTTTTGCCTGCGTACTTGCGTAGCCCCGTGAACGGCTACGGAGCACCGCTGGTTCATAGGACAAACCACAGGAAGAGGCCATGGAGGAAGAAGAAGAGGAGGGGGTGGAGGAGAGAGGTGTGTCACAACCAGTAGTAGCATTTTGGAGGCGTGGCGGTGGGACAACCTCCAACACTACTGCACCTTGTCCTGCATCCTTCCCAGCTGCCAATAGAGTGACCCAATGGGCCGTGAAAGAAAGGTAACGTCCCTGTCCATGCCTGCTGGACCATGAGTCAGCGGTAATATGCACCTTACCGCTGACCGCCCTGTCCAGCGAGGCCAAGACATTGCCTTCCACATGCCGGTAGAGAGCCGGAATAGCCTTCCGTGAGAAAAAGTGGCGTTTGGGAACCTGCCACTGAGGAACCGCACATTGCACAAACTCACGGAAGGGGGCCGAGTCTACCAACTGAAAAGGCAGCAGTTGAAGCGCTAGCAATTTAGCCAAGCTAGCATTCAACCGCTGGGCATGTGGATGGCTGGGAGTGAACTTCTTTCGACGGTCCAGCAGCTGGGGCAGGGAAATTTGCCTGCTAGAATCGGACGTCGGTGTACTGCTAGCAGAGTGGCCGCAAGTACTTGGCTGTGACACACCTAATTCTACACCTTCATTCCTCTCAGTGCATGTTTCAGAGAGGACTGAAGTTATAGTGGGGTTGGAGATCCCAGCTGATGCGGTGCAAGGAGAGGTCCGCTTTGTTCTTTGGTGTGGGTCTTTGAGGTAGGCTTGCCAACGAGCTGCATGGCAGGTCAACATATGTCTGGTCAGGCATGTGGTACCCAAGCGGCTGATGTTTTGGCCACGCGATATACGCTTGAGACATATGTTGCAAACAGCAGCTGTGCGATCTGATGCACTAGCCTCAAAAAAGGCCCACACCAAAGAACTTTTTGAATGACGGGCAGAGGCAGCGCCCTGCACAGGCGGAGCTCTGCGGTGTGATTCCGTCGGTGTACTGCCCTTACGCTGGCCACCAAAGGGCATCCTGCCTCGTTGGAGATGTGCCTCCTCCTCATCCTCCTCCTCCTCCTCTCTCCTATTAGGCACCCACGTGGAGTCAGTGACCTCATCATCACCTCCCTCCTCATCACTGGAGCCAATCTGGCAGTATGCTGCAGCTGCTGGAACATGACTGCCAGATTGGTGTCCTTCTTGAGCATCCCCTCTGTCTGCTCTCACGCTACTGCCTTCCTCTAGCTGGGTTTCATCATCAGACCCTTCGAAACGCTGGGCATCCTCCTGGAGCATGTACCCAACACTGTGCTGAAACAGTTCGGGGGACTCCTCAGGAGGAGGACATGGTGGGTCTAGGGAAGGAGTGACTGATGATGAGTCTGACATTGATACCAGGGAAGAGGACGCTTTGGCAGCTGCTTTTCCAGTACCCTGAGCCTGGGTGAGAGAGGATGAGGAGGAGGAGGAGGGCTTGGTCATCCACTCTACCAAGTCTTCGGCATGATGTGGCTCAACATGTCCAGCTGCCGAAAAGAAGGACAAGCGTGTCCCATGGCCATGTGCTGATGACAATGCACCGCGTCCACGACCAGCACTGTTGCCCCCAGACACAGAGCCTGCTTGCCCTCTTTTATTGCCTCCTGACTGTCTGCCTCTCCTTGTTTGCCTTCCAGACATTCTAATAGATGGCCTGCAGGGAGATGGGAAAAAAGCAATAAGGGCTACCTTCAGGTGTCCTTCTCTGTCCCTTGAAACAAGGACTTTCACAGTGAAAGAAACTGACACTCTCCCTACCTACAGTTTTCTGTCCCTAGAAAAAATATATTTTTTAAGCACAATATAGCACAAGGACAATTCACTCACTGTCCTTACAGGTCCCTGGAAACAAGGACTTGCAGAGTGAAAGAAAAAAAACACTCTCCCTACCTACAGTTTTCTGTCCCTAGAAAAAAAGTTTTTTTTAATCACAATATAGCACAAGGACAATTCACTCACTGTCCTTCCAGGTCCCTGGAAACAAGGACTTGCAGAGTGAAAGAAAAAAAACACTCTCCCTACCTACAGTTTTCTGTCCCTAGAAAAAATGTTTTTTTTAAGCACAATTTAGCACAAGGAGAATTCACTCACTGTCCTTCCAGGTCCCTGGAAACAAGGACTTTGACAGTGAAAGAAACTGACACACTCTCCCTACCTACAGTTTTCTGTCCCTAGAAAAAATGTTTTTTTTTAAGCACAATTTAGCACAAGGAGAATTCACTCACTGTCCTTCCAGGTCCCTGGAAACAAGGACTTTGACAGTGAAAGAAACTGACACACTCTCCCTACCTACAGTTTTCTGTCCCTAGAAAAAATGTTTTTTTTAAGCACAATATAGCACAAGGAGAATTCACTCACTGTCCTTCCAGGTCCCTGGAAACAAGGACTTTGACAGTGAAAGAAACTGACACACTCTCCCTACCTACAGTTTTCTGTCCCTAGAAAAAATGTTTTTTTTAAGCACAATTTAGCACAAGGAGAATTCACTCACTGTCCTTCCAGGTCCCTGGAAACAAGGACTTTGACAGTGAAAGAAACTGACACACTCTCCCTACCTACAGTTTTCTGTCCCTAGAAAAAATGTTTTTTTTAAGCACAATTTAGCACAAGGAGAATTCACTCACTGTCCTTCCAGGTCCCTGGAAACAAGGACTTTGACAGTGAAAGAAACTGACACACTCTCCCTACCTACAGTTTTCTGTCCCTAGAAAAAATGTTTTTTTTAAGCACAATTTAGCACAAGGAGAATTCACTCACTGTCCTTCCAGGTCCCTGGAAACAAGGACTTTGACAGTGAAAGAAACTGACACACTCTCCCTACCTACAGTTTTCTGTCCCTAGAAAAAATGTTTTTTTTAAGCACAATTTAGCACAAGGAGAATTCACTCACTGTCCTTCCAGGTCCCTGGAAACAAGGACTTTGACAGTGAAAGAAACTGACACACTCTCCCTACCTACAGTTTTCTGTCCCTAGAAAAAATGTTTTTTTTAAGCACAATTTAGCACAAGGAGAATTCACTCACTGTCCTTCCAGGTCCCTGGAAACAAGGACTTTGACAGTGAAAGAAACTGACACACTCTCCCTACCTACAGTTTTCTGTCCCTAGAAAAAATGTTTTTTTTAAGCACAATTTAGCACAAGGAGAATTCACTCACTGTCCTTCCAGGTCCCTGGAAACAAGGACTTTGACAGTGAAAGAAACTGACACACTCTCCCTACCTACAGTTTTCTGTCCCTAGAAAAAATGTTTTTTTTAAGCACAATTTAGCACAAGGAGAATTCACTCACTGTCCTTCCAGGTCCCTGGAAACAAGGACTTTGACAGTGAAAGAAACTGACACACTCTCCCTACCTACAGTTTTCTGTCCCTAGAAAAAATGTTTTTTTTAAGCACAATATAGCACAAGCACAAAACACACTGACACTCTCCCTACCTATCCTTCTCTTTCCCTAAACTAAAGGAATCCAGGTTAAGCAAGAAAGAAATAAAAGTCACTGTCCCTGCCTATGCTGCTCTATCCCTGCTCCGGAACACACTACACTAGGCCGCCGTGCTGGCGGCCTTTTATAGTGTGGGGCGTGTACTAAACACCCTCAGCAATAATTGGCCACAGGCATCCTGCCTGTGGCCAATCATTGCTCTCCTCGCTGCCGGCGCTGTGATTGGCCAAGCATGCGGGGTCACAGTGCATGCTTGGCCAATCACAGCGCCTGGATGACACTGCGATGGCGTAGTGCATTGTGGGCCGTTCGCGTCACTCGAATTTGGCGCGAACGGCCCAAATCGTTCGATCTTCGTCGAACGATCGAACAGCCGATGTTCGAGTCGAACGTATGTTCGACTCGAACACGAAGCTCATCCCTAATGCTGGGGCGCCGGCGGAGGCTTGCGGGCAACTGTGGATGGTGAGGGCAGAGTTTGTAAGCAGGTTTAAGGGGTAGAGGAGCGGGAGCTGAGGAGAGCCGCTACTCCATGAGGCGCCAAAACCGGAAGTGAGAGAAATCAATTTAATGGTCATGGTGATTCTGTAGGAATTTTGCTAGATAGACATCAATACAACTGAAATTGCAATGTAATGTGTTATTGTTACCTAAAGGTGGCAGCAAAGGATAGGAAGTGGATTGCTGGAAATTGGAAGCTCTGTATATATCTTTTCGAGTTGCAGTCACAGTTAGTCTCCAAAGCGAGTGTGAATCAAAAGTTAATGGTACATGTAAAACAAAGAAAATAATAGAAAAATAACAAGGTAACATAAAGAACAAATAAAACTCAACATGAGCGAAAAGTAAAACTTCCGCTTCTCCACAGTTAGGGGGTCTGTGCTCCCTGAGATCGAGTACCCAATCCAGGTTGGGCTAATAGATAGGGGCTGAGCTCTGAGGAAGAAGACTTGTCTTTGAAACGCGTAAGCCGGCATTGACCTCTGTCAATCCCTCCGTGACCAATTTGAGTGGGTTCGTTTTTGACACATTGCTGCGACTTTGTGGATTCTTTTTAAACGCATGACTTTCACGTATGTTTGTAAGTAGGATTCTTTTATTTCCTTTTTAAATACATTTATCCAACGATAATGCACGAGGCTGGTGCGCCTTTCTTTTTTCTTCTTGTCAAATACCGCTAGGATACCCCTATCCGTGAAGGCAGCAAAGCCAAGTGTCATTTTATCTTCCAACCTACAGACTGTCCGGTATTCCACTTGTGCGCAGGAGTTTTTTGTCTTTTCGTTATTCATGGGCTAATAGATAGTATGAGAAGTTACAATTGCAGATAGATTAGTCATTCTTTGTTATCCTGTTCAAAAATTTTGCCACTCCGTGGTGATTTTATTAGAGGGAGATGGAGTGGGGACTTCCTCTTCATCTGGGAGAAGCTGCCATTGTCTGGCCAGCCTCAATCCATTTTCCAGATTAGTGATGGCATAGGTTTTGTCATCTCTTGTGGCAATAATTTTTGTTGGAAATCCCCATGTGTAAGGAATTTTGTGGTTTTGAAATAGTTTTGTCAATGTAGCCAGGTTCCTGCTGGCTTGCATGGTATGCTGCGAGATATCCGAATAGACTGAAATGTCAGCATAGGGGTCAGGCAATGGGGATTTTTTTTTGGTATATCTCATCAGATCCTCCTTTACATGGAAAAAATGTATACGTGCTATAACGTCTCTAGGCACCTTATGTGGTAAGTGCTTAGGTTTAGACAAACGGTGAGCCCGATCTACAATCACCTCCCCCTCCCTCAGTACAGACAATCACCTCCCCTCTGGTGTTTCTGGCAGCAGTGTAGATATAAATTGTTGGACATACTTCCTAAGGTCCGCAAGCATAACAGATTCAGTCACCCCTCTCAATTTCAAGTTGTTCCTTCTGGAACGATCTTCCAAATTAGGGATGAGCCGAACACCCCCCAATTCGGTTCGCACCAGAACTTGCGAACACGCAATAAATTTGGTGCGCTAATAATGGGGTGGGTGGCGCTGACAAGGTATAAAAGGATAGAGTAAGACCAACGTACTATGCCCCCAATGGTTGGAATGGGTAGGAGGTGATACAGCACCAGTGCTGCCTAGTTAGTATGCAGTGATAAAGTGACTTAGTGCATTTGAAAATTAATAACAGTGGTGGGGGCCCCCTGAACAGGTCCTGGGCCCAATGTTAAGATGTGCAAAGTGCAAATAATCAATGTCCAAAAAAACAATGTAGTGAAAAATAAAGATCAATATAAACTAACAAAAAGTATAATCAGGTGCTGCCACCAGGGGCAGTGTGCAAAAAATACTGAAATATCTGGATAGAAGTGCACATATAATATACTTGATTTCAACACCAGGGGCAATCACTAAACCCACTGGTGTGGGTTCTCAGCTCTTGTGTGAGAACTAGGGTCCGTGGCAATATATTAGTGTCTCTTAGGCAGTTCAAACATTGTTAGTGAACTTGAGTAGAATACTATAGCAAAACAGAACTAAAGAATAGATGAGTGACTTCTGTGGATGTCCTATAGGTTCCCGGCAAATTTCAGGTGACACTAATAATAATGCGTGGGGGTCCCCCCCCCAAATTCTATTTCAGGTCTGATATGGATTTTAAGAGGATCTCCATGTCAAATGAAAAAAAAAATGGCATGGAGTTCCCCCCAAAAATCCATACCAGACCCTTTATCCGAGCACGCAACCTGGCAGGCCGCAGGAAAAGAGGGGGGGACAAGAGAGCACCCCCCCTTCTGAACCGTACCAGGCCACATGCCCTCAACATGGGGAGGATGCTTTGGGAGTCTGTGACCCCTCAAAGCACCGTTGGGAAAAGTCCTTTATTAAAAATTAAAAAAAATTAAAAAAAGATTCCAGTGGTGGTAATCCACTCTCGGTATCACGCGATGGATGCTCTCCTCTCTGGGGTCCAGCGGTGGATGATCTCCTCTCCATCCAGGTCCAGGCTCCAGCGATGAGATGTCCAGTGCAGCGCATCCTATCTCCACCGGAGACCCCCCGGGAATCCCAGCAGCCTGACAGGTCTCTTTTGTAGCTGAGGGCGGGGCCACCCGTCACGTGATCCCGCCCCCCTCTGACGCAAGGGGAAACCCGGACTTCCCCAGTGACGTGCGGGTGACCCCGCCCCCCTCTGATGAAATGCAGGTTTCTCCCATAGACTTTTACAGGGTGTTCCGCAGCTTTTCGAATTTGCCACAAACACCCCAAATTGGTCGCTGTTCGGCGAACGGGCGAACAGGCAATGTTCGAGTCGAACATAAGTTCTACTCAAACTCGAAGCTCATCCCTATTCCAAATCTGCGATTTTGCTTTTCATTGCCTTTATCTCTTCCTCTGCCTCATTATGTGCATCAACAAGCTCGTTATGAGCTGCAGCAAACTCCCCCATCTTGTCCTCAGCATGAGAGACTCTGTCCCCTATGGCAGTTACTTCAGCTTTCAGCTGAGTTGTGCACTCCATCAGGTCCCTGTGTGATGAGCCTCTTAAAGTCTCTAGCATTTCCTTCACTAAGGTATCAGTAAACGGCTGATCCAGGGTTGGGAAATCCTGCATTTGCTCTATAAACTCCCTGGTGCTGTCCTGTGAGTAGGGTGACCACATTTCCAAACTGCCATTCAGGGACAATTTTGCCAAGGACCGGGGGGGGTTGTGTTGAATGTAGTTTCGGGGTTGATGGGATTTCCGCGGCGAGCAACGATTTGTCTTGTGAATGTCTGGTTTTAGCACTTATATCGTCCCAATACCATCCTTGGAATGTATTTTTATTATTACATTGTAATAATAGACCCCTTCCCTTAGCATAGACGGCCTCCCTCAGTACGGGCCCCCTCTACTAACTATAGATCCTCTTCCCTCAGTATAGACCCCCTCCCTCAGTACGGACCCCCCTCTACTAACTATAGAGCCCCTTCCCTCAGTACGGACATCCCTCTACTAACTATAGACCCCCTTCCCTCAGTACGGACCCCCCTCTACTAACCATAGACCCCCTACCCTCAGTACGGACCCCCTCTACTAACTATAGACCCCCTTCCCTCAGTACGGACCCCTATCCACTACCTATGGACCCCCCTCCCTCAGTACAGACCCCCCTCTACTAACTATAGACCCCCTCCCTCAGTACGGACCCCCTGCACTAAGTATAGACCCCTCCCTCAGTACGGACCCCCCCTCCACCAAGTATGGACTCCCTCACCAAGTATAGACTCCCTCCCTCAGTACAGACTTCCCCCTTCAGTATAGACCCCCCCACTAAATACAGACCCCTTCTCCATCAGTATAGACCCCCCTAACTAAGTATATACCCCCTGCCTGAGTATAGACCCCCTTCAATACTGACTCCCCTCCCTCATTATAGACCCCCCCACTAAGTACAGACCCCCCCCCTCAGTACAGACCCCCCTTCCACTTGTGCTAGTAGAGAGATGGGTGTCAGAAACATGCTGGGGGCACTTTTTACCCTTTTCCTGATCACTATCCCTGTGACCCTGTCCCCCTCCTATGTCCATCTACATACATGTAATATAAGCTGAAGTTCTAAACATACCTCAGATCAGCGCCTGGAATGCACAGCGGTGTCCCTCTGTCGTCTCCTATATACTTGTAAATAGCCGAGAAGGGGGAGGCGGCTTCGGTCTATTCTGCGGTATGAGGCAGGGATAGGGTGGCCACATTTTCTCCAAGCCAAACCCGAACACTTTAGCGATGCTCAGGATTTTTTTTTGTAGTATACACTATAGGATTGTAAAAGATCTGGTACAGCTTTGGGTGCCCCAAGGAGAGTAGTAATGTGGCATGCACAGCGCGCCACGACAAAGAGTGGGTGTGGCTCAGCCGCTGTCAGCAACAATTTGTAATGGACTGAACAATCTAATACAAGAACAACCAGAGCCTAAAATGCCACAATCCTGTTAGCGCCAATGTTCATGCTTACAAGCATACACAATTAACAAAGTGACAGAAATGGATAGAAAGCTTGTTAAGGATAAGCTATTACATCCACTGCTCACTGTCACTTTCCATTCTTGGAATATTCATTAATACATACAAGTGGCGGCTGGTGCTCCAAAAAATTTTTTTTCTGGGGGGGGGGGGGGGCGCAAACAAACTGAAAAAAAACCCATCAATTGCAGCTACTGTGTCCATCAAACGCAGCCACTGTGCCAATCAAACGCAGCCACTGTGCCCATCAATTGCCGCTACTGTGCCCATCAATTGCCACTACTGTGCCCATCAATTGCCACCACTGTGCTCATCAAATGCTGCCAGTGTGCATCCCCCGCCCGCCTGGCACTTACGGTGTCTCGATGAGGCAGCGGGTCACGGCGGCGGTGTCCTCCACGCTCCTTGATGTCTTCTCCCGTCCTCTCTTCCCGTCCTCTGCTATGATCGGACGCCTGATAGGCGTTCAATCACAGCGCCTGTCTTTTCAGCCAATTAGGTGACAGGTAACAGACCCGAGTACCTGATTGGTGGAGAGGCGTTTCAGTGTTAGGAAAGCGAATATTCATTTGCTTTCCTAACACACAGCTAACTGAACTGCGAGTGCCCAGCATGGCGCTCGCAGGTTACCTTATTTGATGCCTATTAGAGCCTATGGCTCTAATCAGGTGCTTCAAAAAGATACTCCGTCACTGTAATTCTGGCTCCCGGCGCCCGAAAAGGGGCTGGGCGCCTGAATAGGGGGGTGGCAGCGGCGACCATTGTTAGATTCATGCAATGCATGAATCTATCTATTGGTGATAGAGGGATGGCAGGAGAGAGGGATGGCAGGAGAGAGGGGGCGGCGCCTGTGCGCCCTTTATGGACGCACCGCCACTGATTACATACATTAAAGGGAGTTTACTAAGACTGGAGAAGCTGTGCATGGCAACCGATAAGCTTCTAGCTTTCATTTCCAAAGCTTAACCAAACAAGCTGACTGGTTACTTTGCACAGCAGCAAGCTTAGCAGCAAGCATATTACAACAATTGTAGGCATTTAGAATGCATTCAGTTGTCACATAACCTGGCAAAGTTACAAACACCAAAAGGACTTATTTAATAAACAGCAATGCAGAATATACAGTAATAAGCTATGATTATATGCACAAGTACAGAAGCTCATCAGATGTAGCTGATGACAATGTAAGGTACAGTTTGATTGGCTGCTATGGATAACAAGTAACAACACTTGGCACATGGCTACTTGACTAAGTAAAAAATCCTGACACTCACAAAGCAATCTAATACAAGTGTACTGTGTGGCTTTAAATCTGCAATCCTCTGGACCTTGTTCAGATGTGTCCAGTCTATAGCAGGCACTCACCTGGGAACATTCATACAGCAGTATGTAATGTTCCTCTCACCAGGAGATCACCCTCTTGACTCGACTAGTACTGCTGTTCCATCAGTCACTCCCGACTCCTCTACACAGGCACACCAGTGTGAGCTGCCAGCCAAGGAAGTGATTGCAGTGTCCTCCTGCGCCACATCGCTGCACTCCCTGTCACTTCCCGTCCGGGGACAGCAGTCACAGTCACCGAGGAGGAAGGACAAGCCTATAAGGGCCCCTCAGTCTGATTTACCGCTGGCCAGTCTGGGCCCATTCCCACTGCAAAGCCCAGGCATCCATCCTGTCTGAGACACAGCCCTGCCCCGCTCTCCACTGGGGTTGACTTGCCACATCCTCTCCTCCGCAGGCAGTAATCCAGTCATACCAATGTGTCTGAGTGAGCCGGTGGATTATTGTCTTTGGGGTTTCCCCTGCTGAGTCCTGACAGCCTCGTCTGGCATGGCGGAGTCTGGAGAACGTTAGGCATGGAGGAGGAAAGTTAACAAACTCCTCCTCTGCTTTGCATGCCGGGCAGAGTCGCGGCTGTGAGGTCACTGGTTGTTAGATGCCAGGCGGCCCTAGCAACCAGTCACCAGAGTCTCAGGTGGAGCTGGAGACAGAGCGAGCGCACGCCAGCGCTACCACTGGGTTTGTTCGCTCTGTCAATTCCATTCTGGGACTTTCTATTGTCCCAGATTGAAGGTGCCTGGGACAGACCTGCCAATTGCGGGAATGTCCCGGGACAATTGGGCACCCTACCTGTGAGGTGTCATGTCCCCCCAGCTCACCTGGATATTTGTGCTCCTCCGACCGCTTCTTTGTAGCTTTCTGCGGGCTCTGTACAGGGGATGCTCCCGAGGAGGACCTGTTGCTGTATCATGGGGATGATGCTTGATACTGGGCACTCATCTTAGATGATAATCCACCTCCACGGCCGCGCCGCAAATTGCAGGCCTCGGCGCCATCTTGAGGCCCACGAGATTCCACAGTGTAGAAATCAGTCAGCTTTTTTGGGCCCCGCTCCTGCTTTCTTTTGTACATCTCGATGCGGATGGTAGCTGGGCTATCAGGCAGGGGATATCTCCTCACACAGCTGTCCGGCGTTGCTTCTAGTTGCTGGATTGCTCTGGATTCAGATGGAGCTCTCTCCTCAAGCTGCCATTCACCTTGGCTGCTGGCCACGCCCCCCCCCGGTTTAGACCTCTCATCATCTTGACCTCTTAATTGTGACAGTGCCCTATTACCTCCCTCCCCCCCATGTGAAAGCTAAAAAAATTGCTCCGGGCAACAAAGGGTCACATTATTATTGGAAAGAGCAGAAGAAGTGTATAAATTGAAAGCAGGGATAGTGCTTCATTACAAAGATTACTACTAATGTGGGTAAGCTCTGCCAGACAGAACTTGGAACAGTAAGCTATATAAATCGAATATAGGTTAACCAAACAAGCAGTTTTATTTTTAATTATTTATTTATGCGTTACACATCAAGTGTATATCTGTATACAACATAGCTGCATAAACATTGTCAAATTAGGGAAACCAGAAAAAAACAAGAAATGTATTTTGTTCCTCACACAAGTACATTCTGTGTGCACTGGTTTCAGTAGAGGCCTTGTTATGTTGAACATGTTGAAATTACATAAATATGAAGAATCAGAATGAGAGGTTAGAAGGAAGAAGTGTGATGGATATAAGAGACTGATGATAGGGAAAATAAAGAGTAGAGGGACAAAAGACGTAGTTTGGGGGAATAGGAGGTGAAAGGGGCAGTGCAGTTAACTGTACTGGCATCAGGGTTTACTTTACCTCTAAAGCATTGCTTTATTTTCATCTGTGCCAATAAACTTGTCTTTCTGAACCTGTCTTCCTGACAATTGATAGCTGCAGTATCCTTCCATTCTGGGTATTTTATTGATCACTGAGATCCACTGAGTAACTGATTTTTTTTTTTGTATTTTTTTCTTTGGAAGTGGGTTTAGGTGTAAGATAATCTGTGTGTTATCTAGGGTTATTCTCATCAGTGTAATTATTTTGGTTATTTTGTCCCAGAAAGGGTACAGGACCAAAGTATATTTCTCTCTTTTTCTGACATCTTCAACACATCAGAGAGAGACACTGGTCAATATTTTAGTTTAAATATTTTTATTGAAATTTTTAGGCGATACAGAAGAATCTACAACAAGTAGTCTGTACAGTACAATAATGCAACTGGCGATCAAATCAACCTAAGGTCCAAAATAATAAACATAAATGACTCTAGCTCTGAACTGTGATCAACAGTGTCCTAGCTTTATCCTCCCATGTTCTGTAATGAATAACCATAACCAGATGGGTACAGATCCCTACCATCCCAACATTGAGTCTCCGACTCCCGGGATGCCCCTAAGGGCTCATACTGCATCCCGGAGAGTGGAGGATCCAGTACCCATGGAAGTTTCCATCAGGTTGGTAAGGTAGTGAAAGTGAAGAGCTGAAATATTTCAACTATATTATCTCACAGTAGGAAGCGTCGGAATAGGAGGACCCCACTCTGGGCAAGTATAAAGAAAGATATTAAGAAACGAACACAATTGTATAACATGAATTAAGTGTATATGAGAGCATCTCGATCAGATCTGTAGTGAAAACCCCAGAAAGCCAAGGGAGGCAAGAGAAGAGAAGACTTAGAAACGTGAGAAGGAAGGAGGTGTAGAAATTCTCATGCTAAGAAGGTGGAACGTTAGTACTCAGAAAACCAGGTTGTACTCCGGGTATCAGAGAGACATTGCAGTAGGTGGCCCAAGGATCCCAGGTGGCTATGAATTTTTCACTCTTATCAGTAAGTTTAGCGACAATTTGCTCTTGGGCCATGATCCAGGAAACCTTTCTCCTGAAACCCAAGAACGATACTGTGGGATTCTTCCAGGCCTTGGCTATGGTTAATTTGGCTCCTAACAATATATAAAATGAGAGCTTCTGGGATAGTTTGGGTAAATTGGGGATTGGGTGGTTCAGCAGTGCTATATTGGGTCGAGGTGTGATCTGTATGCCCGTCAGGGAACAAAGGGTGCGGAAAACCTTGCGCCAGAAAGATCTGATGCGCGGGCAGGACCACCATGTGTGGAGCATAGTGCCCTCCAGTTCACATACTCTGAAGCAAACTGGTGATGTGCCTGAGTACATTGTAGCCAGCCTGGAAGAAACGTAATACCACCTTACCAAAACTTTCAGACTAGCTTCTATCAAAGATACATTGAGTATACCCTTAAAAGCTTGCTGCGATGCTCGAAACCAAATCTCAGTGTCCCATGAGCCGTCCACATCTTCCTCCCATCTCTGAGCATATGAGGGTTTGGTCGACTCAGTTGACAGAGCTGTGCATATTAGAGAGATTCCTCCCCTCTGATCCAGCGTGTTCGAGCACCAGTGTTCATAGGGTGTAATCGTATGTGGGACAGTCTTGTTAGACTCGATGGAGTGCAAGAAATGTGAGATTTGGGAGAAATGTAGAAGCTCAGAGTCGGGCATATCTAGTGTCTTTTTGCAGTGCGATAAAGATATAGGGCCTGCAGGAGAGAGAAAGTGCCCAATTCGGTACAAGCCCTTATCAGTCCACCATTTAAAAGCTCTGATGTTCATTCCCAGAGGGAAGGCAGGGTTGTGGAACAGATGGGCTAAAGGTTCCAGTGGAGAGGTCAAAGATGAGCGCTTGTATATCTGGGAGCATAATGCGACTGAGTGAGATAGTGTGGGGGATAGTATTGCAGGTCTGGTTTTTGGGTTACAACATAGCAAGTAGTCAATGGTATTCATGGGGACTGCTTGCCTTTCTATAGAGAGCCAGTCCGGTTTCTGTCCCTTTGAGAAGACCATTGAGATTTTTGCCAGTTGAGCTGCCTGGTAATAATTCCAAATATTCGGGAGTCCCAAGCCTCCCTGAGATTTAAGGTGGAATAAGATTCCCGAGGGACATCTGTATCCTTTGTTTCCCCAAACAAAGCGGATAATGTCCGATTGTAGTTTATCCAGAACCTGTTTCTTGATCGGGATAGGGAGGGATCGGAATAAGTACAGCATACGTGGGAGAAGAGTCATCTTAATGGCGTGTATCCTGCCAATCCAAGATAGGCCGCTTCTCGACCAATTGTTCAAGTCATTCCTACATTTCTGTAGAATAGGGGGGTAATTTGCCTTAAAGAGGTTGCTTATGTCAGAAGTCAATTTGAGACCTAAGTATGGTATCGCCCCGGAGGCCCAGGCAAACTCAAAGTTCTTAGAGAGTAGTGAAAGCATGTCCTGCGGGACAGTTACGTTTAGGGCCGTTGACTTATTCATATTGATTTTCAAGCCCGAGGCCTCACTGAAGGCCTTCAAAGTTTTAAGAATAACCGGGGTAGATGTTAGTGGGGATGTAACAAAGAGGAGCAGGTCATCTGCGTACAGTGCGCATTTATGTTCTTGGGGTCCGCAATTGACTCCCTTAAAGTCAGGGTTTGATCGGAGAGCAATGGCTAACGTCTCCATTGCTATTGCAAATAGCAGGGGAGAGAGGGGGCAACCCTGTCTGGTACCCCTACCAACAGGGAAGGAATCTGAGTACCTCCCCATCAAACGTATCTGAGCAGTGGGTGCAGAATAAAGGGAGCGTATAAGATTGAGGAAATACGGACCAAATCCCCATCTCACAAGGGTACCAGAAAGATACGCCCAATCTATGGAATCGAAAGCTTTGTGTAGATCAATTGAGAGCAAATAACCGGTTTGTTGGCTTCCCCCATCCCACCGTGACCGTAAAAGTGATACAATGTCAATGGATCTTCTAATCTGGTCCGGACCCTGTCTCCCGGGGATGAAACCCACCTGGTCCTTGTGGACGTAGGAGGAGATGAAACCTGACATTCTGTTAGCTATAATCTTAGTCATAAGTTTGATATCGTTATTAATAAGAGAGATCGGTCTGTAATTGCTCACCTCGCACGGGTCTTTATCAGGTTTGGGTATGACTGAGATATAAGCAGTGTTAAGGTCTGTTCCTAGCTGAGCTCCATCCCTGAGAGAGTTGAAGAACTGAGACAAATGTGGAGTCAGTATTGGTCCGAATTTTTTATAATACCCGGTGGAAAAGCCGTCCGGGCCCGGAGCGGACCCCACTTTAAGTGAATTAATGGTAGTCAAGATTTCCTCTTGAGTAAAGGGGCTTTTGAGGATGTCCCTATGATCATCCGTCAAGGAGGGTAACTGCAGGTTCGCTAAAAAGTCTTCATCATGCTTGTTGGGGGCCCTTTGGTTTTGTTTGTAAAGGTCCGAATAGAATTTTAAAAAGGTGTCCATAATTTTAGTCGGGTTCTGTGTCAAGTCACCCCCTGTTGTCTTGATTTTAGGGAAGGCTAGTGGACGGTGTTTCGGAGTAAGTTTTGCTGCTAATTTAGAGCCTATCCTGTCTTTATAGGAATAGAACTTTGCCCCTGTCCATCTAAGATGTTGTTCTGCTGCCGTAGATAAGTGTAGGTTAAGAAGTACCCTGGCTCTGTCCAAATTAGCCAGGGAATTGGGCGTTGGGTTACGTTTATGCGCTTTGGCTAGGGAGTGAAATTCCTCCGTGAGCCTGAGTGTATCTGCCTTGCGTTCCACTTTGAGCTTTGAGGATAACTGAATGATTTTCCCTCTAATGACAGATTTGTGTGCTGCCCATACTATTTGAGGGGAGACCTCCTTCGTAGCGTTTATCAGGAAATATTCTTTAATGGCCGCCTCCACCAAAGAACATTGTATTGGGTCACTCAAGAGGGATTCTTGTAGTCGCCATCTGGGTGCCTTTCTCTCTCCTGAGGATCTGTGTGTGGTCACGGTGACCATTGAATGGTCAGACAGAGGGGATTCTACTATTTTGGAACCCTGGAGTAGTGGAATTGAAAAGGAATTAGTGAAAACATGATCTATCCTTGCAAAGGAGTTGTGTGGGACTGAGTAGTGCGTGTAGTCTTTAGTATGTGGATTAATCTCCCTCCAGATATCCACGAGACCCGCCTCATGGAGTGTTTTAGCTATGTATGTGCTCTGTTTGGCGGGGCGTTTGGGCTTGGTTGTTCCATCCGCCCGCTTGTCCAGAGCAAGATCGAAGGCGATATTGGAATCACCACCGATGAAAACCAACCCTTTGAAATGTGGTTTTAGTGTCCGTATAAGAATATCAAAAAAGCGCCTTTGACCCTTATTCGGGGCATAATATGACACGAAAGTATACAGTTCCCCGTCTATGTGTCCGGATACCAAAATGTAACGTCCCATGGGGTCTAGTACAGTTTCTGGTTGGGAGAGACTGATGTGCTTGGTGAAGCATACTGCTACCCCTTTAGTCTTATTTTCTGCTGATGCTAGGAAAAATTGAGGGTAGTGTTGGTATAGGAAAGAGGGTTTGAACGTGGACGGAAAATGGGTTTCTTGTAATAAGAGTATGTCTGCATGCATAGAGTGGTATTGCTGAAAGGCTTTTCTACGTTTGACAGGGGAATTAAGACCCTGTGTGTTATGTGAAACTATTTTAAGGGTGGGTATGGGTTGCTGTGCGTTAGGCATGGATCAGAGGGGGTGATTCTGTGAAAAGAAGCAGGTGCTTACCTTTTCCCAGGCAGAAGAATACCCAGGAATGTTGCGTGAGAAGGCTGAGTGAGAAGCCGGCATCCGAGATGGGAGGGAGCATGTAGTCCTGGATCGTTCGAGATTTCCTTCGAGCATGAGAGAGGAGTAGAGAAAGGATGAAAAAAGAGAGAAAGAAGAAGAATGGGGTTATACACTTGTAATACAAATTTAAACATTCGTCCTTCAAGGACCAGTTGAACCAAAACTGAGTTGGGGGATCCCCCGATCCCCTCCCCCCCTGGAGGTGGATGGTCTAACCATTCCACCTCCTGTAACCTGAGAGGTCTGGAATACCCCAAAAGCGGGGGTTCCAGAGCGGAGCCTAGGAGCACTGATAGTGCCCCCGGTTCCTAGAGAAGGTGCACTGAGTCCACCACAGCCCGAGCACCTGTAAAAATGTTAAACTGAGGGCTAGAGGTAGCCCCTAATTGTAACTAAAACAGAGCGCCCCTATTATTGGCGCAAACAAATCAAGGGACAGCCCCTAACCTAAAAGGAACAACTCCCGGTCACCCCTATCCCCAAACAAATAAATCTAATAGTAAAAAGAAAAAAAAAAAGAAAGGGGGATGATAAACCCCCTTGTTGACTAGGCTGTGTACCCCGGCCTAGCTGTAGGGAAACCCAACAACTACTGGGGGAAGGGGCACAGTCAACCGAACAATAGTGATATCTGCCTATCAATAAACTGCAAACCATAACAAAAATTTTAGGCACAAGGGAAGTTCTAAGGAGGCAGTCCATAGAGCAGAACGATTATGGTCCTGTGCCAGAGAAAGTATCCCCCCCCACCCCAAGTTCAGGTAATCCGCACTCATAGCACTGCATTAGCTTTCTGCAGAAGTAGGTAAAATATACTTGACAGTTCACAATATGTGATGAGTTCCGGCCCGCTTGGGATAGCAGTAGTGAGGGGGGGGCAGAAGTCACAGGCACTCAAGGAGGTTAAAGATTTCTCAGATCAGGGCCCTGATCTAGGATGAGGCAGTCTTCTTTCAAGGTGGGAGATTTTCTTTAGGCCTCTTGGAGCTTTGGGTCAGCCAGTTGTGTTGCAGTGGGCTTGCAGGCGGTGGTCTTTTAGATGAAGACGGGGTGTTTCTGGAAATCTGCATGGGTGAAGGTTCCTGTGAAAGGATCCCCAGGTGCAGCAGGAGGCGCTCTCCCTCCACCAATGAGGAGAATCCATAGCTTTTATTCCTGTAGGAAAAGTTCAGGCAGAGGGGGAATGACCACCTGTATGTGATCTCCTTTTCCGTTAGGACCTGTAGTAAAGGCTTTAAGGAACGTCTCTGTTGAATAGTGAAAGGTGACATGTCAGCAAATATTTGTATTTTATGCCCCTGAAAGATGAGGCTATCAGAGCTCCTGGATTTCTTCATCACCTCTTCTTTGACTGAATAATAGTGAGGTTTCACTATGATGTCCCTGGGGAGACTATCAGAGCGGGGGGGTTGAAGGGCTCTGCGAGCTCTATCTAGCTCCAGGCGGATCTCTGTAATATCAGGGATTAGGCTGCGTATGAGCGCTTTTACAGTACCTTGAACCTCCTTTTCAGATTCGGGGATCCCCCGTACCCTAAAGTTATATCTTCTTGATCTGTTCTCGATGATCATCGATCTTTGCGAACGCTGTTTCCAATTGGTCTTGTACATCTTGCAGCCTATCAGTATTTTGGTTTATACGGGAAACAGCCTGGTCAGCTTTCTGTTCAATAACGTCCATTCTCACTCCAATTTGCTGCAAATCAGCATGAATGGATGCTGTGATCTGCGCCGTGTTCTGAGCAAGCCCTGTGGAGAGCATTTGAGCAAACGCAGCCATCATAGATGACAAGTCTGGGGGGTTAGGAAAAGGGCCTGCGTTATCAGTGGGTGTTAATAGGAGGCCTGTGTTCGGATCAAGCATAGGGGTTGTGGGGATGCCTGATGTCATTCTGCTCAGCAGCGATTCAGTGGAGGCTGGGGATGCGGCCAGGTTCAGGGGCGGATAGTCTGTACCTGCGGGGGATTCCTGGTCTGCTGTAATGTCCTCCGTGAGCTCCGTGCTCTGAGGGCCTCGTGCTGCCGCCGCCATCTTGGCATAGCTGAGGGGACCAGGACTCGCGGTCATCTGGCTTGTCAGATTCCTCCTCGCCTGTACCGCTGACATCTGGGTGATCAGGGGGGCTTCCCCCGCTCGAATATCCCGGTGAGGGTGCTGTGGGGGCGCTCTGTGAGCTCTGGTGGCAGTTAATGGGCCGTGGTGGAGCGGAGCTCTAGAGGCTGGCGACCATCTTGGGAGCTGCCGCGCATGCGCTATCCACTGGTCAATATTTTGTGTAGCGCAGCAGGGATCGTGTACCATCTAGGTAAATGTTTGTGAAATTTCTGAAGCCTGCTAAAGATGCAGTCCCTACAGGCACAATAGAATATAGTGGGGGGTAAAAGTCTCAAAGGGGGAGGTGTTCAATTGAATGTTGTAGCCGATAGATAATGTATGTTGTAATAATTGTTGGTCAAGACACAACCTTTCAAGAATTGTTAAGGTAGGAAGATTCCTGTTGAGCAGTTCAGTTTAAAGAAAAGAAAAAAAAAAGATTACTGCAGGAAACAGTTCCAGAGGATGCATGAGTATTGCAGCAATAGTTAATTTTGTTTTTATTTTAACAAGGCCAATTCATTAAAAGAAGAAGCTTTACCTGGAATTGGAATTACATTTTCTGGGTCAGTGCCTCAGAAAGCTCAGAAAGCCTTACAGCCAGTGTGTCAGAGTAACAGGCAGGTAACTAACATTTTCAGAAAGAGGTCAGCAACCATTCAAATTTCTGTCATGATGGATATAGTTTAAATTCAAGCAGTCACATTTTTTTACCTCGAATAGGAAAAATATAAACTTTAAACACCCAAGTGATTGTAAAAGCTATACATATTACAAAGCAGTAATCAGTTTCCTCATAATAATCATTCCATGGATATTTAATCATGTGAAAAAAATTAAAACATTTTTGTACCTTAAACAATTGATTCTTAATTGCTACAACATCGCACTGAAACAATAAATCTGTAATAGCCTGGAGAACATAGGAATAATGTTTTGTGTGTATACACAAATAAGTTAGCATTGATCTGCTTGACATTCTGCACAATTTTGTTTTAATTCCTTTTGTTTATTAGCCCAGGGCTATTTGAATAAATGTGTGATCATGATGATTCATGATATACACTGATGGATTTTTTCAAGAGTAACTGACATTGATTAATATATGTACTAAGAATTGTTGTGGTTATGAATGCATATAAATGAGAAAACCTCTTTGCAAAGGGAAGCAGACTCTTGGCAGTTTTATTCTTGACATAAAGCTCATTTAACAATACTAATTCTTCTGTAAAAAAATCTCCCGATATGTTCTCTAATGGATATTGTTTAACTTTGATTTATTTAACGCATTTAGTAAATAAGTGGCTTTTGACAAAACTGAGATATGGATGCCATGGTTCTAGTGAATAGTGATGAGCAAATGTTCATGGGTATCATTCAGGGGCCAGTTGTCAAGCCTCCTGCACATTCTAGAAATTATTAATCTGAAGCCCACTGAAGTCAACAGGGAGTGAATCCTAAAAATCAATTCTGGTCAGTTGCAAGGCTCTTAGGCAATTGGTTTTCAAACAAAGAGGACGAGGAGGTGGGCGCTGCCATGGGAGACTTGCACCAATGTAAACTTCAGGGGTGACATGAGAAAAACACCATTCCTTTCCAATACATCCTTTAAGCTGTATGTGGTATTAAAGAACAGTATGATTCTCATGCACATAGTCAGCAACACTGTATTCTGGCATTATTTTGCTTGTGCAATTGTTTTTTAAAATGTTATATTTAAATTAAATTAAATACAGCACATCACCCCAATCTGGTTCATTACAACTTAAAAAAAAAAACTTTTTTAGGCCATTTTAGCTGTAAAATATATTTTTTTTATCTAACAATAAAAGTAAAAAAAAATTGAGCAGTGAAAATAGCAACCCAAGAAATCTAAAAACTATAGGAAGGGTTAGTCTTCCAAAAAATAAAGCTAAAGTCCACAACTTTGTACCATCCTCCAAACAGTGGCAAAACTGTTTAACCCCTTTCCATCTGCCCCGATATCCCTTTAACCTGGTTTTGACTGATCCATGTAGATTTACTGCTACAGGGTTTCAGAAACACATATAGGTACAAGATCTGCACTCCCTACATGCTCCTGGGCATGGGGCATGTGTGTGTGCACTCCCCGCCGGCCCATCGGTGCTGTGATTCAGTACCAAACAGAATCAGAGATCACCATGTGCCTGTGTTTACAAAACAAAATAAAATCTTCCATGGGCTCAACATACCTCTCAGCATAATCCTTGGGGTGTCTACTTTCCAAAAAGGGGTCGTTTGGGGAGTTTTTGTACTTCCCTATCAATTTAGCACCTAATAATGTGATAGGCAGTCAGAAAGTAAAAGCTGCGTAAATTCCAGTATATAAACCATAGTTTGTAGATGCTATAACTTTCACACAAACCAATTAATATACACTTATTGTGATTTTTTTTTTTTATCAAAGGCAAAATTGGAGTTTATTGGATAACAGAAAGTAGAAAATTCAGTTTTTTTCCAGATTTTTAGCCTTTTTTCAGTTATACCACAAAAAATAACAAACCCAGTGGCGATCAAATACCACCAAAGGAAAATGGAAAATTTCCTATCAAATACTTACCGTAATTTTCCTTTCCTGATAGGCTCCATGGCAGCATACTTGTGGGTTGGCCCCGCCTCCATAACTACCCTATAGGACACCTCTCCCATAAATATTTGCTCTGGACTACCAGTCATGTTCCGTAACTAGCCTACTCCAAGCATTGGGAGGGACTCCTGCTGCCATGGAGCCTATCAGGAAAGGAAAATTACGGTATTTGATAGGAAATTTACAGTTTTCCTGACAGGCTCCATGGCAGCATACGTGTGAGAATTAACCTCGCCAAACACACCCAGGTGGGCAAATGCTGAGCAAAGAAAACTAATTTATTTAACACCGTCAACTGACAGTACTTGCAAACCAAAATTAACAGATGACAAGGCAGCTGGTTCAACACAATAGTGAGACACAAAAGTGTTGATATACGACCAGGAAGCCGCTCTACAGATTACTTCAAAAGCGACATGTCGAGAAGCCGCCCAAAAGGTCGAGATACTCCGAGGTGAGTGCGCAGTCACTGCCTCTGGAGGAGCCAGGCCTTTTGCTTTATAAGCCCTTTGAATGGTCTGTACGATCCATGCAGCAATGGATCTAACTGAAGCCCGCTTTCCTTTGTTTTTTCCATGCAGAAGGATGAAAAGAAAATCCGTTTGTCTAAAGGATGCCGTAACTTCCAGATATTGACTTAGAGTGTGCCCCACATCGAGGGGATGGACATCTTGGCCTTCTGTTGACCCAAAGGTAGGAAGCACAATTTTCGTGAAAAACTGAAGTTACTTTAGGGTTTGAACCCAGCATGGAGATTAATTAACACTGCTCTGTCTGGAAAAAAGTAAGAAAAGGCTCCTTTGAACTTAGGTTTCTGTATTCAGACACTCTTTTAGCTGAAGTAACCGCCACCAGGAAGGCAGTCTTGAGTGTAAGATATTTTACTGATAGACGCTTGTTGGGATCTGATCTGAGTGTAGAAAGGAAATCCAGAGCAAAAGGAAGGTCCCACTTGGGAAACCCAGTTTCCTTTGAGGCCTGAGCCTGATAGCACCCCTGAAGAAATGGCGAACAAGGGAGTGATTAGCCCATGAAACTCCTGTGAACGCCGAGATGGCCAAAACTTGTACCCAAAGTGAGCTCACTGCTAGGGACAGGTTTAGACCTGATTGTATAAAACTAAGGATATCCTGAACTGCTGGAGTACTACAAGGAATAGGCCTAGAGGACATATGATCTGTGAACCTGGACCAGATACGTTCATAGATCCTATTGGTGCTGTTCCTTCTGGCATTAAGGAGGGTCGAAATGGCCTCTTCTGGACACCCCAGAGCCTTGAGCCTTCCCCTTTCAAAGACCAAACCCTGAGGTGCAGGTTAGAAGGACAGTAGATCTGGGCAGAGAGGCAGGGGAACTGAGTCTCAATAACTGAGGAGTGTTAAGAGAGGAAACCATGGTCTGTTGGGCCAGAACAGAATCACAGTTATGACTTCCACTTCCTCTGTTCTGAGCCTGCGGAGAAACTGGAGTATCACAGGTATTGGAGGAAAGGCGTAAGCCTTGCTGAACCTCCACTGGTCCGTGAGGGCATCTATCCCATATGCCTGAGGATCCTGGAACCTCGAGTAGTATTTGGTCAGCTTGTAATTGCATGGGGATGCAAAGAGGTCTACTTCTGGAGACACTCCCAGGGACAGGAGCCACTTGAACACCTCTTTATGGAGAGACCACTCGTTGTTGTTCATTTGAACACGAGAGAGGAAGTCCGCCTGTACATTCTGAATCCCAGGAATGTAGACTGCCGAAATGTTGGACAAATTCCTCTGAGCCCAGCTCATGATTGGCTCCACCTCCTGTAGCAGGGACCAGCTGCGAGTTACACCTTGTTTCCTTACGTAAGCTACCGCGGTTGTATTGTCCGTCCTGAGCATCACTGAAGAGTTCTTTATTAGATGGCGTAATGATAGGAGTGCCTGAAAGGCGTCTCGCAGTTCCAGTATGTTGGACACAATCCCCAGAGAAGGGGAGTCCCATCTGCTCTGAGCCACTTCCAATAGGCAATGAGCGCCCCAGCCCCGATTGCTGGCATCTTAGGTTATCGTGACCCATGTGATGGGAATGATCGAGTGGCAATTGCGAAGATTATTCCCCTGGAGCCACCAAAGGAAAGACTGGAGTCTGCATCCCCAACATGACTTCGCTACTGCAGTGTCTGGATTTAGAGGAAGAGCCACAGTGCCTGGAACCAGAGGAAGAGTGCCGGTGGTGTGATTTACAAGACCCGCTCCTTCTGCGGGAACTGTGCTGTGGATCAGACCTGGAAGGGTTGTGGAGAGAAAAAGAGGAGAGAAAGAAAGCATACTGTATATATTACATATAATGCCCTGTGTTCCACTCTGCTTCCCCCAGCAGGTAGAACACAGGAAACAAACAAAAGGTCCCACATTCCTACCTGCTGCAAGGGGACTGGCCATCAGGAGGCAGTGAAGGGCAGTGAAGGGTCCATTGCTATCCAAGGTAGACACTGCTAGTGGGAAAACGAAGGATCAGAAACCAGCAAGGGATATACAAAACCCTTAAACACCAGTACCTACCTGGGGTAGCCTCTACAGATGCCCAGGGAATTTGCCGCATAAGCCCACGATTATTCCCGATGCTCTGCAGGCTTCCCCCAGGTTTTAAAAGTGGTGCAGCGTGACGTCACGGCAGAGCCAGGCCTGAGAAGCTTGCGCGCATGCGCGATCCAGGCCTCACTATCATTTTGGGACCGCGCATGCGCAGAGCAGATTGCGGGACTCGGAAGTGAGAGATAACAGTGGCTGGCACGCAAAGGAAACCAGCCGCCATGCACAGGGACATCAGCAGGAAAGAAAAAAACATGACACAGGTAAAATAATATACAAATACAAACCCTTCTGCCATGAAGGTGACGTCAATCTTACCCACCACCTACGATCGATTAGGCAGAGGAATCTTAAACACACACCCACATGACTTCTAAGGCAGATAATGTCCATCTGCAAGCTGCTAGGTAATCAGGCCAGTGCACGCTAGTCTGTTTTGATAGACATGCTTCCAGCTCTTCAGCGCTACTCTGCGTATACACTCCATACCCTGCTTAACAGTCAAGGCTTATGGAAGGGACGTGAAACCATGTCGCTCGGTCGATCTTGATCGTATAGGGTCGTCTTCAGGTAGGAGAACCAACCATATGGTCCTACAGAGGAGAACAAATAAGGAACATGGCTGGTAGTCCAGAGCAATGATTTATGGGAGAGGTGTCCTATAGGGTAGTTATGGAGGCGGGGCCAACCCACACATATTGCTGCATTGGAGCCTGTCAGGAAAGCTATATTTGTGTGAAAAAAATGATATACATTTTGTTTGGGTACAGAGTTGCATGACTGAGCAATTATCAGTTATAATAGTGCAGAATAGCAATTGTGTGACCTCTGTAATTAGCTGTCAGATTGGTCATATGATGGTCCCATCGGCGACCATTTATTAGTGTGCTGGAAGTGAACAGTGAACACTCTCTCAGCACAGATACAATGGCCGTCCAGCAACTAGGGATGAGCTTCGAGTTCGAGTCGAACCCATGTTCGACTCGAACATCGCCTGTTCGATTGTTCGTCTAATTGCAAACATTATGGGCCGTTCACGCCAAATTCGAGTGGCGCGTCACGGGCCATAATTCACTGCGGCATCGCAGTGCATTGCTGGCTGATGATTGGCCAAGCATGCACTATGACATGCATGCCTGGCCAATCACAGCGCCGTCTGAGCAGAGAGCTGTAATTGGCCAAAGCCAAGGTGGCTTTGGCCAATTATAGCTCAGGGGGTTTAGTACACGCCCCACACTATATAAGGCCGCCTCCGTGGCGGCCTTGTGTAGTATGTTGCGGTGTTTATTCAAGAGAGAGCTTACAGAGAGAGAGAGACAGTGTCATTTATATTGAGTTAGCGCCCCACACTATATAAGGCCGCCGCCTTGTGTAGTGTGTTGGAGTTCTTTAAAGTAAAGAGACAGAGAGAGAGAGAGAGACAGTGTAATTTGATTTGAGTTAGATAGAGCAGGCAGGCGAGTCAGTTAGCTGCAGTTACAGTGTGTAGGGGATATATATGCATCCTAGGTGTTGTATATATATTTATACACTGTATTCAGTTTAGCTAGATCCGTTACTGTTATTCTCTATACTGTGACAGGCAGGCAGGTGATTGTGCTAGCTCCTGTCAGTGTTTCACTTAGTGTACTGTGTGCTTTGCATAGCGTTCACCTAAAGCTTACCTGAATACAGTTAGTGACAAATAGTGGTGTTCTCATAATAAAACCACAGGCAGAGAGCTGCAAGTATTTTCAGTTAGTGTACTGTGGCCTCTGCACAGTTTTCACCTAAAACTAACTGAAGACAATTGCTGCTTTTCCCATACTAATACCACAGCAGGCAGTTGATTCTGATAGCTGCATTATCAGTACAGATGTGTATATATATATATATATATATATATATATATATATATATATATATATATATATATATATATATTGTGACAGCAGGAAGGTAAAGTCACCTGGTTGCATCCAGGGGGGTAGATATATTTCTCCCAGATTCAGGCTTTATGCCGACTTATACAACTAGGGAGGGAGTTGATGAAGCCCAGCTGAGGCTAGTGGGCTCATGAATGACTCATACCTCTAGGGAGAGTGCTGGGCGTCGTGAGGCAGGGAGTTGATGAGACCAGCTGAAGCTTGTCAGCTCATTTAGGCCTCTATAAGAACTCCCAGATTCATTAGGTGTTAGCTCATGCCTGGACCCAGACCTGTGTGGACTGTCTAGGGAGAGTGAACCCCTGTGCGGTGAGGCAAAGCCTGTGTGGCTATTTGTTTGGACTTTTACTAAACCAGGGACTTAGGGACTAGGACAGCACCAGGCTGATCCCAGTTGTTAGTTTAGGAAACCTGCATGTTTAGTCAGAGGTCACGCTGACCAGGATTTATTTTGTTTATGTTTCTTTTTGGCTTTGCTGTGTTTTTGTCACTGTACATAGAGAAATAAACCGCACCTTTTGATTTTGAAAACCACAACCTCTCAATATATATATATATATATTATATATATGTGTATATATATATACTGTGAGGGGGTTCACTCGGTAGCGGGTGTGTGTGACCCCCTGGTTGGGCTCCCCACACAAAAACAGGGCCAGCAGACGGAGGTTGTGGTTTTCAAAATCAAAAGGTGCGGTTTATTTCTCTATGTACAGTGACAAAAACACAGCAAAGCCAAAAAGAAACATAAACAAAATAAATCCTGGTCAGTTTGACCTCTGACTAAACATGCAGGTTTCCTAAACTAACAACTGGGATCAGCCTGGTGCTGTCCTAGTCCCTAAGTCCCTGGTTTAGTAAAAGTCCAAACAAATAGCCACACAGGCTTTGCCTCACCGCACAGGGGTTCACTCTCCCTAGACAGTCCACACAGGTCTGGTTCCAGGCATGAGCTAACACCTAATGAATCTGGGAGTTCTTATAGAGGCCTAAATGAGCTGACAAGCTTCAGCTGGTCTCATCAACTCCCTGCCTCACGACGCCCAGCACTCTCCCTAGAGGTATGAGTCATTCATGAGCCCACTAGCCTCAGCTGGGCTTCATCAACTCCCTAGTTGTATAAGTCGGCATAAAGCCTGAATCTGGGAGAAATATATCTACCCCCCTGGATGCAACCAGGTGACTTTACCTTCCTGCTGTCACAATATATATATATATATATATATATATACATTCCACCTTTTGCAGCTACATCTCACTGCAGGCCATTAGTATGTCTGGAAGGCAAACAAGGAGAGGCAGACAGTCACAAGGCAATAAAAGAGGGCAAGCAGGCTCTGTGTCCAGAGGCAACAGTACTGGTCATGGACACGGTGCATCCTCATCAGCACGTGACCATGGGACACGCTTGTCCTTCTTTTCAGCAGCTGGCCATGTTGAGCCGCAACATGCCCAAGACTTGGTAGAGTGGATGACCAAGCCGTCCTCCTCCTCCTCATCCTCTCTCACCCAGGCTCAGGGTACTTTGTCTGGCAAAGCAGCTGCCAAAGCGGCCTCTTCCCTTGGCTCAATGGCATCAGTCACTCCTTCCCTAGCCCCACCATGTCCTCCTGAGTAGTCCTCCAAACTGTTTGACCACAGTGTTGGGTACATGCTCCAGGAGGATGCCCAGCGTTTTGAAGGCTCTGATGATGGAACCCAGCTAGAGGATGGCAGTAACGTGAGCTCAGAGAGAGGGGGTAGTAACGTGAGCCCAGAGAGAGGAGGTGCCTAACAAGAACAGCTATCTGGCAGTCATGCTCCAGTGATGAGGAGGGAGGGGATGATGAGGTCACTGACTCCACGTGGGTGCCTGATAGGAGAGAAGAGGAGGAGGAGGAGGCACATCTCCAACGAGGCAGGATGCCCTGCAGGGGCCAGCTTAAGGGCAGCACACCGACTGCATCACAGAGCTCCGCATGTGCAGGGCGCTGCTGTCTCTGCACGTTATTCCAAAAGTTCTTTGGTGTGGGACTTTTTTCAGACGTGTGCAGCAGATCACACTGTTGCCTTTTGCAACATATGTCTCAGGCGTATCTCGCTTGACCAGACATATGTCGACCTGCCATGCAGTTCGTTGGCAAGCCTACCTAAAAGACCCACACCAAAGAACAAACCGAACCTCTCCTTGCTCCTCATCAGCTGGGATCTCCAACCCCACTATACCTTCAGTCCTCTCTGAAACCTGCACTGAGAGGAATTAAGGTGTAGAATTAGGTGTGTCACAGCCAAGTTCTTGCGGGCAATCTGCTATTGGTACACCGACATCAGATTGTACCGGGCAAATTTCCCTGCCCCAGCTGCTGCACCACCGAAATAAGTTCGCTCCCAGCCATCCACATGCCCAGCGGTTGAATGCTAGCTTGGCTAAATTGCTAGCACTTCAACTGCTGCCTTTTAAGTTGGTAGACTCTGCCCCCTTTTGTGAGTTTGTGGAACGTGTGGTTCCTCAGTGGCAGGTTCCCAAACGCCACTTTTTCTCACGGAAGGCGATTCTACCGGCATGTGGAAGGCAATGTCTTGGCCTCGCTGGACAGGGTGGTCAGCAGTAAGGTGCATATTACCGCTGACTCATGGTCCAGCAGTAATGGACAGGGACATTACCTATCTTTCACGGCGCATTATGTGACTCTGCTGGCAGCTGGGAAGGATGCAGGACAAGGTGCAGTAGTGTTGGAGGTTGTTCCGCCACCACGCCTCCAAAATGTTACTACTGGTGATTCTGACACACCTCTCTCCTCCCCCACCTCCTCTTCCTCATCCTCCATGGCCTCTACCTGTGCTTTGTCCTCAGAAACCAGCGGTGCTCCATAGGCGTTCAATGGGCTGCGCAAGTACGCAGGCAAAAAAGATGCCATGCGGTGCTTGAGCTGCTGTGCTTGGGGGACAGGAGCCACACGGGGTAGAGATTCTGTCAGCTCTGCAGGGGCAGGCTCAGAGGTGGTTGATGCCACACCAGCTTAAGCCAGGAAAGGTGGTTTGCGACAATGGCACCAACCTCCTCTCCGCCCTCCGACAGGGACAACTGACCCATGTGCCCTGTTTGGCTCACGTCCTTAACTTGGTGGTGCAGTGGTTCTTGGGCAGGTACCCAGGCTTACAGGAGGTCCTGAAGCAGGCCAGGAAATTCTGTGGACATTTCCACCGGTCATATAATGCCAGTGCTCGGCTGGCTGACCTGCAAAAGGATTACAACCTGCCCAAGAACCACCTAATCTGTGACATGCCCACCAGGTGGAACTCTACGTTCCACACACACACACAATGCAGCAGAGGGCCATCAATGAGTATCTGTTGAAATATGGCACCAAGACAGGGTCAGGGGAGCTTGGATTTTTTTCCCCACGCTAGTGGGCCATGATCAGGGATGCATGCACTGTCCTGGCACCATTTGAGGAGGCCACGAGGATGGTGAGCAGTGACAGTGAATGCATCAGTGACACTGTCCCTCTTGTCCACCTGTTGGAGCATACGCTGTGTGGAATAATGGACAGGGCACTTGAGGAAGAACAGAGGCCAGAATTGGAGGACTTCCTTACCTCTCAATGCCCCCTTTTTCCAGACAGTGTTCCTGCTGGCCCGGCTATCACACAGGAAGAGGAGGAGGATTGTGTCAGCATGGAGGTGGAGCCTAGCACTCAGCAGCAGTCTTCAAGGGATCAATTACAGTCCCAAGACACCCATGGACTTATACGTGGCTGGGAGGAGGTGGCTGCGGATCATGTCGTCCTCAGTGACACAGAGGACTCCGGACCAAATGCCTCAGCAAACCTATGCTGCATGGCCTCCCTGATCCTGCAAAGCCTGCGGAGCGATCCTCGTATTCGTGCGATCAAGGAGAGGGATCATTACTGGCTGGCAACCCTCCTTGATCCACGTTACAAGGGTAAGGTTGCAGACCTTATCTTGCCATCGCAGAGGGAGCAGAGGATGAAGCATCTTCGGGAGGCCTTGTAGAAAGGTCCGTGCAATGCGTTCCCAGACACTGGAAGGTTACAAATTCCTGGTCCTGGACAACGTGTTGCTGAGGATTCGGTCAGTCAAAGAAGGAGAGGTGTAGAAGGTGGCCGTCTGACCGATGCGTTCAGACAATTTTTTAGTACGCAGCCCAAGGTATGATCGGTTCCAGCAACCATCGCCAGCATCTGGTTTACATGGTGCAGGAATACCTAGGGGCAAGATCAGACTTGGACACCTTTTCCACCGAAAATCCTCTGGGTTACTGGGTCTTGAGGATGGATCACTGGCCAGAGCTTGCACAGTATGCAATTGAGCTACTGGCCTGTCCTGCATCCAGCGTTCTTTCGGAACGCACATTCCGTGCTGCTGGAGGCTTTGTAACCGATCACAGGGTCCGCCTGTCCACCGACTCTGTCGATCGACTGACTTTCATAAAAATGAATCAGTCTTGGATAACCACCAGCTACCAAGCACCTGATGCTGATGTAACTGAATAATTATTTTTGAAATGTCAGATCCCTTCAAGACTGCCTATGCTGATGCTGAGTGACTATCCTCTTCCTCTTCAATGATCATGTTGATAGCTTGTAAGGACATTTTTGTTCTGGGCACAGCCACCAGTGGCTAACGCCCAATTTTCCAGCCCCTGTTTAACAGGGGCGTGTAATTACAATTTTTGATGTAATACTTTGGCAGCAGGGCTCATTGTTGCGCTCCAACTAATGTATCTGTGAGGGGTTGCAGTGTTGTGGCACCAAAACCAGTGCCTAAGGCCCAATTTTTCAACCCCTGTTTAACCACTTGCTTACTGAGCACATATACCCCCTTCCTGCCCAGGCGAAATTTCAGCTTTCGGCACTGTGACGCTTTGAATGAAAATTGCGCGGTCGTGCAACGTGGCTGCCAAACAAAATTGACGTCCCTTTTTTCCCACAAATAGAGCTTTCTTTTGGCGGTATTTGCTCAACTCTGCAGTTTTTATTTTTTGCGCTATAAACAAAAAAAGAGCGACAATTTTGAAAAAAAAACAATATTTTTTACTTTTTGCTATAATAAATATCCCAATTGTTTTTCTCAGTTTAGGCCGATACGTATTCTTCTACATATTTTTGGTAAAAAAAAAAAATCGCAATAAGCGTATATTGATTGGTTTGCGCAAAAGTTATAGCGGCTACAAAATAGGGGATAGAATTCTGACATTTTTTTTATTTTATTTTTTTTACTAGTAATGGCGGTTATCTGTGATTTTTGTCTGGACTGCGATATTATGGCGGACACATCGGACACTTTTGACACATTTTTGGGACCATTCACATTTATACAGCGAACAGTGCTATAAATATGCACTGATTACCGTATAAATGTGACTGGCAGGGAAGGGGTTAACACTAGGGGGCGAGGAAGGGGTTAAATGTGTTCCCTGGGAGTGATTCTTACTGTGGGGGGAAGGGACTGACTGGGGAGGTGACCGATCTGTGTCCCTATGTACAAGGGACACAGCATCGGTCTCCTCACCCTGACAGGACGTGGATCTCTGTGTTTACACACAGAGATCCACATCCTTGGCTGTGTAACGGCTGATTGCGGGTACTTGGCCGACATCGCGGCCACCAGGCATGCGCATCGGCATCTCAGTGACGCGCCGGGCACGCGCTCTCGCGTGCCCCCCAGTGGCCGGAGGAGCCGAGGCCATAAAAAAATGGCCTCCCGGACCTGTAGAGCCACCTTGTGGCCGTCATTTGTCAATGGCCCGGGTCTCAAGAAGTTAACAGGGGCGTGTAATTACAATTTTTGATGTAATACTTTGCAGCAGTGCTCATTGCTGTGCTCCAAGTAAAGTATCTGTGAGGGATGGCAGTGTTGTGGCACCAGTGCCTAAGGCCCAATTTTTATGACCCTGTTTAACAGGGGCATGTAATTACAATTCTTGATCTAATAATTCACAGCAGGGACCATTCCTGCGCCCACCAAGAGTAACTGTGAGGGCTTACAGTGTTGTGGCAACACCACCACCACCAAAGGCCCAATTTTTCTGCCCCTGTTCAACAGGGGCATGTAATTACAATTCTTGATCTAATATTTCACAGCTGGGCCCATTCCTGCGCCCACCAAGAGTAACTGTGAGGACTTACAGTGTTGTGGCACCAGCACCACCACCAAAGGCCCAATTTTTCCTACCACTGTTCAACAATGGCATGTAATTACAATCCTTGATATAATAATTCACAGCAGGGCGTTCCAGCGTCCACCAAGAGTAACTGTGAGGGTTTACAGTGTTGTGGCAACACCAACACCTAAGGGCCAAATTTCTGCAGAGTATATACGGCAGGCCCCTACTTTCAAACATCCAACTTACAAACGACTCCTACTTGCAAACGGAAGGAGACAACAGGAAGTGAGAGGAAATCTACCCCTAGGAAGGGAAATTCTCTCCTGTAAGAGTTAATATGGGAAAAAAAGTGTCTCCTCTCCACTGATGCTTTATCATCAATCCTTGTTTCAATAAAACCCCCAAATTTTCAAAAAACATTTGTTATTGGGGCGGAAAGTGAGGTGAAATGTTCTGAACAGGTGCACACTGCACAGACAGCAAAACAAATGTTACAGGGGTGATAACCCTTCCCTATGTTTTTCAAAAGCTTAAAAATAGATTTTTGGGCTGGAGCTACACTTAAAAAATGTACCTGTTCCAAATTACATACATATTCTACTTAAGAACAAACCTACAGTCCCTGTCTTGTTTGCACTGCCTGTATACTGCTGTTCAGAGTATATAGGGCCTTTTTTAAATTTGGGTGCGGGGTTCCCCTTAATATCCATACAACACCCAAAGGGGCTGGTAGTGGGCTGGGGGGGGTACCCATGTCATTTTTCTCAATGATTTTAATCCATATTGCTGGGACCAGACATTACATTAAAGCCGCAAGCAGTTTTAAATGACTTTTTTTCCTTTAGAAATGTCATTTTGTACAGGGACAGTTCTAAACACGGGAAACACGTGCCACTTCACAGGCATACTTTAGACACCCCCCATGTACGATATTTAAAGTAATATTTCACTTTTTTTTTCACTTTAAGCATCATTAAAATCACTGCTCCCGAAAAAAACTGCAGTTTTTAAAACTTTTTTTTGCATTGGGACCCGGGTCCCCAAACACTTTTTAGGACAATAACTTGCATATTAGCCTTGATAATTAGCACTTTTGATTTAGGTCATTCGCGTCCATTGTATTTAATAGGGTTCTAAAGTTTGCGCAAACTTTCGGTCCGTTCGCAGGTTCTGCTGCAAACCGAACCGGGGGGTGTTCGGCTCATCCCTACCAGCAACCCATATGTTATTACCCACCCATTTTCTGCCCCACATACATGTTAGGTGCAATTTTATATTTCAGGAACAAAAGCCACATACAGTATATAGTACAGTGGCTGGAGAGTATGCAAGTAGCTAGATTGGGTTGCAATGTAAGAGGGAAAGATGAGGCAGTTTTTATCATGAAATAAAAATGAGGGTGTATTATTTCAGAGACAACAGTCAGAAATATTGTACAGACTTGCCGTACATTATATAAGCAGTTTTACTAGGCTGCATTTGAAGATAGAGAAAGAGAGAGAGAGTGAGAGAGAGAGAGAGAGAGAGAGGAGGAGGAGGCAGGTTTTATTATGAGCTGACATTAAGAGTATATTATTTCAGAGACAACAGCCAGAAATATTTTACAGATTTACTGTAAATTATGTAAACATATTATTAGGCTACATTTTAACTATCAACCATAAAAGGGGATCCTGCTACTCTTCCACAGAACCTAATTTAAGTGGTGCATTTTAGCTTCCTCTGGGATGGAATGAGATCTGCTATATTTCCCCTGTAACAAGGATCCAAAAATGTGGCCAACCAGTAATGGTCCCTCTGCTACATGGCCAAATCTTGGATTCCTTGAGCAGGCATTGCAGCATGATTGAGCCCATACATCACAAATTAAGAAATGTAAAGAAAGGACTCAGGCCTCGTACACACGACCGGTTTTCTCTATTTTTCTCGTTGAGATTCCCGGCAGTTTTCTCGACGAGAAACCATACACACAAACCGTTTGTGTGTATGGTTTCTCGTCGAGAAAACTGCCGGGAATCTCAACGAGAAAAATAGAGAACCTGCTCTCTATTTTCTCGTCAGGATTCTCATTTTTCTCGTCGGGATTCTCGTCGGCCTGTTTCCCGACGAGAAAACCGCTCGTGTGTATGCTTTTCCGAGTCTTAAAAAATCACGCATGCTCAGAATCAAGTATGAGACGGGAGCGCTCCTTCTGGTAAAACTAGCGTTCATAATGGAGATAGCACATTCGTCACGCTAAAACTAACTGAAAGCACGAAGAGTGAAAAGCGCGAATTGTCTCTCCCCAAACTTTTACTAACACGCGGTAACACAAGATCAGCAAAAGCAGCCCAAGGGGTGGCGCCATTGGAATCAAACTTCCCCTTTATACTGCCGTCGTACGTGTTGTTCTTGACCGCGCTTTACAACGAGGAGATTTGGAATTGACAGTGTGTATGCAAGGAAAGCTTGACAAGAATCTCGTCAAGCTTGACAAGAATCTCGTCGAGAAAAACGACGGGGTTTTTTACGACGAGATTCTCGGTCATGTATACGAGGCTTTACCATTTCTCAACTTAAATTTATGGTTATTGATGGGGGGGTGATTAATGCCGCGTACACGACCGCTTTTTTCGACGAGAAAAACGGCATTTTTTTTTTCCACCGAGAAAACCGATCGTCTGTGGGCTCTATGTCGTTTTTTTCAACGAGAAAAACGGCATTAAAAACGACGCGAAAAATTAGAACATGTTCTAAATTTTCTCGCCGTTTTTCACGTCGTCGTTTTTTTCATCATGAAAAATGATCGTGTGTAAGCTTTAACGACGTGAAAAAAGCGCGCATGATCAGAAGCAAGTGAGGAGAAGGGAGCGCTCGTTCTGGTAAAACTACTGTTCGGAATGGAGATGGCACATTTGTCATGCATGAAATTATTACATCGTTTAATGCAGCGCATTCTTTTCTTCGTTCTAATGCTGTAATATTCCAAATCTCTTGCTGCTGATATTCTCCCAGAGTTAGGACAATCTTTGTTCTTTAGTATTTATTGTTTTATCATGATTAATCTCTATTTTGGTGAGCCAGATCTCCCTAAATACCCAAACATTTTTACAATTTTTTTTTGTTTGTTTTTAGATTTTAATTTGTGGTATTAGATTTTAGACTGTTTTTACATATTATTTGCTATTTTGGAGTGTGTCAAGTTACCACAACATTATTATTTATTCTAATTTGGCCTCAATGAGGTTAGTGTCCCTTGTTAATTTCACAATTTTTTATCCACTGTCCCTGCCTACTCACTTACAAACTGGCTATTTAGAAGAAAAACACATGTTCATTTTGTATCTTCCAAAAAAAATTCCATTTAGTATGGCCTAATAACAAATTAAAAGGTAAGGCAAAACCAAACCATATGTAAAGTACAAATCAAGAAGCCAGGAAGACAGCACTGGAGACCCTGCTGAAATTAGTGCAGACCCAGATCACCACAGCAAACACCAAAGCATGTGAAGACAAAAATTGGGCCCATGTGAGGCACATATCCTGGGCTCATTTTCGGGTTTTTTGTTTGACCTTCCCTGCAGCCTTCCTTGGAGGCTGTGTCCGTGGAGGAGGGACTGGAGCAGGAGCAGGGTCTGGAACAGGAGCAGGGACTGTTACAGGAGCAGGGACTGTTACAGGAGCATGGAGTGGGGCAGGAGCATGGAGTGGGGCAGGAACTTGAGCATAAAAATATGAAAGGTCCACAACGTCTGTGAAATCCTTCAGTTTGTTCAACAGGCCCATATTGACCACCTTCAATATTAGGGTTTCACATTTCAGCCTCTGGTCCAGTTCCATTTGGGGCAGCAAATCCCTCTGCAGCGGTGGGGGGCTCTCGGAGTGCAGCAGTAGCCTCCCTAATTAGGGCCTGGGTCTCCTCCTCCATTTGAAGCAGCCTCCTTGATCTTTTTGCTGGAATCCGCAGCAGAGGGATCTGGGGCCTGGTGTTGTGCTGGGTCCCACTGGGGCCTGCCTCTTCCTGGGTCCCACTGGGGCCTGCCTCTTCCTGGGTCCCACTGGGGCCTGCCTCCTCCTGGCTTCCAGTGGCACCTGCCTCCTCGTGTGTCCCACTGGGGCCTGTCTCCTCCTGGCTTCCAGTGGCACCTGCCTCCTCGTGTGTCCCACTGGGGCCTGTCTCCTCATCCTGTTTAAAAAAGGTACATCGAGTTAGTTTTGCCTTCATCTTTCACACACATTTGTCACCTCATGACATTTGGTAATTGAATGCTACTAAATATTAAAGTGAATCATTCTGACATCAGTATATTTCTTTTGGGTGCCCTTAATTTTTGGCCACTGCTGTCTATTGATATGTCAGACACTTTTTTATAACTCTTAACATTTTTCACACTTTTTTACAAACTTTTACAACATTCAACTTTTATTACTCTAAATATTTTGTGAAATATTATACCTGGCTCCAAATGTTTAAATCAGGCTCCTCCAGGACTTGAGGTTGTTCCTCCAAAGAGACCTCAACTTGGCTGGAGGCTTGGCTGCAGGGAATGCTGGAGGGAAGGCTGGAGGGAAGGCTGGAGGGTTGGCTGCAGGGAAGGCTGGAGGGTTGGCTGCAGGGAAGGCTGGAGGGTTGGCTGGAGGGTTGGCTGCAAGGAAGGCTGGAGGTCGTTCTGGGTGGAAGGCTGGAAAGGGATTCCCTGGATTCCAGGTGTTCATCCAGGAAACTCAGGTGCTGATAGTACCACAGATTTGGGATGTATCGGTCCTCTGCACCTGCTCCTGACCGCAGGGATTTTAGCACTTTATTCCGTTGAGCCCGGTATGTGCCCCTAATGGTCCCAATTTTTGTGTTCAGATCCTGTAGTGTTGCTGTGGGGATCTGAGTTTTCACAAATTCCAGCAAGGTCTCCAGTGCTCTCTTCCTGGCTTCTTTATTTTTATTATGTTTATTTTTAGTCTGCCATAAAATTGGAAGATTCTTCCATCTTTGCAGGAATTCCAGCATAAAATCTGGGTCCTTAAATACCTTCATTTTCTCTGCAATTCAAAACCCAAATCAAAAAAAGGAATGTCAGTCAGGACTTCTCCAAATCTTTCTCACCATATATAAGCCACTAACGTAGCAATTGATCAGTCATCATAGAGTTGAGTGGACACCTGGATGTTTGTGTTGAACTCTTTTTAGCTAACTTTGTAAAAAGCTAGAGTTCGTGACCTGACTTTCCCCAAACCCAAACCCCATTGAAGTAAATGTTGCCCTGTAAATCGTGGGAATAAAAGGACTCCCCAAAAATAAAGGAGTACCTCGAACTGTCCCTGCACCAAGTGTCATTTAAAAAAAAAAAAAAATTAAAACTAAATTCACTCCTGGGTATAATTAATTGTTGTCTCCTGTCAATTGCAATACATAGGAAAGTCATTGATACAAACATTGGTAAAGCATTGTGGTTCCCCCAAATATCCATACCAGGCCCTTCAGGTCTGTCAAGGATTTTAAGGGGAACTCCCCCCAAATTCTGGGAAAAAATGGCGTGGAGTCCCTCCCCAAATCCATAACAGACCCTTATCCGAGCACGCAACCTGGCCGGCCACAGGGGAAGAGGGGGGGACGAGAGAGCGGCCCCCCCTCCCTCCTGAACCGTACCAGGCCACATGCCCTCAACATGGGGAGGATGTCCCCATGTTGATGGGGACAAGGGCCTCATCCCCACAACCCTTGCCCGGTGGTTGTGGGGGTCTGCGGGCGGGGGGCTTATCGGAATCTGGAAGACCCCTTTAACAAAGGGGACCCCCAGATCCCGCCCCCCCTATGTGAAATGGTAATGGGGGACATTGTACCCCTACCATTTCACCTTAATAAATGGCATTATCTAAAAAATGACACTACACGGTTTTTGACAATTCCTTTATTATTGGTATTGTTTTTCAACCATCTTCTTCCTTCTTCTTTTCTGCATTCGAGTTTCTTCCTCCATCTTCCTCTTCATCTTCATCTTCCTTCTTGCTTCGGGCTTCTCGTCCGCATCTTGCTTCGGCTTCTTCTTTGTTCTCCCGCCGCTCCGTTTGAATTGGAGTTTCCCGCTGTGTGACGCAAAGTTAGGCAGTTCTCCTCTAGGTCCGCTGCGAGCCGGGGGACCCGCCCCCCTCTGACTGCACGGGGGAAGTACCTGTGAAATCTCTGTGTGTCAGAGGGGGGCGGGGTCACTGGACCAAGAGGAGAACTGATGAACTGAGCGTCCCACAGCGGGAACCTCCAATTCAAATGGAGCGGCCGGAGAAAGAAGAACCCGGAGCAAGATGCGGACGAGAACACCGAAGGAAGAAGGAAGATGAAGAGGAAGAGGAAGATGGAGGAAGAAACACGAAGCGAGAAAAGAAGAAGAAGGAAGAAGATGGAAGAAAGCCAAACAAGAAATTAAAGGAATTGTCAAAAACTGACTACTGTCATTTTTAACATTTTGTACACTTTCTTCGTGAAATGGTAGGGGTACAATGTACCCCTTACCAATTCACATAGGGGGGGCCGGGATCTGGGGGTCCCCTTTGTTAAAGGGGTCTTCCAGATTCCGATAAGCCCCCCGCCCGCAGACCCCCACAACCACCGGGCAAGGGTTGTGGGGATGAGGCCCTTGTCCCCATCAACATGGGGACATCCTCCCCATGTTGAGGGCATGTGGCCTGGTACGGTTCAGGAGGGAGGGGGGGCCGCTCTCTCGTCCCCCCCTCTTCCCCTGCGGCCGGCCAGGTTGCGTGCTCGGATAAAGGGTCTGTTGTGGATTTTTGGGGGGACTCCACGCCCTTTTTTTTCCTGATTTGGGGGTGGAGTTCCCCTTAAAATCCTTGACAGACCTGAAGGGCCTGCAACTCGAATTTGGGGGAACCCCCATGTTTTAATTTTGCAGGTACAACTCACTTTTCAAGGTCTTGCCATTTGCCGGGAGGCAAGAATTCATTTAGAGCCACGATTGACTTTTCAAAGTTTATTCACAATTAAAAAATGACACTTTGTGCACGGCCAGTACTAACAGCACGGGAAGCAAGCGCCAAGGTACATGCATATTGCCCAACCCCGGCCCCGAACATACAGTGAATGAATGTTTATAGGTTTAATGCTCCTGGACACAGCCAAATTTAAAGGTCTGTACGGTCACTACATTTGCTGTTCGGGGCCGCTCAACCCTCGACATATCAAGTATGAAAAATGTTACGTACCCGCGATCTACACGTTCGTTGCTTCCGACCTTCTTCCACTCACTGAACGTCGCTTTCAACTATGTTTTTTGGAGTTATATACAGTGCGCATGCGTGACGCTCCGCACGCTTTCCCGCCCCTGACGTTCGTTACACTACTTTCCCCGCCCCTTCTCGCTACTCCTTAATGACGGAGAGTGTAAACATGTCGGCGAATCACCAACATGATGTGGAAAGTGGGGAAGAAAGCAGGCCCCGACCCAGAAGGTATAAAGCCACTAACATGAGCTTTGAGGAGATGGTGGAGATGGTCACCATATTGCTCTGGGATGATTATGACGCCAAACATGGGCCCTACAAAAAGCCAAATCAAGTGAAGTCCAAGATCATGGATAAAGTGGTCAAAGCGCTATTTCAGAAATTTGGTGTTCGCAGGTCGCGGGAACAGATCCGGAAACGATGGTCGGACATTAAGTTGCGTGAGCCGGATCAATAGAAAAAGATTTAAAAAGTCATCAAAAAAAGTAAGTATATCTACAATAAATGTGATTTTTGGTAATAATGTGGTGTTGCATGTGCTTTTAAAATAATGTATGTAGTACAGTTAAAAATGTCATGTTTCATGTTTTTGGGCACACGAATCGATCGTATAAATGGTCGTTCAAACGTTCACTCAATCACAAGCTTTTCGCCCGATTCATTGTTCGAACGACATTTTATCAATCCTAAAATAATAGGCATGTTCTAATGTTTTTAGCAATGTATTCCACCTAAACATCGTTTGGGTGGTATTGAACGAGGATTTCAACGTTGGATTCTTGTGCCCAAGAACATGAAACAGGACATCATGAAATGTTTATGTGAGAAGTAATTATAAACATGTTTGTGTAGTTGTTGGTAATTCGATTTGGCTAATGTAACTAGATTCAGTGTACGGTTACAAGAGTATGCTCAGCAGCTGCTTACACATCTGGACTCATTAGCACAAGTGTGGGCCACAAGAACAACCTTTTGATGGTGTCACACACAGGTGATCCAGTGGATACCTGGTGTGTTTCCATGTGTGAAACATGACCAAAAGAGATTAATCTACCATCTTGGGAAATGGATACAATCATGTGTTCATCTCCTAAAAAATTATCACTAATACAATTGTAACACACTTCCCAAGAATGATTAATATTCCTCTTTCACGCCAAAATATATTTAGTTACACAAGTCTACCTTTTGGTTATATCTCCTAGGGCTTCAAAGAGCTAAGAGACACAAGGCTGCAAACCCCGCACCACCAACTCAAGACACACAACCGCAGGATGTGGCAGAAGAGGGAAATGTCAACTCACCAGGTCAGTGTCATACACCACAGCCTCAGGTAATAGATGTTGGCCTGTATATTTAGTAAGACGTTTTCTTTTCACTACTTCAAGGGACTTTAATGCCTGCGGCACCAGCAACCTTCACCAGAGCCACTGCCCAGATGTTGCTGAAACAAGTGAGGGTCTGCTCTCGGGAGGTTGAAAAGATAAAAGACAACCTGTTCCAGATGTGCCAAACCAACAAAATCATGGAGAAAAGACTGAAAAAACTAGAGCATATTCTTGGGAGGGTGTAAAAAGTGTATATATTCTACAAAATGTAAAAAAAAAATTGGGGGGGGAAATCTTTTATTTCTATAAAGGTATATTGTTCATGTTGTACATTTTTGTACTGAGTTGTAAAAAGAGAAAAAAATAAAATAAAAATTGGGGTATATTTTGATACAAACGTGAACATTTTTAAACTACTATAAAAAAATGTAATCACTAAACAATGTGTGGCTTCTTATATCAATGTTGCCCCCCCCCTCAAAAAATGTGTGTGTTTAGACTCTATAAATGATTGTAATTTACTTGTTAGGAAAAAACATGGGACTACAACTGCACTAGTATAACCGAGGACAGTGATGGTGAACATTGGCAACCCAGATGGTTTGGAACTACATTTCTAATGTTACTCAGGCACTCTGCAGTGTAGTTGAGCATCATGGGAAATGGAGTTGCAAAACATCTGGAGTGGCAAGGTTCACCATCACTGACCTAGGAGAAAGAACAAATACAACAAAAGAAAAGCAAACAAGATGTTTCCAGTATATTATTTTTTATTATGACCAAAATTGGTTTAAAAATTATCAGGCATTGCAATGGCCCCCCTACCCATAAAATATTCTAGATAGCGTTGCCGCACATCACGACCACTTTGGGGGGCCAAGCCTGTAGGGCCAGCTAACTGGGCTGCCAATGGTCCATCCAAGCACTGTGTGCCCTGAAGGTCAACTGTAGCTAGGTAATTGTTTGAGTTTTTGAGTAAAAAATTGTGCAGTATGCAACAGCACATGACCAAATGGTTCCATTTATACTCCGCCATGTTTATCGCAGTCAGAAAAAGGCGGAAGCGACTGGCCATGATGCCAAAGGCATTTTCGACCACCCTTCGCGCTCTGGCCAGACGATAATTAAATACCCTCCTCTCAGGGGTGAGGGACCTTTGGGGAAAAGGCCTCATCAAATGTGGTCCAAGCGCAAGAGCCTCATCTGCCAGGAACACAAACGGGAAGCCATGTTCATTATCTTCAGCAGGTAGCAATGCCAGGTCCTCTGAAAGAAGCCGGTCTGCAAACTCGGTCTGGGCGAAAACACCACCATCAGACATCCGCCCATTTTTCCCAACATCAACAAATAGAAACTCATAGTTGGCAGACACCACCGCCATGAGCACAATACTGTGGAAGCCTTTATAATTATAAAAAAACGAGCCAGAATGGGCTGGTGGCACGATGCGGACGTGCTTGCCATCAATGGCTCCTCCACAGTTGGGAAAGTTCCACCGCTGAGAAAAATCAGATGCCACATTCTGCCATTCCTGTGCCGTCGATGGTAACTGTGGAGTCAAAGGAACAAAAAAATTAATATACTTTACTACCTATACATTGCAAGCGCGTTAGCACAAAACACTCTGGGCAAAACATCAGTATAGCATTAATTTGGAAGGAGGATTTTAGAGCGGAGCTACGCAGCCAAAATAATATAAAATAACACAGCAGCTCCAGCTACAGCAGCTGCAGAGGTTTGCTAATTGTACACTTACCTGTCCTGGAGTCCAGCAACGTCCGCAGCAGAGGATGAACAATTGCTCGTCACTCTGCTGCCCCCTCTGCCATCCTCGGTGAGGGAACCAGGAAGAGAAGCCTTGCGGCTTCACTGCCCGGTTCCCAAACGCACATGCACGAGAAGCGCTGCACAGTTCAGACTGGTCCTCCTGTGTTCTGTGAGACAAGTGTTTCCAAGAACACTACGGGTCTTCTGCGGGAAGTGACTTGGCTCAGGCAGATTTGCCGCAGAGACGACTCCCGGATGTGGGTGAAAATACCTGGCTTAAACAGGTATCTTCACCCCCCTCCCCCCTGAAAGGTGTCAATTTTGACACCGGGGGAGGGTTACGATGAGCGGACCCCCAAAATTTTGGATGGAGGTCCGCTTGAATAAGATAGAAAAATAAGCAACAAAAACATCACCCACTCTGATGGACCTGTGAAATTCTTTAGAGGGTGGAGGGGTTGAGATGAGTTGGGGACATCATAATTCAAATCTATAGTACTATGTAATTTATTTGTGTAGATTAGACAAAAATCAAAGAATTAGGGGGGGGGGGGAATCAGGCAATCTAAGCACTACAATGGAGCGTCAAAAACAAAAATGGGGATTGACTAGGCTAGGTGTGTTTGGGCCCAGGATCGAATGCTGGAGATTGGTTTAAAAACAAATATGCATGTAGCCAAAAAACGTAGAATATTCAAAGCTTACAACATGCAGGGGGACAAAGGGGACATTCACAGCATATTCAAATCATGGTAATTAGAGACAGTTCAAAATATACTATACATTATCAAGCAAAAAAAAAACATAGATTGTAATGTTTATAAAGGAGAAAACTTACCTTAAGATAGTCCTCCTGAAGGACCTGGATAATGGCAGAGCAGGTCTCAGGGATAATGACGCCCAGAGCCTGGGGGGAGATGCCTGTCGAGAACTTGAGGTCCTGCAAGCTTCTCCCAGTCGCAAGGTATCGCAACGTGGCGATGAGCCTCTGCTCAGCAGTAATGGCTTCCTGCATAACGGTGTCCTGCCTGGTGATATAGGGGGACACCAAAGCCAAGAGCTGCTGAAAAACGGGGTCAGACATCCTAAGAAAATTCCTGAAATCATCAGGGTTATTCTCCCGGATCTCCCGCAGCAGAGGCATATGACATAATTGGTCCCTCTGGAGCAACCAATTCTTGGTCCATGAACTCCTCCTCACCCTCCTCATGGACCGGATCTGGGACATAGCAACAAGCCCAGCAGCAAGCACAGCACGATCTCGGCGACAAGAACGTACCCGCAACATGGCTTAGAAACGGTCGTCTAATCAGAACGAACTAAAAGAACACACTGAAGAACAGCAAGGCCTATGAAGAACGAGCTGAAAAACAGTAACGAGCGGACAAGAACGCACTGCAAAAACAGATACGAACTCACTACACGCACTGAAAGCCAGATACAAACCCACAAGCACAAACTGAACTCCCGAAAATGATCTTTAAAGTACGAAGACTGAAAAGCGCGAATCGTCTCTTCCCAAACTTTTACTAACACGCGGTGACACGAAATCAGCAAAAGCAGCCAAAAGGGTGGCGCGAACAGAATGAAACTTACCCTTTATAGTGCCGTCGTACGTGTTGGACGTCATTGCGCTTTGCTAGATCAGTTTTTTTCACGATCGTCTGTAGGCAAGGCAGGCTTGAGAGGAAACAAGAAAAATAACGTCGAGAAAATCAACATTTTTTTTCTTGACATGAAAAGCGGTCGTGTGTACGCGGCATAAGGATAGGAGAGGGGGTAATCGAAAATGTTAATTTTGAGGAAATGTGAGGTGCAGTGGATTCATTGTTTGAATACAGTGCACACCAGAGGACTCAATTCAGATCAGCAGAGTCGATGATATAAATATTTTTGGTATCCAATCCCACTGGTAGTTGTTTTTATAAATATGTGTACTGTATTGTATTTTTTCAGTAATAGGTTATTACCGGGATGTCCTCTGAGAGATGTTGGGGAGTGAATGGATATTGGTTAACCATTTCTTTGCTATATGAATAAGGAATGTATTGTGGTTATAATATCTTGATTGATAACTAATTAATGGTTTCCAGGTGGATTAAGATGTATTTAAATGTGTGTATGTGTGTTAACATTTAGATGTGTTCCTACCTGAGGAAGGGTGTGAATATGTTAGCCTGAAACTATTGAAATTAAATACCTCTGAAATGCTTTTTGGTTTTGCTTTTTTTTTTCATGTTTAATAAATTTTAACTGCAGCAATCCTGTTTGGACTTTTTACATATGGCCCCTGGGACAGCCTGATTGCAATGCACTGTGAAGTTGCTGACGTGCTGTTCACCACAACTGATTTTATATATATATATATATATATATATATATTAGGGCTGTTACTGATTAAAATTTTCGTGTTCGATTAATCGATTTTTTTTTTAATCGATTAATCGACTAATTTTGATTAATTATAACGCACATACAGATCCAACTACTTTTAGCTGGTCTCCTTGCAGGCCGATTCCCAGTGCAGCTACCAACCACTGGAAAAATCGATAGCAGGATGCAAAACACACACAAAGGCAGCGCTCGATGGCAATAGCATTAAAACTTTTATAGTCTTCAAGTAGGTAACAAAATAAATATTGCACTGGAGATAAAATCGATGTAGCTACATAAACTGTAAAGATGGTGCGAGTAATACCAAACGGTAGCAAAAGCAGTCATAAAAACATGTAGCTAAGTATGATACTGTTATAAAAATGTGTACAACGATACCACTGCTGAATCCAGATGAGGAGGGGTTAACATCAGTCCGTCGGCATGTAGATGTCCCGTGAAGGGAACTATCACAACTCCCAGTGGATGGCTGTAGAATCCCAGGTTGATAGAGGGAAGTGATAGAGGGAAGTGTAACAGCCCTTGCGTGTGGCAGATAGTAAGGTCCCGCCGGCATGCAGATATGAAGGCACAGCAAAGGAGCCCTTCAGATGGACACGGCAAGCCCCGCCGATGTCCGTGACGTCACTGGATCTCCCTGAAGACCCGGAAGCCAGGGGAGAGGTGAGTACCAATCAAAAGAATTTAATCGATCAAAAGAATTTTGATCGATCAAAACAATTAATCGATTAATCGAGGAATTAATAGTTAATTTCCACAGCCCTAATATATATATATATGTGTAGCGGGACCCCCAAAAATGGGGTCGCTATATTGCAAATTTAGGGCAGTCTGAGCCATAGTATGGCTCAGACTCTACAATTCTGGTTATTATGGACTCTGCTCTGCCATGTTGTTGTCTGGTGTATAGTTCCCCTGGGCCTGTGGTGGCGCTGTTGCCCAGGTCTTGGGTTGAACCACTGGTGACATTGTGGTGTGATTGGGTGTCCTCTTTCGGCTACCGTGTGGTGGGCGGAGTTCAGCCTGCTGTGCATGCTGGGAGAGGGTACATAAGGGGCAGACGCGATAGGAGAGGAGGAGTGGAGGAGGAGAGTGCAGGGGAGGACCCCTGGTGGCAAAGTCGCGCCCGTTGGCCTTGCTGGCCTGTGGTGCGTGAACTGGTCGAGGAGTCTCGGGCACATTTAGTCCGAGGCTACGAAGTTCCAGGTAGGCCCAGTACCTTCAACTGGGTCTACAATCAACACACTGGAGTCCCAGGGAACCCGTGTGAGGGTGGCCCGCTCTGAAGGAGAGGAAACCAGGGGAAGACCTGTCCGAGGGATCGGTGAAGGAATTCACGGTGAAGGAGAGGCCTGGTTACCTATCAGAGGGAAGGATTCGTGAGTTCTAGTATAGCTCCTGTAGTGTGTCCCATTGACACCTATGGTCTCTATTAATCTATGGGAGTTTCAAAGTTCTAATTCAGTAACTAAAGGATTCTGTGGCAGAGGATCTCTTAGACTTGTCCGTGAAGGGGACTAACTTAAAGAAACTGTTCGTGCTTCACTCCGGCTGCTAGAACTGTGAGAGGGATTTATCCGGGTGAGCAATTCACACTCAGGCTTGAGTGAAGAATAGGGTAGCTGGGTGCCGCGTACCTGAACCTATTTCCCTACCTGCTTTTGTCACTATCTTCAACCTATTCCCAAATCTGTTTCAAGCAATATAAAATAAACTTGTCTGTTTGGATTTTGAACATTGTCTGGACATTGGCCTTCTTTCGGGGAAAAGAACAGACTTTTCCCTATATTCTGGGGACGAGAACCAATGGAAGGGAGGTAACTCGCTGCAGGACCCAAAATTGTAAGAACACTGCTCAAGCTCTTAAACCAGGAGGATACGGGCATGTGGCACGGTGTGCCTTTATCTCTGCAAGGTGAAGGTAGGCAGGAGAAAAGGGTCCGTGTGCTACATATATATATTGTAACATGGGGGACCATTAGCTCTCGTGGTAGATGCTTTTGTCAGTGATTCAAGCCAGTCAGGAACTATATTTTAGGGCATGGTAGCCCATTTTTATTTAAAAGGCAAATAAAAGTCTGTAACATAAAGGTGGGTTCTTCTCCAGCAAATACACACAACGGAAGATGCTAGCCCACCTGGCTTTCTATAGCAGCACCTCTGCTCTTTATCCTGGTCACACAGACCACAGGATTCTTCAATGTGGACGGCTTTACTTTAGCGCCCACAGCTCTGATCTGGCCTTAGTCCTCAGGCCGTTTTACTGCCTCTTGCAGTCACACATGTTCTGGCTGCCTCCTGCAGCCCCTCTGACAATAAAACAACTCAAAAAATATGCAGGAGGCAGCAGCTAAACAGCAACAGTTTTGTGACCCATAACAGGTAGTCTGAAAAGCACTGTTGGGTCTATGCACTGTGAACACAAAGAGTGGTACACAATTACATTTAACCCATACCACTGTGTCGTAGTACAGTATAGCACTTGTAATTTCCATGAAAAGGCCTTCTATTATTCATTGCAGTGGTAGACAGACTTTCTACGGGGATGAAGGGAGATATTGGTGCACATGTGTTAAAGAAACAGACCATTACTGTATCTGTCAGTAAGACAATATGGGAATTTTTTGATTGTCCATATTTCACGCTTGACTAAAAACATTTTTGATCTGTAAATGTCACAGGAAGAGACTTAGTGGGGAAGATTGCCTCCTATTTATTGTTCAAACTAACTTGTAAAGCATCAATGAGCTGCTTCACACTTCCAGACAAAAATAAAGACATGTTTTTTAGAAAATGTTATTTTTAGTCAGTAATTGTAAGATAGCTGAAATGTTACTCTATAATCTCAACACTATTTTATTTGATAGAAGATCAAACAATAATAATGTACATTATGAGAAAACTGTAAAGATTGTTGATTCGAAGTGCAGGAAATTTTTCATGTATTTATGAAGACTTTATTCATACATATAAAGCAACTCATGCTGATAGAGTCAATAACATGTACAGAAAAAAAAAATTCATTCATTTTTATTAAAACTAGGTACAGGCACTTAAATCTCTTTCCGGGGATCACAACAGGAATATAAAATCAGCTTCATAATGCATTTAAAAATTTATTCTCGTATCGTATATCTTTAGTTTTCTGCTGTAATTCCAAAGAGCTAAACATCTGCATCTAATTTAAATTTGGAATAGCAAGTAGCTAAGAAACCTGTTTTAACCTTTTCAAATAAAAAGGGCTGTGTTTTAACATAGAGCTGCCTTGAAAATATGTGAATGATGTCACCATTTTAAATAGGCTTTAATCCTTTGGTTTACAACTGTAATACTTGCATATTACTTTGACCATTTCAATCCTAAATTGTTATTGAATCCAGATGACTCATACAAGTTTTTAGTCTTTTTCAGAGAGTCTTGTGATACCTCTCAGAAGCATTTGCATGGCATCGTACTGTTTTGCTTTTTTAGACTAGATAAAGCATTCTTACATTTTTCTCTGCTTTAATTAATCTTGCTTGTAAACACCATAGTACAATTTGTAATTTTTTCTTAGAGTGGTTCCAAAACCATAACAGTTTTACTTTCATGCATTTCCTGCATTAAGTTAAAAAACAGTCCCAATAGCAGAAGCCCCCCCCCTCCCAAACACTTACATTAGGCACCAGTGGGAGCCATTGACTCTTACTGCTGTCAATCAAATTCTACGGGCAGACAGCAGAGGGTAGGGCTAAACTGTGCTATGTGTGTCTATGGACACACATGGTTTAGTTTGGGAGCAAGCCCTTACATCTCCCACATAGCAAGCAAGTTGCTATGCAGGCAGACACAGAAGAGGGGAGCAGAGAGAGCCAGCAGGGGACCCAAGAAGAGAAAGTTCAGGGCTGCTCTGTGCAATACCATTGCACAGAGCAGGTACGTATAACATGCTTTATTTAGTAGGTAAAATATATATATATATATATATATATACTTCCGAACCACTTTAAATCTAGCTCACAGCATTTGCATAAAATATTATGGAACAAATAGGAAGTGCCCAAGCATAATGTGACACCTTTATATAATGTTGGTTAAAAATAGTAAAATCTGGTACTAACAAACATGTAGACGTTCTATATGACATAAAATAGCTTCCTTGAAGAGACCTGCTCAACCCTCACTGCACAGAAGAAATCTCTGTAGTGGACCCTGTTAGAGCATGCGATCATTGTCTCTAGCAAGCATTACCACTAACCAGTTTCAAGGGCAAATCTTCTTGATCAGAGCTTTGATAAGATGGTTGGCCTTGAAACCAGTCAGAAATATTCACCTAAAATCCTCTGTAGCCCTAAAAAATTGTAATTGAAAATAGGTTGCTTTTTGGATTCCTAATCAAAATGGTGAACTGGTAGCTTATAATTTGGACCGTACTTTATCATTTTACTAAGGGCTTAATGAAATTAATAACTGGTACCAGATTATCATACATAATATGTAAAGAAAAAACTCTAAAAAGAGTTTTGCTGATTTTTAATACATTATTAATACATTATTAAACATTTGATTTATGTCTTTGTGACAGTTTTTTTTAGCTTTACTATGATACAATCAAGGTTTTGGAAACTGCTGTTGTGTAAACAAAGCATCTAACATTGACTGGTAACAAATGATATTTGCTGTACTATGTGCAGTGCACAAACTGTATATGAAACAGTGATCACTATAGCATTTTCGTTATTAAGCTATCTGGGTGCAAAAAAAAAAAGGTTGTATTGTAGTGATTATTGGTCATTAAATTTAAGGTGTTTAACACCTGTTGTCATACATAGAACAATAGAAAATTGTATAACAGTAATGCCTGGTACACATGGGCCGAATGTCACGGTGACATTGGCCGGTTTAATAAAAAACTTCTGACATTTGGTCTGTGTGTATGGCAGCCGTTCCGACAGAAGCCGTTTGGCCGACTTCTGTTGAAAGAGCATGCTGGAAAACCAGCAGCCATCTGTGTTCCGATCAGCGTTCTCAGACTCATCAGGGGAGATTGCTGTACTAACATCAGACTATTAGTACAGCAGCCCCGGCAAGATCTGTCAGTTCATTTTCGTTCAACCCAGCAGGTTGATACATAAAAAATACTATTAGTGTATACCAGGCTTTATGATACTAGAGTTGTTTGAACAACAATTCAAAAAAGGAAATTTGTTAAATTGCTAAAATATTAACACATCAAGGTGCATTTCTGATTTTTTATTTTTTTAAACAACCGAATCACTGTCTTGTATATAGATGCACCACTCAACAGTAGGTAGGTGTTCAGCGTCTAATGTACAGACCCATAACCGGGTGCCGGCCCGGCTCGCAACCACGGAAAACTATAACATAAATGAGATGGCCACACACCAGGATAGAAAGTCCAAGTAAAAACCTTTATTGTAATAAAATCTTCCATACACAGTCACAGGAGCTGGAAACAAATGTTAAAATTTGTTCCCAGCTCCTGTGACTGTGTATGGTGGATTTTTTACAATAAAGATTTTACTTGGACTTTCTATTCCTGTGTGCGGTCATCCTATTCCTCTTACAAAGTCACTGTCTTGTCTTTTATTCTGACACACAGTCCTTAAGCTCTAAAGTGATACTGAATTATTCAATTGTGTCATTCTCTTCCCAAAGTTCACAAAAGCACTGGTATTTATAAAGAATGCCAATTAACAATCACAAATGTCCAAATTCGGTATGAGTATTTTTAGGCAAATTAACAGGATACACAATAAGAAGAAATAAGAAAATAAAAAGTTTTACAGTTCTGTAATGCTGCAAATATGTCATACAAATCAACTTTTCTATTGTGTATTTTGAGAACACTCACATTTCAGTCATAATAGGATGTAGGTGTACATGTTAAAGATGTTTCGTGTATACCATATGTCTTTTGCATTCAGAACAGATTTCTTGATTTCTAAATGCACAAAACTTTTAATTAGAACTCAATAATAATTAAAAAAAAACAAGGATGCATTAAACACTTGTGTATTGTTGTTAATGTAAATCTGCATATCATTTTCCAACCACCTGGAGGTATATTATCTCTCAGTTTGAATGGTATTTTCTTGAACACAATACAGTATGTGATTAAAAAACATGTATAAACATTCTATTATCACTGCCATTATGATAATGATGATTGAATAGAAGCCAAAAAACAAAACTTCAAGTAAAGAAAACTAGTTCTCATGATCAATCATGTCAGCATCCAGTTTTATATGATTCTGTTGTGAGTGACCTTTTTATTGGTTTTCAAAGTGGGAATTAGAGGTGAACTCCCAGTTTGGTACAAACACAGTTCAGTCTGAGTGTCAGACTTGCAGTCAGTTCAGCAGGATTCAAACATTTTTTTTCTTTCTCATGCTGTCAGTTGTTGTTAAGGAAGCTGCATGTTCTGGAACCCATTGCATCCTTGCCAGCCGGTGACATCACAGGCCCTATTAATTTACTACGTGGAAATCCCCAGTCATAAAAACAAAATTGTCCAGAATAGCTTAAACCCTTAAATGTACAGTGGCTAGGCGGGAAAAGCTTTGTTCCGGGAGGATGTGCCTGTATTTCTCCCAGTACTGCACTTCATGCATGCCCCCAGGGGCTTGCAGTGGTGTGATCTCATGTCCGCTGTGTCCCTTGGACACAGGATATTAATAGATGGCTATGCTCCGCTCTGGTGCCATGTGATCGCTGTTATTGGTCACAGCAATCACATGTCCAGTAGTAAACAATGGCTGTCATTCATACAGCCATTGAGACCTACTGTGTTCTCTGTCATTGGTTACAGTGATCACATGATACAGGGCCAATTACAGCGGCTCTGTACCATGTGGTAGCTGTGGCCATTTACAGCTATCACAGTCGTTCTCAATGGCTGCATTAATGCTGTATGCATCATAGCTGTATAAGCAATCACAGTGCAAAAAAAAATAAAAAATCCCAACTGACTCCTTTGAGAAGTGCAGTATTAGTTATGGTAACCCTCTGGTTGTTCTGCTCTGGTGACAGGATGTAAAAAAAAAAAAAAATTATCAAAGAAATGTAGCACAGAATACATTTTGGCCCTAAATTTCTTTAAAGATTATTTAAATTCTTTCAATTCTTTAAAGATTATTTAGATATGGAAAATAGGAAAATAAACTATAACACTTTTGTGCAACCACAAGAATGGCTCTAAACATAAATGGAAGCAGCAATCCTTCTGTAAATCACCAGTACAGTGAACAAAATAGGAAAAAAATTTGGGTCGCGCTAAACCTAAATTATTACAAATCTGAGTGTAAACACTTAAAAACAAAACACTGAATAAAAAACAGGTGAATGGTTCAAATTTCAGTTCCAACCCAAGGAAACAAAAAATTGGACATGTATTTAAAACAGTGACGTTTAAAAATTTAAAGTTCATAAAGTTCAAAACAGTGAAAAATTTTAAAAAAAATCATAAAGGTTCATAACCATCAAATGATCAAAAAACGTGATCCACCAGTGTCAAGCTGATAGATTCGCCCTTAACGGGACTCTTCAAATGTTTAGAAAAGTCAGTGTGAAATCCACCACCATATGGAAAGAATTCCTGCTTACCAATCCTGCTTACCTGCTTACGCCCTATGCGTTTGGTAATAGCCCCTGGACGACATAACTCTAATACGAAACGCGTAGGGTAGAGCGGAGCGACACACTGACGTCATCACCTCTAACTGCTCGTGTATCCAGACGGACGGGTCTGCCTGCTTGTGTCCGGCTGGCTTAAGGCTTTTTTGTCAATGTCAATCTGTAAGTGTGATACTATGTTTACTTTTATATAATAAATCTTAAGGTTTTACACTATCGAAGCATTATATTTCTTACATGCCATACCAATTCCATACGGGTCTGATTATCCATGGAGTGTATTGATTAGCGGTGCAGCAAGTCTTGGGTGTCACTGGAAAACAAGCTGTGGTATCAAAAGTGATTCCGGATCCTCTATAATGGGGGATCACAGGGTTTTGGTAAGCAGGAATTCTTTCCATATGGTGGTGGATTTCACACTGACTTTTCTCAACATTTAAAGAGTCCCGTTAAGGGCGAATCTTTCAGCTTTGCATGGGTGGACTGTTATCACGTTTTTTGATAATTTGATGGTTATGAACCTTTATGAATTTTTATTTATTAAATGTTTCACTGTTTTGAACTATATAAACTTTAAATTTTTAAATGTCACTGTTTTGAATACAAGTCCAATTTTTCGTTTCCTTGGGTTGGAACTGAAATTTGAACCATTCACCTGTTTTTTATTCAGTGTTTTGGTTTTAAGTGTTTACACTCAGATTTGTAATAATTTAGGTTTAGCGCAACCCTATTTTTTTTTCCTTTTTCCTTTCCTCTTAAAGATTATTTGTTTTCAAAACTAAAAAATTTCGAAATTAAGAATTTTTTTTTTGTTCAACATTTTGTGTATTTTTTCATTTATATAGCAAAAAATAAAAACCCAACTAGTTGTTAAATATCATCAAAGAAAGCTCTATCTGTCTAATTTTTTTTTTTATTTCATTTGGATACAGTGTTGCCTGATTAATTGTCATTCAAAGTGTGGGAGCACTCATAGCCTGTATTAAAGTAGTTAAAAGAAAATGGCGTTGGGTCCCCCCCATAATTCATAATAGGCTCTTCAGGTATGTTATGAGCTTTAAGGGGAACCCCATGCAAAAAATGGTGTGGGTTCTCCCCATATTTTATAATTATTATGGTCATGTCCTTATTTGGCCAAAAACGTAACCTATGAGACCTTGCCTTTGGCTTAAACCAGATGTCATCTGCTGGAGCTATCATAGCAGGTGATCAGTCATCAGGATCAGACTTGCCTATCATGGTTAGCGGTCAGGCTCAGAGACCAGTAGCTATAGCAGTAGAGGGACTACCACCGACCAGCAGAAATAAACAAGCAGGTAACCCTACCAAATAATGCAGGCTCATCTGAAGTGCGGAGTCTAACTACTAGATGGTGTTCACCAGAGCTCCTGATGGTGGATATGGGTTTAGCTGCATGCTAGTAACAGGTCGCAGGCCTCAGGATCGCCCCACCAGGAGGTGAGCAACTTGGACTCCAGTAGCGGATATAGCAGCTAAAGATCAAACAGAATCATAGTCAATAAACAAGCAAAAGGTCCGTAACAAGTAGTTGTAGGTTGGGATCAAGCTGAAGCGTAGTCGAGGGAAAAAGCCAAGGGTTGATAACGAATGGTAGTAAAGATACAGACAGCAGTAGGAGTGGTAAAAGCAAGATACTGACTGGAGAAAGCATAATAATCTGGTAAACAGGAAGTGCAGAGAGATGACTTAAATCAGGAAGTTCATGGGAGGAGCAAAGAGTTCAAGGTTCAAGACAAACAAGGTTCAAGCCAGAAGAATTCAAGAAAATGTCCAATGAACTATCCAGCATTCCAGGTGGCTCAGCAAGAAGATACATTGTCTGACACATCAGAGTTCATGGGTTTAAATCCAGGCCCTGACACAAATAAATCAAGGTTCAATAAAAAAACAGCACAAATCCTTCCCTCCCAGCAAAAACCTTCTCGTCCCCCAAAATCCCCCCCAGTGTAAACTTCCTCTCAATACAAATTCTCTCCCCTGCAAATCCCATCACAAATTCTCTACCCTCAAATCACCTCCAGTACAAGTTCTTTCTCCCCCATCCCCAACACAAATCCTCTCCCCCTCAGAACAAAGCTTCCTCCCAAATACCCACATACAAGACTTAAAGGGTTTGTAAACCCTCATGTTTTTTCACCTTAATGCATCCTATCACTTGAATCTTCTCCCTGCTCAAATCTCACCTCGCAGGACAATAATATTTCCGCAAGTTCCTAATGCATTAGGTCAGTTATGTAATTAAATGGACAATTATCTACCAAACATATGTTTGTTGTTGATACAACAATCAATATCTATGTAACTTATGTTTTAGAATTCTATCTGTTTGTATATTGCCATACAAACTCCATTATGTAATGTTTTTCTGTAATGTTTTATTGATAAAAGCCAATAAAAAAATGTATTGAAGAAAAAATTATATTCCCCCAAATTCCCTTTCCTAGAACAAATTTTTTCCTCCTCTAAACCATACAATAGTAACCCTCTCACTCAAATCCCCTCTTCTAGCCGTAATCCTCTCCCACCCCCTCCCCCTTCCCCAGGACAAATCCTCTTAAGCCCTAAACCTTCCCCCAGCATAAATCCTCTCTTCCCCAAATCACTCCCAGCACTAACCCTGCCCACTTCAATTTACCTACCCAGCATAAATCATTTCCCCCGAATCCCTTCCCCCAGGACTTGACCCTCTTCCTCCCCCAAATCTCAAAATCTTGTGCTGAGCTCCCCAAATCCTGCCCCAGCACAAATCCTCTCCCATGACACAAATCCTCTCATCATGCAAAATCTCCCCTGTCCACACTAACTCTCCCTTCTGCAAATCCCCCCTCCCACCAAAAATCTTTTCCAACCAAACCCCTCTTCTTAGCACAAATATGCCCCCCAACTTCACCCTCCTAGCACAAATAATTTACCCCACCAATTCCACCTCACCAATGCAAATCCCCCCATTCCACCTCTCAGCACAAATCCTTCCCCATCCCCCAAATTACTCTTCCCCAGCAGATATCCTTTCCACCAGCAACCAACCTCCTAGCACTAATCCTCTCCCATCCCAAAAATTCCCCCATCACACTGCCAGCATAACCCCCCCCCCCCAATTATACCCCCTGAGCACAAATCTTCTATAAAATGCAATCTCTTAGTATCAATCTTCTCACCCCCAACACTTATCATAGTTATCCCCCCTGGTCAGTCTGTCCCCAATTCAATCCCACCCACCCCAGACCACAGGCTCCTCCCTGTGTGTGTCACGTGTCATGAAAAAGCCAAAGAGCAGCCTAGGGAAAGCTTCCCTTAGCTCTAAACAATGGCAGCTGCCAGAGATCGATACTGACTGTAGCAGTGATGGGGGATCCTGGTGTCAGGGACCATGTGGACACTGCAGGAGATGCAGAGCACTTGCCCTGGGTGCCCGATGCTAGCTATTCCTCAGCTCTGCAATGCCTTTTTTATGTGGTTATGCCCTTTCTGACTAGCTGCTACCAAAGGCCAGACACAAACAGGCTCACAATGCCTCCGAAGGTTGCATAAATTAGCCTACTAACTTTCAGAATGCACATGTGCTCAAAAAATGTTTTTGGTTGATTGCAAATATTCATGCCACTTCAGTCAAACATGCACAGATCTTGCTTTTGGCACATTAATATGTCCATACTTACTAAGACATAAAAAGGATATACTCAAATGCATATTTTAAATATATACAGTATTTAACTTTTACTTTAAAGTGGCTACAGTTTTCTGGTATTCTAGCATGTAGACATTTACATAATGCACATCTCAAGAACAGATTGTATTTTACATAGATAGTAACTTTCCATTTCAATATTTTCAGAACAAGATTATAAAATCTTTTCTTTAAGGCCATTGAAGTCAATTAGATAAGAATTTAGAATTTTCAAGGCTAATAGGCAAGGACTTTTCAAAAGGGCATTTTGATCTGGGCACTGCCAGTGGGCACATTAATTAATGCAAAAATGTTTAAAAAATACTGTTTGGTGGGGAGCCCCTCTTTTAACCACTTCAATACCGGATACTTTCACCCCCTTCTCGCCCAGGCCAATTTTTAGCTTTACTGTATACTGCTACATTTCTTTGGTAAAAATAACCCAAATCAGTGTATATTTTTTAGTCTGTAGAAACAACTGAGTACTATAGAAAAGTTATAGAGTCCTGGTGCACTGATGTCCTATCTCATTTCTTGAGGCCTGAAAATGCCAGGACAGTGCAAATACTTCCCAAATGTTTTAGAAAAACAGACAGCCCAAGATATTTAGTAAGAGGCATTGCAATTTTTATGAAGTTGTAATATTTTGTCCAAATTTTGGGGAAAACAAAGAAATGAAAAAAAAAAAATGTATGTATGTATGTATATATGTATATATATATATATATATATATATATATATATATATATATATATTATACACACACACAAACACATTTGTTTCATTTTTTGTTTCTTTATAGAAAAATAAATAAAATTGTGTTTAGAACAATGCTGTGTTAGCATAGTAACACTGTACTACTGTGGGGAGGTGATCAGGATTTATTTATTTTTTTACACACTATAAGTGCTTAGAACAGTAATAATCACTGTTATAAGCAAACATTTTTTTCTGAACGACATCCATCCATTCAGTGTGTACTATTGTGATAAGCTGTAATTGGCCACAGCTAATCCCATGGTACTGATGGGCTGTGATTAGCTTAGTCTGTAACAGGTGATAACTGTGACCAATCACAGAAATCAACACAATAATAAACAATGAATGGCTATGAATGGAAGTCATTCATTGCTTACAATTTCCATGTGTTCTGCTTTGATTGGTCACAACAATCACATGGTACAAGCAGCAGCCCAGTAAAAGTGCAGAATTCCCTTTAATTAGCTGCTTGGATGATGCTTTAATCCTGCCTGTGAAGCCATGCATCTGTACGTTGTACTGCAGTAAAAGGGACATTTTGAAAGAAAAAAAAATATTTGCTACTAAATTACATTACCATGTCTTATTTTTTTGGGGGGGGGAGTTTTTACCCCCAAAACCAAACAATGGTGTTAGTGAGCTGGGAAAAAAAGAAAGGAAAATAAATTACCATTTCCATTCCCAGCTGCTAGTTGACATTTCCCAGCCACCTAAATATTTTTTTAAACAAAGAATCCCTTTTCTCAATACCAGACCCTTATCCTTGATAGGAGTCTGGAATGGATTGCAAGGGCAACCCCACAAAAAAACATGGTTATTCCTGTAAAAATGAATGCCACACCCTTTTCCTTGATGGGGATACATTATAGATTTTAAGGGGGACCCCACACAAAATAAAAAAATTGCACCATGACGGTACCGGGCAAATACTGTCCATATTTAGTTAATAGCTTCATCCAAGATACCCCTGCTTCTAGTTTACATATTGCTGTGAGCCTGGGAGCTGTCATTCATGAGTAGTCCATCAAGAACTGACATGTTGTCATGTTTTTTGTATGCTAGGTGAGCGGGCATTGTTCATCATGATTGAAGTGTTTTCACATCGTTGGACAAGGTTATTGCCAATAGGTTTACAATGTGTTACTCTTTTTTAAGAAGGGACTTTATTCAAATGTCTGATGTGTTTATTTATATTGTCATTATTTTTCTGAATGAGTAACCAAGGGAACTATGTACTGCTTATTTGGGCCAGGGTTGTTGGGATGAGGTCTTTCTGCTGGTACGGTTCAGGAAGGTGGAAACTAGTTATGCTTCATGTTTGGAGAAGGGTCTGGTGTGTATTTTAAAAAACCCTATGCTATGCTCTTTTTTAACGCATTAAAATCCATACCAGACCCCTTTTTTCAAAACTTTCATTGGTTCTTATAGTTCACCATAACAAACTATGACTGTGTAGCTCCTGGTCAATATCCCGAACAATGAAAGTTCACACAAATCCAGGTGACTAAAATTCGAAATTGTTGGATTGTTACTAGAGCAGGAATAGAAGGGAAATATTCCAATAGGGACACTTGTTTTTGTAACAGCATCCTGGACAGTGGACACGTGTTCTTGTGACAGCAACCTGAACAACTGTCTTACTTTGTAGAGATAGGGGAAACTCTCCGCAATGGGGCACCAACTGTAGAACTGTATAACTATTCTATAATTTATTAAAAATATGAAAATACATTTTTGGCTTTAAAAAATGTTTTGGCTTTTAAAAATGTTTTTGATTCTAATAGTTATCTCAATATCAATGGAATCAGTGCTCTCTCTCTCTCTCTCTCCCTCAGTGAAACCTCAAGGGCTAATTTTAATTACACGTTTACTCCTGAGTCCTCACAAGAGCATTTAGGATTAGTGAACTGATTTAATGATATTTGAATGTGTGGTGCTATAGGTTTTAAGCCGGAAATATGTTTAACTATATGTTTTCTATTATATGTATGGTGATATTAATAATTGTTTGTGTTACTGGTCAATTGAGGGATTTTATGGTTTGAGATCTAAAACTATTATTTCTTGAGATTTCACTGAGGGAGAGAGAGAGCGGTGATTGCAGTGACATTGAGAGGTCTAATCCACATAGAGCGAGGTGTGTTATTAGCAGCCCTCTTGCTATGGTAAAGCGGTGTTACGACATTTTTTACCTAACTGACAGTTGTTTGTCTGTCTCCTTTTAGAATAGACTACAACTCAAGTGCTGCCCCCAAGAACCTATTTCCGCAGGAGTAGATGTGTTACTAGAGTTTAAGGCTGGATTCACACTTGTGCGTTGCATTTTTGAGCTCCAGAGTCTTTGGCAAGATATCAATCAGTAGTTCAGTGGTTTGTCTGCATTGTAGATGCGCATTTGCTGACCTGGGAGAGGGGAGGGAGAGAGGAGGGAGGGGGGGAAGTGTACAGTAGGTAACTGCGATATTGTGTCAATCTCGCGGCTGTTATCGGCGAGATCACCAATACCAGGCACTGTGTTTGGTATGAATCATGAGGGGGAACTCCACGCCAAATTTTAAATAAAAAAACAGCATGGAGTCCCCTCCAAGAGCATACCAGGCCCTTGGGTCTGGAATGCTCTTGGAGGGGAACCCCTGCTGGGTTTTTATTTAAAATTTGGCGTGGAGTTCCCCCTCATGTTTCAGGGAAAGAATCCCTGTTCAGAATGGAACACATCTGTGAATCAGATGCGTGCCCATAGAAGATAATGGGCCTGAATTCGCACCTGAGCCGCACCGCAATGCCTAGAAAACGCACACGTTTTTTCGGCACTGCGCAGTGCGAATGCATCGCACATATGTGAACTTTGTATGTATTTTCTAATGACATGCAAATTGGATGCGTTTTAAGCCGCATCCAATTCGCATAGGTGTGAACCCGGCCTTATACCATGAAATGTACAAAATGCCTCGTGTAAGAAATGAGTGATCAAAATGATGGATAATATTATACTCCACTCAAAATTTCAGTAAAATTAGGTCATTTCCAAAAATGTGTTATTATATTACTACATTTGTCAGGACCATTGTTTAATAATTGAGGTGGTAGAATCTCTACTAATACATATATTATTATCTTCATAAGTCAAGTGATCAAATGTGTAGGTGGGTGTGTGGGTGGTTCACTAAGGTTTGCAAGGATTTCTCCCACGTCAAAAACACACAAATACAAAAGAAAACGTTCTGTTCTAAAAGGTTTGATTCTTTATTATCTTACTTAATCTTCTCAGGTTGAAACGTTCATGTGATATTACACTTTTTTTGAATAATGATCCTCTGCAAGTATAGAGATATACTGTATATGTGTAATATATCACTTGCTCCAAACAGCATGCTTTATTGGCTTAATATTTACTGTAAATGTAAAGTATACTGGTAATATAACCAGAAAAAATATATCAAATGCACGTGCTTTTGGGAAATAAACTGCTCCTGTTTTGAATTCTCATGGTATGCTGAAAAAAAGCCCAGTCTCATCATCTTTCAATATTTATACAGTATAGCAAATTTTTATTGAACTTCTTGCGAGTCACCATAATTAATGTTTTTTACACTTTTTTTCCCTCATAAGGGTCCATATTTGGTCACTGGAGAGACCGGATCAAGGCCCTTCATACTGCTCTATAGCAGCAGATTACCTCTAATAGTGATCTATTGCTGGCTGCAATCAGTCAGCAATAGAACACCATTGGAAATAATAATAAAAAGGTGCACTTAGCCTCACAAAGTATAAAACCGGAAACTGCTGCAATAAAAAAACAAAAAAAACTTGAATAATAAGGAGAAATAAGTATGTGTATCTATAAGATGCACTGTATGGGACCGTATGCAGAATGTACACCAATATAAACGTATACTGTACTTTATATAAATAAAACACACACTTTAATGGATTTAAATGGCCGTGGTCCTTTAATATTGGTATAATAATTAACCAATATAAAACCATATCCTTTTTTATATATACCATAAACTTTCAAACTTAAATATATAGCCATACAATAACATAATTAACCACTTCCGTACCGCCAAATGCCGATATACGTCGGCTGTTTGAAGAGGCATGTTTGAAGCTAGCTGCCATAACCGAGGTATCCTCTTCTTCAGCCGGCGGGCGGTTTCCGATAATAGTGGTCTCTGCGGCAGATTCAACTGCAAGATCACTTTTATCGGCGGCGGGTGCACTCCGCCGCTTACCGGAGCTGTTGGCAGCGGCGGAGGCGATCGGATCATTCTTGGTGTTAGGTATGGAGACGAGTGAGGGGAAGATGGCCCCCACCCATCTCCATACTATAGCAGGGCGGAAGCAACGTCAAAACATCACTTCCGCCTATAGCTCTTAAAGGGACATTTTTTTTTTGTCATTTTTTCAAATGACAATTTTTTTTTCTAATGCCTGTTAGTGTATATATGAGATCTGAGGTCTTTTTGACCTCAGATCTCATATTTAAGAGGTCCTGTCATGCTTTTTTTCTAATATAAGGGATGCTTACATTCCTTGTAATAGGAATAAAAGTGACCCAATATGTTTTTTTTAAAGAACAGTGTAAAAAATAAAAGGTAAAATAAAGAAGAAAAAAAAAATGTAAATGCCCCGTCCCACCGAGATCGCGTGCAGAAGCAAACGCATACGTGAGCAGCGCCCGCATATGAAAACGGTGTTCAAACCACACATGTGAGGTATCGCCACGATCGGTAGAGCGAGAGCAATAATTCTAGTCCTAGACCTTCTCTATAACTCAAAACATGCAACCGGTAGAATTTTTGACCTCAGATCTCATATTTAAAAGGTCCTGTCATGCTTCTTTTCTATTACAAGGGATGTTTACATTCATTGTAATAGGGATAAAAGTGACAATTTTTTTTTAAAAGAACAGTGTAAAAAATAAAAATAAAAGGTAAAATAAATAAGAATTTTTTTTTTTTTTAAACCTTCCCCCGTCCCGCCGAGCTCGCGTGCAGATACGAACGCATACGTGAGCAGCGCCCGCATATGAAAACCTCCTCTGTAACTCAAAACATGCAAACATGCAAACATGCAACCTGCAACCATGCAACAAGTACAGTGGTGTAGTGGTTAGCACTTTCACCTAGCAGCAATAAGGGTTGCTGTTTCAAATCCCGACCATGACACCATCTGCCTGGAGTTTGCATGTTCTCCCTGTGCCTGCGTGGGTTTTCTCCGCGTACTCCGGTTCCCTCCCACACTCCAAAGACATGCTGGTAGATTAATCAGATCAGATAAAATTGGCCCTAATATGTGTATGTGCTTGTAAGCGTGTTGGGACCCTTCGGAGTAAGACCGCGCTATATTAAGATACCTCTCAACCTGTAGAATTTTTTAAACGTCGCCTATGGAGATTTTTAAGGGTAACAGTTTGTCGCCATTCCACGAGCGTGCGCAATTTTGAAGCTTGACATGTTGGGTATCAATTTACTCGGTGTAACATTATCTTTCACAATATAAAAAAAAATTGGGCTAACTTTACTGTTGTCTAATTCTTTTATTTTAAAAAAGGGAATTTTTTCCCAAAAAAGTGCACTTGTAAGACCGCTGCGCAATGACGGTGTGACATAAAGTATTGCAACGACCGCCATTTTATTCTGTAGGGTGTTAGAAAAAAATGTATAATGTTTGGGGGTTCTAAGTAATTTTCTAGCAAAAAAAAAAGTGCTTTTAACAAGTGTAATAAAGTGGCTCGGTCCATAAGTGGTTAACTCAGGCATAACAGCTCGAGTTAATATACCAGATGTTTAAATATATACAGAACTGTCCCCTTTCACCTGAAAGGGACACAACCACATAATAAGGGCCGCGATAATGGGAGGGAGGGTGGGATGCTCCTTCTTTCTTGATCCAGCATAGTTGTTGATAGGAGGAAGATCTCTAGAATGAATATTGAGTTGTTTCAAAAAGAAATGAATGAAAGGAATAAAAGTGGAAGCAATATTCTCCATGTGATAAGGAAAAGCTCATTAACATGTTTAGCATTACAATGAGCAAGTACCCGATGTCTGTTTCATATTTAAGAATGTGTATGTGCCCGTACGCTCAACGATTCCGCGAATCCGGCGCAAGTCGACAGCATGCGCCATGTCGCAATAATTATTCCTGCCCGCGCAAATGCGCCAACATTTTCTTAAATCAGCCCCTTAGTGTACTGTGTGCTTTACATAGCGTTCACCTAAAGCTTACCTGAATATAGTCAGTGGTGTTCTCATAATAAAACCACAGGCAGGGAGCTGCATTAATTTCATGTAGTGTACTTCTGTCCTTTGCACAGCGTTCACTTAAAGGAACCTGAATACAATTTGTGTTGTTCTCATAATAAAACCACAGGCAGAGAGCTGCAAGTATTTTCAGTTAGTGTACTGTATCCTCTGCCCTCTGCACAGTGTTCACCTAAAACTAACTGAAGACAATTGCTGCTTTTCTCATACTAATACCACAGCAGGCAGTTGATTCTGATAGCTGCATTATCAGTACAGATATATATATATATATATATATATATATATATATATATATACATACATACCACCTTTGTGCAGCTACATTTCACTGCAGGCCATTAGTATGTCTGGAAGGCAAACAAGGAGAGGCAGACAGTCACGAGGCAATAAAAGAGGGCAAGCAGGCTCTGTGTCTAGAGGCAACAGTGCTGGTCATGGACGCGGTGCATCCTCATCAGCACGTGGCCGTGGGACACGCTCGTCCTTCTTTTCGGCAGCTGGCCATGTTCAACATGCCCAAGTCTTGGTAGAGTGGATGACCAAGCTGTCCTCATCCTCCTCATCCTCTCTCACCCAGGCTCAGGGTACTTTGTCTGGCAAAGCAGCTGCCAAAGCGGCCTCTTCCCTCGGCTCAATGGCATCAGTCACTCCTTCCCTAGCCCCACCATGTCTTTTCAAGGAGTCCCCCGAACTGGTTGACCACAGTGTTGGGTACATGCTCCAGGAGGATGCCCAGCATTTTGAAGGCTCTGATTATGGAACCGAGCTATAGGAAGGCAGTAACATGAGCCCAGAGAGAGGGGGTAGTAACGTGAGCCCAGAGAAAGGGGGTGCCCAAAAAGACAGCTATCTGGCAGTCATGTTCCCCCAGCTGCAGCATACTGCCAGATTTGCTCCAGTGATGAGGAGGGAAGGGATGATGAGGTCACTGACTCCATGTGGGTGCCTGATATGAGAGAGGAGGAGGAGGAGGCACACCTCCAACGAGGCAGGATGCCTTCCAGGGGCCAGCTTAAGGGCAGCACACCGACTGCATCACACCGCAGAGCTCCGCATGTGCAGGGCGCTGCTGTCTCTGCACGTTATTCCAAAAGTTCTTTGGTCTGGGCCTTTTTTCAGACGTGTGCAGCAGATCGCACCATTGCCATTTACAACATATGTCTAAAGCGTATCTCGCGTGGCCAAAACATCAGCCACTTGGGCACCACGTGCTTGACCAGACATATGTCGACCTGCCATGCAGTTCGTTGGCAAGCCTACCTAAAAGACCCAAACCAAAGAACAAAGCAAACCTCTCCTTGCTCCTCATCAGCTGGGATCTCCAACCCCACTATACCTTCAGTCCTCTCTGAAACCTGCGCTGAGAGGAATGAAGGTGTAGAATTAGGTGTGTTACAGCCAAGTACTTGCGGGCAATCTGCTATTGGTACACCTACTGAAGGGAGGTGTAGAATTAGCGCTAATTACAATTCATGGACTTCCTTGCTCTAGAGTGCAAGTGAATATTTTGTATATAAATAGATACATAAATACCCCTATATTATACTAGTGTCATTGGTGCCATAGTGTAACTCCTAAATGCTTCACTAATATATATGAATATGTGATAAATATAGATTAATGCGGATATAAATAATGATGAGCATAAAATAATATATATAAAAATACAACAATGAAATGAATAAAATATTGTGAACAATTAAAGGTGATAACAGTGTAAAAAATTAAACCAATGTATAAAACCGTGATAGTAATAAATTAATGATGCATGCAAAAATGTCCTAATTTCCTGCGACTATGCGATAAAGTGCAAAAAAAAATGCAGAATTGTGCAAATTGATGTGATTGTCCAATGATTTGATGCTAGATGCCCAGCAACTTTGCTAGGCAAAAAATCTTGCGACTATGCAGAAAAGTGCAAATGCAACGTCATGCGATTTGGTTGAGCGACTATGCAATAAGGTGCAAATGCAACCTCATGCGATTCGATTGAGCAATATGAATGCAACCTCATGCGATTTGGTTGAGCGACTATGCAACCATTTTTTAATCTTCAAGTCTGGTGCCCACAAATCCTGGACTTGAAGATTAAAAAAGGTCACATCACCAGGCACTGGGCACCTAGCATCTGAAAAAACTACAAAATCATTGGACAATCATATTGCTCAATCGAATCACATGAGGTTGCATTTGCACCTTATTGCATAGTCGCTCAACCAAATCGCATGAGGTTGCATTCATATTGCTCAATCGAATCGCATGAGGTTGCATTTGCACCTTATTGCATAGTCGCTCAACCAAATCGCATGACGTTGCATTTGCACTTTTCTGCATAGTCGCAAGATTTTTTGCCTAGACAAGTTGCTGGGCATCTAGCATCAAATCATTGGACAATCACATCAATTTGCACAATTCTGCATTTTTTTTTTTTTTTGCACTTTATCGCATAGTCGCAGGACATTTTTGCATGCATCATTAATTTATTACTATCACGGTTTTATACATTGGTTTAATTTTTTACACTGTTGTCACCTTTAATTGTTCACAATATTTTATTCATTTCATTGTTGTATTTTTTATATATATTATTTTATGCTCATCATTATTTATATTCGCATTAATCTATATTTATCACATATTCATATATATTAGTGAAGCATTTAGGAGTTACACTATGGCACCAATGACACTAGTATAATATAGGGGTATTTATGTATCTATTTATATACAAAATATTCACTTGCACTCTAGAGCAAGGAAGTCCATGAATTGTAATTAGCGCCAATTCTACACCTCCCTTCAGTCTACTCATTTACTCCACCCAGGTGGATTAATTATGTAGAGGCAGCTCCTTACTTATTCATCACAGGACGTATTTATACACCCCTGTTGCGTGTTCCTACTGGCATATTAGGTCCATTGCGCGGATTCACACTCACACTCTATCGGTACACCTACGTCCGATTGTACCAGGAGAAAATTTCCATGCCCCAACTGCTGCACAGCCGAAAGAAGTTCGCTCCCAGCCATCCACATGCCCAGCGGTTGAATGCTAGCTTGGCTAAATTGCTAGCACTTCAACTGCTGCCTTTTCAGTTGGTAGACTCTGCCCTCTTCCGTGAGTTTGTGGAATGTGCAGTTCCTCAGTGGCAGGTTCCCAAACGCCACTTTTTCTCACAGAAGGCGATTTTGGCTCTCTACCGGCATGTGGAAGGCAATGACTTGGCCTCGTTGGACAGGGCGGTCAGCGGTAAGGACCAAATTACCTCTGACTCATGGTCCAGCAGGCATGGACAGGGACGTTACCTATCTTTCACGGTGCATTGGGTGACTCTGCTGGCAGCTGGGAAGGATTCAGGACAAGGTGCAGTAGTGTTGGAGATTGTTCCGCCACCACGCCTCCAAAATGTTACTACTGGTGATTCTGACACACATCTCTCCTCCACCCCTCCTCTTCTTCTTCCTCCATGGCCTCTACCTGTGCTTTGTCCTCAGAACCAGCGGTGCTCCGTAGGCCTTCAAGGGGCTACGCAGGTACGCAGGCAAAAAGATGCCATGCGGTGCTTGAGCTGGTGTGCTTGGGGGACAGGAGCCACACTGGGGCTGAGATTCTGTCAGCTCTGCAGGGGCAGGCTCAGAGGTGGTTGACGCCACGCCAGCTTAAGCCAGGAATGGTGGTTTCCGACAATGGCACCAACCTCCTCTCCGCCCTTTGACAGGGACAACTGTCCTGGCACCATTTGAGGAGGCCACGAGGATGGTGAGCAGTGACAGTGCATGCATCAGTGACACTGTCCCTCTTGTCCACCTGTTGGAGCACACGCTGCATGGAATAATGGACAGGGCACTTGAGGCAGAACAGAGGCAAGAAGAGAGGACTTCCTTACCTCTCAAGGCCCCCTTTATCCAGACAGTGTTCCTGCTGGCCCGGCTCTCACACAGGAAGAGTACAAGGAGGAGGAGGATTATTGTGTCAGAATGGAGGTGGAGCCTAGCACTCAGCATCAGCAGCAGTCTTCAAGGGATCAATTACAGTCCCAAGACACCCATGGACTTATACGTTGCTGGGAGGAGGTGGCTGCGGATCATGTCATCCTCAGTGACACAGAGGACTCTGCACCGAATGCCACAGCAAACCTACGCTGCATGGCCTCCCTGATCCTGCAAAACCTGCGGAAGGATCCTCGTATTCATGCTATCAAGGAGAGGGATCATTACTGGCTGGCAACCCTCCTTGATCCACGTTACAAGGGTAAGGTTACGGACCTTATCTTGCCGTCGCAGAGGGAACAAAGGATGAAGCATCTTCGGGAGGCCTTGCATAAAGGTCTGTGCAATGCGTTCCCAGAGACTGGGAGGTTACAAATTCCTGGTCCTGGACAATGTGTTGCTGAGGCTCCGGTCAGTCAAAGAAGGAGCGGTGGAGAAGGTGGCCATCTGACCGATGCATTCAGACAATTTTTTAGTACGCAGCCCCAAGGTATGATCGCTTCCAGCAACCATCGCCAGCGTCTGGTTTACATGGTGCAGGATTACCTAGGGGCAAGATCAGACTTGGACACCTTTCCCACCGAAAATACTCTGGGTTACTGGGTCTTGAGGATGGATCACTGGCCAGAGCTTGCACAGTATGCAAATGAGCTACTGGCCTGTCCTGAATCCAGCGTTCTTTCGGAAAGCACATTCAGTGCTGCTGGAGGCTTTGTAACCGATCACAGGGTGCGCCTGTCCACCGACTCGGACGATCGACTGACCTTCATAAAAATGAATCAGTCTTGGATCACCACCAGTAGGGATGAGCTTCGTGTTCGCGTCGAACACACGTTCGACTCGAACATCGGCCGTTCGATCGTTCGACAAAGAACGAACGTTATGGTCCGTTTGCGCTAAATTCGTGTTGCGCGACACGGCCCATAATTCACTGCGGCTTCGCAGTGCATTGCTGGCTGATGATTGGCCAAGCATGCACTATGACCCGCATGCTTGGCCAATCACAGCACGGAAAAAACGGACAGCCGTAATTGGCCAAAGCCATGGTGGATTCGGCCAATTATGGCTCAGGGGGTTTAGTACACGCCCCACACTATATAAGGCCGCCTGGAAGTCGGCCTTGTGTACAGAAGGTGCCGCCGATATTGTGTCAATCTCGCCTCTTCTAGCGGCGAGATTGACACCCTACGTGCCCCGTTGCGAGAGCCAGCGCCGAGCTGTCTCGTCATCGGGAAAGGAAAAATGTTGTTTTTCCTTTCGCAATGAGCGACACGCATTGCCGGTAGACGGAGATCCGATGTGGATTCCCGCCAATACCAGGCACTGTGTTTGGTATGAATCCTGAGCGGGAACTCAACACCAATTTTTAAATAAAAAACCAGCATGGGTTCCCCCTCCAGGAGCATACCAGGCCCTTCGGTCTGGTATGGATTTGAAGGGGAATCTCCTAAGCCGAAAAAACGGTGTGGGGGTCCCCCTCAAAATCCAAACCAGACCCTTATCCGAGCACGCAACCTGGCAGGCCACAGGGGAAGAGGGGGGGCCGAGAGAGCACCCCCCTCCTGAACCGTACCAGGCCGCATGCCCTCAACATGGGGGTTTTGTGCTCTGGGGCAGGGGGGCCTCTTCCCGACAATCCTGGCCGTTGGTTGTCGGGATCTGCGGGCGGGGGGCTTATTGGAATCCGGGAGCCCCCTTTAATAAGGGGGCCCCCAGATGCCGCCCCCCACCCTCGTACCCCTACCCATTCACCTGGTGGGAAAAAATGTCAATAAAAAAACACACACAGCTTTTTAAAGTAATTTATTACCTAGCTCCGGGGGTCTTCTTCCGACTCCGGGGGTCTCTTCTGACTTCGGTGGTCTCTGATGTCGTCTCCGCGCTCTCCGGTTCTTCTCTCACTCTCCGGTTCTTTCTTCCTTCTGCCGGGCCTCTGCCATCTTCTTCCAGCTCTTTTGCTAGCGGAGAGGCCCGGTCTTCCCGTAGTCTCGTCCGGCTCTCCTTTGTCCTTCTGCCGGCCCCTCCATTATCTTCTTCCAGCTCTTTTGCTAGTGGAGGGGCCTGGTCTTCCTGTCGCCGTCGGCGTCTTCTTCCCTCTTCTCCTCCTCAATGTTGACTCGTCGCTTCCTCCCGCTGTAATGCTGGCTGTTCGGTCCGCAACGATTTATATAGGCTTCTCATGACGTCACAGTCACATGCTCCCATGACGTCACAGTCACATGCTCCGGAGCCACCCGGAGCATGTGACTGTGACGTCATGAGAAGCCTATATAAATCGTTGCGGACCGAACAGCCAGCATTACAGCGGGAGGAAGCGACGAGTCAACATCGAGGAGGAGAAGAGAGAAGAAGACGCCGACGGCAACGGGAAGACCGGCCCCTCCACTAGCAAAAGAGCTGGAAGAATATAGTGGAGGGGCCGGCAGAAGGACAACGGAGAGCCGGACGAGACGACGGAGAAGACCGGGCCTCTCCGCTAGCAAAAGAGCTGGAAGAAGATAGCGGAGGCCCGGCAGAAGGAAGAAAGAACCGGAGAGTGAGAGAAGAACCGGAGAGCGTGGAGACGACACCGGAGATCCCCGAAGTCGGAAGAGACCCCCAGAGTTGGAATAAGACCCCTGGAGCTGTGTAATAAATTACTTTAAAAAGCTGTGTGTGTTTTTTTATTGAAATTTTTTTCCCACCAGGTGAATGGGTAGGGGTACGAGGGTAAGGGGGCGGCATCTGGGGGCCCCCTTATTAAAGGGGGCTCCCAGATTCCAATAAGCCCCCGCCCGCAGACCCCGACAACCAACGGCCAGGGTTGTCGGGAAGAGGCCCTTGTCCCCATCAACATAGGGACAGGGTGCTTTGGGGTGGGGGGGGCCACAGGTCGCCCTCCTGCCCCAGAGCACCAAACCCTCCATGTTGAGGGCATGCAGCCTGGTACGGTTCAGGAGGGAGGGGGGCCGCTCTCTCGCCCCCCTCTTCCCCTGCGGCCTGCCAGGTTGCGTGCTCGGATAAGGGTCTTGTTTGGATTTTGAGGGGGACCCCCACGCCGTTTTTTCGGCTTAGGGGATTCCCCTTCAAATCCATACCAGACCGAAGGGCCTGGTATGCTCCTGGAGGGGGAACCCATGCCGGTTTTTTATTTAAAAATTGGCGTGGAGTTCCCACTCAGGATTCATACCAAACACAGTGCCTGGTATTGGCGGGAATCCACCTCGGATCCCGTTCAATACAGTGCCGCGTCTCCTTCTCGCTATTGCAGCGAGCACGAGATGTCGCCACCCTGTCGCTGAGATGACGGCACCCTGTCGCAGAGAATCTCCGCGATGGGATCGCAATGAATATACAATGTCGGCGGCACCTACTGTAGTGTGTTGGCATTTGTGAAAGAGGCAGTTTCAGAGAGATAGACAGTGTCATTTATATTGAGTTAGGTAGAGCAGGCAGGCGAGTCAGTTTGCTGCTGTAACAGTGTGTAGAGGATTAGGGATGAGCTTCGTGTTCGAGTCGAACATACGTTCGACTCGAACATCGGCTGTTCGATCGTTCGACGAAGATCGAACGATTTGGGCCGTTCGCGCCAAATTCGAGTGACGCGAACGGCCCACAATGCACTACGCCATCGCAGTGTCATCCAGGCGCTGTGATTGGCCAAGCATGCACTGTGACCCCGCATGCTTGGCCAATCACAGCGCCGGCAGCGAGGAGAGCAATGATTGGCCACAGGCAGGATGCCTGTGGCCAATTATTGCTGATAGGGTTTAGTACACGCCCCACACTATAAAAGGCCGCCAGCGCGGCGGCCTTGTGTAGTGTGTTCCGGAGCAGGGAAAGAGAAGCATAGGCAGGGACAGTGTCATTTTTTTTCCTTTACTATTCCTGGATTCCTTGTGTTTAGGGACAAATAAGGATAGGTAGGGAGAGTGTCAGTGACAGTGTGCTATTCTGTGCTAATCCTTGTTTGTAGGGACAGAGAGGTACAGTGAGGGAAAGTGTCAGTGTGCTATTCTGTTCTAAAACTATTTTGCTGAACCATATTTTCAATCCTTGAGTTTAGGGACAGAGAGGTACAGTGAGGGAAAGTGTCAGTGTGCTATTCTGTTCTAAAACTATTTTGCTGAACCATATTTTCAATCCTTGAGTTGAGGGACAGAGTAGGACAGTGAGTGAAACTGACAGTGTGCTATTCTGTTCTAAACCAATTTTGCTGTTCCATATTTTCAATCCTTGAGTTGAGGGACAGAGAGGTACAGTGAGTGAAACTGACAGTGTGCTATTCTGTTCTAAACCAATTTTGCTGTTCCATATTTTCAATCCTTGAGTTGAGGGACAGAGAGGTACAGTGAGTGAAACTGACAGTGTGCTATTCTGTTCTAAACCAATTTTGCTGTTCCATATTTTCAATCCTTGAGTTGAGGGACAGAGAGGTACAGTGAGTGAAACTGACAGTGTGCTATTCTGTTCTAAACCAATTTTGCTGTTCCATATTTTCAATCCTTGAGTTGAGGGACAGAGAGGTACAGTGAGTGAAACTGACAGTGTGCTATTCTGTTCTAAACCAATTTTGCTGTTCCATATTTTCATATTTTCAATCCTTGAGTTGAGGGACAGAGAAGGATACTCGTAGAAATTATCAGTGTGCTATTCTGTGCTAAATCTTGTTTGTAGGGAGGGACAGAGTAGGACAGTGAGGGAAAGTGTCAGTGTGCTATTCTGTTCTAATACTATTTTGCTGAACCATATTTTCAATCCTTGAGTTGAGGGACAGAGAGGTACAGTGAGTGAAACTGACAGTGTGCTATTCTGTTCTAAACCAATTTTGCTGTTCCATATTTTCAATCCTTGAGTTGAGGGACAGAGAAGGACACTCGTAGAAATTATCAGTGTGCTATTCTGTGCTAAATCTTGTTTGTAGGGAGGGACAGAGTAGGACAGTGAGGGAAAGTGTCAGTGTGCTATTCTGTTCTAAAACTATTTTGCTGTTCCATATTTTCAATCCTTGAGTTGAGGGACAGAGAGGTACAGTGAGTGAAACTGACAGTGTGCTATTCTGTTCTAAACCAATTTTGCTGTTCCATATTTTCAATCCTTGAGTTGAGGGACAGAGAGGTACAGTGAGTGAAACTGACAGTGTGCTATTCTGTTCTAAACCAATTTTGCTGTTCCATATTTTCAATCCTTGAGTTGAGGGACAGAGAGGTACAGTGAGTGAAACTGACAGTGTGCTATTCTGTTCTAAACCAATTTTGCTGTTCCATATTTTCAATCCTTGAGTTGAGGGACAGAGAGGTACAGTGAGTGAAACTGACAGTGTGCTATTCTGTTCTAAACCAATTTTGCTGTTCCATATTTTCAATCCTTGAGTTGAGGGACAGAGAGGTACAGTGAGTGAAACTGACAGTGTGCTATTCTGTTCTAAACCAATTTTGCTGTTCCATATGTTCAATCCTTGAGTTGAGGGACAGAGAAGGACACTCATAGAAATTATCAGTTTGCTATTCTGTGCTAAATCTTGTTTGGAGGGAGGGACAGAGTAGGACAGTGAGGGAAAGTGTCAGTGTGCTATTCTGTTCTAATACTATTTTGCTGAACCATATTTTCAATCCTTGAGTTGAGGGATAGAGAGGTACAGTGAGTGAAACTGACAGTGTGCTATTCTGTTCTAAACCAATTTTGCTGTTCCATATTTTCAATCCTTGAGTTGAGGGACAGAGAGGTACAGTGAGTGAAACTGACAGTGTGCTATTCTGTTCTAAACCAATTTTGCTGTTCCATATTTTCAATCCTTGAGTTGAGGGACAGAGAGGTACAGTGAGTGAAACTGACAGTGTGCTATTCTGTTCTAAACCAATTTTGCTGTTCCATATTTTCAATCCTTGAGTTGAGGGACAGAGAGGTACAGTGAGTGAAACTGACAGTGTGCTATTCTGTTCTAAACCAATTTTGCTGTTCCATATTTTCAATCCTTGAGTTGAGGGACAGAGAAGGACACTCATAGAAATTATCAGTGTGCTATTCTGTGCTAAATCTTGTTTGTAGAGAGGGACAGAGTAGGACAGTGAGGGAAAGTGTCAGTGTGCTATTCTGTTCTAATACTATTTTGCTGAACCATATTTTCAATCCTTGAGTTGAGGGACAGAGAGGTACAGTGAGTGAAACTGACAGTGTGCTATTCTGTTCTAAACCAATTTTGCTGTTCCATATTTTCAATCCTTGAGTTGAGGGACAGAGAAGGACACTCGTAGAAATTATCAGTGTGCTATTCTGTGCTAAATCTTGTTTGTAGGGAGGGACAGAGTAGGACAGTGAGGGAAAGTGTCAGTGTGCTATTCTGTTCTAAAACTATTTTGCTGTTCCATATTTTCAATCCTTGAGTTGAGGGACAGAGAGGTACAGTGAGTGAAACTGACAGTGTGCTATTCTGTTCTAAACCAATTTTGCTGTTCCATATTTTCAATCCTTGAGTTGAGGGACAGAGAGGTACAGTGAGTGAAACTGACAGTGTGCTATTCTGTTCTAAACCAATTTTGCTGTTCCATATTTTCAATCCTTGAGTTGAGGGACAGAGAGGTACAGTGAGTGAAACTGACAGTGTGCTATTCTGTTCTAAACCAATTTTGCTGTTCCATATTTTCAATCCTTGAGTTGAGGAACAGAGAAGGACACTCGTAGAAATTATCAGTGTGCTATTCTGTGCTCAAACTTGTTTGTAGGGAGGGACAGAGTAGGACAGTGAGGGAAAGTGTCAGTGTGCTATTCTGTTCTAAAACTATTTTGCTGTTCCATATTTTCAATCCTTGAGTTGAGGGACAGAGAGGTACAGTGAGTGAAACTGACAGTGTGCTATTCTGTTCTAAACCAATTTTGCTGTTCCATATTTTCAATCCTTGAGTTGAGGGACAGAGAGGTACAGTGAGTGAAACTGACAGTGTGCTATTCTGTTCTAAACCAATTTTGCTGTTCCATATTTTCAATCCTTGAGTTGAGGGACAGAGAGGTACAGTGAGTGAAACTGACAGTGTGCTATTCTGTTCTAAACCAATTTTGCTGTTCCATATTTTCAATCCTTGAGTTGAGGGACAGAGAGGTACAGTGAGTGAAACTGACAGTGTGCTATTCTGTTCTAAACCAATTTTGCTGTTCCATATTTTCAATCCTTGAGTTGAGGGACAGAGAGGTACAGTGAGTGAAACTGACAGTGTGCTATTCTGTTCTAAACCAATTTTGCTGTTCCATATTTTCAATCCTTGAGTTGAGGAACAGAGAAGGACACTCGTAGAAATTATCAGTGTGCTATTCTGTGCTAAATCTTGTTTGTAGGGAGGGACAGAGAGGTACAGTGAGTGAAACTGACAGTGTGCTATTCTGTTCTAAACCAATTTTGCTGTTCCATATTTTCAATCCTTGAGTTGAGGAACAGAGAAGGACACTCGTAGAAATTATCAGTGTGCTATTCTGTGCTAAATCTTGTTTGTAGGGAGGGACAGAGTAGGACAGTGAGGGAAAGTGTCAGTGTGCTATTCTGTTCTAAACCAATTTTGCTGTTCCATATTTTCAATCCTTGAGTTGAGGGACAGAGAGGTACAGTGAGTGAAACTGAGAGTGTGCTATTCTGTTCTAAACCAATTTTGCTGTTCCATATTTTCAATCCTTGAGTTGAGGGACAGAGAGGTACAGTGAGTGAAACTGACAGTGTGCTATTCTGTTCTAAACCAATTCTGCTGTTCCATATTTTCAATCCTTGAGTTGAGGGACAGAGAGGTACAGTGAGTGAAACTGACAGTGTGCTATTCTGTTCTAAACCAATTTTGCTGTTCCATATTTTCAATCCTTGAGTTGAGGGACAGAGAAGGACACTCATAGAAATTATCAGTGTGCTATTCTGTGCTAAATCTTGTTTGTAGGGAGGGACAGAGTAGGACAGTGAGGGAAAGTGTCAGTGTGCTATTCTGTTCTAATACTATTTTGCTGAACCATATTTTCAATCCTTGAGTTGAGGGACAGAGAGGTACAGTGAGTGAAACTGACAGTGTGCTATTCTGTTCTAAACCAATTTTGCTGTTCCATATTTTCAATCCTTGAGTTGAGGGACAGAGAAGGACACTCGTAGAAATTATCAGTGTGCTATTCTGTGCTAAATCTTGTTTGTAGGGAGGGACAGAGTAGGACAGTGAGGGAAAGTGTCAGTGTGCTATTCTGTTCTAAAACTTTTTTGCTGAACCATATTTTCAATCCTTGTGTTTAGGGACAGAGAAGGATAGGCAGGGGACAGTGGCAGTGTCATTGTTGCTAAGCCTCCTGCACAATATACACCTGAAGGTAGCCCTTATTGCTGTTTTTCCCATCTCCCAGCAGGCCATCCATTAAAATGTCTGGAAGGCAACCAAGGAGAGGCAGACAGTCAGGAGGCAAAAAAAGAGGGCAAGCAGGCTCTGTGTCTGGGGGCAACTGTGCTGGTCGTGTACGCGGTGCATTGTCATCAGCACATGGCCATGGGACACGCTTGTCCTTGTTTTCGGCAGCTGGACATGTTGAGCCACATCATGCCGAAGACTTGGTAGAGTGGATGACCAAGCCCACCTCATCCTCCTCATCCTCTCTCACCCAGGCTCAGGGTACTGGCAAAGCAGCTGCCAAAGCGTCCTCTTCTCTGGTATCATTATCTTCATTAGTCAATCCTTCCCTAGACCCACCATGCCCTCCTCCTGAGGAGTCCCCCGAACTGTTTGAGCACAGTGTTGGGTACATGCTCCAGGAGGATGCCCAGCGTTTGGAAGGATCTGATGATGATACCCAGCTAGAGGAAGGCAGCAGCGTGAGAGCAGAGAGAGGGGATGCTCAAGAAGGACACCAATCTGGCAGTCATGCTCCAGCAGCTGCAGCATACTGCCAGATTGGCTCCAGTGATGAGGAGGGAGGGGATGATGAGGTCACTGACTCCACGTGGGTGCCTAATAGGAGAGAGGAGGAGGAGGAGGAGAAGGATGAGGAGGAGGCACATCTCCAACGAGGCAGGATGCCCTTGAGTGGCCAGCGTATGGGCAGCACACCGACGGAATCACACCGCAGAGCTCCGCCTGTGCAGGGCGCTGCCTCTGCCCATCATTCAAAAAGTTCTTTGGTGTGGGCCTTTTTTGAGGCGAGTGCATCAGATCGCACAGCTGCTGTTTGCAACATATGTCTCAAGCGTATATCGCGTGGCCAAAACATCAGCCGCTTGGGCACCACATGCTTGATCAGACATATGTTGACCTGTCATGCAGCTCGTTGGCAAGCCTACCTTAAAGACCCACACCAAAGAACAAAGCTGACCTCTTCTTGCACCGCATCAGCTGGGATCTCCAACCCCAGTATACCTTCAGTCCTCTCTGAAACCTGCTCTGAGAGGAATGAAGGTGTAGAATTAGGTGTGTCACAGCCAAGTACTTGCGGGCACTCTGCTAGCAGTACACCGACGTCCGATTCTAGCAGGCAAATTTCCCTGCCCCAGCTGCTGGACCGTCGAAAGAAGTTCACTCCCAGCCATCCACATGCCCAGCGGTTGAATGCTAGCTTGGCTAAATTGCTAGCGCTTCAACTGCTGCCTTTTCAGTTGGTAGACTCGGCCCCCTTCCGTGAGTTTGTGCAATGTGCGGTTCCTCAGTGGCAGGTTCCCAAACGCCACTTTTTCGCACGGAAGGCTATTCCGGCTCTCTACAGGCATGTGGAAGGCAATGTCTTGGCCTCGCTGGACAGGGCGGTCAGCGGTAAGGTGCATATTACCGCTGACTCATGGTCCAGCAGGCATGGACAGGGACGTTACCTTTCTTTCACAGCCCATTGGGTCACTCTTTTGGCAGCTGGGAAGGATGCAGGACAAGGTGCAGTAGTGTTGGAGGTTGTTCCACCGCCACGCCTCCAAAATGCTACTACTGGTTGTGACACACCTCTCTCCTCCACCCCCTCCTCTTCTTCTTCCTCCATGGCCTCTTCCTGTGGTTTGTCCTCGGAACCAGCGGTGCTCCGTAGGCGTTCAAGGGGCTACGCAAGTACGCAGGCAAAAAGATGCCATGCCGTGCTTGCGCTGGTGTGTTTGGGGGACAGGAGCCACACTGGGGCAGAGGTCCTGTCTGCTCTGCAGGGGCAGGCCGAGAGGTGGTTGACGCCACGCCAGCTTAAGCCAGGAATGATGGTTTGCGACAATGGCACCAACCTCCTCTCCGCCCTCCGACAGGGACAACTGACCCATGTGCCCTGTATGGCTCACGTCCTTAACCTGGTGGTGCAGCGGTTCTTGGGCAGGTACCCGGGCTTACAGGATGTCCTGAGGCAGGCCAGGAAAGTCTGTGTGCATTTCCGCAGATCTTATAATGCCAGTGCTCGCCTGGCTGAGCTTCAAAAGGAGTTGAACCTGCCCAAGAACCGCCTTATATGTGACATGCCCACCAGGTGGAACTCAACGTTGGCCATGCTGCAGCAGGTGCACACGCAGCAGAGGGCCATCAATGAGTACCTGTGCGACTACGGCACCAGGACAGGGTCAGGGGAGCTCGGTTTTTTTTCACTACGCCAGTGGGGCATGATCAGGGATCCATGCACTGTCCTGGCACCATTTGAGGAGGCCACGAGGATGGTGAGCAGTGACAGTGCATGCATCAGTGACACTGTACCTCTTGTCCACCTGTTGGAGCACACGCTACGTGGAATAATGGACAGGGCACTTGAGGCAGAACAGAGGCAGGAAGAGGAGGACTTCCTTGCCTCTCAAGGCCCCCTTTACCCAGACAGTGTTCGTTCCTTCTGTCCCACCCATCGCACAGGAAGAGGAGGAGGAGGAGGAGGAGGATTGTGTCAGCATGGAGGTGGAGGCTGGCACTCAGCATCATCAGCAGCAGTCTTTTAGGGATGATTTACAGTCCCAAGAAACCAGTGGACTTGTACGTGGCTGGGAGGAGGTGGCTGCGGATCATGTCGTCCTTAGTGACCCAGAGGACTCCGGACTGAATGCCTCAGCTAACCTACGCTGCATGGCCTCCCTGATCCTGCAAAGTCTGCGGAAGGATCCTCGTATTCTTCGGATCAAGGAGAGGGACCATTACTGGCTGGCCACTCTCCTTGATCCACGGTACAAGGGTAAGGTTGCGGGCCTTATCGTACCGTCGCAGAGGGAGCAGAGGATGAGACAACTCCGGGAGGCCTTGCAGAAAGGTCTGTGCAACGCGTTCCCAGAGACTGTGAGGTTACAAACTCCTGGTCCTGGACAACGAGTTGCTGAGGCTTCGGGCAGTCAAAGAAGGAGCGGTGGGGAAGGTGGCCGTCTGACCGATGCGTTCAGACAATTCTTTAGTCCGCAGCCCCAAAGTATGATCGGTTCCAGCAACCATCGCCAGCGTCTGATATACATGGTCCAGGAATACCTAGGGGCAAGGTCAGACTTGGACACCTTCCCCACCGAAAATCCTCTGGCTTACTGGGTCTTGAGGATGGATCACTGGCCAGAGCTTGCACAGTATGCAATTGAGCTACTGGCCTGTCCTGCATCCAGCGTTCTTTCAGAACGCACATTCAGTGCTGCTGGAGGATTTGTCACGGATCACAGGGTGCGCCTGTCCACCGACTCGGTTGATCGACTGACTTTCATCAAGATGAACCAGTCTTGGATCACCACCAGCTACCACACACCAGATGCTGATATAACAGACTAATTGATTTTAAAATGTTACATCCCTTCAAGACTGATGCTGATGCTGAGTGCCTGTGCTGTTATGTTGACTGGCTATCCTCCTCCTCCTCCTCAATGATACGATTAACGATGATAGCTTGGAAGATCATTTTGGTTTATGGGTGACGCCACCAGTGGCTAAGGCCCAATTTTTCAGCCCCTGTTTAACAGGGGCGTGTAATTAAAATTTTTGATGCAATACTTTGCAACAGGCCTCATTGCTGTGCTCCAAGTACAGTATCTGTGAGGGGTTGCAGTGTTGTGCCACCAGTGCCTAAGGCCCAATTTTTCAGCCCCTGTTCAACAGGGGCATGCAATTATAATTATTGATCTAATAATTCACAGCAGGGACCATTGCTGCGCCCACCAAGAGTAACTGTCAGGCCTTACAGTGTTGTGGCACCAGCACCACCATCACCACCACCACCACCACCAAAGGCCCAATTTTTCAGCCCCTGTTCAACAGGGGCATGCAATTATAATTATTGATCTAATAATTCACAGCAGGGACCATTGCTGCGCCCACCAAGAGTAACTGTCAGGCCTTACAGTGTTGTGGCACCAGCACCACCATCAAAGGCCCAATTTTTACTACCACTGATCAACAATTATATGTTATTACAATTCCTGATATTATACTTGACAGCAGGGCGTTCCAGCACTCACCAAGAATAACTGTGAGTGCTTTCAGTGTTGTGCCAACACCAACACCTAAGGCAGTGTTTCTCAACTCCAGTCCTCAAGGCGCCCCAACAGGTCATGTTTTCAGGCTTTACATTATTTTGCACAGGTGATTTGATCAGTTTCACTGCCTTAGTAATTACCACAGCTGTTTCATCTGAGGGAAATCCTGAAAACATGACCTGTTGGGGTGCCTTGAGGACTGGAGTTGAGAAACACTGACCTAAGGGGCCAATTTCTGCAGAGTATAAACGGAAGGTCCCTACTTTCAAACATCCAACTTACAAACTACTACTACTTGCAAATGGAAGAAGACAACAGGAAGTGAGAGGAAATCTACCCCTTGGAAGGAAAATTCTCTCCTTTAAGAATTAATATGGGAGAAAGGTGTCTCCTCTCTACTGATGCTTTATCACCAATCCTTGTTTCAATAAAAACACCACATTTCAAAAACAGTTGTCATTGGGGCGCAAAGTGAGGTGAAATGTTCTGAACAGGGGCACAGACAGCAAAAAAAATGTGACAGGGGTGATAACCGTTCCCTATGTTTTACAAAAAGCTAAAAAAAAGGAATTTGCCATGGAGCTCCACTTAAACAATGCAGCTGTTCAAAATTATAAACAGATTCTACATAAGAACAAACCTACAGTCCCTGTCTTGTATGCACCGCCTGTATACGGCTGTTCAGAGTATATAGGTCCTTTTTTATTTTATTTTTTGTATAATCTTTATTTATGGAAGACAGGACAATACAGCTCTGATTACAGTATCCATAGGTAGAAAAAAAAAACATCAAGTAATGTGCCAGTCCTTCCTTTTTTTTTTTTGTTATTCCACAACAGACAGGTACAGAAACATAAATGACATAAATTACATAGTTTCACAAGAAAGAAACGGTTAAATCAGTCGTTAGCATACGAAATGCAAGAAAAGAAAAGAAAAAAAAAAAAAAAAAAAAAGGGGGGGGGGGAAAGGGTTCAAGTGACACATTAGCGGCGAGGACTACAACCTCACAATGAGCGAGCAGAGTCCCCAATCGCCAAATAGCAAAATACAAGACAAAATTCATCTCCGAAGAGATGTTAGCAAACATGTGGCTAGGCCGACCAGCTCCCCGGACCAATAGCGCAGAGAATCGCAGATCTTGGAGGGAGGATCAGGCGGGCGCGCACAGGGGGAGGGGGGCAGCAATGCACCTCCAACTAACCTCCCCCCGACACGCTGCCCCGCCCGGATCCTCCCAACTCGAGGCCCCCACACCATGGTGACACAAAAGTGTCGATCCCCCGAACTGTCCAGGGGAATCCGCGATATCAGAGCGCCCTAGCCCGGCAAGCCAGCCGGCCCTCCAGCCCCGCACCTGTCACCTAATGCTACTAACAAACTGTTGTTAAAGACTGAAACCACAGTAAACCAAAAAAAAAAAAAAAATAATTTTAAATAAAAAGGGGGGGGGATACAAACTAGGAAAGGAAAAATAGCAAGATAGAGTATAGCATACCTGGAGTCTTACGTCCAGCTCCGCCCCCGCCCCGGGCCCCGCCAGCCCTTAGCACATATTATGTACCTAGAAGAAAGAAAAAAGAAGAGGACCACTCGTCCCAGCTCCCACTACCGGCTGGGCATCCATGTGACTTTTCTAGTGCGCTTCAGCCCACTGCTCCCACCTGAGAACCCCGAGACCGCCCTTTGAGGGATGGCTCCGCGAGCTCTAACAGGGCCACATCCAAGCTAGAGGACACGTGGCCAGGATCCAGGACATATGCGTCCCAGGTCAACCAAGTTGCAGTGAAGCTATCTCGAGTACCCCTGCAGGTGGCAATCCAATCCTCCGCCTCCCTGATGTCTCCCACCTTACAACGCCATTCCTCCCTGCCTGGAATTTGCTGACGCCTCCAGTATATGGGAAGCAATCGTTTAGCTGCATTCAATAAGTGAGGCAGCACACTTTTCTTGTATCGGCTCATTGGCATGGGAGGAACGTGCAGCAGGAAGTGAACCGGGGAGAGAGGGATGTCCGTACCCGTTATATCTTTGATCTGGGTCCCTATGTCCTCCCAGTAGGGCCTAATCACCGGGCAGTCCCACCAGATGTGCAGAAGGGTGCCCCTGTGACCACAACCTCTCCAGCATCGATCCGACATGGATGGGTAAATCCTGGCTAGATCCGCCGGTACACGGTACCAGCGTAGCAATATTTTGAAATTTGTTTCCTGTGTCCTTGAGTCAATAGAACTAGACCGAGTAAGTTGGTAAAGAGAAGACAGTTGGCTAGGTGTAAAGACCGTCTCCAGGTCTTTTTCCCAGGCCCCAATGTATGCTGGCTTCACTACTGAGGCAGTGGAGCCAAGCAAGTGGTAGAGCTCAGAAATCGCATGCGGGACCGGTTCTTCTGCTACAAAGAGGTGTTCAAAGGGCGTAAGGGTGGAGATATCTCGTATGGAGTTCCCCTGAGCCATAAAAAAATGGTGAAGTTGTCTGTGGTGCCAAAAGTCCATAGGGAAACTCCCCGTACGGCCACGAAGGGCCGCCAAAGAGAGCAGCTTACCATCCTTCATAAGATGTCCACAACTGGCGTCCCCGCCGTCCACCCAAGAGCCAAAAAAGGTCGTCTGCTCACCCGGTGGGAACCACAGGTAACCTCCCAGTGGCGCCAGTGGGGAGACAGGGGGTGCCATCGGTAGAGTGGCATTGAGGCGATCCCAGGTTCGTAGAGCCTGGACCGTCAGAGGAGAAGCAAAATCAGACAACCCCCTGTGTTCCCGGGCCAACCACGGGGCATAGGACAAGTTTCTGCCCGCCATATATTTTTCTAGGGAGACCCAGATTTTGGATTTAGTGTGGAAGCGCCAGCTAAGGATCCTCTGGAGGACGATGGCCCTATAATACCTTTGAATGTCCGGTAGGCCTAAACCCCCTGCATCTCTCGGTCGGCTCAACAGTCTGAGCGCAACTCTTGGCCTCCTATTATTCCACACAAAGGTCGAGATCAGGCTCGACATCTGTGTGAAAAAACGCCTAGGCAAGGACATGGGTATCATTTGCAAATAGAACAGTATGCGTGGAAGAATATTCATTTTTATGATATTAAGTCGCCCCATCCAGGTGAATGCTGTCTTAGTCCAGAGGGCCAGGTCCTTCTTCACAGTTGTCAGTAAGGAAGGAAAGTTAGTCGCGTACAGGGTGTCAAACCTATCTGTCAGTCGTATACCCAAATATTTCAAGGACGATTTTGCCCAGGTGAATGGGAAGGCAGTTTGTAGCCTACCCGTCAGAGAGGGTGGTAACTGAATGGGTAATATCTCTGACTTTGCGTAATTGATCTTAAAATTAGAAAGTGACCCGAAATGTTGGAGTTCTCGCATCAGGTTAGGCAAAGAGATCAGGGGGTCCGTCAGGTGGAAGAGCACATCATCGGCGTACGCGGAAAGTTTATGCTCCGTGTGACCCACCGTCAGTCCTTTGATATCATTGTTCGCCCGTACAGTGCGTAGAAATGGTTCCAGCACCAGGGCGAACAACAGAGGAGAAAGAGGACATCCCTGTCTCGTACCATTCCTGATCGAGAACCTAGGGGAGAGAAAACCATTTACCTTGACCTGAGCACTCGGATCTGAGTACAAGGCCATGATCCATGCTAACATATGCGTGCGCAAGCCGAGAGCCTCCAGTACAGCGCGCAAGTAAGTCCAGTCAACCCGATCGAAGGCCTTCTCTGCGTCGGTTGACAGGATCAGGTAGGGGGGGGGGTCGGGAATAGCACGAGCCCAGTGTATAAGGTGTATAGCCCTGATGGAGTTGTCTCTAGCCTCTCGGCCTGTGACAAACCCCGTCTGGTCCGGGTGGACAATGAGTGGGATTAGGTGTTTTAGCCTAGACGCAAGAATTTTAGCAAGAATTTTTATGTCCACATTAAGAAGGGATATAGGCCTGTAGCTCTGGGGCACAGTGGGGTCCTTCCCCTCCTTGGGAATCACGGTGATGTGGGCTAGCAGGGCCTCACTAGGGATCGCATTCCCGTTTGCTACAGAATTAAAGTAGCTGCACATCGACTCTGATAGCAGGGGTAGGAACAGTTTATAATAGGCTTTGGTGAACCCGTCAGGACCAGGGCTCTTCCCATTAGGCAAGGACCCCACCGTAGCCCCAAGCTCATCAGGCGTGATAGGGGACTCCAACATGGAACACTGATCATCCGTCAGCGGGGGAAGGCCAGCTGCGGTCAGGTAAGTTCTTATGTCGTTCAGTCTCTCAGTCTGGGCCTCAGAGGTCCGGGTCGAATCTAGGTTATAGAGGGTGGCATAATATTCTCGGAACCCAGAGGCAATTTGGGAAGATCTGGCTGTGAGCTCACCCGAGGGAAGGCGCAGCTTCTGTACATACATGAGCGCGCGCTTCTTCCTAAGGGCTCTGGCTAGCATGCGGCCACACTTGTTGCCATGTTCATAATATTTATGCGACAGGAAGCGTAGTTGTTTGCGTGCCTGTCGGTCCAATAAGCGTAAGAATAATTCTCTCAACTCTGTCAGTTTCCCAAGAGCCTCCGGGCTCCCGCCCTGCTTATGTTCAAGTTCTGCCTGCTGTAGCGCCTGGAGTACCCTAGTAAAGTCCGCTTGTCGGGCCTTCTTAAGTCTAGCTCCCTGAGAGATCAGTTCTCCCCGCACCACTGCCTTGTGTCCCTCCCAGATGACCCCTTTACTCATACCTTCTGTGGTATTTTCCGTGAAATAGTGGGACAGGACGGCCGTGACTCCGGAGACTGCGGCCGCGTCGTCCAACAGGGATTCATTCAGGCGCCATGACCATGCCCTACGGGTGCCCTGAGGCAGGGCCAAAGTGGCCATCACCGGGGCATGGTCAGAGATAGTTACATTCCCGATGGAAGAGGCTTGCAGCAGCTCCAGAGCCAAATGGTCCACACATATCAGGTCAATACGGGTGTAGACATCATGGACCTTTGAATAATAGCTGTAATCCCTATCTGAGGGGTGAAGCAACCGCCAACTGTCCAGGAGGCGATGAGACTGCAGGGATTTGCGGAAATGTTTAAGAAAGGCGTGAGAGTGGGAGGGGCGTCGGTGCGAGGTATCGAGTTGGGGATCAGGGCTTACATTAAAGTCACCTCCTAAAATCAGAGGGCCCTCTCTAAAATCTGTCAGGCTGTCTAGAACACTGTCTAGAAAGGTAAGCTGGTTGGAATTAGGGGCATATATCGTAGCCACTGTAAGCTTTTGGCCCGCTATTACCCCCTTCAGGAAAACATACCTCCCCTGAGGGTCGACCTTGCTCTCAATGACCTGGAGGGGGCAAGATTTATGAACGGCGATAGCCGTACCCCTAGATTTTGCAACCGATGAGTTGCTCAAGAACCACTGGCTATAAAGGTGGGTGGGCAATTTAGGGGTTGACTGGGGGGTGAAGTGCGTTTCCTGCAAAAGAATCACATGTGCCCCTGACCGCTTCAGTTCCCACCAGAGCTTACTTCGTTTACAGGGGGAGCAGAGACCGCGCACATTATAAGAAATTACCTTAAGCGATGTCACAGGGAATCCGTGGGGTGGTCGAGTCGTGTAGCATGGCTGCGGGCGCAGGGCGGAGGACGGAGCCGGAGGCAGTTCCTATAAAGAGGCAAGGAGTAAGAAAAGAGGAACAGAAGGGAGGGAAGAGAAAACCGCGAGAGTCAGGAAAACATACATAAGACATAAAGGACAACAATGGTAACAATACCATGACATAGAATACCTGGGGGGCAGGCGTCGGGCCCAGCCCCACAAGGGAGGAGCACCCGAGGCCCGTCCCCATCTCCAAACGAGGAAATATACCTAATAAGGTACGGTCTACGTGGGGAACGCGGACCAACACTGGAGGGAAGGGTGTGGGGGTCAGTCCCCGTCCACCGCCATGTATTAACAAGTAGATAACATTCAAGGGGGGAGAAAGTGCTATAGAAATAAAAAAAATAATAAAAACCCCCCTGAGGAGCAACTCTCTTAATTTGAAAGGTAAAAAAGTAAAAAAGAGAAAAACAAAAAGTTTGAAAACGAGTACAAGGTATCCGGGGAATGGACTCGCCGGGCCAAAACCGGGGCTATAGCTGCAAGTCTCTCCCAAAGGACAACAACAGGGGCCTGTGATCAGCATGGTTATAAAGGCAAATGGTCCAGTAGGAGGGACAACGAACAGCAACATACTGAGCGGCCAAGTCTCGGATCCAGGCATCGGCGAATTTAGAGGGCCCGGGACCCACTTAAAGAGCAAGTAGGATACCAGTACCAATGGAAACAGACCTTTCATGGAGGCAACAACAAGTCAGGGGGAAGGGAGCTGCCATTTAGTGTCGCGGCGACACAGGGCCAGAGGGGGAGGCAGAAGTGGGGTGCCTGCGGTTCCTCCTGCGGCTCTTGCGGGTAACCGGTAGCCAGGGTTGAGGGAGTTGCAGGTCAGGGTGGTCTTGCGGGGTCCTCCAGTCCGGGAAGTCGACTGGCTCCAGTCCCAGGGTGCTCAGAAAGTGCGGTAGATCGTCTTTGGTGCGTAGCGTGGCTTGTCTGCCCTCTTTGGACGCCTGCAAATAGAATGGAAATCCCCAGCGATAATGCAAGCCTGCTTTTTGGATTGCTTCCAGCAGGGGGCGGAGAGCCCTGCGTTGCATTAGGGTCCTTCTGGAAATGTCCTGGTAGAAGTAAAGGTGGGCCCCATCAAAGTCAAAGTATGGCTTCCCACGCATCTTTTGCATGATCTTATCTTTCAGTGTGTACTTGTGGAGCTTGCATATGACATCTCTGGGGTTCTCCACATCCTGAGAGGGTGGCCTGAGGGCCCTGTGAGCACGGTCTATCTCTATGGGAGCAGTAGCAGGTAGGCCTAAAATCCCTCTAAATACATCCTCCAGAGTAGGAATAATGTCTTTAGGTGCCGTGGCTTCAGGCAGGCCTCGTATGCGAATGTTTGCTCGCCTGCTACGGTTCTCAAAATCATCCAACTGACACAGTAAAGTCTCAATTTTCTGATCCTGGGCACAGCATCTGGCTTGAAGCAGAGAGATGGCAGGTAGGACCTCATCAAGTTTCTGCTCCACTGTTTCCATCCTAGCCCCCAAATGGTTAGTGTCAGCCTTAAGCTGGGCAATGTCCTCCCTGAAGGCCCTCTCCACCCTGGCTGTGAATTTTTCAAGATCCTCTCGAGTAGGGAGGGACCAAATATGGCGCTTTATATCTCTGTCTCCCTCTCCCATGAAATCAGTCACATCAGAGCCCTGATCAGGGGGGGCCGAGGATCCCGGGGAGAGTGGAGGGGCAGTGTCACTCACCATTTGTGGAGAGGGGATCCGGGAGTCCTGAAGCTGTTGCTGCTGCAGGGCCAGCTCTTTCTGAGCAGCCCTAGCTGCCTTGGTTGTTTTTGGCGTCGGCGCCATCTTGGAGGCCTCATGTCCCGGGCCTCGGGACCCGCTAAAGAAGGCATCCACCTGCTCCTGTCGTGTCCCCTCCGCCCTTGATTGCTGGGAGAGCGCCCGCCGTCCCTGTGACATGAATGCTGGCGTTCCGGGAGTGATATCTCCCCTCGTTTGTGCTGTAGATGCGGCGGTGTGCGAGGAGCTGAAGAGTCACACGTCTTCACTCCTCCATAGCTAGGCCACGCCCCTCCTTTTTTATTTTGTGTGCGGGGTTCCCCTTAATATCCATACAAGACCCAAAGGGGCTGGTAATGGGCTGGGGTAGGGGGGGGGGGTTGATGGGGTAGCTATGCCATTTTTCCTAAAGATTTTCATCCATATTACCGGGACCAGACATTGCATTAAAGCCGCAAGCAGTTTTAAATGACTTTTTTCCCTTTAGAAATGTTATTTTGTGTAGGGACAGTTCTAAACACGGGACACCCCCCAGGTACAATATTTAACCACTTCAATACCATGCACTTATGCACCTTCCCGCCCAGACCAATTTTCAGCTTTCAGTACTCTCACACTTTGAATGACAATTACTTAGTCATGCTACACTGTATCCAAACAAATTTTTTATCATTTTTTTCTCACAAATAGAGCTTTCTTTTGGTGGTATTTAATCGCCACTGGGTTTTTTATTTTTTGCGATATAAGCAAAAAAACAGCAATTTTTTTTTAAAAAAACACTTTTTTAGTTTCTATTGTAAAATTTTGCAAATAAGTAATTTTTCTTCATAAATTTGTGCCAAAATGTATACTGCTACATATCTTTGGTAAAATGAACCCAAATTAGTGTATATTATTTGGTCTTTGTGAAAGGTATAGAGTCTACAAACTATGGTGGCAATCACTGAAAATTTATCACATCTGATCACGCCTGATGTACTGAAGGGATATCTCATTTCTTGAGACACTAACAAGCGAGGAAAGTACAAATACCCCAAAATTACCCCTTTTTGGAAAGTAGACAGTCCAAGGTATTTACTAAGAGGCGTGGTGAGTTTTTTGAAGTTGTATTTTTTTCCCACAATTCTTGGGAAAATGTAATTTTTTTTTTTTTTTTTTTACACAAACTGGTCATATTAACAGTTTTTTTCTCTCACACAGCATATGCATAATTGCAACTACACCCCAAAATACATTCTGCTACTCCTCCTGAGTGTAGAGATACCACATGTGTGAGACTTTTACACAGCCTGGCCATATACAGAGGCCCAACATTGAAGTAGCACTTTCAGGCGTTCTACAAGCATAAATCGCACATATCCTTTCTCAACCACCTATTACACTTTTGAAAGCCCTGGAGCACCAGGACAATGGAATTTTCCACAAAATGACCCCATTTTGGAAAGCACACACCCCAACGTATAATCTATGAAGCATTATGAGTCTTTTGAACGGTTCATTTTTTTTCCAGAAGGTTTTGGAAAATGTGGAGAAAAAATTAAAATACATTTTTTTTACACAAAGTTGTCCATTTATAAGATATTTCTAACGCATAGCATATACAAAGCAAAAATGACACCCCAAAATGCATTCTGCTACTCCTCCTGAGTATAGCGATACCACATGTGTGAGACTTTTACACAGCCTGGCCATATACAGAGGCCCAACATTGAAGTAGCACTTTCAGGCGTTCTACAAGCATAAATCGCACATATCCTTTCTCAACCACCTATTACACTTTTGAAGGCCCTGGAGCACCAGGACAATGGAATTTTCCACAAAATGACCCCATTTTGGAAAGCACAAACCCCAACGTATAATCTATGAAGCATTATGAGTCTTTTGAACGGTTAATTTTTTTCCAGAAGGTTTTGGAAAATGTGGAGAAAAAATGAAAATGCATTTTTTTTACACAAAGTTGTCCATTTATAAGATATTTCTAACACATAATATGTACATAGCAAAAATTACACCCAAAAATGCATTCTGCTACTCCTCCTGAGTATGGCGATACCACATGTTTGAGACTTTTACACAGCCTGGCCACATACAGAGGCCCAACATCCAAGTAGCACCTCCAGGCATTCTAGCAGCATTAATTGCACATATCATTTTCTGACTACCGATCACATTTTTGAAGGCCCTTCATATATCTAACACATAGCAGGTACATACCAAATAACAAAAGATTACCTGTGGTTTTAGAAGTGCAGTGGTCCACAGAGGAGAGCATCGGTCCAGGCAGCAGGCAGGGATGAGGTCAGCGACAGCAAAAGCAATCATCCAGGCAGCAGGCAGGAATACTGTCCATAGTTCGCACAGGCAGAGATACTGTCAGCACAGCCAGAGCACAGCCAAAGCACAGGTCCAGGTAGCAGGCAGAGGTGTCCTATCCTATCCTATCGATGATATCTTCGATATATTGGAGGTAGTGGAGTCGGTGATTTTGAGTTGCTTTTTGGTAGCAGACAAACAAATTAAAAAGGGCCATGTGAAACAGGTGAAACGCAACTTTTTTGTGCCAATAATGGGACTTTCTGGTTGATAAGTAGGGCTGTAGCATCTGGTCGTTTAAATCCACCCCCCCCCATGTACAAATTGTAGTCGTGGACACATTCAGGCTTTACAATGGAGCCGCGTCTTCTTGGGATCTCCACCATGGTGTCATTGTGGATCGTAGAGAGGATGTGGACATCTTTCTTGTCCCTCCACTTCATGGCCAACACCTCCTCGTTCCTCATGGATGCCGATTCTCCAGGTCGCAATTTTTTTGTCAATAAATTTTGTGGGAATCCCTTCCGTTTTTTTTTTTGAAGGTACCGCAGGCCGGGGTTTGTTTACTGTAAAGGTGGCGAAAAAGGGGCAGGCTGGTATAATAATTATCAACATATAAATGGTAACCTTTTCCGAACAGGGGGTATGCCAACTCCCAGACAATTTTCCCACTGGTTCCAATATATGTGGGGCAATCACGGGGCTGGAGCTGGGAGTCTTTGCCTTCGTAGATCCTGAATTTGCAGACGTATCCAGTGGCTCGATCACATAATTTATTTAATTTTAACCCATACCTGGCTCTCTTGCTTGGTATGTACTGCTTGAACTGCAGTCGGCCGGTGAAATGTACGAGGGACTCGTCCACACAAATTTTTTGGTCTGGGATGAAAACGTCTTAAAATCACTGGGAAAAGGCATTGATTAGGGGGCGTATCTTGTACAATTTGTCGTAGTTGGGATGATCTCGGGGAGGGCACTGTGAATTGTCATTGAAGTGGAGAAAGCGCATAATCATGTCGTATCTTTTCCTGGACATGACAGCGGAATATATGGGCATGTGTTGGATGGGGCGTTTGGACCAATATGAATGGACTTCGTTCTTTTTTGTAAGCCCCATATTGAACATAAGGCCCAAAAATAATTTAAATTCCTCCAATGTTAGACGCCGCCACTGGAACATGCGGGCGTAGGAAGAATTGGGGTTGGCAGCAATAAATTGGGATGCATACAGATTCGTTTGATCCACTATATTCTGCAGCAAATCTTGTGGGAAAAATAAACACAAATAATCAAATTTAGAAAAATTTGTAGTGTCGGGCTGCACACCTGGCTGTGCGGTGAAAGGGGGGATGATAGCGGATCCTGAGTTGGCAGGCAACCATAAGGGGTTTGCCAGGGCATCGGGAAGGTAGGATTGGGGCTGGATTCTTTGGGTTGGGCGTGCATTTCCATTGCTTGTACTGGGCTCCTCTTCCTGGGGTATGGCGCTGCTGGTGGTGGGCAGTTCTCCTGATCTTGGTGCTGATCTTGGTGCTGATCTTGGTGCCGATCGCATTCTTTTGGGAGGGACGGTTTTCTCCGGGGACTCGGACTCTGAGCCACTATCCTCCACTGGCTCGTATTCCGAACCAGAATCGGATAATGGGAGCTCCCCGCTGCTCTCATCATCCGAAATGGCAAGAATGGCATATGCCTCCTCAGGTGTGTAAACCCTTTGGGACATTATGGCAGTGCTTATTGGTGGGCCTGTGTAATGGTACTGCTGGTGGTAGTGGTGGCGGTCTGTGTGGTAGTACCGATGGAGGTATTAGTGGTGGGCCTGTGTGGTGGTACCGATGGCGGTATGGGTGGTGGTGGTACCAATGGCGGTACAGGTGGTGGTGGTACCGATGGCGGTACGGGTGGTGGTGGTGGCGGCGGTACCGGTGGCGGTACGGGTGGTGGTGGTAGCGATGGCGGTATGGGTGGTGGTGGTACCGATGGCGGTACAGGTGGTGGTGGTACCGATGGCGGTACAGGTGGTGGTGGTACGGGTGGTGATGGTACCGATGGCGGTACAGGTGGTGGTACAGGTGGTGGTGGCACTACCGACGGTGGTACGGGTGGTGGTACTGGTGGTGGTACCGATGGCGGCACTAGTGGTGATACTGGTAGCGGGCCTGTGTGGCAGTATAGATGCTGGGCCTGGTGGCGGTACTGGTGGTGGTACTGGTACCGATGGCGGTACTGGTAGCCTGTGTGGCAGTGCCAATGGTGGTACCGATGGAGGTGGGCCTGTGACAGATGATTGACAGATGGGCTGATTGATTGACAGATGGGCTGATTGATTGATTGACAGATGGGTTGATTGATTGACAGATGGGGTGATTGATTGACAGGTGGGGTGATTGATTGACAGGTGGGGTGATTGATTGACAGATGGGCTGATTGATTGACAGATGGGCTGATTGATTGACAGATGGGCTGATTGACAGATGGGCTGATTGACAGATGGGCTGATTGACAGATGGGCTGATTGGCTGGGCTGGGCTGTGTGACAGGTCCTCTTTATGGGGGGGGGCGTGTTGTGCACTGTAAACTTATGTAGACAAACTACACTGAGCTAACTTACTGATCTCTTCTCTGTCCTCACAGATCGGTGTGTGAGGAGAGAGCAGGGATCAGGTAGTAACTCCTGTGGAGTTTGTTTACATTTGTGACCGGCTGTGATTGGACACAGCCGGTCACGTGGTAAACAGCCAATTCATTGGCTGTTTACTCTGATCGGGGACGCACTGTGTCCAAGGGACACTCGCCTTCCCCGATCCCCGCTCTGCAAGCCTGTGGCGGCGCGCACGGAGCGCGCCGCCGAGTTTGTTTTGACAGGTGATCGGCTGTGACTTTGACACAGCCGATCACATGGTAAACAGCCAATGAAATTGGCTGTTTACCGTGATCGGGGTAGCGCTGTGTCCGAGGGACACATGCCGTCCCCGATCACCGCGCTGCGCGCCCCCGCGGGCGCGCGCAAGGCAATATCCTGCAGGACGTCATATGACGTCCAGTATCGATATTGCAACCACTTCCCGGACGTCAATTCGCTATTGACTGGGCGGGAAGTGGTTAAAGGAATATTTGACTTTTTTTTTTTTCACTTTATGCATCATTAAAATGACTGCTCCCGGAAAACGTCCGTTTTTAAAACTTCTTTTTGCATTGATACATGTCCCCTGGTGCAGAAGCCGGGTTCCCAAACTCTGTTTCGGACAATAACATGGATAATAGTCGTTATAATTAGCACTTTAGAATCCGAACGTTCGCATCCATTGTATTTAATAGGGTTCTAATGTTCGTGCGAACTTTCGGTCCGTTCGCGGGTTCTGGTGCGAACCGAACCCGGGGGTGTTCGGCTCATCACTATAGAGGATATATATGCATCCTAGGTGTTGTATATATATTTATACACTGTATTGAGTTTAGCTAGATCCGTTCCTGTTAGTCTCTATACTGTGACAGGCAGGCAGGTGATTGTGCTAGCTGCAGACAGTCAGTGTTTCACTTAGTGTACTACTGTGTGCTTTGCATAGCGATCACCTAAAGCTCACCTGGATACAGTTACTCTCTATACTGTGACAGGCAGGCCGGTGATTGTGCTAGCTGCAGACAGTCAGTGTTTCACTTAGGGCTCTTTCACACGGATGGACCATTCAGGTCTGCCTGTCAGTTTTTTAGGCAGACCTGAACGGATGCTCCATGTACCCTTATGGAGCCACGGATGTCAGCGGTGACATGTCCGCTGACATCCGACCCCCTCCGATCCGCCAAAGTGTGACGGAGGAAAACCCTACTTTTCCATCCGTCTGCGGATCAGATCGGATGACAACGGACTCTACGGTCTGTCGTCATCCAATCCCCCATAGGGGAGAGCGGCGCTCTGACAGGTCGGTCCCTGCACAGTGTGCGGAGACAGACCTGTCATCTGCCTGCTCAGTGGGGATCGACGGAGCGATCCCCGCTGAGCCCGCACACGGGCACGGATCGTGTGAAAGGGGCCTTAGTGTACTACTGTGTGCTTTGCATAGCATTTACCTAAAGCTCACCTGGATACAGTTATTCTCTATACTGTGACAGGCAGGCCGATGATTGTGCTAGCTGCAGACAGTCAGTGTTTCACTTAGTGTACTGTGTGCTTTGCATAGCATTCACCTAAAGCCTAAAATTTTGATGCAATACTTTGCAACAGGGCTCATTGCTGCGCTCTGAATACAGTATCTGTGAGGGGTTGCAGTGTTGTGGCACCAGCACCAGTGCCTAATGCCCAATTTTTCAGCCCCTGTTCAACAGGGGCATGCAATTACAATTCTTGATCTAATAATTCACAGCAGGGCCCATTCCTGCACCCACCAAGAGTAACTGTGAGGGCTTACAATGTTGTGGCAACACCACCACCACCAAAGGCCCAATTTTTCCTACCACTGTTCAACAGTGGCATGTAAATACAATTCCTGATATAATAGTTGACAGCCAGCAGGGCGTTCCAGCGCCCACCAAGAGTAACTGTGAGGGCTTACAGTGTTGTGGCAACACCAACACCTAAGGGGCAAATTTCTGAAGAGTATATACGGTCGGCTTGTGCAATTCGTTTCGTAACGAATCGAAATTCGTCCGAATTTAGCAACTTTCGGACATTCGGAAGCATTCGAATTTCCTAACAAAGCAATTACGAATAAAACCGAATCCGAAATAAATGATACCGCAAAATAGCGAATGCCCGAATGTCTTCGGCATAATTCGTTATGAAAAAAGTTACGAATGTACGAATCCATTCGAAGCACAATAACACTCACTCTGCTCTCTGCTTCTCCCTCACCATGCTGAACTCCCTCTCAAAATGGTGTACAGGGGGCGGAGGCTATAGTCGCATGAAAAAACAAAAGTAAAATACGAGATTTCGAATCCATTCGAAGCACAATAACACTCACTCTGCTCTGCTCTCTGCTTCTCCCTCACCGTGCTGAACCCTCTCAAAATGGTGTACAGGGGCGGAGCCTATAGCCGCATGTAAAAAACAAAAGTAAAATACGAGATTTTGAATCGTTACAAATAACCGCTATGTATTTAGAAAAGTACAAATCCATTCGAAGCACATTAGGCATAATAGGCAGCGTCGTTGTGAGAGAGACACGGAAAATTACGAATCAACGAACCCAAAAAAAGTTACGAAAGTAGGAGTTGTGTCCAGAATCAACGAAAAACAACGTACTCTACCGAAAGTACGAATTATAAAGCAACAAAAAATTCAACAAAAAATGTCGCTTGCGAAAATACGAATTAGTCCAAACACGAAAAATCCCGTCTAGCAAAATTACGAATGATTACGAATCAACAGGACCGGAAAGAAACGAACCGAAACGGAACAAATTTTTCCGTTGTGCACAAGTCTAATATACGGCAGGCCCCTACTTTCAAACATCCAACTTACAAACGACTCCTACTTGCAAACGGAAGGAGACAACAGGAAGTGAGAGGAAATCTACCCCTAGGAAGTCAAATTCTCTCCTGTAATGCCCCATACACACAATCGTTTTTCATGCCGTTAAAAATGCAATTTTTAAAAATGGGCATTAAAACCGATCGTGTGTATGCTCCAGAGCATTTTTAACGACGTGAAAAACGGCCATTAAAAATTTCGAACATGCTCTATTTTTTCACGTCGTTTTTCATGTCGTTTTTTTTTAACGACGTGAAAAACGATAGTGTGTATGCTTTCACGAGGAGAAAAAAAACGCGCATGCTCAGAATCAAGTATGAGACGGGAGCGCACGTTTTGGTAAAGCTAGCGTTGGAAATGGAGATGGCACATTTGTCACGGTGGAATTAATAGCATCGTTTTAATGCTGCGCATTCCGTTCTTCTTTTGATAATGCTTAAATAATTACCTTCTTTTGCTAATGACATTGAGGGTTATGCCCCATACACACTATCGTTTTTCATGCCGTTAAAAATGCCATTTTTTAAAATGGTCATTAAAACCGATCGTGTGTATGCTCCAGAGCATTTTTAACGACGTGAAAAACTGCTATTAAAAATTTCGAACATGCTCTATTTTTTCACGTCGTTTTTCATGTCGTTTTTTTTAACGACGTGAAAAACGATGGTGTGTATGCTTTGACAAGGTGAAAAAAACACGCATGCTCAGAATCAAGTATGAGACGGGAGCGCACGTTCTGGTAAAACTAGCATTTGTAATGGAGATAGCACATTCATCACGCTGTAACGGACTGAAAAGCAGGAGGCTGAAAAGCGCGAATCGTCGCTCAACAAACTTTACTAACATAAAGGGTGGCACCATCCGAACGGAACTTCCCCTTTATAGTGCCGTCGTACGTGTTGTACGTCACGGCGCTTTGCTTGAACGTTTTTTAAAATGATCGTGTGTACTCAAGACAGGCTTGAGAGGAAACATGAAAAAAAACGACGAGAAAAACGTTGGTTTAAAAAATGGCATGAAAAACGATCGTGTGTACGCCGCATTATGCCAAACTTGTTTCTTAAGTAATTCCTAATTGATCTAATGATTGTAAAATATTATTTTGAAGCCACATCTCCCTCATAAATTCATAAATAAATGTAAAGATCACAATTATTTTTATTTATATTTTTTGTGTTTTTTATTTTTTATTTTAGTAATTAAGTTAGCTTTATTATTTTTTTTGGGCTTCTTTGATATATGTAGGCTTCTTTTTGTTTGTTTTTTTTGTTTTTTTTATTTTGCTTAAATTATTGGTGTGTAAAGTTACCACACCAACCTTCAAAATTTGTCTCATTTTGCCTCAAGGAGGTTTGTGTCCCTTGTTAATAACAATAATATTATTTGAAACGTCCCTGCCTACTCCCTAGCAAACTCTCTTTTGAAATACAAATCACAAAGTCAAGTATTTGAAGCCAAAAAAAAGAATCCTTTATTTAGGTACATTACAAATTAAAGGGGAAGGCAGCACTGGAGAGCCTGCTTGCATTTGTGCATCCTTTGGACCCCACAACAACCATCCAAGATGTGAAAACCAAACTATTGAATAAAAAAAAAGGAGCCCAATCTTGGCTTGAACTCCCAGAGGTCAGGAACAGCAGCAGATAAGTCATATATGTCCCCAGTCTGTGGTACTACAGCAGGCATTATTTTTTCCTCTTCCTTGTAGCCTTGTCTCCAGCCTTCTCTGCAGCCTTCCCTGCAGCCTTTGCTGCTTTCTTCCTTGGAGGCTGGGGATCAGGAGGAGAGGTTGTGGCAGGAGGAGTAGTAGGAGGAGGAGGAGGTGGAGGAGTAGGGACAACCTCAGTGATGTTGGTGAACTTGGTCAGTTCACCGAGCAACCCCTTGTTAATGACCTTCAGCAGAAGGTTCTCACTATATAGCTTTTGCCGCAAGTCCATTTGGCCTAACTTATGGGCCAGGACTGCGCAAAGCCCTCCTCAACAGAGGGTGCCTCTCTGAGGGCCGCAGTAGCCTCTTTTATGAAGGCTCTTGTTTCCTCCTCCACCTGCCTAGCTCTCCTTGGCCCTCGTTGTTTCATTATCAGGGGAGGCATCTGGGCTCTTGTGCTGGGCCCAGCCTCCTCCTGTGTGCCACTGGGCCCTGCCTCCTCCTGGTCCCCAACATCACCCTCTTCCTGGCTCTGCTCTGGCTGAAAAAAAAGAAAGGGACATTCTTTATTTTTTGCCACCATCAATCACACACATTGTTCACCTCCAGACATTTTTTAATTGAATGTCAAAAGTTATTAAATTTGCATAGATTCCACCTCCTGATATTGTTGCCTTGTCCACATCAAATTTGACCACTACTGTATCTTGCTCTTTAAATCCTAATTTTTTATAACATTAAATACCTAACAATACTAACATCAATTTAAAATCATCACTTTTGTAACATATACATGTAGATATCAATACTTTACCTGGCTCCATATATCCAAATCTGCCTCCTCAAGGACCTCATTTTGATCCTCAGAGGAAGCCAGAGCAGGGTTGCTAGGAAGGCTGGAGGGCTGGCTGCAAGGAAGGCTGGAGGGCTGGCTACAAGGAAGGCTGGATTGACCTCTGGGGGGAAGGGTGGACAGAGATTCCCGCACTTCCAGCTGGTCATCCAGGAAAGATAACTTGCTGTAGTACCACAGACTGGGTTTATAAACCTTATCTGCTGCAGCACCTGACCTCTGGGACTTCAGGACCATATTCCTCCGGGTCCTGTATGTCCCCCTGATGGTAGCAATTTTGGTTTTCACATCTTGGAGAGTTGTTGTGGGTATCTGTGTTTGCACAAATGCAAGCAGGCTCTCCAGTGCTGCTGTCCTGGCCACTTTATTTTTATTTCCACCACTTTTTGTCTGCCAAAGGATAGGGAGTTCTTTCCATTTATCAATGAACTCCCCCATAAACTCTGGGTTTTTTAAACTATTCATTCTCTCTGTAAAATCAAGAAACAAGAAAATACATATGTTTCAGGCAACATTCATCAAATCAGCATTTTCGACAGATTTTCAAGCCCCAAATCTCCTCCTCTGATGAAACCCAAATCCTTAAAATGTTATGTACCTTGGTCAACGCGTTCATTGCTAACTCCCTCTCCCACCAAATGAACGTATTTTCGACACATGGATCTTCACTTGATATACACTGTGCATGCGTGAAACTCTGCACGCTTTCCCCGCCCCTGACGTTCGATATTGTACTTTCCCTGCCCCTTCTCACTCGTCGTAGTGCTTAACAACATGGCAGAGACATAGGTGGCTGAGATTACCTCTACAGAGGAGGAAATTCCAGAGGAGCCCAAATCCCGATCCAGGAGATATAAGGCATCCAACATGTCATTCGAGGAAATGGTGGAGATGGTCGCCATTTTGAGAAGGGAGGATTATGATGCCAAGCATGGGCCGTATAAAAGGCCTAATCTTGTCAAGACAAAAATTATGGGCAAAGTGGTCAAAACTCTTCACCAAAAATTTGGGGTGTGCAGAACGAAGGAACAGCTCAGAAAACAATGGTCTGATCTGAAGTTGCGGGAGCCCGACCAATACAAAAGAATCAAGAAAGTTTTAGGAAAAAGTAAGTACCGGTACTTTTTCTTCATTTTCCCTGCTAAAGATTATTACTTGTATTAAGTCGTGTATATTTGACTTTGATATAGTACAGTGAAAGATACCAACTTTCATGTTCGTCTGCACAGTAAACGGACGTAGTAAACCTCTTTCTCCGTACAGTTCCTAAAACGATGTTTTTGCATCATCCAGTGTGAACACCCAAATTTTAAAAAAAAATTGGGGGAGCAAATTTGGTAAAGAAGTTGCTTTATTTTTATAATCCAAATGAAATAAATAAAAAAAAGGGTATGCATTGTAATGTTAAGGGAGAGAATGCTCAGCAGCTGATTAAACATCTGAATGCAGTAGTAAAAGTGTGGGCCAAAACCCCTAAATTTTTAGGGTGTCACACACAGGTGATCCTGTGTATATACTTTGGGGTGTTACAATGTGTCAAACTTTGTTTCAAAAAGTATATGCTCTGGTTTTGGCTATGTATCCAATCATGTGTTCCGGTTGTCACTGGGGGTACATTTAAAAATGGACCACACTTCCAAATAATCTTTACAAATGTATTTTTCATGGTTTTTTGTTGCAAAAAATGTATTAGTTACTAATGAAACTATACCTTTTATTGCAATCTCCATAGGGCTTCAAAAAGCTACGTCAGATGAGCTTATAAATCCAACACCTTCAACAATACCCCCAGAACCACATGATGGAGAGGAACGTGAAGTTGTGGAAGTGGAAAGCGGCACCACAACAGGCCAGTGTCAAACCAGACAGATGCAGGTTAATAGATGTAGGCCTACATATTCTATACTACATGATTTTTTTTAATTTAGGTGCAGTTCTGGCCGAAGACCCCGAAAAGTTTACACATCACAGTGCCCAGATCCTGATCCAATACCTCATGGTCTGCTGTCGTGACCTTGAAAAAATAAAGGGAGACTTGATAGAGATCAGGCAAAATACCAAGCGGGTTGAGGAAAGGCTACAAAATATCATGGCTGTGCTTGGGCGTGTATAATGTTTTAACACAAAAGAACGTTGAACTTGCTGTGTTTTGGCAGGTTTGTTTTTCTTTTAAGCTTTAATGAATAGTACATGTTTACATTTTCACAATATTTTTTTAGATTTTTTTTTTATGCATGGCTGTTCATGCATTTTAACCCCAAAAATATTTTTATGACATCTACATTTAAAAGGAAGTTTCCTAAAAAAAAATAAAAAAATGTATTTTCTTACCAAGAATTTGTGGCTTCATTATGTAAATGTTGTGCAAAGTGAACTAATCAATGTTTTGTGTTTACACTGACAATGAAGGCTAATTAAGAATGCAAAATACACATGGCACTACAAGTGCACTAGGTAAACCTACGAGAAACCTAAAAGAATATTAAATGAAAACACCAAAGCAATATTTTCTCCAAAATTTTTTTTACTTTTACAAATAATAATGTTAAAATTCATCAGGCATATCAATGGCCCCCCTATCCACAAAATAATCAACATATTGTTGACGGACCTCACGTCCGGTTTGGGGGGCCAAGCCTGGACGGCCAGCTTCCAGGGCCACAACATTTTCAGATTCCAATAATGAGGCCTCGGGCCCACTCACAGTCATATAATCGGTTGAATGCACCCTGAGAAAATTATGGAGCACACAACAAGCCATTACAACATGGTTCCATTTGTAAGGGGCAAGGTGGATGGAGGTGAGGAACAGGTGGAATCGGCTGGCCATGATGCCAAAGGCATTTTCCACCACCCTTCTTGCTCTGGCCAGCCGATAGTTGAACACCCTCCTCTCATGGGTGAGGGTGCATTGCGGGAATGGCCTCATCAAATGGGGACCCAGGCCAAACGCCTCATCCGCCACAAAGACAACTGGGAGTCCCTCCACATTCTGTTCCGCTGGTGGCAAGGCCAGCTGATCCAAAAGGAGCCGTTCCCCAAACTCCGTCTGTGCAAAGACTCCTCCATCAGACATTCTGGCATTCTTGCCAACGTCCACATAGAGGAATTTGTAGGTGGCCGACACCACTGCCATCATGACGATGCTGTGGAACCCCTTATAATTATAATAAAAGGATCCCGAATGGGGTGGTGGGATGACCCGAACATGTTTGCCGTCGATGGCCCCTCCACAGTTCGGAAAGTTCCATCGTTGGGCAAACTCAGATGCCACATTCTGCCATTCATGTGGCGTAGAAGGGAACTGTGAAATTTAATTAAAAATACATTAATACTTTGAGACAGAAACATTGAAAGCAGATTTAAGAAAACCATTCATGGCCAACATTGGGAGAAACCGAAGAATTAAAACATTATTTGTAAGCAACAACAAACCAAAAACAAACCCAAAAACTGGGGGGGGGGGTTGAAGATGAGTTGGGGAGATCACAAATGAAGGCTGTAGCACTCTGTATGAAGTTTAAAAAAATGTAACATTCCTAGGCAATCTTTAGGGTGCGTTTAGGGTAAAGCACTACGACGGAGCATAGAATAAAATACATGGAAATGACTAGGCAAGGTGGGTATGGCCCCAGGATAGCATGCTGGAGAGGTCAGGTAAGGCAAATTTAAATGTAGGCCTAATAAAAACATTCCCAAAAATAAATAACCATGTGGAGAAAGGGGACATTCCCTGCAGCTAAGAATCATGGGAATTAGGGACTGCTAATAAACCCAAAAAAAAATATTAACAAAGAAATACATACAATGTGAAGTATGTAAATAAGAACACTTACCTTAATATAGTCCTCCTGCAAAACTTGAAGGATGGCAGAACACGTCTCTGGTATAATGATACCCAGAGCCTGGGGGGATATGCCTGTGGAGAACTTTAGGTCCTGCAGGCTTCTCCCAGTCGCCAGGTATCGCAACGTGGCAATGAGCCTCTGCTCAGCACTGATGGCTTCACACATAACGGTGTCCTGCCTGGTAATGTAGGGGGGGGGACCAAAACCAACAGATGCTGAAATATGGGGTCAGACATCCTGAGAAAATTCCTGTAGTCCTCAGGATTATTCTCCCTGATCTCCCGCAACAAAGGCATATGACAGAACTAGTGCCGCTGGAGCAACCAATTCTTGGTCCATGAACTCCTCCTCACCCTGTTCATGGCCTGGAGTCGGGATACAGCATGAACCCCGGCACCAAGTACAGCACGAACTCTATGATGAGTACGTAGCCGCAACATGGCTAGATAACGGTCGGCAGCTCAGAACGAACTAGAAGAACGAACGGAAGAACAGCAAGGCCTATGAAGAACAAGCTGAAAAACAGGAACGAGCGGACAAGAACGCACTGAATAAACAGATACGAACTGACTACAAGCACTGCAAGACAGATACGAACCCACAGGCACAAACTGAACTCCACAAAACGATCTTCAAAGCACGAAGACTGAAAAGCGCGAATCGTCTCTCACCAAACTTTTACTAACACGCGGTAACACGAAATTAGCAAAAGCGTCCCAAAGGGTGGCGTCATTAGAACGGAACTTCCCCTTTATAGTGCCGTCGTAAGTGTTGTACGTCACTGCGCTTTGCTTGAACGTTTTTTAAAATGATCGTGTGTACGCAAGACAGGCTTGAAAGGAAACATGAAAAAAAACGACGAGAAAAACGTTGGTTTAAAAAATGGCATGAAAAACGATCGTGTGTAAGCCGCATAAGAGTTAATATGTGAAAAAGGTGTCTCCTCTCCACTGATGCTTTATCCCCAATCCAATTCAATAAAAACCCCAAATTTTCCAAAAACATTTGTCATTGGGATGAAAAGTGAGGTGAAATGTTCTGAACAGGTGCACAGACAACCCTTCCCTATGTTCTCCAAAAAGCTTAAAAATAGATTTTTTGGCTAGAGCTACACTTAAAAAATTTACCTGTTCCAAATTACAAACAGATTGTACTTAAGAACAAACCTACAGTCGGTGGGGGGGGGGGGGTTGATGGGGGTAGCCATGCCATTTTTCTCAATGATTTTCATCCATATTGCCGGGACCAGACATTACATTAAAGCCACAAGCAGTTTTAAATGGCTTTTTTTCCTTTAGAAATGTCATTTTGTGCAGGGACATTTCTAAACACGGGAAACACGTGCCACTTCACAGGCATACTTTAGACACCCCCCAGGTACAATATTTAAAGGAATATTTCAATTTTTTTTCACTTTATGCATCATTAACCACTTCGCGCCTAAGGACGTCCATGGACGTCCTTGACTTTCAGCCGGGATATCTGAATGATGCCTGCAGCTACAGGCATCATTCAGATATCGTTTTTTAGAGCCGGCGATTCTCTGTACCGTAAGAACGATCATAGCGGCTGTTCCACCGCTTGATCGTTCTTACAGGCGGCGAGAGGGGACGTCCCCCCCTCTCCCGCCGCCCTCCGGTGCTTCTACCGACTCACCTGATCGATCGGTGAGTCGGTGACAGGATCCGCCGGCCCCGGCTTCTAACCATAGAGATTTCCGGCGGACCAGATGGTCGCCGGAGTCTCTATGATCGTTCGGAGGCCGGGCGCGATGTTATGACGTCACGCCCGGCCTCTGCATTCAAAAAACGGCGCCGCTTCGGCTAGGAAGCGGTAATCGTTTTTTTATTTTTTTTTATTTCAGGCTTCTCAGCCTAGAGGTGAGATGTGGGGTCTTATTGACCCCATATCTCACTGTAAAGAGGACCTGTCATGCTTATTCCTATTACAAGGGATGTTTACATTCCTTGTAATAGGAATAAAAGTGATCTTTTTTTTTTTTCTAACTGTCAAAGTAAAAAAGTTAAAAGTAAAATTAACAATAAATAATAAAAAAAAAATGTAAAGCGCCCCTGTCCCCGGTAGCTCGTACGCAGAAGCGAACGCATACGTAAGTCCCGCCCACATATGAAAACGGTGTTAAGAACTAATAATTCTAGCCCTAGACCTCCTCTGTAACTCAAAACATGTGACCAGTAAAAAAATTTAAAGCGTCGCCCATGAGGATTTTTAAGTACCGAAGTTTGGCGCCATTCCACGAGCGTGTACAATTTTGAAGGGTGACACGTTGGGTATCTATTTACACGGCGTAATTTCATCTTTCACATTATGCAAAAAAATTGGGCTAACTTTAATGTTTTAATATTTTTTTAATTCATGAAACCGTTTTTATTCCAAAAAAAATGCGTTTGAAAAATTATTGCGCAAATACCGTACGAGATAAAAAGTTTCAATGACCGCCATTGTATTCTCTAGGGTCTTTGCTAAAAAAATATATATATATAGTGTTTGGGGGTTATATGTAATTTTCTAGCAAAAAAATTAGGCTTTTTACATGTAGGAGCGAAGTGTCAGAATTGGCCCGGATGCGAAGTGGTTAAAATGACTGCTCCAGAAAAAACGACAGTTTTAAAAGATTATTTTTACATTGATACATGTCCCCTGGGGCAGAACCCGGGTCCCCAAACCCTTTTTAGGACAATAACATGCATATTAGGCGTTATAAATTGCATTTAGATTTCGAATGTTCGCGTCCATTGTATTTAATAGGGTTCTAAAAATCGTGCAAACGTTCGGTCCGTTCGAAGGTTCTGGTGCAAACCGAACAGGGGGGGTGTTCGCCTCATCCCTAACCACCAGCTACCAAGCACCTGATGCTGATATAACCGAATCATTTTTTTGGAAATGTCAGATCCCTTCAAGACTGCCTATGCTGATGCTGAGTGACTATCCTGTTATGCTGAGTGACTATCCTCTTCCTCCTCAATAATCATGCTGATAGCTTGAAAGAACATTTTTGGTTCTGGGCACCGCCACCAGTGGCTAAGGCCCAATTTTTCAGCCCCTGTTTAACAGGGGCATGTATTTAGAATTTTTGATGCCATGCTTTGCAGCAGGGCTAATTTCTGTACTCCAACTACAGTATCTGTGAGGGGTTGCAGTGTTGTGGCACCAGCACCAGTGCCTAAGGCCCAGTTTTTCAGACCCTGTTTAACAGGGGCATGTATTTACAATTTTTGATGCAATGCTTTGCAGCAGGGCTCATTGCTGTGCTTCAAGTACAGTATCTGTGAGGGGTTGCAGTGTGGTGGCACCAGTGCCTAAGGTACAATTTTTCTGCTCCTGTTCAACAGGGGCATGTAATTACAATTCTTGATCTAATAGTTCACAGCAGGGCCCATTCCTGCGCCCACCAAGAGTAACTGTGAGGGCTTACAGTGTTGTGGCAACACCACCACCACCAAAGGCCCAATTATTCTGCCCCTGTTCAATAGGGGCATGTAATTACAATTCTTGATCTAATATTTCACAGCTGGGCCCATTCCTGCGCCCACCAAGAGTAACTGTGAGGACTTACAGTGTTGTGGCAACACCACCACCACCACCACCACCAAAGGCCCAATTATTCTGCCCCTTTTCAACAATGGCATGTAACTACAATTCTTGATCTAATAGTTCACTGCAGGGCGTTCCAGCGCCCACCAAGAGTAACTGTGAGGGCTTACAGTGTTGTGGCAACACCAAGACCTAAGGGCCAAATTTCTGCAGAGTATATATGGCAGGCCCCTACTTTCAAACATCCAACTTACAAATGACTCCTACTTGCAAACGAAAGGAGACAACAGGAAGTGAGAGGAAATATACCCCTAGGAAGGGAAATTCTCTCCTGTAAGAGTTAATATGGGGAAAAGGTGTCTCCTCTCCACTGATGCTTTTGACACAGAAAAAGACTAAAGGTTAAGGTTACTTTATATGAAGCAGGCGGGTGTGAGAAATTTACATTTATGTGTTTCTCCAGGACTCATTCTCTTCCATTCTGATTTATATGTTCTGTTTTTGCTTTATTAGCTGACAGATATCTTCCAATGCATCCAATTTTCCTTTTGGGTTGATGTGCACTTCCGATGGCTCATTCATTCCCTATTTAAACATCCCAGCCTTAGTACCGCAATATTGATGTCAGATAATTACTGATAATTTATTGGCATTTTGATTCTATGAAGGTAAGAGGTTACGATTTCAAGTATTACATAATTGAATCTGGTTGTGCAACCTCGGTACTTATAACACATTCTACTTACCGTTTACAGGTATCTATTTCATGCTACTTAATATACCCCTATGGTTGCGTATACTATTAGGTGGGCCACTGGATTTTGCTGTTTGGGAGAGTGGAGCAATGGAATAGTGCTGTCTCGTTTGAAATGTGGGGCTCTGGGAGAATCCTTCCTTCCATTTATATTAGATGAGTTTTTAACGCAAACTGGTGAGTGCATATGTATACATATGTATGTTTGGCGTTCAACATGGGTCCTGATCAACTATGTATGTTTATTTGGTTATGTATTTTTTCCCCAGTATCATGTCAATATTGATGCGCTAACTTTCGTGAGTTAATTTAAACAATGCTATATGTTGATGCAACATTAATCTTTAACCATCCTCTGTGCTAACCACATGTATTCTGTATTTTCAGTATAATTCTGCTACTGTCACAATCACTCCTGAGGAAGCTATTTTAGCGAAACTAGTAGAGTGGCGACCTAGCAAACTGCACCTTGATCTTTGAGTTACATGCTTTCAAGGATGGTTATTTCATTTTTATTTTTATGTATATCTTGTGTTTTTCTCATGTTAATAAAATGAACAAACCTTTTAAGATTTGATCTTGTTGTCAGTCTCTATTTAGCACCGTATTTGAAAATCCCAGGGTACTGAGTATACCCATTGTCCCCTTCTTTTCCAATTTCAAATCATATGGGATGTGGTGCTACAAGATTTGACCAAAAGTGCCTCCACTTTCCCACATTACATTTATTGGAGATCAAACATGAGTTACATGAGGGTAATCATGGGTACACATATCATGGGTACACATAGAGAACCAATAAATTCCATGCAGAGGATATCCATACAGCAATTACAATTTACCATTCAATAATAATGCAAATCACATGGTACAGGTGATCATTACATAGTTAAAACATATAGTACATGGCATATAGTAGCTCTATGTATTTTGTGGATTCATCCACTCTTCAGGAGCATGCGCATGGAAATTGAATGCTGTAATATATTTAATAACACGTATATCTGCAAGGTCTGGCCCTTTCACGGAAATAATTATTAAAGTAAGATATTAGGGAGGTAATATAACCTAGGATAAACATAAGGTACTTATGCTGCACTTTTATTTTTATCTTTTTCCTGACTTTTACCTTCCTTTGGGTAATGATTCTTGATTTTCTATGTATCTCACTTCTCTATCATTCTCACCTTCTACTCTCACTAACCTAATATGGCTTATACACTTATTAGCATCTTATTATCCTATCCTTTACCAAGTATAGGATGCATTTTGGATACCCATCTTGTTTGAGTCCCGGTCTGCCATTACCACCTCAGCTCCCATCAGCGACACCCCCCAGGGGTTTTTTCTGGTTTATGTTGATGCATTGCCACTGCATAGACACAGATAATGTAAGTATTATTTAGAGTGGTTGCGGGGGGTTTATCCTAGGCTATATATTACCACCCTAATATCTTATTTTAAACATTCTTTCCATGACAGGGTTAGACCTTGCAGATATACGTGTTATTAAATATATTACAGCATTCAATTTCCATGCGCATGCTCCTGAAGAGTGGATGAATCCACGAAATGCATAGAGCTACTTTATGCTGTGTACTATATGTTTTAACTATGTAATGATCACCTGTACCATGTGATTTGCATTATTATAGAATGGTAAATTGTAATTGCTGTATGGATATCCTCTGAATGGAATTTATTGGTTCTCTATGTGTACCCATGATTACCCTCATGTAACTCATGACTGATCTCCAATAAATGTGAATTTCTCACATCTGCCTGCTTCATATAAAGTCCCAACCTTTAGTCGTCTTGTTCTGTGTCAATTTAATAGGGATGGAGGCAACTGACCTTATCAGGTCACCGCCTCATATAAAGTCCCAAATTTTTCTTTCCTTTTCTCCACTGATGCTTTATCACCAATCCTTGTTTCAATAAAAAAACCAAATTTTCAAAAAACATTTGTCATTGGGATGGAAACTGAGGTGAAATGTTATGAACAGGTGCACAGACAGCAAAACAAATGTTACAGGGGTGATAACCCTTCCCTAATCCCTATGTTTTCCAAAAAGCTTAAAAATAGATTTTTTGGCTGTATCTACACTTAAAAATGTACCTGTTCCAAATTACAAACAGAGTCTACTTAAGAACAAGCCTACAGTCCCTGTCTTGTTTGCACCGCCTGTATACTGCTGTTCAGAGTATATAGGGCCTTTTTTTACTTTGGGTGCAGGGTTCCCCTTAATATCCATACAAGACCCAAAGGGGCTGGTAGTGGGCTGGGGGGTACCCATGCTATTTTTCTCAATGATTTTCATCCATATTGCCGGGACCAGACATTACATTAAAGCCGCAAGCAGTTTAAATGACTTTTTGTCCTTTAGAAATGTCATTTTATGCAGGGACAGTTCTAAACACAGGAAACATGTGCCACTTCACAGGCATACTTTAGACGATATTTAAAGGAATATTTCACTTTTTTTTCACTTTATGCATCATTAAAATCACTGCTCCTGAAAAAATGTCCGTTTTTAAAACTTCGTTTTGCATTGATACATGTCCCCTGGGGCAGGACCCGGGTCCCCAATCCCTTTTTAGGACAATAACTTGCATATTAGCCGTTATAAATAGCACTTTTGATTTCGAATGTTCACGTCCATTGTATTTAATAGGGTTCTAAAGTTCACATGAACTTTCGGTCCGTTCGCAGGTTCTGGTGCGATCCAAACCGGGGGGGGGGTGTTCGGCTCGTCCCTATTCATTATGTCTTTAAAAATAACTTCCCTTAAAGATAACTGTCTCAAAAGCCCTTTTAAGAGCTATATGATGTGGAGGGAAGCCCTCTCCCAAAAATGTGATATCTTTTGTGCTCAGGAGATACACCTGCGCTCTACCTCACAACCTAAAATCTCAAATCCTAAACTCCCTTTCTGCTTCATTGTGAACGCAGAACAAAAGAAAAGAGGGTAAGGGACACAGTGGTATTTTCTCAACAGTTTACAGAATATGATACAAATGTCAGATTAATCATTCTAGGTGCCTTAATTAGTCACCCTCTTTATACCATTATCACGCTATATGCCCCTAATACCAAACAAAAGTCCTTCCTTTCAAACCTAATAAAAAAATTCAAGCAATCCCTAGGTCTCTAGAGATTTTAATGAAGTGTCAGGTACAGCCTTTTTCATTCCACTATTTGTAACAAGTGCAATCCTCACACCCTGTCCAACCTGATGATATCTGAACATCTATATGATGCTTGGAGAAACGCTCACGGCTCAGAGAAAGATTACATTTTCTACCCAGCAGTTTTATGAGTCTATTCTTGTACCGACCTGAGATACACTACTCCAAACCTAGTCCTCACAAATTGGATTAAACATGTGGTCGAACCACTCTCTGATCTTCTTATCTCTACAAACAGCATATTCAACACTATCCAAAAAGGTATGGAGACTAAATATGTCCATCCTGCACAACCCGATTCCGGGAACAGATCTAAAAGGAATTTGATTTTTGTTTTTATTTTTTATTTTTTTTAAACCATATTTTTACTGAAGTTTTGCAAAGAAATACAAGAGTATCGGACATTAAGTAGTTGTACATAGTGGTATGCAATGTTCAGCTGGGTAGTCCGAGTATGCAAAAAGATGAACAGTAGTATAAACAATTGCTTCAGGAAAGAAGTAGTAACAGTAGTAAAACAATAATAAAACATTAATGAATGGAAAGGGTGAGGTGATATAGGATCTACTATAATAGTCTTTTTGCGTAATCTTATATTAACCACTTCAGCCTTGGACCATTTGGCTGCCAAATGACCGGGCCACTTATTGCGATTCGACACTGCGTCGTTTTAACTAACAATTGCGCGGCCGTGCGACGTGGCTCCCAAACAAAATCAATGTCCTTTTTTCCCCAAAAATAGAGCTTTCTTTTGGTGGTATTTGATCATCTCTGCGGTTTTTATTTTTTGCGCTATAAACAAAAATAGAGCGACAATTTTGAAAAAAAGCTATATTTTGTACTTTTTGCTATAATAAAGATCCCCCTTTTTTTTTTTAAAAAAAAGCAAATTTTTTCTCAGTTTAGGCCGATACGTATTCTTCTACATATTTCTGGTAAAAAAGAACGCAATAAGCGTATATTGATTGGTTTGCGCAAAAGTTAAAGCGTCTACAAAATAGGGGGTAGTTTTATGGCATTTTTATTATTTTTTTTTTATTTCTAGTAATGGCGGCGATCTGAGATTTTTATTGTGACTGCGACTTTATGGCAGATACGTCGGACACTTTTGACACATTTTTGGGACCATTGTCATTTATACAGCAAACACTGCTATAAAAATGCACTGGTTACTGTAAAAATGACACTGGCAGTGAAGGGGTTAACCACGAGGGCACTGAAGGGGTTAAGTGTGTCCTAGGGAGTGATTCTAACTGTAAGGGGGAGGAGCTACCAGTGACACATCAGCGATCACTGTTTCCGATCACAGAGAACAGTAGATCCATGAAGTGTCATTAGACAGAACAGGGAAATGGCTTATTTACATAGGCATCCCCCTGTTCTGCCTTTGCCGACCGCAATCGCGGGCTGCCCGGGAACATCGAGTCCCTGGGACCCGCGGGTGCACTCATGAGTACAGGTACGCCCATTTGCCTGCCCGTGCCATTCTGTCGACGTATATCGTTGTGCGACGAACGGCAAGTGGTTAAGGTACATCACTTTCAATTCATAGGTGCTATGTTGAATTTGGAAGCCGCATCCGCATCCGTCCCATCACCCCATATGGGAACAAACTTTGCGAAAAAGATGCTAGCAACCCCCTAATAAGCTTTCTCTGTTGTTCATGGAAAGATTATGTCAATATAATTAAAGACCATACAATATGTGAGAGTAGGGACAAGATCAGGGAAGAAACAGAATTGAATGTTTAGCTTTCTGATGGTGTGGCACATGAATAGGGTCACTATATTGTATCCAAGGGATGCTTGGTTATGTCTGGACTAGGGATGAGCTTCGTGTTCGAGTCGAACATACGTTCGACTCGAACATCGGCTGTTCGATCGTTCGACGAAGATCGAACGATTTGGGCCGTTCGCGCCAAATTCGAGTGACGCGAACGGCCCACAATGCACTACGCCATCGCAGTGTCATCCAGGCACTGTGATTGGCCAAGCATGCACTGTGACCCCGCATGCTTGGCCAATCACAGCGCCGGCAGCGAGGAGAGCAATGATTGGCCACAGGCAGGATGCCTGTGGCCAATTATTGCTGAGGGTGTTTAGTACACGCCCCACACTATAAAAGGCCGCCAGCACGGCGGCCTAGTGTAGTGTGTTCCGGAGCAGGGATAGAGCAGCATAGGCAGGGACAGTGACTGTTATTTCTTTCTTGCTTAACCTGGATTCCTTTAGTTTAGGGAAAGAGAAGGATAGGTAGGGAGAGTGTCAGTGTGTTTTGTGCTTGTGCTATAGTGTGCTTAAAAAAAACATTTATTCTAGGGACAGAAAACTGTAGGTAGGGACAGTGTCAGTTTCTTTCACTCTGCAAGTCCTTGTTTCCAGGGACCTGGAAGGACAGTGAGTGAATTGTCCTTGTGCTATATTGTGCTTAAAAAAACATTTATTCTAGGGACAGAAAACTGTAGGTAGGGAGAGTGTCAGTTTCTTTCACTCTGCAAGTCCTTGTTTCCAGGGACCTGTAAGGACAGTGAGTGAATTGTCCTTGTGCTATATTGTGATTAAAAAAAACATTTTTTCTAGGGACAGAAAACTGTAGGTAGGGAGAGTGTTTTTTTTCTTTCACTCTGCAAGTCCTTGTTTCCAGGGACCTGGAAGGACAGTGAGTGAATTGTCCTTGTGCTATATTGTGCTTAAAAAAAAACATTTTTTCTAGGGACAGAAAACTGTAGGTAGGGAGAGTGTTTATTTTCTTTCACTCTGCAAGTCCTTGTTTCCAGGGACCTCTAAGGACAGTGAGTGAATTGTCCTTGTGCTATATTGTGCTTAAAAAAAACATTTATTCTAGGGACAGAAAACTGTAGGTAGGGAGAGTGTCAGTTTATTTCACTCTGCAAGTCCTTGTTTCCAGGGACCTGGAAGGACAGTGAGTGAATTGTCCTTGTGCTATATTGTGATTAAAAAAAACATTTTTTCTAGGGACAGAAAACTGTAGGTAGGGAGAGTGTTTTTTTTCTTTCACTCTGCAAGTCCTTGTTTCCAGGGACCTGGAAGGACAGTGAGTGAATTGTCCTTGTGCTATATTGTGCTTAAAAAAAAACATTTTTTCTAGGGACAGAAAACTGTAGGTAGGGAGAGTGTTTATTTTCTTTCACTCTGCAAGTCCTTGTTTCCAGGGACCTCTAAGGACAGTGAGTGAATTGTCCTTGTGCTATATTGTGCTTAAAAAAAACATTTATTCTAGGGACAGAAAACTGTAGGTAGGGAGAGTGTCAGTTTATTTCACTCTGCAAGTCCTTGTTTCCAGGGACCTGGAAGGACAGTGAGTGAATTGTCCTTGTGCTATATTGTGATTAAAAAAAACATTTTTTCTAGGGACAGAAAACTGTAGGTAGGGAGAGTGTTTTTTTCTTTCACTCTGCAAGTCCTTGTTTCCAGGGACCTGTAAGGACAGTGAGTGAATTGTCCTTGTGCTATATTGTGCTTAAAAAAAACATTTATTCTAGGGACAGAAAACTGTAGGTAGGGAGAGTGTCAGTTTATTTCACTCTGCAAGTCCTTGTTTCCAGGGACCTGGAAGGACAGTGAGTGAATTGTCCTTGTGCTATATTGTGATTAAAAAAAACATTTTTTCTAGGGACAGAAAACTGTAGGTAGGGAGAGTGTTTTTTTCTTTCACTCTGCAAGTCCTTGTTTCCAGGGACCTGTAAGGACAGTGAGTGAATTCTCCTTGTGCTATATTGTGCTTAAAAAAAACATTTATTCTAGGGACAGAAAACTGTAGGTAGGGAGAGTGTCAGTTTATTTCACTCTGCAAGTCCTTGTTTCCAGGGACCTGGAAGGACAGTGAGTGAATTGTCCTTGTGCTATATTGTGATTAAAAAAAACATTTTTTCTAGGGACAGAAAACTGTAGGTAGGGAGAGTGTTTTTTTTCTTTCACTCTGCAAGTACTTGTTTCCAGGGACCTGGAAGGACAGTGAGTGAATTCTCCTTGTGCTATATTGTGCTTAAAAAAAACATTTATTCTAGGGACAGAAAACTGTAGGTAGGGAGAGTGTCAGTTTATTTCACTCTGCAAGTCCTTGTTTCCAGGGACCTGTAAGGACAGTGAGTGAATTGTCCTTGTGCTATATTGTGATTAAAAAAAACATTTTTTCTAGGGACAGAAAACTGTAGGTAGGGAGAGTGTTTTTTTTCTTTCACTCTGCAAGTCCTTGTTTCCAGGGACCTGTAAGGACAGTGAGTGAATTGTCCTTGTGCTATATTGTGCTTAAAAAAAAACATTTATTCTAGGGACAGAAAACTGTAGGTAGGGAGAGTGTCAGTTTATTTCACTCTGCAAGTCCTTGTTTCCAGGGACCTGTAAGGACAGTGAGTGAATTGTCCTTGTGCTATATTGTGATTAAAAAAAACATTTTTTCTAGGGACAGAAAACTGTAGGTAGGGAGAGTGTTTTTTTTCTTTCACTCTGCAAGTCCTTGTTTCCAGGGACCTGTAAGGACAGTGAGTGAATTGTCCTTGTGCTATATTGTGCTTAAAAAAAAACATTTTTTCTAGGGACAGAAAACTGTAGGTAGGGAGAGTGTTTATTTTCTTTCACTCTGCAAGTCCTTGTTTCCAGGGACCTCTAAGGACAGTGAGTGAATTGTCCTTGTGCTATATTGTGCTTAAAAAAAACATTTATTCTAGGGACAGAAAACTGTAGGTAGGGAGAGTGTCAGTTTATTTCACTCTGCAAGTCCTTGTTTCCAGGGACCTGGAAGGACAGTGAGTGAATTGTCCTTGTGCTATATTGTGATTAAAAAAAACATTTTTTCTAGGGACAGAAAACTGTAGGTAGGGAGAGTGTTTTTTTCTTTCACTCTGCAAGTCCTTGTTTCCAGGGACCTGTAAGGACAGTGAGTGAATTGTCCTTGTGCTATATTGTGCTTAAAAAAAACATTTATTCTAGGGACAGAAAACTGTAGGTAGGGAGAGTGTCAGTTTATTTCACTCTGCAAGTCCTTGTTTCCAGGGACCTGGAAGGACAGTGAGTGAATTGTCCTTGTGCTATATTGTGATTAAAAAAAACTTTTTTTCTAGGGACAGAAAACTGTAGGTAGGGAGAGTGTTTTTTTTCTTTCACTCTGCAAGTCCTTGTTTCCAGGGACCTGGAAGGACAGTGAGTGAATTCTCCTTGTGCTATATTGTGCTTAAAAAAAACATTTATTCTAGGGACAGAAAACTGTAGGTAGGGAGAGTGTCAGTTTATTTCACTCTGCAAGTCCTTGTTTCCAGGGACCTGTAAGGACAGTGAGTGAATTGTCCTTGTGCTATATTGTGATTAAAAAAAACATTTTTTCTAGGGACAGAAAACTGTAGGTAGGGAGAGTGTTTTTTTTCTTTCACTCTGCAAGTCCTTGTTTCCAGGGACCTGTAAGGACAGTGAGTGAATTGTCCTTGTGCTATATTGTGCTTAAAAAAAAACATTTTTTCTAGGGACAGAAAACTGTAGGTAGGGAGAGTGTTTATTTTCTTTCACTCTGCAAGTCCTTGTTTCCAGGGACCTCTAAGGACAGTGAGTGAATTGTCCTTGTGCTATATTGTGCTTAAAAAAAACATTTATTCTAGGGACAGAAAACTGTAGGTAGGGAGAGTGTCAGTTTATTTCACTCTGCAAGTCCTTGTTTCCAGGGACCTGGAAGGACAGTGAGTGAATTGTCCTTGTGCTATATTGTGATTAAAAAAAACATTTTTTCTAGGGACAGAAAACTGTAGGTAGGGAGAGTGTTTTTTTCTTTCACTCTGCAAGTCCTTGTTTCCAGGGACCTGTAAGGACAGTGAGTGAATTGTCCTTGTGCTATATTGTGCTTAAAAAAACATTTATTCTAGGGACAGAAAACTGTAGGTAGGGAGAGTGTCAGTTTATTTCACTCTGCAAGTCCTTGTTTCCAGGGACCTGGAAGGACAGTGAGTGAATTGTCCTTGTGCTATATTGTGATTAAAAAAAACATTTTTTCTAGGGACAGAAACTGTAGGTAGGGAGAGTGTTTTTTTTCTTTCACTCTGCAAGTCCTTGTTTCCAGGGACCTGGAAGGACAGTGAGTGAATTCTCCTTGTGCTATATTGTGCTTAAAAAAAACATTTATTCTAGGGACAGAAAACTGTAGGTAGGGAGAGTGTCAGTTTATTTCACTCTGCAAGTCCTTGTTTCCAGGGACCTGTAAGGACAGTGAGTGAATTGTCCTTGTGCTATATTGTGATTAAAAAAAACATTTTTTCTAGGGACAGAAAACTGTAGGTAGGGAGAGTGTTTTTTTTCTTTCACTCTGCAAGTCCTTGTTTCCAGGGACCTGTAAGGACAGTGAGTGAATTGTCCTTGTGCTATAGTGTGCTTAAAAAAAACATTTATTCTAGGGACAGAAAACTGTAGGTAGGGACAGTGTCAGTTTCTTTCACTCTGCAAGTCCTTGTTTCCAGGGACCTGGAAGGACAGTGAGTGAATTGTCCTTGTGCTATATTGTGATTAAAAAAAACATTTTTTCTAGGGACAGAAAACTGTAGGTAGGGAGAGTGTTTTTTTTCTTTCACTCTGCAAGTCCTTGTTTCCAGGGACCTGTAAGGACAGTGAGTGAATTGTCCTTGTGCTATATTGTGCTTAAAAAAAACATTTATTCTAGGGACAGAAAACTGTAGGTAGGGAGAGTGTCAGTTTATTTCACTCTGCAAGTCCTTGTTTCCAGGGACCTGTAAGGACAGTGAGTGAATTGTCCTTGTGCTATATTGTGATTAAAAAAAACATTTTTTCTAGGGACAGAAAACTGTAGGTAGGGAGAGTGTTTTTTTTCTTTCACTCTGCAAGTCCTTGTTTCCAGGGACCTGTAAGGACAGTGAGTGAATTGTCCTTGTGCTATATTGTGCTTAAAAAAAATATTTTTTCTAGGGACAGAAAACTGTAGGTAGGGAGAGTGTCAGTTTCTTTCACTGTGAAAGTCCTTGTTTCAAGGGACAGAGAAGGACACCTGAAGGTAGCCCTTATTGCTTTTTTCCCATCTCCCTGCAGGCCATCTATTAGAATGTCTGGAAGGCAAACAAGGAGAGGCAGACAGTCAGGAGGCAATAAAAGAGGGCAAGCAGGCTCTGTGTCTGGGGGCAACAGTGCTGGTCGTGGACGCGGTGCATTGTCATCAGCACATGGCCATGGGACACGCTTGTCCTTCTTTTCGGCAGCTGGACATGTTGAGCCACATCATGCCGAAGACTTGGTAGAGTGGATGACCAAGCCCTCCTCCTCCTCCTCATCCTCTCTCACCCAGGCTCAGGGTACTGGAAAAGCAGCTGCCAAAGCGTCGTCTTCCCTGGTATCAATGTCAGACAAATCATCAGTCACTCCTTCCCTAGACCCACCATGTCCTCCTCCTGAGGAGTCCCCCGAACTGTTTCAGCACAGTGTTGGGTACATGCTCCAGGAGGATGCCCAGCGTTTCGAAGGGTCTGATGATGAAACCCAGCTAGAGGAAGGCAGTAGCGTGAGAGCAGACAGAGGGGATGCTCAAGAAGGACACCAATCTGGCAGTCATGTTCCAGCAGCTGCAGCATACTGCCAGATTGGCTCCAGTGATGAGGAGGGAGGGGATGATGAGGTCACTGACTCCACGTGGGTGCCTAATAGGAGAGAGGAGGAGGAGGAGGATGAGGAGGAGGCACATCTCCAACGAGGCAGGATGCCCTTTGGTGGCCAGCGTAAGGGCAGTACACCGACGGAATCACACCGCAGAGCTCCGCCTGTGCAGGGCGCTGCCTCTGCCCGTCATTCAAAAAGTTCTTTGGTGTGGGCCTTTTTTGAGGCTAGTGCATCAGATCGCACAGCTGCTGTTTGCAACATATGTCTCAAGCGTATATCGCGTGGCCAAAACATCAGCCGCTTGGGTACCACATGCCTGACCAGACATATGTTGACCTGCCATGCAGCTCGTTGGCAAGCCTACCTCAAAGACCCACACCAAAGAACAAAGCGGACCTCTCCTTGCACCGCATCAGCTGGGATCTCCAACCCCACTATAACTTCAGTCCTCTCTGAAACATGCACTGAGAGGAATGAAGGTGTAGAATTAGGTGTGTCACAGCCAAGTACTTGCGCCCACTCTGCTAGCAGTACACCGACGTCCGATTCTAGCAGGCAAATTTCCCTGCCCCAGCTGCTGGACCGTCGAAAGAAGTTCACTCCCAGCCATCCACATGCCCAGCGGTTGAATGCTAGCTTGGCTAAATTGCTAGCGCTTCAACTGCTGCCTTTTCAGTTGGTAGACTCGGCCCCCTTCCGTGAGTTTGTGCAATGTGCGGTTCCTCAGTGGCAGGTTCCCAAACGCCACTTTTTCTCACGGAAGGCTATTCCGGCTCTCTACCGGCATGTGGAAGGCAATGTCTTGGCCTCGCTGGACAGGGCGGTCAGCGGTAAGGTGCATATTACCGCTGACTCATGGTCCAGCAGGCATGGACAGGGACGTTACCTTTCTTTCACGGCCCATTGGGTCACTCTTTTGGCAGCTGGGAAGGATTCAGGACAAGGTGCAGTAGTGTTGGAGGTTGTCCCACCGCCACGCCTCCAAAATGCTACTACTGGTTGTGACACACCTCTCTCCTCCACCCCCTCCTCTTCTTCTTCCTCCATGGCCTCTTCCTGTGGTTTGTCCTATGAACCAGCGGTGCTCCGTAGCCGTTCACGGGGCTACGCAAGTACGCAGGCAAAAAGATGCCATGCCGTGCTTGCACTGGTGTGTTTGGGGGACAGAAGCCACACTGGGGCAGAGGTCCTGTCTGCTCTGCAGGGCCAGGCCGAGAGGTGGTTGACGCCACGCCAGCTTAAGCCAGGAATGGTGGTTTGCGACAATGGCACCAACCTCCTCTCCGCCCTCCGACAGGGACAACTGACCCATGTGCCCTGTGTGGCTCACGTCCTTAACCTGGTGGTGCAGCGCTTCTTGGGCAGGTACCCGGGCTTACAGGATGTCCTGAGGCAGGCCAGGAAAGTCTGTGTGCATTTCCGCAGATCTTATAATGCCAGTGCTCGCCTGGCTGAGCTGCAAAAGGAGTTGAACCTGCCCAAGAACCGCCTTATATGTGACATGCCCACCAGGTGGAACTCAACGTTGGCCATGCTGCAGCGGCTGCACACGCAGCAGAGGGCCATCAATGAGTACCTGTGCGACTACGGCACCAGGACAGGGTCAGGGGAGCTTGGTTTTTTTTCTCCACGCCAGTGGGGCATGATCAGGGATGCATGCACTGTCCTGGCACCATTTGAGGAGGCCACGAGGATGGTGAGCAGTGACAGTGCATGCATCAGTGACACTGTACCTCTTGTCCACCTGTTGGAGCACACGCTGCGTGGAATAATGGACAGGGCACTTGAGGCAGAACAGAGGCAGGAAGAGGAGGACTTCCTTGCCTCTCAAGGCCCCCTTTACCCAGACAGTGTTCCTTCTGTCCCACCCATCGCACAGGAAGAGGAGGAGGAGGAGGAGGAGGAGGATTGTGTCAGCATGGAGGTGGAGGCTGGCACTCAGCATCATCAGCAGCAGTCTTTTAGGGATGATTTACAGTCCCAAGAAACCAGTGGACTTGTACGTGGCTGGGAGGAGGTGGCTGCGGATCATGTCGTCCTTAGTGACCCAGAGGACTCCGGAGCGAATGCCTCAGCAAACCTACGCTGCATGGCCTCCCTGATCCTGCAAAGTCTGCGGAAGGATCCTCGTATTCTTCGGATCAAGGAGAGGGACCATTACTGGCTGGCCACTCTCCTTGATCCACGGTACAAGGGTAAGGTTGCGGACCTTATGTTACCGTCGCAGAGGGAGCAGAGGATGAGACAACTCCGGGAGGCCTTGCAGAAAGGTCTGTGCAACGCGTTCCCAGAGACTGGGAGGTTGCAAACTCCTGGTCCTGGACAACGAGTTGCTGAGGCTTCGGCCAGTCAAAGAAGGAGCGGTGGGGAAGGTGGCCGTCTGACCGATGCGTTCAGACAATTCTTTAGTCCGCAGCCCCAAAGTATGATCGGTTCCAGCAACCATCGCCAGCGTCTGATAAACATGGTGCAGGAATATCTAGGGGCAAGGTCAGACTTGGACACCTTCCCCACCGAAAATCCTCTGGCTTACTGGGTCTTGAGGATGGATCACTGGCCAGAGCTTGCACAGTATGCAATTGAGCTACTGGCCTGTCCTGCATCCAGCGTTCTTTCGGAACGCACATTCAGTGCTGCTGGAGGATTTGTCACGGATCACAGGGTGCGCCTGTCCACCGACTCGGTTGATCGACTGACTTTCATCAAGATGAACCAGTCTTGGATCACCACCAGCTACCACACACCTGATGCTGATATAACAGACTAATTGATTTTAACATGTCACATCCCTTCAAGACTGATGCTGATGCTGAGTGCCTGTGCTGTTATGTTGACTGGCTATCCTCCTCCTCCGAGTCCTCAATGATACGATTGATGATGATAGCTTGTAAGATCATTTTTGTTTATGGGTGCCGCCACCAGTGCCTAACGCCCAATTTTTCAGCCCCTGTTTAACAGGGGCGTGTAATTACAATTTTTGAAGCAATACTTTGCAACAGGGCTCATTGCTGTGCTCCAAGTACAGTATCTGTGAGGAGTTGCAGTGTTGTGCCACCAGTGCCTAAGGCCCAATTTTTCAGCCCCTGTTTAACAGGGGCGTGTCATTACAATTTTTGAAGCAATACTTTGCAACAGGGCTCATTGCTGTGCTCCAAGTACAGTATCTGTGAGGAGTTGCAGTGTTGTGCCACCAGTGCCTAAGGCCCAATTTTTCAGCCCCTGTTTAACAGGGGCGTGTCATTACAATTTTTGAAGCAATACTTTGCAACAGGGCTCATTGCTGTGCTCCAAGTACAGTATCTGTGAGGGGTTGCAGTGTTGTGCCACCAGTGCCTAAGGCCCAATTTTTCAGCCCCTGTTCAACAGGGGCATGTAATTACAATTCTTGATCTAATAATTCACAGCAGGGCCCATTGCTGCACCCACCAAGAGTAACTGTCAGGGCTTACAGTGTTGTGGCACCAGCACCACCATCAAAGGCCCAATTTTTACTACCACTGTTCAACAATTATATGTAATTAAAATTCCTGATATAATAGTTGACAGCAGGGCGTTCCAGCACCAACCAAGAGTAACTGTGAGTGCTTACAGTGTTGTGCCAACACCAACAACTAAGGGGCCTATTTCTGCAGAGTATATACGGCAGGTCCCTACTTTCAAACATCCAACTTACAAACGACTCCTACTTGCAAACGCAAGAAGACAACAGGAAGTGAGAGGAAATCTACCACTAGGAAGGAAAATTCTCTCCTGTAAGAATAAATATGGGAGAAAGGTGTCTCCTCTGTACTGATGCTTTATCAGCAATCCTTGTTTCAAGAAAAAGACCACATTTCAAAAAGAGTTGTCATTGGGACGGAAAGTGAGGTGAAATGTTCTGAACAGGGGCACAGACAGCAAAACAAATGTTACAGGGGTGATAACCCTTACCTATGTTTTCCAAAAAGTTTAAAAATAGATTTTTGGTCTGGAGCTACACTTCAACAATGTACCTGTTCAAAATTACAAACAGACTCTACATAAGAACAAACCTACAGTCCCTGTCTTGTATGCACCGCCTGTATAGGGCTGTTCAGAGTATATAGGGCCTTTTTTATTTTATGTGCGGGGTTCCCCTTAATATCCATACAAGACCCAAAGGGGCTGGTAATGGGCTGGGGTAGGGGGGGGGTCATGGGGTAGCTATGCCATTTTTCTTAAAGAATTTCATCCATATTACCGGGACCAGACATTACATTAAAGCCGCAAGCAGTTTTAAATGGCTTTTTTTTCCTTTAGAAGTGTCATTTTGTGCAGGGACAGTTCTAAACACGGGAAACACGTGGCACTTCACAGGCATACTTTAGACACCCCCCAGGTACGATATTTAAAGGAATATTTGACTTTTTTTTTTTCACTTTATGCATCATTAAAATGACTGCTCCCGAAAAACGACCGTTTTTAAAACTTCTTTTTGCATTGATACATGTCCCCTGGTGCAGAACCCGGGTTCCCAAACCCTTTTTAGGACAATAACATGCATAATAGTTGTTATAATTAGCACTTTAGAATTCGAACGTTCGCATCCATTGTATTTAATAGGGTTCTAATGTTCGTTCGAACTTTCGGTCCGTTCGCGGGTTCTGGTGCGAACCGAACCCGGGGGTGTTCGGCTCATCACTAGTCTGGACAACAGGTAGGTTTTGTCACGACTATAGTTATATGAAATAGATCAAGCGGTATTCTTTGAGCGCAGGTATACTGCAGCACCTGACCATTATAGCCATTGTTGCCACAATGATAAGGCTTTGTAGTAGCCTCATCTACTAGCAGCCATCATGACTTCATCACTGCAGTTTGTGTTTACCAGTTTGAGAGATTTAAGAGCACTAGTGCAGGGGAGAAGGGATTTTGACATGTTTGTCGTGATATATGTAGACAGACAGCACAAACCATTACTGTACTGTGAGGGGGTTAACTCGGCAGCGGGTGTGTGACCCCCTGGATGGGTCCACCACACAAAAATTAGGCACAGCAGACAATGGTAGTAGGAAAAACAAAAGGGTGGGGTTTTATTTAAACTATATACAAAAAAATATAACAGAAAACAAAAGAAACACAAAAAGAAAACCTGGTCAACTTGACCGCTCACTATACACGTTGGTTTCCCTAACTAACAACTGGGTACAGCCTTGTGCTGCCCCAGTCCCTAACTCCCTGGATTTTTAAAAGTTCTTATTAATAGCCACACAGGCTTTGTCTCACCGCACAGAGATCACACTCCCCAGACTATCCACACAGATTTGGTTCCAGATTGGAGCAACTTCATTAGCCTGCTGGGAGTTTTTATAGAGGACCTAATGAGCCCACCTAATTCAGCTGGGCTCATCAAGTCCTCCCAGTAAGTCGCCCAGCACTCCCCCTAGAGGTACAAACTGGCATAAAGCCTGAACCTAGGACATATATATACTGCGTCCTGGATGCAACCAGGGAATTTAACCTGCCTACTGTCACAGTACATAATTCACTTGATTGCAGCGATAGAGAGTTCCTTCAACGTCCACAAGATAGGATCGTGGTGCAACCTTTTGCAGACAAGTACCTATTCTCCAACGGCCTGTTTGATCTCCAGGTAATGGTTTCATACAGATTCGTTCTCCAATATTCAATTCTGGCAAATCTCTGGCCGATGTGTCATATCGTGCATTTGACACTTGTCTCTTAATCCTTAACTTTTCTGGAACACCTTGTATAACAGAGGGTTCAAGCAGCCTATTTGCTACTGGTAAGGAGGTCTTTAATCTCCTTGACATCAGTCTCTGTGCCAGGCTACTATCCATGCCTTCAGTCGGAGTGTTTCTCCAATGTAAAATGGCCTTCCATGGGTCTTTACCATCACTTTGTGCTTTCTTGCATACATTTTTAACAATCTTTACAGCTGATTCAGCTTTGCCATTAGCCTGTGGATGACATGGTGAGGAATTAACATGCTCAAACTCCCATTCAGTGGCAAATTTTCTGAATTGTAGGCTTGCAAACTGAGGGCCATTTCGGAGATCACTGTATCTGGTTGGCCATGACGTGCAAACTGGGCCTTGCACCTCTTAATTGTAGCTTCAGTGGATAAGTCGGGAAGAAGGTCTATTTCCCAGAAGTCTGAATAACGATCGACTAATAGCAGGTATTCCTTGCCTGCGTAGTTGAATAAGTACATACTGATAATCTGCCACAGACGTGTAGGTATCTCATGTGACATCATGGTTTCTTTTTGTTGCAAATGGGCATATTCATTGCAGGTGGGACAATTACTGACAAAGTCTTTGATTTCACCATGCATGTTGGGCCAGTAAAGAGTATCACAAGCTTGTCTGTAGCATGCTTCACCACCAATATTGCTGGAGTGTATGCGTAATAACATCTCTGCTCTCAGTGACTTCGGCACGATGACCCTTGGACCTTTGTACAAGATACCATTTTGTATGCTGATCTCATCTATAAAGGACCAGTATTCCCTTACAATTCCAGGTACTGCCTATTTTTCATCTGGCCACCCACTCAAAACAATAGACTTCAAAGCTTGTAAAGTTGCATCACTGTCAGTGTGCTGTCTGAGTTGATGTAGTAGCTGATCTGTGACATTAAGATAGTCCGCTTGATTAATATCGGCAAAGAAATTTTGTTCCTGTTCCAGCAGACAAATTGTACGATGCTCATTCTCACCTCCAGGTGCCACATTATCTGATGTAGCTCTGCTCGGGGTATCGCTGATATACATTTCACATCCTGGCTTGTAGACAACATTGAGGTTGTAATGCTGCAATGTAAGCATCATGCTCTGCAAACGCTTGGGAGCACACAAAAGGGGCTTTTTGAATATGGCTATCAAAGGTTTGTGATCAGTTTCAGCTGTAATTGAATCCCGTCCATAAAGATAATGATGGAAACGCTGGCAAGCAAATACAATGCTTAAATATTCCTTCTCAATTTGAGCATAATTTTGCTCAGCTGATGAAAGAGCTCTGGACGCATATGCAACTGGCTGACCTTTCTGCAAAAGGCAATAGCCTAGACCATTTTTACTGGAGTCACTTTGTATCGTAACAGGCTTTGTGACATCATAGTATTTCAACACTGGGGCAGAGGTGACCAAGTGTTTTATATCCTCTACTGCTCGGTCATGCTTGGGAAGCCAGTGCCAAACTGCATCTTTGTCCAGAAGTCGCCTTAGTGGCTCACACACCTCAGATAAGTGTGGCAGGGATTTCGCTAGGTATGTAACAAAGCCAATAAATCTCTGTACCGTTTTGGCATCAGCAGGTTGTGGCATGTCCACAATGGCTTTTATCTATCCGGGTCAGCTTTTAAGCCTTGTGAAGACAGGATATGCCCATGGAAACTGACTTCTTCCACCTTGAACTGCAATTTCTTCACACTAAGCCTCAGCATCACCTGCCTACAACGATCCAGTAGCGCTATTAACCACTTAAGCCCCGGACCAATACGCAGCATAAAGACCAGCCCCCTTTTTGCGATTCGGCACTGCGTCGCTTTAACTGACAATTGCGCGGACGTGCAACTTGGCTCCCAAACAAAATTGACGTCCTTTTTTTCCCACAAATAGAGATTTCTTTCGGTGATATTTGATCACCTCTGCGGTTTTTATTTTTTGCGCTATAAACAAAAATAGAGCGACAATTTTGCAATATTTTTACTTTTTGCTATAATAAATATCCCCAAAAAATATATAAAAAACTTATTTTTTCCTCAGTTTAGGCCAATACGTATTCTTCTACATATTTTTGGTAAAAAAAAAAAAAAACGCAATCGGGGTTTATTGATTGGTTTGCGCAAAAGTTATAGTGTTTACAAAATAGGGGGTAGTTTTATGGCATTTTTATAAAAAAAATCACTAGTAATTGCGTCGATCAACGATTTTTTTCGTGACTGCAACATTATGGCGGACACATCGGACACTTTTGACACATTTTTGGGACCATTGTCATTTTTACAGCGATCAGTGCAAAAAAAATGCACTGGTTACTGTAAAAATGACACTGGCAGTGAAGGGATTAACCACTAGGGGCGCTGAAGGGGTTAAGTGTGCCTAAGGCGTGATTCTAAAGTAGGGGGGTGTGACTACGAGTGACACATCACCGATCTCCGCTCTGATTACATAGAGTGGAGATCGGTGACAGTGTCAGTAGGCGAGCGGGGAGATGTTTGGTTTACACTAACATCTCCCCGCTCCATCCCTCCGTGAGACGATCGCGGGGATCCCCACGGCGATCAAGTCCGCGGGGCCCGCGGTCCGACTCACGGGGATGACTGCAGGGTCGCGATACAGGTACATGATTATGCCTGTACGAGCCATTCTGCCGACGTATATATGCCGTGAGCGGTCGTTAAGGGGTTAACTTTTCATCATGGTCTTGCTCAGCTTCCTCATCTGTATTACCGCAGCCAACTATGAGAATGTCATCAGCTATTGGCTCAATTCCTTGAAGACTACTAATAGTTCATGCTGCTTTCGCTGGTATACCTCCGGTGCTACAGAAACTCCAAATGGTAGTTTGAGCCATCTCTTTCTGCCCCAAGGAGTCCAGAATGTGGTCATGTAGCTACTCTTTTCATCCAGTTTGCACTGTAAAAAGGCATCTCTAGCATCCACAAGTGTGAAGACACGTGCTTTAGGTAGTTTGTGCAAAATATCATTGAGTGTTGGCATTAAGTAGTGTGACCGTTTCAGGGCCATATTCAGAAACTTGGGATCAATGCATATTCTGATCTTCTCCGGCTTTCTGATAACAACCATGTTACTGATCCAATCTGTAGGCTCTGTTACTGAAGTTAGATGTCCTTCAGCTTCATATTTATCTTGTTGAGCTTTAACCTGTGGCTTAATGGCGATAGGCACATTGTGTGGGGCATATTGTACAGGTTGAATGGTAGGATCAAGTTCAACACGAACCTCTCCTGGAACAGAGACTATCTGGCCCTCAAACACATCACTGTAGGTGTAAAGAATTTGCTGTTTTGTCAGTGGCCTAGTCAGAGATTTTGCAGGCTGATTATGAACATTATGTAGCTCAGCAGGAATGGTGAACAGCATCAGTCCAAGGCGCTCACATGTTGAACCTGATAATAGCGGTTTCTGATCGGCATCAACAATCTCAAGGTTAAAAAAACAACTGTCACTGCCCCTACCTATGACTGGTCTTCACAGCAAGGAGCATTGGAAGGGCAGACTCATGTCAACAAAAACACAGAATAACCAAGCTCAACTTACCAACCAATCAGCAACCAACCAAATTCACCTGTCTAACAGTGTGTTAAAAACAGGGGTTTAGTTGCACGCATTTGCAAATACATGCGTAAGCTGCAGGCCCCGTCAAGGCTCCCTGTGTGCTGCAGTCCTAACTCTAAAATTTAAAGTCTCCTGAGTGGAAGCACATGTATGCTGATGGATAGATGAAGAGCAGATGACTGGAGGGAGCCCAACCCTCCTTAAAGGAGCAGGAGCACACTAAACACACAGCACATGGAAGCAAAGGTGATCGGCATCAACAATCTCAAAGTTCATTTTGTGTATACAATCAAGTGTATACAATCACGTATGCTGCATTCTGTTTGGAATAGCCCCAATGATTCCAGTAGTTCCCCTGAATACAACTTTAGTTTGGTGCTAGTTTGGTGCTACTAGGCAGTTTCATTTTGTCCTTTATACTCATGACATCACACGTTGCACCCGAGTCCAGCTGGCAGGGTTGGATTATATTGTTTAATCTGAGGTTTACAAACCATTTTTTGCCCTTTGTGTTTACAGCACCAATGCATTCTGAGGAGTAAACCATATCAGTGCTAAGCGGGTGTGCATCCTCCAGATCTTACATTTGCTCAATTGTGTGCAGCTTCCTTGCTTCCATTTTACTGGAGAGACACACTCTTGCAAAGTGATTTGGTTTACCACATGTAGTACAGATTTTCCCATATGCAGGACACTTTTCTTTCTCTCGTACATGCACATTGCCGCAAAACTTGCATGATGAAGGCTTCCTCCCAGGTGAGTTGTGTAGGTGACCCTTGTGCTGAAACTTATGCTGGTGGTTTTTGAAGCTTTGCTGTTGTTTAGAGGCTGCATTGATATTGTCAACTGCTCCATAGCTTTCATATGTTTGTCAGTAAGTTTTGCCGTGCGACATATCTCAAATGCTGTTTGTAGATCTAAGTCATGTTTCCTCAATAGGTGGCGGCATGTGCTTTCACGGGTGATACCCAAAACTATTTTATCACAAATAAGTTCATCTCTCAGAGAGCCATACTCACAGCTTGCAGCTTTTGCTCTTAGCCGTGTGACAAACCTGTCTATTGATTCACAATCTTCTTGCTTGTCCTATCTTCTTAAATTCCAAACACACTTAAACAGATTCATATGGAAGGACAAACCCCCTAGGTTGTCGAGGGAGGTGCTATGCCACCCATATAGGTTGGGGGGCCTTGGAGTTCCTCAGATTTGTCTGTATTATCTGGCTAGAAGACTCTCACAACAAGCACAATGGAACATCGGGGACTCCAGGGTCCCCTGAGTCAGATTCAAGCCAGACTCGATAATCCCATTTTACCTGCCTGGTGTAATGTTGTCATTCAAATCCTATGCCTCAGAATTGGGCCCCAGGAACCAGGTGGTTGCGCACGGGCTGAAACTTTGGGACCTTTATAAATCTAAACTAGCCCTGATTTCAGAGATCCCCCGTGTGCCTCATTCCTGGGTGACCCCAGGCTCCCTTCAGCTTTTGAAGACCTGGACTCCTTCGAGTGGTGGACGAGCCAGGGCTTGACATCACTGGAGGACCTCCAGCAGAATGAGAGGTTTGTATCATTCTCTCAACTGCAGGCTCAAAGGGATATCCGAGCTAGAGAATTTTACAGATACTTACAAATCCACCACTTTTTTCAGACACACTATGCAAATACCCCTTCTGATTCCCATACATCATTTGAATCCCTATGCCGAACTGCCCGCAGACAGAAAGGCCTAATTTCTGCTCTGTATAAATCTATAGAATTGGTAAATAGGGATGAGCTTCGGGTTCGAGTCGAAACCATGTTCGGCTCGAACATCGCCTGTTCGGCGAATTTCGAACATTATGGGCCGTTCGCGCCAAATTCGAGTGGCGCGCCACGGCCCATAATTCACTAGGGTATCGCAGTGCATTGCTGGCTGATGATTGGCCAAGCATGCACTATGACCCGCATGCTTGGCCAATCACAGTGCCGTAAGTACAGAGAGCCGTAATTGGCCAAAGCCAGGGTGGTAATTCATGGTTTCATGAATTAAAAAATAACAAAACAATAAAGTTAGCCCAATTTTTTTGTAAAATATGAAAGATAATTTTACGCCGAGTAAATAGATACCTAACATGTCACGCTTTAAGATTGCGCACACTCATGGAATGGCGCCAAACTTCGGTACTTAAAAATCTCCATAGGCAACGCTTTGAAAATTTTTACAGGTTACCAGGTTAGAGTTACAGAGGAGGTCTAGTGCTAGAATTGTTGCATGCGCTCTAACGCACGCGGCGATACCTCACATATGTGGTTTGAACGTCGTTTACATATGTGGGCGGGACTTACGCGTGTGTTCGCTTCTAAACGTGAGCTACCGGGGACAGGTGGGTTTTTTTAAAAAAATTATTATTATTATTTATTTATTTTTACTTATTTTTTTTATTTTTACACTTTTATTAAAAAAATTTTTTGATCACTTTTATTTCTATTACAAGGAATGTAAACATCCCTTGTAATAGGAATGGTGTGTGAAAGGTTCTCTTTATGGAGAGATGCGGGGTCAATAAGACCCCACATCTCTCCTCCAGGCTGGAAAGCATGAGATTGTGAAAAAAAATTCACCGATCTCATGCTTACTAGCCACAATGGCGGCTTTGTTTACTTCTGAGAACCCGGGCGTGACGGGCATGACGTCATCACATCGCGCCCGGGGCCTCCGACGGTCATAGAGATGACTGGTGACCATCTGGATAGAGTCATCTCTATGCTTCACCTCCGGCGCCGGACGATTCATTCTCCGGGCCCCCGATGGCACGGGAGAGCCCGGAGAAGCATCGGATGGCGGCGGGAGGGGGGAATGTCCCCTCCCGCCGCCTATAAGAATGATCAAGCTGTGGAACCGCCGCTATGATCATTCTTATGGTGCGCAGAATCGCTGGCAGAAGAGAAAGATATCTGAATGATGCCTCTAGCTGCAGGCATCATTCAGAAATCCCCCCACAAAGCCCAGGAAGTCATATGACGTCCACCCAGGATGGGAGATCCCATCTGTGGACGTCATTTGACTATGGTTGGGTAGGGAAGTGGTTCAAAATGTACCAGTTCAAAATTTCAAACAAATTCTACGTAACAACAAACCTACAGTCCCTGTCTAGTTTGCATTGCCTGTATACTGCTGTTCAGAGTATATAAGGAGCAGTTTTAAATGACTTTTTTTTCCTTTAGAAATGTCATTTTGTGCAGGGACAGTTCTAAACATGGGAAACATGTGCCACTTCACAGGCATACTATAAACACCCTGAGGTACAATATTTAAAGGAATATTTCACTTTTTTTCACTTTATGCATCATTAAAATCACTGCTCCTGAAAAAACTGTAGTTTTTAAAACTTATTTTTGCATTGATACATGTCCCCTGGGCCCCTGGGTCAGGACCCGGGTCCCCAAACCCTTTTTAGGACAATAACTTGCATATTAGCCTTTAAAATTAGCACTTTTGATTTTGAACGTTTGAGTCCCATAGATTTTAATAGGGTTCTAAAGTTTGCGCGAACCAGGGGGTGTTCGGCTCATCCCTATTGGTAAAAGACTGTCCCAAATTTAAGCATATGACCCACTGGGAAAGCAAATTAAACCTAAAATATGACATTAGGGACTGGGAATTTAATTGGCAGAATTTGCGTAAATGCACCAAATCCCTCACTATCAACAAAACTGCGATAAAAACTTTTCACCCGCTGGTATTACACTACATAGTGTTTGGGAAGGATATATCCGCAATCTTCCTCTTTTTGCTTTTGGGGTTGTGCTGCTCCGGGTTCTTTTCTTCACTTGTTCTGGGAATGTGAGGTGCTACAACCTACTTGGAAGGAGACTCTTGAACTGCTGGATAGGCTAGCGGGGAGGCGCATGGCTCTGACACACACTCACTGTCTACTATGTGAAAGAATCCTGGATACCCCCAAACCCTAATGAAGCTATTTCATACTATCTGTATTGCACTGCATTGGACAATCGCCCTTCACTGGAAGTCTAACACCGTTCCATTTGCCCAAGTTCTCACTAGAGTTGATCAAATAATGCTATCGGAGAAAATATTTCACACGTTGCATGACTCAGTTCCTATCTATGATGCTAAATGGTACCCTTGCCGTATGCTCCGTTTTCAAGAATGACCTGAGGATTTTTTATTTATTTATTTATTTATACTTTTTATTTTATATTTTTCTGTATTTCATGTTTTTGGTTGGTTGATTTTGATTTCCAGTTAAAAGTCAAATTTTTACTAGTCTTATAGTTGAGAACTATATATAACACTATGGTCAATTTGTACTTCTTAGAATGTTAACCTATTCAGAAGAATTTTATTTCATTCTGTAGCTCAACAGTTTGTTCATTTTATGTTTTTGACATACCATGTAATTTTGTACTGCAATTTTTTTTATTTTTGATCTCAAATAAAAAGCTTTAAGTATGAAAAAAGGGTGGCCATATGGTGAGTGAGTATGTGGGAAATGTTTTGTAGTATTCACTAGTCAGCCCCTCGGGTTCTGGGGCTTTTCCTGTTGGAAGAGATTTGATGGCAGATTGTATTTCTGAGGTTGTGAAAGGCTCATTTTAGGATTCTAGCTGTTTGTAATTTAGGGTTGGAAGTTTAGCATTTTTCAGAAAAGGTTGGTGTGTCAAGGAATCTAATTTTATCAACCCTGAAGAAATGGCAGCACTCCAAGATCCATCAAAATTCTTGTTTAATGAACGAACATCCCAAGTGTTACAGACAGTAACATTAAACAAGAATTTTGATCGATCTTGGATTGCTGCCATTTCTTCAGGGTTGATCGTATGCGGAGGCGAGCCGAGGCAGGCACCCGTGATATCATTAGGCTTCCTGTCTCACCTGGAGCAGCGAGTTCTTTTGTTTGGATAATCTAATTTTATGTTGTACAGATCGCTGTAATATGTACTGAAGGCATCAGCAATGTGTTGTGGATTTAGCTATTTTTCTTTGGAGTGCGGGTGAATTAGGTAGGCTATCTTGGCCTTTGCTTGCTATCCCTTTAGGCATCTAGCTAGAGCTTTCCCTGCTTTATTAGAGGTGGAGAAAGCTGCAGCTTTCAATTTACATTGTGTTTTTTCAAAGGAGTTTAAGAGAAGTGTTCTGATCTCTTGCCTTAGGGATAGCTTAGCTAAGTGTATAGCTTGTGGATTGGCCTTATTACGTTTTTCCAGTTCTGTTATGTCAGTCGTAAGGGTTTCTAGATGGGGCATCCTCTCTTTTTTCATAAGAAAATAAATTTGTATTAATAAACCTCTAATAAATGCTTTATGTGCACTCCATACCATGCCGCGGTCGGGTACCGAACCTGCATTGTTAGTGAAGAATTCAGAGAGTAGGGTGGTGATTTCTATGGTGTATGCTGGATGTTGCAGTAAAAAATGATTAGCTCACCAGAGGTTGGTTTTAGATTGTGGTGGGGAGTCTGCTATAGAGATGTCTGACCACAACATGGTATGGATAGTCAAAGAAGTGGCTTTTTGAAGAAGTCATTTATCTGCAAGAAAAAGATCTATTTTAGAATATGTTTTGTGAAGTGGAGAAAAGTATGTGTAGTCTTTTTCGGACCCATGGTGACAGTGCTAAATGTCAAACATATCATGGTCGAGCAGAAGCTTTTTCAGAGGGGATTCACGTCTCTTGGATGCAGTGGAGGAGTCCAGATGTACATCTGGTACCAAGCTGAAGTCACCACACATTATCACATGGCCTCTTTGGATGGGTTTGATGGATTGCATGAGGTGTTTGAGGAAGTACATTTGGCGGACATTAGGTGCATGTATGTTTATCAAGGTATAGGAGACATTGTTGATAGTGCACATCAGTACAATGTTTGGGTTCAGGTCGAGTTTCACTTGCTGAGATTGGAAAGTCACTGTGTCTTTGACTGCAATTAGGACTCCTCTGTTGTTGTTCTGTTGCGTCCTGCTGTGTTTAGGTGAATCAGGACAAGAAGAAACTGTGGAGCTTCATGGTGTTGCTTGAAAGGTAAACTGTATACAAAGTTAACAGAAAGAGAAAAAATAAAAAATAGCGATCAAATAAGCTTGAATTCAGCACATCCACAGTGTGGGAAAAACAGTCAGGTGTAACAGTTGTCTAACAGAGCAATAAGAGAGCTATAAGCCATGAAACAAGGGAGAGGATGATTTAGATATGGGAGGCCCATTCGGGATTTGCGATTAGCAAAGTTACTGGGAATCACCATTTGTATTGAATTTTATGATTATGCAGTGCTTTAGTGACAGGACTTAGCTGTCTGCGTAGTTGTAGAGTGTATTAAGAGAGATCTGGATATAGATATATTTCTGCAAATAGTGAGGGAAGGGTTATTGCTGCTCTGGTGGCCGCAAGAAGCATTTCTTTTGCGCAGAAAAATTTATATTGTTACGGCGAGACCTATCTTCCAGGTCTCCCTATTTAGCTTTAATCCAGGACTGTTTATCTTTTACTTCATCATAGGTGTCCACAAGATCGTTTACAGTTGTGGTACATTCCTCCATTTTATCTTCAATGTATGAGACCCTATTCCCCAAACTGTGGATGTCAGAGGAGAATTTGGTTATGATGGAGGACAAATCTGACATTAAAAATGTCTGCAGTGAGAGGAGCATGTCCTTTAATGTTGTGTCCATTACAAGCTGGCCTGTGATCTTTGTGTTAGTAATGGAACCACACACCCAAGCTATTCAAATGCACCCGAATATATCAGGCTTTAAATTAAGGGATGGGAAGTACAAAATCGGATTATATGCAGACGATGTTTTTCTCTCCATAACTTACCCACTGACCTCCTTGCAGTCCCTTTCTACAGTCTTACCAAATTTAGCCAGATCTCTCTCTACAAAGTGAGTATCGCTAAGTCCCATATGTTGCCCATCACACTCTCCAAGAGCCTTAAAAAATATATTTCTGTGTCTTCTGGTTTCTCCTGGGCCCCTCACCTAATTATTAACTTCTTGGGCATTAAGCTCTCTTCACCATGTGCATCCATACAATCATTTTCAAGCCTAAACTAGCTGCAGGGATGGGAGTCCCAAAGCTCCAGGCATATCACCAAGTGGCAATTCTGGACCAATTCAAATTCTGGTGGTATCCAGCCTCAGACCATGCTTGGACTACCATTGAACACTCACTATTGGTATTATCTTTGCAAGGCACATTAGGTGCTATCTTACTGGGATCATGACCACCTGTGTCTCCTTACTTAACTACAAGGGCAGCTCTTTTCCCCTGGCATAATTTACAGTATATATCTTTGAATCTCACCACAAGAGCTTCAGATCCCTTCAGATACATTATCCTATTTTAATACTGCTACTCACCTCAGGCATTTCATTCATCTATCATCTTAACCACAGTCTTTTCTCCAGTAAAACTTCTATGGAAATCTGGGAATCTGACCTCTCACAAAACTGTATGATGTCCCAATGGCACAGAGCTTTAAAATTACTTCTAAATTACTCAAACTGAATCACCCACTGGGAAACCTCCTCAAAACAGATGGACAAAGATCAATATATATATTTTTTTTAAACATTTTTTTAAACATTTTTTCAGGAGCAGTGATTTCAATGATGCTTAAAGTGAAACAATAAAATTGAAAAATTCCTTTCAATATAGTGCCTTAGGGGTCCTCTTAATGTGCCTGTAAAGTGGCACATATGTAGCATGCATAAAACATGCTACAGCAAAAATGACATTTATAAAGAAAAAATTGCGGTATCTGGCTATTGTGAGGGGGTTAGCTCGGCAGCGGGTGTGTGTGACCCCCGGGATGGGCTCCCCACACAAAACAGGCCCAGCAAACGGAGGTTGTGGTTTTCAAAATCAAAAAGGTGCGGTTTATTTTCTATTTACAGTGACAAAACACAGCAAAGCAAAAGAAACATAACCAAAATAAATCCTGGTCAAGTTGACCTCTGACTAAACATACAGGTTTCCTAACTAACAACTGGGATCGGCCTAGTGCTGTCCTAGTCCCTAAGTCCCTGGTTTTAAATGTCCAAGCAAATAGCCACACAGGCTTTGTCTCACCGCACAGGGGTTCACTCTCCCTAGACAGTCCACACAGGTCTGGTTCCAGGCATGAGCTAACATCTAATGAAGCTGGGAGTTCTTATAGAGGCCTAAATGAGCTGACAAGCTTCAGCTGGTCTCATCAACTCCCTGTCTGCACGACGCCCAGCCCTCTCCCTAGAGGTATGAGTCATCCATGAGCCCACTAGCCTTATACAACTCTCCACCTAGTTGTATAAGTCGGCGTAAAGCCTGAATCTGGGCGAAATATATCTACCCCCCTGGATGCAACCAGGTGACTTTACCTTCCTGCTGTCACATACCCCCCCCCTCTTGTTTTAACCTCGGGGTTGGAACACCAGCAATCAGGCATTCATGTACTCGAGACAAAGCATCCACATTCCCCATTTGAACGCCAGGGCGATGCTTTACTGTGAAGTTGAATTCCTGGAGGGCCAGGAACCACCTATTCACTCTTCTATTTGTTTCCTTGTTTTGAGCCATCCACTTTAACGGAGCGTGATCCGTAACCATGTCAAAGTGCCTACCTAGCAGGTAGTACCGAAGGGAATCTAGAGCCCACTTCACCGCTAAACACTCCTTTTCAACGGTGGCGTAATTTACCTCATGGGACTTCAACTTCCTGCTGAGGTAAATGACTGGGTGCTCTTCCCCGTTCCAGACCTGGGACAATACTGCTCCTAACCCCACATCTGACGCATCACTTTGTACGACAAAGTCTTTAGAGAAGTCGGGTGAGTACAACACTGGCTGGCTACATAAGGCTTGTTTCAAGAATTGGAATGCTGCCTCAGCCTCGGAGGTCCATTTAATCATGACCGACCCTTTCCCCTTCGTCAGGTTGGTTAGGGGCACAGCCTTAGAAGCAAAGTGGGGAATGAATCGCCGATAATACCCAGCGATTCCCAGAAAGGCTCGTACCTGCTTCTTGCTGTTGGGACGTGGCCAACTCTGGATGGCCTCGACTTTGTTGAGTTGGGGTTTTATTACTCCCCTCCCAATGGTGTACCCAAGATATTTGGCCTCCTCCTGCCCAATGGTACACTTCTTGGGGTTAGCCGTAAACCCCGCTTCCCGAACAGAGTCCAGGACTGCTTGCACTTTTGGCAGATGTGAGGCCCAATCTGTGCTATGGACAATTACGTCATCCAGGTAAGCCGCAGCATACTTCCGATGGGGCCTCAGCATCTGGTCCATTTTCCGCTGGAATGTGGCCGGCGCATTCTGTAACCCGAACGGCATTCTTTTATATTGGAACGCCCCGTCTGGGGTTACAAATGCGGTTTTCTCTTTGGCCGACTTGGCCAGGGGGATTTGCCAATACCCTTTTGTGAGGTCAAGAGTCGTCATGTATCGGGCTGTTCCCAGCCGGTCGATCAACTCATCTATACGTGGCATGGGGTAGGTGTCAAATTTTGTAACTTTGTTCAACTGACGAAAATCGTTACAAAATCGCCAGCTCCCATCCGGTTTAGGCACCAACACGATGGGACTAGACCAATCACTTTGGGACTCCTCTATCACCCCTAAGTTCAGCATTTTCTGTACTTCCTCCCGTATTGCCTCCCGTCGAGCCTCTGGGATCCGATAGGGTTTTAACTTCACCCTTTCACCGGGCGGGGTAATGATGTCATGCTCTACCCCAGATGTTTGTCCCGGCAGCTCAGAGAATACCTCCTTGTTGCGAAGCACAAACTCCTTAACCTCCTGTTGTTGGGGTTGTGACAAGGTGGCTGCTATTCCAACCTCAGGAATCACGCAACCAGTTTGAGCTGGTGACCAAGTGTCTGCGACTAGGGACTCTCTATCCCTCCAGGCTTTCAACAGATTAACGTGATAGATCTGTTCGGGCTTTCGCCTTCCTGGTTGTCTGACCTTGTAATTCACTTCGCTCACTTTTTCCATTATCTCGTAGGGGCCTTGCCATTTGGCAAGGAATTTACTTTCAACCGTAGGGACAAGTACCAATATCCTATCCCCCGGGGAAAAGGTACGGGTCTTAGCTCCACGGTTGTACACTCTCTGCTGTGCCAACTGCGCTTGGGCCAAATGTTCCTTCACGATGGGCATTACCTGTGCAATTCGATTTTGCATCAGGGCGACATGCTCAATCACACTCCTGTGGGGAGAACTCTCACTTTCCCAAGTTTCCTTGGCAATATCCAACAGCCCTCTTGGGTGTCTCCCATACAGTAACTCAAAGGGGGAGAATCCCGTAGAGGATTGGGGCACCTCCCTAATAGCAAACATCAAATAAGGAAGTAAACAGTCCCAATCCTTTCCATCTCTATCCACCACTTTCTTCAACATTTGTTTTAGGGTTTTGTTGAATCTTTCAACCAGCCCATCGGTTTGGGGGTGATACACAGACGTACGCAATTGCGTCACTTTGAACAATTTACACAGCTCTTTCATAACCCGGGACATAAAGGGTGTACCTTGGTCCGTAAGCAGTTCTTTACAAATACCCACCCGGCTAAAAACAAGAGATAGCTCTTTGGCTATGGTTTTGGCCGAGGTATTTCGGAGAGGGATCGCTTCTGGATAACGGGTGGCATAGTCCATTATAACTAATATGTACTGGTGCCCCCTAGCGGACTTGATTATAGGACCTACCAAATCCATGGCGATCCTCTCAAACGGGACCTCAATGATGGGTAGAGGGACCAGCGGGCTACGGAAATGTGGCATCGGGGCCAACCTCTGACACACAGGGCAGGAGGAACAATAATTTTCTACGTCCTTCATCACCCCCGGCCAATAGAATCTCTGTAATACCCTCTCTCGGGTTTTCTCTGTCCCCAGATGACCTCCAAGAATGTGCCCATGGGCCAACTCCAACACCAACTTCCTGTAAGGTTTGGGCACCACAAGCTGCTCAACGGTTTCTTCTGCCCTTTTTGCCACCCGATACAGTAGGTCCTTCTCTACGCTGAAGTATGGGTAAGTGCAGGTATTATCTGGGTTCACTAACTCGCCATCTATTTTCACTACGTTTTCCCGTGCCTTTATTAGGGCGGGGTCTTTCAACTGTTCTGTGGCAAAGTTTTCCCTGTGAACCTCAAGATCAGAAAACTCCACAGACGGTAGGTTTTCGTCTGAGGAGGTGGGCTCCTCTCCAGTTTCTTGAGTCTCCCCTGCCAATACTGATAAGGGAAATTCCGGAGAGTCCTCACCACTCTCAGGGGAGTTCTGGCTATCACATTCCTGGTACATAGGGGCACCAGTGAGGGGCTCAGGATCATCCCACAGTTCCCAGAACTTCGGAAAATCCCTTCCCACAATGGCGTCATGCGGTAACTGAGATACTAAGCCCACTGGATGAGAGAGGGTACCTTTGGGGGTCTCGAAACACACTGTAGTCACTGGATACTCTCGGGTGTCCCCATGCACACAAATAACAGCTACCTTGCTATTCCCAGAGACCTCTGTTTTAACTAACTCAGCCTTTATCAGGGTCACAAGGCTACCTGAATCCAGCAATACCACAACATTTCTACCATTAACACACATTTTGCATAAATGTTTCTCAGTTCCTCGAATGGCAGTGCATGCGACTGTCGCACACAGCGACTGACGTCTGCCCGTCAGAAAGTCACACTGCATGGGTTCCTCCACAACCGGGCAATTGGCTGCAATATGTCCCGCTTGCCGGCAGCGGTAGCAAACGATCCTTCTTGCCGCCTCTTGAGCCGCTGATTTCCCAGGCTGTTCTCGCCAAACTTGGGGTAGAGCTCCCACCCTCTCACTCTCTCCACCCTTACCCCTTGGAATCCTCTTATCCGCCCCTGGGGATGGTCTGGTCTTAGGGTGGAAAGTCCGAGTGTCTCTGGAAGAGGCCGTCAGGTTCTCTGTAGCCAAGTATTTCTCCACACGATCCACAAGACCATCGGCCGTCTCTGGGTCTCCATGGCTTACCCACTTTTGGATGGCAGTAGGAAGGGCTCTCAAAAACCGATCCATTACAACACGTTCCACAATCTTTGGTGCGGACAAAGTCTCTGGCTGTAGCCACTTTCTGCTCAGGTGAATGAGATCATACATTTGAGACCTGGGGGGTTTTCCAAGCTGGAAAGTCCAGTTATGCACACGCTGAGCCCGGACAGCCTGGGTGACACCCAGCCTTGCCAAAATTTCAGCTTTTAGCATCACATAGTCTTTTGCTTGGTTAGGCTCTAGGTCATAGTAAGCTTTCTGCGATTCACCAGTTAACAGAGGAGCCACCAGTCCAGCCCACTGCTCCTCAGGCCACTTTTCTCTTTCAGCGGTCCTTTCAAATGTGGTCAAAAATACCTCTGGATCATCCTCTCCAGTCATTTTTGTCAATAAACGACTCACCCCAAAGGACGCGGTATTAGTGGGACGGCTTTCCTCACTGGTCTGCGGACGTTGCTGCATTACTGCTTCCATTTGTTGTAGTCTCTGCTCTTGCTTCTGTAACAGGTCTATGAAGCGGGCCTCAGATTGCTGCTGGGCTTGTTGCTGAGCTTCCAGACTCTGTTGGTGAGCTTGCTGCTGGGCTGCAAGGCTCTGTTGATGAGCTTGCTGCTGGGCTGCAAGGCTCCTTTGCAAACCTGCATTTGTCTGCTGTTGATTGGCATTTGCTAGAGCCAGCTGTTTCAGTATCTCCTCCATGCTGGCTTAAAAAAAAACTGCCCGCATTCTCCACCAACTGTGAGGGGGTTAGCTCGGCAGCGGGTGTGTGTGACCCCCGGGATGGGCTCCCCACACAAAACAGGCCCAGCAAACGGAGGTTGTGGTTTTCAAAATCAAAAAGGTGCGGTTTATTTTCTATTTACAGTGACAAAACACAGCAAAGCAAAAGAAACATAACCAAAATAAATCCTGGTCAAGTTGACCTCTGACTAAACATACAGGTTTCCTAACTAACAACTGGGATCAGCCTAGTGCTGTCCTAGTCCCTAAGTCCCTGGTTTTAAATGTCCAAGCAAATAGCCACACAGGCTTTGTCTCACCGCACAGGGGTTCACTCTCCCTAGACAGTCCACACAGGTCTGGTTCCAGGCATGAGCTAACATCTAATGAAGCTGGGAGTTCTTATAGAGGCCTAAATGAGCTGACAAGCTTCAGCTGGTCTCATCAACTCCCTGTCTGCACGACGCCCAGCCCTCTCCCTAGAGACCATGAGCCCACTAGCCTTATACAACTCTCCACCTAGTTGTATAAGTTGGCGTAAAGCCTGAATCTGGGCGAAATATATCTACCTCCCTGGATGCAACCAGGTGACTTTACCTTCCTGCTGTCACACTATTGAAAAAATAAAGAAAAAAACTTTGAGTCTGGTATGGATTTTAAGGGGAACCCCACCCAATTTTTTTTTTAAAAATGGAGCGTGTTCCCCCCCAAAATCCATATCAGACCCTTATCCAGACATGCAGCCTGATAAGTCAGGAAAGGGGGGGCAAGCAATCACCCCACTTCTGAATCATACCAGGCCACATGCCTTCAACATGGGTGAGTGGGTGCTTTGGGACGGGGGGCTCTGCCTAATCAAAATCTGTACTGTCTATGCACTTGGAGTGCAGTCAAAAAAGCATCTCACTGCATCTGGTGTGAATGAGCCGCTTAGGCCGCAATCACACTGCCACACTGCAGTTTGTCCAGTGTGGGTACTGTGTATCCACAGTTTCTCATAAATGTTCCAATATGTCCCATGTTTATTGGTGTATTTTCTGAAGGTGCACCAAAGATGCAGCAATGCAGGACTTATGATACACTTCCAAATATGCGGAACATAGAAAGTCTATGGGAAATGCAAGTTGCAGAGTGCACTGCAGAGTGGCCGGTCTCGGAGGAACCTGCATTGTGTGCAGCAGGTCAGTGACCTTGATCGCCAGCCCAGCAGCTGTGTGTCATTCTGCTTTAATGTATACCAGCCAGGCTGAGTGTTCCTGCCCAGTGACCATACACCAGGTGCTATTCCCTATCTAACAACACTGATCTCTACACACTGAGTGCACACTGATATCTGTACACTGAATGGCACTCATTGTACAGATATTAGTGTCAAATATAGGGAATAGCACTATGTGTACAGATACCAATTTCATTTGTAACACTGGCATCTGTACACTGATTGACATCTACACTGAGTGCACACTGAGATCTGTACACTGAGTGCCACTCAGTGAACACATATCAGTGTTACATATAGGGCATAGCACTCAGGGTACAGATATCAGTGTTATAAAGTATATAGCACTTAATGAGAGATATTGGGGGTTTAATAGTACCTGTCACCTGCCCATTCTATCACATATGGATAATTTGATTAAGTCTAACTGTTCGAATTGTTTGATGAAAACCAGGGGCAGTAATCGTGATGCACCATGATGCATCACGGAATCGAATCGTTGACAGGATATTCACAATCAAATCGAATTGTGAGACCAGTGAAGATGCGCATCTTTGGTGGTCAGTGTGGTCTGTGTTGGCCTGTGAAGTAGTTTTGGGCTGAGGAGTTAGGCCTTTGGACAGCTGTAATGTACAACATGTAGTGGGCCCTCTAGCAGAATATTAAGTGCTATTATTTGCTAGTGGCCTGCTTACAAGCGTAGATCCATAGAATAAATTAAGTCAAATCAGGGCGATCCTTACATTGAGGGTCCTAAGATATCAGTGTTATAAAGTATATAGCACTTAATGAGAGATATTGGGGGTTTAATAGTACCTGTCAAATGCCCATTCTATCACATATGGATAATTTGATTAAGTCTACCTGTTTGAATTTTTGTTGAAAACCATGGGCAGTAATCGAGATGCATCATGATGCATCACAGAATCAAATTGTTAATAGGATATTCGCAATCAAATCAAATCATGAGATCAGTGAAGATGCGCATCTCTGGTGGTCAGTGTGGTCTGTGTTGGCCTGTGAAGTCGCTTTTGGCTGAGGAGTTAGGCCTTCGGGCAGCTGTAATGTACAACATGTAGTGGGCCCTCTAGCAGAATATTGAGTGCTATTATTTGCTAATGGCCTGCTTACAAGCATAGATCCATAGAAAAAATGAAGTAAAATCAGGGAGATCCTTACATTGCAGGTCCTAAGTGTGAGCTTCCTCTCTAAAACAGTGAGCAGCACAGTAATAACATAACCAAATTTAGGAGGCGCATGCGCGGCAGCTCCTGACATGGACGCTTAGTCAGGGAGCTCCGTCCCACTCCAGACGTTTGAGGCTACGATTGCCGACAACACCCCCGCTCTCAGCCTGGATCGGCTACCCACAGGCAACGGACACCCGGCGGTTCCCCCTGATGTATTCGGGGACTGTAAGGAGAAGCCTGAATCCCGCTTTTGAAGTAGATCACTGGCGGGAGGGAAGTCCCAAGATGGCGGCCGCTCCACCACACACAGCTCCGGACCACATTTCCTATGCTCAAGCCGTGACTCCTTCTCCCTCACAACTGCTGCGTTCATCTGTGAGTACACCCGCCCTGGGCCCTGTATCCCCTGCTTCCACAGAATCCCTAATTGAACAGACTCTGGAAGAGCTGGGTCTCTCCCCCATGGAAGCCGGCCCTCCCCAGCCACAACAGTCACTACAGCCTGGGGATTCGGGCCTAGTTCTCCCAGTATCCATGGCAGACATGTTCACTAAATTCTCTGAGATCCTGGACAGGGGACTGCACAATATTGCCAACAGGATCACAAATGATATTAAAGCAGACCTCCACACAATAGGATCCCGAATTGAGATTATTGAATCCAATCTGGACGTTACCATTGCCAGAAAAAACCAAAACACCAACTGCATCCAGACCCTCCAAGACCAACTTGAGACAGCCAACGCTAAAATTGATGACCTTGAGAACAGGAACAGGCGCTATAATTTCAGGGTTAGAGGCCTCCCAGAATCTTATAAAGATCCACACTTTCATTAAGGACCTGATTCCTGATATCCCTCCACACAGATTGGAGCTAGACCAGGCTCATAGAGTTCTGAGGCCTCAGAGAACTGACGGACTCCCGAGGGACATAGTGGTGAAACCACATTTCTATTCCGTCAAAGAAGAGGTGATGCGCAAATCTCGAGCAACATCCAAGATCTTGTTCCAGGGTCAAGAGCTCCAAATTTTTGCCGACCTTTCTCCTTCCACCATCCAAAAGAGGAGAACCCTCAAACCACTGCTCAACGTTTTAATAGAAAAAGAAATCAAATACTGGTGGCTATTTCCCTTCTCAAGCTCATCTTCAAGGGCAAGCCCTATACTTTTGCCTCCCTGCAGGAGGGAGAAAAACTTCTACTGACTATAGGCCTCATCAGGCATGACCCGAATCTTCAACCCACTGGCCACATTTCCAACTCTTCAAAAAGGCAGCTTCCTACTAGCCCTCTACAACCAGTTTGGGAAAGCACCAGATCCAAGAAGTCCAAAGAAACCCCTCCGCCCTGAGATATTTGGAACTCTTGGTCCTTACTCTTTTTTCCTGCCTGCAGGGACGGCTCAGACTCCCATTAGGAACTCTCAGAGCTAACTCACCCCGTGTACTATTTCTTGCCTCGGCTGAGGCAGACCCAAGACACTTTTGCCCCTAGGAACTTGACGTTTTTTTGTTTTGTTTTGTTTCCTTGCTCGCTTGGACTGCCAGGTCCCACTGAATGTCGGGGGGAGGGGGTTTACCTCCTCTACAGCCACTTTTTTTTCTCTCTCTCTCTCCTGACCACAGTCCGGAGTTGGCTGGCCTCGCCCTCTTCCCCGGCCTCCACCCCTATCCCATCCCGGCTTTCCCGCTCTCTCCCAACCCTCTCCACTTTTTGTTTACAGGACCTAGAAAATTGTGATGACCTAGGAAGCTATTCAAATTATTGGTTATAATGTTATGTTTACTGGGGGTGCTCAATCTGTCTGGGGGCACTTGGCCCTCTTTCATTGTCTTTTTCTATTTATCAAGTTGGCCTCGCGGCTGGAGTGGTGCTCATGCACCCCATCCTGTCTAGTAGAACAGGTGTTCCACCTTTCTCTTGACGGGATTGTTCCCTTCTTCACGGAGGGGATCCTTAATTTGGTTTACCTTGAGGATGGAGGGATCTCTTTCCTCCACTCCCCGGGAAACTACCCTGTTTCTCGGCTCTCTCTTTTCTCTCTGTTCTTCTTTCCACCTGCATCTTTCTAACATTTGTTCTTTTACAGTGACCGACTCGGGAAGGGCTCCTCGGTTCGTGCCAGCGGATTTGGATTTTTTATTTCTTTTACAGACTGAGTGCTTTGGAGATTGTGGAGAAACAACGGTAAGTGCTCTTGATTTCCTAGCATGGTCCACCCTTCTGCTCTATGGCTGACAACTCCCCAGTATCGCACCCTCTAAAGGTTGTGTCTCACAATGTCCAGGGTTTAAACTCCCCATCCAAGAGGCGAAAAGTGCTACAACACCTCCACTCTCAAAAAGTAGGCATAGCCCTTCTACAGGAAACTCACTTTCCTAAAAGTTACCGCCCAACATTTCTCCATTCTAAATACCCTACCTTTTACTTGTCCAATGCAGGCGATAAAACAAAGGGGGTGGGCATTGTCTTCTCTCACAAGTGTAAATTCACCCTAAAATTGGAACATAAAGACCCAGAAGGTAGATATATTTTGGTAATTGGGGAACTGGATGACCAAACCTACTCTTTCCTATCTTATTATACCCCTAACAAGGGTCAACTTGTACAGTAATTCTTGGAGGAGACTCCAACATAGCCTTTGACCAGGGCCTAGACAAATCCCGTCCACCGGGCAACCGACTCATTAGACCTACAAAACAAAGTCTATGTATTGCTACACTCATCTTCCAACACGGTTTTGTAGACATCTGGAGGGAAATCAACCCGACAATGCGAGATTTCACCCATTACTCTAACCCTCACAATTCCTTTGCTCGAAATGATCACATTTTTATTCCCACCGCTGCAGTACCCCTGGTCTCTAAGTCATACATTAGAGACTTCGTCTGGTCGGACCACTCTATGGTCTTTCTGATTATTCAGCGTCCTTCGGGCCGCCGTTCACACGGCCGCTGGAGACTTTTTTTTTTTTTTAACAAATTTTTATTGGAGTAATAAAAGACACTTGTACAGGTGAAAAGATAAGTACAATGGTACAAAAGTTCAAAAAAAAAACGAAAAAAAAAAAACTAGTAAGTAGAAAAGGGGGGGGGGAGGGGGAGGGAGCTCCATAGACTATAGCGTGCTGTTCAGTCCAAAACATGTATGGTCCCGAGAAGAAACAGCCCCGGAGGGCCCTCCGGTATGTAAAGACTGAGCAAAGTCAGCAAGAATTACAGCCCCTTAGGGATAGGTTCAACGTATGAGAAGGAAAGTAGGTCCAGAGCCGCTTGATCAGCTGTCGAGAGGGTTGTGGTGATGAAGGATTCCCATCTGTGGTAGAAGTGGGCTCTAGATCTGGGTTCTTTGAAGTCCGTAAGAAGTCTTTCTTCATAAAAGAGGTGGAGGCAGTCCTTTTCGAGTTGGGTGAGAGAAGGGCCTTGGGGAGAGATCCAGTGCCTGAGAATGAGTCTCCCGGCAACAAGCAAACATAGCAGGATCCAGTCTTTAGAGGAGGGGCATTTGGTAGTCCCGGAAGGGTTCGAGGCAGCCGGAGACATAGACCAGGGCAGCAACAGAGGGTCCCAATATCCAAATATGAGAAGCAAAGGGTCTTTGGGGATTTTCAACAAAGTGGTTTTGAATATATAAGAAAGGACTTGATCCCAGAATGAGGAGATGAAGGAGCAGGACCAGAAGCGGTGGGAGAGAGAGGGTCTGGGTACCTTGCATAAAGGACAGGAGGCGCCATCTTTATTGGAGTTGGGAGAGAGAAATGGGATGTAAGCCCGGTGTGCTATCTTGAGTTGAGTTTCTCTCCAGATTTCGTTGGGTGTCAGTTGAAGGGTCTTTCGCAAACCAGATAGGATTTTTTCGGTTATGTCTGGATCTGGGAAATCCCTAGCCCAGTTAGCCATAGAGGAGGTGGATAAGGACGGGGAAGATTCTTGCAGGAGAGGTTTGTAGATGTCCGAGATTTTATAACGTCCACTGTGTAGTAGTCGTTCAGCAAAACTGTTTTCGAATCTCCGGAGAGTGTCTTTACAAGTGTTAGATAGGAAGCTAATACATTGGTTGTAATGAAATACGTGAGATGGGGGGAGAGAAAATGCCAAGGATATTGAGGAGAAGGGAAGTGGTTTTCCAGTGGTGCCATCGCACAATGAGGAGAAGTTTGACAGACCTTGATTCCGCCAGACCGAAAAGGCTTTATAATGGAGACCAGGGATGAAATTAGGATTGCCTTGGATTGGCAGATGTGGAGAGATAAAGGGAGATAGCTTGAGTGTTTTTCTGATTTCTCTCCATGCTATAGCTGTATCCCTGAGCAGGAGATTGCGTTGAAAAGAGGGGGGAACCGTTTTCCATCTGCAGTGTAGAAGGGCCACCAGAGAGTGCGGGTGGGCCATTTCGGATTCCAAGACGTAATTAGAGTATTGGGATGATTGAGCTATCCAATCTAAGCTAGTCCTGAACAGACATGCTAAATTATACAATCTAATATGAGGTAGACCGATGCCCCCGTCACTCCTAGGAAGGCGTCGTTTTTTAGAGGCTATCCGAGGTCTTTTGCCATGCCAGATGAACTGTGAAATTTTGGTGTTAAGGAGTTTGATATCTTTATGCTTCAAAAGTAGAGGAATGGTTTGCAAAGGTTAGAGCAGTCTGGCAAAGCTAACCATTTTGACAAGGTGACACCTCCCTAGGAGCGAGAGGGGAAGATCCATCCAGTTTGACAGTTCTTGATAGAGTTTTGAAAAGAGGGGAGGATAATTGAGATGATAGATGGAGGAGGGTAATTTCCCAATCTGTATACCTAGATAGGTGATGTGTGAAGGTGCAACCTTAAACAGAGAGTGTTGCGTCCAAGGGCGTGTGGAGTGTGTCCCGATGGGGAGAATTTCGCTCTTGGAATAATTTATCCGGAGGCCGGAGCACCGTCGAAATTCATCGAAGGTGGTTTTAATGGTTAAAATGTCGTCACTGGGGTTACCCGTGAATATGAGGATGTCGTCAGCGAAAAGTGAAGTGCGAAGTTCCGTTTTGCCTATTTTGATGCCTCGTAAAGGGGCTATCTCGGAAAGGTATCTAGATAAAGGTTCTAAGGCTAAATTGAACAGGAGGGGGGAGAGAGGGCAACCCTGTCTGGTCCCTTTATGGAGGCGGAAATCCTCTGAGAGGATTCCGGCGGCAACAAGTCTAGCGTAGGGCGCTGTATACATGGCATTGATAAGGTGGCAGAAGGGGCCTGAGAATCCTATTTTAGATAAAGTAAGGGAAAGCCAGTCGAAACTTACATTGTCAAAGGCTTTTTCAGCATCTAACGTTACGATGGCATAATCTCCCTTTGGGTCTTGTTTGGCTCGTTCAAGGGCCAAGAGAACCTTTCGAAGGTTCAGGGTGGCTGTCCGCCCTTTCACGAATCCTGACTGGGCCGGGTGAATGAGGTCCGGGAGGGTGACCGCTAGTCTGGAAGCCACAATCTTTGAGAGAATTTTGACATCCAGGTTGAGTAATGAAATAGGCCTATATGAGCCCGGTTCCAGAGGATCCTTGCCCTTTTTTGAAAGAAGTTTAATGATGGCCTGGTTGCCTGTCGGTAGATAGGGACCGCCCTCCCAGATGTTGGAATAGACCGAGTGGAGCATGGGTGCCGTGACATTTTGGAGGGTCTTGTAAAATTCACTTGTAAATCCGTCTGGGCCGGGGGCTTTAGAGGGGCGGAGAGCATGTATAGTGCCTTCTATTTCAGCGAGGGAGATAGGGGCATTCAGGGATTCTAGATGGGCACTGGATATACTTGGTAGATTCATTTTTTCAAGAAAGGCTTGGGCTATTTTATGTTCAATGGGATCGGGTGCATAAAGGGCTGTGTAATATTCGAGCATGGTTTTATTTATATGAGGTGGCGTAGAATGTGTAGTTCCCGTGCGGTCCCGCAGTGAGGTGATGTGCGTCGGGCGATAGGCGCCCTTGCAGAGTCTGGATAGCAGTTTGCCTGCTTTATTCCCATATTTATGAAGGGAGGCATCCAGATGAGATTTTTTTGTAAGTTCCAGGGTGTCCGCCCAGGTGTCGAAAGCATTTTTAGCCGCAGACCACTCCGCCTTGTTAGCCGGAAAAGTCGAGGTGGCCAGAATGCGTTGTGCGAGGTGGAGTCTGTCGCTGGCCAATTTGAATTTCGAAAGCGCGTTTCTTTTAAAGGAAGAGGCATATGAGATGATCCGACCCCTCATGTAAGCTTTTCCAGCATCCCAGAGAAGGTTCGGGTCCCCTGCATGTGGGGCATTCGCGGAGAAGAACTCCGCCCAAGCTCTTTCCATGTATGCGCGAAAATCAGCATTATTGTGGAGGAAGGATGGGAAGTGCCAGATATTAGGGTGGGGGGGAAGATCTAGTTTGTCTAGGGTAAGGAGTATTGGGGCATGGTCCGAAATGGCTATGTCTCCGATCTCTGCGTCTGAGACAAGGGGAATGATATTATCGGTCCCAAAAAAATAGTCGATCCTGGTAAGGATCCCGTGAGGATTGGAGTAGAAGGTGAATTCTCTATCCACCGGGTGTGTTAAGCGCCAGATGTCTGTGAGATGGAGGGAGTCCATGGTTGAGGCAAATAGGGTGGGAGTTGGTGTAGCAGGTGCTGGAGTGGATCGTTTTGGGGAGGACCTATCTTCTGGGGGATGCATGAGATCATTAAAATCTCCCCCAACTAGATGAGGTAAGTGTGAAGTGTTGAGGAGCCAAGTGGAGAGCTGAGAGTAAAATGACTTTGTGGGACTATTGGGGGCGTATACATTGGAAATTACTAGTTCTTTCGTGCCAATTTTAACCCTGGAGGAGATGAAGCGTCCCTGGTCGTCTGTGTGTGTGGATAGAATAGTGTAGGGGAGGTTTTTGTTGAAAAGAAGGAGGACACCGGCCTTCCGTCCAACCGATTCCGACCCCAAGACCGCTCCAACCCAAAGTCTCTGCATACGACTGAAGTCAGATGCCGAAAGATGGGATTCCTGAATTAGTGCTATGTCTGCTTTTAGCCTTTTGAGATGGCGAAGGATCTTAATTCGCTTGTTAGGAGAACGGAGACCCCTCACATTCCAAGAGATTACCTTAAGATAGTGCGGATGATAGGGTGTAAAAGTGGCGATTTAGTAGCTAAAGGATTATAGGCTGGGATCAAGAGGTATAGTTTATGCACATTAGTGATGTGAGCGTTCGTGTAAGGAGCCCTCGGGTAAGGAATGTATGTCGGAGTGTGAAGTGAGGAGAGGAGTGGTGAGGGGGGGTAAAAGATAAGGAAACAGGATATAACAAAACAACAAGTTAAAGTAAACATTTTAAAGAACTTCGCTTTTTTCCGCATGAGTTCGCTGCGCATGGTGGCTCACCAAACATGACCCTTCATGAAAAAGGAATGTCAGTTATGCTGCCTAAGCGCCCCAGGGACCTCGAGAAAGTGCGAGGGACCCCCGGATTGTAGTCATGGCTGGGAGCCTGAAAAGCCACACAGCGGAGTCAAGTGGGGGGAATTTCAATGCAAATGACCGTATGTAAAGTGCGACCTGTACGTATGCGCGCACGCATTACCATCCTGGTGGGGGGGAACAAGAGGGAAAAAAAAAAAGAAAAAAAGGAGAATGGTTTCAGGCGTATCATACGGAATAATGTAATAAGTAAATAAAATAGACTGGAGCGACACACATATTCAAAGCCTTTGTGTGGAAGATCATACGACCTGTGATGGCGAGTAAGGAAGTCCATGGCGGTGTATGGAAGTTCGTCAACGGGAGTATTGGTAACGCTGATCCGGAGCAGAATGCTTGAAGCGTTTTGGAGAGTCCTTGCGAGGGCTTCTCTGTTCCAGGGCTCGGGGGCTGGAATTAGACTTGGAAGGCGTGTGAGGGTTTGCATCACCCCTCAGGGAGCGGAGAAAAGATTCTGCTTCCACAGGATCCTGGAAAGAAAGTTGTTCCCCTTTAGGTGATTTGAGGCGAAGAGTTGCAGGGAATGCCAGGGTAAATTTAATGTGTTGCTTGAAGAGCTCAGAGCATATTGGTTGAAAAGCTTTTCTTTTCTTGGTGACTTCAATCGAGTAGTCTGCAAAAATTAGGATTTTAACCCCGTCTATTTGGAGAGATGTGGACTGTCTGAATGTCTGTAGAATCAGAGATTTGTCGGCATAGTTGAGGTACTTGGCAATAATGGGACGGGGTGTTTTGCGTTCGGAGTTGAAGGACCCCATTCTGTGTGCGCGTTCCACAGTGAACAGGCCTGAGAGGCCCAAGGCCTCAGGGATGCGTTTTGAGCAGAATTCTGCCGTAGCTGCCGAGGGTAGCGACTCGGGGACGCCTACAAATCGCAGGTTACTCCTTCTGGACCTATTTTCCAAATCTTCCAATTTTTGAATGATGTATTGGATTGTTTTATCTTGCGACTGTTCCGTGGCCTGCGCCTGATAGAGTTCATCTTCGACCTCAGAGATGCGGTGTTCCATCTCATTGAGTCTGGTGGTGTGCTCAGTTATTTGGGCTTTAATTTGTATCATGCCTGCATTGACTGCCTTTTCCACCGAGGCAGATATCATGGGGGAGAGAAGAGCTGCTACAGCAGCAGCAATTCTGTGCGTGCTTTCCCCAACATCCCCAGGGGGAGGGGAGCTGTAGATGTCCCCTGGTATGGCTGGCAGGGTAGGCAACATAGAGGGACCCCCAGGAGTATTGGCAGGGGGTGTAGTGACCTGCTGGGAGGGTTGGGTGCTCACCTCCATGTCGGCCGCCTGAGATTCCGCCGCGGCGTGGGAGTAGGCCGAAGCCGGGGCCTCAATTTGCGGCCTGCCCGGCGGCGCCGATTCGGCCGCGTGCGACCGAGCGCCGTTTTTTTCGAGGAAGCGGTCCATCCGAGTGAGGGGGGGAGCCCGGGTGTGGAGGATGGCTGTGAGGGGCCGCTCAGGCTGGCTTTATAAGCCGGTTTCTGGGTCTGTTGCGAGAGCCGCGAGGAGGCGCAGTTACCTCATGCAGCGCCGGAACCGGAAGTGCCGCTGGAGACTTAATGAGTCCATCTTGAGCGACCCGATCAGAGTAAAAGAGGTAGAAGGTGCTATTGAGCATTACTTTCAATCAAATGATGTCCCCGACACTGCACCATCTGGGCAGCTCATAAAGCCGTGATCAGAGGAAAGCTCATCCAAATAGCCTCCCAGACACACAAGGCTAGGAGAAACGATATAGCAAAATTAGAGCAGGATTTTACTACTCTTTCAAGAAAACACAAAGCGAATCCTAGCTCTGTTCCTACAGAAAATCTTGACTCGGCACGCACAGCCCTGAATTTGGCCTTGACTACAAAAGCTGAGAAATGGCTGCATTGGAACAGAGCTTGATTCTACTGCCAAGGAGATAGAATAGGATCTATGCTTGCGGGTAGGCTCACACCGAGAATTCGTTTTTTTGCTCTCCCCAAAATTAAAATTAACGGTGGCACTCTGTCCCAAAACTCTCAACGTATTATGGAGGAATTCCAATCCTTATACAAATCTCTGTATAGTGGGGGCGATCACCCACCCCAAAACTCAGTAGACAAATTTCTTCATACTATCCAGATCCCCAGATTAGAAGACAGACACCGCCTGAAATTAGAAGACCCTATATCGTTGGAAGAGGTATGCGCGGTTATTAAAAACTTAAAGTCGCACTCAGCTCCTGGCCCGGATGGATTTTCTGTCCCTTATTACAAAACCTTTGCCACAACACTTGCACCCTATATGACTTGCTTCTTTAATGCTCTACGAAAGGGAGACCCTCTAGATAAGTGGAGTAACTCAGCTTATATTTCTGTTCTACCTAAACCAGGGAAGGACCCTAGCTCGGTAAGCAACTACCGACCGATATCGCTCATAAATAATGATCTGAAGATCCTGACTAAAATCCTTATCCTCCTTCATTAGCCTATATGTGGGAGACAAGGCCCAGACCAAATCCGCCGAGCGATTGATATCATATCCCTTCTCGACTCAAACTGGGATAATGCCTCTCCACGACAAGGTTGTCTCCTCTCCCTAGACCTCCAAAAGGCCTTTGATTCTGTCTACTGGCCCTATATCTTAGCTACCCTGAAGCGCTGGGGATATGGAGAATCCTTTATAAACATTCTACATGCTCTATACTCAACCCCAGAGGCTCAGGTGCGTTTGCAGGGATTTTACTCGGAATCTTTCCAAATTTCTAGAGGCACCCATGATCTTCGCCATAGCCATAGAGACTCTAGCAATAGCTATTAGAAACAACCCAGATATTCACGGCATTAAATGCAGCTCTCGGTCCCATAAATGTGCGCTATTCGCCGATGACATACTCCTTTTCGTCTCATCCCCTCTAATATCCCTCCCCAACATCTGCTGGCTCTTAGATGACTTCGGGAAAATTTCGGGACTGTTGGTCAACTTTAATAAGTCTCAGGCGCTTAATATTAACATTCCGGAAACTCTGCTTGCCAGGATTAGGGAGGACTTCCGATTTAACTGGAGCGACAAGTCCATCAAGTACCTGGGGATTAAGCTAACCTCCAAAATTGAACTCCTTTATCATGCCAACTACCCCAACTATTCCAAAAACTGGAGGCAGACATCTCCAGTTGGTCGCAATACTCCCTGTCCTGGTTGGGTAGAATCAATGCAATAAAAATGACTTTACTCCCGCATATTTTATACTTCTTTAGAGCACTTCCTATCCCCCTCGTCAAGGCCCATCTAAAACGCTTCCAAAACAAAATTATTAAATTTGTTTGGGGAGGTAGGGGTCACAGGCTGTCAAAATCTGTCCTATTCCGTTCAAGGGAGGAGGGGGGCCTGGGTCTACCAAACTTACTTTGGTATTTTCAGGCGGCACAACTTGCCCAGATATCTGTGGTCTACTCCCACTGGGAACTACCTGATTGGATACACATTGAACGCCAGGCAGTTCCGCTCCACACCCTAGACTATCTCCTGTGGTGTCAGAAAAATTGAGACCTTCTATTTTGGCCCCTACACTTTCTCACTCATTTGCCCTCTGGGACAGTCTAAGGGACAACGAGCGGCTGACGTCGCCCATTACTCCTCTAAAACATTTATTCCAAAAACCGGCTTTCCCTCCAGGTCTAAACACAGGGGCTTTCAGATGGTGGCTCGACAAGGGCCTGTATAGAATAGGGCACTTCCTCAGACCCATGGGCCCACACCCTAAATCATATTACATTAACGACCTGAACATGCCACCATCGGAACTCTTTTTCGTTACACCCAGATCTCCAACTTCCTCCACAAGTTATGGAAAGCACATCCTGATAGTCCCCGAATCACATCATATGAACAATGGTGCGGCCAGACCACTGAGCAGAAGGGGGGATTTACGGTAATCTACAGGGCACTGTCCTCCACTCGCACCAAAACGTCCTTTATGCTGGCATGGGAGGAGGATCTCTCCCAACAATGGAAATTGGAGACTTGGAATAGAAACTTCTTTCAGTCATACAAAGGTATTCTCAATTCTAACCTTGCAGAAGCTAGTTTAAAAGTAATCTCCCGATGGTATTTAGTCCCCACGAGACTGGCCAAACTGTACCCGGCGACATCCCCCCTTTGTTTTCGGGAGTGTAACCTTAGGGGTGACATGTTACATGTGTGGTGGGGATGCCCCAGAATACTGAGCTTCTGGAACAAAGTTTTCTCCTGGATACGCAAGATTACCAAAGCCCCCATTCCAACTTCTCCACTGATTGCCCTCCTTAACTTTCCAGTGCGCACAGTGTCCAGCACTACACAACGCCTGATTTTTTATCCTCTTAGGAGCCAAACTGACTTTAGCCAAAGCCTGGAAAAAGTCAGGAGTGTCTTCCCTACTAGCAAAGAGAAAGATCTCTTGGATTATGTCACAAGAGAAAATAGCAAGTGTGCTCCTGGACCGCACTGAGAAGTTTGAACAGGTTTGGGAGCCCTGGGCAACCTTCATTAATGTCCCACTACACCCTGACTCCAATTCGTCTGTTCTCTCCCCCGCTCTTCCCTAGTCGGTCTCTTCCTCTATCGCCTACAATATTTTCCTTTCTTTCTTCTGCTTTCTTCTACTTTCTATCTTTTCTCTCTGAGGATTGTGGATTCAGGTCCACACCCTCGCTGACCCAGCCATTCCTGAGGTAGGGTCCATCAGCGATAATTACCCTGTTGTATCCCCATAAGTTGTTTTGTTTATTGGTAATTTGACAGGTACCATTTCTATCCTATCCACCTAATGTGCCTTAACATGACCTCCAAGGCTTTTAGGTTTTGATGGGTATACCTTAGATCTGATTACACCTCAGAGCCTTGAACTAGGGGGGTAAGGGCTCCAGCCACAGCGTGATCCCTTTTGGGGTGGCGGGAAGGCTCTGCGGGACCCCTGAACCAGATTCCTTTTTTACAGTTTTGGAGGATACATGGCTCTTAGCTTCTGTACCGTAGGCTACATACTGATGTTGGTATATTTATATGTTTCACTCATTTAATTTCATTATCTGGAATTGTATTCTTTGCCTGTTGGATTGACCCTTTATTTTTTTTTCTTAATTAGCCATGTTGGCTTTTGCAGGACAATTGGTCCTACTCTTGCTTCTGGAATGTATATTCTCTCTGTAAACGAATAAAAATTTATTGAAAGAAATAACATAACCAAATTTCACTCCAAATCTTGCAAAACTAGTCATCTGAGGAAGTATTGTCTTAGCTTCACACTGCAAATATACACACATTTACTTCCTGAAGAAGCCATGATGGTGAAACATGTAGAAGAAGTTGTGTAAAGGATTTTGTCAACACCACTAAAGTGTGTACAGTCGATGTACAGTGGATGTTTACTATGAACTTAACTGATTTTGTATGTGCATTTTATGCATTTTTTTGTAATACAATTTGTAGAATTTTAACTGGTATTCTTGCTTGGTCACAAGCACCTAAACATCCCATTCCTATTGTTTGTACTATTTATTTATGTACTGCATATATACAGTTGTGAAAACTGTAGGCACATATTTATGTGGCGGTTCGTGACTACTCCTACGAAAAGCATGTTTAACCTTAATTATTTTAATTGTAGGCACAGGAGTGTCTAGACACTGGAAGTGCACTGCAGCTTTTCAGGAGGCACTCAGGACAAAATGTATTCTTTCAGGGTATGGCTTAAGGAGCTCTGTAGTCATAGCATTTTAATTTTATAACATTAAAATTGTAATAGCAATGCAAACAAGTGTTAATTTTGACAATGCAATTTAAGTTTACATTAAATATTTCCTTTCATGCTGTGCATTCTGCCTATCTGCTGGTCATCACTTTCCACATGTTCCTGGATTTTCTGCATGCTTTCCAGTGTCTCCTATGCTGTTTACTTTCAATTCCCAAGGGCTACATGTGTAGCATAGTACCATGCTGTCTGCGAGCAGTGATTTCTGTACTGATTCTGCCTTCAGAAGCTTCTCCTTTCAGCACCTCTGTAGATCAGAAGGCAGGCTTTGTGAATTCTGTGGCACATCATTGCCAACTCACAGGAAGAACACATGCCACAGAATTCAAACAAATGTGTGGGACTCTTCAGAAAGTAAGTTTACATACTTCAAGATTATTCAGATTAATAAGAGTAGGCTAGAAATAATTGATATACAATGTGGAAATTAATATATGATTTCCAATTTTGACCAAAGATTTTCTGTAGGTACGTTTAACATTTATAGACATCCACTATAGATCTATTTAAGCTAGATTTAACTGAGTGTTGGACTATATTCCATATGGCGGCACTAATATACCGGTACTGAACGTACAGACCTATTCTTTATGACTACACTCAGCTTCTCTGTGACCCGTGCAATCTTTTTTACAATACCCATTATCATACATAATACCTTAACGTTCATAAAGGTTTCTTAGCATAGAAGTGCAATAACATAAAAAAGATTTATAAGTATGCATTTTCACAACTTGTTTGCATTAGAAGTATGGCATATTCTTGTTAGTTGCATCATTCTTCCAAACTGTCTTAAAAAATATGTGCATTGTTACAGTCAAAACATCTCACCAGCTGTTTATGCAAAAATGATTTGAAGAAAAACATGCCTGGCCATATGGCATCCTAGCAATGTGGTGGGAGCATGAAGAATACACCATACAAAATGTAGTAGATAATGACCATGCTAAGTAGGATGTCAAATATTGAAGACACATTGCATTAATAGTTTATCTGTCCTTTTATCCTTTTCAAAGAGTACACTACTTAGCAGCTTGTATTTTTATGATACATTAATAATTTATTCGAAAGAAAAACTGCTCATTATGGGGAATTATGGCTCGTTTGTTGTTATTTATACATAAAAAGAAAGTAAACGTACAAATTCCTTGCACATTTTTAAAATTATTCAACTTAGCTGCTAGTGGTACAAGTATTTTACATAAATCTTTGCATTTTTTAATCACATGTTATCCTTAATGCTATGTGCTGTATATTTGCAGTGCTTAAAAGGATTGCTTGTATTTATTAAAAAGTGGGAGACCCCTTGTGTGAAACAGGGTCAAGTTTATCCTGCAACATCATTAAAAAGATATCAAGTTTATTTAAAATATATCATTTGAATCTATCTGGTTGCTCTGAACAACATTTACACATTCTATACTAAATAAAGGAGTCACTGTATTTTTTTATGTTAAAATCAGGCTCCTTGCATACAGATAAATGCACAGATTGAATGCAAACATTGAAGATGTTTTACCTTTCAAAGGATTTGTAGCTCTGTCCATTTGGTCCTCAGAATTACTCAGCTCTATCCAATAGTACAGCTAGGTAAATAACACCACTTTCTCTGTTTTAATTGGGAAAATGGTGTCATCTACGATTCAGTCTGTTGGCTGGACATTGAAGGAGCAGAAACATACTTATGAGGTTGTATGTGTCAAGGTGAATTACTGCGCTGTCTAAAGTGACACTCTATACCAAGCATAGAGTGATAGAAACAAATAAGTGTGCTGCTGCAACTCTAATGTGAGATACACACACCAGAAAAAATATAAACAAACCGAGCTGCGCTGCAAATTACTATTTACAAAAATCATATGACTCTTATATGGATAATAATAAATGAAATACACCATAAATTGGATAATAGTAAATAATGTGACACCAAGATCGTGAAAAAAGTGATATGTAAGGAGAACAAAAACAGGTGGGTCCTTGAAATCCAACGTGATGTGACAAGACACTAATGGACCCAGATGGTAAATGTATGTCACATAAAACCAAAATAAGCACCCTTCCAAATGTCCGTGTCACTAAAGACTATAATGACAAAAACAGTGTGTCACGCACTGGATGTGAAGGGATACAGTTATACAAAAAGACTCAGTTCTTCAATATTTTGATTGCTGGTGACTCCAAACAGAAAAGCACCCAAGAAGAAGTGATGAGATAGAAAGGGATCCTCCACCTCTAATAACAAAGCTGCTTACCAGCTGTATAGATCTCTTGTCAGGAAATCGTAACCGCTTGTGGCTAATTACCCCAGCCCTGGGTCTCTTTGGAATACTGCAGACACTCCTGGGTCCTCTGCACCTGAAATCCTCAGTTTTCCTCAAGGTTATTGATTTCCCATGTAGATACAAAGGCTACCATAGCATGATACTGTCATGGATTTTATTGTAAAACACAAGGATGTAAACTTACAATTATGTAGTAGATTAAGAGCATGTAATAAAATTCAAGCCGGCCGGCTCTTTCTCTCCGCTTGTTCCTTCCGGGACAGATGCGTTGTATCGCAGTGACCTCAGCACGCCGCTCTTAGTGACTATGGACGGGCCGCCACTGAATCTGTTCACTAAGTTGTAGGTGTTACGTATTATTCAAGGAGACAAGTTTCTCACATGGATCCTGAACAGGAGGCAATTTATAGGGTGACAGATTTGAACAGATCAAGGGACACAGTAAGCTATCACTGAGGTGGTGAATGGTTTTCATAAATACATGTATGAACACATGTCACTAACCAAGTGAAATGGATTAATGTGTCAGCAACTGTGGGAGGGACAATTGTAGCAGTATAACAATGCCCATCATGGGCGTTAATGCATGAAAAAACTTAAAGATCCTAAAAGCAATTTATACTGTTTATGTTTGACACTATGGGGCTGATTTACAAAACGTTTGCGCCATGAGTATCGGCGCATCTGCGCGTGCAATGGCTGTTTTGGTATTTACAAAACATTAGCGCCGGTAGCGCAGCCCTATTTCCCATTTACTATAGTGTTGTCGGCGGACGGGAGGAGGCGCTCAGTGCGTCACTATGGACCTGGCGCACAGCATGTTAAAATCTAAATATAAAGAAGCTGGAAGTGAGAATATAATGGGGGTGACATGGGGTGATGTGAGGAAGTGTAGTGACACCTGCCCAAATAACTAATATGCCCAAAATAGAGTGATAAAGTAACTTTTTCAAAACCAGCCCGCTGCGCCGGCAAGTAAGATTAGAGCTGCGGGAGTTTTTTTGTGCTCAGCGCGGCAATTTTCCTTGTTTTCTTGTAAATGTCAAGTCTCGTAAACCAATTTGCATAAGTTGAACAGGCGCAACTCTGAACTTCCAAGTGCGCCTGCAAAATGAAAATTCTAAAGGAAAAAAAAACATTTAAAAGCACCCGCGGCTATAATGAATTGTCGGCTCCCGGCAATATAGAGAAAAGTCATTGAAAGTCATTGATAAAAATAAAAAAAAGCGCGGGGGTCCCCCCAAAATTCAATTACCAGGCCCTTCAGGTCTGGAATGGATATAAAGGGGAACTCCGCCGCAAATTACAAAAAAATGCGTGCGGTTCCCCCAAATATCCATACCAGGCCCTTCAGATCTGGAATGGATTTTAAGGGGAACTCCACCCCAAATTTAAAAAAAAATGGCGTGGAGTCCCCCCAAAAATCCACACCAGACCCTTTATCCGAGCACGCAACCTGGCAGGCCACAGGAAAAGAGGGGGGGATGAGAGAGCGCCCCCCTCCCTCCTGAACCGTACCAGGCCACATGCCCTCAACATGGGGAGGATGTCCCCATGTTGATGGGGACAAGGGCCTCATCCCCACAACCCTTGCCCGGTGGTTGTGGGGGTCTGCGGGCGGGGGGCTTATCGGAATCTGGAAGACCCCTTTAACAAAGGGGACCCCCAGATCCCGCCCCCCCCTATGTGAATTGGTAAGGGGTACATTGTACCCCTACCATTTCACAAAGAAAGTGTAAAAAATGACAAGAGCTGGTTTTTGACAATTCCTTTATTAATGTCTTCTCTTTTCTTTCATCTTCTTCCATCTTCTTCTTCCATCTTCTTCTGTTTTCCATTCGGGTTTCTTCCTCCATCTTCCTCTTCATCTTCATCCTCCTATTCCTCTTCCTCTTCATCTTTATCTTTATCTTCATCTTCATCTTCCTTCTTCCTTCGGTCTTCTCGTCCGCATCTTGCTCCGGCTTCTTCTTTCTTCTTCGGCCGCTCTGTTTGAATTGAAGGTTCCCGCTGTGTGACGATTCAGTTCTCCTCTTGGTCCGCTGCCACCCGGTGGCTCCGCCCCCCTCTGACACCACAGGGAAAGCCCCAGAGAAATCCATGTGCGTCAGAGGGGGCGGGGTCCCCGGGTGGTAGTGGACCCAGAGGAGAACTGAAGAACTGAAGCGTCGCACAGCGGGAACCTCAAATTCAAATGGAGCGGCCGAAGAAGAAAGAAGAAGCCAGAGCAAGATGCGGACGAGAAGACAGAAGGAAGATGAAGATGAAGATAAAGAGAAAGAGGAAGAGGAATATGAAGATGAAGATGAAGAACAAGATGGAGGAAGAAACCCGAATGGAGAAAAGAAGATGGAAGAAGAAGATGGAAGAAAAGAGAAGACATTATTAAAGGAACTGTCAAAAACCGGCTATTGTCATTTTTACCATTTTTGACACTTTCTTTGTGAAATGGTAGGGGTACATTTGTACCCCATTACCATTTCATACAGGGGGGCGGGATCTGGGGGTTCCCTTTGTTAAAGGGATCTTCCAGATTCCGATAAGCCCCCCGCCCGCAGACCCCCAAACCACCGGGCAAGGGTTGTGGGGATGAGGCCCTTGTCCCCATCAACATGGGGACATCCTCCCCATGTTGAGGGCATGTGGCCTGGTATGGTTCAGGAGGGATGGGGGGCTGCTCTCTCGTCCCCCCTTCTTTTCCTGCGGCCAGCCAGGTTGCGTGCTCGGATAAGGATCTGGTGTGGATGTTTGGGGGGACTCCACGCCATTTTTTTTTTAATTTGGGGTGGAGTTCCCCTTAAAATCCATACCAGATCTGAAGGGCCTGGTATGGATATTTGGGGGAACCGCACGCATTTTAAAAAAAAAATTGCGGCAGAGTTCCCCTTAATATCCATTCCAGACCTGAAGGGCCTGGTAATGGAATTTGGGGGGACCCCCACGCTTTTTTTTTTTGTTATCAAAGACTTTCAATGACTTTTATCTGTATTGACAGGAACCAGCAATTCATTACAGCCACGAGTACTTTTAAATGACTATTATTTTACTTTAGAAATGTAATTTTCCTCTCGAACTGTTATAAACATGGAAAACATGCGCTACTTTACAGGCATACTATAGACACGGTATGATATTTACGGCCAGTTCACACCGGATGCAGTGCAGTGTGTTTTTTTGGTCAAGCTGTATTTTTTAGGTACAAAACTGTACTGGACCGCAGTAAAACACATCAAAAACGCATCAAAAACGCAATGGAACGTACCAAAAACGCACTGGAATGCACCGGAACGCACCTAAATGCACCAAAGACGCACTGCAACACACTTGTCCTAAGTGAAAAGAGGGGGGGAAAAACACTGGACAGCATCAAAAACGCATCAAAAATGCACTGAAACATGTCAAAAACGTGCATGCAGAAAAGCACCTGGAACGCATCCAGACTGCATTTCTATGGTGTGAACTAGGGCCAGTTCACACCATAGAAACACAATCCGGATGCGTTCCAGGTGCTTTTCTGCATGCACGTTTTTGATGCGTTCCAGTGCATTTTTGGTACGTTTTTGATGCAGTCCAGTGTTTTTTTCACCCCTCTTTTTTATTAACCATAGATAAGGACTGTCATGGATATGCAGTAGTGTTTGTCTGTCAGCTTACCTTCCTTCCTATGTGTTCATCTTAGGGGCCTGAACCCTTTCACCTGGCTTCCTTTATAATCTCCTCCCAGCCAGACTCCACCCCAGGCCCTATCACAGAACACTATATTAACCTGTGCACTGCAAGCCTGCTTTGCTGATCAACGTGTTTGTTAGGCATTGTGTGTTTGGGTTCCTGCCTGCCGTGTGCTACGTCTGTCTCTCTGTTACGTTATTGGCTTGTCCCCGGCTATCCCTGTCTGCTCGTGACCCTTGACCTTCGGCTCGTTCTTCGTTATCCTTGTCTGCTTGTGGCCCCTGACCTTCAGCTTGTTATTCGGTTCTCTCTTATCGTGTGCTGCTGCTTCCCCTCTTTTCCCCTTATCCTACGGGGCGTGAGCTAGGAAACTCCAGGGGCCGCGACCTGGTCCCAGCCTGCAGCTAACATCCTCACCACTAGAGGCCCTGGAGAAGACCAGCTGGGTCTTAGACTCCGCGCCCTGGGGAATCTTGGCTCTAGCTTCCGTTTGGATCCCGGTTGTGCTCCTCTGGTCCCGCTTTCCACAACCACCCAGTTTCCTATCCGCAGAAGCCAGCCATAGGGTTCACTACCTCGCGGTGCACTCCTGTCCCCCTACGGTGTGCATCTGTCACCTGGCCACAGGTGACCCTGACAGTTTGATCAGCAATGAACCCGGCTGACATCCCGTTACCCGTGGATGATCCATTGCAGGGCATAGTTTGCAGACTTAAAACCCAGGAATCGAATCAGACTCAGGTGATGCGATTCCTCCAGGATCTGGCTTCTCGCTTTGAGCAGCTTCAGGCCTCCTTGGGAACCCTGAATCCGCAACCTCAAATACAACCAGCGGCTGCACCTATTGCACCAGTCGCAGCCACACACTCACTACAACTGCCAGCTCCGTCCCGTTTCTCTGGGGACTCCAAGGCTTGCAGGGGGTTCCTTAGCCAATGCACAATTCATTTTGAGCTCCAGCCCCAAAACTTCCTGTCTGATCGGGCTAAGGTAGCCTATATCATTTCCCTCCTCTCTGGTGAAGCTTTAGCCTGGGCAGCCCCTCTGTGGGAACTGAATGATCCAGTGGTTTCTAGCCTGTCTGGCTTCTTGAAACTTTTTCGGAATATCTTCGAAGAACCGGCTCGTGTCTCTTCAGCGGCCAGCGCCCTTTTACGTCTCCGCCAAGAGTCTGCTTCTGTGGGACAGTATGCCCTTCATTTCCGCATACTGTCGGCTGAGTTGAGCTGGAACAATGAGGCCTTAGTCACAACCTTTTTGCATGGCCTGTCTGATAGAGTGAAGGATGAATTAGCAGGAAGAACCATCCCCACTGATCTGGCCGGCGTTATCTCCTTGTGTAACCAGATCGATATTCGCTTTCAGGAGAGGACCTTAGAAAAGCAACGCCAGCACTCCTTGGTTCTTAGTCAGCCTGAGCTCCCCTCTCTTCGACCCGTAGAGCATCTCCTACCAGCTGAGGAACCCATGCAGCTGGGTCGGACCAGGCTATCCCCCGAGGAACGTGCTAGGCGCAGAACTCTTGGTCTGTGTCTTTACTGTGGGGGCAAAGGTCATTTTCGTGACACTTGCTCTCTTTGTCCAGAAAAACGTTCGGGTCCACTTCATCTGGAAAGTGGAGTATTGGACCCAGAAATATCACCTTCCCCTTCTCGTCTTCTGCTTTCTGTGTTCCTTCATTTTGGTGCTTCTTCTCATTCGGTCTCAGCATATCTGGATTCCGGAGCCGCTGGTAATTTTATGGACTGGGAAATCGCATCGTCCATGAGACTTACTCTTTTGCCCTTCACCACACCATTGGTGGTCTTGGCGATTGATGGTACTGTTCTCCCAGGGGGACCTATCCGCTTCCAGACCCTCCCTGTTAAGATGTCGGTAGGGACACTCCACCAGGAGTGGATATCCTTCCTTATCTTACCCAAGGCCTCAACGCCTATAATTTTGGGTCTCCCATGGTTACAGCTCCATTCTCCTCATGTGGACTGGACTACTGGACAGATCCTGGCTTGGGGTCCCTCCTGTTCCTCGTCCTGCCTACCCAAGGTTGCCCCCTGTGAATCTGAGCCGGTCATTCATTCCAGGTTGCATAACCATTTACATTTCTCTGTCCCTAACCACCCTTGGACGCACAGCCAGGCTAGCTTGTCTACAAGTCCTGCAGTCGCTACGTCTTGCGATGCGATTCAGGTAGTCGCTACACCTGACTCAGCTATTCACTCTGCCTCTGTACTAGTTATGCCAGTCCAGCCCATGCCCAGTGAGCCTCCTACTTTTTCTTGTTCGGGACATTCTGCTTGTCCTTCAGCTATTCAGTTTGACTCCGGCGACATGCCACCTTCTAACCAACCTGACTTCAGGGTTCCACTGACATCTGCCCAGTCTGATGGTCCTGTGCAAGATGACCAGTTCCCCTTTAAGGGTCTAGGGGACCCTCCTCAGATTCCTGTTGATCCTCTCATGCCCTTGCTTATTCCTAGAGAGCCTTTGGTCCTCAATAGATCTTCTTGTCATCTCCCTACCTCGTTTTCGGTCTCTGAGGATAATCTTAAGTACGAGGTTAGACAAGTTCTGGATTCTCGGCTCTGCAGAGGCATTCTTCAGTACCTTGTGCATTGGAGAGGTTTTGGTCCTGAGGAGGCGTCTTGGATCGCTGCATCTGATGTCGCTGCACCTCATCTGTTGAGAAGGTTTCATCAGAGATTTCCCTTTAAGCCTGGGCCCAGGCGGGGGAGGGCCCATAAGAGGGAGGGTACTGTCATGGATATGCAGTAGTGTTTGTCTGTCAGCTTACCTTCCTTCCTATGTGTTCATCTTAGAGGCCTGAGCCCTTTCACCTGGCTTCCTTTATAATCTCCTCCCAGCCAGACTCCACCCCAGGCCCTATCACAGAACACTATATTAACCTGTGCACTGCAAGCCTGCTTTGCTGATCAACGTGTTTGTTAGGCATTGTGTGTTTGGGTTCCTGCCTGCCGTGTGCTACGTCTGTCTCTCTGTTACGTTATTGGCTTGTCCCCGACTATCCCTGTCTGCTCGTGACCCTTGACCTTCGGCTCGTTCTTCGTTATCCTTGTCTGCTTGTGGCCCCTGACCTTCAGCTTGTTATTCGGTTCTCTCTTATCGTGTGCTGCTGCTTCCCCTCTTTTCCCCTTATCCTAGGGGGCGTGAGCTAGGAAACTCCAGGGGCCGCGACCTGGTCCCAGCCTGCAGCTAACATCCTCACCACTAGAGGCCCTGGAGAAGACCAGCTGGGTCTTAGACTCCGCGCCCTGGGGAATCTTGGCTCTAGCTTCCGTTTGGATCCCGGTTGTGCTCCTCTGATCCCGCTTTCCACAACCACCCAGTTTCCTATCCGCAGAAGCCAGCCATAGGGTTCACTACCTCGCGGTGCACTCCTGTCCCCCTACGGTGTGCATCTGTCACCTGGCCACAGGTGACCCTGACAAGGACAAGTGTGTTCCAGTGCGTTTTTGGTGCATTTAGGTGTGTTCCTGTGCGTTTATGATGCGTTTTACTGCGTTCCAGTACAGTCCAGTGCAGGTAAAATGCAGCATGTTCTACATTTTTTGTGGAACTGGAACGCACTGGAACAAACACTGCCATTTAGAACCATATAACCAACTTTCCATGCATTTTTGATGCATAAAAAACGCAATGGACTGCATGTGGTGTGAAATGGCCCTTAAGCAATTTGGCATATTTAAAGGCACTTCTCCTTGTTTTGTTTTTGGTGTTGTCCAAATTGGTGACATTGATATATGTCCCTTAGGGTGGGACCTGGGCCCCCATTTTAAGGCCAATAACTAGAAGATAAGCCAGCCAAGTAGGGACTAGCAAAATAACATGTCAGTTCCCATAGACTGCAATGGTATTGGTTGGTGGGGGGGGGTGATTGTCCCATCTTTAATTTTGTAGCATGCTGGATGATGTGCTTAATTTTGGACAGGGGGGGGGGTTATTTTCTGCTAGCTGCATTTGAGTTCTTCTGAGCATGCCCAGCCTGTTACATTTTTTTGTTGGTGCTTTTTGTGTGTGAACAGCACCTGGACATTTCTGGGCATGCTCAGAGAGTGTTTTATGGGTTAGTAATTAAAGGAAGGACATCCTTAACAGGTGTAGCCACTTTGAAGTTCAGTCTCTACATTGGGTGAACTTGCATTTTGGGTGTTTCATGGACTGTGCATGTATTTTCAATTGCCTCATTAGCACACAAACCTAGGTTATATAAAGCTAGCAGATAGCATCTTCTCCCTTGCCCTGAAAAGAGGCAAGTGTGTGTGTGTGTGTGTGTGTGTGTGTGTGTGTGTGTGTGTCAAAATGTACATTTTGGTGTCCTTATCGAGTTTGTAAGAAATGTATTTTATTTGTTATGTCTTTGCAAAACAGGATGTTTGGTTTACTTTTGTGGATTGTATTTTTTTGTGTGTGGGAAATGTTCCCCTGAAATAATTTTGATGTTGTTAATGTTTGTCCACTTTGATTTAATTGTCTGTGCTGCATTGCTTTGCCAAATCTTTCAAGATGTTGTGAGACTGTAACTGTTTCAAATTGACCCTGTTTTTTTATTTATTTATTTGTATTATTCTTTGTTTTGTTGACCAATAAAATTTGATGCAAAGTTTTGAGGTTTGTTTTGCGTTTTCTTTGCAACAAATGTGACAGCTGATTGGCATGTCAAAACAGGTGTGATTTGTCTACCCTGGTGCCTTCATGCTAGCATATGCATGTATTGTGTGCTGCCATGGAAAATCACCAGGAAATGAAAAATACAGAGCGGTAAGTATTACATTTTCCTTTTTTACTGCAGTGGTTCTCAGCCTCAGTCCTCAAGTACCCCCAACAGGACATGTTTTGTGAACTTATCTTATGGAGAATTGCTGTCCAAAATACCAAACCATTGACTGTGATTTAAAGCACATGTGCAAGATGAAGGAAAACCTACAAACATGGCCTGTTGGGGGTACTTGAGAAGCACGGATTTAGAGCACTGCACTTAAAAATAGCTCAAGGCAATACAATTCTAATTGGGCATTTTGAGGGAAACCAAGTAAGTGTTAGAACCCCTGCTTGTGTTTATTTTTTTTGTAGGTTGGGCTTTGTGTCCCCTTTTAGTAAAATTGGCTTCACTTCCTGTCACACAGCTAAACAGGAAGTGAAGGTAAAACTCTACTAATGTCTTTTCTTGGGGACACACAGATCAATCTAGTGTCCCCATTAATACAATTGCACTGTAGCACTTTGTTGTGTACACCCAAATCATTGGGTAGTTTGGGGTTTAGTAAAGACAAATCCACTCTGCAGTAAAAGTGTAGCTGCTGAAAATCTGAGGGATCACTGGTGATTGTTACATCCAATCATGTAAAAGCAAAGATGGTGTTTTTTTGGTTTGCTTGCATGTCCCCCTCGGATATCCAGCAAGTGCACTTGTAGTGCAAAGTAGATTTGCCTTTAGTAAATAAACCCCAAAGTCCAAAATACCTAATAATTTGGGGTGTACCCTGCAAAATGCTGGAGTGCAATGTACATAATGGGGAAAGTATTTAGATTGACCTGTGTGTCCCCAAGGAAAGACATTGGTAGGGATTTCCCCTCACTTCCTGTGTGGCTATGTGACAGGAAGTGAATTATTTGGAAGGATAAAGTGGCCAAATTTGGGAGTTGTCTTCACCCTATCAGGGGTGCAGACATCCCCAAAAACTGTCCAGACTTGTAATCACTTGAGATCAGTGCTATAACTGATCGACAACCACAGCACAGTCCTCAATTGCCGGGAGTCCGTCAATAAATGTCCTCCCCTTTGCGCGCGCTGTGGTCACGAGTCACTGAGACTCGGGTGATGACAGATCCAAGTAAGGGGCCGATACCTGCCCTTTACCATGTGATCAGCTGTCAGCCAATGACAGCTGATCACATGATGTAAACAAAAGCTGGGTAATGGTTTTTGTTTTCTCCTTGTGCTGACAGCGTGAGCAAAAAAAAAGGCAATCACCGGTTTATGTGCAAGGGACATCGGGCCCGAAGAGGAAGAGGCAATTCTGCATCATCTGTGACAATCAGTAGCCCCTGCCAGTGCCACCTATTAATGCCCACCACTGGTGCCAATCAGTGCCACCTAGCAGTGCTGCCTATCAGTGCCCATCACTGCCAACTATCATTGCCACCTAGCAGTGCCACTTCTCAATGCCCACCAGTGCCAACTAGTAATGCCACCTCTCAGTGCCCACCCTTGCCACCTTATCAGTGCCCATCGGTGAAGCCCATCAGTGCAGTCTCATCAGTGTACATCAATGAAGGAGAAAAATTACCCTTTGTCTAAATTTTCGAAATATTAACCACTTTCCTACCGCCCACCGTCAAATGACGTCCTCGGCTTTGTTTGGTGACATCTGAATGATGCCTGCAGTTGCAGGCATTATTCAGATATCATTCTTTTCACCTGGCGATTCTGTGCACGCTAAAAATGATCATAGCGGCAGTTCCACCGCTTGATTGTTCTTATAGGCGGCGGGAGGGGATGCCCCCCCTCCCGCCGCCATCCGGTGCTTCTCTGGGCTCTCCCGTGCCATCTTGGGCTCAGAGAACGATTTGACCAGCGCCGGATGGGAAGCATAGAGATGACTGGTGACCAGATGGTCACCAGTCATCTCTATGACCGTCGGAGGCCCGGGCGCAACGTTATGACATCACGCCGGGTTCCCGTATGTAAACCAAGCTGTGATCTCGGCTGTCAGCATGAGATTGGTGAATTTTTTTGACCGATCTCATGCTTTCCAGCCTGGAGGAGAGATGTGGGGTCTTATTGACCCTGCATCTCTCCATAAAGAGGACCTGTCACAATAGATTCCTATTACAAGGGATGTTTACATTCCTTGTAATAGGAATAAAAGTGATCCAAAAAACAAAAAAGTAAAAAAAAGAGTAAGAAATACAAATAAGTAAAAAAAATAATAATATTAATCAAAATAAAGAAAAAACGCCCATGTGCCCGGTAGCTCGCGCTCAGAAGCGAACACACACGTAAGTCCCGCCCACATATGTAAACGCTGTTCAAACCACACATGTGAGGTATTGCTGCGTGCATTAGAACGAGTGCAACAATTCTAGCACTAGACCTCCTCTGTAATGAGAAAATGGTAATGTGTAAAAAAATTTAAAGCATCGCCTAGGGAGATTTTTAAGTACTGAAGTTTGGTGTCATTCCATGAGTGTGCACAATTTTAAAGCGTGACATGTTAGGTATCTATTTACTCATCATAACAACATCTTTCACATTATCCCCAAAAATTGGGCTAACTTTACTGTTTTGTAATTTTTTTACATTCATGAAACCATTTTTTTATTAAAAAAAAGGCTTTTGAAAATTTATTGCGCAAATACCAAACGAGATAAAAATTAGCAATGACCGCCATCTTATTCCCTAGGGTGTCTGCTAAAAAAACATATATAATGTTTGGGGTTTTGAAGTAGTTTTATAGCCATACATGTATGATTTTTACATGAAGGAGAGAAGTGCCAGAAGTGCCAGTGCTGAAGTGGCTAAAATATCAATTATTTTTTTTTTTAACTCGGTCTTTTGTATTTATAGAAAACAAAAAACCGCAGAGGTGATCAAATAGCACCAAAAGAAAGCTCTATTTGTGTGCCAAAAAATAATACATTTTCATTGGGTTACAGTGTTGTATGAGCGCGCAATTGTCATTCAAAGTGCATCAGCGCTGAAATTTGAAAATTGGTCTGGGCAGGAAGGGGGTTTAAGTGGCCAGTGCGCAAGTGGTTAATATAAGGCTACATGCACACGGACGTTTTTCCAGCCGCTTGTTTGAGCGTTTCTTGCAGCTTAAAAACGCCTCTCTATGTTAGCCTATGGCCTCATGGCCACCATGGCGTTTTTGAGCTGTAAATGGCATAGGCGTTTTTAGGCCCCATGTACACGGGACGCTGGTGCAAAGTGTTCAGAACTAAGGTTGAAAGCGGCGTTTAGAAAGGCGCGTTTTGTCGCGTTTGCATGCTGCGTTTTACCACATTTGTGTCTATATGCGTTTCATTAGGAAACATGATAAGGAGCCGCTCTAAGCTCCAAAAACAGTATTATTAACGATTTCAGCTATTTTGTGAGACCAGAGTGAGTATCAGCAGCTGAGAGAGCAGCAGTGTAGTTGTATTCAGCGTGTCACTTGCCACGTCAGCTGCCCCAAGTTGTGGACTGTCCACTTGCCACGTCAGCTGCCCCAAGTTGTGGATTGTTCACTTGCCACGTCAGCTGCCCCAAGTTGTGGATTGTCCACTTGCCACGTCAGCTGCCCCAAGTTGTGGATTCTTCACTTGCCACGTCAGCTGCCCCAAGTTGTGGATTGTCCACAATGCAATGTAAGCAATTTCATTTATTTTTTGATAGATATATATATATATTTTTAATGGTTTTTCCTAAATTGACATAATTTTTGAGTTTATCAATGTAAAAAAATAGGTCACCTTTAAAAACGCTTCTAAACTAAAATGCGGCTAAACGCCGGTACCGCGTCTGAAACGTGGAAATCTTTGGCGTCTAAAGGCATTTTTAGGCTTTGTGAAAAACGAGTTTAAACGCAACTGCAGATTATTTTTTGCCAGGCCAAAAACAGTGTTTTGGATGTAAGAGAATTCAATGGACACATGTCACATGATGTCACAGTCCCGGGGAATGATGGGGAATGATGGGACTGTGATGTGCTACGGGGGTGGGGTCAGCGGGTGGCATCACCCGGTGACCACGCCCCATGCCAATATAAGTGGGTGCGCTCCACGGCAAGAGCATTGTAACGGCGGACAGCGACGAGGCAACATCGGGCGGAGAGAAGAGGGAAGAAGATGACGCTGAAGCCCGGGACCCCACTAGCAAAAGAGCTGGAAGAAGATAGCGGGGCGCTCGGCAGAAGGCAGAAAGAACCAGAGATTGTGGAGAAGGCACCGGAGAGCGGGAGAAGAACCGGAGAGCGCGGAGACGACACCGGAGAACAGAACAAGAGACCCCTGAAGTCGGAAGAAGACGACGCTGAAGCCCGGGACCCCGCTAGCAAAAGAGCTGGAAGAAGATAGCGGGGCGCCCGGCAGGAAGACCCCCGAAGTCGGAAGAAGACGACGCTGAAGCCCGGGACCCCGCTAGCAAAAGAGCTGGAAGAAGATGGCGGGGCGCCCGGCAGGAAGACCCCCGGAGCTGCCTATTAAATTACTTTAAAAACCTGTGTTGTGTTTTTTATTAACTTTTTTTGCCACCAGGTGAATGGGTAGGGGTACGATGTACCCCATACTCATTCACATAGGGTGGGGGGCCGGTATCTGGGGGCCCCCTTATGAAAGGGGGCTCACGGATTCCGAAAAGCCTGCCGCCCGCAGACCCCGACAACCAACGGCCAGGGTTGTCGGGAAGAGGCCCTTGTCCCCATCAACATGGGGGCAGGGTGCTGTGGGGTGGGGGGCCGCAGGTCGCCCCCTGCCCCAAAGCACCCACCCCCCATGCAGAAAACAGGAAAAAATGCTTGGACAGCCGCACTCCAAAAATGGTTGTTTATTGAAACAAAAATGTGAAAAACATATCACAGCATGGAAAGCAGCAAACAGGAGCTGACGCGTTTCGCACTGTGACTCAGTGCTTAATCATAGCTATGATTAAGCACTGAGTCACAGTGCGAAATGCGTCAGCTCCTGTTTGCTGCTTTCCATGCTGTGATATGTTTTTCACATTTTTGTTTCAATAAACAACCATTTTTGGAGTGCGGCTGTCCAAGCATTTTTTCCTGTTTTCTGCATTGTGATATGCACTGCCTGCACCCACGGCTCTAGGACCCTGTGAAGCATTTATCAGCTACACCTGAGCGGTTACTCCCTTCCCACCCCCCCCATGTTGAGGGCATGCAGCCTGGTACAGTTCAGGAGGGAGGGGGGCCGCTCTCGTCCCCCCTCTTCCCCTGCGGCCTGCCAGGTTGCGTGCTCGGATAAGGGTCTGGTATGGATTTTGGGGAACCCCCGTGCCGTTTTCTCGGCTTAGGGGTTCCCCTTGAAATCCATACCAGACCTAAGGGCCTGGTATGGATCTTCGGGGGTAACCCCACGCCGTTTTTTTGGCTTAGGGGGTTCCCCTTAAAATCCATACCAGACCTAAGGGCCTGGTATGCTCCTGGAGGGGAACCCATGCCGTTTTTTTCATAAAAATTTGGCCTGGAGTTCCCCTTCATGATTCATACCAAATACGGGACAGCGATGCTGCCGAGAACCAGCGGGTACATCGCGCTGGAGACATTCTCGGCCAGCTAGTCGCCTCTAGGACACGACTTGAGCGACTGCTTCACGCTCAGGTCGTGTCCAAGTTGCCTCGAAAAGTCGCGCTGTCCCTGTGTCAGCCGGCACACGAGTAGCCCCGCGAGTCGGATCGGCTTCATCCGACTTCCCGGGCGACCTCTATTCAAATCAATGGGCTCCCATAGGGAACCATTCATTTTCAATAGAGCGCCGCTGACATTTGTATTTACTATAACAGTGCGCCGCTGTGCGCCGCTGGTTCCTGCGCCCAATGAAGGAGTTATCCGGTGCACCAATTAAGGGATCAACCAGTGCAGCGCACTGTTATTAGTAAATCACCCCCTATATATCAAAAGTTGACCTGCTCTTTTTTTTTTTTTGGGGGGGGGGGTTCCTGCTTGATTGTGAGAATATATGGGTAATATGCTATGCGTAACTTGGGTAAAAGTGAATGGCCTATTACGTCTTTTGTCTGCTTGCTTTGTTCTATCAGCTATACTGTCTACATCTGACACTACATCCTAAAGCTACTATTAATAACCTGAGCATGCAAATTCTACATCATTTGCTTCAGCTGATTCATTGCTGCATTACTAAAGCAGCTAGCCTGGCCTAATACCTCTCTGTCAATATGTCTTGCCATTAAAGCTAAACCAAAAAGTTGCTTGTATTGTATATAATTGACTACAATGATTATTTGCATGTGCAATGACAAAGATGTTTTTTGGATATATAACTCTGGAAAAATGACAACACCACTATTAACATTGCTACCTGATTACCAAGTTATGTGTTTTGTGGCAAAAGTTTTGGAACGTTACCTTTAAAGTGTTTGTTAACCCCCCAAAAAATATTGATTTTGAATATTGATCCTGTTTCTTTAAAGCATGTTATACAGCACAGTACTTGTTCTGTGTGATTTGGCCCCCTGTAACACCTGTAATAGCAGGTTGATCCTGACAGTTTCTGCCCCCCCTGTAAACTGACCACGGTGCATCATGGCTGCTGAACCTGACACCGTGGTCAGTTTACATGCCTTCATCATCCGCAGCCTGCTATCTGCAGCTCTCTTCTGTGCTCCTGTGTCCTCCTCCCCCTTCCCTCTCTGTCTGTCATCTCTGTGTGGGAGCCACCCCTCCCATCCCCCTCTATCACCATTCCCAGCAGCTCGCACATTACTGCTCCCAATCACTGCCAGCCCCTCTGCTAGGATTATATGATGCATATATCATATGCCATTTTCTAAAATTCTTCTTATAAATAAAAAAATTCTTATCCCCAATCAGTGGTCACATGACCGCCAGGCGTTGTCTTCCTCAAATGTTTGTATTACAGAGGGAGGTCAAGTGACCGCCCGGCAGACGTCAGAGGGAGAGCCCAACCGCTCCCTCTGTAATACAAACATCAGAGGAGGACTGCTGATCTGGGATTAAAAAAAGGGTATTTATATAGAATTTTATAAAATGGCATATAGTATATACATCATGTACATCATGTAATCCTAGCAGAGGGGCTGACAATGGTCGTGTGCACTGCCTTAACAAACACTTTAAGTTACCTACATTACCCATTTAAAAATGTAAAAAAGGAGTGTTAATTGACGTAGTTTAAATTAATTTATAAAGCTTCTCTGAGCAGTCAAAAAAAAGAGGGGGTGGAGAGTAGAAATTTCACTTGACAGAGCTCAGTGTGAAGACAGCTGATTGGAGGGAAGGGAAACACCTCTCTTCACACAGCACATAGGAACAGAGCAGAGGTTGTCAATCAGCTGGAGCTCTTTTCCCGGCTACCTTTTTTCTCTTGGTGTCAGGAACACTTGTCAGAAGTAACTCAGAGGTCAGAGGAACAAGGCATAAGAAAGAAATTAAACTAAGGGCTCTTAATTAGGGATGAGCCGAACACTCCCCGGTTCGGTTCGCATCCAGAACATGCGAACAGGCAAAAAATTTGTTCGAACACGCGGACACCGTTAAAGTCTATGAGACAAGAACAGGAAAAATCAAAAGTGCTAATTTTAAAGGTTAATATGCAAGTTATTATCATAAAACGTGTTTGGGGACCCGGGTCCTGCCCCAAGGGACATGTATCAATGCCCAAAAAAGTTATAAAAACTGTAGTTTTTTTTTGGGAGCAGTGATTTTAATAACACTCTAAGTGAAACAATAAAAGTGAAATATTCCTTTAAATTTCGTACCTGGGGTGTGTGTATAGTATGCCTGTAAAGTAGCGCATGTTTCCCGTGTTTAGAACTGTCCCTGCACAAAATGTAATTTCTGAAGGAAAAAAGTCATTTAAAACTACTATTAATGAATTGTCGGGGCCCAGCAATACAGATAAAAGTCATTGAAAAAAATGGCATGGGTTCCCCCCCAGTCCATTACCAGGCCCTTTGGGTCTGGTATGAATATTAGGGGAGCCCCGAACCAAAATTAAAAAAAAAAACGTGGGGGTCCCCCCAAATTCTATTACCAGACCTTTCAGGTCTGCTATGGATATTAAGGTGAACCCTGCACCCTGATTTTTTTTTAAAAATGGCATAGGGGTCCCCCTAAAAATCCATACCAGACCCTTTAGGTCTGGTATGGATTTTAAGGGGAACCCCACAACGGGGAAATGCGGGGTTACCCAGTGACGTGTACGGGTGACCCCGCCCCCTCTAACGCAACGTGGATTTCCTGTGACGCGCCAGAGGGGGAGGGGTCACCCGTACATGTCATCGGGTAACCCCGGCATTTCCCCGTTGTGTCAGAGGGGGCGGGGTCACCAGAGCATGTGACGGGTGGCCCCGCCCTCAGCTATAAAAGAAATGTCACGGAGGGAGAGTGTCATTCCATGGGTACCTCCCAAAGAGAGAGGATCGAGTCAGGTTTCTTTCTTTTTTTTTCTCTGTATCGCTCGAGAGAACATTGTTGTAATTTTTTATTTTTAATAAAGGACTTCTCCCAACTGTGTCTGTGTGGTTTTTAACATTTTTGACGCTTTCTTTTATGAAATGGTAGTGGTACATTGTACCCCGTTACCAATTCACATAGGGGGCGGAATCTGGGGGTCCCCTTTGTTAAAGGGGGCTTCCAGATTCCGATAAGCCCCCCACCCGCAGACCCCCACAACCACTGGGCAAGGGTTGTGGGGATGAGGCCCTTGTCCCCATCAACATGGGGACATCCTCCCCATGTTGAGGGCATGTGGCCTGGTACGGTTCAGGAGGGGGGGCACTCTCTTGTCCCCCCCTATTTTCCGGCGGCCTGCCAGGTTGCGTGCTCAGATAAGGGTCTGGTATGGATTTTTGGGGGGAACTCCACGCCATTTTTTTTATTATGGTGCGGGGTTCCCCTTAATATCCATACCAGACCTGAAGGGCCTGATATGGAACTTGGGGGACCCCACGTTTTTTTTTTGTTTGGGGGGGGACCCCTGCCGTTTTTTTCAATGACTTTGATCTGTACTGCTAAGACCGACAATTCATTAATAGCAGTTTTAAATGACTTTTTTTCCTTTAGAAATTACATTTTGTGCAGGGACAGTTCTAAACACGGGAAACATGCGCTACTTTACAGGCATACTATACACACCCCCCAGGTATGAAATTTAAAGGAATATTTCACTTTTATTGTTTCACTTTAAGCATTATTAAAATCACTGCTCCCGAAAAAAACTTCAGTTTTTAAAACTTTTTTTGCATTGATACATGTCCCCTGGGGCAGGACCCAGGTCCCCAAACACTTTTTATGACAATAACTTGCATATTAACCTTTAAAATGAACACTTTAGATTTTTCCTATAGACTTTTAAAGGGTGTTCCGCGGCTTTTCTAATTTGACGCAAACACCCCAAATTGTTTGCGTTCGACTCAAACATAAAGCTCATCCCTACTCCTAATTAAGACAAGTGCACACTAGAAGGATATGCTTTGTTCATATTTCATGTCTGAGGTTTACAACCACTTTAAAAATATATCCTGTCATATTACTATAGGCCGGGCGGGAGCACTATTACCCTGGGAGGACGTCACACTCCGGTGGGATTTGTGACCCGCTGTGTTCACCGTACACAGTCGATGACAGATCACTGTTACGCCCCCCTGCCGGTACCATGTGATCATTGTGGTCAATCACAGCAGATCACATGACAATTGTACAGAATGAATGGTCTTTGTTTCATGCCATTCATTGTGTACTATTGTGATGAGCTCTGTGATTGGTCACAGTGATCACATGGTACAGACAAGGCTAATCACAGCCCATCTGTACTATGTGAGGAACTGTGGCCAATCACAGCCAATCACAATAGTAAACACTGAATGAATTGTTTTAATTAAAGAAAAGGGGTTGCTTATAACTGTAAAATTCATATGCAATCACAGCATGTAAAAATCATCCTGACCCTCTGCCCAGAGTAATACAATGTTACTATGATAACACTGTATTGCTCTGGGTACTGTAAAAAAATGTTTTAAAGCGACCTGTCCCCATGTGCTCGCGTGCAGAAGCGAGTGCATACGTAAGTCGCGCCCGCATATGTAAACAGTGTTCAATTGTATGACGATTACATGACCGGCCGTCTCTCTCCTCTTTTCCTGTCCTCCTTCCTGTCAGCTTGAGAGAGGAGAGAGACGGCTGGACACATTAGCGGCGATTGGCGCTATAAAATATGGTATTTAGCAGCGGATATTTTAGAAAACAAATGCAGGGCAGCACATTATTTAGTATTACAGAGAGGATGGTGAAAACAACATCAAGTGGGTTAACAACCACTTTAAGAGTTCCCTTCAAGCCCTTAAAAACAACCCCACACCATAATCCCCCCTCCACCAAATGATTTGGACTAGTGCACAAAGCAAGGTTCATAAAGACATGAATGAGCGAGTCCTGACCTCAACACGATAGAGCAGTTAACCCTTCAGCTGGCCCTGGAACTGCACATGAGCAGAGACAAGCAGAGAGCAGAGACAAGCAGGTTTTATATGGGCCCTTTTTTCCAGTCTATGGACATTTACGGAAAGGGGAAAGTGATTGCTTTTTACAAACTGTCCATATATTTGCAGACAGTGGGCAACACTACCCTCTGCTAGATAGACGGTCAAACGAGTCATCGCCTTACATTATGCCATGACTTAATAAATAAATATAACCAGTCTGTAAAAGAAAGAAATTAAGAAAAATATTAAAGAAAATGGATCGGGCCGAGCAAAAGTTTAGTAACACCCGAATTTGCAGGCGCTCAGCCGGATGTTCACCCACGAGGATTCCCCAATGCAATTCCCCAGTGCAGTGTGCTGCACAGTGCATTCTAGGGCCCTGATTTGATGACCGCTGGTCAGGTGCAAGGCTTTACCAGTTAGGGCACAGAGCACTGTCAGAGTCCTGATTGGACAAAGTTATGATGACTTTGTCCAATCACGGCTCAGTGCTCATAGCCCCACACCACACTATAATATGTTCCTTCCCACAGGAATATTTTGGAGTGTGTTGTTGGAGTGAAGAAAAACGATAGTCTGTGGGCTTTTTGCCGTTTTTCCTCACGGGAAAAACGGCATTAATCACGATGAGAAAAATTAGAACATGCTCTAATTTTTCTCGTCGTGATTCCTGTCATTTTTTTCCGCGGCAGTTTTCCCATAGGGAAACACTGCCGCGGAGCCTACACACGGTCGTTTTTCTCGCCAAGAGAAAAAATTACGGGAAAAACGGCCGTGTGTGGGGGAACAAGCCGTTCCCTCGTTTTTCCTGTCGTGATTCACGGCAGTGTTTTCAACGCCGTGAATCACGATCGTGTGTACGCGACATGAGTGTAGAGTGTTAGTGTAGTGTTAGTACAGTGTGAGTATAGTGTAGTGTCAGTGTAGTGTGTTAGTGTAGTGGAGTGTTTAACACAGCATGACATAACAATTAGTGCTGTATACCTTCTTTTTTTTGTTTGCTGAGTTTTTTTTTTACTGCAAAGCTGGTGTTCCCCCTTTTTTTATTTATTTTTATCATTTTTACATTTCTGTCAGCATCAATGTAAAGTGCACTAAACACCACTTTTCATTCAATAATCATCACATCACACATTTCCCAGTTTCTATTAATTTTGGGTAATAAGCCCCCCCATCATGTCTGGAAGGCCAATAAGGAGAGACAGAAGTTCCCATGCCACTATGAGGTGGCCAGCAGCATCTGTGTCCACAGGCTAAGGTGGACATAATCAGTCCTCAGGCAGGGCATTTATCTCTGTTTAGTGATGTTCCTGTGCTATTCAGCCACAGCATTCAAAAGAGGGGGTAGACTGGCTTACAAAATCATCCTTATTTTCCTCATCCTCTATGACCCAAGCTGACACTAGTGCGCAGTCCACTGCAGCTGCCAGAGCAGCTTATTCTGCCTCCTTGTCCACAGCTACTCCTGCCGTAGTCCCAGCATCATGCATGGAGAAGTCAGCTGAATTATTTGAACACAGCATCAACCACTTGCTTCTTTAGAAAGCACAGATATTACTTGATTCTGATGTTGGTTATGAGGTAGAGGAAGGGAGTAACATGAGCCTACAGAGAGGGGAGAACACTGATAAAAAACAAATGGGCAGTCATGTTCCCCAGCCACAGCGTATTGCCAAGTTGGCTCCAGTGATGATGAGGATGGGCACCTCATCATTCTCGACTCCCTGCCACCCACATGCCCAGCGTCTAAATTCCAGCTTGTCCAAATAAATCAAGCTTGCAAGTAAAATCAATTTAAATGTCTTTATTTTTATTTTTATAAATGTCAGTTTTTCTGCAGCAGGTTCTATACACTGTACAGATGTGCCACTCTACAGTTAGACTAAGGGACCCCCAGGCACTATATTTAAAGGCATTTTTTAAATTTTTATTGTTTCACTTCAAGCATTATTAAAATCACTGCTCCTTTAAAAACAATCTTTTCAATGTTTTTTTGCATTGCCATATGTCCCCCAGAGCAGTGCCCGGGCCCCTTACCTTTTTTATGGCCAATAACTTGCATAATTGAGACTTTTGATTTTTACAAGTTCGGGTCTCATAGACTTTAATACGGTTCACGGTTTGGGTCCCAATTTTTGTGATGTTCGAGAGTTTTGGCGCGAACCGAACCAAGGTGGTATTTGGCCCAACATTAGTAGGCTAGCCATAGAAATTTCTATCATGTTTTTTACAAGCGTTTAAAATCTTTTAAAATGAAAGCTGTACATGAATGTGCCTTTGGCTGCTTTCATTCCTTTGACAGACCAAACATATATTAATAGTAATAGTAGAATCTCTTATCTATTTTAGTTTATTTTAGTTAACACTATACATTTGTATTGCTTGAAATCAACATGGAATAAGCTGGAATTCTTACTTAAATTGATGAGGTGTTGACTGCCTAAAATCCTACAGTATAAACTGCTTATAAATAGGATAAATAGTATCAACAATAACATTTTTATTTTGTTATATTCTTTGCTCATAACCATCCTTTATAGATTTATTCTTCAATAAACATTCCCAAATTTGTAATGCGTATATTATTCTGACACCAGACTCGTATTGTAGGACGTTGTTATGGCAATGACCTACTCGTTTTTCTGTGATGATGTAGTTAGAGCAAGAATGACAATTGACAGTAAACAAAAATAATATACCAAAAGCAAAGAAGATACTATCTAACAAATTGTTCATAATCTAATGTAATATATCATATTCATGACCTAAAAAATTACAGATACCCTTAAAGATGAAATAAAAATGCATTAGGAAACAACATTTTTTTTTACAGTACTAATTACAGATTAATTAGGGGTATTTTTGGATATTAAAATCTGTGAATGTAGGGTTGCAAGAAACAAGTTGCTATTTGTATAAGATCCTAAAACAGCGTGCAGGGCTGTAGATATTTTTTGGTTCTGGGGAGGTTCAGCAGCAGACACCTCCTGGCTGTGTTGCAGTGTGAACAGGACACATAGAAACCAATTGTTCCTGTGTGTCCTAGCAGTGACCTGCTTTTCATTCAGTGCAGTAAAACACAGGTCACTGCAGTATGTGTGAACAGGGCCTAGAATATGATAATAGCCAAGCCATCCTAAAGCCCTTTACACTCAGGCAGAATGCTGGATGCCATCGGCCAGTTCGATAAAAAACAGTTGACATTCAGCCCATGTATATGCCAGGTGGTCCGACAGAAGTCGGCCATTTGGCCGGCTTCTGCCGGACAAGCATGCTGGAAAACCAACAGCCTACTGGCTCCCGATCAGCGCTTTCAGCCAATGGCTGAAAGTGCTGATTGCTTTCAGCCATTGCTTCCCTTATGTCTCCCTATTGAGCGGGCTTTCCATCCTTCTTCCGGATGTGACGCTCATCTCTTGGGGCTTTTGTTATCTTATCTGGGAGAATTCCAAAAAGTTCAACCAGCAGGCCCAAATTTAGCAAAACTTAGACGGGATCTCTTTGGCCTGATGGGTAAGGTCTTCCATCTTTGCTATTCTCTTCTGATACAATGGAAACCCCCCCAACCATCGCATAAGCCAGTCAGCGATGGTTGGGGGGGTTCCATTTTATCAGAATGCACATTTTTGCTGCGTTAATTAGGTGGAGGACTAAGGACTTTCGGTAATGCGATTGGGGTAGAGAAGTATGGTGTAAAAGGAATTGAGCAAGAGAGTAATCTGGTGGGTAGGTTGTAATTTTAGATATGAGGCGATGAACTTCTGTCCAGAAGGGTTGTATATCCGGACAGGTCCACCAGATGTGGAGAAGCGAGCTAGTTTCCTCATTGCAATGCTAGCAATGGGGTGAGATGGTGGGAGCAAATTTGTGGATTTTTTCTGGTGTTCTGTGCCATCTGGAATACATTTTAAACCCATTTTCCTGCACAGATACATTAGTCGATCCTTTATGAATATGGGTGTATACCTGTTCCCAATCCTCTGTTGTCAGGTCCAAAGAGACCTCTCCCTCCCATTCTTGACTAGTCTTATTAAATTTTATGTCTTCATTGGTAAATATAATTGCATAAAGGTCAGAGATCAGGTGTTGTTGGGGTTTGGTTCTAGTGCATTATGCTTCAAAAGGGGTATGGTCTCTATACCAAACTGAGAGAGGTTTGGTGCTATTCAGAAAGTGCCTTATTTGCATATTAGTGAATAAAGTTAGATTTCTACCAGGTAGATGGCATGTGAGAGCATTAAATGTCAGAAAGGACCCTTTGTCAAAAAATATTTTTGGCTCGGGTGGGCCCTTCAGGACCGTGTTCTACAAGAAATCATTTTGCAAGGCCGGGGGGGGGGTCGAATCAGGGTTTTGCTTAATCGGAGTGAGGGGGCCTGGCAAGGAAGATGTTCAGTTTCTTGCAAGCTGCCTGGAAAATGTGGAGTGTGGGGTAAATTGACAATGTCTTGTGCAACGTGGTGTGATGTAATCCATGAAAGTTGCCTCAGTGGTGTTGTGGGGAATGAGTACCGTAAGTTAACCCAGGCTTTGAATCTTGGGTGTACCTGCCAGTCTATTATCCTGGCAAGGTGACATGCCCAATAGTATCTTTATATGTCTGGGATGCCTATACCTCCTTTCAGCTTGGGGTGGTTAGCTTATCGTAGCTTAGCCTAGGACGATATGCCACACAAATTGAGTACAAGTCTGTTTGTTTGAGGTGAAAAGCACTGTTGTTAAATTGGATGGGGATAGTTTGTAGGAGATAAAGGATTCTGGATAAGATATTTATTTTGATTGTAGATACTCTCCCAAACCATGAAAAGGGCCCTGAAGACCATTTCTTTATGACTTGTTGGATAGTTTTCAGGAGTGGGAGGAAGTTACTAGAATAAAGGTCTGCTAATTTTAATGGGAAGGTCTGCTAATTTGAATGCCAAGGTAGGTTATGGCATGAGGTTCCCAGCCAAAGGGAAAGTTGTTCTGACATTGTAATAATATATTTTGCGGAAGAGAGATGGTGAGTGCCCGAGACTTGGAGAAGTTGATCTGTAGGTTTGATAAAAGTTTAAACAGGGAGAAGTATTTTGCCAGGTTAGGAATTGTAATTAGTGGGTCTGAGAGGAACAGCAGGATGTCGTCTGCGAAGGCAGCTATTTTATAGGGTTGACCCGAAACATTGATGCTTTTTATATCAGGGTTCAAACTTAACCTAAGAAGCAATAGTTCAAGGGTGAGAACAAATATGAGGGGGGATAAGGGCCAGCCCTACTGCATTCTATTCGATATGGAGAAGGTGTCTGACAGGTGACCATTGACACAAACTCTCGCTGTTGGTGTAGAATACAAAGCAAGGATGAAGTTGAGCATGTGGTTTCGGATGCCAATCAATTTTGGCGTTTCTGTCATGTAGTCCTAGGCCACTCTGTCAAATGCCTTCTCCACATCGAGTGATGAGAGAAAGTTTGGTTGATGGGATGAAGAGAGCCAATGGTGAATGTTGATAGCCTTCAGGGTAATTTCTCTCGCCTCCTGTACAGAGATGAATCCTACTTGGTCTAGTGATATTAGTTTAGCAAATAAGGGGAGTATCCGATTAGCAAGAATTTTTTGCATAGATTTTGATATCCGATATTGTCTGGCTTGGGTATGACTGTAATGTGAGCTTCTAGTAAATCTTGACTTGAGGGAGGCGAGGTGGAAAGTGAGTTGAATGCTTTCAGAAAATAGGGGAGCAGTGTGGTGGAAAATTGTTTTATAGTAGCCAATTGTTAACCTGTCTGGGTCAGGACTTTTCCCTGGTTTGAGTTGTTTTAAGACTTTTGTAGCTTCCTCTAGGGAGAGTGGGTGATCTAGGTCTGAGGCTTCCAAGGGTGTCAGGGGTTTGGGGCTATACTGTCGTAGGAGATCAGTATTCATCTTGGATTTTCTCATTTTTATCCTCGAGTAGATCGTGAGAGAAAAAGTTATCGAGCTTGGAATAATAGTGAACGAACTGATCAGCAATATCTTCACTTGTGCCTGCCTTAAGTCCAGTGGGGTCAGTTATGGAAGGTAGTGGACTGTTGATGCTGCTTTTTTTGGCCTGAGGAGCTCTAGCTAGGAGTTTTCCGGATTTATTCCCAAACTCGTAGAACATTCTTTGTAAAAGCGCGTATTTGCGTTTGATCATTTTTTTCTAGTTCCTCAAGCAATTCAGTCTTGGCTTGGACTAGGTTTTGATGGGTTTGTGCAGCTAGAGATTGTTTATGTGAGTGAATACGCACCGAGAGTGCGTTGATACGTGCCTGTTTGTCTTTCCTGCATCTGGTAGCTAAAGAAATTAGTTCTCCCCTAAAAACGCACTTGTGGGCAGCACATTGTGTTAGAGGAGAGGTTTTCGGTGAGTCATTCTTTAGGAAATAATATTGCAGTCCTGTATTCATTGCTGACCAGCCCCAAGGTATGAAACTGGAAACAGGTGAGGCCTGCTCACCTGTCCTAGTAAGGTTTTCCCCACCACGTGGGAGTATCCGGTAGGGTACAGTGGGGTATCGCAAAGAGATGTGTGGTAGAGTAATGAGATATGGGTGAATCCACTGTGTGGGGGTTGGTGTTGACTTGGTGTTGACTTGGTGGAACTAAGTGAGGATAATCTATAAAATCCCGCACATCTGAGGACATTTTGTCTCAGAAATGTGGAGGTTAGCAATAGCAAGTTTTCCCTTGGTTTTCCCTTGGTTTAAGCTTTGAAAAAAGAGGAGGTTTACCGTGGGCTATTTCAGTGGGCACCTGGTGTGGGAGGGGCTATTAGTAGATCATAACAGTCAAGATGCAAGTTTCCATCTGAATAGTTCACAGGATAGAGTGAGACTTTAAACATAACATTTGATACACAGCCATGAAAAAGATAATGTTGGTAAAAGTATATTAAAACTGCTTCAAATATTAAACCTACTTACAATAATAGTAGGTTGGGGGGGCCGTAAGGAGGGGCCTCATCCCTGAAAGCCCTTATTAAATGGCTATTGATGCTGATTGCTGAAGTTAACTTGGTGTGGTAAGCCAGGGCCCCTGGATAGACTGTGATTGACAATCTCTTGAGGGTTTGGGTTAAATCTAACAGAGTGAGGTTAGTGTGTACAGAATAAGGTAAGGGAACATACGATATTCTAATCAGGGTAGAGTAGAAACATTAAGAACATGGTAATCAACCTGAAATGATGTAGAGTGGTGGGAAGGAGGGTGACCCAGGACTGCACAACATGTTGGAAACTGACAGGGGCAACAGAGATTGGTTGCTTACATCACCAAAACCTCTCTAGACACTTTCATCATTGCTTCAAGTTACATCAGAGACGTCAGAATGTATTCTGTGGGTTGGAGGTAGTAGGGAGGGTGGGTAGTGTTAGTGAGAACGTAGATAATTAAGCACCCTCTTCCCTTAGGGGGTGAAAAGGATGTCTTGCAGGGCTCTAACGAAAGCCAAATGGGGCCGGGAATCTCTGGGTAAGGGCAGAGCACTCTGCCTCTACTAAAAGCTGCACAACACAAAACCCAATGGGTGCACAGTAAGTCAGAGTGAAGTTCTAGAAGACCTTTGGGGATCATGGAAAATGTCTGCATTTTAGGTACAAGGTTATCAAAAAAAGGGGGGGGGGGCGTTTACACTTAGCTTTTGTTTGTGTAATGCCGCCCTTGTTAGCAGTGGTAATTGGGTATGTAAGAAAAGAACCTTTGTGAGGTTAGATGGTGGACCCCTTGTCTGTATCATCCATGGGCTGATGAGGTTGATCGCTCTGTAGGAAAGCTTTGCTTTGTGGTGCCTGATGAGAGGGGCACGTTGTGATGTATCAACGTAATAGTTGCTGTGAAGCCAAAGAGAAAGGATCTCAGAAAGTCATGGAGAGCGAGATAAATGGTGGTGTGTGTATGGATCTCTTGCATGATAAGTCAGAGTTTGAGGTTTTGCAGTATACACCACAAATCTGTAGAGAAGTGTTTAAGGAAGTGGAGGGCAAGCCATCTTCCCTCGTCATATCGAGAAAACCGAAGCTAAACGTTGGCATTTTTCTTTTTTTAGCAATCCATAAACAGATAATAACAAGGAACTGGGTGTACCTAATTGAGACATGTAGAACGCTGTAAGCCCCATTAGTTGTCTCCTTGTGCTTTGCAATATTGCAGCGATTTTGTGGGGTTTGTCTAGGGTTGCACTGATATCGGTATCAGTATCGGTGCCAATACTAGTTTTTTTTTTGAGTATATGTACTCACAAAAATGCTCTGATTCCAAAGTTGGCATCGCTAGGGGCTGCATACTGCACTCGGGTGACACCCCGCCATCTTTAGCTTGGGGTAAAAGACTGTACCAGTGGCAGAACTCCCAGAATGTCCAAGTCCCACCTGTCAAAATGGTTGCTGGGCCCGCCTAGCAACCAATCAGGTTCTTGGAGGCCCCAGCATTCAGAGGGGGAAGATGTAACTTCCTCCTCCTGAGCTGCTCCACCTCCACCTACTTCCCACTGACAATGGAAGGGCAGAGAGTCTGAGAAGACTTTCTATCTGGAACGGGACACTTCTGCTGAGCTGGATGGCCGGGAGTCTGAGGGGACCTAAGTGCAATCCGGACCGGCACACTACTGATGTAAGTAAGCAGAGCTTCAGCGATGGCTGCACACTGAGGATGGGGTAGGGAGCAAGGATCACACAGGTGTATTCTAGAGCGAGGGAGGGAGGACAGGCTTGCCCAGAGCTGTGAACACAGACTGAAACTTCACTACACCACTTGTACCATGCCTGCAGTCTGTGACTGTCTCCTGCAGGATATCTGTGACTGTCTCCTGTATGATGTCTGTGACTGTCTCCTGTACCACGTCTGAAGTCTCTGATGGTCTCCTGTATGATGCCTATGACTGTCTCCTGTACGATGCCTGCAGTCTGTGACTGTCTCCTGTATTATGTCTGCAGTCTCTGATCCTCTCTTGTACCATGTCTGCAGTCTATGACTGTCTCCTGTACCATGTTTACAGTATCTGACTGTCTCCTGTACCATGTCTGCAGTCTCTGACCATATCTTATACCATGGCTGCAGTCTTTGACCATCTCCTGTACCATGTCTACAGTCTCTGACCATCTCCTGTACTACGTCTGCAGTCTCTCACCATCTCCTGTACTATGTCTGCAGTCTGTGACTGTCTCCTGTATGATGCCTGCAGTCTGTGACTGTCTCCTATACCATGTTTGAAATCTCTGACCATCTCCTGTACTATGTCTGCAGTCTCTGACCATCTCCTGTACTATGTCTGCAGTCTGTGACTGTCTCCTGTACCATGTCTGCAGTCACTGCTGTCACTTCTGCCTGTTGCCTCCTCCTTTCCTCCACCAGCTGTCACCTCTGCGCCCATGTCTCCCAATGACCCTCCCATCCTCATCCTCCCCCCCCCCCCACCAGCGATCACAGCCTTTTCCATCCCAACTCTCCCATCCCACAATCCCTATTTCACCCCACCCTCAACTACCCTGTCCTCAGTTACCCCTCTACTCCTCCCCCTCCCACCCTAACCCCACCCCAGCTTTCTACAGCTCCCTAAAAATCCCCCCTCACCTTCCAATCCACCCTCTACCTACTCTTCCTTGGTGATAGGTAACAGTAATTGGTATTGGCGAGTACTTGATAAAAGTATCAGTACTCGTACTCATGGTTAAAAAAATGGTATTGGTACATCCCTAGGCTTTATCCGTGCTGTGCTTTGGCAGAGGTGGCACTGGCGTGGGCTCTGGAATCAGATGGTGATCTTTGGCGCCAAGATCTCTGCTCTTGGGCTTCCATGGATTCTCCTCTGGGTTGCTCTCATGCCAAGTTGACGGAAGTCCACATACCACTTAGGGACATCAACTAGCGGGATGCCAGAAGTTTTGCAGATCCTCCAGGACTCGTAGGTGGGCTGTCTGACTCTGTGTAGAAACTGAAAGACAAAAGAGGAATTTCAACCTTAAGTGGATACCTCTGGTATGCAGGATTTCAAGCAGGCAGCGGAGGTCTTTGCGATGCTGCAGGGTGATATTGGAAAGGTCTTGGTATATATAAATATCGGCCCTGCTATAAGAAAGCTTTATTCTAGTCCATGCTTTCCTCAGTATCTCCTCCTTTAGCCTGTAGTCTACTAGGCAGCATACCACATCTGGCCGCGGGTCTGATTCTCTCCCTTTGGGTCTGAGGGCTTGGTGGATGCATTCTATTTCAATGGGGATTGCTGGAGGCCTATAGAGTAGGTTGTTAAAGATGCTGACTGCTGAGGGTAGGATTTGATCTGATTAAATTGACTCAGGTAGGCTGCTAACTCACATATTGTGTCTCCTGCTGTGATTATCAAGATTTTGAATGTGGCGTTGGAGATAATGGAGCGGCAGTGTGTGAGTGTCCACAGTGTGGTTTATTGTGGCATAAAGCCATGCCCTGTTGAGCCACATTTTTCTCTACTTCCTGCACTCTGCCTGCCAATGTTTGTATATCATGGCGTAGGTCCATGATGGCGGCTGATAGTGTGTCCTTAATATTTACCGCAATAGTACGGACATCATTGAGGCTAGGTTGCTGTTGGGAAGAAGTCATACCTTCTCCTCTGGGGGATTCAGGGTGAGAGGATATTGAGCCTGTGGTAGGTGAGCCAGAGGGTTGCATGTGTCCCTGAGAAGAGGCCGCCATACTGCTCACCTGTGTATAGAAGATCTTTGGTTTATTCTGGCTCAGTCTGCTGCAGGGATCTCATGATGAGTAGGACCGAGTAGCCAAAGCACTACGGGATGTAATCCCAATGGCATCATACGGGTTCCAAGGCAGATAACCTCCGATGGCAGTGGATATTGTCCTGAGACGGCAAGAGCTCTGGAACTAATCAGCCATCTTCCAGCGAGGTTCAACTTTAATACAAGAAAGTATTGTGCTTGCTTTAGAAACTGCAGCTTGGCATTGCATGCTGTTATTAGGTCTATGATCTACCAAAACACTCAGATCCTTCTCCACCATTGACACCCCTGGGTGTTCTCCTGCTAGAATGTATGATGCATGAATGTTTTTAGCCACCAAGTGCATAACTTTACATTTATTAATAGAGTTGAGCGGACACCTGGATGTTCGGGTTCGACGAATTCGGCCGAACTTCGGAAAAAAGTTCGGGTTCGGGACCGAACTTTAACCCGAACCCGAACCCCATTGAAGTCAATGGGGACCCGGACTTCTAAGGACTAAAAAGGCCCTAAAAAGTAATGGAAAGGGCTAGAAGGCTGCAAATGGCAGAAAAATGTTGTTATGAGCATGGCAAGTGCCCTGCAAACAAATGTGGATAGGGAAATAACTTAAAATAACATAAAAAAATTAAAAAATTAAAAAATATGCTGGAGGCCCCCTTTTCAGCAGAAGAGGTACGGGAAGTCATTAAGAACCTCAGAAACTCAACGGCACGATGCCACACATATGGCGGGAATGCCCCAGAATACGCCCTTTCTGGAATAAATTATTCAATTTAATGGATAAGATAGTGGGAAAATAAAATACTTTGAAATAAAAATGTAGCGGGGTGCTAAATTTAAGGGAAGTGTTTGAGTGGTAAATAGGCTCAAACACCCTAATTCTGTAGGATTCATGGACCATTTTGTCCTCGGGGGACAGTATTGGTGTGCAGTTCCCTGCGGCCTACAGGTGGCGCTGCCATGGTAGGCTAGGGTTGAACCGCCGATACAGTGCTGTGCCTTTTGTGTCCCCTCTTGGCAGTAGTACAGCGGGCCGGGGAACCTGCTATGCATGCCAGGAGAGCATATAAAAGGGGCAGACCTTTGGCCTGGGGGCTGATGTCCAGTGGGGTCCACGCCCAGGTGCCTTCGGCCTGGGTGCATGTGTTCCTGTTCCATCTCGGGTACCTTTAGCCCGGGGTGAGGTACTATCCTGGAGTTCCTGCTGCCCTGGGTATGGAGGCCTAGGTGCGGGAGTAAAGCCTGGAGTCCAGAGCCTTCGTCTGGAGTCCGCTAAGGGTCGAGGAGTCTTAGGGTGCCGCCTCGTGCAGGGGACCATGTTCCAGGGAAGGGAGGATCATTCTGATGGACCGATGCGGGAGTCACGGTGAAGGAAGGGTCTGTTGACTCCCTGGAGAGATGTCTTCCCCTTGATATGGGCTAGGTTCATAGAAGGAGAAGCTCAAGGTCATCTTGACTGTATCAGAGGCCTTATTCACCCGGCCCGTGGCAGGGGCCTTATACACCCTGGTCTGTGGCAGAGACCAAAGTTCTCCAGGTCCGTGGCAGGGGCCTTGTACACCCGGTCTGTGGCAGAGACCAACCTCAAGGTCTGTGGCAGAGACCGTGCACCTAAAACTGTTTGAGAAACCTAAGCAGTGAAGTGAATGTGCTTTGTTTGTGCCTGGACCTCCTCCACACCTTAAGCTGTCCGGTTTCTTTGCTCTAACCTTTTCTATCCGAGTAGAGTTTATTTTGCCATGAGAGAATAAGAGTTGTAATTTCAGCTGGTGTGGACATTGACTTTACTGGGAATTAAAGGACTTGCCTCTACCTACAGTAGAGGTGAGAATCATCCTCTGGAGGAGTTTTGACTCCGGCTGTGGACACGGCCCGTCAAGTACACCGCTCAACCTCTTTATATAGGAGGGTACGGGCTGGTAGTGCGGTGTGCCTTTCTCCCTCCTGCGAGGAGCCAACAACATAAAGGCAGGTAAGGGGGAAAGGATCTGTGCGCTACAAAAAAATAAAATAAAAATTATAATCTTGACCTAGGAGGACGAGGTCCATATGGAGTAGGAGGTTGAGGTGGCGGTGGATGTGGCTGTGTAGGTGGAAGCGGCGGTGGAGGAGGACGAGGTAGCCAACACTGGTTCAAAAATACAACAATGGCTGGGTAAGGCTGGTGATGTGTCGAATTCTGTCCCCCGTCAAATAGTGTCCACCCTGTACTGCGCTTGCTCAGTATGTAGGACAAGGGGATTTCGAAAATCTCCCAAGATGAACGGCGCCTGCGTGGTGAGTTCAGGTGAAGGCCACACCATCCGTGGTTCAAGCCGAGCCAAGTGAGGCCGTGCCCGAAGCGTGGCGATCGAACCAAGCCCGTGAGGGGCCCTGTTACTATGTGCTACCGTATGTCCACTTGGATGGTGGGGCTTGAACCTGCACTCACTGCGCAGGCGCCGTTCATCTTCGGAGATTTTGTGAATCTCCTTGTCCTCTGTACTGCGCAAACGCTGCGCCTTCGCAGTATGGGCCGGACACAATCCGATGGCCGGACAGTTTTTGTCACAACACCAGTATACATGTCTATTCTGCAGAAGGTACGGACAAGTCCTGTGGGATCCATGCCTGGTTCATTTTAATGAACGTGAGCTTGTCCACATTGGCTCTGGACAGGCGGCTGCGCTTGTCTATGATAACGCCCCCTGCCGTGCTAAATACACGTTCAGATAATACACTGGCTGCAGGGCAGGCCAGCACCTCCAAGGCATAAAGGGCAAGCTCAGGCCATGTGCCCAATTTGGAGACCCAGAAGTTAAAGGGGCAGACCCGTCATCCAGTACGTGTAGGGCTGTGGACATATGTTGGTGAAATGCTGCCTCCTGCTAAGACGTTCCATCTCAGCTGGTGGTGCTGGTTGTTGTGGCATGCTGACAAAGCTTTTCCACATTTCAGCCATGCTAACCCTGCCTTCTGAGGTGCTGCCGGTGGCTCGGCTGCGTTGGCGACCTCTTCCTCCTCCTCTGCCTTCGCCTTGTGCTTCCACCATACGCCCGCTGTCAGGTGGGAATGCCACCAGCAGCGCGTCTACCAGCGTGCGCTTGTACTCGCGCATCTTACGATCCCGCTCCAGTGAGGGAATTAAGGACGGTACGTTGTCCTTGTAACGGGGATCCAGCAGGGTGGCCACCCAGTAATCAGCACCAGTTAAAATGTGGGCAACTCGGCGGTCATTGCGGAAACACTGCAGCATGTAATCGCTCATGTGTGCCAGGCTGCCCAGAGGCAAAGAAAAGCTGTCCTCTGTGGGAGGTGTATCGTCTGTGTCCTCTGTATCCCCCCAGCTACGCACTAGTGATGGCCACGAGCTGGTCTGGGTGCCACCCTGCTGTGAAAATGGCTCCTCCTTCTCCTCCTCCTCCTCCATCTCCTCCTCCACCTCGTCATCCTCCAGAACTGTGCCCTTTCTGCCGGACAATTGTGTACCTGGCGTTTGTTGGTGCAGGAACCCACCCTCGTAGCCACTTGTGAAAGACTGCCCTGAAAGCCTTTGAAATGATCCCGCTTCCTCCTCCTCCTCCTCATCCTCCTGTGCCACATCCTCTTCCATCATCGCCCGAAGCGTTTTTTCAAGGAGGCATAGAACTGGGATAGTAACGCTGATAACTGCGTCATTGGCACTGGACATGTTGGTGGAGTACTCGAAACAGCGCAACAAGGCACACAGGTCTCGCATGGAGGCCCAGTTATTGGTGGTGAAGTGGTGCTGTTCCGCAGAGCGACTCACGCGTGATTGCTGCAGCTGAAACTCCACTATCGCCTGCTGCTGCTCGCACAGTCTGGCCAGCATGTGCAAGGTGGAGTTCCACCTTGTGGGCACGTCACTTATGAGGCGGTGAGCGGGAAGGCCGAAGTTACGCTGCAGCGCTGACAGGCGAGCAGCAGCAGGGTGAGAACGCCAAAAGTGCGCACACACAGCCCGCACTTTCTGCAGCAGCTCTGGCATATTGGGGTAATTTTTAAGGAACCTCTGGACCACCAAGTTCAGCACATGCGCCAGGCAAGGGATGTGCGTCAAACCGGCTAGGCCCAGAGCTGCTACGAGATTTCGCCCATTATCGCACACCACCAGGCCGGGCTTGAGGCTCACTGACAGCAACCACTCATTGGTCTGTTGTTCCATGTCCCTCCACAACTCCTGCGCGGTGTGGGTTTTTTTCCCCCAAACAGGAAAGTTTTAAAACTGCCTGCTGTCATTTACCCCTGGCTGTGCTGAAGTTGGTGATGAAGGTGTTACGCTGACCGGATGAGGAGGCGGTAGAGGATGACAAAGCGGAGTAGGAGGAGTTAGCAACAGGAGGCAAACTGAAGCGCCCTGCAATCCTCGGTGGTGGAAGGACATGCGCCAAACTGCTATCTGCCTCAGGCCCAGCCGCCACTGCATTTACCCAGTGTGCTGTTAGGGAGATATAACGTCCCTGACCGTGCTTACTGGTCCACGCATCCGTAGTTAGGTGGACCTTGCCACAGATGGCGTTGCGCAGTGCACACCTGATTTTGTCCCCCACTTGGTTGTGCAGGGAAGGGATGGCTCGCCTGGAAAAGTAGTGGCGGCTGGGCACGACGTACTGTGGGACAGCCAATGCCATCAGGATTTTAAAACTCTGCGTCTCCACCAGACGGAATGACAGCATTTCAAAGGCCAGGAGTTTTGAAATGCTGGCATTCAGGGCCAGGGATCGCGGGTGGCTAGGGGGGTACTTCCTCTTCCGCTCCAATGTTTGGGAGATAGAGAGCTGAAGGCTTCCATGGGACATTGTGGAGATGGTTGGTGACCCAGGTGGTAGTGTTGCTGGCAGATCCTCTGTTTGCGGGGTGGCAGGTGCCACTGTCACTACAGAGGTGGATGAAGAGGCCGAGACTGCAGCAGAAGAGGAAGCAGGAGGAGCCAGAGGCCTTTCTTGGTTTTTGAGGCGTCTACTCCACTGCAGCTCGTGCTTTGCACTTAGATGCCTGGTCATGCAGGTTGTGCTCAGGTTGAGAACGTTTATGCCTCGCTTCAGGCTCTGATTGCACAGCGTGCAAACCACTCGTGTCTTGTCATCAGCACATTGTGTGAAGAACTGCCACGCTAGGGAACTCCTTGGACCTGGCTTTGGTGTGCTCGGTCCCTTGCTGCGTTGGGCAGTAGCAGACATACTGTCTAGGGGACGGACGCTCCGCTTTTGCACCCTGCTCCCTCTTCTGCTGTGCTGGTGGCTCTGTGCGACCACCGTCTCTTCCTCCAAACTACACTGGTCACCTGCATAACGTTGATTCCATGTGGGGTCGAGGACCTCATCGTCCTCCACATCATCTTCCACCCAGTCTTCACCCCTGCCCTCCTTGTCTGTCTGCACAATTGCGAAAGCAGCAGCAGTTGGCACCTGTGTTTCGTCATCATCCGAGACGTGCTGCGATGGTCCTCCCATGTACTCATCATGAAACATAAGTGGTTGGGCATCGGTGCACTCAATCTCTTCCACTTCTGGGGCAGGGCTAGGTGGATGGCCCTGGGAAACCCTGCTAACAGAGTCATCGAAAAGCAGAAGAGACTGCTGCATGATTTGGGGCTCAGACTGCTTGGCTGATTTGCAAGGGGGTGAGGTGAAAGACTGATGGACATGGGTTTCAGGTGCCAACTCTGATCTTTCATCAGAAGAGTGGGTGGGAGACAATGTGAAGGAACCCGAGGCACTGTCAGCAACCCAATCTACTATCGCCTGTACTTGTCCTGGCCTAAACATTCGTACAGCCTCATTAGGCGCGACAAAATACCTCCGCAGGCTCGGTCGCCTACTCGCACCTGAGGAAGGTGTTTTACTTGTGCGTGTATCTGGCACAGATCCACCACGTCCTCTCCCTGCAACAGGAGCTCCACCAGCAGTACCACGACCGGGGCCACCACGTCCCTTTGACCTTCTCCTCATATTTTCCAAATTTAGGATCTTGCCCTAAATGGGTGTTTTTGTTTTTTTTATAATTGTAATTTTTATTAGTTCAAAAGAAAAAAAGTTACAGTACGTAATAAACATAAACATCTCAAGGCAATTATCTGAGAGACATTAGTACATTTGAAAGGCAGTTGGTACATATTTAAGAGTACACTCAAGATAATATAAAAACCATACCAGTACGAATTGCATACATGTCATTAACAAATATAAATTGCAGAGGACATTATGAACGATTACAGGTTACAGAGACAGTGTAAGGCAACTCGCAACGAAGGGATCCGTACAGAAAGTGTAATCTTAAATCTCCTGTTCCCCATAACTCGAGGAGTCCCAAAGTTCCCAAACCCTGTCAAATTGAATCACTGTGTCATGTACTCTTGCCGTAAGAGATTCCATTCTCCGAATCTCTGCAATTAATTGCAGAAACTGCAGGTGAGAGGGGGGGGGTGGACAACCAACACATCGGTATAGCCCTTTTAGCAGCCAAAAGTATATATGAGATTAAACGTTTAACAGATTTTGGGACCCCCGGAAAGGGAAGTCCAAGCAAATAGTGAATAGGGTCTAGAGGGAGAGATAGACTTGTTACAGACTGAAGAGTTTGCATAACCTCCGTCCAGAATGACCGTATAAGTGTACAGGACCAAAATATGTGAAAGTGTGAACCTATCTCAATTTTGCATCTCCAGCATGTAGGGGGGAGGGTAGGGTTAACTCGATGAAGTCTATCAGGGGTTTTATACCAAAACATCAGAACCTTCACTGCTGTTTCCCTCTGAGTTACACATTTAGAGGATTTAAAAGTTGAAGACCATATTGTGGTCCACATTTGCAAAGGGATAGGGCGCTCCATTAGCAGATTCCATTTGCGCATGTATAGGTGCGTGTCAGCCGTTAAATCTTTAGATTCGTGTAAAATGTGATATATGGATGATATAAGATGTAATTGATGAGGGCCTTCCGCACACACACGTTCAAAAGGAGTCGGCCTTTCTAGGGTAAGATTAGGGGACAGGGACTGAAAAAGTGCCTAACCTGAAGATAGAAATAAAATAACTTTTGGGGGATATAGTATTTGTTTTGAAGGGTTGCGAAATCAAGAAATTTGCGAGTGACCGGGTTAACCAAATTTCGCAACTGAAACAATGGAGACTGCATCCATGGTAACAGACGGCCATAGACCAAACTATCAGGCAATACTGGATTCAGTAGTACGTTAGTAAGAGGAGGGCACAATGATGCAAGCGGAAATTTTGATTTGCATTTATTCCAAATGGAAATGGTGAATAGCATAGGTGCAAGACACATTCTCTTCAGTATGGGGTCGCCGTGTAAGGGTCTAGACCACACTAAAGAGCACAAATGTACCGGATAGATGGCACCTTTCTCTACCTCCGACCACCTATTAGGGCTGCTCTGACATGACCAGGATGCAACCGCCCTTAAATGAGTGGCTAGGTAATATCTAATGATGTCAGGTGCTCCCATTCCCCCCTGTGACCGCAAGGAAAATACCACCGTGCTGGCTATCCGATGTGTGCTATTATTACATATGAACTTCAAAAACCCTCTCTGAAGAGCTTTAAGCTGACTGGTAGGAATGGCTACAGGGAGCGTATCAAAAAGATAGAGAAGTCTAGGCAATACAGACATATTTAGTACATTAATTCTGCCCAGCATAGTAATAGGGTATGCAGCCCACTGACGTAAATTTTTATAGATGTCCTGGAACAGAGGGAGAAAATTTGCAGCGTATATTGTACTGTACGAGGGGGTAATCTTCACGCCCAAATATGTCAAGGCATGAGAACACCACCTATAAGGGTATATGTTTTGTAATTGTAACAACAGATCTGGCGGGACATGTATGGGGAGTACTTCCGTTTTAGTCGTGTTTATTTTGTAGCCTGATATAGACCCAAAATTCTGAAGGAGTGCATGTAGAGAGGGGAGTGACGTAATAGGGCTCGTTATTGTCAAGAGGATGTCGTCCGAAAAAAGGGATAATTTATATTCTCTATGTCTCATCAGTACCCCCTTAATATCTAGGTGACATCTAATAGCCTCTGCCAATGGCTCCAAACAAAGAATAAAAAGGAGGGGGGACAACGGGCACCCCTGTTTAGTACCATTGGACATAGGTATATATGGGGACAGAAAAGAGGCCATTTGTACCTGAGCAGACGTGCCTGTGTACAAGGCCTGTATAGCTTTAAAGAAAGGACTGTCAAACCCAAATCTCCGCAGTACAGAAAACATATAGGGCCAGCTTAAGCGATCGAACGCCTTTTGTGCATCCAAGCTCAGTATAAGCGTTGGGTGGGGAAATTTGTTTATCAGGTCAATCAAATCCACAGTACGTCTTGTGTTGTCTCCAGCGTGTCGGGAAGGAACAAATCCTACTTGATCTTTGTTAATTAATTTGGGAATGAACTGGGACAATCTAGATGAGAGAAGTTTTGTGAAAATTTTATAGTCCGAATTTAATAGGGCTATAGGCCTATAGTTGTCCGGTAAGGAAGGATCCTTCCCCGGCTTTGGAATCACTGAAATATATGAATGTGTAAACTGGCTATGTGGAATTTCTCCTCGTAAAAGTGATGTATACAAATTTATCATATGTGGCAATAGGGTAGGTAAAAAGGTCTTGTAGTATAGGTAGGTGAGGCCGTCGGGTCCCGGAGATTTAAGCGTGGGTAGGTCTTTGATAATTTTTGTAAGCTCCTCAGGGGTGATGGGGGCATTAAGCTTTTCCAGATCTGAGGAGGACAACTTCGGCAAGGGGAGAGTCTGAACGAACTGGTCAAACCTATCCTGAGTAAAATGAAAATTATTTTCGGGGGTAAGACAATTGTATAATTCTTTGTAAAAGTTACCAAAAACTTTGGTCATAGTTTGGGGACAATGAGTGGGGGTGCCATCTCTTTGGATCAACAATTCAGGGAAGGAATGGAATGGACGTGGTCTAAGTTTGTTCACTAGCATCCTATGTGGCTTGTTAGAATACTCGTAGAATTTTTGTTTCACCCACATAAGAGATTTTGTTGCCTTACTATACTCTAACGTTTTCAGTTGGTTGCGAAGAGCTACAACCCTACGGAGAGCCCCAACTGTTGGGGATCCCAGCAGAACCCGCTCCGCCCGCTTCAAGTCAGCTAATAGGGAGATCCGACGACTCTCGCCATCCTTCTTCAGACGAGAGCCCTCGGCAATACATGTACCACGGAAACAAGCCTTGTGAGCCTCCCAAAGGGTAGAAACCTTATGTACGGAACCCACATTTAGTTCAAAATATTCATTCAAGCTTTTGGTTAGTCTATCCCTAATGGGGGGTGAACTGAGTAAGTGTTTATTAAGTCTCCAGTGGCAAGTCCTAGAGGGCGAGTGATGCAATAGTAGTTCTAGTGAAATAGGAGCATGGTCCGACCATGTAATAGGAGAAATGTTGGAGTCTACTAGGAGAGGGAGTAAAGGGGACGTAATAAAGAAATGATCCAGTCTTGAGTACATCTTATGCGCCATAGAATAGAAGGTGTACTGTCTTTGGATCGGATGTCTGATTCTCCATGAATCCAGCAGTCTGTGTGCTCTGACCAGTTTCCTAAAGGAGGCGGATTGAGATATCACCCGTTGGGAAGGGGTGTCCCCAAAGAGCGTATGACGATCGCGCCTGTGGGACATAATCAGATTGAAATCTCCCCCTAATATCATGAATGGATTAGAGTACCTTTGAAGCCTATCAAAAAAATAGTTCAGAAATACCATTTGGCCCGAATTAAATGGGTGTTTTTGGAAGAGCAGAACACACCCACAGTACGTAACCGCTTAATCGCACAGCTACAGAACTGCAGAAAATGCTATTAAATTTTTTTTTTTTTTTTAGTATAGCACAGTAGAAGAAAACTATATAGAAATTGTTTATTTCACACACCTCCACATATGTATAACACACTGCAAAATATTTTTTGTGGCCCTAAATGGCGTTTTTGGAAGACCACAACACACCCACAGTACGTAACCGCTGAATCGCACAGCTACAGAACTGCAGAAAATGCTATTAAAAAAAAAAATTGTTTTTTAGTATAGCACAGGAGAAGAAAACTATATAGAAATTGTTTATTTCACACACCTTCACATATGTATAACACACTGCAAAATATTTTTTGTGGCCCTAAATGGCGTTTTTTGGAAGACCACAACACACCCACAGTACGTAACCGCTGAATTGCACAGCTACAGAACTGCAGAAAATGCTATTCATAAAAAATGTTTTTTTTTTAGTATAGCACAGTAGAAGAAAACTATATAGAAATTGTTTATTTCACACACCTCCACATATGTATAACACACTGAAAACAATTTTTTGTGGCCCTAAATTGCGTTTTTTGGAAGACCACAACACACCCACAGTACGTAACCGCTGAATCGCACAGCTACAGAACTGCAGAAAATGCTATTCCAAAAAAATGTGTTTTTTTTAGTATAGCACAGTAGAAGAAAACTATATAGAAATTGTTTATTTCACACACCTCCACATATGTATAACACACTGCAAAATATTTTTTGTGGCCCTAAATGGCGTTTTTTGGAAGACCACAACACATCCACAGTACGTAACCGCTGAATCGCACAGCTACAGAACTGCAGAAAATGCTATTCAAAAAAATGTTTTTTTTTTAGTATAGCACAGTAGAAGAAAACTATATAGAAATTGTTTATTTCACACACCTCCACATATGTATAACACACTGCAAAATATTTTTTGTGGCCCTAAATGGCGTTTTTTGGAAGACCACAACACACCCACAGTACGTAACCGCTGAATCGCACAGCTACAGAACTGCAGAAAATGCTATTCAAAAAAAATGTTGTTTTTTTAGTATAGCACAGTAGAAGAAAACTATATAGAAATTGTTTATTTCACACACCTCCACATATGTATAACACACTGCAAAATATTTTTTGTGGCCCTAAATGGCGTTTTTTGGAAGACCACAACACACCCACAGTACGTAACCGCTGAATCGCACAGCTACAGAACTGCAGAAAATGCTATTAAAAAAAATGTTGTTTTTTTTAGTATAGCACAGTAGAAGAAAACTATATAGAAATTGTTTATTTCACACACCTCCACATATGTATAACACACTGAAAAATATTTTTTATGGCCCTAAATGGCATTTTTTGGAAGACCACAACACACCCACAGTACGTAACCGCTGAATCCCACAGCTACAGAACTGCAGAAAATGCTATTCAAAAAAAATGTTGTTTTTTTAGTATAGCACAGTACAAGACAAATATATAGAAATGGTTTATTTCACACGCCTCCACATATGTATAACACACTGCAAAATATTTTTTGTGGCCCTAAATGGGTCTTTTTGCAAGCGTACATTAAAGTGCAATTTTTTTTTATTTTTTTTGCCCTAAACGGGTCTTTTTTTGCACGAGCAAAATAAAATGCAAATTTTTAAATTTTTTTGCCCTTAATGGGTCTTTTGGAAAAGAGCACAATAAAGTGCCTTTTTTTTTGCCCTAAATGGATCTTTTTTCAAGAGCAGAATACACTCACGGTATGGAAACGGTGTATCTCTCAACGTAATATATGCAGTGCTGGTGCACTGAGCTTGCAGATAAAAGGTAGATTTTCTCTGGCACTGGGCTCATGGCAGTGTAAAAAGACTGCACTGCAACACAAACAGGTAAACCTATGCAGATCGCTGAGTTATATCTCTGAATCTGGACTCCTAGTCCTATATAATATATCTCTCTCCCTGAAAGCACCAACAGGAACCTGGCCCTACACTACACTGTCTCTCTATCTTTTCCCTCAGATTCCAGAATCAGGACTAACTCATGTATTTTTCAATCTCTCCCTAAAAGCAGCAGCAGCAGACAAGATCCTCTCCCTATCTATTCTGAAGCAGAGTGACGTGTGTGCTGTGTGCCTCTAGCTTATATAGAAGCTGGGTCACATGTTGCACTGACCAATCACAGCCATGCCATTAGTAGGCATGGCTATGATGGCTTCTAAGGGCACACCAGCTAATCAAAAGGTGATTGGCTGGCCCCTGAAGCATTTCTAACTGCGCCATTAGATTGCCGAACCCGAACCCGGACTTTCGCGCAAAGTCCGGGTTCGGGTTCGGGAAAAAGCTAAAGTTCGGTACGGACCCGAACTTTACAGTTCGGGTTCGCTCAACCCTATTTATTAACATTATACCTCATTTTCCACATAGTTGGAGACATCCTGTAAGGATGCTATTCCACCACATAACTTAGTGTCACCTGCAAACACTGAAAGGGTACTTTTAATTTCAAACTCTATGTTATTCATAAGTAAGGGTTCCAACACTGAACCTTGGGGTGCATCACAAATAACCTTAGAACCATTCAGAGTATGAATCATTAATCACTACTCTCTGAAGATAGCCTACTTTGTCATAAAAAAAAATCTAATTTGTTTGCTAGCAAAAATTGTTCTACGTGTTATTTTATTAAACTCTAAGGTATCCTCCTGACTATAGAAGTTAAACTAACCAGTCTTTAATTTATTACAAATTAAAAACAGCGGCTTTGAAATAACAGAGGTAAACTCTCTGAGTATACTGGGGTGTAATTCATCTGGTCCAGGTGCTTAATACAACTTTACCCTAGGTTCACACATATGCGTTTTTTTTTTATTATTGAAAGAAATTGCAGTACAACGTATGATAAAGGCGACATGACATTGTCACACGTCGCTTTGCATAAACAATTTTTGACTAGGCAATGTTTACAATGGGGGATTGTAAAACATGAATGATTATAAACAACATCACATAAGAAGAAAATCTGAACAGCAGATAAATGAATGGATCCTCTTTGGAGAGTTCCTAAACTATAAGGTGAGGGAGAAGAGGGGGAGGGGGGAGTGTACACCTACTACAACATAGAAGGCACTTAGGACTGTGACTAAAGTCATGAGCTTAGTGTTATCGACTAGGTTGCCGAAGTGGTAGAAGGATAATAGAGCTTGACAATGTTAATGACCATGTAGCCTGCTGGGGGAGGTTCAACTGCAGGAGGTGTCATCCTCAGCAATCTGTGTTGGAAGGCCCTTATAGTATGAAAAGGGATTTTCAAAGGTTTCAAGTTCCTCGTGAGCTAATGTTGATTCCATGAAAGCCTGCCATCTTGAGTAGAGACGTTAAAGTCAGTGTTGTTTTTGTCTTTGTATATTAGCAGTAGGAGCTCCCGTTTGACCTGCAAGATTTTTGGGCAATGGGGGAAAGTCCATTTTTTTAAAATGGATCTTCGGGCAACCAGGAGACAGATCAGGATCCAGTCTTTGTGTTGAAGGTAGACATTGGAGGACCACGTTAGGAGTTGTTTGTGCCAATAACCAAAGATGAGGAGCAGGAGATCTTTTGGTAGTTTTAGCAGAGTTATCCCATGTATGAATGACATGACTTGTTCCCAGAAAGTGGAGATGTATTTGCAGGTCCAGAAGCGATGAGTTAAGGAAGGTCTTGCCTGGTGGCATAGAGGGCAGGTAGCGGATTGCTGGTTATTTTTCTCTGAGAGGAAGGGTATATAAGCGCAATGAAGAATTTTCAGTTGGGTTTCTCTCCAAGATTTGTTAGGGATCAATTGTAAAGTTTTGTTGTAGCCTTGCAAGATTTTATGTACTATTTCTGCGCCAGAAAGTCTCGCCAATTTGCCGCTGAGGAGGCTGCAATAGTAGGAATGATCTTTTGAATAGGAGGCTTATAGATGTCTGAAATAGTATAGGAGCTCTTTTGGAGTAGACAGTCTGTGATAGTTACTCAGAATCTTTTACCCTCCTCTCTGCATGAGTTACAGATAAAGCTGTCACATTACCAAAAGTGGAAAGCATGTGACTCAGGAAGGGAGAATTCCTTTGCTATGGCTGTGAAGGCGTAAGGTAGACCAGATTCCAGGTCACAAAGGGTGGAAAATTTGGTGAGACCCTTTTGTTTCCATATAGAGTAAGATTTGTGTTGCCATGGGAAATTTTTGGTTGCCTTGAATTGGTAGATGTCTGGAAATGAAAGGGGAGAGTTTCAAGCATTTTTTACTTCCCTCCAGGCTATGGTAGTATCCCTTAGGAGATTATGTTGTAAGACTGAGGGTATATATTTCCATTTGCAGTGAATAAGGGCCACTAAGGAGTAGGGGTGGGCCATCAATGATTTAAAGGGGTAGTTTGAATAGCGGGAGGATTGTGATAACCAATCTAGGCCTATTCTGATAAGACATACTAGATTGTAAGCCCTGATGTTGGGAAGACTAATACCCCCTTCGCTTCTGGGAAGATATAATTTTGCCAGTGCAATGCGCAGTTGCTTTTTCTGCCAGATGAATTTAGAGACAGCTCTATTCAGCAGCTAAATATCCTTGTGTTTTAGGAGTAGTGGAATTGTTTGAAGTGGATATAGTAGGCATGCATAGCTGACCATTTTTACTAAATGGCATCTTCCCAGGAGCGATAGAGGCAGATCCATCAAGTTTTCCAGTTCTTGAGATATTTTTTTGAGTAAAGGGGGATAGTTTAGGTTGTATATGGAAGATGGCGATTTCCCTATCTTGATGCCTAGGTAAGTTATATGTGATTTGGCTACAGTGAAAGCCAAGTGGGAGGTCCAGAGAGGTTTTGGAGAAGTGCCTATGGGGAGAATTTCACTCTTGTTATAATTAATGCGAAGCCCGGAACAGAGTTTAAATTTATCAAATGTTGTTTTGATGGTGGACATGTCAGAGGAGTGGTTAGCTGAAAAAATGAGAACATCATCTGCGAAAAGGGAGGTACGTAATTCATTGTTACCAATATGAATCACATTTAATAGAGCCTGTTTGGTTAGGTATCTGGAGAGGCATTCTAAAGCTAGGTTAAAGAGCAGTGGCAAGAGGGGGCAGCCTTGTCTCGTGCCCTTGTGGAGGTAAAATTTATCGTTGAGAAGACCTTCCACCACCAGTCTGGCCCCGGGAGATGTCTACATAGAGTTTACTAGATGATTGAAGGGACCGGTAAGGCCCCTTTTTGTCATAGCCATCGAAAGCCATTCAAAGCTAACATTATCAAAGGCTTTCTCTGCATCCAGAGTGATAATGGCAAAATCCTTCCCTGGGTTGCACTTAGCATGTTCTAGGACCATCATTACTTTATGAATATTTTATGTGGCTGTTCTCCCTTTTGCAAAGCCTGGGTGTATAATAGGGATGAGCTCGGTGTTCGAGTCGAACATACGTTCGACTCGAACATCGGCTGTTCGATCGTTCGACGAAGATCGAACGATTTGGGCCGTTCGCGCCTAATTCGAGTGACGCGAACGGCCCACAATGCACTACGCCATCGCAGTGTCATCCAGGCGCTGTGATTGGTCAAGCATGCACTGTGACCCCGCATGCTTGGCCAATCACAGCGCCGGCAGCGAGGAGAGCAATGATTGGCCACAGGCAGGATGCCTGTGGCCAATTATTGCTGAGGGTGTTTAGTACACGCCCCACACTATAAAAGGCCGCCAGCACGGCGGCCTAGTGTAGTGTGTTCCGGAGCAGGGAAAGAGAAGCATAGGCAGGGACAGTGACATTTATTTTTTCTTGCTTAACCTGGATTCCTTTAGTTTAGGGAAAGAGAAGGATAGGTAGGGAGAGTGTCAGTGTGTTTTACTGTGCGAATCCTTGTTTCTATGGACAGGGAAGGACAGTGAGGGAAATTCTCCTTGTGCTATAGTGTGCTTTAAAAAAACATTTTTTCTAGGGACAGAAAACTATAGGTAGGAAGAGTGTCAGTTTCTTTCACTGTGATAATCCTTGTTTCTAGGGACAGGGAAGGAAAGTGAGGGAAATTCTCCTTGTGCTATAGTGTGCTTTAAAAAAACATTTTTTCTAGGGACAGAAAACTATAGGTAGGAAGAGTGTCAGTTTCTTTCACTGTGATAATCCTTGTTTCTAGGGACAGGGAAGGACAGTGAGGGAAATTCTCCTTGTGCTATAGTGTGCTTTAAAAAAACATTTTTTCTAGGGACAGAAAACTATAGGTAGGAAGAGTGTCAGTTTCTTTCACTGTGATAATCCTTGTTTCTAGGGACAGGGAAGGACAGTGAGGGAAATTCTCCTTGTGCTATAGTGTGCTTTAAAAAAACATTTTTTCTAGGGACAGAAAACTATAGGTAGGAAGAGTGTCAGTTTCTTTCACTGTGATAATCCTTGTTTCTAGGGACAGGGAAGGACAGTGAGGGAAATTCTCCTTGTGCTATAGTGTGCTTTAAAAAAAACATTTTTTCTAGGGACAGAAAACTATGGGTAGGAAGAGTGTCAGTTTCTTTCACTGTGATAATCCTTGTTTCTAGGGACAGGGAAGGACAGTGAGGGAAATTCTCCTTGTGCTATAGTGTGCTTTAAAAAAACATTTTTTCTAGGGACAGAAAACTATAGGTAGGAAGAGTGTCAGTTTCTTTCACTGTGATAATCCTTGTTTCTAGGGACAGGGAAGGACAGTGAGGGAAATTCTCCTTGTGCTATAGTGTGCTTTAAAAAAACATTTTTTCTAGGGACAGAAAACTATAGGTAGGAAGAGTGTCAGTTTCTTTCACTGTGATAATCCTTGTTTCTAAGGACAGGGAAGGACAGTGAGGGAAATTCTCCTTGTGCTATAGTGTGCTAAAGCATTCCTCATCAACCATCTTTGAAATCCTTGTTTTTTGGACAGTCAGGGAAATTGTCGTTGTGCTATTCTGTGCAAAAGCAATCATCCTCAACCATATTTAGAAATCCTTAAGTAAAGGGACAGAGAAGGACACCTGAAGGTAGCCCTTATTGCTTTTTTCCCATCTCCCTGCAGGCCATCTATTAGAATGTCTGGAAGGCAAACAAGGAGAGGCAGACAGTCAGGAGGCAATAAAAGAGGGCAAGCAGGCTCTGTGTCTGGGGGCAACAGTGCTGGTCGTGGACGCGGTGCATTGTCATCAGCACATGGCCATGGGACACGCTTGTCCTTCTTTTCGGCAGCTGGACATGTTGAGTCACATCATGCCGAAGACTTGGTAGAGTGGATGACCAAGCCCTCCTCCTCCTCCTCATCCTCTCTCACCCAGGCTCAGGGTACTGGCAAAGCAGCTGCCAAAGCGTCCTCTTCCCTGGTATCAATGTCAGACTCATCATCAGTCACTCCTTCCCTAGACCCACCATGTCCTCCTCCTGAGGAGTCCCCCGAACTGTTTGAGCACAGTGTTGGGTACATGCTCCAGGAGGATGCCCAGCGTTTTGAAGGGTCTGATGATGAAACCCAGCTACAGGAAGGCAGTAGCGTGAGAGCAGACAGAGGGGATGCTCAAGAAGGACACCAATCTGGCAGTCATGTTCCAGCAGCTGCAGCATACTGCCAGATTGGCTCCAGTGATGAGGAGGGAGGGGATGATGAGGTCACTGACTCCACGTGGGTGCCTAATAGGAGAGAGGAGGAGGAGGAGGATGAGGAGGAGGCACATCTCCAACGAGGCAGGATGCCCTTTGGTGGCCAGCGTAAGGGCAGTACACCGACGGAATCACACCGCAGAGCTCCGCCTGTGCAGGGCGCTGCCTCTGCCCGTCATTCAAAAAGTTCTTTGGTGTGGGCCTTTTTTGAGGCTAGTGCATCAGATCGCACAGCTGCTGTTTGCAACATATGTCTCAAGTGTATATCGCGTGGCCAAAACATCAGCCGCTTGGGTACCACATGCCTGACCAGACATATGTTGACCTGCCATGCAGCTCGTTGGCAAGCCTACCTCAAAGACCCACACCAAAGAACAAAGCGGACCTCTCCTTGCACCGCATCAGCTGGGATCTCCAACCCCACTATAACTTCAGTCCTCTCTGAAACATGCACTGAGAGGAATGAAGGTGTAGAATTAGGTGTGTCACAGCCAAGTACTTGCGGCCACTCTGCTAGCAGTACACCGACGTCCGATTCTAGCAGGCAAATTTCCCTGCCCCAGCTGCTGGACCGTCGAAAGAAGTTCACTCCCAGCCATCCACATGCCCAGCGGTTGAATGCTAGCTTGGCTAAATTGCTAGCGCTTCAACTGCTGCCTTTTCAGTTGGTAGACTCGGCCCCCTTCCGTGAGTTTGTTCAATGTGCGGTTCCTCAGTGGCAGGTTCCCAAACGCCACTTTTTCTCACGGAAGGCTATTCCGGCTCTCTACCGGCATGTGGAAGGCAATGTCTTGGCCTCGCTGGACAGGGCGGTCAGCGGTAAGGTGCATATTACCGCTGACTCATGGTCCAGCAGGCATGGACAGGGACGTTACCTTTCTTTCACGGCCCATTGGGTCACTCTTTTGGCAGCTGGGAAGGATGCAGGACAAGGTGCAGTAGTGTTGGAGGTTGTTCCACCGCCACGCCTCCAAAATGCTACTACTGGTTGTGACACACCTCTCTCCTCCACCCCTCCTCTTCTTCTTCCTCCATGGCCTCTTCCTGTGGTTTGTCCTATGAACCAGCGGTGCTCCGTAGCCGTTCAAGGGGCTACGCAAGTACGCAGGCAAAAAGATGCCATGCCGTGCTTGCGCTGGTGTGTTTGGGGGACAGAAGCCACACTGGGGCAGAGGTCCTGTCTGCTCTGCAGGGCCAGGCCGAGAGGTGGTTGACGCCACGCCAGCTTAAGCCAGGAATGGTGGTTTGCGACAATGGCACCAACCTCCTCTCCGCCCTCCGACAGGGACAACTGACCCATGTGCCCTGTGTGGCTCACGTCCTTAACCTGGTGGTGCAGCGGTTCTTGGGCAGGTACCCGGGCTTACAGGATGTCCTGAGGCAGGCCAGGAAAGTCTGTGTGCATTTCCGCAGATCTTATAATGCCAGTGCTCGCCTGGCTGAGCTGCAAAAGGAGTTGAACCTGCCCAAGAACCGCCTTATATGTGACATGCCCACCAGGTGGAACTCAACGTTGGCCATGCTGCAGCGGCTGCACACGCAGCAGAGGGCCATCAATGAGTACCTGTGCGACTACGGCACCAGGACAGGGTCAGGGGAGCTTGGTTTTTTTTCTCCACGCCAGTGGGGCATGATCAGGGATGCATGCACTGTCCTGGCACCATTTGAGGAGGCCACGAGGATGGTGAGCAGTGACAGTGCATGCATCAGTGACACTGTACCTCTTGTCCACCTGTTGGAGCACACGCTGCATGGAATAATGGACAGGGCACTTGAGGCAGAACAGAGGCAGGAAGAGGAGGACTTCCTTGCCTCTCAAGGCCCCCTTTACCCAGACAGTGTTCCTTCTGTCCCACCCATCGCACAGGAAGAGGAGGAGGAGGAGGAGGAGGAGGAGGATTGTGTCAGCATGGAGGTGGAGGCTGGCACTCAGCATCATCAGCAGCAGTCTTTTAGGGATGATTTACAGTCCCAAGAAACCAGTGGACTTGTACGTGGCTGGGAGGAGGTGGCTGCGGATCATGTCGTCCTTAGTGACCCAGAGGACTCCGGAGCGAATGCCTCAGCAAACCTACGCTGCATGGCCTCCCTGATCCTGCAAAGTCTGCGGAAGGATCCTCGTATTCTTCGGATCAAGGAGAGGGACCATTACTGGCTGGCCACTCTCCTTGATCCACGGTACAAGGGTAAGGTTGCGGACCTTATGTTACCATCGCAGAGGGAGCAGAGGATGAGACAACTCCGGGAGGCCTTGCAGAAAGGTCTGTGCAACGCGTTCCCAGAGACTGGGAGGTTACAAACTCCTGGTCCTGGACAACGAGTTGCTGAGGCTTCGGCCAGTCAAAGAAGGAGCGGTGGTGAAGGTGGCCGTCTGACCGATGCGTTCAGACAATTCTTTAGTCCGCAGCCCCAAAGTATGATCGGTTCCAGCAACCATCGCCAGCGTCTGATAAACATGGTGCAGGAATATCTAGGGGCAAGGTCAGACTTGGACACCTTCCCCACCGAAAATCCTCTGGCTTACTGGGTCTTGAGGATGGATCACTGGCCAGAGCTTGCACAGTATGCAATTGAGCTACTGGCCTGTCCTGCATCCAGCGTTCTTTCAGAACGCACATTCAGTGCTGCTGGAGGATTTTTCACGGATCACAGGGTGCGCCTGTCCACCGACTCGGTTGATCGACTGACTTTCATCAAGATGAACCAGTCTTGGATCACCACCAGCTACCACACACCTGATGCTGATATAACAGACTAATTGATTTTAACATGTCACATCCCTTCAAGACTGATGCTGATGCTGAGTGCCTGTGCTGTTATGTTGACTGGCTATCCTCCTCCTCCGAGTCCTCAATGATACGATTGATGATGATAGCTTGGAAGATCATTTTTGTTTATGGGTGCCGCCACCAGTGGCTAAGGCCCAATTTTTCAGCCCCTGTTTTACAGGGGCGTGTAATTACAATTTTTTGAGCAATAATTTGCCATAGGGCTCATTGCTGTGCTCCAAGTACAGTATCTGTGAGGGGTTGGAGTGTTGTGCCACCAGTGCCTAAGGCCCAATTTTTCAAGCCCCTGTTTAACAGGGGCGTGTCATTACAATTTTTGAAGCAATACTTTGCAACAGGGCTCATTGCTGTGCTCCAAGTACAGTATCTGTGAGGGGTTGTAGTGTTGTGCCACCAGTGCCTAAGGCCCAATTTTTCAGCCCCTGTTCAACAGGGGCATGTAATTACAATTCTTGATCTAATAATTCACAGCAGGGCCCATTGCTGCACCCACCAAGAGTAACTCTGAGGGCTTACAGTGTTGTGGCAACACCACCACGAAAGGCCCAATTTTTCAGCCCCTGTTCAACAGGGGCATGTAATTGCAATTCTTGATCTAATAATTCACAGCAGGGCCCATTGCTGCACCCACCAAGAGTAACTGTCAGGGCTTACAGTGTTGTGGCACCAGCACCACCATCAAAGGCCCAATTTTTACTACCACTGTTCAACAATTATATGTAATTAAAATTCCTGATATAATAGTTGACAGCAGGGCGTTCCAGCACCAACCAAGAGTAACTGTGAGTGCTTACAGTGTTGTGCCAACACCAACAACTAAGGGGCCTATTTCTGCAGAGTATATACGGCAGGTCCCTACTTTCAAACATCCAACTTACAAACGACTCCTACTTGCAAACGCAAGAAGACAACAGGAAGTGTGAGGAAATCTACCCCTTGGAAGGAAAATTCTCTCCTGTAAGAATTAATATGGGAGAAAGGTGTCTCCTCTGTACTGATGCTTTATCAGCAATCCTTGTTTCAAGAAAAACACCACATTTCAAAAACAGTTGTCATTGGGACGGAGAGTGAGGTGAAATGTTCTGAACAGGGGCACAGACAGCAAAACAAATGTTACAGGGGTGATAACCCTTACCTATGTTTTCCAAAAAGTTTAAAAATAGATTTTTGGGCTGGAGCTACACTTAAACAATGTACCTGTTCAAAATTACAAACAGATTCTACATAAGAACAAACCTACAGTCCCTGTCTTGTATGCACCGCCTGTATACGGCTGTTCAGAGTATATAGGGCCTTTTTTATTTTATGTGCGGGGTTCCCCTTAATATCCATACAAGACCCAAAGGGGCTGGTAATGGGCTGGGGTAGGGGGGGGGGTCATGGGGTAGCTATGCCATTTTTCTTAAAGATTTTCATCCATATTACCGGGACCAGACATTACATTAAAGCCGCAAGCAATTTTAAATGGCTTTTTTTTCCTTTAGAAGTGTCATTTTGTGCAGGGACAGTTCTAAACACGGGAAACACGTGGCACTTCACAGGCATACTTTAGACACCCCCCAGGTACGATATTTAAAGGAATATTTGACTTTTTTTTTTCACTTTATGCATCATTAAAATGACTGCTCCTGAAAAACGACCGTTTTTAAAACTTCTTTTTGCATTGATACATGTCCCCTGGTGCACAACCCGGGTTCCCAAACCCTTTTTAGGACAATAACATGCATAATAGTTGTTATAATTAGCACTTTAGAATTCGAACGTTCGCATCCATTGTATTTAATAGGGTTCTAATGTTCGTACGAACTTTCGGTCCGTTCGCGGGTTCTGGTGCGAACCGAACCCGGGGGTGTTCGGCTTCTCACTAGTGTATAAGAGAGGGGATGATGGTGGGTAGTCTAGTGGCAACAATTTTTGAGAGGATCTAGACATCTGGATTTAACAGCGATATGGGCCTATATCAGGGATATGCAATTAGCTAACCTCCAGCTGTTGCAGAACTACAAATCCCATGAGGCATAGCAAGACTCTGACAGCTACAAGCATTACACCCAGAGGCAGAGGCATGATGGGACTTGTAGTTTTGCAACAGCTGGAGGTCCACTAATTGCATATCCCTGGCCTATATGATCCCGGTTCGAGGGGGTCCTTTCCTTTCTTTGAAAGTCATTTGATGATGACTTGGTTCCCTGTGGGTAGGTAAGGGCCTCCTGTCCATATGCCCCCTATAGACATTGTAAATCCATAAGGGCCCGGGGCTTTGGAGGGGGCTAAGTTTTGAATGTTTGTAGAGATTTCAGACAAAGAAATAGGAGCATTTAAGATCTTGAGTTAAGAAGCAGTAACCATTGGTAAAAGTAGTTTATCGAGGAAATTTTGTGCAACATTTTTGTCTATAGGGTCAGGGGCATAAAGGGATGTATAATATTGTAACATAACTTTGTTATTCTCTTGTGATGAGGTTTTGATGGTGCCTGAAGAGTCTTGTAGGGAGGTAATATTTGTGGGGCGGTTAAGGCCTTTGCAAAAGCCTTGCCAACAGTTTGACTGCTTTGTTGTCATATTTGTGAAATGTGGCATCCATGTGAGCCCGTTTTGTTAGTTCTAAAGTGTCTGCCCAGGTATCAAAGGCTCTTTTTGCTGCCTGCCATTCTGTTCTAGGGTAGATAGGAAACGCTGTGCCAGTCGGAGTCTAGCGCTTGCCTTCTTATAATTTGCTAGGGTGTGTTTTTTAAAAGAGGTGGCATATGAAATCATAGGTGGCCCACCTCTGAAGATGCCTAATTGGCTGGTGAAACGCGTTAGTGGGAATATCCATTGACGTTACATCCGGCCAGTGGAACACACGCTGCAGCGGCACTTCCTGGTTCCAAAGCGATTTATTTTTATGTAAAAGTGAGTGCAATTTCATTCTTTTAATGAACACATTTTATATAAACGGCATTACGTTATGTTGCTTTCTCTTATGTTTCCTGTGTACAAGTTATGAGGAGTGTATTCCTGGAGGTTAAAAGGAGAGGAGGAGTTGCCTATGAATCATGAAGACCCAAGAGGGTATTATCCAAATGCCCAAGGAGACTTTGTAGCTGAAAGGCACAAATTCAAAAGAGTCTAGTGAGTGTTACCACAGAGTGGTGGAGGAGACACGGAGAGTTTACAGCACTGAAGAACCTTTATTGTATATGCACACAATTTGCACTGGAGCACTTTTTGAATAAGTATCAGAAGGACAAATTGTCACAGCATTTTGATTACACAATATTGGAAGGACTTATTTGATGGATAACATTGTTTGCATGTGCATTTCTTAATTTCATTTTGGATTGGCAAAGTATGATTGTTTTATTTTATATTAGGCACTGTGGGACACATTTCTTGTGTTTAAGGTTTTCAAAATTGCTGGAAACTATTGTCAGACAGCGCTGTGATCTAAATAGAAACTGTTTGTGATGTGCACCTTACTGCAAAGGCTAGTTATAGGTAGGGGTGGCTGCCACTTTTTCTACAGTTAGTTGGATTGTATACGAAAACGCGCTGGTTGCCTTCAATTGCCATCGTGCTTTTGCTCTGTGTCCTGTGCATCCCTGAGCCTTTAAGGAGGGATGGGCTCCCTCCAGGAAAACCTGCCCTTAACCACTTTCTGACTGCCCCATAGCAGATATACTGCTACAGGGCGGCTGTTCTATGCAAAATCACACATTTATATGTGAGTCTGCACTTCTGCCTAGGGGGCGAAAGCACACACCACTTACTGTAATTACTCATCTGTGGGTGCCAGGCAATGAATGTCTGCCAGCACCTGCTGATCGATGGGCAGAGACACGGAACGGAGCTCTGCCTATGAAAACAAGGAGTGTCACAAGGTCTTTCTTAACTGCAGAGATGTTAGGTGGGTAAGTGGTAGTCCACACTTTCAAAATATTCTTAGGGGCCGCCAAGAGGCAGAGGTGGGCCGCCAAGAGGCAGAGGTGGGTAGAAATATAAATTCTGGATTTTTCCGGGAGCAGCTGCCTGGGTGTACTGTGACTGAATAACAACAGCAGAGGTGTCTTGGCAATGAGAAGATCAGTGATACTAGGTATACAAGTTATAATTTGGTCCCAGAAGGTGGAGATCGGAGGACAAAGCCCTAAGCGGTGGAACAGTAAGGGTTTGGTGGACCCGCATTGTGGACATCCTGCAAATGTGAAGTTGAGTTTAAAGAAAGAAATGGGGTGAAAGCCCTATGGATTAATTTTCTCTCCATATTTCATTGGTAATGCACTTGCGAACTTTTAAATAGCCCTCTAGAATTTTGTCATCAGTAAAGTAATTATGCCAGTTTTTAAAGAGTGCCTCGGCTGTGGTTGTATTAACAGTCGAATGTAATGATTTGTAGATGTCCAAAAAAGGGTTTGTTTCATTTGTTGAACAGAAGATAAATCATGGAGAGACTGAATATTTTTGAGACATCGAGGCAGCAGGAGGTTAAGTAGGAAAGCACCTGATTGTAATATAGAAGGTGCGTTGAGGGAAGTCGAAACTCGGTCCTTAGCGCAGGGAAAGTTTTCAGTTTAATTTTCATTGTATCCAGGTGGAACACGAGTAATGTAGAGAGGAGTCCCCAAAGAGGGTTGGGACTTTAAGGGCAACTAAATGTAGGTACGAAACCCCAATTTTATAATAACGTAATTTATTGATTGTAATAAAAAGTCAATGTGTGCATAATGTGAAAGTGAAAAAACTGTGCTAAAACCCAAAATAACTCAAGCTGCTAACACTCAAACAAACAAAGTGAAAGGACAAATATAAACAAATAGTGCAGCGCTAAAAAAATATATTAGAGTTGCTATTGACAGCAACTACAGACAACATAAATGACATATATAATAATCTGAAATTCAATATGTGCTAATGAATGAACAAATGTATAAATGAAGTCCATAGTAAATCCACTCCAATGGGCAGCCTAGCGAATAAACTGTCCTTCATAGAGGTCATAGAAGTGTGGCCCCTATGGACTACACAAAACTAGAGTGAAAAAACAATAAAAAAAGTCCAAACAATATGTGCCAAATTGGATGGATGTCTCCTCATGGATATCACTACCACAACATAGACTAGCAGCGGAACCCCAATGTTGATGGTGGGACTCTCAATACAAGATAAAGATGATATAGTTGGGTAATCTTACCACAGATGGTGGACCCACCTGTCATACGACAGTGGGTCAGTAAGGCTTAATGGTCACCGTGACCAAGGTCGATGGAACTGGATGCCGTGGATGCCTCAGGCCGTCTCAAGCAGGGTAGTTCGATACACAACTCACACGGTGGAATTCCTCCAATCTTACAGGCTCCAAATCAGTCCAAAGCAGATGAAAAGGCAAAGGAAAGAGAAAAACTCCAAATGGTGCAGGTCAATAAAATCAGGGGATTTATTGAATAAAAATTTGTCTTACAGACATTAGACAAATATAAAAGTGATCACGAAAACCGGGGGTGTAAAAGCAATGTGGGGTGCAACATAGGCAAGCCCTACGCGTTTCGACTACAGAAGTCTTCAACAGGGGCATCTGGGGCATAACACTACCATTTGACTGGTTAAGAACAAATATCAAAAAATTGTACAGTAAATACAAATGACACAGGTGATGTCTCCAATTAAGAGATTAAGCCCAACGCGTTTCAGGATCTTGTCCTTTCTTCAGGGACATTCCCTTGCGGAGCACAGTATACATATATAACAAAAACAAACATTAGCATTGGGAACATAGCGACAGGGGACAAGGGATGAGCATCATTGAGAGTGGGAAAGCAACAATAACCACCCAACCATGATACATGAAAGCAAAAAATATACATATAAATCTGAAAAGCAAAAAACTATATAACCTGGTGTCAAAGAGATAGTTGGTTCACTGCTGTCTGTAAGCCAAGAATAGAGAGGAATGCAAAGTCAAACGTCAGACTAGAGCAATCCTTTAGGACTAGAAAGCGGTGGAAAGACGTTCACTTCAACTGTCAGCTGTCAAACAGTACTTAAAGCCCGATGTTGTAGTTTGCAGAATGACCACATGTGACCATTACATGTAAATGGTCAGAAAAAGAGTATATAGTACCGGCGCAGTTTCTACAAAATGACACAAAAAAGGGGGTTGATAAGCAATTATATATAATTATAGCATACCATAGGTGAATTCGGTTGACCCAAGTATTTAACTATATTCACACAGAGGAAATGCTGAATGGTATAAGTCAGCTAACCAACTGACAGTTAGACAACCAGCTATACACTAGTAGCAACTTAAATGAACCATCTAGAGGGCACTGGTGCTATTAATGTCTAAAAAAATAGCAACAAAGTCACTTTTAAAGCATCAATTAAAAAAGAAAAAATTATCTATTGTATATATTCCTAGGCAACAAGTGTCACAGTTAAATAAGTATACGTCACTGAAGACACAGTGAAATTAAAAAGTGAAAAAGGACTCAATATAGAAAATAAGGTAACTGTAATCCTATCCAAAAGAAAAAAATATATAATGGACTGTACCAAAGGGTGAAAAGAGTATTAGCACGTCCATATGTGTACCTGAGATAGCCGTAAGGAGCGATTACAAAGGTCCTTTCGTCAAGGAGCAACAGTGACAGTACACAGTATATCCAAAGGCTTTATATAAGCAGAAGGAACGCCGGCGCCTGCGCAGTAGATATAAAGCACAGCTGTGAAGGATTAGTGCAGTGTGAAGGCACGTAAGTGACAAGGGCTGCTTCATAAAGGGCATAAAGGGCATCAGGTAACTATAGTAACACTCGCACAAGTGTAAAAGCGTGATGACATCAACATGGGGTGTTGCAAGAAAGACTGAATGGACAAGCGTGACGCCGTGCGGAGCATACAACACCACTAAAAGAGTAAATGCTGCGCATCAGTGTGGAGGCGTCAGGGGCACAAGTGTAAACATCAGGTGCAATACAATCAGTCAACACCCGTGATCTCAGCTATGCACAGGTGCAAAACCTCTTAAAAAGCCTAGTAGCAGCAGCATAGTAAGATAGGGCCAACAAAGGACTCAAACGCACCTGCATAGTAGGAATGGGGATATAATGACACCAGGGCAATAGAAATAAAAGAAACAACAGGAATGACAGCGTTGAAGTCGATAGGATCGGCAGATAGGCTAGTTAGCACATTGAAACAATTGCCAAATTATAACAAAGCCTAATTCTGCAATTATTGTGAAATAAATAATACAATTAAATGTAGGTATGTAATAATAAAGGCGCGTATCAGGTGGGGAGGGTGAATAAGGTGCTTTCCCACCTCAAGGGGATGATGCAGTCACTAACAAAAACCACGGCACACAGTGCCGATAATTCAAAATGTTTCACATTAATAGGAACAAGGCATGCAGAGAAACATTAATAGTCACTTGTGAATATCCATATTAGTTGTAACATTAGAAACTGACATACTCCAAATATAAACAAACAACACTCAAATTGGAGAAAAATTACACAAATATATCAACAAAAAGAAAGAAAAGGAAACAATCCCAAATATTAGAAAAATAGATAAATTTGCATATCCTTCTCACAAACTCCAGAACTAAACCCCTCGAGAAATGGTCTATAACTTAATACGCTGTTAAGGCTTGGTGCGTTAGTAGTACAAAGTTAGTTCCAATCTCCCCCTTTTGCATTTGGATGGTTTCTATCAAGAATTACAAAATACATTTCTGGGGGCTTGCTGTCATGAAGATCTCTAACGTGTCTGCCGAGGGAGGTCTGGGTTGGCTGTGGTTATGCATTTAATATGCCCTTTTACGAAATTCTTGTTTTCGTTTTGCCAATATAAAAGCTCTGGCATTGGCATTGTAAAAATAGTGAGAGATAAGGGCGCTGAGTGACAATCTATCAGAAAAATTCTAATGGATATTTAAATTAATACATTACACCCGCCTTAACTAAATAGTGCTATATAGTATGTAGGTACTAAACCAATAGAATCACAAATCAAAAAATTAATAAATAGTGAGCAGAATGTTAGCAAGCAAACTGCAAAAAAACACCAAATGAATATACACACTATATAAAAATATATAAATGTGCAATAAAGTCCAAAAAATGAACACAATATAGTCCCACAGCATTGTAACATATAGATTACACCCATCGTCTTTCAATTGGCAAAGTGCTGGGGTTTCAGTACTTTGCCATTGGGTAACATGATGTGAGGTCTAGTGTCCATATATTGACAGATGGTGCACCCTCCACAGGTAAATGTACCCAAACGTTTGCATGGGTCTTTCCTGAATTCACCTACAAATTCAGTGTGTACTAACTTGTCTTTTAGAGATGTCGCTTTACGAAATTTAATGGTCGGGTGCAGTGATATATGGGGGCATAGTAAAGGATCGGCCTGCAGGATCTTCCAGTGTTTCTTTAGGATATCTTTGATATTTTTGTGTTTGTTACTATATTTGGTAATCAGTCTAGTGTGTTGTGGTTTTGTTGGGATGCCATTATCTTTTGGAAAAAGTAAATCAGATCTAGATTTATTGCATGCCCGCCCATAGGACTTTTTTAGGCAAGTGTGAGAATAGCCACGTTTAAGCAGATTTTTTTTAAAGCATCGGCTTCAATTTTGAACGAGTCAGCCGTGGAACAGTTCCTCTTGAGCCTGAGGTACTGGCTGTATGGGATAGAATGAATAAGCGATTGCGGATGAGCACTTGATGCATGGAGGATGGTGTTCCCTGCAGTGGGCTTGCGAAAAAGCCCACTGGAGAGACCACCATACTCATTTTTGTGAACAGTGACATCCAAAAAGGTGATTTTAGTGTCACTGTACGACATTGTAAAATGTAAATTGAAGGCATTTTTATTAATGGCCAGAATAAATGCATTCAAACTGTCAACAGATCCCTCCCAAATTACAAACAAATCGTCTATGTAACAATACCACATGGTGATGTTGGTCATCAGTGGCACTAACTCCTCGTCATCGAGAAGAGAACACTCCCACTCCCCCAGGTACAAGTTTGCGTAGGAGGGTGTGCATGATGTCCCCATGGCGACCCCTTGTACCTGTAGGTAGTGGGACCCATCAAAAGTAAAGGAGTTATGTGTCAAAACGTATTTAAGTGCCGTTATGATAAATTGATGGATTTTCTTGTCATCTCTGTGTGATTGGGAGAGTATATGTTTTATAGAAGCTATCCCAAAATGGTGTGTGATAGAGCTATACAATGTTTCCACATCAATAGCCACTAATAAACTGTCTGGATTTAAAAAAACATTTTTGAGGATTTGTAAGAGATGTATGGTATATTTTATGTAAGATGGGATGTTCATGACATGGGGCCTAAGGAATGCATCAATGTACTTGCTTGTCAGTAGGGATGAGCTCGGTGTTCGAGTCGAACATAAGTTCGACTCGAACATCGGCTGTTCGCGCGTTCGGCGAACAACGAACGATTTGGGCCGTTCACGCCAAATTCGAGTGACGCGAACTGCCCACAATACACTGCGCCATCGCAGTGTAATCCCGGCACTGTGATTGGCCAAGCATGAACTGTGACCCTGCATGCTTGGCCAATCACAGCGCCGGCAGCGAGGAGAGCAATGATTGGCCACAGGCAGGATGCCTGTGGCCAATTATAGCTGAGGGGGTTTAGTACACGCCCCACACTATAAAAGGCCGCCAGCGCGGCGGCCTCGTGTAGTGTTTTCCGGAGCAGGGAAAGTGAAGGATAGGCAGGGACAGTGTCAAATCTATTCTTTGCTAAACCTTCTGTGTAGGGACAGAGAAGGATAGGCAGGGAGAGTGTCAGTGTCATATTCTTTGCTAAACCTTGTGTGTAGGGAGAGAGAAGGATAGGCAGGGAGAGTGTCAGTGTCATATACTTTGATAAACCTTGTGTGCAGGAAGAGAGAAGGATAGGCAGGGGACAGTGTCAGTGTCATTGTTGCTAAGCCTCCTGCACATTATACACCTGAAGTTAGCCCGTATTGCTGCTTTTTCGTGGTGTGTTACACCAACAGGCATTTGCAGCACTTACAGCGTGCGGAGTGTGCCTCCTGATCATATTACACCTGAAGTTAGCCTGTATTGATGCTTTTTCCTGGTGTGTTACACCGACAGGCATTTGCGGCACTTACAGAGGGCGGAGTGTGCCTCCTGATCATATTACACCTGAAGTTAGCCTGTATTGCTGCTTTTTCCTGGTGTGTTACACCAACAGGCATTTGCGGCACTTACAGCGGGCGGAGTGTGCCTCCTGATCATATTACACCTGAAGTTAGCCTGTATTGCTGCTTTTTCCTGGTGTGTTACACCAACAGGCATTTGCGGCACTTACAGCGGGCGGAGTGTGCCTCCTGATCATATTACACCTGAAGTTAGCCTGTATTGCTGCTTTTTCCTGGTGTGTTACACCAACAGGCATTTGCGGCACTTACAGCGGGCGGAGTGTGCCTCCTGATCATATTACACCTGAAGTTAGCCTGTATTGCTGCTTTTTCCTGGTGTGTTACACCAACAGGCATTTGCGGCACTTACAGCGGGCGGAGTGTGCCTGCTGATCATATTACACCTGAAGTTAGCCTGTATTGCTGCTTTTTCCTGGTGTGTTACACCAACAGGCATTTGCAGCACCTACAGCAGGCGTAGTGTGATTCCTGCAAAATATACTCCTGAAGCTAGGCCTTATTGCTGGTTTTCCCATTTCCCTGCAGGCCATTAGAATGTCTGTAAGGCAAACAAGGAGAGGCAGACAGTCAGGAGCCAATAAAAGAGGGCAAGCAGGCTCTGTGTCTAGAGACAACAGTGCTGGTCGTGGACGCGGTGCATCGCCATCAGCACGTGGCCATGGGACACGCTTGTCCTTCTTTTCGGCAACTGGACGTGTTGAGCCGCATCATGCCAAAGACTTGGTAGAGTGAATGACCAAGCCCTCCTCATCCTCCTCATCCTCTCTCACCCAGGCTCAGGGTACTGGCAAAGCAGCTGCCAAAGCGTCCTCTTCCCTGGTATCAATGTCATCATCAGTCACTCCTTCCCTAGACCAACCATGTCCTCCTGAGGAGTCCCCCGAACTGTTTAAACACAGTGTTGGGTACATGCTCCAGGAGGATGCCCAGCGTTTCGAAGGGTCTGATGATGATACTCAGCTAGAGGAAGGCAGTAGCGTGAGAGCAGAGAGAGGGGATGCTCAAGAAGGACACCAATCTGGCAGTCATGTTCCAGCAGCTGCAGCATACTGCCAGATTGGCTCCAGTGATGAGGAGGGAGGGGATGATGAGGTCACTGACTCCACGTGGGTGCCTAATAGGAGAGAGGAGGAGGAGGAGGAGGAGGCTGAGGAGGAGGCACATCTCCAACGAGGCAGGATGCCCTCGGGGGGCCAGCGTAAGGGCAGCACACCGACGGAATCACACCGCAGAGCTCCACCTGTGCAGGGCGCTGCCTCTGCCCGTTATTCAAAAAGTTCTTTGGTGTGGGCCTTTTTTGAGTCGAGTGCATCAGATCGCACAGCTGATGTTTGCAACATATGTCTTAAGCGTATATCGCGTGGCCAAAACATCACCCGCTTGGGCACCACATGCTTGACCAGACATATGTTGATCTGCCATGCAGCTCGTTGGCAAGCCTACCTTAAAGACCCACACCAAAGAACAAAGCGGACCTCTTCTTGCACCGCATCAGCTGGGATCTCCAACCCCACTATACCTTCAGTCCTCTCTGAAACCTGCACTGAGAGGAATGAAGGTGTAGAATTAGGTGTGTCACAGCCAAGTACTTGCGGGCACTCTGCTAGCAGTACACCGACGTCCGATTCTAGCAGGCAAATTTCCCTGCCCCAGCTGCTGGACCGTCAAAAGAAGTTCACTCCCAGCCATCCACATGCCCAGCGGTTGAATGCTAGCTTTGCTAAATTGCTAGCGCTTCAACTGCTGCCTTTTCAGTTGGTAGACTCGGCCCCCTTCCGTGAGTTTGTGCAATGTGCGGTTCCTCAGTGGCAGGTTCCCAAACGCCACTTTTTCTCACGGAAGGCGATTCCGGTTCTCTACCGGCATGTGGAAGGCAATGTCTTGGCCTCGCTGGACAGGGCGGTCCAGCGAGCATAGACAGGGACGTTACCTTTTTTTCACGGCCCATTGGGTCACTCTTTTGGCAGCTGGGAAGGATGCAGGACAAGGTGCAGTAGTGTTGGAGGTTGTTCCACCGCCACGCCTCCAAAATGCTACTACTGGTTGTGACACACCTCTGTCCTCCACCCCCTCCTCTTCTTCTTCCTCCATGGCCTCTTCCTGTGCTTTGTCCTCGGAACCAGCGGTGCTCCGTAGGCGTTCAAGGGGCTACGCAATTACGCAGGCAAAAAGATGCCATGCCGTGCTTGCGCTGGTGTGTTTGGGGGACAGGAGCCACACTGGGGCAGAGGTTCTGTCTGCTCTGCAGGGGCAGGCTGAGAGGTGGTTGACGCCACGCCAGCTTAAGCCAGGAATGGTAGTTTGCGACAATGGCACCAACCTCCTCTCCGCTCTCCGACAGGGACAACTGACCCATGTGCCCTGTGTGGCTCACGTCCTTCACCTGGTGGTGCAGCGGTTCTTGGGCAGGTACCCGGGCTTACAGGATGTCCTGAGGCAGGCCAGGAAAGTCTGTGTGCATTTCCGCAGATCTTATAATGCCAGTGCTCGCCTGGCTGAGCTGCAAAAGGAGTTGAACCTGCCCAAGAACCGCCTTATATGTGACATGCCCACCAGGTGGAACTCAATGTTGGCCATGCTGCAGTGGCTGCACATGCAGCAGAGGGCCATCAATGAGTACCTGTGCGACTACAGCACCAGGACAGGGTCAGGGGAGCTCGGGTTTTTTTCACCACGCCAGTGGGGCATGATCAGGGATGCATGCACTGTCCTGGCACCATTTGAGGAGGCCACGAGGATGGTGAGCAGTGACAGTGCATGCATCAGTGACACTGTACCTCTTGTCCACCTGTTGGAACATACGCTGCGTGGAATAATGGACAGGGCACTTGAGGCAGAACAGAGGCAGGAAGAGGAGGACTTCCTTGCCTCTCAAGGCCCCCTTTACCCAGACAGTGTTCCTTCTGTCCCACCCATCGCACAGGAAGAAGAGGAGGAGGAGGAGGAGGTGGAGGAGGAGGATTGTGTCAGCAACAGGGGCATGCAATTACAATTCTTGATCTAATAATTCACAGCAGGGCCCATTCCTGCGCCCACCAAGAGTAACTGTGAGGCCTTACAGTGTTGTGTCAACACCACCACCACCACCACTAAAGGCCCAATTTTTCAGCCCCTGTTCAACAGGGGCACGCAATTACAATTCTTGATCTAATAATTCACAGCAGGGCCCATTCCTGCGCCCACCAAGACTAACTGTGAGGCCTTACAGTGTTGTGTCAACACCACCACCACCACCACCAAAGGCCCAATTTTTCAGCCCCTGTTCAACAGGGGCATGCAATTACAATTCTTGATCTAATAATTCACAGCAGGGCCCATTCATGCGCCCACCAAGAGTAACGGTAAGGGCTCACAGTGTTGTGGCAACACCAACATGTAAGGGGCAAATTTCAGCTGGGTATATACGGCAGGCCCCTACTTTCAAACATCCAACTTACAAACATCTCCTCCTTGCAAACGGAAGGATACAACAGGAAGTGAGAGGAAATCTACCCCTAGGAAGGCAAATTCTCTCCTGTAAGAGTTAATATGGGGAAAAAAAGTGTCTCCTCTCCATTGATGCTTTATCACCAATTCTTGTTTCAATAAAAAACCCAAATTTTCAAAAAACATTTGTCATTAGGACGGAAAGTGAGGTGAACTGTTCTGAACAGGTGCACACTGCACAGACAGCAAAACTAATGTTACAGGGGTGATAACCCTTCCCTATGTTTTCCAAAAAGCTTAAAAATAGATTTCTTGGCTGGAGCTACACTTAAACAATGTACCTGTTCAAAATTACAAACAAATTCTACATAAGAACAAACCTACAGTCCCTGTCTTGTATGCACAGCCTGTATACGGCTGTTCAGAGTATATAGGGCCTTTTTTATTTTGTGTGCGGGGTTTCCCTTAATATCCATACAAGACCCAAAGGGGCTGGTAATGGGCTGGGGTGGGGGGGGGTGATGGGGTAGCTATGCCATTTTTCTTAAAGATTTTCATCCATATTACCGGGACCAGACATTACATTAAAGCCGCAAGCAGTTTTAAATGGCTTTTTTTCCTTCAGAAATGTAATTTTGTGCAGGGGCCGTTCTAAACACGGGAAACACGTGGCACTTCACAGGCATACTTTAGACACCCCCAGGTACGATATTTAAAGGAATATTTGACTTTTTATTTTTCACTTTATGCATCATTAAAATGACTGCTCCCGAAAAACGGCCATTTTTAAAACTTTTTTTTGGATTGATACATGTCCCCTGGTGCAGAACCCGGGTTCCCAAACCCTTTTTCGGACAATAACATGCATAATAGACATTATAATTAGCACTTTAGATTTCGAACGTTCGCATCCATTGTATTTAATAGGGTTCTAAAGTTCATGCGAACTTTCGGTCCGTTCGCGTGTTCTGGTGCGAACTGAACCCGGGGGTGTTCGGCTCATCACTACTTGTCAGTAATACTACCTCTCCCTGAAATAATAGGTCTTCCGGGGATGGGGATTTGCTTATGGATTTTGGGTAGGCAATATAACGTAGGAATCCTATGGTACTTGATGCAGATAAATTCCCATATATCCCCGTCGATGACAATACGGGAAAAGGCGTCATCCACAAGGGTATAAAAAATCTCATAAAACTTTTCAATAGTATTTCTAGTAATTTTTTTGTACCAGGCATTATTTTGTAAAATCTTCAAAAACATTGTATGTTAGACAAAATAACAATATTTCCCCCTTTGTCCGCCTGTTTTATTGTGAGAGAGTGTTGTGCACAAAGTGTTTGCAAAGCGGTAGTCTCTTGCTGAGAAAGGATTATGAAGATTGGCACTGGAATGGGAGATTCCTTTTTACTGACAGAGTTGGCCTCAAGGAGTGTCTCAATATCAATCGTATCAATTAAATCAGGGGTGGTCTGTTTCCTCTAGAAGGCTCACCAGAATATCAAGAGCCTCATCAGTCTTTGTGGAAGTGAGTATTCAGCTTTAGATAATTGATAGTCAGAGAGATTTATAACACTAAGGGTATCGGCTGCAGGGATGAGCCGAACACCCCCCTGTTCGGTTCGCACCAGAACCTGCGAACAGACAAAATGTTCGTGTAAACTTTAGAACCCTATTAAATACAATGGACTCGAACGTTCGAAATCTAAAGTGTTAATTATAAAGGCTAATATGCAAGTTATTGTCCTAAAAAGGGTTTGGGGACCCGGGTCCTGCCCCAGGGGACATGTATCAATGCAAAAAGAAGTTTTAAAAACGGCCGTTTTTTCGGGAGCAGTGATTTTAATAATGCTTAAAATGAAAAAATAAAAGTGAAATATTCCTTTAAATTTCGTACCTGGGGGGTGTGTATGATATGCATGTAAAGTGGCGCATGTTTCCCGTGCTTAGAACTGTCCCTGCACAAAGTGTCATTTTTGAAAGAAAAAAATGCATTTAAAACTGACTCGCGGCTATTAATGAATTGTCGGCTCCCGGCAATACATACAAAAGTCATTGATAAAAAAAAAAAAAAAGCGTGGGGTTCCCCAGAATTCAATTACCAGGCCCTTCAGATCTGGCATGGATTTTAAGGGGAACTCCACCCCAAGTTTAAAAAAAAAATGGCGTGGAGTCCCCCTAAAAATCCATACCAGACCCCTTATCCGAGCACGCAACCTGGCCGGCCGCAGGGGAAAAGGGGGGGACGAGAGAGCGGCCCCCCCTCCCTCCTGAACCGTACCAAGCCACATGCCCTCAACATGGGGAGGATGTCCCCATGTTGATGGGGACAAGGGCCTCATCCCCACAACCCTTGCCCGGTGGTTGTGGGGGTCTGCGGGCGGGGGGCTTATCGGAATCTGGAAGACCCCTTTAACAAAGGGGACCCCCAGATCCCGCCCCCCCCTATGTGAATTGGTAAGGGGTACACTGTACCCCTACCATTTCACGAAGAAAGCGTAAAAAAAATGTTTAAAAAAACACACAAACACCTTGAAAAAGTCCTTTATTTAAAAAAATAAATAAATAAACATTCCAGCGGTGAAATCCAGTGTCCCGCGGCGATCCCGATGTCCAGCGCTGTCCGTCATTGGTTGTGCCTGAGCGGACCTGATGGGGAACTCTCTCTCAGTATTTTAAATGTATAGACCCGCCCCTTCTAAAGTTCCCCATCAGGTCCGCTCAGCGGACGAGATGCGGAACATGAGAAGGGGCGGGTCTATACATGTATTACCAAAGTGAGAGCAGTTCCCCATCAGGTCCGCCTCCTCGGTATGTCAGACCCGCCTACGTCATTGGCTCAAGCCAATGACGTAGGCGGGTCTGACATACCGAGGAGGCGGACCTGATGGGGAACTGCTCTCACTTTGGTAATACATGGATAGACCCGCCCCTTCTCATGTTCCGCATCTGGTCCGCTGAGCGGACCTGATGGGGAACTTTAGAAGGGGCGGGTCTATACATTTAAAATACTGAGAGGGAGTTCCCCATCAGGTCCGCTCAGGCACAACCAATGACGGACAGCGCTGGACATCGGGATCGCCGCGGGACACTGGATTTTATCGCTGGAATGTTTTTTTTTTTTTTTTTTTAAATAAAGGACTTTTTCAAGGTGTTTGTGTGTTTTTTTAAACATTTTTTTACGCTTTCTTCGTGAAATGGTAGGGGTACAATGTACCCCTTACCAATTCACATAGGGGGGGGGCCGGGATCTGGGGGTCCTCTTTGTTAAAGGGGTCTTCCAGATTACGATAAGCCCCCCGCCCGCAGACCCCCACAACCACCGGGCAAGGGTTGTGGGGATGAGGCCCTTGTCCCCATCAACATGGGGACATCCTCCCCATGTTGAGGGCATGTGGCTTGGTACGGTTCAGGAGGGAGGGGGGGCCGCTCTCTCGTCCCCCCCTTTTCCCCTGCGGCCGGCCAGGTTGCATGCTCGGATAAGGGGTCTGGTATGGATTTTTAGGGGGACTCCACGCCATTTTTTTTTAATTTGGGGTGGAGTTCCCCTTAAAATCCATGCCAGATCTGAAGGGCCTGGAATGGATATTTGGGGGAACCCCACATCAATTTTTTTTTATTTGCGGCGGGGTTCCCCTTAATATCCATTCCAGACCTGAAGGGCCTGGTAATTGAATTCTGGGGAACCCCCACGCTTTTTTTTTTTTTTTTATCAATGACTTTTGTATGTATTGCCGGGAGCCGACAATTCATTAATAGCCGCGAGTCAGTTTTAAATGCATTTTTTTCTTTCAAAAATGACACTTTTTGCAGGGACAGTTCTAAGCACGGGAAACATGCGCCACTTTACATGCATATCATACACACCCCCCAGGTACGAAATTTAAAGGAATATTTCACTTTTATTTTTTCATTTTAAGCATTATTAAAATCACTGCTCCCGAAAAAACGGCCGTTTTTAAAACTTCTTTTTGCATTGATACATGTCCCCTGGGGCAGGACCCGGGTCCCCAAACACTTTTTAGGACAATAACTTGCATATAAGCCTTTATAATTAGCACTTTAGATTTCTCCCATAGATTTTTCGAATTTGCCGCGAACACCCCAATTTGTTCGCTGTTCGGCGAACGGGCGAACAGGCAATGTTCGAGTCGAACATGAGTTCGACTCGAACTCGAAGCTCATCCCTAATCGGCTGCATCAATGTCTAATTGGCCCAAGTTTGTATTGGCTAAGTGTTGTGTCTTTGTTCGTGAATAAAAAAAATCTCCCTCATGGGATCTAATCCCAACCAGGGAATCTTGTATAGGAGAGACAAGCGTGCCTAAAGATGTATTAGAGCCATCACCAGAATGCCCATATGGGCGAGCAATAGAACCACCACGTTACCTTTACCAGAGTGAGGAACAGATCCAAGGGTAGAAGGGATAGATGACTGTTGTATTGGTGTTGATTCCACTATTCGTTTCTTTTGAATTACATCTTATTGTGAGCGGGATCGTTTGGTCTTTTGTGCCCTCCTGCCATCATAGTGCGATTTCTGTGGAACAGAAGCTGTGGAGGAGTTAAGAGTAGAATTATATCTCTGGCCTTTCTGTGTATAATCTGAGATGTCTCCTGTGTGTCGTGTTCTTTATAGTAACCGGCCATAAGGGCCTCCCACGCCTGGCCCTGAAACATGATCCCAACAATAATTAGTCCAAGAACAGATGTACACAGAATTGTACGACAAATTTCTATTGTATCCAGGTGGAACAAGAGGGTCACTTTTTCCAAGCCCTTGGTGCACCAAGTGTCATACGCCTTATATTCCATTACCTGAGGAAACATACTGTAGGATTGCCGTGGAGCTAGTGATGTTGGGAAACATAGGGAGGAATGTGAAGGTTTTTCCTGATCTCTAAGCAATGACAGTGTCCCAGATTAGAATATTATTTTGCAAGTCCTTTGGGAGGGATTTTAATTTACTATATAAGATGCCAAAAATACAGTAAGGAGAGACTAGACTGGATTCCAAAGTATAATTAACATAAACGGAAGATTAAGAAAGTAAATCTAATCCATACCCAAGCAAACAAGCCAGCTTATACATCTTAATATCCGGTAGATTAGCTCCTCCTTCATTCTTGGGAAGGTCCAGCCTGGACAGAGCAATGCAAGGCCTTTTCTTACAACATAAAAAATAAATAATAGCCTTATTAAATCTTTGTTTATCTCTGTGTTTCAAAAGGAAAGGGGTTAGTTCGTAGAGGGTATAGAAGGCAGGGAAAACTTACAATTTTAACTAGGTTGCATCTTTTCCAAAGAGTGAAGTGATAGGTATAGGCGTGCGCAGGGGGTGTGCCGAGTGTGCCTGGGCACACCCTAATCACCTCCTGCATGTTACATACTTGCCAACAGCAGTGACCGTCCCACCATAGCTCAGTCCTGGGATCAGGGCTGTGAAAACAGCAGCAGTATCATTGCTTGTAGTGTATGCATTTAGAAGATTCCAAACTCGTTTTTTCTTTCTCCCCAAAGTCTCCTGTATTTTCGATCAGTGCCCTCATTCACTTAGATCCGTCCCACTATCTCCAGTGCCATCTGCCCAGAGAACCTGGAGGCGGGGCACTGCTCCTGCCAGGTGCTGCTGACACTGTGCAGGGAGGGGTGAGCTGAGCTGATGTTCTAAGAAAAGTCAATTTGGAGAGGTAAGCTGGCAGTTTCACATCAGAACTATTCAGGAGGATTTGTTTGCAGTTTGATGAGAATGATTAAGCTAATACAAAGGATCAGAAGAGCAGAGTGTGTATGGGGGTGTCGGCTGAGTCTTCAGTAGGGATGAGCCGAACACCCCCCAGTTCGGTTCGCCCCAGAACATGCGAACAGGCAATAAATTTGTTCGAACATCCGAACCCCGTTAAAGTCTATGGGACACAAACATGAAAAGTCAAAAGTGCTAATTTTAAAGGCTTACATGCAAGTTATTGTCATAAAAAGTGTTTGGGGACCCGGGTGCTGCCCCAGGGGACATGTAAAAATGCCCAAAAAAGTTTTAAAAACTGCAGTTTTTTCAGGAGCAGTGATTTTAATAATGCTTAAAGTGAGACAATAAAAGTGAAACATTCCTTAAAATTTCGTACCTGGGGTGTGTATATAGTATGCCTGTAAAGCAGCGCTTGTGTCCCGTGCTTAGAACAGTCTCTGCACAAAATGTAATTTCTGAAGGAAAAAAAATTAATTTAAAAGTGCTCATGGCTGTAATGAATTAGTTGATAAAAAAAAATGTGTGCGGGTCTCCCCAAATTCAATTACCAGACCCTTCAGGTCTGGTTTGGATATTAAGGGGAACCCTGCGCCAAATGTAAAAAAAAAAAGGCGTGCGGTTCCCCCCAAATATCCATACCAGACCATTCAGGTCTGGTATGGATTTTAAGGGGAACTCCGCGCCAAATAAAATAAAAAATGGCGTGGGGTTCCCCCCAAAAATCCATACCAGACTCTTATCCGAGCACGCAACCTGGCAGGCCGCAGGAAAAGAGGGGGGATGATAGAGCGCCCCCCCTCCTGAACCGTACCAGGCCACATGCCCTCAACATGGGGAAGATTCCCCCATGTTGACGGGTCAATGGCCTCATCCCCACAACCCTTGCCCGGTGGTTGTGGGGGTCTGCGGGCAGGGGCTTATCGGAATCTGGAAGACCCCTTTAACCCCCCCTATGTGAATTGGTAACGGGGTACATTGTACCCCTATCATTTCACAATGTGTAAAAAATTGTAAAAAAACACACAGACATAGTTGGGAAAAGTCCTTTATTAAAAAAAAAAAAAAAAAAAAAGACTCCAGCGGTGGTAATCCACTCTCGATCTCCACTCCAGTGATGTCGGTATCTTGCGATGGATGATCTCTCCAGGCTCCAGCGATGAGGAACAGCACACGATCCTCTCTTCACCGGAGCGGAGACACCCCGGAAATGATGCAGCTTCAGCCAGTGACAGCTCTTATGTAGCTGAGGGCGGGGCCACCCATCACGTGACCCCACCCCCCTCTGACGCAAGGGGAAACCCGGGCTTCCCCAGTGACGTGACGGGTGACCCCGCCCCCTCTGATGCAATGCGAAACCTGCGTTGCATCAGAGGGGGGCAGGGTCACCAGAACGTCACTAGGAAAGCCCGGGTTTCCCCTTGCATCAGAGGGGAACGTGGTCATGTGACGGGTGGCCCCGCCCTCAGCTACATAAGAGCTGTCATTGGCTGAAGCCGCGTCATTCCCGGGGTGTCTCCGCTCTGGTGAAGAGGATTGTGTGCTGTTCCTCGTCGCTGGAGCCTGGAGAGATCATCCATCGCAGGATACCGACATCGCTGGAGTGGAGATCGAGAGTGGATTACCACCGCAGGAGTCTTTTTTTTTTTAATAAAGGACTTATCCCAACTGTGTCTGTGTGTTTTTTTACAATTTTTTACACTTTCTTTGTGAAATGATAGGGGTACAATGTATGTGAAATGGTAGGGGGGGCCGGGATCTGGGGGTCCCCTTTTTTAAAGGGGTCTTCCAGATTCCGATAAGCCCCCCGCCCGCAGACCCCCACAACCACCGGGCAAGGGTTGTGGGGATGAGGCCCTTGTCCCCATCAACATGGGAACATCCTCCCCATGTTGAGGGCATGTGGCCTGGTATGGTTCAGGAGGGGGGGCGCACTCTCGTCCCCCCTCTTTTCCTGCGGCCTGCCAGGTTGCGTGCTCAGATAAGGGTCTGGTATGGATTTTTGGGGGGAACTCCACTCCAGTTTTTTTTTTATTTGCCGTGGAGTTCCCCTTAAAGTGGTTGTAAACCCGAGAAAAAAAAAAAGCCTGCAAGACAAAGCCATAATGAGGTAGTATGACCAGCATAATAGCTCATTATGCATTTCTTACCTTAGATCGAAGCCCCCAAAGCCGTCCTTGTCGCCTACTTAGGCCGCAGACAACTCTTCACAGATACTCGGAAGGTTACTTCCGGGTATTGCCGCTCCGGCGCTCTGATTAGCCGGAGTGGCGATGACGTCATCGTGCATGCACGCGGGAGCCGTAAAAACCGGCATTGCCGGTTTTATCAATGGGATGCTCACTGTGCCTTTTGCCATTGTCTATGGCGCGCATGCGCCTCAGACAACGGTGCATTATTTTTTGGCAAATATCTCCTAAACCGTGTAGGTTTAGGAGATATTAAAAACACCTACAGGTAATCCTTAATCTAGGCTTACCTGTAGGTGTTACTTCCGGGGGAGGGTTTACAACCACTTTAAAACCCATAAGAGACCTAAAGGGTCTCTTATGGATATTTGGGGGGAACCCCACGCCATTTTTTATTTATTTTCCGCAGGGTTCCCCTTAATATCCATACCAGACCTGAAGGACCCGGCAATTCATTACAGCCGCGAGTACTTTTAAATTACTTTTTTTCCTTCAAAAATTACATTTTGTGCAGAGACTGTTCTAAGCACGGGAAACATGCACTGCTTTACAGGCATACTATATACACCCCTCAGGTATGAAATTTAAAGGAATATTTCACTTTTATTGTTTCACTTTAAGCATTATTAAAATCACTGCTCCTGAAAAATCGTCGGTTTTTAAAACTTTTTTTTACATTGATAGTTGTCCCCTGGGGCAGGACCCGGGTCCCCAAACACTTTTTATGACAATAAATTGCATATAAGTAGGGATGAGCTCGGTGTTCGAGTCGAACATAGGTTCGACTCGAACATCGGCTGTTCGTGCGTTCGGTGAACAACGAACGATTTGGGCCGTTTGCGCCAAATTCGAGTGACGCGAACGGCCCACAATACACTGCGCCATCGCAGTGCAATCCTGGCGCTGTGATTGGCCAAGCATGCACTGTGACCCCGCATGCTTGGCCAATCACAGCGCCGGCAGCGAGGAGAGCAATGATTGGCCACAGGCAGGATGCCTGTGGCCAATTATTGCTGAGGGGGTTTAGTACACGCCCCACACTATAAAAGGCCGCCAGCGCGGCGGCCTCGTGTAGTGTGTTCCGGCACAGGGAAAGAGAAGGATAGGCAGGGACAGTGTCATATTTTTTCTTTGCTAAACCTTGTGTGTAGGGACAGAGAAGGATAGGTAGGGAGAGTGCCAGTGTCATATTCTTTGCTAAACCTTGTTTGTAGGGACAGAGAAGGATAGGCAGGGAGAGTGTCAGTTTCATATTCTTTGCTAAACCTTGTGTTCTGAACCATATTGCTAAACCTTGTGTGTAGGGACAGACAAGGATAGGCAGGGAGAGTGTCAGTGTCATATTCTTTGCTAAACCTTGTGTGCTGAACCATATTGCTAAACCTTGTGTGTAGGGACAGACAAGGATAGGTAGGGAGAGTGTCAGTGTCATATTCTTTGCTAAACCTTGTTTGTAGGGACAGAGAAGGATAGGCAGGGAGAGTGTCAGTGTCATATTCTTTGCTAAACCTTGTGTGCTTAACCATATTGCTAAACCTTGTGTGTAGGGACAGACAAGGATAGGCAGTTGAGAGTGTCAGTGTCATAATCTTTGCTAAACCTAGTGTGTTGAACCATATTGCTAAACCTTGTGTGTAGGGACAGACAAGGATAGGCAGTCGAGAGTGTCAGTGTCATAATCTTTGCTAAACCTAGTGTGCTGAACCATATTGCTAAACCTTGTGTGTAGGGACAGACAAGGATAGGCAGTCGAGACTGTCAGTGTCATAATCTTTGCTAAACCTAGTGCGCTGAACCATATTGCTAAACCTTGTGTGTAGGGACAGACAAGGATAGGCAGTCGAGAGTGTCAGTGTCATAATCTTTGCTAAACCTAGTGTGCTGAACCATATTGCTAAACCTTGTGTGTAGGGACAGACAAGGATAGGCAGCCGAGAGTGTCAGTGTCATAATCTTTGCTAAACCTAGTGCGCTGAACCATATTGCTAAACCTTGTGTGTAGGGACAGACAAAGATAGGCAGTCGAGAGTGTCAGTGTCATAATCTTTGCTAAACCTAGTGCGCTGAACCATATTGCTAAACCTTGTGTGTAGGGACAGACAAGGATAGGCAGTCGAGTGTGTCAGTGTCATAATCTTTGCTAAACCTAGTGCGCTGAACCATATTGCTAAACCTTGTGTGTAGGGACAGACAAGGATAGGCAGTCGAGAGTGTCAGTGTCATAAGCTTTGCTAAACCTAGTGCGCTGAACCATATTGCTAAACCTTGTGTGTAGGGACAGACAAGGATAGGCAGTCGAGAGTGTCAGTGTCATAATCTTTGTCAAACCTAGTGTGCTGAACCATATTGCTAAACCTTGTGTGTAGGGACAGACAAGGATAGGCAGTCGAGAGTGTCAGTGTCATAATCTTTGCTAAACCTAGTGTGCTGAACCATATTGCTAAACCTTGTGTGTAGGGACAGACAAGGATAGGCAGTCGAGAGTGTCAGTGTCATAATCTTTGCTAAACCTAGTGCGCTGAACCGTATTGCTAAACCTTGTGTGTAGGGACAGACAAGGATAGGCAGTCGAGAGTGTCAGTGTCATAATCTTTGCTAAACCTAGTGTGCTGAACCATATTGCTAAACCTTGTGTGTAGGGACAGACAAGGATAGGCAGTCGAGAGTAGTGATGAGCCGAACACCCCCGGGTTCGGTTCGCACCAGAACCCGCGAACGGACCGAAAGTTCGTACGAACATTAGAACCCTATTAAATACAATGGATGTGAACGTTCGAATTCTAAAGTGCTAATTATAACGACTATTATGCATGTTATTGTCCTAAAAAGGGTTTGGGAACCCGGGTTCTGCACCAGGGGACATGTATCAATGCAAAAAGAAGTTTTAAAAACGGTAGTTTTTCGGGAGCAGTCATTTTAATGATGCATAAAGTGAAAAAAAAAAAGTCAAATATTCCTTTAAATATCGTACCTGGGGGGTGTCTAAAGTATGCCTGTGAAGTGCCACGTGTTTCCCGTGTTTAGAACTGTCCCTGCACAAAATGACACTTCTAAAGGAAAAAAAAAACATTTAAAACTGCTTGGGGCTTTAATGTAATGTCTGGTCCCGGTAATATGGATGAAAATCTTTAAGAAAAATGGCATAGCTATCCCATGACCCCCCCCCCCACCCCAGCCCATTACCAGCCCCTTTGGGTCTTGTATGGATATTAAGGGGAACACCGCACACAAAATAAAAAAGGCCCTATATACTCTGAACAGCCGTATACAGGCGGTGCATACAAGACAGGGACTGTAGGTTTGTTCTTATGTAGAATGTGTTTGTAATTTTGAACAGGTACATTGTTTAAGTGTAGCTCCAGCCCAAAAATCTATTTTTAAACTTTTTGGAAAACATAGGGAAGGGTTATCACCCCTGTAACATTTGTTTTGCTGTCTGTGCCCCTGTTCAGAACATTTCACCTCACTTTCCGTCCCAATGACAACTGTTTTTGAAATGTGGTGTTTTTATTGAAACAAGGATTGGTGATAAAGCATCAGTACAGAGGAGACACCTTTCTCCCATATTAATTCTTACAGGAGAGAATTTTCCTTCCTAGGGGTAGATTTCCTCTCATTTCCTGTTGTCTTCTTGCGTTTGCAAGTAGGAGTCGTTTGTAAGTTGGATGTTTGAAAGTAGGGACCTGCCGTATATACTCTGCAGAAATAGGCCCCTTAGTTGTTGGTGTTGGCACAACACTGTAAGCACTCACAGTTACTCTTGGTTGGTGCTGGAACGCCCTGCTGTCAACTATTATATCAGGAATTGTAATTACATATAATTGTTGAACAGTGGTAGTAAAAATTGGGCCTTTGATGGTGGTGCTGGTGCCACAACACTGTAAGCCCTGACACTTACTCTTGGTGGGTGCAGCAATGGGCCCTGCTGTGAATTATTAGATCAAGAATTGTAATTGCATGCCCCTGTTGAACAGGGGCTGAAAAATTGGGCCTTTCGTGGTGGTGGTGGTGGTGTTGCCACAACACTGTAAGCCCTCAGAGTTACTCTTGGTGGGTGCAGGAATGGGCCCTGCTGTGAATTATTAGATCAAGAATTGTAATTACATGCCCCTTTTGAACAGGGGCTGAAAAATTGGGCCTTTCGTGGTGGTGGTGGTGGTGGCGTTGCCACAACACTGTAAGCCCTCAGAGTTACTCTTGGTGGGTGCAGGAATGGGCCCTGCTGTGAATTATTAGATCAAGAATTGTAATTACATGCCCCTGTTGAACAGGGGCTGAAAAATTGGGCCTTAGGCACTGGTGGCACAACACTGCAACCCCTCACAGATACTGTACTTGGAGCACAGCAATGAGCCCTGTTGCAAAGTATTGCTTCAAAAATTGTAATGACACGCCCCTGTTAAACAGGGGCTGAAAAATTGGGCCTTAGGCACTGGTGGTACAACACTCCAACCCCTCACAGATACTGTACTTGGAGCACAGCAATGAGCCCTGTTGCAAAGTATTGCTTCAAAAATTGTAATTACACGCCCCTGTTAAACAGGGGCTGAAAAATTGGGCCTTAGCCACTGGTGGCGGCACCCATAAACAAAAATGATCTTCCAAGCTATCATCATCAATCGTATCATTGAGGACTCGGAGGAGGAGGATAGCCAGTCAACATAACAGCACAGGCACTCAGCATCAGCATCAGTCTTGAAGGGATGTGACATGTTAAAATCAATTAGTCTGTTATATCAGCATCAGGTGTGTGGTAGCTGGTGGTGATCCAAGACTGGTTCATCTTGATGAAAGTCAGTCGATCAACCGAGTCGGTGGACAGGCGCACCCTGTGATCCATGACAAATCCTCCAGCAGCACTGAATGTGCGTTCCGAAAGAACGCTGGATGCAGGACAGGCCAGTAGCTCAATTGCATACTGTGCAAGCTCTGGCCAGTGATCCATCCTCAAGACCCAGTAAGCCAGAGGATTTTCGGTGGGGAAGGTGTCCAAGTCTGACCTTGCCCCTAGATATTCCTGCACCATGTTTATCAGACGCTGGCGATGGTTGCTGGAACCGATCATACTTTGGGGCTGCGGACTAAAGAATTGTCTGAACGCATCGGTCAGACAGCCACCTTCCCCACCGCTCCTTCTTTGACTGGCCGAAGCCTCAGCAACTCGTTGTCCAGGACCAGGAGTTTGTAACCTCCCAGTCTCTGGGAACGCGTTGCACAGACCTTTCTGCAAGGCCTCCCGGAGTTGTCTCATCCTTTGCTCCCTCTGCGACGGTAAGATAAGGTCCGCAACCTTACCCTTGTACCGTGGATCAAGGAGAGTGGCCAGCCAGTAATGGTCCCTCTCCTTGATCCGAAGAATACGAGGATCCTTCCGCAGACTTTGCAGGATCAGGGAGGTCATGCAGCGTAGGTTAGCTGAGGCATTCGGTCCGGAGTCCTCTGGGTCACTAAGGACGACATGATCCGCAGCCACCTCCTCCCAGCCACGTACAAGTCCACTGGTTTCTTGGGACTGTAAATCATCCCTAAAAGACTGCTGCTGATGATGCTGAGTGCCAGCCTCCACCTCCATGCTGACACAATCCTCCTCCTCCTCCTCCTCCTCCTCTTCCTGTGCGATGGGTGGGACAGAAGGAACACTGTCTGGGTAAAGGGGGCCTTGAGAGGCAAGGAAGTCCTCCTCTTCCTGCCTCTGTTCTGCCTCAAGTGCCCTGTCCATTATTCCACGCAGCGTGTGCTCCAACAGGTGGACAAGAGGAACAGTGTCACTGATGCATGCACTGTCACTGCTCACCATCCTCGTGGCCTCCTCAAATGGTGCCAGGACAGTGCATGCATCCCTGATCATGCCCCACTGGCGTGGAGAAAAAAAACCAAGCTCCCCTGACCCTGTCCTGGTGCCGTAGTCGCACAGGTACTCATTGATGGCCCTCTGCTGCGTGTGCAGCCGCTGCAGCATGGCCAACGTTGAGTTCCACCTGGTGGGCATGTCACATATAAGGCGGTTCTTGGGCAGGTTCAACTCCTTTTGCAGCTCAGCCAGGCGAGCACTGGCATTATAAGATCTGCGGAAATGCACACAGACTTTCCTGGCCTGCCTCAGGACATCCTGTAAGCCCGGGTACCTGCCCAAGAACCGCTGCACCACCAGGTTAAGGACGTGAGCCACACAGGGCACATGGGTCAGTTGTCCCTGTCGGAGGGCGGAGAGGAGGTTGGTGCCATTGTCGCAAACCACCATTCCTGGCTTAAGCTGGCGTGGCGTCAACCACCTCTCGGCCTGGCCCTGCAGAGCAGACAGGACCTCTGCCCCAGTGTGGCTTCTGTCCCCCAAACACACCAGCGCAAGCACGGCATGGCATCTTTTTGCCTGCGTACTTGCGTAGCCCCTTGAACGGCTACGGAGCACCGCTGGTTCAGAGGACAAAGCACAGGAAGAGGCCATGGAGGAAGAAGAAGAGGAGGGGGTGGAGGAGAGAGGTGTGTCACAACCAGTAGTAGCATTTTGGAGGCGTGACGGTGGAACAACCTCCAACACTACTGCACCTTGTCCTGCATCCTTCCCAGCTGCCAAAAGAGTGACCCAATGGGCCGTGAAAGAAAGGTAACGTCCCTGTCCATGCCTGCTGGACCATGAGTCAGCGGTAATATGCACCTTACCGCTGACCGCCCTGTCCAGCGAGGCCAAGACATTGCCTTCCACATGCCGGTAGAGAGCCGGAATAGCCTTCCGTGAGAAAAAGTGGTGTTTGGGAACCTGCCACTGAGGAACCGCACATTGCACAAACTCACGGAAGGGGGCCGAGTCTACCAACTGAAAAGGCAGCAGTTGAAGCGCTAGCAATTTAGCCAAGCTAGCATTCAACCGCTGGGCATGTGGATGGCTGGGAGTGAACTTCTTTCGACGGTCCAGCAGCTGGGGCAGGGAAATTTGCCTGCTAGAATCGGACGTCGGTGTACTGCTAGCAGAGTGGCCGCAAGTACTTGGCTGTGACACACCTAATTCTACACCTTCATTCCTCTCAGTGCATGTTTCAGAGAAGACTGAAGTTATAGTGGGGTTGGAGATCCCAGCTGATGCGGTGCAAGGAGAGGTCCGCTTTGTTCTTTGGTGTGGGTCTTTGAGGTAGGCTTGCCAACGAGCTGCATGGCAGGTCAACATATGTCTGGTCAGGCATGTGGTACCCAAGCGGCTGATGTTTTGGCCACGCGATATACGCTTGAGACATATGTTGCAAACAGCAGCTGTGCGATCTGATGCACTAGCCTCAAAAAAGGCCCACACCAAAGAACTTTTTGAATGACGGGCAGAGGCAGCGCCCTGCACAGGCGGAGCTCTGCGGTGTGATTCCGTCGGTGTACTGCCCTTATGCTGGCCACCAAAGGGCATCCTGCCTCGTTGGAGATGTGCCTCCTCCTCATCCTCCTCCTCCTCCTCTCTCCTATTAGGCACCCACGTGGAGTCAGTGACCTCATCATCCCCTCCCTCCTCATCACTGGAGCCAATCTGGCAGTATGCTGCAGCTGCTGGAACATGACTGCCAGATTGGTGTCCTTCTTGAGCATCCCCTCTGTCTGCTCTCACGCTACTGCCTTCCTCTAGCTGGGTTTCATCATCAGACCCTTCGAAACGCTGGGCATCCTCCTGGAGCATGTACCCAACACTGTGCTCAAACAGTTCGGGGGACTCCTCAGGAGGAGGACATGGTGGGTCTAGGGAAGGAGTGACTGATAATGAGTCTGACATTGATACCAGGGAAGAGGACGCTTTGGCAGCTGCTTTGCCAGTACCCTGAGCCTGGGTGAGAGAGGATGAGGAGGAGGAGGAGGGCTTGGTCATCCACTCTACCAAGTCTTCGGCATGATGTGGCTCAACATGTCCAGCTGCCGAAAAGAAGGACAAGCATGTCCCATGGCCATGTGCTGATGACAATGCACCGCGTCCACGACCAGCACTGTTGCCCCCAGACACAGAGCCTGCTTGCCCTCTTTTATTGCCTCCTGACTGTCTGCCTCTCCTTGTTTGCCTTCCAGACATTCTAATGGATGGCCTGCAGGGAGATGGGAAAAAAGCAATAAGGGCTACCTTCAGGTGTCCTTCTCTGTCCCTTTACTTAAGGATTTCTAAATATGGTTGAGGATGATTGCTTTCGCACAGAATAGCACAATGACAATTTCCCTGACTGTCCAAAAAACAAGGATTTCAAAGATGGTTGATGAGGAATGCTTTAGCACAGTATAGCACAATGAGAATTTCCCTCACTGTCCTTCCCTGTCCCTACAAACAAGGATTAGCACAGTAAAACACACTGACACTCTCCCTACCTATAGTTTTCTGTCCCTATAAAAAATGTTTTTTTAAAGATGGTTGATGATGAATGCTTTAGCACAGTATGGCACAATGAGAATTTCCCTCACTGTCCTTCCCTGTCCCTACAAACAAGGATTAGCACAGTAAAACACACTGACACTCTCCCTACCTATAGTTTTCTGTCCCTATAAAAAATGTTTTTTTAAAGATGGTTGATGATTAGTGATGAGCCGAACACCCCCGGGTTCGGTTCGCACCAGAACCCGCGAACGGACCGAAAGTTCGAACGAACATTAGAACCCTATTAAATACAATGGATGCGAACGTTCGAATTCTAAAGTGCTAATTATAACAACTATTATGCATGTTATTGTCCTAAAAAGGGTTTGGGAACCCGGGTTCTGCACCAGGGGACATGTATCAATGCAAAAAGAAGTTTTAAAAACGGTCGTTTTTCGGGAGCAGTCATTTTAATGATGCATAAAGTGAAAAAAAAAAAGTCAAATATTCCTTTAAATATCGTACCTGGGGGGTGTCTAAAGTATGCCTGTGAAGTGCCACGTGTTTCCCGTGTTTAGAACTGTCCCTGCACAAAATGACACTTCTAAAGGAAAAAAAAGCCATTTAAAACTGCTTGCGGCTTTAATGTAATGTCTGGTCCCGGTAATATGGATGAAATTCTTTAAGAAAAATGGCATAGCTACCCCATGACCCCCCCCCCCCCCCTACCCCAGCCCATTACCAGCCCCTTTGGGTCTTGTATGGATATTAAGGGGAACCCCGCACATAAAATAAAAAAGGCCCTATATACTCTGAACAGCCCTATACAGGCGGTGCATACAAGACAGGGACTGTAGGTTTGTTCTTATGTAGAATCTGTTTGTAATTTTGAACAGGTACATTGTTGAAGTGTAGCTCCAGACCAAAAATCTATTTTTAAACTTTTTGGAAAACATAGGTAAGGGTTATCACCCCTGTAACATTTGTTTTGCTGTCTGTGCCCCTGTTCAGAACATTTCACCTCACTTTCCGTCCCAATGACAACTGTTTTTGAAATGTGGTGTTTTTCTTGAAACAAGGATTGCTGATAAAGCATCAGTACAGAGGAGACACCTTTCTCCCATATTTATTCTTACAGGAGAGAATTTTCCTTCCTAGTGGTAGATTTCCTCTCACTTCCTGTTGTCTTCTTGCGTTTGCAAGTAGGAGTCGTTTGTAAGTTGGATGTTTGAAAGTAGGGACCTGCCGTATATACTCTGCAGAAATAGGCCCCTTAGTTGTTGGTGTTGGCACAACACTGTAAGCACTCACAGTTACTCTTGGTTGGTGCTGGAACGCCCTGCTGTCAACTATTATATCAGGAATTTTAATTACATATAATTGTTGAACAGTGGTAGTAAAAATTGGGCCTTTGATGGTGGTGCTGGTGCCACAACACTGTAAGCCCTGACAGTTACTCTTGGTGGGTGCAGCAATGGGCCCTGCTGTGAATTATTAGATCAAGAATTGTAATTACATGCCCCTGTTGAACAGGGGCTGAAAAATTGGGCCTTAGGCACTGGTGGCACAACACTGCAACCCCTCACAGACACTGTACTTGGAGCACAGCAATGAGCCCTGTTGCAAAGTATTGCTTCAAAAATTGTAATGACACGCCCCTGTTAAACAGGGGCTGAAAAATTGGGCCTTAGGCACTGGTGGCACAACACTGCAACTCCTCACAGATACTGTACTTGGAGCACAGCAATGAGCCCTGTTGCAAAGTATTGCTTCAAAAATTGTAATGACACGCCCCTGTTAAACAGGGGCTGAAAAATTGGGCCTTAGGCACTGGTGGCACAACACTGCAACTCCTCACAGATACTGTACTTGGAGCACAGCAATGAGCCCTGTTGCAAAGTATTGCTTCAAAAATTGTAATTACACGCCCCTGTTAAACAGGGGCTGAAAAATTGGGCGTTAGGCACTGGTGGCGGCACCCATAAACAAAAATGATCTTACAAGCTATCATCATCAATCATATCATTGAGGACTCGGAGGAGGAGGATAGCCAGTCAACATAACAGCACAGGCACTCAGCATCAGCATCAGTCTTGAAGGGATGTGACATGTTAAAATCAATTAGTCTGTTATATCAGCATCAGGTGTGTGGTAGCTGGTGGTGATCCAAGACTGGTTCATCTTGATGAAAGTCAGTCGATCAACCGAGTCGGTGGACAGGCGCACCCTGTGATCCGTGACAAATCCTCCAGCAGCACTGAATGTGCGTTCCGAAAGAACGCTGGATGCAGGACAGGCCAGTAGCTCAATTGCATACTGTGCAAGCTCTGGCCAGTGATCCATCCTCAAGACCCAGTAAGCCAGAGGATTTTCGGTGGGGAAGGTGTCCAAGTCTGACCTTGCCCCTAGATATTCCTGCACCATGTTTATCAGACGCTGGCGATGGTTGCTGGAACCGATCATACTTTGGGGCTGCGGACTAAAGAATTGTCTGAACGCATCGGTCAGACGGCCACCTTCCCCACCGCTCCTTCTTTGACTGGCCGAAGCCTCAGCAACTCGTTGTCCAGGACCAGGAGTTTGCAACCTCCCAGTCTCTGGGAACGCGTTGCACAGACCTTTCTGCAAGGCCTCCCGGAGTTGTCTCATCCTCTGCTCCCTCTGCGACGGTAACATAAGGTCCGCAACCTTACCCTTGTACCGTGGATCAAGGAGAGTGGCCAGCCAGTAATGGTCCCTCTCCTTGATCCGAAGAATACGAGGATCCTTCCGCAGACTTTGCAGGATCAGGGAGGCCATGCAGCGTAGGTTTGCTGAGGCATTCGCTCCGGAGTCCTCTGGGTCACTAAGGACGACATGATCCGCAGCCACCTCCTCCCAGCCACGTACAAGTCCACTGGTTTCTTGGGACTGTAAATCATCCCTAAAAGACTGCTGCTGATGATGCTGAGTGCCAGCCTCCACCTCCATGCTGACACAATCCTCCTCCTCCTCCTCCTCCTCCTCTTCCTGTGCGATGGGTGGGACAGAAGGAACACTGTCTGGGTAAAGGGGGCCTTGAGAGGCAAGGAAGTCCTCCTCTTCCTGCCTCTGTTCTGCCTCAAGTGCCCTGTCCATTATTCCACGCAGCGTGTGCTCCAACAGGTGGACAAGAGGTACAGTGTCACTGATGCATGCACTGTCACTGCTCACCATCCTCGTGGCCTCCTCAAATGGTGCCAGGACAGTGCATGCATCCCTGATCATGCCCCACTGGCGTGGAGAAAAAAAACCAAGCTCCCCTGACCCTGTCCTGGTGCCGTAGTCGCACAGGTACTCATTGATGGCCCTCTGCTGCGTGTGCAGCCGCTGCAGCATGGCCAACGTTGAGTTCCACCTGGTGGGCATGTCACATATAAGGCGGTTCTTGGGCAGGTTCAACTCCTTTTGCAGCTCAGCCAGGCGAGCACTGGCATTATAAGATCTGCGGAAATGCACACAGACTTTCCTGGCCTGCCTCAGGACATCCTGTAAGCCCGGGTACCTGCCCAAGAAGCGCTGCACCACCAGGTTAAGGACGTGAGCCACACAGGGCACATGGGTCAGTTGTCCCTGTCGGAGGGCGGAGAGGAGGTTGGTGCCATTGTCGCAAACCACCATTCCTGGCTTAAGCTGGCGTGGCGTCAACCACCTCTCGGCCTGGCCCTGCAGAGCAGACAGGACCTCTGCCCCAGTGTGGCTTCTGTCCCCCAAACACACCAGCGCAAGCACGGCATGGCATCTTTTTGCCTGCGTACTTGCGTAGCCCCGTGAATGGCTACGGAGCACCGCTGGTTCATAGGACAAACCACAGGAAGAGGCCATGGAGGAAGAAGAAGAGGAGGGGGTGGAGGAGAGAGGTGTGTCACAACCAGTAGTAGCATTTTGGAGGCGTGGCGGTGGGACAACCTCCAACACTACTGCACCTTGTCCTGAATCCTTCCCAGCTGCCAAAAGAGTGACCCAATGGGCCGTGAAAGAAAGGTAACGTCCCTGTCCATGCCTGCTGGACCATGAGTCAGCGGTAATATGCACCTTACCGCTGACCGCCCTGTCCAGCGAGGCCAAGACATTGCCTTCCACATGCCGGTAGAGAGCCGGAATAGCCTTCCGTGAGAAAAAGTGGCGTTTGGGAACCTGCCACTGAGGAACCGCACATTGCACAAACTCACGGAAGGGGGCCGAGTCTACCAACTGAAAAGGCAGCAGTTGAAGCGCTAGCAATTTAGCCAAGCTAGCATTCAACCGCTGGGCATGTGGATGGCTGGGAGTGAACTTCTTTCGACGGTCCAGCAGCTGGGGCAGGGAAATTTGCCTGCTAGAATCGGACGTCGGTGTACTGCTAGCAGAGTGGCCGCAAGTACTTGGCTGTGACACACCTAATTCTACACCTTCATTCCTCTCAGTGCATGTTTCAGAGAGGACTGAAGTTATAGTGGGGTTGGAGATCCCAGCTGATGCGGTGCAAGGAGAGGTCCGCTTTGTTCTTTGGTGTGGGTCTTTGAGGTAGGCTTGCCAACGAGCTGCATGGCAGGTCAACATATGTCTGGTCAGGCATGTGGTACCCAAGCGGCTGATGTTTTGGCCACGCGATATACGCTTGAGACATATGTTGCAAACAGCAGCTGTGCGATCTGATGCACTAGCCTCAAAAAAGGCCCACACCAAAGAACTTTTTGAATGACGGGCAGAGGCAGCGCCCTGCACAGGCGGAGCTCTGCGGTGTGATTCCGTTGGTGTACTGCCCTTACGCTGGCCACCAAAGGGCATCCTGCCTCATTGGAGATGTGCCTCCTCCTCATCCTCCTCCTCCTCCTCTCTCCTATTAGGCACCCACGTGGAGTCAGTGACCTCATCATCCCCTCCCTCCTCATCACTGGAGCCAATCTGGCAGTATGCTGCAGCTGCTGGAACATGACTGCCAGATTGGTGTCCTTCTTGAGCATCCCCTCTGTCTGCTCTCACGCTACTGCCTTCCTCTAGCTGGGTTTCATCATCAGACCCTTCGAAACGCTGGGCATCCTCCTGGAGCATGTACCCAACACTGTGCTGAAACAGTTCGGGGGACTCCTCAGGAGGAGGACATGGTGGGTCTAGGGAAGGAGTGACTGATGATTTGTCTGACATTGATACCAGGGAAGACGACGCTTTGGCAGCTGCTTTTCCAGTACCCTGAGCCTGGGTGAGAGAGGATGAGGAGGAGGAGGAGGGCTTGGTCATCCACTCTACCAAGTCTTCGGCATGATGTGGCTCAACATGTCCAGCTGCCGAAAAGAAGGACAAGCGTGTCCCATGGCCATGTGCTGATGACAATGCACCGCGTCCACGACCAGCACTGTTGCCCCCAGACACAGAGCCTGCTTGCCCTCTTTTATTGCCTCCTGACTGTCTGCCTCTCCTTGTTTGCCTTCCAGACATTCTAATAGATGGCCTGCAGGGAGATGGGAAAAAAGCAATAAGGGCTACCTTCAGGTGTCCTTCTCTGTCCCTTGAAACAAGGACTTTCACGGTGAAAGAAACTGACACTCTCCCTACCTACAGTTTTCTGTCCCTAGAAAAAATATTTTTTTTAATCACAATATAGCACAAGGACAATTCACTCACTGTCCTTACAGGTCCCTGGAAACAAGGACTTGCAGAGTGAAAGAAAAAAAACACTCTCCCTACCTACAGTTTTCTGTCCCTAGAATAAATGTTTTTTTTAAGCACAATATAGCACAAGGACAATTCACTCACTGTCCTTACAGGTCCCTGGAAATAAGGACTTGCAGAGTGAAAGAAAAAAAACACTCTCCCTACCTACAGTTTTCTGTCCCTAGAAAAAATGTTTTTTTTAATCACAATATAGCACAAGGACAATTCACTCACTGTCCTTCCAGGTCCCTGGAAACAAGGACTTGCAGAGTGAAAGAAAAAAAACACTCTCCCTACCTACAGTTTTCTGTCCCTAGAATAAATGTTTTTTTTAAGCACAATATAGCACAAGGACAATTCACTCACTGTCCTTCCAGGTCCCTGGAAACAAGGACTTGCAGAGTGAAAGAAAAAAAACACTCTCCCTACCTACAGTTTTCTGTCCCTAGAAAAAATGTTTTTTTTAATCACAATATAGCACAAGGACAATTCACTCACTGTCCTTACAGGTCCCTGGAAACAAGGACTTGCAGAGTGAAAGAAACTGACACTCTCCCTACCTACAGTTTTCTGTCCCTAGAATAAATGTTTTTTTAAGCACAATATAGCACAAGGACAATTCACTCACTGTCCTTCCAGGTCCCTGGAAACAAGGACTTGCAGAGTGAAAGAAACTGACACTGTCCCTACCTACAGTTTTCTGTCCCTAGAATAAATGTTTTTTTTAATCACAATATAGCACAAGGACAATTCACTCACTGTCCTTCCAGGTCCCTGGAAACAAGGACTTGCAGAGTGAAATAAACTGACACTCTCCCTACCTACAGTTTTCTGTCCCTAGAATAAATGTTTTTTTTAAGCACAATATAGCACAAGGACAATTCACTCACTGTCCTTACAGGTCCCTGGAAACAAGGACTTGCAGAGTGAAAGAAACTGACACTCTCCCTACCTACAGTTTTCTGTCCCTAGAATAAATGTTTTTTTTAAGCACAATATAGCACAAGGACAATTCACTCACTGTCCTTCCAGGTCCCTGGAAACAAGGACTTGCAGAGTGAAAGAAAAAAAACACTCTCCCTACCTACAGTTTTCTGTCCCTAGAAAAAATGTTTTTTTTAATCACAATATAGCACAAGGACAATTCACTCACTGTCCTTACAGGTCCCTGGAAACAAGGACTTGCAGAGTGAAAGAAACTGACACTCTCCCTACCTACAGTTTTCTGTCCCTAGAATAAATGTTTTTTTAAGCACAATATAGCACAAGGACAATTCACTCACTGTCCTTCCAGGTCCCTGGAAACAAGGACTTGCAGAGTGAAAGAAACTGACACTGTCCCTACCTACAGTTTTCTGTCCCTAGAATAAATGTTTTTTTTAATCACAATATAGCACAAGGACAATTCACTCACTGTCCTTCCAGGTCCCTGGAAACAAGGACTTGCAGAGTGAAATAAACTGACACTCTCCCTACCTACAGTTTTCTGTCCCTAGAATAAATGTTTTTTTTAAGCACAATATAGCACAAGGACAATTCACTCACTGTCCTTACAGGTCCCTGGAAACAAGGACTTGCAGAGTGAAAGAAAAAAAACACTCTCCCTACCTACAGTTTTCTGTCCCTAGAAAAAATGTTTTTTTTTAAGCACAATATAGCACAAGGACAATTCACTCACTGTCCTTCCAGGTCCCTGGAAACAAGGACTTGCAGAGTGAAAGAAAAAAAACACTCTCCCTACCTACAGTTTTCTGTCCCTAGAAAAAATGTTTTTTTTAAGCACAATATAGCACAAGGACAATTCACTCACTGTCCTTCCAGGTCCCTGGAAACAAGGACTTGCAGAGTGAAAGAAAAAAAACACTCTCCCTACCTACAGTTTTCTGTCCCTAGAAAAAATGTTTTTTTTAATCACAATATAGCACAAGGACAATTCACTCACTGTCCTTACAGGTCCCTGGAAACAAGGACTTGCAGAGTGAAAGAAACTGACACTCTCCCTACCTACAGTTTTCTGTCCCTAGAATAAATGTTTTTTTAAGCACAATATAGCACAAGGACAATTCACTCACTGTCCTTCCAGGTCCCTGGAAACAAGGACTTGCAGAGTGAAAGAAACTGACACTGTCCCTACCTACAGTTTTCTGTCCCTAGAATAAATGTTTTTTTTAAGCACACTATAGCACAAGCACAAAACACACTGACACTCTCCCTACCTATCCTTCTCTTTCCCTAAACTAAAGGAATCCAGGTTAAGCAAGAAAGAAATAACAGTCACTGTCCCTGCCTATGCTGCTCTATCCCTGCTCCGGAACACACTACACTAGGCCGCCGTGCTGGCGGCCTTTTATAGTGTGGGGCGTGTACTAAACACCCTCAGCAATAATTGGCCACAGGCATCATTTCTCTCCTCGCTGCCGGCGCTGTGATTGGCCAAGCATGCGGGGTCACAGTGCATGCTTGGCCAATCACAGCGCCTGGATGACACTGCGATGGCGTAGTGCATTGTGGGCCGTTCGCGTCACTCGAATTTGGCGCGAACGGCCCAAATCGTTCGATCTTCGTCGAACGATCGAACAGCCGATGTTCGAGTCGAACGTATGTTCGACTCGAACACGAAGCTCATCCCTATTGATGATGAATGCTTTAGCACAGTATAGCACAATGAGAATTTCCCTCACTGTCCTTCCCTGTCCCTACAAACAAGGATTAGCACAGTAAAACACACTGACACTCTCCCTACCTATAGTTTTCTGTCCCTATAAAAAAATGTTTTTTTATCCACTTAACGACCGCCCACCGCCGATTTACGTCGGCAGAATGGCACGGACAGGCAGAATCACGTAGATCTACGTGATCGCCTTTGTGCAGTTGGGGGGTCCATCCGGACCCCCCTTCACTGCAGTGAGCGGCCGTTAAGTGTTCGGGAGCGATCAGGCATGAGGGGGGGGGGCGCTCGATTCCACCCCCTCCCTCGCGATCGCTCCCGGCCAATGAAAATGCTTCCTCCGCCATGTGATGTAAACCAGGCTGGAGGAAGTGATGTCATCTCCCTCGCCGCGGTCTTTCCGTTCCCGGCGCCGAGCAGAGAAGAAGCAGGTTAGTGCACCAACAGTCCACTGACACGTAGGTACACATAGGCACACAAATCACCCCCCAGTCACCCCCAGATCACCCCCCAGGTCACCCCAAAGCCCCCAATCACAGTGTCACTGATTGCAGTGATCATTTATTTTACTGATCACTGCATTTAGTGTCATCTGTGATTGTAAAAAGTTGCAGGGCAGTTAGGATTAGGCCCCTTTAGGTCCAGGGTAGCCCCCTAACCCCCCCTAATAAAGGTTTAACCCCTTGATCACCCCCCAGGTAACCCTTTCACCCCCTAACTTCAGCGTCACTAAGCGATTGTTTTTCCGATCGCTGTATTCGTGTCGCTGGTGTTTTAGATAGGCAGTTATTTTTTTTTTAGGTTCGCCGCAGGTTTTTATTAGTGTCAGGTACCCCCATATATTATTTTAACCCCCTGATTGCCCCTAGAGTTAACCCTTTCACCAGTGATCGCCGTATAAGCGTCACTGGTGTCACTGGTTAGCCAGTAAGTTATTTAGTTATTTAGGTTACCCGTCAGGTTTTTATATAGTGTCGGGTACCCCCATATTTAACCTAATAAAGGTTTTAACCCCCTGATTGCCCCTAGTTAACCCTTTCACCAGTGATCACCATATAAAGGTTACGGGTGACGCTGGATGATTAGTTTGCTTTTTATAGCATCAGGGCACCCGCCGTATATAACCCAATAAAGGTTTAACCCCCCTGATCGCCCGGCGGGTGAGATCAATTAGGTTTTAGCGCCAGAGAGGGTCTGCGTCGCCCCAGGCAGTGTTAGGTTAGTGACAGTAACGCTAACACCCACGCGCAAAGCATACACCCTTTTTAGTGGTATAGTATCTGATCAGATCTGATCAGATCTATACTAGCATCCCCAGCGGTTTAGGGTTCCCAAAAACGCAGTGTTAGCGGGATCAGCCCAGATACCTGCTAGCGCCTGCGTTTAGCCCCTCCGCCCAGCCCAGCCCAGCCCAGCCCACCCAAGTGCAGTATCGATCGATCACTGTCACTTACCAAACACAACACACATAACTGCAGCGTTCGCAGTGCTTGGTTTTTGGGGCCCTGTACGCGGCTAGGCTCCCAAAAAGTCCCACACATGTGGTATCCCCGTACTCAGGAAAAGCAGCAGAATGTATTTTGGGGTGCAATTCCACATATAACCATGGCATGTGTGAGCAATATATCATTTAGTGACAACTTTTTGTACATTTTTTTTTCTTTTTGTCATTATTCAATCATTTGGGACAAAAAAAAATATTCAATGGGGTCAACATGCCTCTCAGCAAATAGCTTGGGGTGTCTACTTTCCAAAATGGGGTCATTTGGGGGGGTTTTGTGCCATCTTGGCATTTTATGGCCTTCAAAACTGTGATAGGTAGTGAGGAGTGAAATCAAAAATTTATGCCCTTAGAAACCTTGAAGGCGGTGCTTGGTTTTTGGGGTCCCGTACGCGGCTAGGCTCCCAAAAAGTCCCACACATGTGGTATCCCCGTACTCAGGAGAAGCAGCAGAATGTATTTTGGGGTGTAATTTCACATATGCCCATGGCATGTGTGAGCAATATATCATTTAGTGACAACTTTGTGCAAAAAAAAAAGTTTGTCATATTCCCGCAACTTGTGGCAAAATATAAAATATTCCATGGACTGAACATGCCTCTCAGTAAATAGCTTGGGGTGTCTACTTTCCAAAATAGGGGTCATTTGGGGGGGTTTTGTGCTATTTTGGCATTTTATGGCCTTCGAAACTGTGATAGGTAGTGAGGAGTGAAATCAAAAATTTGCGCCCTTAGAAATCCTGAAGGCGGTGCTTGGTTTCCGGGGTCCCGTACGTGGCTAGGCTCCTAAAAAGTCCCACACATGTGGTATCCCCGTACTCAGGAGAAGCAGCAGAATGTATTTTGGGGTGCAATTCCACATATAACCATGGCATGTGTGAGCAATATATCATTTAGTGACAACTTTTTGTAATTTTTTTTTTTTTTTTTTTTGTCATTATTCAATCACTTGGGACCAAAAAAAAAATATTCAATGGGCTCAACATGCCTCTCAGCAATTTCCTTGGGGTGTCTACTTTCCAAAATGGGGTCATTTGGGGGGGTTTTGTACTGCCCTGCCATTTTAGCACCTCAAGAAATGAGGTAGGCAGTCATAAATTTAAAGCTGTGTAAATTTCAGAAAATGTACCCTAGTTTGTAAACGCTATAACTTTTGCGCAAACCAATAAATATACGCTTATTGACATTTTTTTTACTAAAGACATGTGGCTGAATACATTTTGGCCTAAATGTATGACTAAAATTGAGTTTATTCGATTTTTCTTATAACAAAAAGTAGAAAATATCTTTTTTTTTCAAAATTTTCGTTCTTTTTCCATTTATATCGCAAAAAATAAAAGTCGCAGAGGCAATCAAATACCATTAAAAGAAAGCTCTATTTGTGGGAAGAAAAGGACACAAATTTCATTTGGGTACAACATTGCATGTCCGCACAATTTACAGTTAAAGCAGCGCAGTGCCGAATCCCAAAAACAGGCTTGGTCCTAATGGCCCGAAATGGTCCGGGGCTTAAGTGGTTAAAGATGGTTGATGATGAATGCTTTAGCACAGTATAGCACAATGAGAATTTCCCTCACTGTCCTTCCCTGTCCCTACAAACAAGGATTAGCACAGTAAAACACACTGACACTCTCCCTACCTATAGTTTTCTGTCCCTATAAAAAATGTTTTTTTAAAGATGGTTGATGATGAATGCTTTAGCACAGTATAGCACAATGAGAATTTCCCTCACTGTCCTTCCCTGTCCCTACAAACAAGGATTAGCACTGTAAAACACACTGACACTCTCCCTACCTATAGTTTTCTGTCCCTATAAATTTTTTTTTTTAAAGATGGTTGATGATGAATGCTTTAGCACAGTATAGCACAATGAGAATTTCCCTCACTGTCCTTCCCTGTCCCTACAAACAAGGATTAGCACAGTAAAACACACTGACACTCTCCCTACCTATAGTTTTCTGTCCCTATAAAAAATGTTTTTTTAAAGATGGTTGATGATGAATGCTTTAGCACAGTATAGCACAATGAGAATTTCCCTCACTGTCCTTCCCTGTCCCTACAAACAAGGATTAGCACAGTAAAACACACTGACACTCTCCCTACCTATAGTTTTCTGTCCCTATAAAAAATGTTTTTTTAAAGATGGTTGATGATGAATGCTTTAGCACAGTATAGCACAATGAGAATTTCCCTCACTGTCCTTCCCTGTCCCTACAAACAAGGATTAGCACAGTAAAACACACTGACACTCTCCCTACCTATAGTTTTCTGTCCCTATAAAAAATGTTTTTTTAAAGATGGTTGATGATGAATGCTTTAGCACAGTATAGCACAATGAGAATTTCCCTCACTGTCCTTCCCTGTCCCTACAAACAAGGATTAGCACAGTAAAACACACTGACACTCTCCCTACCTATAGTTTTCTGTCCCTATAAAAAATGTTTTTTTAAAGATGGTTGATGATGAATGCTTTAGCACAGTATAGCACAATGAGAATTTCCCTCACTGTCCTTCCCTGTCCCTACAAACAAGGATTAGCACAGTAAAACACACTGACACTCTCCCTACCTATAGTTTTCTGTCCCTATAAAAAATGTTTTTTTAAAGATGGTTGATGATGAATGCTTTAGCACAGTATAGCACAATGAGAATTTCCCTCACTGTCCTTCCCTGTCCCTACAAACAAGGATTAGCACAGTAAAACACACTGACACTCTCCCTACCTATAGTTTTCTGTCCCTATAAAAAATGTTTTTTTAAAGATGGTTGATGATGAATGCTTTAGCACAGTATAGCACAATGAGAATTTCCCTCACTGTCCGTCCCTGTCCCTACAAACAAGGATTAGCACAGTAAAACACGCTGACACTCTCCCTACCTATAGTTTTCTGTCCCTATAAAAAATGTTTTTTTAAAGATGGTTGATGATGAATGCTTTAGCACAGTATAGCACAATGAGAATGTCCCTCACTGTCCTTCCCTGTCCCTACAAACAAGGATTAGCACAGTAAAACACACTGACACTCTCCCTACCTATAGTTTTCTGTCCCTATAAAAAATGTTTTTTTAAAGATGGTTGATGATGAATGCTTTAGCACAGTATAGCACAATGAGAATTTCCCTCACTGTCCTTCCCTGTCCCTACAAACAAGGATTAGCACAGTAAAACACACTGACACTCTCCCTACCTATAGTTTTCTGTCCCTATAAAAAATGTTTTTTTAAAGATGGTTGATGATGAATGCTTTAGCACAGTATAGCACAATGAGAATTTCCCTCACTGTCCTTCCCTGTCCCTACAAACAAGGATTAGCACAGTAAAACACACTGACACTCTCCCTACCTATAGTTTTCTGTCCCTATAAAAAATGTTTTTTTAAAGATGGTTGATGATGAATGCTTTAGCACAGTATAGCACAATGAGAATTTCCCTCACTGTCCTTCCCTGTCCCTACAAACAAGGATTAGCACAGTAAAACACACTGACACTCTCCCTACCTATAGTTTTCTGTCCCTATAAAAAATGTTTTTTTTAAAGATGGTTGATGATGAATGCTTTAGCACAGTATAGCACAATGAGAATTTCCCTCACTGTCCTTCCATGTCCCTACAAACAAGGATTTACACAGTAAAACACACTGACACTCTCCCTACCTATAGTTTTCTGTCCCTATAAAAAATGTTTTTTTAAAGATGGTTGATGATGAATGCTTTAGCACAGTATAGCACAATGAGAATTTCCCTCACTGTCCTTCCCTGTCCCTACAAACAAGGATTAGCACAGTAAAACACACTGACACTCTCCCTACCTATAGTTTTCTGTCCCTATAAAAAATGTTTTTTTAAAGATGGTTGATGATGAATGCTTTAGCACAGTATAGCACAATGAGAATTTCCCTCACTGTCCTTCCCTGTCCCTACAAACAAGGATTAGCACAGTAAAACACACTGACACTCTCCCTACCTATAGTTTTCTGTCCCTATAAAAAATGTTTTTTTAAAGATGGTTGATGATGAATGCTTTAGCACAGTATAGCACAATGAGAATTTCCCTCACTGTCCTTCCCTGTCCCTACAAACAAGGATTAGCACAGTAAAACACACTGACACTCTCCATACCTATAGTTTTCTGTCCCTATAAAAAATGTTTTTTTTAAAGATGGTTGATGATGAATGCTTTAGCACAGTATAGCACAATGAGAATTTCCCTCACTGTCCTTCCCTGTCCCTACAAACAAGGATTAGCACAGTAAAACACACTGACACTCTCCCTACCTATAGTTTTCTGTCCCTATAAAAAATGTTTTTTTAAAGATGGTTGATGATGAATGCTTTAGCACAGTATAGCACAATGAGAATTTCCCTCACTGTCCTTCCCTGTCCCTACAAACAAGGATTAGCACAGTAAAACACGCTGACACTCTCCCTACCTATAGTTTTCTGTCCCTATAAAAAATGTTTTTTTAAAGATGGTTGATGATGAATGCTTTAGCACAGTATAGCACAATGAGAATTTACCTCACTGTCCTTCCCTGTCCCTACAAACAAGGATTAGCACAGTAAAACACACTGACACTCTCCCTACCTATAGTTTTCTGTCCCTATAAAAAATGTTTTTTTAAAGATGGTTGATGATGAATGCTTTAGCACAGTATAGCACAATGAGAATTTCCCTCACTGTCCTTCCCTGTCCCTACAAACAAGGATTAACACAGTAAAACACACTGACACTCTCCCTACCTATAGTTTTCTGTCCCTATAAAAAATGTTTTTTTAAAGATGGTTGATGATGAATGCTTTAGCACAGCATAGCACAATGAGAATTTCCCTCACTGTCCTTCCCTGTCCCTACAAACAAGGATTAGCACAGTAAAACACACTGACACTCTCCCTACCTATAGTTTTCTGTCCCTATAAAAAATGTTTTTTTAAAGATGGTTGATGATGAATGCTTTAGCACAGTATAGCACAATGAGAATTTCCCCCACTGTCCTTCCCTGTCCCTACAAACAAGGATTAGCACAGTAAAACACACTGACACTCTCCCTACCTATAGTTTTCTGTCCCTATAAAAAATGTTTTTTTAAAGATGGTTGATGATGAATGCTTTAGCACAGTATAGCACAATGAGAATTTCCCTCACTGTCCTTCCCTGTCCCTACAAACAAGGATTAGCACAGTAAAACACACTGACACTCTCCCTACCTATCCTTCTCTTTCCCTAAACTAAAGGAATCCAGGTTAAGCAAGAAAAAAAAATGTCACTGTCCCTGCCTATGCTTCTCTTTCCCTGCTCCGGAACACACTACACTAGGCCGCCGTGCTGGCGGCATTTTATAGTGTGGGGCGTGTACTAAACACCCTCAGCAATAATTGGCCACAGGCATCCTGCCTGTGGCCAATCATTGCTCTCCTCGCTGCCGGCGCTGTGATTGGCCAAGCATGCGGGGTCACAGTGCATGCTTGGCCAATCACAGCGCCTGGATGACACTGCGATGGCGTAGTGCATTGTGGGCCGTGAATTAGGCGCGAACAGCCCAAATCGTTCGTTGTTCGGCGAACGATCGAACAGCCGATGTTCGAGTCGAACGTATGTTCGACTCGAACACCGAGCTCATCCCTAGTCGAGAGTGTCAGTGTCATAATCTTTGCTAAACCTAGTGTGCTGAACCATATTGCTAAACCTTGTGTGTAGGGACAGACAAGGATAGGCAGTCGAGAGTGTCAGTGTCATAATCTTTGCTAAACCTAGTGTGCTGAACCATATTGCTAAACCTTGTGTGTAGGGACAGACAAGGATAGGCAGTCGACAGTGTCAGTGTCCAATTCTTTGCTAAACCTTGTGTGCAGGGAGAGAGAAGGATAGGCAGGGGACAGTGTCAGTGTCTTTGTTGCTAAGCCTCCTGCACAGTATACACCTGAAGCTAGCCCTTATTGCTGTTTTTTCCTGGTGTGTTACACTGACAGGCATTTGCAGCATTTACAGCGGGCGGAGTGTGCTTCCTGCAAAATAAACACCTGAAGCTACCCCTTATTGCTGGTTTTCCCATCTCCCTGCAGGCCATTAGAATGTTTGGAAGGCAAACAAGGAGAGGCAGACAGTCAGGAGCCAATAAAAGAGGGCAAGCAGGCTCTGTGTCTGGGGGCAACAGTGCTGGTCGTGGACGAGGTGCATTGTCATCAGCACATGGCCATGGGACACGCTTGTCCTTCTTTTCGGCAGCTGGACAGGTTGAGCCACATCATGCCGAAGACTTGGTAGAGTGGATGACCAAGCCCTCCTCATCCTCCTCATCCTCTCTCACCCAGGCTCAGGGTACTGGCAAAGCAGCTGCCAAAGCGTCCTCTTCCCTGGTATCAATGTCATCATCAGTCACTCCTTCCCTAGACCCACCATGTCCTCCTCCTGAGGAGTCCCCCGATCTGTTTAAGCACAGTGTTGGGTACATGCTCCAGGAGGATGCCCAGCGTTTCGAAGGGTCTGATGATGATACCCAGCTAGAGGAAGGCAGTAGTGTGAGAGCAGAGAGAGGGGATGCTCAAGAAGGACACCAATGTTCCAGCAGCTGCAGCATACTGCCAGATTGGCTCCAGTAATGAGGAGGGAGGGGATGATGAGGTCACCGACTCCACGTGGGTGCCTAATAGGAGAGAGGAGGAGGAGGAGGATGAGGAGGAGGCACATCTCCAATGAGGCAGGATGCCCTTGGGTGGCCAGCGTAAGGGCAGCACACCGACGGAATCACACCGCAGAGCTCCGCCTGTGCAGGGCGCTGCCTCTGCCCGTTATTCAAAAAGTTCTTTGGTGTGGGCCTTTTTTGAGGCGAGTGCTGTTTGCAACATATGTCTCAAGCGTATATCGCGTGGCCAAAACATCAGTCGCTTGGGCACCACATGCTTGACCAGACATATGTTGACCTGCCATGCAGCTCGTTGGCAAGCCTACCTTAAAGACCCACACCAAAGAACAAAGCTGACCTCTCCTTGCACCGCATCAGCTGGGATCTCCAACCCCACTATACCTTCAGTCTTCTCTGAAACATGCACTCAGAGGAATGAAGGTGTAGAATTAGGTGTGTCACAGCCAAGTACTTGCGGCCACTCTGCTAGCAGTACACCGACGTCCAATTCTAGCAGGCAAATTTCCCTGCCCCAGCTGCTGGACAGTCGAAAGAAGTTCACTCCCAGCCATCCACATGCCCAGCGGTTAAATGCTAGCTTGGCTAAATTGCTAGCGCTTCAACTGCTGCCTTTTCAGTTGGTAGACTCGGCCCCCTTCCGTGAGTTTGTGCAATGTGCGGTTCCTCAGTGGCAGGTTCCCAAACGCCACTTTTTCTCACGGAAGGCGATTCCGGCTCTCAACCGGCATGTGGAAGGCAATGTCTTGGCCTCGCTGGACAGGGCGGTCAGCGGTAAGGTGCATATTACTGCTGACTCATGGTCCAGCAGGCATGGACAGGGACGTTACCTTTCTTTCACGGCCCATTGGGTCACTCTATTGGCAGCTGGGAAGGATGCAGGACAAGGTGCAGTAGTGTTGGAGGTTGTTCCACCGCCACGCCTCCAAAATGCTACTACTGGTTGTGACACACCTCTCTCCTCCACCCCTCCTCTTCTTCTTCCTCCACGGCCTCTTCCTGTGCTTTGTCCTCGGAACCAGCGGTGCTCCGTAGGCGTTCAAGGGGCTACGCAAGTACGCAGGCAAAAAGATGCCATGCCGTGCTTGCGCTGGTGTGTTTGGGGGACAGGAGCCACACTGGGGCAGAGGTTCTGTCTGCTCTGCAGGGGCAGGCCGAGAGGTGGTTGACGCCATGCCAGCCTAAGCCAGGAATGGTAGTTTGCGACAATAGCACCAACCTCCTCTCCGCTCTCCGACAGGGACAACTGACCCATGTGCCCTGTGTGGCTCACATCCTTAACCTGGTGGTGCAGCGGTTCTTGGGCAGGTACCCGGGCTTACAGGATGTCCTGAGGCAGGCCAGGAAAGTCTGTGTGCATTTCCGCAGATCTTATAATGCCAGTGCTCGCCTGGCTGAGCTGCAAAAGGAGTTGAACCTGCCCAAGAACCGCCTTATATGTGACATGCCCACCAGGTGGAACTCAACGTTGGCCATGCTGCAGCGGCTGCACACGCAGCAGAGGGCCATCAATGAGTACCTGTGCGACTACGGCACCAGGACAGGGTTTAGGGGAGCTCAGTTTTTTTTCACCATGCCAGTGGGGCATGATCAGGGATGCATGCACTGTCCTGGCACCATTTGAGGAGGCCACGAGGATGGTGAGCAGTGACAGTGCATGCATCAGTGACACTGTACCTCTTGTCCACCTGTTGGAACATACGCTGCGTGGAATAATGGACAGGGCACTTGAGGCAGAACAGAGGCAGGAAGAGGAGGACTTCCTTGCCTCTCAAGGCCCCCTTTACCCAGACAGTGTTCCTTCTGTCCCACCCATCACACAGGAAGAAGAGGAGGAGGTGGAGGAGGATTGTGTCAGCATGGAGGTGGAGCCTGGCACTCAGCATCATCAGCAGCAGTCTTTTAGGGATGATTTACAGTCCCAAGAAAGCAGTGGACTTGTACGTGGCTGGGAGGAGGTGGCTGCGGATCATGTCGTCCTTAGTGACCCAGAGGACTCCGGACTGAATGCCTCAGCTAACCTACGCTGCATGGCCTCCCTGATCCTGCAAAGTCTGCGGAAGGATCCTCTTATTCTTCGGATCAAGGAGAGGGACCATTACTGGCTGGCCACTCTCCTTGATCCACGGTACAAGGGTAAGGTTGCGGACCTTATCTTACCGTCGCAGAGGGAGCAGAGGATGAGACAACTCTGGGAGGCCTTGCAGAAAGGTCTGTGCAACGCGTTCCCAGAGACTGGGAGGTTACAAACTCCTGGTCTTGGACAACGAGTTGCTGAGGCTTCGGTCAGTCAAAGAAGGAGCGGTGGGGAAGGTGGCCGTCTGACCAAAAATGCCTTCAGATGCCAAAGATTTCCACGTTTCAGACGCGGTACCGGCGTTTAGCCACAGTTTAGTTTAGAAGTGTTTTTAAAGGTGACCTATTTTTTTACATTGATAAACTCAAAAATTATGGCAAATGAGGAAAAACCATTAAAAATATATACATATCCCCAAAAAAAATGAAATTGCTTCTATTGCATTGTGGACAATCCACATCTTGGAGCAGGTGACGTGGCAAGTGGACAATCCACAACTTTGGGCAGCTGACGTGGCGAATGGACAATCCACAACTTGGGGCAGCTGACGTGGCAAGTGGACAATCCACAACTTGGGGCAGGTGACGTGGTAAGTGGACAATCCACAACTTGGGGCAGCTGACGTGGCAAGTGGACAATCCACAACTTGTGGCAAGTGATGTGGCAAGTGACACGCTAAATACAAGTACACTGCTGCTCTCTCAGCTGCTGATACTCACTCTGGTCTCACAAAATAGCTGAAATCGTTAATAATACTGTTTTTGGAGCTTAGGGCGGCTCCTTATGATGTTTCCTAACTAAACGCATATAGACGCAAATGTGGTAAAACGCGGCATGCAAATGCCACAAAGCGCGCCTTTCTAAACGCCGCTTTCAACCTTAGTTCTGAACACTTTGCACCAGCGTCCCATGTACATGGGGCCTAAAAACGCCTATGCCATTTACAGCTCAAAAACGCCATGGTGGCCATGAGGCCATAGGCTAACATGGAGAGGCGTTTCTAAGCTGCAAAAAACGCTCAAACAAGCGGCTGGAAAAACGTCTGTGTGCATGTAGCCTTATATTAACCACTTGCTTACTGGCCACTTAAACCCCCTTCCTGCCCAGATCAATTTTCAAATTTCAGCGCTGATGCACTTTGAATGACAATTGCGCGCTCATACAACACTGTAACCCAATGAAAATGTAATATTTTTTTGCACACAAATAGAGCTTTCTTTTGGTGCTATTTGATCACCTCTGCGTTTTTTTTCTATAAATACAAAAGACCGACTAAAAACAAAAAAAAATTGATATTTTAACCACTTCAGCATTGGGCCTATTCTGGCACTTCTCTCCTTCATGTAAAAATCATAAATTTATGGCTATAAAATTACTTCAAAACCCCAAACATTATATATGTTTTTTTATCAGACACCCTAGGGAATAAAATTGCAAATTTTTATCTCGCTCGGTATTTGCGCAATAAATTTTCAAACGCCTTTTTTTTGGAAAAAAAATGGTTTCATGAATTTACAAAAAAATTACAAAACAGTAAAGTTAGCCCAATTTTTTGGTATAATGTGAAAGATGTTGTTATGCTGAGTAAATAGATACCAGCATGTCACGCTTTAAAATTGCGCACACTCATGGAATGACACCAAACTTCAGTACTTAAAAATCTCCCTAGGCGATGCTTTAAATTTTTTTACACGTTACCATTTTCGCATTACAGAGGAGGTCTAGTGCTAGAATTGTTGCACTCGTAACGCACGCAGCAATACCTCACATGTGTGGTTTGAACGGCGTTTACATATGTGGGTGGGACTTACGTGTGTGTTCGCTTCTGAGCGCGAGCTACCGGGCACATGGGCGTTTTTTCTTTATTTTGATTATTATTATTATTTTTTTTACTTATTTGTATTTCTTACTCTTTTTTTTACTTTTTTGTTTTTTGGATCACTTTTATTCCTATTACAAGGAATGTAAACATCCCTTGTAATAGGAATCTATTGTGACAGGTCCTCTTTATGGAGAGATGCAGGGTCAATAAGACCCCACATGTCTCCTCCAGGCTGGAAAGCATGGGATTGGTCAAAAGAATTCACCGATCTCATGCTGACTGCCGAGATCACAGCTTTGTTTACATACGGGAACCCGGCATGATATCATAACGTCGCGCCTGGGCCTCCGACTGTCATAGAGGTCATCTCTATGCTTCCCATTCGGTGCCGGCCAATTCGTTCTCCGAGCCCCAGATGGCACGGGAGAGCCCGGAGAAGCACCGGATGGCGACAGGGGGGGATGTCCCCTCCCGCCGCCTATAAGAACGATCAAGCGGCTGAACTGCCGCTATGATCGTTTTTATAGTGCACAGAATCGCCGGCTGAAAAAAATTATATCTGAATGATGCCTGAAACTGCAGGCATCATTCATATGTCACCGCACAAAGCCAAGGACGTCATTTGACGGTGGGCGGTAGGAAAGTGGTTAATATTTCGATTTTTTTAAAAAAAGGTAATTTTTCTCCTTCATTGATGTACACTGATGGGACTACACTGATGGGCTGCACTGATGGGCACCGATAAGGTGGCAAGGATGGGCACTGAGAGGTGGCATTGCTAGTTGGCACTGGTGGGCATTGGGAAGTGGCACTGCTAGGTGGCAATGATAGTTGGCAGTGATGGGCACTGATAGGCAGCACTGCTATGTGCCACTGATTGGCACCAGTGGTGGGCATTGATAGGTGGCACTGGCAGGGGCTACTGATTGTCACAGATGACGCAGAATTGCCTCTTCCTCTTCGGCCCGATGTCCCTTGCACATAAGCCGGTGATTGCCTTTTTTTATGCTCATGCTGTCAGCACAAGGAGAAAACAAAAACCATTACCCAGCTTTTGTTTATATCACGTGATCAGCTGTCATTGGCTGACAGCTGATCACATGGTAAGGGGCAGGGATCGGCCCCTTACTCGTATCTGTCATCACCCGAGTCTCAGTGACTCGGTGACCACAGCGCGCGCGCGCGAAGGGGAGGGCGTCTATTGATGGACTCCCGGCAATTGAGGACCGTGCTGTGGCCATCAATCAGTTATAGAGCTGATCTCAAGTGATTAAAGAGGGTCTAAATGGGCCATTGACATGCATCACAATTCAACTTAGGAATGTGTGTTTGCAAAGTTAAACTAAATGAAATCCTTTCTTATTTTTGCTTGGGGATAGAGTGCAGAGGGATTACAAGTCTAGACAGTTTTTGGGGGTGTCTGCACCCCTGATAGGGTGAAGACAACTCCCAAATTTGGCCACTTTATCCTTCCAAATAATTCACTACCTGTCACATAGCCACACAGGAAGTGAGGGTAAATCCCTACCAATGTCTTTCCTTGGGGGACACACAGGTCAATCTAAATACTTTCCCCATTATGTACATTGCACTCCAGCATTTTGTGGGGTACACCCCAAATTATTAGGTATTTTGGACTTTGGGGTTTATTTACTAAAGGCAAATCTCTTTTGCACTACAAGTGCATTTGCTGGATATCTGAGGGGGACATGCAAGCAAACAAAAAAAACACCATCTTTGCTTTTACATGATTGGATGTTACAATCAACAGTGCTTCCCCCTCAGATTTTCAGCAGCTACACTTTTACTGCAGAGTGTATTTGTCTTTACTAAACCCCAAACTACCCAATGATTTGGGGTGTACACAACAAAGTGCTAGAGTGCAATTTGCTTAATGGGGACACTAGTTAGATTGATCTGTGTGTCCCCAAGAAAAGACATTGGTAGGGCTTTATATTCACTTCCTGTTTAGCCGTGTGACAGGAAGTGAAGACAATTTTACTAAAAGGGGACACAAAGCCCAACGTAAAAAAAACAAAAAACAAGCAGGGGTTCTAACACTTACTTTGTTTCCCTCAAAATGCCCACAATTAGAATCGTATTGCCTTGAGCTATTTTTAAGTGCAGTGCTCTAAATCAGTGCTTCTCAAGTACCCTCAACAGGCCATGTTTGCAGGTTTTCCTTCATCTTGCACATGTGCTTTAAATCACAGTCAATGGTTTTGTATTTTGGACAGCAATTCTCAATAAGATAAATTCACAAAATATGTCCTGTTGGGGGTACTTGAGGACTGAGGCTGAGAACCACTGCAGTAAAAAGGAAAATTGAATACCTACCGCCCTGTATTTTTCATTTCCTGGTGACCATCCATGGCAGCACACAATACATGCATATGCTTGCATGAAGGCACCAGGGTAGACAAATCACACCTGTTTTGTGATTTCTTTGCAACAAATGTGACAGCTGATTGGCATGTCAAAACAAAACAAACATCAAAACTTTGCATCAAATTTTATTGGTCAACAAAACAAAGGGAAGCCAAAATAAAAAACATGGTCAATTTGAAACATTAGTCACAGACTCACAACATCTTGAGAAAGATTTGGCAAAATAATGCAGCACAGACAATTAAATCAAAGTGAACAAACGACACACATTACCAACATCAAAATAATTTCAGGGGAGCATTTCCCCCACACAAAAAAATACAATCAACAAAAGTAAAACAAACACCTGTTTTGCAAAGACATAACAAATAAAATACATGTGTTACAAACTCGAAAAGGACACCAAAATGTACTTTTTGTCGGTTTGTGTGCTAATGAGGCAATTGAAAACACATGCACAGTCCATGAAACACCCAAAATGCAAGTTCACCCAATGTAGAGACTGAACTTCAAAGTGGGTACACCTGTTAAGGATGTCCTTCAATTACTAACCCATAAAAAACACTCTCTGAGCATGCCCAGAAATATCCAGGTGCTGTTCACACACAAAAAGCAGCAAAAAAATAAAAATAACTGCCTGGGCATGCTCAGAACAACACAAATGCAGCTAGCAGTAAATAATCCCCCCCCCCTGTCCAAAATAAAGCACATCATCCAGCATGCTACAAAATTAGAGATGGGACAAACACACCCCCCCACCAACAAATACCATTCCAGTCTATGAGAACTGACTTGTTAATTTTGCTAGTCCCCACTTGACTGTCTTATCTACTAGTTATTGGCCTTAAAATGGGGGCCCAGGTCCCACCCTAAGGGACATTTCACACCACATGCAGTCCATTGCGTTTTTTATGCATCAAAAATGCATGGAAAGTTAGTTATATGGTTCTAAATGGCAGTGTTTGTTCCAGTGCGTTCCAGTTCCACAAAAAAAGTAGAACATGCTGCATTTTACCTGCACTGGACTGTACTGGAACGCAGCAAAATGAATCATAAACGCACTGGAACGCACCGGAACACACCTAAATGCACCAAAAATGCACTGGAACACACTTGTCCTTATCTATGGTTAATAAAAAAGAGGGGTGAAAAAAAAGCACTGGACTGCATCAGAAACGTACCAAAAATGCACTGGAACGCATCAAAAACGTACATGCAAAAAAGCACCTGGAACGCATCCGGATTGCGTTTCTATGGTGTGAACTGGCCCTAGTTCACACCATAGAAACGCAGTCTGTATGTGTTCTAGGTGCTTTTCTGCATGCGCGTTTTTGACACGTTCCAGTGCATTTTTGATGCATTTTTGATGCAGTCCAGTGTTTTTTTCCCCCTCTTTTCATTTAGGACAAGTGTGTTGCAGTGCGTCTTTGGTGCATTTAGGTGCGTTCCGGTGCATTCCAGTGCGTTTTTGGTACGTTCCATTGCGTTTTTTTTTTTTGCGGTCCAGTACAGTTCTGTACTTAAAAAATGCAGCATGACCAATTTTTTTTTCTTTCTGAAACGCACTGGAACGGACTGCAGTGGTGTGAACTATGCCATTGGCATTAATGTGATCAACTTTCTTTGCGTTTTTCATGCATCAAAAAACTGCATCCGGTGTGAACTGGCCCTAAATATCATACCTGGGGGGGTGTCTATAGTATGCCTGTAAAGTAGTGCATGTTTTCCATGTTTATAACAGTTCGAGAGCAAAATTACATTTCTAAAGTAAAATAATAGTAATTTAAAAGTACTCGTGGCTGTAATGAATTGCTGGTTTCCGTCAATACAGATAAAATTCATTGAAAGTCTATGGAAAAAAAATGCGTGGGGGTCCCCCAAATTCCATTACCAGGCCCTTCAGGTCTGGTATGGATATTAAGGGGAACTCCGCGGCAAATTTTTAAAAAAATGGAGTGGGGGATCCCCACAAAATCCCCACAAAATTAACAAAGGGGACTCCCAGATCCTGCCCCCCCCCTGTGTGAAATGGTAATGGGTACAAATGTACCCCTACCATTTCACAAAAAAAAGTGTCAAAAATGTTAAGAATTACAATAGCCGGTTTTTGACAATTCCTTTATTAATGTCTTCTCCTTTCTTCCATCTTCTTCCATCTTCTTCTTCCATCTTCTTCTTCCATCTTCTTCTTCCACCTTCTTCTTCCAGCTTCTTCTTTTCTCCATTAGGATTTCTTCCTCCATCTTGTTCTTCATCTTCCTCTTCATCTTCATCTTCCTTCTACCTTCGGTGTTCTTGTCCACATCTTGCTCCGGCTTCTTGTTCCCTTCTTCTTTCTCCGGCCGCTCCGTTTGAATTTGAGGTTCCCGCTGTGTGACGCTTCAGTTCTTCAATTCTCCTCTGGGTCCGCTGCCACCCGGTGACCCCGCCCCCCACTGACGCACATGGATTTCACGGGGACTTTCCCCGTGGTGTCAGAGGGGGCGGAGCCACCGGGTGGCAGCGGACCCAGAGGAGAACTGAAGAACTGAAGCGTCACACAGCTGGAACCTCGAATTCAAACGGAGCGGCCGGAGAAAGAAGAAGGGGAACAAGAAGCCGGAGCAAGATGCGGATGAGAACACCGAAGGAAGAAGAAAGATGAAGATGAAGAGGAAGATGAAGATTTGTACCCCATTACCATTTCACACAGGGGGGGATCTGGGGGTCCCCTTTGTTAAAGGGGTCTTCCAGATTCCGATAAGCCCCCTGCCCACAGACCCCCACAACCACCGGCAAGGTTTGTGGGGATGAGGCCCTTGTCCCCATCAACATAGGGACATCCTCCCCATGTTGAGGGCATGTGGCCTGGTATGGTTCAGGAGGGAGGGGGCCGCTCTCTCGTCCCCCCTCTTTTCCTGCGGCCTGCCAGGTTGCGTGCTCGGATAAGGGTCTGGTGTGGATTTTAAGGGGGACCCCCATGCTATTTTTTAAATTTGGCGCGGGGGTTCCCCTTAAAATCCATATCAGACCTGAAGGGCCTGGTACAGATTTTGAGGGGGACCCGCACGTCATTTTTAAAAAAAAAATGGCTGCGGAGTTCCCCTTAATATCCATACCAGACCTAAAGGGCCTGGTAATTGAATTTGGGGGGACCCCACACATTTTTATTTGTTTTTATCAAAGACTTTCAATTACTTTTCTTTATATTGCCGGGAGCCGACAATTCATTATAGCCGCGGGTGCTTTCAAATGCCTTTTTTTTTTCCCTTTTAGAAATGTAATTTTGCTGGCGCACTGTTATATAACGGCAAGTTCAGGGCTGCGCCTGTTCAACTTATGCAAATTGATTTACGTGACTTGACATTTACTAATAGTTTGCCGGCGCAGTGTCCCGGCACGTTTGAATGAGTGAAATTCCCGCGCTGAGCTCGAAAAAAACTCTCGCAGTTCTAAACGTACTTGCCGGCGCAGCGGGATGGTTCTGAAAAAGTTACTTTCTCACTCTATTTTGGGCATATTTATTACTTGGGCAGTTGTCACTACACTTCCTCACATCACCCCATGTCACCCCCATTATATTCTCACTTCCAGCTTCTTTATATTTAGATTTTAAGATGCCGTGCGCCAGGTCCATATTAGCACACTGAGCGCCTCCTCCCGTCCGCCGAGAACACTATAGTAAATGGGAAATAGCGCTGCGCTACCGGCGCAAATGTTTTGTAAATACCAAAACAGCTGTTGCTCACGCAGATGCGCCGATACTCATGGCGCAAATGTTTCGTAAATCAGCCCCACTGTGTATGTCCAGATAATCTGAAGAAACTTTATAACCATTCAATTTAACCCTGTGTTTTCCAAACTCTGTAAATTACCATGTAAATTCCCCACATAAACTAAACACTCTATATACAAGTTAACTGTCCTCAATAAACAGAGCAGAGCACAGTGTTCACAGTTATTTACATGGTAGTGCAATTATATGAACACTGATTATTTAGAGAATAATGTTTTTTTTTTATTGAGAATTGTTATTTTGCATCTACTCAGTTAGGCTTTTTTTACACACCCGCGCACAGGCATGGTTTTCATGCATTACGTGTAGGGCAGCCCATTAATTTCAATGGGCTGCCCTATGCACGAGCAACATGGAAAATAAATCCTGAATCTTTTCCAAAAGTGTGCAGCACCCTGTAGTTTGGTCCACATGTTTGCAGATGCATGGAGGTGCCAATAACAAATAATGGCACTGCTGCACATCTGCTTAAGGACAGCACATTTCTTTGCATGTTGGGAAGGCATGCAATGTTGCATGCGTTACCCACACGCATAGATGTGAACACACGATTGTTTTTCATGCCATTTTTTTAACCAACGTTTTTCTCGTCGTTTTTTTTTTATGTTTCCTCTCAAGCCTGTCTTGCATCCACACGATCATTAAAAAAACCGCTCGAGCAAAGCGCAGTGACGTACAACACGTACAACGGCACTATAAAGGGGAAGTTCCATTCGAATGGCGCCACCCTTCATGTTAGAAAACTTTGTTGAGCGGCGATTCGCGCTTTTCAGCCTCGTGCTTTTCAGTCCGTTACAGCGTGACGAATGTGCTATCTCCATTACGAACGCTAGTTTTACCAGAACGAGCCCTCCCGTCTCATACTTGATTCTGTGCATGCACGTTTTTTTCCCCTCGTAAAAGCATACACACTATCGTTTTTCACGTCGTTAAAAAAACGACATGAAAAACGACGTGAAAAAATAGAGCATGTTCGAAATTTTTAATGGCCGTTTTTCACGCCGTTAAAAATGCTCTGGAGCATACACACGATCGGTTTTAAAAAAATTTAAAAAATTGCATTTTTAACGGCATGAAAAACGATCGTGTATACGCCGCATTAGAGTGTTTCGTTTTTATATGGTGAATTTACACTTTGGATTATACAGAGTTTGGATCAACACACGGTTAAATTGAATGGTTACACATTAACTTCACATTATCTGGAAACCACATACACAGAGTGCTTTCACTCTCATACCTCCCACACTCCTCTCCTGTACATAATGCTCACTTTCATACCTTACAAGAGAAGTGTGGAAGCACTTCTTACATTATAAAACGTTTGTTTACATTTATTTGTAAGAATATATACAGAGTGTGTATATATATATATATATATATATATATATATATATATATATACATATATATATATATATATATTAGGGCTGCGGAAATTAACGATTAATTCCTCGATTAATCGTTAATTTTTTTGATCGATCAATTTTTTTTTGATCGATCAGCACACCACGTGATCCGCGGAGCTCCGCTGCGGCCTCGGCCATAGGAAAGGCCGCGGCTTCGGCCTAGCTCCAGGAGCGGCGGCCATCTTGGTCCACCCGGCGGTGGCCTGTGTGAGCCTAGAGCGGCGCGCTGACGTCATCACCGGCCCGACATCTCCTGTGGGGTGTCCCCGGGTCTCCAGCGCAGTGATGGCTGACACTTTAGCAGCTCCTATCTGTCCCAGCCGTCTGCATGTTAGCAGTGTCAGAGAGCCGGGAGATCTCCTTCCCAGGTTCCTCCTCTGCTTTGGCGTGTCTTCTAACTGGACAGCAATCAATCACTGAGGACCCTGTAACTGATAACCAGTAAGTCTGGGCTGGGGGCAGGGATCTGAGGATTTGTGCAATAAGAGGAAAGATTTATGCTGAGAGGGATTAAGATTTTTTTTGTTTGTTTTTTATGGGAAAATCTGGAGGCAAGTGCCAGCAAACTGCTTTTAGTTGCATGAGTGCCTTTGTATTGGGGTGGGGGTTGTGCTTGTAGGGGGAAATTGTCAGGTAGGGATTAAATAAGAGAATTTGTGCTGAGGATGGCTTGGTTGGGGGAATAAGAGAATTTGGGCAAGAAGAGGGGTTTAATACTGAAAGGGGGGAGATGGGGGGATGATTTGGTCTGAGAGGGGGGATCTGTGCAGGGAGGGGGAGATGGGGGGAGGATTTGTGCTGAGAGGGGGGGGTCTGTGCAGGGAGGGGGGAGATGGGGGGATGATTTGTGCTGAGAGGGGGGGTCTGTGCAGGGAGGGGGGAGATGGGGGGGTGATTTGTGCTGAGAGGGGGGTCTGTGCAGGGAGATGGGGGGAGGATTTGTGCTGAGAGGGGGGTCTGTGCAGGCAGGGGGGATGATTTGTGCCAAGAGAGGGGATTTGGGGGGTAAAAGAATTTGTATAAGAAGGAGGGATATGGGGGTAATTTTGTTCTGAGAAGGGGGATTTGTGCTGAAAGGGGGTATATGAGGGTGATGACTTGTGTTGGTAGGGGGAAATGGAGGGGAAGTAATGTGCTAAGAGGGGGTATTTGTACTGGAAGGGGGCATATGGGGGTGAAGATTTTTGTTAAGAGGGGAAATATTGGGGGGGGATTTGTGCTGAGAGGGGGGATGAGGGAAGGAGAAAGAGGAATTGTGCTAGGAGGGGGTATATGGGGGTGAGGGGCACTCTGCACATAGTTCTTTAGACGATGGGGGGGAGGGGTGGGGTGAAACCATGTTTTGCCGCACCAGGTGACACCAACCCTAGTGACGCCACTGACCCGGCCTCAACTGCTCGTGTTCGGCCGGCTTCTCTGGTAAGCAAGCATTATTCTTCCTATACAGTGGGGGAGATGTGGACCACATTACAGTGGGGGTGATTGTGGATATTACAGTGGGGACTTTATATGGTGGTGATCCGAAAAATTTATGTGCGTTACAATTAATCGAAATTAGTCGATTAATCGATTTAAAAAAAAACGATTAATCGAACACAAAATTTTTAATCAGTAACAGCCCTAATATATATATATATACACACACACGCATGTGCTTTTGAGATTTGGTGTGCACACCCTAATGCAATAGGCTGTGTACACCTATGGTGATGGGGTAGAGTCATTCAAGCCTCTAGCTATTTCATAATTTTAGTGAACAATGGGGGGGGGGGCATTGAGGTGGTAGAGAGAACAGGGTTCTCTCCCTATTTTGATACCTAGGTAGACAATATATTGATGGACTAGAGAAAATAGGGAAGAAGCATCCCACCTTGAAGAGATGGAGTGAGTGAGGGGCAATACTTCACTCTTGTCTTAATTTACCCATAGACCAGAACAAGTGAAAAATAAATGTAAAATAGATCATAGGGCATCTAGATTGGAAAAGGGGTCTGATGTGAAAATTAACATATCGTCAACAAACAGTGCTGTACGCATCTCCCTTTAACCGATATGGATGCCGTGGAGAGGGGCAGAAGTTAGCAGGTATCTTGAAAGAGGTTCCAAGGCCAAGTTTAACAAAAGAGGTGATAGGGGGCACCCCTGTCTCATAGCATTATGGAGGGGAATATTACCAGAGATGCCTCCGGAGGTGATAGTCCGGGACAATGGGTTCAAATATATGTTTTGTAAGAAGTCAATGACGCGCCCCATGAAGCCAAATTTTAACAAGACCATGAAGAGCCAGTTGAGATTGACATTGTCTAAGGCCTTTTCTGCGTCTAATGTTATAATTGCTAGGTCTTCTGATGGATGAGATTTAGCATACTGACTTAGAATCGCTATCTTCGCACATACAAATACCAAAATTCCAACACTTAACGGGTAACTGCCCCTCTTACTCTCAACAAGAATTATATCAGCTTAATCAGGGGACAGGTATCCTAAGTAAGGAAACACTAGAAGCATGCCAGGTTAACAGCATTAGTTGAAATAGTACACCCATTAAGCCAATTATCCCCCTTATCACCAGCAGAGTGGTTCCTCATTGCATTACTCAATTTATTAAAGGGGGCATAATAAATGTCCGGTCTGCTGTCAAACATGCAAACGATATATATGATCTATTGACAAATGAAGAATTTCAGTTTCTATCTCTTACTGAAACCTGGTTTGGCAAGGATTATAGCATCCACTTAGATGACCTCGTTCCACCAGGATATGACATACTTACAAAAAATAGACAGGGTAAACGGGGTGGAGGCATTGCACTGATTCACAATAGCAATGTTACCTGTAGAGAACTAGCTCTCTCTGAATATATTTCCTTTGAACATCTTTCTGCACGTTGCCAAATTGTTGCCACCACCTCTATCATCATTGCAACTATATATCGTCCGCCAGGATACCACACGGAATTCAACACTGAGATTATTCAATTTTGTTTAGAATTGAACACTTACACGTCAAACATTATCCTGTAAGGCGACTGCAACCTATGGCTTGAGGACTTACTGAATCCTAAAATACAGGAGTTTTTACAAGATCTTGATGCCCTTGGCTTTGTTCAAAATGTCAACTCCTATACCCATGAGAAAGGGCACACACTAGATGCGGTCTTCTCCTCTAATATTACCATCTCTGACATCCAGAACCAACTCAGAGACTTTAGACCCCCAGCCCCAAACTTTGATACTCCCATGCAGCAATCCAAGCCGTATCGTTCACTTAAAAACCTATGTCCACTCACCTTCATGGCAACATACTTGGCTCTTGAACCTATCACCCTAGACAGTGAAGATGATCTTCATATTGACTTTGAAATCCATCTTGACAGAGTCACTAAAGCCCTGGAAGCATTTGAACTAAAAATCCATCATACACTTGATAAGCTTGCCCCTCTCAAAACATCACACTTTCGTAAAAAGATTACTAAGGCTAAACCTTGGTATACTAGCAACCTAGCCCTAATTAAAATGAAACACAGACAGCTTGAAAGAAAATGGCTTAAGACTAACACACATCAAGACAAGCTTGCATACCGAATAATTTCTCGGGCATATTTCAAAGCCATTCGCCACAGGAAAAAAGCATATTACGGTGAACAGATCGATAACGCCAGAAATCAGGATAAGAAACTTTTCAAAATCGTAAACGAAATGCTTAATCCACGTAGGTTAACCAAGACGATAACGAAAAAAGGGGATGAGACATATAAAAGGGAGAGCGAATGGGGCTGCGCACCCCGGTAAATGAGGAAATGGGAATGCCCCCCAGTGGGGTTTTCTAGGCAGCAAAAATATACAAAGGTATGATAAAACATATTTATTGCATATGTACACAAGGTTACAAACAATATGAAGTTCTGATGGAGTTTACACATACAGAATGTTTAAACACAACATGAGTGGTACACAGCAATACTATACAGCTAAACATGTAAATATGCATCTGTGTAAGTTCCTGATGCGTTTCGATCACAAAGGATCTTCTTCAGAGGATAGGTGGGTTGCTGCAAAAAATTATAAGGTAAGTATCACTTCATCACCTGGGTATGTACCCACAGGTAAGGGACACAAATTATATAATTACCAATCTGCTGTGTGTTAAAACCTAACTTCCAATCAGAGCTCCACAGAAGGGCAGGCGCCTCCAGGGATCCAACAGCCCCCCAGCCACCCGACATCCCGAGGGCCGGCGCCACCATGAATTTGATGCGACCTACAGGGAACCATACCGGAGGGGGGAGCTCCACGCGGGGCGCGCACAGACAGGCGACCAGCACCTATGGAGGACATCAAAGACATCAATGTAGGATGCATGGGTATTGCTTCCATACGATTCATAAATTATAGATTGTCTGACATCTTATTGTATAGGCAGATAGGAGGTCCATATATGTTGCCCTTACATTGTTAGAAGTAGGGATCTAGGTATATTAGTTGATGAATTCTAATCATATGATGGGTGCAGCAGTGACTGAGTGTAATAAGTGAAGGAATGTAATGAGTGAGGCAAGTGAACTTGAAGCAGGGATGGGAAAATTAGTGAGGACAAATAAGTAAAGAACAAAAAACAAGGGACCAAAACAAAACAGAAACAAAACCAAAAATGGTTAGTAAAAGTGAAAATGAAAATAGAAATGAGTGAGAGTGAAGTTGGAGAAATGATATGTAATCGAGGGTGTGAATGAGTGAAGTATGAATGTAAAAAGTGCAGCGGAATGAGGTGAAGAGTTGTAAAGGTGATAGGAGGAGAGTGAATTGAAAAATGTGTGTATGAGAAATGTGAAATGCTACAACCATATTAAGGTCAAAGCTGATTATAAGGGAACAAATCCCATTGATACTAAGAGGTTCCAAGCCAAATCTTTGGGATATAACCCAAAAGAAAAGGGGAAGGGGGGAAAAGAGACAGTCAGCCTATGTAGGCTATATAATACTTACAATAATCTGGACCTTCTGATCTGCCATGTTTGTGGAGCTGGGGATCAATGGGAGATCTACCCAGTTTCCAAGGTGTGTTTAAATATGATCCTCAATTGAGGAAGATGTGCTAAGATGATCCTCCCACATGCGTCACCTCGCAGGGGCGACCATGTCATTGGGCAACCTCCCTGGATGGCTACCTCGGCGTCCCGGAAGGACAATAGTCCCCGACATCTGACGTCACCTCCGCCGTAAACCACGCGGCGTCCCGACGTCACGCGGGTGCACGACAGGCACGCACACACGAGCGGCGTGGAGACGCCCGGAGGGGATCGGGGACGCTGCCGGCAAGCGGAAACGCCCATTGAATGGAGACGGAGAAAACCTCCGCCATCCATTGGGCATGTTAGGAGTACAGATGACTGAACTCCTCCTCCTTGCCAGAAGGCCGCACCTATGGGCGGCACCAGCATGTCGAGATGGCGGGCAGCAGGGAGACCACGGACACCCCACAGGAACCAGCCCAAATGGAGAAGCCCATTGGGAAGCAGTACAGTGCGTAAATTAAGCACAAATACCGGATTGTAGTTAAAAATTGAAAATTAAATAATGTACATAGCCTTAGTAAATAAGTATATAGATTATTATATTGGTCAAAACCTGGAGCTAGTAAATGATGATAGAAAATTCAATGCTGTCTATGGGGCATAGAACGCTCAAAATATGATATAAATATATTACAATGGTTTACATTTATGGGACATTACTTGGTTTAAAGGGGGGAAGAGTTGGATTGTGCTCCAACCCCCTGGAAGGGGATCAGTGGAACTTTCTCAGCTCACTGATCACTATGAAAATTACTAATCATATAAGTAATGTGTGTGTTTAAAAGGATGTATTAACAAATATATAAATCAAAGGATTACTTGATTGGAAAAGGGGGGATTTGAATGTACTCCAAACCACCTAAAGGTGGCCAGTGGAAACTTTCTCAGCCCACCGGTCACCTAAGAATTGTTCATCATGTAAAAACATATATATAACGTGCATGCCAAAAAATAGAGTAGCAGAAAAATCATCAACTCTGATAGCTCCAGTATTCGCTCTCTTTTAAGTCTCTGGAGGGGGAAGGGTGTTTAACCACCCAAAGTAGACTAGAAAAAAGGGGATGGGACATATAAAGGGAGAGCGAATGGGGCTGCGCACCCCGGTAAATGAGGAAATGGGAATGCCCCCCAGTGGGGTTTTCTAGGCAGCAAAAATATACAAAGGTATGATAAAACATATTTATTGCATATGTACACAAGGTTACAAACAATATGAAGTTCTGATGGAGTTTACACATACAGAATGTTTAAACACAACATGAGTGGTACACAGCAATACTATACAGCTAAACATGTAAATATGCATCTGTATAAGTTCTGACGCGTTTCGATCACAAAGGATCTTCTTCAGAGGATAGGTGGGTTGCTGCAAAAAATTATAAGGTAAGTATCACTTCATCACCTGGGTATGTACCCACAGGTAAGGGACACAAATTATATAATTACCAATCTGCTGTGTGTTAAAACCTAACTTCCAATCAGAGCTCCACAGAAGGGCAGGCGCCTCCAGGGATCCAACAGCCCCCCAGCCACCCGACATCCCGAGGGCCAGCGCCACCATGAATTTGATGCGACCTACAGGGAACCATACCGGAGGGGGGAGCTCCACGCAGGGCGCGCACGGGCAGGCGACCAGCACCTATGGAGGACATCAAAGACATCAATGTAGGATGCATGGGTATTGCTTCCATACGATTCATAAATTATAGAGTGTCTGACATCTTATTGTATAGGCAGATAGGAGGTCCATATATGTTGCCCTTACATTGTTAGAAGTAGGGATCTAGGTATATTAGTTGATGAATTCTATTCATATGATGGGTGCAGCAGTGACTGAGTGTAATAAGTGAAGGAATGTAATGAGTGAGGCAAGTGAACGTGAAGCAGGGATGGGAAAATTAGTGAGGACAAATAAGTAAAGAACAAAAAACAAGGGACCAAAACAAAACAGAAACGAAACCAAAAATGGTTAGTAAAAGTGAAAATGAAAATAGAAATGAGTGAGAGTGAAGTTGGAGAAATGATATGTAATCGAGGGTGTGAATGAGTGAAGTATGAATGTAAAAAGTGCAGCGGGATGAGGTGAAGTGTTGTGAAGGTGATAGGAGGAGAGTGAATTGAAAAATGTGTGTGTGAGAAATGTGAAATGCTACAACCATATTAAGGTCAAAGCTGATTATAAGGGAACATATCCCATTGATACTAAGAGGTTCCCAGCCGAATCTTTGGGATATAACCCAAAAGAAAAGGGGAAGGGGGGAAAGAGACAGTCGGCCTATGTAGGCTATATAATACTTACAATAATCTGGACCTTCTGATCTGCCAAGACGATAATACCATCACAAGAATCTACCAATAAATTAGGGATTGCTTTCCAAGATAAAATTCATAAAATCCGGTTGGGCATTGTCAAGAACATTCACCTGATTGACCAACCTGGTCCACTACAAGAAGGTATCCAACCTACTCTGTCCAGCTTAAACAACTTTACACCTACCACGCCGGAGTTACTACACAAAGTAATGCCGCGTACACACGATCATTTTTCCCGTCGGGAAAAATGACATTTTTTTTTTTCGCCGAGAAAAACGATCGTCTGTGGGCTTTATGCCGTTTTTCTCGTTGAGAAAAACGGTAGGAAAAACGACGAGAAAAATTAGAACATGTTCTAAATTTTCTCATCGTTTTTTCCATCATTTTTTTCCGCGGCAGTTTTCCCATAGGGAGACACTGCCGCGGAGCCCACAGACGGTCGTTTTTCTCTTTAAAGAAAAAAATGACGGGAAAAACGGTCGTGTGTGGGGGAACATGCCGTTCCCTCGTTTTTCTTTTTTTTTCATGCCGTGATTCACGGCGGTGTTTTCACCGCCGTGAATCACGATCGTGTGTACGCGGCATTATTCTTAAATTGAAGCCCACACAATTTGCGGATGAATTTTGCCCTGCCTGGTTTTTCAAACTCCAGTCAAAGGCATTCCTTCCAGACTTATGTACAATCATCAACTTCAGTTTGAGGCTGGAAGTTATACCAGGGAAACGTAAACACTCATACGTTACGCCAATTCCAAAAAAAAAAAAAAAACAGAGCTTCAAGACCCGAATAATCTAAGACCCATTTCTAGCATTCATTTTGTGGCAAAGATTATGGAAACCATCGTTCTTGAGCAACTTCAGGAATACTCTGAAGGGGAGGGCCTATTCCACGATGTCCAGTCTGGGTTCTGACCGGGCAGGGGAATAGAGCTTTCCACGATGGCCATGAGGGAACAGCTGCTGAAGGTCAGGGATGCTGGGGAATCGGCGGCCTTAGTGCTATTGGACCTCTCCACGGCTTTTGACACCATTGATCACGACATTCTGATCTCGCGCCTTCATGACCAGTTTGGAATTCGAGGTGCTGTCCTGTTAGGGATCCAGTCTTTTCTACAAGATCGTACCCAACAGTTTAGGCTTGGACCTTTCAGGTCAGCCATAAGCACAGTGCCCTGGGGAGTACCACAGGGCTCTGCCCTCTCTCCATACCTTTTCAATTGTTATATGCGCCCCCTACCCGATATATTGCAGTTACATGGCCTTCAAGGCCAACTATATGCCGATGACATCCAAATCCTAGTCAACACTTCCAAAAATGACAGACATCCCCAGATCCTAGCTGAATGCATGACTCACATCCATTCTTGTATGAATAGAAACTGGTTGAGCCTTAATGGCTCCAAAACAGAAATACTCCAAGTGGGCAAACCTTTAGCCTCTCCCATTCTATCCCGATGGCCATCTGACCTAGGTACCTGCCCAGAACCTAAAAGACAAGTCAAGAACCTTGGAATCATTTTTGATGCAAAGCTTACCTGGATTCCGCAAGTCATGAACTGTTTGAAAAATGCCTCATTCTATTTGCAAATTATTCGAAAGATCAGACATCTACTTTCATATTGACACCAAATCACACTTACTTTGGCTCTAGTACAATCCAGACTAGACTTTGCCAATGGTTTTTGCCTTGGCCTTTCCCTTAAGTGGTTTAAAAAAATCAAAATTATACAGAATCAAGCAGCACGCACTATTACGGGGTACACCATATAGACATCACATCACCCCCATGCTGGCACAGCTACATTGGTTACCTATAGTGCATAGAGTACAATTTAAAATCTTGGTTCTGATAGCATATTGGAGCTTGGGCCCACTCTATTTCACGGAAATGGCCCCCCATTACACACCAATTAGAGCATTGCGGTCAGGGCTTCAAAATAGGATCATCCAAGCACCCGCCCAACTCCAGTCCTTGGGAGGTCGACGAATGCAGACTATGGGCGCGGCCCTTTGGAACCAACTCCCCGACCATCTCCGGCTCCCAATGTCCCAAGCTCTTTTTAAACAGCAATTAAAAACCCACCTTTTTAAAAAACGCTTTTTCCTAACTACGAATGTAGAGACATTAAATTCTGTAATAATTAATGTCAACTTTGTTTTTCTACTCCCCTCGTGAGCCTTCCTTCTTTTTTTTTCTCCCCTCCCTTTTTCTTAAGTAGTTTTTTTTATTTTCCCAAGGCTGATTGGTGAATTTATGGTACAGCGCGCTTAGTTGCAGTCCTCCAAGACAGTATTTGGCGCAATATAAATTTACATATCAATCAATCAATCAATACTTAAGGGCCATTAAAACTTTGCGAATGTTGGAGGTTGCCGAACGGCCTGTGACAAATCCAGCCTGAGCTTGGTGAATTAAGGAGGAAAGTATAGGAGCTATGCGGGAAGCAATAATTATGGATAGTATTTTGGCATCCAGATTGAGTAAGGAAATCGGCCAGTAAAAACCGGGAAGGGTGGGGTCCTTCCCTTTCTTAGCGAGGAGTTTAATATAGGCCTGAGAACCTGTGAGCAAATATCTGTCCCCATCCCACATCATGTTGTGTAAGGATAGGAGATTAGGGAGAATGTCTTCACTGATCGCCTTGTAGAAATCGGCAGAATAGCCTTTGTTATTCTCTAAGGCTCAGATCGTGCAGGCTAATTCTCCCAGAGATATGGGAGCATTGAGGCCACTCAACTGGTACTCTTTGAGATTAGGGAGTACTAGGCCACCTAGGAATGTGTGGGCTGTGTCTTGATCTACCAAATTTTCGGAGTATAAAGCCGTTAAAATAGGTTTCTAGAATTGTAGATGTTTGTTGTGGGGACTGCGTAAGTTGGCCTGTGCTGTCTTTAGGTGCCAAGATATCTGTTGGTTTATAAGGACCTTTGGTGAGCCTGGAAAATTGTTTGCCAGGTTTGTGGCCAAATCTATGAAGTTGTACACCTAAAAAGGACTGTTTTATCCTTTCCTGCTGTTCTGCCCAGAAGTCGAAAGTCTGTTTGGCCTCGTGCCAAGCAGTCTTGTGTTCTAACGAATCAAAGTTGGCTAAATTACATTGGCCTGCTTCCCAGAATAAAATATGATCACTAGCATGCTCTTGATTAAAAGATACATAATCTGACTAGGCTGTGGTAATAGTATGTAGGAAGTCCTCATTGTGTTCTAAGTAAGTGGGGAATAAGCCTTCTCTTAACAGATCTCCTGCAGCCTATTAGTGCACATTTCCCTTTCTATGTCTCAGCAGATCTCCTGCAGCCTTTTAGCGCATATTTCCACTTGTTTTTTTCAGCAGATTCCCTGCAGCCTATTAGCACCTATTTCCCTTTTCTATGTCTCAGCAGATCTCCTGCAGCCTATTAGCACTAATTTCCCCTTTCTATGTCTCAGCGTATCTCATGCAGCCTATTAGTACACATTTCTCTTTCTTTGTCTCAGCAGATCTCTTGCAGCCCAAAAGCACCTGTTGACCTTCCCTTGCTGAGTGCTTGTTGCTTTCTTTTCATCCTCCTCTTTTTCTCTTTCTTTTTCCCCTTTTTCTGTTCCTTTTCTTTTTCCTCTTCTTCACGTGATTCTACGTGTTCCTATAGAATGCAGTATTTCGATAGCTGTTGTATTAATAATATACCCAGTGACGTTTATCTGAGGCTATACATATACCGTATATAGATATATATATAGATATTTTGAGAACATGTCAGTATTGGTCTTCATGATGTTCAACACTTTCCTTTTAACCACTTAAGCCCCGGACCATTTGGTAGCTAAAGGACCAGAGGTGAATTCAGAATTTAGCACTGCGCTGCTTTAACTGTAAATTGTGCGGACATGCAATGTTGTACCCAAACGAAATTTGCGTCCTTTTCTTCCCACAAATAGAGCTTTCTTTTAATGGTATTTGATTGCCTCTGCAATTTTTATTTTTTGCGATATAAACGGAAAAAGACCAAAAATTTTGAAAAAAAATGATATTTTCTACTTTTTGTTATAAGAAAAATCGAATAAACTCAATTTTAGTCATACATTTAGGCCAAAATGTATTCAGCCACATGTCTTTAGTAAAAAAAATGTCAATAAGCGTATATTTATCGGTTTGCGCAAAAGTTATAGCGTTTACAAACTAGGGTACATTTTCTGGAATTTACACAGCTTTTAATTTATGACTGCCTATCTCATTTCTTGAGGTGCTAAAATGACAGGGCAGTACAAAACCCCCCCAAATGACCCCATTTTAGAAAGTAGACACCCCAAGGAAATTGCTGAGAGGCATGCTGAGCCCATTGAATATTTTTTTTGTCCCAAGTGATTGAATAATGACAAAAAAAAAAAATTACAAAAAGTTGTCACTAAATGATATATTGCTCACACATGCCATGGTTATATGTGGAATTGCACCCCAAAATACATTCTGCTGCTTCTCCTGAGTACGGGGATACCACATGTGTGGGACTTTTTAGGAGCCTAGCCACGTACGGGACCCCGGAAACCAAGCACCGCCTTCAGGATTTCTAAGGGCGCAAATTTTTGATTTCACTCCTCACTACCTATCACAGTTTTGAAGGCCATAAAATGCCAAAATAGCACAAACCCCCCCCCCAAATGACCCCATTTTGGAAAGTAGACACCCCAAGAAAATTGCTGAGAGGCCTGTTGAGCCCATTGAATATATATTTTTTTTTGTCCCAAGTGATTGAATAATGACAAAAAAAAATTACAAAAAGTTGTCACTAAATGATATATTGCTCACACATGCCATGGTTATATGTGGAATTGCACCCCAAAATACATTCTGCTGCTTCTCCTGAGTACGGGGATACCACATGTGTGGGACTTTTTAGGAGCCTAGCCACGTACGGGACCCTGGAAACCAAGCACCGCCTCCAGGATTTCTAAGGGCGCAAATTTTTGATTTCACTCCTCACTACCTATCACAGTTTTGAAGGCCATAAAATGCCAAAATAGCACAAAACCCCCCCAAATGACCCCATTTTGGAAAGTAGACACCCCAAGCTGTTTGCTGAGAGGCATGGTGAGTATTTTACAGCTTTCATTTGTTTTTGAAAATTAAGAAAGAACATTTTTTTTTTCTTTTTTTTTTCAATTTTCAAAACTTTGTGACAAAAAGTGAGATCTGCAAAATACTCACAATACCTCTCAGCAAATAGCTTGGGGTGTCTACTTTCCAAAATGGGGTCATTTGGGGGGGTTTTGTGCCATCTGGGCATTCCATGGCCTCCGAAACTGTGATAGGCAGTGAGAAGTGAAATCAAAAATTGACACCCTTAGAAAGCCTGAAGGCGGTGCTTGGTTTTTGGGGCCCCGTACGCGGCTAGGCTCCCAAAAAGTCTCACACATGTGGTATCCCCGTACTCAGGAGAAGCAACAGAATGTATTTTGGGGTGTAATTCCACATATGCCCATGACATGTTTGAGCAATATATCATTTAGTGACAACTTTGTGCAAAAAAAAATAAAATTGTATTTTTTCCGCAACTTGTGTCAACATATAAAATATTCCATGGACTCGACATGCCTCTCAGTATATAGCTTGGGGTGTCTACTTTCCAAAATGGGGTCAACATTAGGAAGCTTACATCCACTCTTCTAACCACTTGAAGACAAAGCCCTTTTTGACACTTTTTGTTTACATGAAAACATATTTTTTTTGCAAGAAAATTATGTTGAACCCCCAAACATTATATATATTTTTAAAGCAAAGGCCCTACAGAATAAAATGGTGGGTGTTGCATTTTTTTTTCTACACAGTATTTGCGCAGCGATTTTTCAAACGCATTTTTTTGGGAAAACACTATATTGCCCAAATGTTTGATGAAATAAAAAAGATGATCTTAGGCCGAGTACATAGATACCAAACACGACATGCTTTAAAATTTCGCACAAACGCGCATTGGCGACAAACTACATACATTTTTAAAAGCCTTTAAAAGCATTTACAGGTTACCCCGTTAGATTTACAGAGGAGGTCTACTGCTAAAATTACTGCCCTCGATCTGACCTTCGCGGTGATACCTCACATGCATGGTGCAATTGCTGTTTACATATGACGCCAGACCGACGCTTGCGTTCGCCATTGGGCAAGAGCAGGGCAGGACAGGGGTGCTTTTTTTTTTATTATTATTAATTTTGCTTTTTTATTTTATTTTTAAACTGTTGCTTCCATATTTATTTATTTTTATCACTTTTATTGTTATCTCAGGGAATGTAAATATCCCCTATGATAGCAATAGGTAATGACAGGTACTCTTTTTTGAAAAAACTGGGGTCTATTGGACCCTAGATCTTTTCTCTGCCCTCAAAGCATCTGACCACACCAAGATCGGTGTGATAAAATGCTTTCCCAATTTCCCAATGGCGCTTTTTATATCCGGGGGGGACATTCCCTCCCACTGCTTGTAAAAGCAGTCCAGAGGCTAATTAGCCACTAGGATTGCTTTTACATGAAAGCCGGCCGCTGGCTGAAAAGAATGATACCAAGATGATACCTAAACCCGCAGGCATCATTCTGGTATAAACATTCAAAGTCCAGCAACATACCAGTACGTTGCTGGTCCTTGTTGGACATGTATTGTAATCTTTTTTTTCATGCAGCCTGTTGGCTGAACGAAAAAAAAAGATTGATCGGTGGGTATGCCCACCATTAGAATACCGCCCTTCATCCACCCACTTCTAATGATGGGCATACATGCACCATTTATATATGCCGAAGCATGGGGGCATCTTCTCGCAAAAGTTATGCCGCGTACACATGGTCAGACTTTTCCACGGGCAAGCCTCTGTCGGAATTTCGACCGTATATACGCGGCATTAGGAGCAAAATCGCTCCTCCGCTCCTGCTGCCCCAATGCTTCGGCATATATGCTTTTTTTTTAACTGTGGTGGTGAAATCACCTCCTACAGCACTGGAGTCGCAGGGATCAGTCCTGTCTCTGCGAACGCTGCAGTTATGTGTGTTGTGTTTTGCAAGTGACAGTGATCGATCGATACTGCACTTCGGTGGCCTGGGCTGGACGGAGGGGCAAAACGCAGGTGCTAGCAGGTATCTGGGCTGAGCCCACTAACAGTGCGTTTTTGGGAACCCTAAACTGCTGGGGACGCTAGTATAGATCTGATCAGATCAGATATTGAGCTGATCAGATACTATACCACTAAGGGGGGTGTATGCTTCACGTGTGGGTGTTAGCGCTACTGGCACTAACCTGACGCTGCCTGGGGTGTGACGCAGACCCTCTCTGACGCTAAAACCTAATTGATATCACCCGCCGGGCGATCAGGGGGTTAAACCTTTATTGGGTTATATACGGCGGGTGCCCTGACACTATAAAAGGCAAACTAACTAACCAGCGTCACCCGTAACACTTATATGATGATCACTGGTGAAAGGGTTAACTAGGGGCAATTAGGGGGTTAAAACCTTTATTAGGTAATATATGGGGGTACCTGACGCTATATAAAAACCTGACGGCGAACCTAAAAAAAAATTACTGGCTACCTATCGGCATCACCGACACTAAGACAACGATCATAAAAACGATTGCTTAGCGACAGTGGTGATAGGGGGTGAAAGGGTTACCTGGGGGGCGATCAGGGGGTTAAACCTTTATTAGATAATATATGGGGGTACCTGACGCTATAAAAACCTGCGGCGAACCTAAAAAAAATTACTGGCTACCGATCAGCATCACCGACGCTAAGACATCGATCAGAAAAATGATCGCATAGTGACGGCGGTGCTAGGGGGTGAAAGGGTTACCTGGGGGGTGATCAAGGGGGTTACACCTTTATTAGGTAATATATGGGGGTACCCGACGCTATAAAAACCTGCGGCGAACCTAAAAAAAATTACTGGCTACCGATCAGCATCGCCGACGCTAAGACATCGATCAGAAAAATTATCGCTTAGTGACAGTGGTGATAGGGGGTGAAAGGGTTACCTGGGGGGCGATCAAGGGGGTTAAACCTTCATTAGGTAATATATGGGGGTACCCGACGCTATAAAAACCTGCGGCGAACCTAAAAAAAAGTACTGGCTACCGATCAGCATCACCGACGCTAAGACATTGATCAGAAAAATGATTGCTTAGTGACGGCGGTGCTAGGGGGTGAAAGGGTTATCTGGGGGGTGATCAGGGGGTTAAACCTTTATTAGGGGGGTTAGGGGGCTACACTGGACCTAAAACTAAATGTAGTGACACTTTTACAGTCACAAATGTCACTGATTGCAGTGATCACTTAATAAATGGTCACTGCAATCAGTGACACTGTGACTGGGGGCTGGGGGGGCTGGGGGTGATCTGGGGGTGTCTGGGGGGGCCTGGGGGGCGATTTATGTGCCTATGTGTCCTGGTGTCAGTGTGCTGTTTTGTGTACTAACCTGCATCTTCTCCTGTACGGCGCTCGGTATATGTGAGCGCCCCAGGAGAGATGACATCACTTCCTCCTTCCTGGCAGGCAGGGGAAGCTCTCTCATTCGCCGGGAGCGATCGAGAGGGGGTGGCCGGAATCGAACGGCCGTCCCCTCATGCCGGATCGCTCCCGAAGGTAAAATGACCACCCACTGTAAAGAAGGGGGGTCCGATCGGACCCCCTAACTATACAAAGGCAATCACGTATATGTACGTAATTCTGCCTGTCGGTGCCATTCTGCTGACGTATATTTACAGTGGGCGGTCGTTAAGTGGTTAAAATCATTTGTCTTTAACATCAGCTTAACTATATACAGTATATACTGTATATACATGTTTTTTCTATTGTTTTGAATATGTTGTTGCTACTATACGATGATCATGAATATTGTGTCATGTTTGAACCAAGGTCATTTGTTGAATCAGACTCTTTCTGGAAGTGGATCTCGACCAAACCCTTCACATAAGGTCTGAGTGTATGTACTGTGTACTGCAGTCGGGTTTTCTTTGTGATACCGGCTGAGTACTGTTTTTAATTGGTTAGTTCACCTGTAACCTAATAATGGCTCATTAGAGCAGTATATAGGTGATTGTGGTGACTGGATCCAATAGGTAATTACTAAGCACTAATATTTGTGCAAAACACGTCTGCTCTATCTGTTAACCACCTGTCACATGAGCTTCAATAAATAGGATTTTTGGAATTTTTGTGCAGCTGTCCGGAATCATTTGCTTTAAGACAAACAGCATGTGAGCTGGGCTAGCACCTGAATAGTATGTGTGGGGATTAACTAGAGACTAGCTTTCTTTGTTTCAGTGGGAAATTTACACAATTTGGGAGTAGAATGCAAATGAAGAATGTCTAGAGTTAGAGATATGGAGGAATGATCTGAAATGGCCATATTGTATGGTAGAATCCCAGATAGAGGGGAGAAAAGGAGGGGAGTAGAACAAGTAGTCAAATCCATTCCCTTCCTGGCAAACTCTCACAAGAGTGAGAGAGGGAGCTGTGCATGATGTCATAAGCCTAGGCTTTTTACCAGACAAGAAACAGGAAGTGGGCTGTATAAGATATTTTGCAGGGCAATCTGCAAGAAAAAGCATGCATTTTCTGTGTGATGATAGTCGGTTATAGTTGTGCTGGAAGTCACACGACTTTGATGTGGTGCTGTTTGTACCAGGGCTATCTATTCATCCCTACCAGCATCAGTACAACTAGCTTTCCCAGCAGGCTGTGTATATTATATGGATGAATTTCCTTTTTTTGAATAATGTTGGGATCTGTGAGAAGGGAGGTTTGGGCTCTTCCTGTAGGTGTGACTGAGGGGACTGATTGTTATTAGGATGTATTTCATCCCACCCACCATCAGAGCTCTGAAGGAAGTTACATCATTTGCAGACTACAAAGGGGTGTGTTCTAGGCTAGAGATGAAGCAGGAAGTGGCTGGAAGGCCCTCAGTCTACATCCAGACTATACAAAGTGTCACATGGCACAAAGCCAACACTAAACCCAGAATATCAGGAGATGTGCAGACAACAGAGCAACATAGTACAGAGGTATGATCTATGCTGGGACTGATTATTCCATTCACTTCTAGTGAAAAGAAAGTTGGAGTTTAGCTTTAAGCTGTACAGTAACTTCTTGGTGGACAAAGTACATACAGTGGATATAAAAAGTCTACACACCCCTGTTAAAATGTCAGGTTTCTGTGATGTAAAAAAATGTGAAAAAATATATAAAATAATTTCAGAACTTTTTCCACCTTTAATGGGCCCTATAAACTGTACAAAAACAAGCTGAAATCTTTTAGGGGAAAAGTAAAAGTGGAAGTGTCCATTCTAATACATAAGACCAGCATAACATCTGCAACCCAGGAAAATAATTATAAAATTTGAATGAGTTGGTATAGATGGCCTCTCACAATACATAGACTCATCCCCTCTGCTTTAAAGATCTGCTGAAGATGTGGAAAAGAGATGGCAATTATGTCACACATGTCATGGATATGCTCTCCGATACTTTTGGTCCCATGTTTATCGTGCCTGACATGACACTGTCACGGGAACACAAACATCAGTGTCTCTCAAAATTGCCCAGCTCTCCAAATGTCCTGGTCCTGTTTCTGCAGGTAATAATTTGCTTCACTATGCTGCTTTATCTATGTCTTGGCTACCAGGAATGTGATATTAAGACACTGGGAATCAAACTTAATCCAAACGAAGAAGAAGGGGAGTGCAGAACTCATCCACCTCAAGTACAATTCCTTGAGGAATTGATGGTTCAACACCCTGACAGGTATTCTACCTATATGACCACCTAGACCATATGGATTGTTTTATTAATTAACCCACAATGTAAAGCCATTATCTCCTTGGACTCCAAATGTGTGCCATCCCAAACCAAATACTTAATGACCGTTCTTTCCAGTCAACGTCTGGCAAAATGCCAGATTCAACACACCACTCAAACTCTACACCTCAAAAATATAATGAAAAGTCCTAAATGTCATATACTGTACTTGTACTTGCTTTGTACTATGTTTCTAATAGAAGTTGTAGAAAGACCCACTGTTTGACATGTGTTGAAACAAATTGGTTGTTAAACGAGGAGTCACAAGTAATCAATGTTTTAAGCATTCTTAACTACTGTACTGTACTTTATTGTGAAAAAAAGTTCTAAACACACAACTCAGCTCAATAATGTTGTTTTAATTTGTATAAGTACAGAACACAAACAAAAATTCTGTACTGTACTGTACAATACAATGATGTATAGCGCGTCCTTCGGGTGGGGAGAGCTGGTCATTAGTCCGAGTGGTTGTTAAACAGGTATTTCGTTAAACGAGGAGTATCTGTGAATTCATAAATTATAAATACGACATATGAAAAATGCAAGCTGTTTTTTCAATATACAGTAAATATTTTGTGTGTTTAACATTAATGACTTCTAAATATAAGGACAGTTTTCATTTTATTATGAATCTTTTCAATCTCCTCTGCTTATAAAATCATTTGTCAACTTATGTGGGTGTAAGTGGGTGAAATAAATGATTCATTTTTATGATGTTTTGAATATTTAAGTACTCAAAATTCTATATTAGTCTGCATTTCAAGGAGATTTATTACAGATTAGCAATCTGTAAAAATGTCATTGCTTATTGTCTCTTTCAGTACATTATTATTAATTGGTGTAAATTTAAACACCCTTCAAGCTATTTAGGCTCCATTTCTACCCGTGTACTGCAAGCTATTAAAGTTGTGTCTGCATTTGTGTAACCCCGTTCTATAAAAATCTTAAAAAAAATAAAAAATAGGAAAAGAGAATCAGTAATCAATGTATTTAGTAACAATTTATTTACTAGAGTTTATTTTTCTTTTAAGATATACATTTCAAATGACCTGCCTTTATTTGTAAACTTTTTGACTTTTCTGTGCGCATTTGAAAAATAAAGGAATTATAAAAAAAAAAAGATATACCACAACTCTTTGAGAATATAATGTAGTTCTGTTCATCAGATGTCCTTAACCACTTCAATACAGGGCTTTTTATACCACTTCCATACCGGACCTATTCTGGTACTTCTCTCCTACATGTACAAATCATCATTCTTTTGCTAGAAAATTACTCAGAACCCCCAAACATTATATATGTTTTTTTAGCAGACACCCTAGGGAATAAAATGACGGTCGTTGAAACTTTTTATCTTGCACAGTATTTGCGAAATAATTTTTCAAACGCCTTTTTTTTGGAAAAAAAACGGTTTCATGAATTAAAAAATAACAAAACAGTAAAGTTAGCCCAATTTTTTTGTAAAATATGAAAGATTATGTTATGCCGAGTAAATAGATAACATGTCACGCTTAAAAATTGCGCACACTCATGGAATGGTGCCAAACTTCGGTACTTAAAAATCTCCATAGGCGACACTTTTAAATCTTTTACAGATTACCAGGTTAGAGTTACAGAGGAGGTCTAGTGCTAGAATTGTTGCACGCGCTCTAACACATGCAGCAATACCTCACATATGTGGTTTGAACGGCGTTTACATATGTGGGCGGGACCTACGTGTGCGTTCGCTTCTGAGCGCGAGCTATTGGGGACAGGGGCATTTTCAATTTTTTTTTTATTATTTATTTTTTTATTTTACTTAAATTTTCTTATTTTTACACTTTAAAAAAAAAATAAAAAATGGATCACTTTTATTCCTATTACAAGGAATGTAAACATCCCTTGTAATAGGAATGGTGTGTCAATAAGACCCCAAATCTCTCCTTCAGGCTGGAAAGCATGAGATTGGGAAAAATAAATCACGATCTCATGATTTCAGCCGCAATTGCGGCTTTGTATACCTTTGGGAACCTGGGTGTGATGTCATCACATCGCGCCCTGGCCTCTGACGGTCATAGAGATGACTGGTGACCATCTGGTCACCAGTCATCTCTATGCTCATCATGTGACCACCCACGCCGGACTATTCTTTCTCCGGGCACCCGATGGCACGGGAGAGCCCGGAGAAGCACCGGATGGCGGCGGGAGGGGGGATGTCCCCTCCCGCCGCCTATAAGAACGATCAAGCCGCGGAACCAAAAAAAAAAGGGAATAAAGAAAACCACAAATGATGCGAAACTGAAGTAGAGACGATATGAACGAATAAAAACATGACCACGTCTCTTGCTATGGTTGAGTCTGAGGTGGTTAGAAAAAAGAAAGAAAAAAATAAAAAACGGCGGAACCGCTATGATCATTCTTATGGTGCGCAGAATCGCTGGCAGAAGAGAAGGATATCTGAATGATGCCTCTAGCTGCAGGCATCATTCAGATATCCCCCCACAAACCGAGGACGTCATATGACGTCCACCCGGAGGGAGAGAGGGTTCCTGCCGGCGTCATTTTACAATGACACGGTATGGAAGTGGTTAAAGTGGCTGTAAACCCTTACATACCACTTTAACAAAAACACAGAATAACCAAGCTCAACTTACCAACCAATCAGCAACCAACCAAATTCACCTGTCTAACAGTGCGTTAAAAACAGGGGGTTTAGTTGCACGCATTTGCAAATACATGCGTAATCTGCAGGCCCCGTCAAGGCTCCCTGTGTGCTGCAGTCCTAACTCTAAAATGTAATGTCTCCTCAGTGGAAGCACATGTATGCTGATGGATAGATGAAGGGCAGATGACTGGAGGGAGCCCAACCCTCCTTAAAGGAGCAGGAGCACACTAAACACCCAGCACATGGAAGCAAAGGTGATCGGCATCAACAATCTCAAAGTTCAGTTTGTGTATACAATCACGTATGCTGCATTCTGTTTGGAATAGCCCCAATGATTCCATTAGTTCCCCTGAATACAACTTTAGTTTGGTGCTACTAGGCTTTATACTCATGACATCACACGTTGCACCCGAGTCCAGCTGGCAGGGTTGGATTATATTGTTTAATCTGAGGTTTACAAACCATTTTTTGCCCTTTGTGTTTACAGCACCAATGCATTCTGAGGAGTAAACCATATCAGTGCTAAGCGGGTGTGCATCCCCCAGATCTTACATTTGCTCAATTGTGTGCAGCTTCCTTGCTTCCATTTTACTGGAGAGACACACTCTTGCAAAGTGATTTGGTTTACCACATGCAGTACAGATTTTCCCATATGCAGGACACTTTTCTTTCTCTCGTACATGCACATTGCCGCAAAACTTGCATGATGCAGTCTTCCTCCCAGGTGAGTTGTGTAGGTGACCCTTGTGCTGAAACTTATGCTGGTGGTTTTTGAAGCTTTGCCTTGGACTCACTAGACCCACCTGCTGCCAGCTGTAAATAATGTACTATCAAGCAGCCCATAAATAGCAGCACTTCCTGTTACTCAGTGACCGTTTATTTGGACTTGCTCCCTGGGTGTATTGATAGCTCTGTGATTTTGACTACTGTGTATTGAACCTCTGCCTGAATTCTTGACCATTCTCTAGCCTGCTGATTTGGTACTTCACCTCATGTATGAGCTCCGCCTGCCTGACCATTCTTTGAATTTCGATTTCGTACTGCTTTGATTGATCTGTTGCCGACTTGATCTGCCTGACTACGTTTTCGTCGGAATCCTCAGCATACAAGCTCCACTTCGGACACTACCTACCACAGGTATCTTACATTACAAATGGGCCACAATGGCAGTGGACCCTGCTGAGATTGTTAAGGCAATTTTGTGTCAGGGGCAATTAATTGGAGCTCATGAACGACATCTTTCTTCTCTGGACGCCAAGTTAGATGAACTTTGTGCTATGCTTGAATCTTGGTTGCCCTCTGCACCAGTCCAGACTCCATCTCCTACTCCTGTTCCAATCCAACCCACCTCTTCTGTGTCACCCAGACTTCCCTTGCCTGAAAAGTTTGGTGGTGATACTGAGGACTGCAGAGGTTTTTTAAATGTTTGCCGTTTGCATTTCTGCAACAACCCTGGGATGTTTAGCACTTCGTCTGCCAAGGTGACTTTTGTCATTTCCTTGTTAAAGGGGAAGGCCCTGGCCTAGGTCTCTCCTTACCTGGAACGCAATGATCCTGTGCTGCAAGACACTGACAAATTTCTAGCTTCTCTCCAGACTGTATTTGGCAAGCCAGATAGAACTTCTTCAGGCCAGGTCTGTGGCATAGTATGCTATTGAGTTCCCTACCCTGGCTGCTGAGACTTATTGGGACTCAAGGGCATTACGTGCAGCTTTCCGAAAAGGTCTTACAGATCGCATCAAGGATGAATTAGTATAGAAGGATTCCCCAGAAGACCTTGAAAAATTCATAGAGCTGTGTGTTCGTCTGGATGTCCGGTATCATGAAAGGTGCCAAGAGAGACTTAGAACTAGCAAGCTTCATAGACCAGTTTACCATTTGGCCCCTAACTTTCAAGCACCACCTCAGCCAGAACCTGAAATTTCAGTTGAATCCCAGGCACCTGTGGAACCCAGGTTTGACAGAGTCAGAGAAACAAAGGAGGCGTGCAATGGGCCTATGCTTGTACTGTAGACTTAAAGGACATTTGTTATCTGTCTGCCCTTCCCTTGCAGTAAAAGGCAGGGTCTAACCAGTGTTGGAGGAGCTGGGTTAGACCTTATAGGTATATCCTCCAAGACCAAGATTACTGTTTCCGCAATTTTCCATTTAGCCTCTAAACTTGTCTCCTGTGAGGATTTTGTGGATTCTGGAGCCGCTGGCATATTCCTGGACTACTGGACTACACTTTTTCTAAGGAAAATAACATCCCATTTGTTCCTAAGTCTAGACCCCTGAGCATCACCACCCTGAATGGACAACCGTTGAGAGATGGCCTTGTAAAGTTTGAGACTAGGACAATAACCCTTCATGTAGGCGCACTCCATAAAGAGGAAATTGTCCTGTCTCTTATTGATTCTCCACTTCTGCCTGTTATCCTTGGTTACCCATGGTTACAAAAACACAACCCTTCTTTTGATTGGGAAAATAGAGAACTAACTTCTTGGGGGCCATCCTGTTATCTAAACTGTTTGTCTCAACCCAAAAAACTTTCTGGTTGTCTGTTGTCTTCCATGGCCATCCCACCTACTTTGCCTTGCGAATACCATGGGTTTACAGATGTATTTTGCAAGCAAAAGGCAGAGGTTTTACCTCCACATCGTTCTTTGACTGTGTGATTTATTTGATTCCTGGAGCACCGCTTCCCAAAGGAAGGACCTATCCCCTGTCAAAAGTGATATGGTCCATAAATATTTAGACAGAATAAAGGTGGATAAAGCACCTGGACCAGATGGCATCCACTCACGGATCCTAAAAGAATTGAGCTCTGAAATTTCAAAGCCATAGTATCTAATTTTTAGGGACTCATTAATGACAGGAATAGTACCACTGGATTGGCGCAGGGCCAATGTGGTGCCTATATTTAAAAAGGGAACAAAGTCTTTAACGAGTAACTATAGACCTGTTAGTTTAACTTCTACAGTTGGGAAGATACTGGAGAGATTAATAAAAGACCACATAGATGAGTTCTTGCTGGAAAAAAACTATTTAACCAACAGACAGCATGGATTCATGAAAGACAGAAGTTGTCAGACAAACCTGATTTCTTTTTATGAAGAGGTAAGTAAAACCTTGGACAGAGGGGTGGCGGTGGACGTGGTATACTTAGATTTTGCAAAAGCGTTCGATACAGTTCCCCACACATGGCTCATGTGTAAGGTAAAGTCTACAGGATTGGAAATATCAGTTTGCAAATGGATAGAAAACTGGCTAAAAAACAGAATTCAGAGAGTAGTGGTTAATGATTCTTACTCTGAATGGTCTAAGGTTCTCAGTGGTGTACCCCAAGGTTCAGTGCTGGGACCCTTACTTTTTAATATCTTTATAAATGATATTGGGTCTGGGATCAAAAGTAAAATTTCTGTCTTTGCAGATGACACCAAGCCATGCAGTGGAATAACGTCCTTACAGGATGACGCCAATTTACAAACCGACCTCAATGCTCTGTCTAATTGGGCGACTATGTGGCAGCTGAGGTTTAATGTTGATAAATGTAAAGTTATGCACTTGGGGGCTAAGAATATGAATGCATCATACATACTAGGGGGAGTACAACTGGGGGGATCCATAGTGGAGAAGGATCTGGGGGTTTTGGTAGATCATAAGCTCAATAATGGCATGCAATGCCAAGCTGCGGTTTCCAAAGCGAGCAAAGTCCTTTCTTGTATTAAGAGAGGTATGGACTCCAGAGAGAGAGAGATATCATTTTGCCCCTGTTCAAATCATTAGTAAGACCTCATCTGGAATATGCAGTTCAGTTTTGGGCACCGATTCTCAAAAAGGATACCGGGGAACTGGAGAAAGTGCAGAGAAGGGCAACCAAACTGATAAGAGGCATGGAGGAGCTCAGCTATGAGGAAAGATTAGAGGAACTGAATTGATTCACTCTTGAGAAGAGGAGAATAAGGGGTGATATGATTAACATGTACAAATATATAAGGGGTCCATATAGTGAACTTGGTGTTGAGTTATTCACTTTACGGTCGACAAAAAAGACAAGGGGGCACTCTTTACATCTAGAGGAAAAAAGATTTTATCTCCAAATACGGAAAGGTTTCTTCACAGTAAGAGCTGTGAAAATGTGGAACAGACTCCCTCCAGAGGTGGTTCTGGCCAGCTCGGTAGATTGCTTTAAGAAAGGCCTGGATACTTTCCTAAATGTACATAATATAACTGAGTACTAACATTTATAGGTAAAGTTGATCCAGGGTAAATCCGATTGCCTCTCGGGGAATCAGGAAGGAATTTTTTCCCCTGCTGTAGCAAATTGGATCATGCTCTGCTGGGGTTTTTTGCCTTCCTCTGGATCAACTGTGGGTATATAATTGGGTATATGGGATTGTACACTATTTTTTATTTTATTTATAAAAAATTTTATGGTTGAACTGGATGGACTTTGTCTTTTTTCAACCTGACTAACTATGTAACTATGTAACTATTGCCTGAACAAAAATCTATAGTGGAATACGTAAAAGACAACTTGGAAAGAGGTTTTATTCGACCCTCTTTTTCTCCAGTAGGGGCAGGTTTTTTCAAATCACCATAAAAGACTTCTACTCTTTAGCCTCGTACACACGACCGTTTTTCTTGGCAAGAAACGACAAGAAAACTGTTGGGAGAGCTTTCTTGCCGAGAAAACCGTGCGTGTGCACGAGACTTTCAGGTTTCTCGTCAAGAAAACTGCCCAGAATCTCAATGAGAAAAAAGAAGACCTGCTTTCTTTTTTGTCGTCGGGAGTCTAATTTTTCTCAGCGTGATTCTTGTTAGACTGTATTTGGACGAGAAAACCGTTCGTGTGTATGCTTTTCCGAGTCTTTAAAAACCGCGCATTCTCAGAATCAAGTATGAGACGGGAGCGCTCCTTCTGGTAAAACTAGCGTTCGTAATGGAGATAGCACATTCGTCACGCTGTAACGAACTGAAAGCACGAAGACTGAAATGCGCGAATCGTCTCTCACTAAACTTTTACTAACACGCAGTAACACAAGATTAGCAAAAGCAGCCCAAGGGGTGGCGCCATGAGAATGGAACTTCCCCTTTATATTGCCGTCGTACGTGTTGTACGTCACTGTGCTTTACAACGATGAGATTTTGGATTGACAGTATGTATGCAAGGAAAGCTTGACACGAATCTCGTCAAGCTTGACAAAAAAACCCGTCGAGAAAAACAAGGTTTTTTTTGCGACAAGATTCTCGGCTGTGTGTACGAGGCTTTAGCCTCTCATTCTAGAACTGTTTGACGTACTTAAGGGAGCCATTATCTTCTCTAAGCTGGACCTCCGAGGGGCTTATAATCTGATTCGAATTAGAGAGGGAGATGAGTGGAAGACAGCATTCAACACCCGCAATGGAGATTTTGAGTATCTGGTTATGCCATTTGGACTTTGCAACACCCCTGCTTTCTTCCAACGTTTCATGAATTCCATTTTTCAGGATTTCAACAACAGGTTTGTGATCATCTACTTGGACAACATTTTAATCTATTTCAAGACTCATCTGAGCAGGTCTCACATGTAAAGCAGGTATTACAACAACTGAGAGAAAACCACCTTTACGCAAAGATTGAGAAATACAGTTTTCATCAAAGCCGTATAACTTTCCTTTCCTACATCATAAGTGCTTTCGGTTTCCAAATGGACCCTCAAAAACGTTCTGCTGTCTTGCAACGGCCCCAACCGACCACTTTAAGAGGGCTCCAAAGCTTTCTAGGGTTCGCAAATTACTACAGGCGCTTCACCAAAGGTAGGGATGAGCCGAACATCCCCCCGGTTCAGTTCGCACCAGAACATGCGAACAGGCAAAAAATTAGTTCGAACACGCGAACACCGTTAAAGTCTATGGGACACGAACATAAAAAATCATGTGTGTTTTTTTTACCTTTTTTGACACTTTTTTGGGTGAAATGGTAGGGGTACAATGTACCCTGTTACCAATTCACATAGGGGGGTGGCACCTGGGAGTCCCCTTTGTTAAAGGGGGGCTTCCAGATTCCGATAAGCCCCCCACACGCAGACCCCCACAACCACCAGGCAAGGGTTGTGGGGATGAGGCCCTTGTCCCCATCAACATGGGGACATCATCCCCATGTTCAGGGCATATGGCCTGGTATGGTTTAGGAGGGGGGCACTCTCTCGTCCCCCCTCTTTTCCTGCGGCTTGCCAGGTTGCGTGCTCGGATAAGGGTCTGGTATGGATTTTGAGGGGGTCCCCACACCATTTTTCTTTTAAATTGGCACAGGGTCCATACCAGACCTCAAGGGCCTGGTAATGCAATTTGGGGGGAACCCCCACGCATTTTTTTTTTATTTTGGTTCGGGTTTTTTTTTCAATGACTTTTATCTGTATTGCCGGGACTCGACAATTCATTACAGCCGCGAGTAGTTTTAAATTACTTTTTTTCTTTTAGAAATGACATTTTGTGCAGGGACAGTTCTAAACACGGGAAACATGCGCTACTTTACAGGCATACTATAGGCACCCCCAGGTACGAAATTTAAAGGAATATTTCACTTTTATTGTTTCACTTTAAGCATTATTAAAATCACTGCTCCCGAAAAAACTGCCATTTTTAAAACTTTTTTTTGCATTGATACATGTCCCCTGGGGCAGGACCCAGGTCCCCAAACACTTTTTATGACAAAAACTTGCATATTAACATTTAAAATTATCATTTTTGATTTCTCCCATAAACTTTCCACGAACACCCCAAATTGTTCGCTATTCGGTGAACGGGTGAACAGCCAATGTTCGAGTCGAACTCATGTTCGACTCGAACAGATAGCCCATTCCTAATCAAAGGTTTTTCCTCCATTGCTGCCCCCCTTACTGCTATGACTAAGAAAGGTAAAAATTGCAAGGTGTGGCCCTCAGAAGCGGAATCAGCTTTCCAGCAATTAAAAGACATGTTCAGCAAGGCTCCAGTTCTTCAACATCCAAATCCTGATCTCCAGTACATTGTTGAGGTTGATGCCTCCAAAGTAGGAGCAGGTGCCGTGCTGTCCCAGAGACAGCCTAAGTCCGGTAGAATCCATCCAGTGGCGTTTTTCTCTAGAAAGTTTTCTCCAGCGGAGATGAATTATGATGTTGGGAATCGAGAACTACTGGCCATCAAATTGGCATTGTCGGAATGGGAACATATTCTGGAAGGGGCTCCCAAGCCTTTTTCTATCTTGACTGACCTATCCTGACATAAAAACCTGCTGTATCTTCAGACTGCTAAACGTTTGAATTCACATCAAGCTTGATGGGCTCTGTTTTTCTCCCATTTTAATTTGTTCTTCTTATGTCCCTGGGCATAAAAATAAGAAAGCCATTGTTCAACTGGATCCAGTGACGGCTCTCTTAAACCTTAAACCAACTGAGCTAACACACTCACAGTTCCAACTTCTCCTGCAACTCACAACTGCAGCCAAGCAAACCATAACCCAAGGCATGGAAGTCCCATACTGTGGTTGTGGCTGAAGCTAAACTAGAGCCCTCGTATTTTCTAAAATGACAACTGTTGAAAACAACAAGATACGGAAATTTGAAAAGGTTTGGCAACCCTGGATCAAGCACTGCTTGCCCCATGGCTTTGACAAATCCTTATTATTGCCTTGCTAAATGAGAATCTGTCATTTTTTTCTCCTCCATATACTGCACGCAAACCACACTACCGCTCTGTGAGCCTTCTTCTCATCTACACTTGCTCTTTACTTCCTCTCTGTCTGTCCTTCGAGTTTATAATGTTACCACAAAATCAATAGGTAACATCTTTGGGCGTTAGACTAACTCAAACCCCAATGCTTTTCTTTTTTCATTCTTCTATTTCTCACTTCTCCTTTATTCACATGGTACATTACCAAGCATCTGTATCTTCTAAATGGGACTTCATCACAACTTGGTTAAAAAAAAAAAAAGTTTTTAACCTACCTGTTTTTTGCACTTGACCAGTGTATGCTAGTTGATATTTTACAGCATTTTGAAAATGCGCTAGCACCTGTATAGAAAACATACCCTAATTTGGTACCGCTAGGTTCCTTTACACCTAAGACGTAGAAGTGTATGTTCAAAACCTTGCTTACATGTTGTAAGACGACTCTCATGTGTTACTGTGCTAACTTTATTTCCTTTGCTGAAAATTAATAAAATTCTTTGACAAGAAAAAAATAAATAAATAAGAAAGCTGATGCTCTTTCCAGACAGTTCACTACTTCTGAAGAAGATCGACCTACCGAGCAGTGTTTAATCCCACTCGCACATATCTCTACTGCTCTTTCCCAACAGCTACAAGAAACCCAGAATCGTGTTCCTCAATGTACCCCTTACCAATTCACATAGGGGAGGGGGCGGGATCTTGGGGTCCCCTTTGTTAAAGGGGTCTTCCAGATTCCGATAAGCTCCCTGCCCGCAGACCCCCACAACCACCGGGCAAGGGTTGTGGGGATGAGGCTCTTGTCCCCATCAACATGGGGACATCCTCCCCATGTTGAGGGCATGTGTCTTGGTACGGTTCAGGAGGGGGGGTGCTCTCTTGTCCCCCCCTCTTTTCCTGCGGCCTGCCAGGTTGCGTGCTCGGATAAAGGGTCTGGTATGGATTTTTGGGGGAACTCCACGTCATTTTTGTTTTAAATTTGGGGTGGAGTTCCTCTTAAAATCCATACCAGACCTGAAGGGCCTGGTATGGATATTTGGGGGGAACCCCACACATTTTTTTTTAATTTGTGGCAGGGTTTCCCTTAATATCCATACCAGACCTGAAGGGCCTGGTAATTGAATTTGGGGGGACACCCACGCATTTTTTTTTTTTTTATCAATGACTTTTCTATGTATTGCCGGGAGCCGACAATTCATTATAGCCGCAAGTGAGTTTTAAATGACTTTTTTTTCCTTCAGAAATGACACTTTGTGCAGGGACAGTTCTAAGCACAGGAAACAAGTGCCACTTTACAGGCATACTATACACACACTTTAAGCATTATTAAAATCACTGCTCCCGAAAAAACGTCCGATTTCAAAACTTTTTTTTTGCATTGATACATGTCCCCTGGGGCAGGACCCGGGTCCCCAAACACTTTTTATGACAATAACTTGCATATAAGCCTTTAAAATTAGCACTTGGGGCGCATGCGCGGCGCGATGCAGGAAGGACAGGCCTGAGCTCAGCTCCGCCAGACCCGGTCCTTTCAGGCTGGATCCACAGGGCTATACAGCACTAAACTCGGCGAATTGAGTCATCACCCCTGTAGGAAGACAGTGTGCATGCCATCAGCTAAGAGGGCGCGGACTCGGCGCTCTCAGCGAAGTTTTACAAACTTTCTTCTGACGGTTGAGAAGAAGGGCAGCAAGATGTCCCAAAATGGCGCCAGCGCGGCCCTGCACGCAGTATCTGTGGAGACTTCACCTGTCCCCCCTGCCATACAAGGGAACTGTGAGTACATCCTCCCCCTCTCTAAAGCAGACTTAGATGCCAGCCTCACGGCCATCTATGACAAGCTGGTTGATAAGATAGAGAGAGAAGTGCATAACTCCACCGCAGCCCTCACACAGGAGATTGCCAGTATAGGCAGCCGCACAGAGCTACTTGAGACCAAACATGACGAACTCTCTCTGGCCCACAATGATCTTAGGAAGGACTTTGAAAACCTAGCGGATAACTTTGCTTTTATGCAGGCACAGGTTGAGGACCTGGACAATAGAAATCGTCGCCAGAACATCAGGCTGCGTGGAGTCCCAGAGTCAGTCACAGACCTGATGCCTGCAGTCACTAAAGTCTTTCATAGCCTCTTGCCAGATAAGCCCCTCTCAGCTTTTACATGTGACAGGATTCATAGAGCCCTCCGTCCCAAACCCACACCTGACAAACCCCCCAGGGACATAATAATGTGTATGAAGGACTCCTTGTCAAAGAGGATATCATGCATGCATCCAGAAACACTCCGAATATCTCTCTGGAGGGGAAAAGATTGCAAATCTACCCTGACATCTCCCCTGCCACATTGGATAGGAGACGCAGGATGAAGGAGGTTACTAATATCTTACAAACCGCAAGAATCAGATACCGCTGGGGCTTCCCCTTTAAGTTATCAATACCTCACAATGGCACAACGTACACAGTGTACAACGTAATAGAGGGCAAGGAACTTTTGGTGAAGCTGGGACTGTTGCAGCAGCAATCTCCTAACCGTCCTCCCGCCACCCCTAGGTCCTCTCCTATATGGGCCACACCCTCTACTCGTCGTAGCCAGAGAGACCAGAGAAGGCTACATCACGCTTTCCAAGACCAAGCAGCTTGAACGCTCGCCTAAAAGATATTTGGTGGTTTTTGTGGATCTGTCCTTTTTTTTTTTTCTCTGCTTCCTTTCTCTTCCTGTCTTTAGGTCAGATATTGACCTCATGAACAAAATGTTCCTGCAATCCTAAAAATGGACAGTACCTGATCCATTGTCTCACAGCTATCCTCACTCATTACAAAAGGTACTATGTTCCGGTTATTGTTGTTATTTGCTCCTAACACCCAGGCTGGAGCTCAGTGTTGTTCATACATATTCTAAGCTGAACGTATACCATATCCTGGTGCTGCCATGGAAATAAGTGCCTAACCTAGGCATCGGAACACTTCGCTGCTGTGGCATCCTCCCTTCCCCTCCCTTTTTTTTTTTTTTTTTACCTGTCTCTGATTCATCTACTCAATATATTTCATTATTATCATTGCTGCTAACTAACTTGTTGTTCTAGCTCCATGCACATTACTGTTATTTGTTTTTCATATGTGTATTTTATATGCCTGAAGCATCCGTTGTCGCTGGATTGACCCCCCTCCTGCTGCTGTGGTTTGCTGCTGCTCCATTTTTATGGTGAAGCACCTGACCAGGTATGCGGGTCGAGGACACGTTTTGTCCTCAAGGTTCTCCTTTTGAATTTTGTGACAAGTTTCCCCTTGTCCCCATATTCCTACTTGTCATTTTGAATTTTATAGTTCACACAGCCAATATGGCTAGTTACTGGGTTTATAAAAAAATTGGAAATCAGTATTCACCAAGATACATACAACTATGCTACCTAAATTTAGCACAGCTATATTGTTATATTTTGTTCTCATTACATGGTACACTTATGCGTTTTCTATTTCAACTGATATTATTAAGTATTCTATCCCTCATGATGCAGCTCTATTCAATGTTATATGGCGTAGCCTCCCCAACGTTGGTCCCCTACTCAATACTATCAACCTCCATGGTCCACCTCCCCCAATCATATCCTTTTATTTTTAAAAATGACGGATCTTAGAATAATTTCCCATAATGTCCAGGGCTTCAACTCACCACATAAGCGGAAAAAAGCTTTCAACCACTATAAACGACTGGGCGCAGACATCATCTTGCTACAAGAAACACATTTTGCATCCTCCAACCCCCCTAACTATTTTGATAGAACCTACAACCAATACCACTATACTACATTCACCAACAAGACCCGTGGAGTTGCAATTTGTGTACGCAACTCCATTATCTTTGATATACAGTCTGTCTTTAAAGACGCTGAGAGTCGATACATCATTCTTAAAGGTACCATAAACAATCAAGCAATTACCATTGCCTCAGTGTATGCTCCAAACGACTCACAGTCAATTTTTTTCACTCAATTTTTTGAGACCCTGGATCGATATAACTCCCCACATATGGTCTTGGGAGGAGATTTCAATCTTGCGGCCCACCCTGCCCTTGACAGGAGTAGAGTCACCCCTTCTTCTAAGGCCTTTTCCAAGTCCATTAACCGCTCCATTAATAAACTACAACTTGTAGACTCTTGGAGGGCTCACAACACAGGGGTAAAAGCATTCACACATTATTCTTATCCCCATGATTGTTATGCCAGGTTGGACTATATTTTCTGTACCCCCATCATCCTGGCAAATTCCTCCCGGGCCCATATACACCCATGCCCATGGTCTGACCACAACATAACATCCCTTAAAACCTCTGCTATAGGCCTCTCCCCCTCCCCCTTTAATTGGCGTCTCAATGACTCTCTACTTACCAACATCTCCAATATTCAATTAATGTCCGCCCACATAGAGAACTACTTTATTGATAACACTAATATTGAGACCCCTCCCACCACTCTGTGGGTTGCACATAAGGCTGTCATACGCGGCCACATAATCAATTTAGCCGCCTCTAAAAATAAAGAGAGACTTACAGATATCAAATGCCTAACAAAAGATCTGGAGCACCTATACAACCAGCTACAACACTCCCCCTCTCAAGAACTTACCTCTCAAATAAAATCTAAAAGAGAAGCTCTTGATCTCATCCTCTCCGCAAATACTGAAAGATCCCTTAGATTTTCGAAAGCAAAATTTCTACTACACTGTAACTCTCCCTCTGCCGCTTTTGCTAGAAAACTCAACCAAGACAACAGACCCACCCACATATACAAACTCAGAGACCATAGAGGTAATCTAACTACACACCCCAAAGAGGTACTAAAGATATTCACATCTTTCTATAAAGAACTATTGTCCAATCCCAAAGGCCGCCCAGATGGGACTTCCCTAGCTTGGCTGGACAGCCTGCATCTTCCCTCACTAAACCAACTGCAGATTGACTCTCTTAAGAAACCCTGTACCGAGGCAGAGGTCATTTCAATAATCAAATCTCTTAAAAATTCTACAGCCCCTGGCCCAGATGGGTATTCATCCCTTTACTACAAGAAATTTGCCCCTTTACTAGCCCCTAGTCTTTCTAGACTATTTAACTATATCCTGGAGGGCAATTATTTTCCGGAGGAAATGCTCCTTGCTAATCTATCCCTTCTCCCTAAGCCCTATAAAGACCACTCCCTCCCCCAAAACTTTCGCCCCATATCGGTCCTTAACAACGACCTTAAAATATTTGGTAGGATTCTGGCTGACAGACTAGCAAAAGTCATCTCACCCCTGGTGCACCCTGACCAAACAGGTTTTATACCTGGCCGTCAAATAGTAGATAACATCAGGATGGTTACTAATATCATCCAAGATGCTAATTTGCACTCACGTCAGACATGTCTCCTCAGCCTAGACATACATAAGGCTTTTGACAGTGTAGACTGGTCATACTTAAATCTTCTCCTCCCCAAATTTGGCCTCCCAGAAAATTTCATACAAGGCTTTAATGCCCTATACCACTCACCTCAAACGCGTATCAAAATTCCAGGAAATAATTCAGAATTCTTCCCCCTGGGTAGGGGAACTAGACAGGGCTGCCCACTTTCCCCTCTTCTTTTCGCGTTAGCGATAGAACCCCTTGCTCACGCCATTAGGAATAACACTGACATTAAGGGGTACACAATCATTCAAGAGGAATTCAAGATCAGCCTTTATGCAGATGATGCCCTTATCTTCCTTACTGAACCCCTCACCTCTATCCCCACCCTACTTAAAGTTCTTAATATATTTCATGATGTCTCGGGCCTTAAGATTAATATAAACAAATGCTCAGCTATGCCAGTCAACCTTCCCCTAAACCTGCAGAACCTTTTACAAAACAATTTCCAGTTCATCTGGTGCCCTCTTTCCTTTAAATACCTGGGTATTCACATTACATCATGCTACAAATCCCTATATAAAACCAACTACCCTCCCCTATTCACACAAATTAGCTCAATCCTTAAATCATGGTCCTCCCTCCATATCTCATTCCTCGGCAGGATTTGTGCTGTAAAGATGATCATCATCCCCAAACTGTTATACTATTTCCGTGCCCTTCCCATTAACATATCAAAAACTAGGTTGGATTCTATCCAGAGGATACTCAACAAGTTTATTTGGGCGGAAAAAAAATCAAGATTTAGCTATGCTTTGTTACATAGGCCGCAGTCTAGGGGTGGTCTAGGACTCCCAAACCTTTGGCACTATTTCTTAGCTGCAAGACTCAATCAGCTATGCCAGTGGTTCTCCCCTAACCAGGACATAACCTGGAAAAGATTTGAGTCCACATCTATTCTCCCATTTCACCTACAGGGGATTCTATGGTCGAACTCTATTTTGCCCCGCAACCTCCTTAAACACAACACGATAGTAGCTGTCAGGAAAGGCATTTACATAATCTGCCCGGCAACAGCAGCATCAAAAGAATGCCTGCTTTTGGAGGAACTGTTCGGCGCATGCGCGTGCGCAATAGCGCAACGGGTGCGCGCGCACGCGCGCGCCCGCGGGAGCGCGCACGCACGCACGGTGACGGCGCTTGGCGCCAGAATCGGGTATTTAAACTCCCCTGTCATGCTTCCCAGTGCTGTCTGGTCTACAGCGTTTCCTGAGACCCCTGCTGATTGATACCCCGCTGCTGAACTTCCTACCTGATCCGGCTTCCCTCTGTGTATCCTGTTTGCTGCCTGCCCTTCTGATCCCGGCTTGCCTTGACGACTCTTTGCTTATCCCTCTAACCTGATTTCTGCCTGCCCAACGAACTGACCCGGCCTGGACTCTGACTCCCGTTTTGGATCCCGCTTTTGTACCTGAACCAGCCTGCCAGTGTTTGACCCGGTCTGTCCTCACCTGCTCTGCTGCTCTGCCACGAGTGTTCCACTACTGCACCCTGCCGTGGACTACAGCTTCTGCTCAAGGCCCCTACTCAGCTTACCAGTCAGGCACTTGTGCCCTCTGCCCTCGCGAGCCCCTGTTCCCACTACCAGGGCCTCGTGAATCAGAGGCTACGAGAAGCCGCTCCCTGCACATTGGGCTCGTCTACCAGGTACGTGACAGTACCAGACAGCCATGTCCGAGCCCACGCAGGGAGCCTCTCCAATGGAGGACTTGTGCCGCCACCTGGACGGACTTACCTCGGCCGTCAGAAGTTTGCAAGAGGGGTACACCCGTCTGGAGGAACAAGTCCGGACCTTATCCACCCCGGCCTCTGGAACTTCTCCTGCGCCATCTGTGGTAATGCTGCCACCAGAACCTAGGGTCCCCACTCCGGAAAGATTCTCGGGGGACCGCAGCAAATACAGGGCCTTCCGTAACGCCTGCGAACTGTTCTTTGCGTTACAGCCCCAGACATTCTCGCTTGAATCCACCAAGGTGGGTTTTGTCATTTCCCTACTTTCAGGAGAACCCCAGACATGGGCCCATCGTCTCTTGGAACACAAGGACGTCTGCCTGGACCTGCTAAGTTCCTTCCTTTAAGCAATGGACCTCCTCTATGAGGACCCCCTTCAGGCGGCCACTGCAGAAGCCGCATTATGCTCCCTACAACAAGGCCGCAGGGCCGTGGAAGATTACGTGTCCGAATTCCGGCGTTGGAACGCGGCTACTAACTGGAATGACGCTGCCCTGCGTCACCAGTTCCGCCTAGGCCTCTCGGAACCTCTTAAGGATGAACTGGCCCGGGTGGGCATCCCCGCAACGCTTGACGCTCTGATTCTGCAGGCTACCCAAATCGACAGACGGCTAAGGGAACGAAGGGCAGAACGCACCACGGGCCCTTCTCGCCCTGTCTGGATGCTTCCCTGTGTGTTTAACCCAAACCTTCCTCACTCCGCTCCTCCGGCGTTCGCTCATACGCCCACCGACGTTCCAGAGCCCATGCAGCTTGGTTTGCTTCGACCCTCGCTTACTCCCGAGGAGCGTCAACGCCGGCGGAACAACAACCTCTGCCTGTACTGTGGCGAACCGGGACACTACGTGAGGTCCTGTCCCGCCAAGTCCCGTAAGTCTTCCTCTGTTTGTTCTACCTGCTCACCTGTTTCATTTGATAACGCAACTCATCTGGCTGTTTCAATTTCCCTACAGCTTCCAGGAGGGAATATCCAAGCTACCGCCCTAATTGACTCCGGAGCGTGTAGCGGCTTTATGGATGCATCTTTCGCCAGCAAGTTCCGAATCCCCCTACAACCCAGAGCTAAGGGCCTATCCATCCACCTGGCCGACGGATCGGCCATCAAATCCGGGCCTGTTACCCAGGAGACGGCCCCTTTGGACACAATCATCTCCAAAAGCCACCGGGAATGGCTTTGCCTGGACATTATTGAGTCCCCCTTGTTTCCCATTATACTGGGTATGCCATGGCTGAGGGCTCACAACCCCAAGATTGACTGGACTACTGGAAAGATCAGCTTCCGCTCTCCTTATTGCCGCCAGCATTGCCTATCGAAAAACACTGATACGCCTTATTCGCTACTGTGTCTCGATGCTGATACCGAGACCCGCCAATCCGTCCCCAAAGCATACCACACCTTTCTGGATGTATTCAGCAAGAAAGGTGCAGAGACATTACCCCCACACAGGCCCTACGACTGCCCGATTGAACTCCTCCCTGGGGCAGAGGTACCGTTCGGGAGGATCTTCCCTCTGACCGAATTGGAGCTGGGGACTCTCAAAACTTAAATTGATGATAATCTGAAAAAAGGGTTCATCCGCCCTTCCACCTCACCGGCAGGAGCGGGGATATTCTTTGTCGAGAAGAAGGACCACTCACTACGCCCTTGCGTAGACTACCGTGAGCTTAACAAGATTACGATCAAGAATCGTTACCCCCTTCCTCTGGTGCCTGAACTCTTCCAGAGACTCGGAACCGCTTCTATATTCACCAAATTAGACCTACGTGGGGCCTACAACCTAGTTCGGATTCGAAGAGGGGATGAATGGAAGACCGCCTTCCGTACCCGATTCGGGCATTTTGAATACCGTGTGATGCCCTTCGGTCTATGCAACGCCCCAGCTACATTTCAACATTTTGTGAATGAGGCCTTCAGAGACTATCTTGACCTGTTCGTTATCGTCTATCTAGACGACATCCTAATTTTCTCTCCCTCTCTGTCCATCCATCGGGAACATGTTGGGAAGGTACTAACCCGACTCCGTCAACACGGTCTGTATGCGAAGCCTGAAAAATGTGTCTTCGAGCAGCAAAGCATCCAATTCTTAGGGCTGATTATCTCCGTGGAAGGCATCAAGATGGACCCACAAAAGGTCTCCGCCATCCTGGATTGGCCAGCCCCTACGGACAAGAAAGGGATCCAGCGGTTTGTGGGGTTCGCGAATTTCTATCGCAAATTTATCCGGGGTTTTTCCACCATCATCGCCCCCATCACCAGCCTGACAAAACAAGGCACGCGCTTCAACTGGACCCCTGAGGCCCAGGCTGCCTTTTCTACCCTCAAGGTCAGTTCATCTCAGCCGCTGTCCTAAGACACCCAGACCCAGCCCTGCCCTATACCCTAGAAGTAGACGCCTCAGAGATTGCCGTGGGAGCAGTACTCTCCCAGAGGCAGGGTCCCAAGGCCCTGTTACACCCTGTAGCTTTCTTTTCTCGTAAGTTGTCCGAAGCAGAAAGAAACTACGATGTCGGGGACAGAGAATTACTCGCAATTAAGGCAGCACTGGAGGAATGGCGCTACTTGCTGGAGGGGGCAGCACACCCCATTTTGGTCTACACAGACCACAAGAACCTGGAGTACTTGAAAACCGCCAAGAGACTGAGACCACGTCAGGCTAGGTGGGCACTTTTTTTTACCAGGTTCTCATTTCACATTACTTACAGGCCCGGGTCAAAGAACACAAAACCTGATGCACTTTCCCGGATGTTCAGTGAACCTCAAACCTCGTCACTCCCGGACACAATCCTGACGCCTGGAAACTTTCTTTTATTACAAGAAGACGTACTATCTCAGATCAAACGAGCTTACACAAGTGAATTACACCTACCGGACGTTACCTTACAGCGGAGAAATGACCTGCTGTGGTTCCAGGACAGGATTTTCGTACCTCAACAAGCACGAGTCAGGGTCCTTAAGTCTTGCCACGACCATGAACTGGCTGGCCATTTCGGTATCCGCAAGACATCTGAACTTCTTCAGCGCATGTTTTGGTGGCCTCGCCTATTGAAGGACTGTAGAGACTACGTGGATTCATGCGCCGTTTGCACCCGAAACAAGGGCAGCAAGGCCAAAGCATGGGGACTATTAAAACCCCTACCCATTCCAGAAAGACCCTGGAGAATGATTTCCATGGATTTTATTGTTGAGTTACCTCCATCCGAAGACTGCACTACCATTTTTGTGGTAGTAGACAGACTATCCAAAATGGCCCATTTTTTGCCTATGAGAGGCACACCTTCCGCTCCTGAAACCGCAAAACTGTTCATCAAGGAAATAGTAAGGCTGCACGGTATCCCTTCAAACATCGTATCCGATCGAGGAGTGCAGTTTACGTCCAGATTTTGGAGAGCACTTTGTGGATCCTTAAAAATTGACCTGTGCCTTTCTTCGGCTTATCACCCGCAGACCAATGGGCAGACTGAACGAACCAATCAGACGCTCGAACAATATCTACGCTGTTTCTCAGGCTTTTCTCAGGACGATTGGGTACCCTTACTACCTCTTGCCGAGTTTGCGTACAACAACTCTGTCCACTCAGCTACCAAACAGTCCCCCTTTTTCGCAAACTACGGTTTCCACCCCTTGTTCCTATCCAATAATATACCGGAATGTGCAGTTCCAGCCGCCCAAGAGACTCTGAACTTCTTTAACGATAACAACAAACTACTACAAGAAACAATGGCAAGGACCCAGAAATATAACAAAGAGATATTCGACAGGAGGAGGAGGGGGGAGCTTAACCTAGTGCCCGGAGACCAAGTCTGGCTGTCCACGGTGAACTTGAAATTAGCATGCCCTTCCAAGAAATTGGGCCCCAAATTTGTGGGCCCCTTCCCTGTTTTAAGACGGATTAACGATGTGGCTTATGAGTTGAAACTGCCGGAATCCTTCCGAATACACCCGGTGTTCCATGTGGCCCTACTCAAACCTGCAGTTCCAGATCCATTCTCCGATCGGGGTATAGGCCCCCCAGAACCAGTACTAATCAATGGGGAAGAGGAGTTCGAGGTCGAATCCATCCTAGACTGCAGGAGGAGGCGCAACCAAACCCAGTACTTGGTAAAATGGAAGGGCTATGGCCCAGAAGAAAATTCCTGGGAACCAGAGACTAACATCCACGCAGAGAGACTAATTCTGGCCTTCAAAAGATCCCACCCAGTTAAGATGGCCCAGTTGGGCATCCGGAGGCTGCCCGTTGGAGGGGGCAATGTCAGGAAAGGCATTTACATAATCTGCCCGGCAACAGCAGCATCAAAAGAATGCCTGCTTTTGGAGGAACTGTTCGGCGCATGCGCGTGCACAATAGCGCAATGGGTGCGCGCGCACGTGCGCGCGCCCACGGGAGCGTGCACACACGCACGGTGACGGCGCTTGGCGCCAGAATCGGGTATTTAAACTCCCCTGTCATGCTGCCCAGTGCTGTCTGGTCTACAGCGTTTCCTGAGACCCCTGCTGATTGATACCCCGCTGCTGAACTTCCTACCTGATCCGGCTTCCCTCTGTGTATCCTGTTTGCTGCCTGCCCTTCTGATCCCGGCTTGCCTTGACGACTCTTTGCTTATCCCTCTAACCTGATTTCTGCCTGCCCAACGAACTGACCCGGCCTGGACTCTGACTCCCGTTTTGGATCCCGCTTTTGTACCTGAACCAGCCTGCCAGTGTTTGACCCGGTCTGTCCTCACCTGCTCTGCTGCTCTGCCACGAGTGTTCCACTACTGCACCCTGCCGTGGACTACAGCTTCTGCTCAAGGCCCCTACTCAGCTTACCAGTCAGGCACTTGTGCCCTCTGCCCTCGCGAGCCCCTGTTCCCACTACCAGGGCCTCGTGAATCAGAGGCTACGAGAAGCCGCTCCCTGCACATTGGGCTCATCTACCAGGTACGTGACAGTAGCCCAATTTCTACAACTCTGGCACAAGATCAGAAGTACATATGACGTCACCTCCGCCACCCCCCCCGCTGGCCTCCTTTCTAGGGGATAACAGACTGGACTTGGCATACAACAGTAGATCACTGTTTTCTCTCTGGGAGAGGAATAACCTAACCACTTTAAAATCACTTCAAACCAAATGGGAATTCACTCCTTTTAGCACACTCCAGTTAAAATATAACCTCCCAAATTCTGAACATGATCGCTATCAACTGATTAGATCATTCTATGCAAAACATTATTCTTTAAACACTCTTCTCTCTAATACCTTATTTGAAAAGATTTGTATATCCTCTCCTAGGGACAAGGGCTTGATTTCCAGATTCTATCATTTTCTCAAAAACTCCTCACTAGAAGTAAAATCAGCTCCAATGCTTCACTGGGAAACCGAATTAAACTGTTCTTTTTCAGAGGAGTCATGGTGTTCTATGTATAACAACCTCCGTAAGTGCAATAAGGCTATCTCTTTAGAGAAACCACAGTGAAATTATTTACTAGATGGTACCTGTCTCCCTCTAGACTCCACAAATTTTATCCCTCAGTCTCCCCTAACTGTTTCAGAGGTTGTTTGGAACAGGGTACCATCTTGCATACATTTTGGAACTGCCCTCTCCTAACTCGGATCTGGCAGATGGCTGCTGATAGATTCGAGCAATCCTCAAAACACAGGATCACCCTTACACCTCAAACATGTTTATTATTTTCTGATATACCTGATATTCCTAGACCCTGCCTCAGATTGTTCCATTCTTTATGCAGTTCTATACAATGGATGATAGCCCTCAATTGGAGGTCTACTAATCTTATCTGGTCACAGGTGCTTTCTAGAATGGACACTATTAAAATTTCTGAAAAAATCTTTCACACCTTAAATGATAGCATCCAAACTTATGATTCAAAATGGTCCTACTGGAACATCACGCAACATTAATCTTAAACTTTCCTCATCATACCAGAATCATCCCACCCATCTCCAATCTACCTTCCTTTTTTATGTAGAGTTATATCAGTAAATGCTCTTCTATGCCCTTTTCGGTATTCTTCATTAGAAATTCCTTTACAATATTGTTGTACCTCTTCTTTTTAAGTTGAACTACATGTACCACAGCTGTCTTACTGTTGATCCTTTGTATCATGTGTACTCTGTAGCTGCCTTATGTTTTTTTCCAATAAACTTTTGTAAACAAAAATAAAATTAGCAGTTTAGATTTCTCCCATAGACTTTTACAGGGTGTTCCGGGGCTTTTTGAATTTGCCGTGAACACCCCAAATTGTTCGCTGTTCGGCGAACATGCGAACAGGCAATGTTCGAGTTGAATATGAGTTCAACTCGAACTCGAAGCTCATCCCTAACCTCCATATGTGGTGGGGGACAGAGTTTGGCTATCAACCAAATATGTGAGACTGAAACAACATTCTACCAAATTGGGCCCTCCATTCATCGGTCCTTACAGAATTATTGCTCGGGCCAGTCTCCTATAGGTTAAAATTGCCCTCCTCTCTCCGGATACATCCTGTATTCCACGTTTCTCTCCTCAAAAATGCATTTTTCAATCGCTACTCCAGAACCCAACAGCTACCCTCTCCTGTTCTTGTTGATGGACAACATGAGTTTGAAGTCTATAAGATTCTAGAAGGCAGGGTTGTGGCCTACGGTATCTGGTTCATTGGAAGGGATATCCCGACACAGACCGTTCCTGGGTTCCAGGTGCTTTAAATCAGAGTCAATGGCTTTGTATTTTGGACAGCTATTTTATCTAAGATAAATTCCCAAAACATGTCCTGTCGGGGGGTACTTGAGGACTGAGGCTGAGAACCACTGAGCTAAAATGGAAAATTGAATACTTACCTCTCTATAATTTTCCTTTCCTGGTACCTATCCATGGCAGCATATGCATAATCCATGCATATGCTACAATGAAGGCACCAGGAAAGTAGCTTAAAGCCCAGGTTCACACTGAGCTGTGGAAATGAAGCCGTACGAGTTCAGCTGAACTCGCACGATTTCACTTTTGCATGTCAGTCCCGATTTCAGCTGTGATTTCACAGACATCTGTGCAGGTTTCTGCACAGATGACATTGAAAATCGCAAGCTGAAATTGCAAAAAATAGTACAGAAACTATGCAAATGCGGCGTCGCACTGATTAGGACGGTGCCATTGCCGGCAATTTGACACGCAATTTGACATGTCAAATCGCACCAGTGTGAACCAGGGCTTAGACAGATCACACTTTTTTCATTTTGCCATGCCAATCAGCCTAGTTAGGCTGCAGCTGGGAAATCTGTTGCATGAACATTGTTTAGGGGGGGGGATGGGGGTAGTGTAAAATGCATTACTTTGATTGAGCATGCATGTGCAAAACAAATTATTAACAAAACACATAAACATTTGCTACAAATTTTATTGGTCAACAAAACAGGACTTGGAAAAGAGCAAAGAAAGCAAAAAAACACATGTATGTTAATTTGAGACACTAACAGAATACGTTTTTGAGGTCTGACCGTTTTGCAGAGGAAATTATCAGGAGTTAAAGTGGTTGTACACCCTACAGATAAGCCTATAATAAGGCTTACCTGTAGGTACTGGAAATATCTTCTTAACCTCTACGGTTTAGGAGATATTCGCCATATAATCGGCGCATGCACACTGAAGAAAGGGCACGATCCGTGCCGTTTCTATAGTGCGTGTGTCCCGCAACCGTCGGCTCCCGTGCACAAGGAAGAGGGGTTGAAGATGGACACGATTAGACAGCAGGGACAGCGCTGACATCATGGGCTTCTTCTGCAGGTAAGTGGCACATAATGGGCTAGTATGCGATGCATAAAATACAAAGAGAAAATACATGTGTTACAAACTGTATAAGGACACCCAAATTGACTTCTTGCCACACACACCAACACCATCAAGCAATCTGGCCTATTTTCAGGGCGAGGGAAAGAATGCTATTTCCAAACTTTATATAACATAGGTTTGTGTGCTAATGAGGCAATTGAAAACACATGCACAGTCCATGAAACACACAAAATGCAAGTTCACCCAATGTAGAGACAGAACTTCAAAGTGGGTACACCTGTTAAGCATGTCCTTAAATTACTAATTACTAAAAATCAATCGTTCAAAGAAGGTATTGTGCCGATTTCCCTCAAGCAAGGAATAATCAAACCCCTCCTAAAGAAACCCAACCTCGACCCGAAAGACCCAAACTTTAGAAGACCGGTAACAAGCCTGAACACCATCTCCAAGATCATCGAGAAAGTAGTAATACAACAGCTACAACTTCATTTGGATACCCACAAACTCCTGGACCCACTACAATCGGGATTCCGCTCAGGCCACGGGACAGAAACTGCACTTCTTAAAATCTGGGATGATGCTCTCGAAGCAGCAGATGACGGAGAATCGTGTCTCCTGGTGCTGCTGGACCTCAGTGCAGCCCTTTGACACAGTGAATCACAAAATTCTGCTCACGCGCCTAACAGAAGTAGCAGAAGTTGCAGACACGGACCTACCATGGTTCGCATCCTTCCTAGAAAATAGTTCACAGACAGTGAAACTGGGAGCCTTCACTTCGGAAGCACGAACAATTACATGTGGAGTCCCGCAAGGATCACCCCTGTCACTGGTACTCTTCAACATCTACCTCCGGCCACTCCTCAAAATCATCAGCGAACAGGACCTGCTCTATCACTCCTATGCAGATGACACGCAACTTTACCTTCGCATCAACAACAAAAAAGATCAATATTACATATTGGAAAAATGCCTTACATTGATCAACAATTGGATAACAGAGAGCTCCCTCAAGCTTAATGGATCCAAAACAGAACTGCTCATTTTCACCGCTAATCGAAAGAAAAGCTCTAGGACAACATGGACACCATCCACCATCCTTGGACAAAACATCACCCCAAGCACCAAAGTTAAAAGCCTTGGAGTTATCTTTGACTCAGACATGACTATGGATGCACAAATAGGATCAGTGGTCAGCGGATCTCACCATCTTCTCTGCCTGCTACGAAGACTTATCCCCTTCATCCCGAAAAAAGACAGAGCAGTAGTAGTCGGAACCATCATCAATTCCCGGCTGGATTACGCTAACTCCCTTTACCTAGGACTACCTAAATACCAGATTGCACGTCTACAAGTCATCCAAAACACAGCGGCCAGACTGGTAACCAAAACCTACTCCACATCCCCAAAACTCGCTGCAAAGCTAAGGGAGAACGAAGGTTTGTTGTCCAAGGACCAAGGCTATGGAATGCACTACCCACGAACATCCGCATGGAAGAAAACCATTGGGCTTTCAGGAAAAAACTAAAGACCCATCTCTTCTGAAGGATCTCAACAACACTGGATGCAAAGCACCTTGAGGCAATTTAGTTCGCATTTGCAGCGCTATACAAGTTACTCACTCAATCACTCACTAACCCAAAAAACACACTCTCTGAGCATGCCCAGAAAAATCCAAGTGCTGTTCACAGACAAAAAGCACAAAAAAACAAAGTCCCTGAGCATCAGGGATGAGCCGAACACCCCCCTGTTCGGTTCGCACCAGAACCTGCGAACAGACAAAATGTTCGTGTAAACTTTAGAACCCTATTAAATACAATGGACTCGAACGTTCGAAATCTAAAGTGTTAATTATAAAGGCTAATATGCAAGTTATTGTCCTAAAAAGTGTTTGGGGACCCGGGTCCTGCCCCAGGGGACATGTATCAATGCAAAAAGAAGTTTTAAAAACGGCCGTTTTTTCGGGAGCAGTGATTTTAATAATGCTTAAAATGAAAAAATAAAAGTGAAATATTCCTTTAAATTTCGTACCTGGGGGGTGTGTATGATATGCATGTGAAGTGGCGCATGTTTCCCGTGCTTAGAACTGTCCCTGCAAAAAATGTCATTTTTGAAAGAAAAAAAATGCATTTAAAACTGACTCGCGGCTATTAATGAATTGTCGGCTCCCGGCAATACATACAAAAGTCATTGAGAAAAAAAAAAAAAAAAAGCGTGGGGGTTCCCCAGAATTCAATTACCAGGCCCTTCAGATCTGGCATGGATTTTAAGGGGAACTCCACCCCAAGTTTAAAAAAAAAATGGCGTGGAGTCCCCCTAAAAATCCATACCAGACCCCTTATCCGAGCACGCAACCTGGCCGGCCGCAGGGGAAAAGGGGGGGACGAGAGAGCGGCCCCCCCTCCCTCCTGAACCGTACCAAGCCACATGCCCTCAACATGGGGAGGATGTCCCCATGTTGATGGGGACAAGGGCCTCATCCCCACAACCCTTGCCCGGTGGTTGTGGGGGTCTGCGGGCGGGGGGCTTATCGGAATCTGGAAGACCCCTTTAACAAAGAGGACCCCCAGATCCCGCCCCCCCCCTATGTGAATTGGTAACGGGTACATTGTACCCCTACCATTTCACGAAGAAAGCGTAAAAAAAATGTTTAAAAAAACACACAAACACCTTGAAAAAGTCCTTTATTTAAAAAAATAAATAAATAAACATTCCAGCGGTGAAATCCAGTGTCCCGCGGCGATCCCGATGTCCAGCGCTGTCCTTCATTGGTTGTGCCTGAGCGGACCTGATGGGGAACTCCCTCTCAGTATTTTAAATGTATAGACCCGCCCCTTCTAAAGTTCCCCATCACGCCCGCTCAGCGGACGAGATGCGGAACATGAGAAGGGGCGGGTCTATACATGTATTACCAAAGTGAGAGGAGTTCCCCATCAGGTCCGCCCCCTCGGTATGTCAGACCCGCCTACGTCATTGGCTTGAGCGGGGAACTTCCTTCACTATGTAAATTTAAATTTACATAGTGAAGGAAGTTCCCCGCTCAAGCCAATGACGTAGGCGGGTCCGACATACCGAGGAGGCGGACCTGATGGGGAACTGCTCTCACTTTGGCAATACATGTATAGACCCGCCCCTTCTCATGTTCCGCATCTGGTCCGCTGAGCGGACCTGATGGGGAACTTTAGAAGGGGCGGGTCTATACATTTAAAATACTGAGAGGGAGTTCCCCATCAGGTCCGCACAGGCACAACCAATGACGGACAGCGCTGGACATCGGGATCGCCGCGGGACACTGGATTTCACCGCTGGAATGTTTTGTTTTTTGTTTTTTAAATAAAGGACTTTTTCAAGGTGTTTGTGTGTTTTTTTAAACATTTTTTTACGCTTTCTTCGTGAAATGGTAGGGGTACAATGTACCCCTTACCAATTCACATAGGGGGGGGCCGGGATCTGGGGGTCCTCTTTGTTAAAGGGGTCTTCCAGATTCCGATAAGCCCCCCGCCCGCAGACCCCCACAACCACCGGGCAAGGGTTGTGGGGATGAGGCCCTTGTCCCCATCAACATGGGGACATCCTCCCCATGTTGAGGGCATGTGGCTTGGTACGGTTCAGGAGGGAGGGGGGGCCGCTCTCTCGTCCCCCCTTTTCCCCTGTGGCCGGCCAGGTTGCATGCTCGGATAAGGGGTCTGGTATGGATTTTTAGGGGGACTCCACGCCATTTTTTTTTTAATTTGGGGTGGAGTTCCCCTTAAAATCCATGCCAGATCTGAAGGGCCTGGAATGGATATTTGGGGGAACCCCACGTCAATTTTTTTTTATTTGCGGCGGGGTTCCCCTTAATATCCATTCCAGACCTGAAGGGCCTGGTAATTGAATTCTGGGGAACCCCCACGCTTTTTTTTTTTTTTTATCAATGACTTTTGTATGTATTGCCGGGAGCCGACAATTCATTAATAGCCGCGAGTCAGTTTTAAATGCATTTTTTTCTTTCAAAAATGACACTTTTTGCAGGGACAGTTCTAAGCACGGGGAAACATGCGCCACTTTACATGCATATCATACACACCCCCCAGGTACGAAATTTAAAGGAATATTTCACTTTTATTTTTTCATTTTAAGCATTATTAAAATCACTGCTCCCGAAAAAACGGCCGTTTTTAAAACTTCTTTTTGCATTGATACATGTCCCCTGGGGCAGGACCCGGGTCCCCAAACACTTTTTAGGACAATAACTTGCATATAAGCCTTTATAATTAGCACTTTAGATTTCTCCCATAGATTTTTCGAATTTGCCGCGAACACCCCAATTTGTTCGCTGTTCGGCGAACGGGCGAACAGGCAATGTTCGAGTCGAACATGAGTTCGACTCGAACTCGAAGCTCATCCCTACTGAGCATGCCCAGACCAACCCAAATGCATTTCACACACCAAAAGCCACAGCAAAAAAACAAAGTCCCTGAGCATGCCCAGAACAACCCAAATGCAGCTAGTTCAAAACAAGCCACCCCCCTGTCCAAAATTAAGCACCTCATCCAGTATGCTACAAAATTACAGATGAGACAAACACCCCCCGGTCCAGGGGTGCAAACAAAGAGCCTAACATGGGCAAAATGTATACAACAAATACCATTGCAGTCTATGGGAACTGACCTGTTAATTTTGATAGTCCCCACTTGACTGACTTATATTCTAGTTCTTGGCCTTAAAATGAGTATGGGGGCACAGGTCCCACCCTGAGGGACCTTTATCAATGTCACCAATTTTGACATAAAAATTAAACAATGAGAAGTGCCTTTAAAAATGACAAATTGGGGGGGCGTGGCTACCGCGCTAGCTGATGGACGCATAGAGTGAGAGCTCCGCTCCGGCGACCGGGAATACTCAGCACCGAGGCGACTCTGACAACCACATCCGCTCACACTCGAGTCCTACGGATCCCCTCCACCCCCAGGGATGACCAGGAGAAGACAAAACCCTAACCAGCCGAAGCGGCTGAATGATTTCTTTCCTCCTAAGGCCCGCGGACTAGTCCAAGATGGCGCCGGCGGCTGCTCTCCGTCCTCATCACGTGACTCACAGCTCGCATCACCCAGCCTGAATCCGGCGGCGAATCCCCAGCAGCGATCACCGGATGCATCGACCCCCATTACAGGCAGCCCAGCTAAATCCAAACCCCGGTTGTCGGAAGACCCGAGAAATCATAAGGTCAGTGACGCAGCTACATCACTAGAGGACACCAGGGACCTAGCTGACACTATTAACTCCTTCCCCACGTCCAACCAGCCAGTGTCAGATACAACTTTAAAAGACATGCTTATCTCCCTACGCAGCTCTATGCATACTGACATGATGGAATGCATGCGCAACTTTAAACCTGACATAGGGGAATTGGGAGCCAGAGTAGACCACGTAGAAACAAAAATGGGAGAATATGCAGACTCCTATAATGCACTAGTTGACTCTCATAATGACCAATCAGATGAAGTAACATGGCTGAAAGCAAAGGTCGCTGACCTTGAAGATAGGTCAAGAAGAAATAACGTGAAAGTCAGAGGTGTCCCAGAGTCCATACAACCTGCACAACTAAATCAATACGCCCGAGAACTCCTATTAGCATACCTGCCAACACTGATGGCAGCTGACCTGGTGATAGACAGGATTCATCGCCTCCCCAAGCTAACTCACCTCCCTGAAAACATTCCCAGGGACATATTGATGAGGGTACACTTCTACCATGTCAAGGACCAATTCATGTCTGCCTTCAGAAAGTGTGCTCATCCTCCCAACCTCTATGCAAACATACAGGTCTTTGCAGACCTGTCACAGTATACTATGCAAAAGCGTAAAGCCCTCATTACTGTGACCAAAGCTCTACGTAACCACAATATTGCTTACCGCTGGGGGTACCCAACAAAACTCACTGTCACTTACGATGGGAAAACATCAGTAGTTACCTCCCTAAATGAAGGCCTAGCGTTACTGCGAGAATGGGACATTCTCCCTGAACATGCCTCTGAGGAGAAAAGCTCATCGCCCAAGGCGAATACACTGGAAGAGTGGCAAATTGTATCCCACAAAAGAAAAGCACACAAATCCTCTACGCCTCGTACATAAGTGCCAACCCAAGCCAACTACTTTCCCGTAAGCTGGAGCGGAAAAGCCCACTTGGCTCCCCTATACAAGTTATGTGCAGTTTCACTGCCATCAGATCCCGAAAGGAATCTAATTTCTTACTACAAGTATTTTTGTTTTGTTTGACTATTGACACTCTGTTTTTCTACCTCCTCCTCCACCCTCCTCTTCCCCTCCACCCCAAGCCCTGATGGATCGCACACTGAGGAACCAACGGTCCTTATACGACACCTCTGCTACTGCACCCCCCGCCTGGTCTTGGAGTCTCGAAAAATGAAGCAATCAAGGTACTTTTCTATCTTCCTACCACACCACACATGGCTATCACAGTAACCTCCTTCAATGTCCATGGCTTGAACCACTCGGCTAAAAGATCATCAGTCTGGAAGGAAGCCCTTAAGCTTCATGCTGACGTTTTATGCCTGCAGGAATCTCACTGGTCCTCTGTATCTATCCCTTCCTTCCATCATAGAAATTTTCCCCATATATTCAACGCCTCATCAACCAAGAAACAAAAAGGTGTAGTAATAGCCATCAGAGACTCTGTAACTTTCTCCTTTCAAGAGTCCCATGCAGACCCTGAGGGTCGCTATCTGATCGTGATTGGCACGCTTAATGACCGTCTCTACACTCTAATAAATATATATGCTCCTAACACGCACCAAGTGAGGTTTATGAAGAAAATACTCCAAAAAAAGGGGCAGTCGTAATGTGTGGAGACTTCAACGCAACAATAGACCACAAAATTGACACTACCTCTAAAGCTAAATGCCCTCCACCGTCCCTTCAACGTATCCTACACACTGAGGAATTGTTTGATGTCTGGAGGTGTCAACACTCCACGGAACGTGACTATACTTTCCATTCCTCCAGACATAATACCTACTCCCGGTTGGACTTTATACTTGTTGACAAAAATTTGCTGCAAAGAATCTCCTCCTCCACCATACACGACATAACATGGTCATACCATGCACCTGTCTCTGTTGTGGTGGAGGAGAGACATTCTCCTTCCCCAGCCTATATCTGGCGAGCTAATACTGCATTACTACAGCAATCAGATCAGGTGGCTTTGGTGAAGAATCACCTAACCGAGTATTTTGCTCTTAACAAGAACTCAGTCTCTAACCCCTTCTCCTTGTGGTGTGCCCACAAGGCATATATTAGGGGCATATTGATACAACTGGGCTCCAGGGCAAAAAGGCAGAGGACGCAAAAAATTGACTCACTCCTATCTCAAATCAAAATTTTAGAATCCCAAAACAAAACCATCCCTGATCCTACAGTAGCAAACCAACTGGCGGGCCTACGAGCAGATCTCAGACTCATGTTACTAGAACAACACAACAAGCATTTACTCTACCTTAAAACAAATCACTATTCGGCTGGTAACAGAGCAGGGAAGCTCCTAGCCCAAAAACTAAAAGATCAAAAAGCCAAAGCCAGAATCCCCTTTCTCATAAATCCTACAGATGGCAACAAAATTTACAACCCGCAAAACATTGCTGATTCCTTCGCTGAGTATTACTCCTCCCTTTACAACTTAGTAAATGACCCAAACACCCCTCAACCATCAGAAGAAACAATCAGCAAATTCCTAAATGACTTATCCCTTCCGTCCCTAACAGAGTCACAACTTGGAATTCTAAACTCCCCTTTCACTGAGTCTGAGATCCGCAAAGCCATTCAAACACTCCAAAATGGTAAATCTCCAGGGCCGGATGGATTACCGAATGGCTACTACAAAAAAATTTCAGAAACCCTACTTCACCCACTTCAGGAAATATATTCAGCAGCGGCGTCCTCTGCCTCTTTCCCAGCCGAAATGTTAAATGCCTATATTGTTACCATTCCGAAACCTGGCAAATCGTCTGACACTCCAGCTAATTTCAGACCTATCTCTCTTCTGAATACAGATGTAAAACTGTACGCCAAGATTCTTTCCCACAGACTCCTATCCATACTACCAACGTTGATCGGACCTGACCAGGCTGGTTTCGCTAGAGGTAGACAAGCAGCCGATGCCACTAGAAGGATCATCAACATCCTACAACATGCGGACTCCTGTCGGGTGCCTTCCCCACTGCTGTCCTTGGACGCGGAGAAGGCATTCGACAGGGTCCATTGGGGTTACATGACACAAACTCTAGAGAGATTTGGCTTCAAAGGCCCCATTCTATCGGCCATACTAGCTCTATACTCCTCCCCTTGCGCACAGGTGTACACCTCTAATATGTTATCCCGCCCTTTCGCCATTACCAACGGCACTAGGCAAGGATGCCCCCTCTCCCCCTCAATTTTCAATCTCATTATAGAACCATTAGCTGAGAAAATTAGAACCCATCCAGGGACCCCAGGTTTCAACGTACTAGGGGAATCCCACAACATAAACCTCTTTGCGGACGACATCATTTTACTTTTGACCTCCCCACAAACCTCTCTCTCTCAAGCCCATAGCATCCTAGTCAATTTTAGTCAAATATCTTACTACAAAGTCAATTTTACAAAATCCCTCATTCTAGGACTTAACCTTTCCACCCATCTCCAACGACGGCTACAGAAGGACTTCCCTTACACTTGGAGTTCGTCTAGTATACCATACCTGGGACTTCATCTCACAGCAGACCCCAACAAACTAGCTGAAGTTAATTACACTCCCTTAATAGCCAAACTAGCATTAGAAATACGGCGGTTAACTAAAACAGATCTAACATGGTCTGGCCGCCTAGCTTCCTTCAAGATGCTACTCCTCCCCCAAATTTTATATGTTTTTCGCACTCTTCCTATCCCACTTAAAACTACTCATCTCAACGTACTTAACCTTCAACTCAAACAATATATTTGGGGATCCAAACGACCAAGATGCTCAAAAACACTGCTTATTAAACACAGACTGGCTGGAGGTATGGGCTTGGTGGACTTAAAAGATTATTATAGAGCAGCCTTACTTACACAACTTAAATGTTGGTTCCCTGCACAGACCACCAAACCCTGGTGCAGATTAGAACAAGCATTATGCCCGACACACAACCTTTATCACCTCCTACTTATAGACACCTGGAAACCTTTCCCACTCCGAACCCTACCGCTTACCATTAGGGCCTCACTCATAGTATGGAGGGACCTTAACAAACATACCACTACACCCCCCTCAGACATCCACCTCCCAATTCCATTAGAATTACTGAATAGCGCAATCCTACACGCAAACTACTCTAAATGGAAGGCTCGGGGTATCACCTTAATATCCGACTTATACGACAACAACTCACTTAAATCCTTCGATGCCCTAGTCTCAGAATACTCTATCCCACAGTCTGACCACTACAAATACCTTCAACTTTCTCATTTCCTGAATTCCCTGAAGAGTATCCAGGTCCCTATGCAGGACGGCTTATGGAAATTCTTTAGTAGCGAATCCAGCTCTATAAAAGGCATAACGCTTTTTTATAACTACTTCCAAAGTAAATTTGCATTCACCAAACTAACGCCATTTCACAAATGGGAGCAGGAGATAGGAGAATCCTTCACAACCGCACAATGGAAAATGGCACTCAAATCAGTATACAAAGCTTCTAGATGTGTTAACCACTGGGAACTTTCATTAAAAATAGCCCAAAGATGGTACCTCACCCCATACAAAATGTCCAAATATTACCACAACAGCTCCCCCTTATGCTGGAGAGACTGTGGAGAAGTTGGGAATATTTTACATGTATTCTGGAAATGTAAAAATTTAGTTAGATTCTGGAACAGTATTTTTGCATGTATCTCTCGTATCACTGGAATTCTCCTGTCTCCTAGCCCTGGAATGGCACTACTAAATCTTAATATTGAGAAATTTCCTCCTAACTACCGAACTGTGGTAACACACATATTTCTTGCTGCTAGATCAGTCATAACCAAAAATTGGAAATCAAATGTATCCCCCAATGTGTCTGAAGTCTTAGGTATCACACATACTAACTACATCTTTGAATCTATGATAGCAAGAAAGGAAGGCAGAAACCAATTACTACATAACCACTGGAATATCTGGACCTCCTGGTACAAAGGATAAGTGTACAAATGCTCTACATTACTAGCTGATAATGTGCTCATGAACCACCTCTGACATGATCCATCCCCCTCCCTCCCCCTCCCCTCCCCCATCCTCCCCCTCTCCCCCTATCCTCCCCTCTACTTTCCTTCTATTCTACTCGCCCACGGTTATAATGGAAACAAATGTATCTCTGAGAGGGTCTCCCTACCCATCTCTGATGTTTAACTAAATCTACCCTCGCAACAATATTTTGATTATAATTCTGATAGTGCCTTATCATAATATGTAACCGCTACTATTTTTCTTCTATGCTTACTGTACAATGTTTGTACCCTGTTTGTACAAGAAAATTTGTTCTCAATAAAAACGAATTTGAAAAAAAAAAATGACAAATTGATTAAAAGCTAGTAACTTGGGGGGGGCTTACTCTGCCTGTAAAGTGGTGCATATGTAGCATGTATCCAAAATGCTTCTTCCAAGATGTACAGCTTTAATTAAACCTAAAGATCTACATTGCAGCTGAAAAATCTTCAAAAATAAGTTAAACAAAAAAAAGGCCTACCCCAATACATACAAGGCCATTTGTGTCTGTTAAGGCTTTAAATGAGAACCCCACATGAAAAAAAAAACACCCCAAAATAAAAAAGATTGCGCCCCTCCCAAACACTAACAACCCCCTAGCCAAACACACAGCAAACCAGCCCATGAAAGGGGGGTGGATGCTTGGGGGAATGAGGGGCTCGGGCACCCCAAAAGTCAACCACCTTGTTCCCTTATTGAGAAGGTCAAGGGCCTCTTCCACGTAACCCGAGGCTGGGATTGTGGAGGGCTGCAGAAAGGGGGCTTTACAGGATGTGGAAAGCCCCTTTAAACTAGTGGGTGCAAGGTGCTTTGTGGTTGGTATTGGGCTGAGCCCAACATGCCCCAAAGGCAGACAGCTATGTAGTGTGCATGTGGCCTTGTATGGTTCAGGAAGAGGTTGTGCGCTCACTATTCTCGCCCCCTTTCCTAGCTGGCCTTGTTGTATGCTCTGTTAAAGGATGTGGTTTGGATTGGTGAAGACAGCTCACGGCCTTTTGAGAATGGAGTGGAGTGTGGAGTTCCCCTTTAAAAGCAAAAGCTAGCCCAAGGAAATCAAATGCATTAGAGGGGGTAGGCAAGTGCATTGTAGAATGGAGTGTGGAGTTCCCATTTAAAAGAAAATGTTAGGCCAAGGAAATTTAAGGGGTTAGAGGGGGGAGACATGAGCATTGTAGAATGGAGTGTGGAGTTCTCCTTTAAAAGCAAAATCTAGCCCAAGGAAATCATATGCATTCGAGGGGGAAGATTAAATGCCCTTTTAGGAGGAGCTAGAGTAGCGAAAGTCTTTTTACATAATTTTAACAAGGTGCATGTCACATGTTGGCAACGTAACATGCTAACATGACCTGTGTGCAAATCTCCTTAAAAAAATACATAAAGGTGTACCAGTGTAAAAAAAAAAATGTCAAGATTAGAGGTGCGCCCGTTCAACCCATGCAATTGCATGTATGTTGTTTAACATTTACTAAGATTTTGTCCGCACAGTGAACAAACTTATGTGAACGAGCGCAAGAGCCATTTGCGCATGTGCACTGCTTACATTGATCTCACGGAGTTCTAAACGTACTTGCAGGCACAGCATGCTTTTTCTGAAAAAGTTACTTTCTCATTCTATTTTGGGCATATTTGTTACTTGGGCAGTTGTTACTAAACTTTCTCACATCACCCCATAATATTGACACCTCCATCTTCTGTAAATATTGAATTGGAGATGCCGAGTGCCATGTCCATAGTGGCGCACAGATTGCATTCTCCTGTGCACCGAGATCGCTATAGTAAATGGGGGAATCACGCTCTGTTACCGGCGCACCATTTCGTAAATATGGAAATGTGCGTTGCGCCTCGCTGTGCCCCTCTATATCACCCCCCACTATATCAGCTCTTTTGCAAATTGAAATACTCAAATGGAGTCTTGATATTAAATTAATACCGAGATCCCTCTTTGAGACCTAGTTAAAATTGAACCCTTGTGTAGCATCACAAAAAAAGTTTAAATGTGTTTGGAAAAGAGTTTTAAACCATTTTCTCATGGTCTCTGTGCAGCTCTCTGGAATATTAAAAAAACATATAGTTCAACAACAATGGTAATGACATACAGTATATGCTTACACTATTCACATCTGCTTCTTTCCATTAGCTAGCATAACTATAGAAATGTGATGGCTATGACAACTTTCTGTGAACCTGTCAAATATCTCCACTTATATTTTGCCCAATAGCAACACAGAGCCAGCCTAGTACACAAAGAATACTTCAGCTCTACAGATAACAACTATTTTGACAAATAGCCTGTTGATGTCTGTTTTCCAAAATATTATTGCATATGAGTCCACATTCTTTGTTAGCATCTGATGATGCCAATGCAGGGGTATTAGCTAATGCTTCCTAATGCTTCAAAAGCCTGTGTGTGTTCTGATTTTCCTTGCTATTCATTCTGTTCTCACAGGTCCTAAAGCCATTCTATTTTTGCTGCAAATTGAGGTGCAAACTCTCTGCAAAAACTTGCAATGCTTAAAGCTGGCCATAAATGATTTGAAATTCAGCCAGTTCAGCAGGGACTGGCTGAATTTCAATCCATCTAGGGCTATTCTCACTCGACAGAAGTCATTCTAGTGATCGACTTTTGTGGATTGGGATGTTGAAAATTTTTCATCCAATCACCGACTGCATCCAATCAGTTGTCACACTGATCAGTATATTTTGACAGTGGAGGAGTCCCCGCTGTCAGAATACAATAGCACAATGAAGAAGATTCCTCCATACACCTTATTTGTGTGTCATCGAACTATCAATGGCCAGTTTAGGATCTGTCCCTGACTTCTTTCATCAGTTGGCAATATCATCTTACTTATTAGTTGAACTATGTTTCTGATTTGCCCTCACTGCCCTACAGTCACACCAAAAACTGAACTTAGGCCACTTTCACACTGAGGCGCTTCTAAACTGCCAGTAAAAACACTGAGCACTTCTGAAGCGCTTTTCAGGCGCTTTTGAAGATCTTTCCATTCATTTTAATGGATAGGGGAGTTTTTCACAGCCCCGCCAGCACACTGCCCCAGTGTGAAAGTATTTGTTGATTTTAATGGTAATACGCTTTCGTGAGATTTTTAGGCGCTGTTTTTAGCGTGAAAGTGCCTGAAAAGAGCCTCAGTGTGAAAGTGGTCTTATTGTTTCTCTGTTGTATTTTCTTTGGGTTCAGTTTCAAACCTGCTTCTCACAAAAGCTGCAATATTTTCCCTACATCATTCTTATGTTCCTCTATGGAGAGTGAAATAACTCTTTTAGATTTTGAAAATGAAAATCACCTCTGTCATATGAAAATGGAATGTATTTTATAGTTGCACTGTTCTTACTGTATATCCTTGTGGCAAAACTATCCAGTAGTCTTGCTGAAAACTCTACTGCGCTAACATTGTGCGTCAACGGGTAAATTCCAATCAATACCTGTTGCTGATATCAATTACAGTAAACTATTTCATCTCTGGTGTGAATTTGGCAATGATATTTAGGTGACGGGTGCCATACTTTCAATTAGTCCTATTAGAGCAAGGCTAATGCCTTGTACACACGATCTGAAATTCCGATGAAAAAAGTCTGACGGAATTTTTTCATCATATATTCCGACCGTGTGTGGGCCCCATCAGGCTTTTTTCCATCAGAGTTTAGAAATAGAAAGTGTTTTATTTTTTTCTGATGGAAATTCCGATCGTCTGTGTGGAACTCACAGATGCTCAGAATCAAGTTGACGCCAGCTCGGAAGCATTGAACTTAATTTTTCTCGACTCGTCGTAGTGTTGTACGTCACTGCGTTCTTGACGGTTGGAAATTTGGTCTGACAGTGTGTATGCAGGACAGCTTGAACGGAATTCCGACGGAAAATTCCATCTGATTTTATCCCATCGGAAATTCCGATCATGTGTACAGGGCATTAGTGTTGTGAAGCTACAGTTTGCATTTACTTTCAAATATAATTAACAGTTGAGGGGCCTGTCAAACCTATTCTATCAGTCCTGAGGATTTTGCACTTATCGTATAGAAGGTCCAGTTGTTACCAAATTGTTGTCCCTCTGTACATGCACAGTATATCTACATACATTATATCTATCTATCTATCTATATATATATACATATATACAGTATGTATATATATATATATATATATATATATATATATATATACACAGTATCAGTATATTGTGACAAGTTGGGATTTTCGAGTTCATTGGTAAAGCAACATTGAATTTACTCCACATCAGAAGTTTCAGGGCTTTTTCTGCCCACTTTTATTTAACCACTTCAGCACCAGAACGTTTACCCCCTTTCTGACCAGGACATTTTTTGCGATACGGCACTGCATTGCTTTAACTGACATTTGTGCGGTCATGCAATGCTGTACCCAAATAAAATGTATTTTTTCCCCACAAATAGAGCTTTCTTTTGGTGGTATTTGATTACCTCTGCGGTTTTTATATTTTACGTTATAAACAAAAAAAGACTGACAATTTAGAAAAAAATAATAATTTTTTTTACTTTCTGCTATAAAACACATCCGATGAAAAAATGTAAAAATCTAATTTCTTCATCAGTTTAGCCCAAAATGTATTCTGCTACATTTTTTTGGTAAAAAAAAAAAATCAGATTAAGCGTATATTTATTGGTTTGCGCAAAAGTTATAGCGTCTACAAACTATGGGATAGATTTATGGACTTTTTATTTATATATTAATTTTTTTACTAGAAATGGCACCGATTATCGATTTTTAGTGGGACTGTGACACTGCGGCTGACAAATATGACACTATGTGACACCAATACAGTGATCAGTGCTAAAAAAATTACTGTCACTGTATTAATGTCACTGACAGGGAAGACGTTAACATGTAGGGCAATCAAAGGGTTAAATGTGTTACCTGAGAGTGCTTTCTAACTGTGGGGGGAGGTGCTTTGACTGGGGGAAGACAGAGATCTGTGTTCCTTCTTAGCAGAAACACATCTTCCCCACTGGCAGAACGGCGATCTGCCTTGTTTACATAGAGGCAGAACGGTGGTCTGCCTATTTGAAATGATCGGTGGTGCTGGCGAACATCAGGTCCAGCGGCCCCCCTGATTGGCTCCCGTTGTGTCCAATAACAGCGGGAGCGGGTCGTCGGCAGCATGCATGTGCGCCCCAGACCTGAAGAAATAAATTATGTACAGGTATGTGATTTTGCGCTTAAGGTCCGCCCTGCTGCAGTATATATACGTGGGGCGGTCCTTAAGCGGTTAAAGAAAGCAAAAAGTTCACAAATGAAAATCTTCCCATGCAGGGGTTCTCACCATCAATATGACAAACAAACAAACAATATTCAGCCTAGTGGCTCTTTTTACAGCTTTACTGCTCAGGCTCCATGCCTTGTGAACAAAATGCTGTACCTTTGTCAGCTTGCCTTCTTATCCTGCAGCTATCTGCTTCTCTATCTCTCAAAGGTTCAGGCCTTTGTCTGTCCTGACCTAGACAGTACAGTGTGACATGCACCTCTCACTGCTCCCAACACACACTGACCTCCTCAGGAGGGTGGGGCCCTGACCTCTACTTTGATTCTAATATAAAGCCAGCACACACCTGTGCCATTAGTGTGCTTTTTTCCTGTAAAACCTGGCCCAGACCGCCATTTTAAACAGTGGCACAGCCTCGTCCTGCCAAAATACACACACAAAACATACATATCTATATATTTACATATACATAAATATACATAGGAATCTGACAAGATACCTTACACATATTAGCCAAGGTACTTCTAAAGATCCTATTAGACTATTGCATAAAAAACTTAATTAATCGTATTTCAAAAAATATTTATGCTCAATTCATCACAAATCAGTTGCTACATTTAATTTTCATTTCTCAGATGCATCTTGTCGGAAGACAGAGCAACATTTATTAATGTAAAAAAAAAAAAACTAGCAGACATAAATATGATTTGATGCAACTTAAAAACATGATGTGTTTCTAAATGTGAACCTTACAATTTCATTGTTCTAAAAAAGTACAGTATTAAAAATATGACATATTCTATTTGGAGAGACCAGGTAAATCAAGAAAATGCTTAGAATGGGATACTGCCGCTTTGAAAAGTTCTTTAAAAAATAAATCTAAAGCTTTACCCATGTACAAAACTGCATAATAGGTAAACCATGTAAATACGTGTTTAATATGTAACCTAGTATTTATAATTACCAAGTGTTTGCAATAAAATGTGACTATAATAAATTGTCTGATTTATATTTTTTAGTCCAGAATCCATTATTTTTGGTGTAGAGAGACAGTGCTTTCTTAAAGTTGTTGTAAACCTCAATATAAAGAAAGCATATGCTTCTATATTGTGTACTTGTCTCAATTAAAAGTACTAAGGGGTTGATTTGCAATAATTGGGGAGTGCAAAATCTGGTGCAGCTGTGCATGGTAGCCAATCAGTAACTCCCAGACAAGCTTATAAATTCAGCACTTTGAATAGATGTAGGGAGGAGAAGACTGCAGATAGACGGATACAACTTCTGTAGGAGGATTTTTTTCATCTTTTGTGTATCACCTGAGGATAATCCCTTCACTGGATATATGTAAGGGTTTACAACAACTTTGAAGCCCTGTACACACGACCGGGATTCCCATCGGAAAAAAAAACGCTGGTTTTCTCGATGGGATTCCTGCCAAGCTTGACGGGATTCCTGCCAAGCTTGTCTTGCGTACAGACTGACATAAAAAATCCCGCGGGTCCAAAGCGCGGTGACGTCCAACACGTACAACGGCAGTATAAAGGGGAAGTTCCATTCCAATGGCGCCACCCTTTGGGCTGCTTTTGCTGATCTCGTGTTAGTAAAAGTTTGGTGAGAGACGATTCGCGCTTTTCAGTCTTCGTGCTTTCAGATCGTAATAAAAATAAAGAAAAAGGTTTGTCAGAACTCTGTGTGAATTTCAGCAGCAAAACAAGTTCATTATTGTTCATTATTGTAGCATTATAAAGAAGATTTGAATGCGCAGCATTAAACGATGCAATAATTTGTAGCGTGAGGAATGTGCTATCTCCATTTACCAGAAGGAGCGCTCCCGTCTCATACTTGATTCTGAGCATGTGCGTTTTTCCCCCCTCGGAAAAGCATACACACGACCAGTTTTCAGGACGGGAAAAAGTCCGCCGGGAATCCCGACGGGAAAATAGAGAGCAGGTTCTCTATTTTTTTCAGCAGTTTTCCTGTCGGGAAAACTGCAATGGAGCATACACACAACCGGTTTTCCCGGCCAAACGATCTCATGGCAGTTTTCCTGACGGGAAAACCGGTCGTGTGTACGAGGCTTAAGTCTCCAATCATTGTCTGGTGGCTAAATGTATAATAACATTTCATTAATAATACTTCTTGTGTCTGCTGCTTTTGTCACAATTGTACACTCTCCTAGTCTGGACACTTCTATTCTAAATGGTTTAACCTCCCCTTCACAATCTCACTTTGTTTACTACATCAGGCATGAGTTCTGGGGTTTTAGATACTTTTATTGGAAATGTGAACATTGTACTTTTAGTAATATCTTTATCCTTATAACACTAAACACTATACTTCTGTAGGGAGGAAGGGTTCACTCCAGTATAGGGAAACTGCATGTGCATACTTTTGCCTATGGCTCTTTCAGGCATGCATTAGTGGGCATGCTCAGCATTGTTATTAGCATATGTAAATTTTATATCAATAGATTTTTATTCATTTTCACATTGAAACAAAAGATAAGTGACATGTATCATGTAGTTCTGCAACGGTACAGACGTAGATATCAATATTACAGGAATACATTTTGTTATGTTATTTGCATCTTGCTGCATATATCCAACGGTATACACAACTCAGTGGGGCTATCCCTCTTACCAGATCACCCCCTTGGGAACTAACTGTGATCTGTGGGGACTAGGGATGAGCTTTATATTTGAGTCAAACTCATGTTCGACTCGAACATTGGCTGTTCAAATTCGAAAAGCCGCGGAACACTCTTTAAAAGTCTATGGGAGAAATCTAAAGTGCTCATTTTAAAGGTTAATATGCAAGTTATTGTCATAAAAATTGTTTGGGGACCTGGGTCCTGCCACAGGGGACATGTATCAATGCAAAAAAAGTTTTAAAAACTGCAGTTTTTTCAGGAGCAGTGATTTTAATAATGCTTAAAGTGAAACAATAAAAGTGAAATATTCCTTTAAATTTTGTACCTGGGGGTGTGTATAGTATGCCTTTAAAGTAGCGCATGTTTCACGTATTTATAACTGTCTGTGCACAATTTCTGAAGGAAAAAAAAGTCATTTAAAAGCACTCGTGGCTATAATGAATTGTCGGTCCCAGCAATACAAAGAAAAGTCATTAAAAGTAATTTTAAAAAAATGCGTGGGGTCCCCCCAAATTCAATTACCAGGCCCTTCAAGTGTGATTTGGATATTAAGGGGAACCCTGCATTAAATGTAAAAAAAAAATTACGTGGGGTTCCCCCCAAATATCCTTACCAGGCCCTTCAGGTCTGGTATGGATTTTAAGGGGAACTCCACGCCAAATTTAAAAAAAAAATGTCGTGGAGTTCCCCCCAAAAATCCATACCAGACCCTTTATCCGAGCAAGGAACCTGGCAGGTCGCAGGAAAAGAGGGGGGGACGAGAGCACGCCCCCCTCCTGAACCATACCAGGCCACATGCCCTCAACATGGGGAGGATGCTTTGGGGGTCTGTGACCCCTCAAAGCACCATGTCCCCATGTTGATGGGGACAATGGCCTCATCCCCACAACCCTTGCCCGGTGGTTGTGGGGGTCTGCGGGTGGGGGGCTTATCAGAATCTGGAAGCCCCCTTTAACACAGGGGACCCCCAGATTCCAGCCCCCCCTATGTGAATTAGTAACGGGGTACATTTTACCCCTACCATTTCACAAAAGAAAGTGTCAAAAATTTTAAAAACCACACAGACACTGTGAAAAGTCCTTTATTCAAAATAAAAAAAGCCATTCCAGCGTTGTAATGCAGTCTGTCCAGCGACGATCTATGAATCATTCTCCAGCGATGCAGCGAGTCTCCAGCGGTGAACGACGCACATCTTCCCTGCACTGGAGCCTCCCGGCTAATGACGCGCAAGCAGTGTTGACAGCTCTTTTATAACCGAGGTCAGAAACCCCCATGATGCGTTATAGGGGGCAGGGTTACCCGTCACATCACGGGGGTTTCCGACCTCGGTTATAAAAGAACTGTCAACACTGCTTGTGCGTCATTGAGGGGTCACAGACCCCCAAAGCATCCTCCCCACGTTGAGGGCATGTGGCCTAGTATGGTTCGGGGGGGTGCTCTCTCGTCCCCCCCTCTTTTCCTGCGACCTGCCAGGTTGCGTGCTCAGATAAAGGGTCTGGAATTGATTTTTGGGGGGAACTTCACGTTCATTTTTTTTTTTATTTGGCGTGGAGTTCCCCTTAAAATCCATACCAGACCTGAAGGTATGAAATTTAAAGGAATATTTCACTTTTATTGTTTCACTTTAAGCATTATTAAAATCACTGCTCCCGAAAAAACGTCAGTTTTTAAACCTTTTTTTTGCATTAATACATATCCCCTGGGGCAGGACCCGGGTCCCTAAACACTTTTAATGACAATAACTTGCATATAAGCCTTTAAAATTAGCACTTTTGATTTTTCATGTTCGAGTCCCATAGACTTTAACGGTGTTCGGATGTTCGGACAAATTTATTGCCTATTCGCATGTTCTGATGCGAACCGAACTGGGGGGGTGTTCGGCTCATCCCTAGTGGGGACGTTCCTTACTCAACGCATTTGAACTCTATATTTAGTACAAAGGAAACTAACAATCATTCAACACGACTTGCTATGGTAATATACAATCACTGATAACATGTGTTTTCAACTTTTAACAAAAAACATGAAGTAAAGGTTAATTAAACTTGAAGATGGGGAGAAAAGAAACAAAAAGAAAAAGAAGGAACTGAAACTCTGTTTGCAGTATTGTTATTATTTGGTACTATATAGAGTGTGCTTAATATAAATATGATTTAGCTTGTTGGATTATACTATTGCTATTAGTGTTGATGACCTTTATGTGCCTTATACCAATCTATCCATGGGTGCCATTGATGGTAAAAGTCTGCGTATTTTCCTTCTATGGTTGCTAACATACTTTCGTAAATGTGATGTATTGCTAACGTGCGCATGACTTCTTCTACTTCAGGAGTATCCGAGGATCTCCGAAGTCTGAGTATTACTAGTTTGGCGGCTAAGAATAAATGGGTGGTGAACTTCCTAAGGGATGGCGGTATATCTTCGATACCTAGGTTTAGAATGGCTAGAGATTGAGAGGGTTGTATAGGTAAGCCTGTAACTTGGTGGAAAATTGAGAATGTGTTGGACCAAAATTTGGCCAGTCTCCCACATGTCCACAAGATATGGAATAGGGTACCTGTTTGTGAGCAATGTCTCCAACATAATGGGGGTGTAGTGGGATCAAATTTGGTGATCCTAAATGGTGTAAGGTACCATCTTTGCGTAACTTTGTGGGAGAGTTCCCAGAGATTGGTGCATTTGGTAGCTGAGTGGGTGTATTGTAATGCTTTGTGCCACTGCTCGCCTGAGTAAGAGGCGTCCAAGTCCCTTTCCCAGGCTAACAAGGAGTTTGTTTTCTCAAATATTGATTTATTATTAAGAAAGTTGTAGAACAACAATATGCCGCCTCCACAACTTTCTTTTGTAGTAAAAAATATATCTATTTTCCTGAAAAGTTTGTATGACATGTAATTTCTGCTTTTAAGGTAGGATGCTACTCTGATGTAGTCGAATTGTTCAGAAGCCGGAAGGCTAAATTCTGACTGTACTTGTGTAAAAGATTTCAACGTTGTGTCTATATATAGATCCAAGATCCATTTCATTCCCTGAGAAACCCACTTAGTCAAATTCAATTCAGGTATTATCAATGCTATTGTGGTGATGGGCGTCTCAAGATTGATGACTGGTGTTAATAGAGACTTGGACGTCACCATTTTTTTCCCAAGATTCTAATGTTGCTACAATTGGGAGAGAAAAATAGGTAGTGATTCTCAGCTGCCTCTGCCTCTTAATCCTAGCCCCTAACTGGATGAATATACCTCTTATGAGCCTTCTATAGTAGAAAAGCATTATCTGTGGAAGAGGAATTGATCTGGAAATATTCCAAGAAAGCATTCTCTTAAAGTGGTTGTAAACCCTTATAACATTTTTTTTTTAAACTACCTGTAAGAGAAAGGCATAATGAGCTAATATGACTAGCATAATAGCTCATTATGCATCACTTACCTTAGATTGGGCCCCCGATGCTGTCCTCGTCTCCCTCTTCAGCCGCAGCCATCTCTGCGGCGACAGCCGGAAGGATACTTCCGGGTATCGCCGCTCCAGCCAATCACAGCGCCGCTCCGGCGCTGTGATTGGCCGGAGCGGCGGGGACGTCACTCTGCGCATGCGCGCGGGAGCCGTCACATTCGGCTACGCCCAGCGATTGCTGGGAAGTAGCCAAATTTGTGAATGGGATTAACCCCATGAATGCGCCGTTGTCTACGGCGCGCATGCGCCGTAGACAGCTTCGCCTGTCATTTAACTAAATACCTCCTAAACCGTGTAGATATTTCTTGCACCTACAGGTAAGCCTTAATCTAGGCTTACCTGTAGGTGCAAGTTGAAAAAGTGGGTTTACAACCACTTTAAGATTTCTTTAGTGGTTGGGTTTTGAATAACTTGAGAATTGGCGCGCCATACATAAGTGGTGGTGTCTGAATATGAGTCCCTTAGTGTGAGAAGAATAGGAGCATGGTCCAACCATGCTATTGTGTCAATTTTGGCTTGGGTTACTTTTTGGAGCAACCATTTGTCCATTAAAAACAGATCAAACCTCGAATACGTACAGTGTCTATGGGAGAAAAAAAGAATAGTTTCTTTTGCTGGCGTATGTACATCGCCATGCATCATACAAGTCGTGTGAATGTAAAAAGTTCACTAGAGATGGAGTTATTTTAGACAGAGTTGTGGTGGAAACCAGTTGTGGGTTAGGAACGATATTAAAATCCCCACACAATATGAGGGAACCTTGTTGTATCTTCTTCACTTTTCGCATAAGCCCATTAAGAAAGTTAATTTGACGTTTGTTAGGAACGTAAACATTCACTAAAGTGTAGCGAACATTGTTAACCACTTAACGACCGCCCACTGTAAATATACGTCAGCAGAATGGCACCGACAGGCACAATCACGTATATATACGTGATTGCCTTTGTATAGTTGGGGGGTCCGATCGGACCCCCCTTCTTTACAGTGAGCGGTCGTTTTACCTTCGGGAGCGATCCGGCATGAGGGGACGGCCGTTCGATTCCGGCCACCCCCTCTCGATCGCTCCCGGCGAATGAGAGAGCTTCCCCTGCCTGCCAGGAAGGAGGAAGTGATGTCATCTCTCCTGGGGCGCTCACATATACCGAGCGCCGTACAGGAGAAGATGCCAGGTTAGTACACACAACACTACACTGACACCAGGACACATAGGCACATAAATCGCCCCCCCAGGCCCCCCCAGACACCCCCAGATCACCCCCAGCCCCCCCAGCCCCCGGTCACAGTGTCACTGATTGCTGTGACCATTTATTTAGTGATCACCGCAATCAGTGACATTTGTGACTGTAAAAGTGTCACCAAAGTTTAGTCTTAGGTCCAGTGTAGCCCCCTAACCCCCCCTAATAAAGGTTTAACCCCCTGATCACCCCCCAGATAACCCTTTCACCCCCTATCACCACTGTCACTAAGCAATCATTTTTCTGATCGATGTCTTAGCGTCGGTGATGCTGATCGGTAGCCAGTAATTTTTTTTAGGTTCGCCGCAGGTTTTTATAGCGTCGGGTACCCCCATATATTATCTAATAAAGGTTTAACCCCCTTGATCGCCCCCCAGGTAACCCTTTCACCCCCTATCACCACTGTCACTAAGTTATAATTTTTCTGATCGATGTCTTAGCGTCGGCGATGCTGATCGGTAGCCAGTAATTTTTTTTAGGTTCGCCGCAGGTTTTTATAGCGTCGGGTACCCCCATATATTACCCAATAAAGGTTTAACCCCCTTGATCACCCCCCAGGTAACCCTTTCACCCCCTAGCACCGCCGTGGCTATGCGATAATTTTTCTGATCGATGTCTTAGCGTCGGTGATGCTGATCGGTAGCCAGTAATTTTTTTTAGGTTCGCCGCAGGTTTTTATAGTGTCGGGTACCCCCATATATTACCTAATAAAGGTTTAACCCCCTTGATCGCCCCCCCAGGTAACCCTTTCACCCCCTATCACCACTGTCACTAAGCGATAATTTTTCTGATCGATGTCTTAGCGTCTGCGATGCTGATCGGTAGCCAGTAATTTTTTTTAGGTTCGCCGCAGGTTTTTATAGCGTCGGGTACCCCCATATATTACCTAATAAAGGTGTAACCCCCTTGATCACCCCCCAGGTAACCCTTTCACCCCCTAGCACCGCCGTCACTATGCGATCATTTTTCTGATCGATGTCTTAGCGTCGGTGATGCTGATCGGTAGCCAGTAATTTTTTTTAGGTTCGCCGCAGGTTTTTATAGCATCAGGTACCCCCATATATTATCTAATAAAGGTTTAACCCCCTGATCGCCCCCCAGGTAACCCTTTCACCCCCTATCACCACTGTCGCTAAGCAATCATTTTTATGATCGTTGTCTTAGTGTCGGTGATGCCGATAGGTAGCCAGTAATTTTTTTTTAGGTTCGCCGTCAGGTTTTTATATAGCGTCAGGTACCCCCATATATTACCCTAATAAAGGTTTTAACCCCCTAATTGCCCCTAGTTAACCCTTTCACCAGTGATCATCATATAAGTGTTACGGGTGACGCTGGTTAGTTAGTTTGCTTTTTATAGTGTCAGGGCACCCGCCGTATATAACTCAATAAAGGTTTAACCCCCTGATCGCCCGGCGGGTGATATCAGTTAGGTTTTAGCGTCAGAGAGGGTCTGCGTCACACCCCAGGCAGCGTCAGGAAAGTGCCAGTAGCGGTAACACCCACGCGTGAAGCATACACCCCCCTTAGTGGTATAGTATCTGATCAGCTCAATATCTGATCTGATCAGATCTATACTAGCGTCCCCAGCAGTTTAGGGTTCCCAAAAACACAGTGTTAGCGGGATCAGCCCAGATACATGCTAGCACCTGCGTTTTGCCCCTCTGTCCAGCCCAGGCCACCCAAGTGCAGTATCGATCGATCACTGTCACTTGCAAAACACAACACACATAACTGCAGCGTTCGCAGAGACAGGCCTGATCCCTGCGACTCCAGTGCTGTAGGAGGTAATTTCACCACCACAGTTAAAAAAAAAAAGCATATATGCCGAAGCATTGGGGCAGCAGGAGCGGAGGAGCGATTTTGCTCCTAATGCCGCGTACATACGGTCGAAATTCCAACGGAGGCTTGCCCGTGGAAAAGTCTGACCATGTGTACGCGGCATAACTTTTGCGAGAAGATGCCCCCATGCTTCGGCATATATAAATGGTGCATGTATGCCCATCATTAGAAGTGGGTGGATGAAGGGCGGTATTCTAATGGTGGGCATACCCACCGATCAATCTTTTTTTTTCGTTCAGCCAACAGGCTGCATGAAAAAAAAGATTACAATACATGTCCAACAAGGACCAGCAACGTACTGGTATGTTGCTGGACTTTGAATGTTTATACCAGAATGATGCCTGCGGGTTTAGGTATCATCTTGGTATCATTCTTTTCAGCCAGCGGCCGGCTTTCATGTAAAAGCAATCCTAGTGGCTAATTAGCCTCTGGACTGCTTTTACAAGCAGTGGGAGGGAATGTCCCCCCCCGGATATAAAAAGCACCATTGGGAAATTGGGAAAGCATTTTATCACACCGATCTTGGTGTGATCAGATGCTTTGAGGGCAGAGGAAAGATCTAGGGTCCAATAGACCCCAGTTTTTTCAAAAAAGAGTACCTGTCATTACCTATTGCTATCATAGGGGATATTTACATTCCCTGAGATAACAATAAAAGTGATAAAAATAAATAAATATGGAAGCAACAGTTTAAAAATAAAATAAAAAAGCAAAATTAATAATAAAAAAAAAAGCACCCCTGTCCTGCCCTGCTCTTGCCCAATGGCGAACGCAAGCGTCGGTCTGGCGTCATATGTAAACAGCAATTGCACCATGCATGTGAGGTATCACCGCGAAGGTCAGATCGAGGGCAGTAATTTTAGCAGTAGACCTCCTCTGTAAATCTAACGGGGTAACCTGTAAATGCTTTTAAAGGCTTTTAAAAATGTATGTAGTTTGTCGCCAATGCGCGTTTGTGCGAAATTTTAAAGCATGTCGTGTTTGGTATCTATGTACTCGGCCTAAGATCATCTTTTTTATTTCATCAAACATTTGGGCAATATAGTGTGTTTTAGTGTATTAAAATTAAAAAAAGTGTATTTTTTCCCCAAAAAATGCGTTTGAAAAATCGCTGTGCAAATACTGTGTAGAAAAAAAAATGCAACACCCACCATTTTATTCTGTAGGGCCTTTGCTTTAAAAATATGTATAATGTTTGGGGGTTCAACATAATTTTCTTGCAAAAAAAAATATGTTTTCATGTAAACAAAAAGTGTCAAAAAGGGCTTTGTCTTCAAGTGGTTAGAAGAGTGGATGTAAGCTTCCTAATGTTGTGTATAAAATGCCAGAACAGTTCAAAACCCCCCCAAATGACCCCATTTTGGAAAGTAGACACCCCAAGCTATATACTGAGAGGCATGTCGAGTCCATGGAATATTTTATATGTTGACACAAGTTGCGGAAAAAATATATATATTTTTTTTTTTTGCACAAAGTTGTCACTAAATGATATATTGCTCAAACATGCCATAATTACACCCCAAAATACATTCTGTTGCTTCTCCTGAGTACGGGGATACCACATGTGTGAGACTTTTTGGGAGCCTAGCCGCGTACGGGACCCCAAAAACCAAGCACCGCCTTCAGGCTTTCTAAGGGTGTCAATTTTTGATTTCACTTCTCACTGCCTATCACAGTTTCGGAGGCCATGGAATGCCCAGATGGCACAAACCCCCCCAAATGACCCCATTTTGGAAAGTAGACACCCCAAGCTATTTGCTGAGAGGTATTGTGAGTATTTTGCAGATCTCGCTTTTTGTCACAAAGTTTTGAAAATTGAAAAAAAAAATAAAAAAAAAAAATGTTCTTTCTTAATTTTCAGAAACAAATGAGAGCTGTAAAATACTCACCATGCCTCTCAGCAAACAGCTTGGGGTGTCTACTTTCCAAAATGGGGTCATTTGGGGGGGTTTTGTGCTATTTTGGCATTTTATGGCCTTCAAAACTGTGATAGGTAGTGAGGAGTGAAATCAAAAATTTGCGCCCTTAGAAATCCTGGAGGCGGTGCTTGGTTTCCGGGGTCCCGTACGTGGCTAGGCTCCTAAAAAGTCCCACACATGTGGTATCCCCATACTCAGGAGAAGCAGCAGAATGTATTTTGGGGTGAAATTCCACATATAACCATGGCATGTGTGAGCAATATATCATTTAGTGACAACTTTTTGTATTTTTTTTTTTTGTCATTATTCAATCACTTGGGACAAAAAAAAAAATTCAATGAGCTCAACAGGCCTCTCAGCAATTTCCTTGGGGTGTCTACTGTCTAAAATGGGGTCATTTGGGGGGGTTTTGTGCTATTTTGGCATTTTATGGCCTTCAAAACTGTGATAGGTAGTGAGGAGTGAAATCAAAAATTTGCGCCCTTAGAAATCCTGAAGGCGGTGCTTGGTTTCCGGGGTCCCGTACGTGGCTAGGCTCCTAAAAAGTCCCACACTTGTGGTATCCCCATACTCAGGAGAAGCAGCAGAATGTATTTTGGGGTGCAATTCCACATATAACCATGGCATGTGTGAGCAATATATCATTTAGTGACAACTTTTTGTAATTTTTTTTTTTTTTTTTTTTGTCATTATTCAATCACTTGGGACAAAAAAAAATATATTCAATGGGCTCAACATGCCTCTCAGCAATTTCCTTGGGGTGTCTACTTTCTAAAATGGGGTCATTTGGGGGGGTTTTGTACTGCCCTGTCATTTTAGCACCTCAAGAAATGAGATAGGCAGTCATAAATTAAAAGCTGTGTAAATTCCAGAAAATGTACCCTAGTTTGTAAACGCTATAACTTTTGCGCAAACCGATAAATATACGCTTATTGACATTTTTTTTACTAAAGACATGTGGCTGAATACATTTTGGCCTAAATGTATGACTAAAATTGAGTTTATTCGATTTTTCTTATAACAAAAAGTAGAAAATATCATTTTTTTTCAAAATTTTCAGTCTTTTTCCGTTTATATCGCAAAAAATTAAAATCGCAGAGGCAATCAAATACCATTAAAAGAAAGCTCTATTTGTGGGAAGAAAAGGACGCAAATTTCGTTTGGGTACAACATTGCATGTCCGCACAATTTACAGTTAAAGCAGCGCAGTGCAAAATTCTGAATTCACCTCTGGTCCTCTAGCTACCAAATGGTCCGGGGCTTAAGTGGTTATTGTCACATATGATGATCAGGAATCGGCCTAGTGGGTCAGAGTGTTCTGAAAGTAGATGGAAGGAAATTGTGTCCTTAATCGCGATCTTTTTGCTGCCACATTGGAGGAGAAGTAATGCTGGAAGGATTTATGAGTGCATTTAGACGGTGCTTTGTGGTGGAAGTGAGTCTCTTGCACACATAGTACATCACACTGAGAAGAGTCAGCCTCCCTCCAAAGGGATGCCCTCTTGGCTGGGTGATTCAAACCATGAGCATTAATTGAAAGTATTTTAATTCAAATGTTTTTTATTGATTTGCAGCAATGTACAGAGAATAGAAATAAGGGTACAATAGAGTTACCGTACAATAAGGCACTTACAAATTTGCTGTCAGGTTATACGAAAACTTCTGTAATTTACCACTGGGTCACTCTATTCTCGATTATCAGTAAAGTTAAGGTAAAAGTATGTAATGAGACATAAATGTAACAGTAGGAACTAAAGATGCATGAACATATTGAAAATGCAGAGTCTGGGATCTTCAGTGTTTAACAATAATATATTGAACATTGGCTATAACAATGTATAGGGTGGAGAAAAGGAAATAAAAAAGGAGACAAGGGAAGAAGGGCATAGAAAATAACAAGACATCTACCGAGCTCGGTTTAGTGAGTTCCACAATGACCAATTAGACTCATATCTATAGATACAACCATCCCTGTATGCTAATATTTTTCCATATTCTGCTACCACATTGACTTTCGAGATTAGTTCTCTTAAGCTGGGGATCTCATTTGTTTTCCATTTGCTCATAACAACAGATCTTGCAGCAAAAATTATGTGCATTGCTATGGATCTAACCATTATTGGATACTCTGACATGTTAATACTTAGTATAGCTTTTCCAATGGTAGGATGTACAAAGACTCCAGTGGCTTTTGAGATACGTTTGAATGTTTCTGACCAGAAGCTGCGGAGATGGGGACACGCCCACACCATATGGGATATTGTCCCCACCTGACCACACCCCCTCCAACATAGATTAGAGTTAACGTTAGAGAATTTAGCAACTATGTATGGGGTAAAGTGCCATCTTATCAAACAATTTTGTGCTAGTTCCTCATAGTTTGAGCATCGTGAAAACTGGAGGTTACTTTTAATCGCTGAAAGCCATTGTTTTTCTGAGTTGAATTCGGTGAAAACCTTCTTAGAATTGAGTATGTTGTACATCAAAGATACTGCATGCCTTTCGCTTTTGGATTAGTGGAGTTCAAGCGTTTCCATACTTGAGTGGGGATTGAGGTATAGTCAGTATTCAGTTGCTGATAGAGGGAGGATATCTGGTTATATGTTAAGAACTCTGAGGAAGGAATACAGAACTTAGTTTGTACGTCAGAGAATGGCAACAATTTGCCGGTCATTGTAAGGTCTTTTAAATAGAGGATTTCTTTACTAGACATGTGCAATTCGTTTCGTTCCGAATTCGTTTTTTAACGAATTTCGACAAATTCGTTAATTCGGAAATATCCGAATTAACGAAAACTCATTTAACGAATTTTAACGAATATTCGTAAATTCAAATTTACGAATGTACGAATTTACGAATATACGAATTTACCAATGCACAAATTTACGAATGTACAACTATCCGGAAATTCGTAAATTTGAATTTCCGAATTTCCGAATATTCGTACATTCGTAAATTTGTACATTCGTACAATCGTAAATTAGTAAATTCGGAAATCTGAAATAATAATTAACTAATAACTTAACTATTACTAACTATTCAATTATAGGTATTGTAATTTCCTTTCAAATTTGGCTGTTAGTGAACTTAACGAAGTTACGAATTGTTTTCCGACATAATGAATGCCGTATCTAAGCGAATGGAACATAATGAATTAATAATAATAATAAATAACAATAATAATAATAAAAACGTTTTATTATTATTATTATTAATTTGTTCCGTTCCATTTGTTTAGATGCGGCATTTGTTATTTCAGGTTATGCGTAACTTCAGATAAATTTGTATTCGTTACGTTCGCTAAGACCCCTTTCACACTGGGGCGGGCAGGTGCGGTGGCGGTATAGCAGCGCGATTTTCAGCGCTGCTATACTGTCGTTCTTACCGCGGTATGCGGTCGCTAGGGGGGTTAATTTAACCCCCGCTAGCGGCCGAAAAAGGGTTAATACCGCCCGGCTATTGCCGCGGTTTGCGGGCGGTATTACCGCGCTGTCCCATTGATTTCAATGGGAGACCGCGGTAAAGGAGCGGTGAACACACCGCTCCTTTACCGCTGTAAAGAAGCGGCTAGCGCACCGCTTCAGTGTGAAAGCCTTCGGGCTTTCACATTGAAGACACAGGGCAGGATTTTTTCATGCGGTATAACAGCGCTATTATTAGCGCTAAACTGCATGAAAAACGCCCCAGTGTGAAAGGGGCCTAACAGCCAAATTTGAAAGGAAATTACAATACCTATAATTTAATAGTTATTTTTTCAGATTTTCAAATTTTCGGGTTTTCGAAAATATCGAATTTCCAAATTTCCGAAATTACGAATGTATAAATTTACGAATGTACAAATTTACGAATGTACAAATTTACGAATTTACGAATTGCGATCATAACGAATGACCCGAAAAACGAAAAAAACAAAAAACAAATGAAACGAAAACGAAAACTAACAAATTTTTTGGCAGTGCACATGTCTATTCTTTACTCAGCCAGTGGGTCAGGGTTATGTTCGGGATTAACCAATAGAAGACGTTTAGCGGGATGGGGACTTTGGTGGAAAGCAATGATGAGTGTGTTACTTCTCTCAGATATGTCCAGCCTTGCATTGATGCTAGTATGGTGGGATGTTCTATTGAAGTTTTTGTATGTGGTATGTTGTATGCAATAAGAAGGGACAGCGGTGACCTGGGAAACAGCCATGCATGTTCTAGTTGGCTCCAAGGTTTGGTGTCTGTTCGGTCAAACCAGCCTCTAAGTTGGTACAGTATAGCTGCTGTATAATAGTCTTTCAGAACTGGGAGACCCATTCCACCTACCGTTTTATGATTCCTCTGCAATATTGGGGACCCAATATACCCGCCCACACAAATTTGGACAATTGTTTCTGCATGGTGGAGAAAAAAGATGGTGGAAGGGGAATTGGAAGTGCCCTGAAATAGTAAGTAATTTTTGGTAGTAGTAACATCTTATATGCTGCTAGGCGACCAGTCCAGGAAATGTAGTGTCTTTGGATCCTGGAGATTTCCTTTTGGAATTCAGAATGTGACTAAATTACATGTGAATGATCTCTGTTGGTGGGTCTTTACGAAAAAAAACTTTCAAAAACAGATTGAAATATTATGTATAAAATAAATAAAATTAACAACTCTGGTGTAAAGACTAAATAAAAAAAAAAAAAGGAATTCAGAAATTAGTGGCATATAATTAGTCTTATAGAGGTTAGAGATAGAAGAGGTTAACTGAATTCCCAGATAGGTTATAGAGTTTGGGGACCACGGGTATGGTAGGTCTCGTTGAAGGGACTTTTTAGTGGTTTTATCAATTGCTATGCTTAAAATATTTGATTTGGAGGCGTTGACCTTGTAGTAGGCTACCTTACTAAATAGGAGGAGAGGTTCATGAGCTGCAGGAAGAGAGACACACGGGTTAGACAATGTCAATATGACATCATCCGCAAAAAGTGAGATTTTGTGGTGAGTGCCCTGTGAAGGGATGCCCTGGATTAGAGGATGAGTTCTAATCTTTTCCACCAGGGGTTCCATGACCATGGCAAATATAAATGGAGACAGGGGGCAACCCTGCCTGGTCCCATTAGATATCTGGAAGTTCCTGGAGAACATCCCTTCCTTGTAAACATAAGCAGAGGGAAAAGAGTACAACGCCAGTATTGCTTTTTGGATTGGGCCTGTCAGACCAAATTTCTCCAGGACCCTGGTGAGATATCCCCAGTGCACCCTGTCAAAGGCCTTCTCTGCGTCCAAAGTGAGAAGCAGAGAAGCCCTTTTGGATCTTTCGGCTAAATGTATCAGATTAATCATCCTCCTAGTTGCATCAGTTGCTTGGCAACCAGACACAAATCCCACCTGATCTCGATTAATATGTTTCGGTAGTAGGTTCGATAGTTTATTAGAAATTAATTTGGCATACAACTTGACGTCAACATTTAAAAGGGAAATGGGTCTAAAATTTTGTGGTGCAGTGGGTTTCTTACTTGGTTTGGGCAGGGTTACTATGGTAGCTGTTATCATTTCTGGAGGAAGGGAAGCTTTGGACATTGCGGCATCAAAAACCTGTTTTAAGTACAGTGACAATTCAGTATTGAACAACTGGTAATATTCAGATGAGTAACCGTCGGGACCTGGCGATTTGTTGTGCGGCAAACTCCAAATCAATTTTCCTATTTCATGTACTGTGAAGGGTAGGTTCAGTGTTGAAAGCTCTGTTTGTGAAAGTGTAGGTAGGTTTACTGATGCTAGGAAATCTTTTATCATGTTGTCTGAGGGCTGGTGGGTGTCTGGGTCTTCTTTTGGGTTGTAAAGTAATTCATAGTAATCACTAAAGGCGTCTTCTATTCCTTTGGGGTTGGATACTGTTTCTCCTTTTTTGGGATTTGTTATGTGTGGGATTCTTTGTTTAACAACTTTATCTTTTAGTTGATTCGCCAGCAATTTCTCCGCTTTGTTGCCACATCGGTAAGTATGAGCTTTCAATGTACGAAGGCGGTTTTCTTGCTGTGAAATCAAAAGTGTACGCAATTCCTGCCTGGCGTAGAATAGTGAGTCCCTAGTATTTTGAGAGGTATTTTGTTTGTTGAGGGTTTCGAGGTGTTGGATTTTGGTTAATAGGTCATTGAGCCGTTTTGTCCGCTGCCTCCTAAGTTTCGTACACAGTTATATGAGCAAACCTCTAATATACACCTTGTGTGTATTCCAGAGTGTGAAGGGATCGTCGACCGACGGGGCGTTGAGTTCGAAAAACTCCTTTAGAGCTTCTCGAATTTGTTTTGAATTCTCAGGTTGAGAAAGAGTATATATGTCATTGCACCATCTATTTGCCCTTGTTTCAGTGCCACGATCCCCCACACATATGGAAGTTGGAGCATGGTCAGACCAGGATATCACGTGTATATCAGATTTGACAATCTTTTGCAGCATGAATTTATCCACAAGAAACAAATCTATGCGTGAGTACGTATGTATGATGTACATTAGAAAAAAAGGTAAAGTCCCTTTCTGTGGAGTGTTGGCATCTCCACACATCAAATAGACCAGAGGATGAGATAAACTGGGCCAATGTTGCCCTTCGTAGGTGGGCATGGGGGGAACTGGAGAGGTCCAAGTCTTTATCTGGGATCGCATTAATCACACATAATCACATGACCTTGTTTAATGGATGATACTTTTTTCCAAATCCTCTTGAAGAAGCGCAATTGGTTTGTGTTTGGATGGTACAGGTTTACCAACGTGTATTTAATTATAAATATCTCGCATATAAGAATGATGAATCTGCCTGAAGCGTCTATATGAGTTTCAAGTTGGCCAAATATATGTGGGAATTTGTGGTGGTGAAATGGAGGGGGTTTATGGGAAGCAAAGTGAGTCTCTTGAATGCATATAATGTCACTTTTAAGCCGAGATGCTTCCTTCCAGGCCATTTGGCGTTTATGAGGGCTGTTCAAACCTTTCACATTAAATTAGGTATTATTTAGAGCCATTATAGAAATGAAGGGAGTGGGTACAGTTATACTATATGTAAAGTGAGCTTTTGTGTTCTTTGGGTACCTGGCGATGATTCCGTTATCCTTGTTGTGAAGGTAAGTAGAAGTGAAGAGCTGGGAGAAGGTGGTCTTTCGTATCACTATGTATCAAGATGGAAGTTCGTCCGGAGTGAGTTCTGAGAGGAGAGACGATAAGAGGAAAAAACAAACAAAAAAGAGCAAAAAGTTAAACAAACAAAGTTAAAAAAACGTGTGATTCTGTGAAGAGTCTGTGCGGAAGGTTTACCGCTATAACTTGGGGGTAACAAGAAATTAACTTTGTGGCATTCTCCTGGGCCTCCAGGGGATATAGTAATGAGGTGAAAGCAAAGTAAACGTTCAGCCTGTCTCTGAGTGTCGCTTATCCTCCTCGGTGTGAATTGGGTCTAAGATTTGCCAGTCTCTCATGAGCCTGATGCCCTCCTTGACATTGGCTATCACATATATGGTGCCATCTTTTGTAACCAGCAGTTTGGTGGGATAGAGCCATCGATAGGGAATGTGATGGTTATCCAGCGGTTTAGTAATGGTGGCTAGTTGCCTGCATTGTTGCATAGTAAATGCTGAGAGATCTGCGAAGAAGGACAGTTCCTGCAGGTCTGGAGGCAGATCTTCCCGGCGTCTTAAGGCCCGTACACACGGTCAGACTTTTTGCCAACAAACTTCAAAATGAGCAAGTTTTCCATAAAATCCAACCGTGTGTACGCTCCATCGGACAAACTTTTTCGGTTTTCATCAGACAAAAGTTCGCTCTACAAACGGACAAACTTTTCGGCAACAAAAGTCAGATGGTGCAAAGTCCGACCGTGTGTACAGAAATCCATCGGACTTTTGTCCTAAGTACAAATACGCATGCCCAGAACCAATGTTAAAATCAACCAACAATAGCAGAAGTTGATCAAAGGGTGGCGGTAAAGAGCAGAAAAACCACGTGATGTTGGGAAAGTTTTGGGAAAGTTTGCAGAAAAGTCCTGCCGTGTGTATGCTATGGGTGTGCCCGGCCAACTCCCTTCAGACAAAAATCCACGGAAAAGTTTGTTTGAAGTCCGACCGTGTGTACGAGGCTTTACAGACAATATGAATTGATCTTTTATGTGGTAAAAATTAACCCGGACTATAGTGTCCCTAGGTAGATGGGAAGGAATATTTTTAGGCCTTGGTAGACAATGTATGCGGTCAATGACAAGATCTTCCAGCAGTGCATCAGGCAGTGCTGCTTTTAGGAGATTGATGAAATAACCTTTTAGGTTTGGGGGTTTGACAGATTCGGGGATCCCTCAAATTTTGATGTTTCGTCTGGATCTGTCTTCCAAATTGGCTAATTTGGTGTTAATTCTCAGTATTTCCTAATCTCTATCATTATGGGCATCGACCATTTGGTGACTGCTGATACCTCGGTTTTGAATTGCTGTGTAATGGTCATAATGTAAGCATGCAGAGTGGAGCGCAGAGATACCAGCATGTCTTTTAGAGTCGTGTCCATTACTGGTTAATTCAGTGTGGGGAAGTCTGTAATGTAGTCTTGTAACTCCCTGGTGTCATCTAAGGATGAGTTGAAGAAGCTTACCTCCTCAGTGTCTGGCGATGCTGCGGATGTTCTTTGTTTGCTCTTAGCTTGGCTGGAGGAAGCTGACGGTGGTGGGGAGTACTATTTGTACCCCTGCTTGTTGTTATTGCCGTTCTGTGCTGCTGCTGCTGGTGCGGGCCGCGTGTAGTCTCTGCATGGCCACCGGCGCCATTTTGGCTGTGAGGATGGCGCAGCAGTGTGAAGAAGTCCGACATCTTTCCCGACTTAGCACTCTCTTTTCTTTTCCGAGAAGGCATCAGGGAGAGTGTCCGCACTGTGTGTGCTTGTCAGTGAAGTGAAACAAGGCTTTTTCATCGCTATAAATCGCCTAATAGCTCAGGATGGAGAGGAACTGAGTTAGTGTGAAACCCAAACTTCTCTTTTAATGTTTTCTTGTATACTAGCTAGATGAAGGGGGAGGCATTTCCCTTGAAACACATTGACATTTCATCTCACCTATGAACTAACAACTTCTTAAATATAACCCTAATGCCCCGTACACACGATCGGATTTTCCAACGGGAAAACGTCCGTCAAAAATTCAGACGGAAAAATTGAGAACCTGCTCTCAATCAATTGCTGTCGGAATTTCCGACAGAAAAGGTACTTTTTCTGTTGGAAATTCCGACCGTGTGTACGGGGCATAAGTGTAATGAACCTTTCTATTGAGAGTGCCTCCACACTTATACAAATTAATTTATACTATGGAAAATGCACACCTATAAACTGAATAGAACCCTTTATTAATGTGTGGAATGAATTTGTCTCTGAAGACTTAAAGGTTTACTTTCTGGCTATTGCATCAATGGCACATTTGTTATTTTACATCTTGAGCCAAATATAGGGTACAAACCGTTTGCCTGTATTTCTTTCTTCTTTTTTTCCCTTTTTCCTCCCTTATTGTTTTCTTTCCCATACCTTATTGTGCACCATGTCTGTAGCTTTATAAAAATTAGAATGGTTTCTAAATTATTCCAAAACAAGCTAATTTATTTTCCATCATACACCAGCAATGACACAGATTTTTGCCTACCAACTTTATTTAGTCCATAACTTTAGGTATTAAAAAATGATCAATGAATTTGTCCCTGAAATTCTTTATATACAGCTTTTAGATAGATTGCCTGAGTAAAATCAGACAGGGGCTACAAAACCTGTTTTCTTTCTTTTTTTTACCTTGAAGTGGCACAGACTGAATACCCATTGTTAATGCTAATAGAGTACGGAGGTTATAATTTTTGGCTGGCAGTGTCTCAGGATAAGTGGGTATCTAGGAATGCTATTTAATTATAAACTTTGGGAAAGTATTAATTTTACTTGCAGCTAACTCATTAATGTGAATATGTCTGAATCATAAAAACTTTTTTTTATGTAATCCTAACAAAATCATGTGCACAAAATTACATAATTAGAAATGAAAAATTCAAAAGAACATCTTAATATGCAGAAAACATTACAAGTACAATATTTCACATGCAAAATTTAAAACTATAAAAAAAGTAACTAACCATTCACCGGCTTTGTCTCTATATGATAGATGAACTCATTTATCACTGCTTACAGATGCAAATCAAAAGAGGCATTCAGTTGAAAATACAGCATATGCATCATCATCATAAGCCTCCTGTTTTAGGGTAATTTAACAGATGTGCATCAGTTTAAAGAAAAAACTTTCAGCTCAGTGTTTATTCAATGACACGGATGTGTATGTCAAGTTTTCAATCCTGACAGACATGATTTGTATACACAAGAAATTATTTTTATTTCACTAGCTAACTGTAGTATACTGAATATGCACAAATGACATATGAATGGGTGCAATATAATTGAAATACATTTTCATTATTAATCGATGATACATTTGGTTAAAAAATATACCAGTGTGACTAAATTAAAGTGGAGCTCCCCCTAAAAAGCGAAGTACTGCTTTAAGGCCTCCTCCCCCCACTCCAGTTTGTGAAATGCAGCTTTTGGGGAGGAGGGGTAAACGGGTACCCGATTTTGATTTTGGACATGTAACAGGTCCCTGAACACTGCTGGACCATTAACAGTGCACAGCACCGCTCGCTCATGCGCAGCGGGCCCTCAGCTGTGAAGCCACAAGTTGTCACAGCCAGGTTCCCATAGTAAAGATGCGGGCGCCGGCGTGAGGACACAGGGAGAAAACGGCTGGGATGAGTACACAGCTGGATCGTGGGACAGGTGAGTGGCTGTTAATTAAAGGTCAGCAGCTACAGTATTTGTAGCTAATGATTTTTAATTTTCACTTAAGAGACTAGAGATCTTCTATAAGATTCCACCTCTTTCCTATGTCTGTGAATTAAGGGTCAAAGTTCATATTTTTTTTTACTCATTGGTCATAATAGGTAAACATAAGAAATTGAATCATGTCTTGCAAATGCAAGAATCTGGTATGAATCACAGACACTGTATTAATATTAGTGTCATTAGAAAAAAATAACTGTACAGTCTCCATAAACCATATTTATTCACAATGGGGTTGATTTACTAAAACTGGTGCAAAATCTGGTGCAGCTGTGCATGATAGCCAATCATCTTCTAACTTCAGCTTGTTCAATTAAAGGGGTTGTAAAGGTTTGTTTTTTATTTTCTAAATAGGTTCCTTTAAGCTAGTGCATTGTTGGTTCACTTACCTTTTCCTTAGATTTCCCTTCTAAATATTTGTTTTCTTTGTTTTCTTTGTCTGAATTTCTCACTTCCTGTTCCTCCTCAGTAAGCTGTTCAGTAAGCTGTTCTGGGTGACTCCACACGACTCGGATGATGGTGTGGAGTTTAGTGAGGAGAAACAGGAAGTGAGAAATTCAGACAAAGAAAAAAAACATTTAGAAGGTAAATCAAAGGAAAAGGTAAGTGAACCAACAATGCACTAGCTTAAAGGAACCTATTTAGAAAATAAAAAACGAACCTTTACAACCCCTTTAAGCTTTGACAAAAAATAAATAAATTGGAAGCTAATTGATTTCTTTGCAGTAAATTTAGCATTCTCCAGTTTTAGTAAATCAACCCTTATGTTTTAGGCCACAAATCCACATTTAAGTGTATAATTTTTCCCAAAAATAAGGACTATTGTAGAGATTTTGTAGACTATTTAAACAGTTTTGTTAGGCTGCATTTGCTAAAGTATTTGTAGCAGCTGACTATTATTAATTTGTTTATTTTTGTTAAGACTGAAGATCCTCTTTGAACAATCTTGTGTAGGTTGCATTCACTAAATCACACACTGCATGCAGATTTTTCTGGCCAAAAGTAGTACTCACACAAATACTTGTTCAGGATCTGCTGCTACAGGTGCAGCCACTGCAGCATGACAAAGGATGAAAAAGGGGGGGTGGTAGATGTGGCGCTGTCCAGATATGCAATGTAATAGACAAGGAAATTTTAGGTGATGGTATACCTATGACGGTATCCACTTTAGAGTATTATAAATACAAGAAAAATAAATATATAAATAAAAGATTAAAATAAAATTGAAATAAAATTGAAAAAATAAATTGGCTCAGCTGGGTGTTTGTTAAAAAGAATAAAAAAAAATATTTTTAACAAACACCCGGCTGAGCCAATTTATTTTTTCAATTTTATTTCAATTTTATTTTAATCTTTTATTTATATATTTATTTTTCTTGTATTTATAATACTCTAAAGTGGATACCGTCATAGGTATACCATCACCTAAAATTTCCTTGTCTATTACATTGCATATCTGGACAGCGCCACATCTACCACCCCCCCTTTTTCATATTCTTGCTTTACCCATCGTGATATAGCAATCTAGTAGAGGCAGCAGTTCAGTCTACTGTGTTTTGATTTGATTTCCTTTGCGCGGAGACACCCCATCCATTTTTCATGACGAAGGATGAGTTCAAGCACATGGGCATATTGCATATCAGGCGATTGGTGAGGTTCAGATTTGGGATCCGAACTTTGGCCATATTCACTGAGCATGTATCAAACCAAACTGAACCAAATGTTCTGCTCAATCCTAAATGGGAAATGGGGCTGAGTTCAGGAATTTTATCAGGTAAGGGATAATATAAAGGAGGATAGGGGCTGAGTTATATTGAAATGCACATATTTACTGTATATATAATATATCTGGAAATTACATTTGTATGTGCTAATGAAAAATGGTGTATATTCTTTTAAGGCTGATAACAACCTAGCGTCTCTGAAAATGAAAAATTGCATGTACCCTGGTCAGACTGATAGCACATTATTGAAGCTGGCCAGTTTGGCATTTTTGATTTCTTTTTGATTAAAGTAAACTCAAGTTTACTTTGAAATGCTTGTATTCTTTTATGACTCCGTAGAAGCTCCTATGCATTATTTGGTTTATACCCGGGTCATTCTTTTTTTGCTAATGAATAGGGCTGAGCAAATCAGTCCAAAGTCCAAGTTCACATTCAGGAATAGGGTTGAGCGGACCCGAACTATAATGTTCGGGTCCGTAACAAACTTTTGGGTTTTTGGGTCCCGGACCCGAACCCGAACAATTGACTGTATGTTCGGGTTCGGGTCCGGCGTTCGGCGATGTAATAGCGCATTTCTAAAAGCTACAGGGCAGCCAATAAACTTTTGTTTAACTGGTGTGCCCTTAGAAGCCATCACAGCCATGCCTACTAATGGCATGGCTGTGATTGGCCAGTGCAGCATGTGACCCAGCCTCTATATAAGCTAGAGGCACACAGCACAGAACGTCACTCTGCTTTTAGACAGTGTAGGGAAAGTTTCCTGGCTGCTGTTGCTGTGAGGGAGAGAATGAAATGATAGGAGTTAGTCCTGATTCTGCAATCTACTGAGAGAAATGATAGAGACAGTGTAGGGCAAGGTTCCTGTTGCTGCTTTCAGGGAGAGAGATTTATGTAGGAGTCCAGATTTAGAGATCTAATAACAGCGATCTGCATAGATTTACCTGGTTGGGTTGCAGTCCACAGTCTTTTTACACTGCCATGAGCCCAGTGCCAGAGAAAATCGAACTTTTATCTGCAAGCTCAGTGCACCAGCACTGCATATGTTACGTTGAGATACACCCTGTACATACTGTGGGTGTATTTTGCTCTTCCAAACACACCCATTTAGGGAAAAAAATAAAAATAAATTTGCAGTGTTTTCTGCATATATGCAGGTGTGAGATTTACAAATATATATTTTTTTCTTCTATTGTGCTATTCTAAAAAAAAAAAAATTATTGCAAAAACATTTTTTTTGAATAGCATTTTCTGCAGTTCTGTAGGTGAGAGATACACCGTTTACATACTGTGGGTGTATTCTGCTCTTCCAAAAATACCCATTTAGGGCAAAAAAAAATAAAAATTTGCAGTGTTTTCTGCATAAATGCAGGTGTGAGATTTACAAATATTTTTTTCTTCTATTGTGCTATTCTGAAAAAATTTTTTAGAATTGTATTCTGCTCTTCCAAAAACACCCATTTAGGGAAAAAAATATATATATGCAGTGTTTTCTGCTTATATGCAGGTGTGAGATTTACAATTTTTTGAGTGGATCATAGGTACAATTGCCTTCACTATTTCACCCTTCTCTGTCCTTTTTTATGCATTTTCTTTCTATTTCTTCTTCACTTATTTTTTTTTTCTTGCCTTTTCCTTCCCCCTCCCTTCACCCATCTTACTTTTCATTTGCCTTCACCTTTCCTTTTCCTTTTTATTCTTTTCTCTTATCACTGATTTCATACACTTCTAACACCATCATTCACATCTACCTTCATTGTGTGCTTTTCCTCACTTAGGTCCCCATCCAGGGATCACCTACATACACCCCTGTTCAGGGTACTCACTCAGACTCACCTGTTCCCACCTGCCTATTTGGATGTCGCTGCCAAACCAAACCACCTCAGCTCCTGGAAGTGAGGTCCCACTGAGTTCTGGCGATTCCTACTTGCATGCTGCGGCTGCGCAGCTGCTGATGTAAGTTGGATGTGCAACAAATCCCCCATATAATTTTTTCATTTTTATCCCAATATACTCTGTCTTCCCTGTTCCCCTGTATATCCCATATTAATTATTGGTAAATATCCAGTTAAATGTATATAATTTTTCTCTCTAGACAAACTCCATGGCTTATTGCTCCTGATGAGCGGTTACTAGACCGCGAAACGCGTAGAGCCACCAAACTCCTGACCATCACTATATACCAAGGATCAAATTTTATCAATTATTATTGTGTCCAATTTCTGCTATATGTACCATTGTGGTATATATTTTGTTTTTCCCTCCTCCTTTACCCCCATTTTATTTATGCAAGGACTTTTTAGACCAATCAGGTAGTTGTTACACTTTGGTTAAATATACATTGTCTTGAGTTATCAAGTGTTTTTTACTGACAATATTTCTTATTACTGACTGTATATCTGTATGTAATATATGCTACTTATGTATCCATTTATTCAGAGGCTGTATGCCCATAAAATGTTGTTTGAATGATGTTCAAATAAAATACATGACTTTACTAGTCGATTGACTATCCATTCTTAAATTGTACTGCTGTGTGCTCCATTTAAAGTCCCACCCTCGTCCACCTCCCCTTCCCCCTTCTTTAACAATGATACCCGGGATGGAGGCATTACCCCTTTGGTTTTAGCCTCATTTAAAGTCCCACAAACTCTTTCTTTATTTTATTTACAATTCATATATATTTTTCTTCTACTGTGCTATTCTAAAAAAATAATTTTAGGACAAAAACATTTTTTTTGAATAGCATTTTCTGCAGTTCTCTAGGTGTGAGATACACCGTTTACATACTGTGGGTGTATTCTGCTCTTCCAAGAACACCCATTTAGGGCCACAAAAAATATTTTGCAGTGTTTTCTGCATATCTGGAGGTGAGTGAGATAAAAAATGTATATATTTTTTTCTATTGCGCTATTCTAAAAAAATAATTTTAGTACAAAAACATGTTTTTTTAATAGCATTTTCTGTAGGTGTGAGATACACTGTTTACATACTGTGGGTGTATTCTGCTCTTCCAAAAACACCCATTTAGGGCAAGATCCTAAATTTGGAAAATATGAGGAGAACGTCAAAGGGACATGGCTCCGGTCGTGGTGCTGCTGGTGGAGCTCCTGTTGCAGGGAGAGGACGTGGTTGATCTGTGCCAGCTACACGCACAAGTGAAACACCTTCCGCAGGTGCGAGTAGGCGACAGAGCCTGCAGCGGTATTTTGTCACGCCTAATGAGGCTGTACGAATATTGAGGCCAGGACAAGTACAGGCGATAGTAGATTGGGTTGCTGACAGTGCCTTCGGTTCCTTCACATTGTCTCCCACCCAGTCTTCTGATGAAAGATCAGAGTTGGCACCTGCAGCCGATGACCATCAGTCTTTCACCTCACCCCCTTGCAAATCAGCCAAGCAGTCTGAGCCCCAAATCATGCAGCAGTCTCTCCTGCTTTTTGATGACTCTGTTAGCAGGGTTTCCCAGGGCCATCCACCTAGCCCTGCCCCAAAAGTGGAAGAGATTGAGTGCACCAATGCCCAACCACTTATGTTTCATGATGAGTACATGGGAGGACCATCGCAGCACGTCTCGGATGATGACGAAACACAGGTGCCAACTGCTGCTGCTTTCGCAATTGTGCAGACCGACAAGGAGGACAGGGGTGAAGACTGGGTGGAAGATGATGTGGAGGACGATGAGGTCCTCGACCCCACATGGAATCAACGTCATGAAGGTGACCTGTGTAGTTCGGAGCAAGAGGCAGTGGTCGCACAGAGCCACCAGCACAGCAGAAGAGGGAGCAGGGTGCAAAAGCGGAGCGTCCGTCCCCTAGACAGTATGTCTGCTACTGCCCAATGCAGCAAGGGACCAAGCACACCAAAGCCAGGTCCAAGGAGTTCCCTAGCGTGGCAGTTCTTCAGACAATGTGCTGATGACAAGACACGAGTGGTTTGCACGCTGTGCAATCAGAGCCTGAAGCGAGGCATAAACGTTCTCAACCTGAGCACAACCTGCATGACCAGGCATCTAAGTGCAAAGCACGAGCTGCAGTGGAGTAGACACCTCAAAAACAAAAAAAGGTCTCTGGCTCCTCCTGCTTCCTCTTCTGCTGCAGTCTCGGCCTCTTCATCCACCTCTGTAGTGACAGTAGCACCTGCCAACCCGCAAACAGAGCATCTGCCAGCAACACTACCACCTGGGTCACCAACCATCTCCACAATGTCCCATGGAAGCGTTCAGCTCTCTATCTCCCAAACACTGGAGCGGAAGAGGAAGTACCCCCCTAGCCACCCGCGATCCCTGGCCCTGAATGCCAGCATTTCAAAATTCCTCGCCTTTGAAATGCTGTCATTCTGTCTGGTGGAGACGCAGAGTTTTAAAAGCCTAATGGCATTGGCTGTCCCACAGTACGTCGTGCCCAGCCGCCACTACTTTTCCAAGCGAGCCATCCCTTCCCTGCACAACCAAGTGGGGGACAAAATCAGGTGTGCACTGCGCAACGCCATCTGTGGCAAGGTCCACCTAACTACGAATGCGTGGACCAGTAAGCACGGTCAGGGACGTTATATCTCCCTAACAGCACACTGGGTAAATGCAGTGGCGGCTGGGCCTGAGGCAGATAGCAGTTTGGCACATGTCCTTCCACCACCGAGGATTGCAGGACGCTTCAGTTTGCCTCCTGTTGCTAACTCCTCCTACTCCGCTTCCTCATCCCATACCGCCTCCTCATCTGGTCAGCGTAACACCTTCACCACCAACTTCAGCACAGCCAGGGGTAAACGACAGCAGGCAGTTTTAAAACTTTCCTGTTTGGGGGAAAAAACCCACACCGCGCAGGAGTTGTGGAGGGACATGGAACAACAGACCGATGAGTGGTTGGTGGCAGTGAGCCTCAAGCCCGAACTGGTGGTGTGCGATAATAGGTGAAATCTCGTAGCAGCTCTGGGCCTAGCCGGTTTGACGCACATCCTTGCCTGGCGCATATGCTGAACTTGGTGGTCCAGAGGTTCCTGAAAAATTACACCAATATGCCAGAGCTGCTGCAGAAAGTGCGGGCCTTCTGTGCGCACTTTCGGCGTTCTCACCCTGCTGCTGCTCGCCTGTCAGCGCTGCAGCGTAACTTCGGCCTTCCCGCTCACCGCCTCATATGTGACGTGCCCACAAGGTGGAACTCCACCTTGCACATGCTGGCCAGACTGTGCGAGCAGCAGCAGGAGATAGTGGAGTTTCAACTGCCGCAATCACGAGTGAGTCGCTCTGCGGAACAGCACCACTTCACCACCAATAACTGGGCCTCCATGCGAGATCTGTGTGCCTTGTTGCGCTGTTTCGAGTACTCCACCAACATGGCCAGTGCCGATGACACCGTTCTCAGCGTTACTATCCCAGTTCTATGCCTCCTTGAAAAAACACTTCGGCCGATGATGGAAGAGGATGTGGCACAGGAGGAGGAGGAGGAGGAACCGGGATAATTTCAAAGGCTTTCAGGGAAGTCTTTCACAAGTGGCTATGAGGGTGGGTTCCTGCACCAACAAACGCCAGGTACACAACTGTCCGGCAGCAAGGGCACAGTTCTGGAGGATGACTAGGTGGAGGATGAGGTGGAGATGGAGGAGGAGGAACCATGTTCACATCAGGGTGGCACCCAGACCAGCTCCTGGCCATCACTGGTGCGTGGTTGGGGGGATACAGAGGACACAGACGATGCACCTCCCATGGAGGACAGCTTTTCGTTGCCTCTGGGCAGCATGGCACACATGAGCGATTACATGCTGCAGTGTCTCCGCAATGACTGCCGAGTTGCCCACATTCTAACTGGTGCTGATTACTGGATGGCCACCCTGCTGGATCCCCGTTACAAGGACAATGTACCGTCCTTAATTCCCTCACTGGAGCGGGATCATAAGATGCGCGAGTACAAGCGCACGCTGGTAGATGCGCTGCTGGTGGCATTCCCACCTGACAGCGGGGGTACGGTGGAAGCACAAGGCGAAGCAGAGGAGGAGGAAGAGGTCGCCAACGCAGCCGGGGCACCGCCAGCACCTCAGAAGGCATGGTTAACATGGCTGAAATGTGGAAAAGCTTTGTCAGCACGCCACAGCAACCAGCACCACCAGCTGAGATGGAACGTCTTAGCAGGAGGCAGCATTTCACCAACATGGTTGAGCAGTATGTGTGCACACGCCTACACGTACTGAATGACGTGTCTGCCCCCTTCAACTTCTGGGTCTCCAAATTGGGCACATGGCCTGAGCTTGCCCTTTATGCCTTAGAGGTGCTGGCCTGCCCTGCATCCAGTGTATTATCTGAACGAGTATTTAGCATGGCAGGGGGCGTTATCACATGCAAGCGCAGCCGCCTGTCCAGAGCCAATGTTGACAAGCTCACGTTCATTAAAATGAACCAGGCATGGATCCCACAGGACTTGTCCGTACCTTGTACAGAATAGACATGTATACCGGTGTTCTGACAAAAACTGTCCGTCCATCGGATAGTGTCCGGCCCGTACTGTGCAGGCGCAGCCCTTTCGCATTACGGAGGACAAGGAGATTCACAAAATCTCCGAAGATGAACGGCGCCTGCGCAGTGAGTGCAGGTTCAAGCCCCACCATCCAAGTGGACATACGGTAGAACATAGTAACAGGGCCCCTCACGGGCTCGCTTCGCTCGTCACGCTTTGGGCACGGCCTCGCTTGGCTCGGCTTGAACCTCAGATGGTGTGGCTTAAACCTGGACTCACCGCGCAGGCGCCGTTCGTCTTCAGAGATTTTCGAAATCCCCTTGTCCTACGTACTGAGCAAGCGCAGTACAGGGCGGACACTATCCGACGGGGGACAAAATTCGACACATCACCGGCCTTACCCAGCCATTGTTGTATTTTTGAATTTTCTTGCTGCATTGACTTTAACAATGTAAAAAAGTAAATCCCACTATTAACACCATCTCATTTCTAAATATACATATTGAACCAAACTATCTTTAAAATCAAGGCAATGTACATATTTATTAACAGAGAGAAAACAAGCAAGAGTCCTATCCCATAAAATCAGTTACATCTGATTTAAGTATCTTGAGTTCTGTTGTCAGTAATTCAGTAAATATGAATGTCTCTCTGATATATTATCTCTTAGACAGTATCTGTCCCTATATTTGTTAAACCTGAATTCAAATAGAAATAGTAACTAACATTCATTCGCTCAAAGTTAAGTTACAAAATGTAAAAAGACAGTACTGTATTTTTATGTTCTGTACTACAGTACAGTATTGTATGTAAGTGTAGCGCCCTCACCTCTCCCCCTACCTGCCTTTTTGTGTGTTTTTCGGCTCCTCGCAGGGAGGGGAGAGGCACACCGCACCACAAGTCTGTACCCTCCTGAATAAGGAGGTTGAGCGGTGTTAGTTTTCGGGCCTGCCTGCGGCTGGAGTTGAATCCTCCCGAGGATGATTCTCACCTCTACCTTAGGTAGATGCAAGTCCTTATGTTTCCTCCAGTAATGTAACTGTCCACACCAACTGAAAGTCCAACTTCTATATTTATTTCACACGGATAATAAATATGCCTCTTTGACAGCAGAAAGGTTGGAACAAGACACAGGAGAGCTTAGGTGGGAGGAGGTCCAGGCACAAACTTGAATCAGGTTCTTTGACTGTTTAGGCTTCACAAACAGTTTTGGTGCACAATCTCTGCCACAGACCGTGAGGTTGGTCTCTGCCACAGACCGGGTGAATAAGAAGTCACTGCCACTGACTTGGAGAACGGGTCACTGCCACTGACCAGGTGAATAGAGTCACTGACACTGACTGGGTGAATAGGGCACGGCCCTATTAGGCCACTGCCACTGACCTGTAAGCGAACTTCCTTCTAGAGAGTACTTGGTCCGTGTAAAGGAGAAGACATCCCTCTGGAGAGTTACCAGAGGTCCTCACCGTCACCACGACTCTGCGCTGGATCTTCGGTACAGGTAACCTCCGTGGCCTCCTCGTCCCAGATCCGGGTCCCCTCGCAAGGCGGCACCCTGAGAGTCCTCGATCCCCGGCGGAACCCAGCCAAAGGTGCTTGGCTCCGGGCCTCCAAATTAGTACCTCACCCCAGACTGAAGGTGTCTGGGATTGAACAGGAACCAGGCTTCTGGGCCTAGGGCACCCGGAGATGACACACCCAGGCCGAAGGTGTCTGGGCGCGGACGAACCACACACACCCAGGCTGAAGGTGCCTGGGCGTGGACAAACGACCCCATGGAAGATGGCCGCCCCTTTTTATACCCTCTCCCGACAGGCACAGCAGGTTCCCCGCCCCGCCATACTGCTGCAGAGCTGGGACAAGAAAAGGCACAACCTTGTACTGTGGTTCAACCCGGACCTATGGCGACAGCGCCACCTGTAGGCCCCAGGGAACTATATACCAATACTAGCTCCCATGGCACAGAAATGGTCCATTAACCCTAACAATATGGTGTCTGAGCCTAACTACCACTCAGACACTCCCCTAAACTGAACACCCCGCTACACAAGAGTTAGCAAAAATAGGGTACCCAACTTCTATTATCCAAGCTGTTTGCTGCTAGCCCAGTACTATTAGAAAAAAGGGGGAAAAAGGAGACTCCCAAGGGCTAAAAAGATTGTAAACTCATAAAGAAAAACATTTTTTTAATTAATTTATTAATAAATATCCCAAAAAAATTGTACATAAAAGAATGAAGAAAAAAAATGGATCCAATACATACAAGGACAACATTAAGAGCTCTGGTGTGCAGTTAATATATGATGTTCACATATATACATATCTATATCTCACAATGACCTTATGTAGTTAACCATTTGGTTGCCACATGCGGAATCCCCGACGCATATCGATCATTTTAATTGTATCGATCTTCTTCAGGGCGTTATATAGATATCTATGGTGTATTCCAAAAAGAACCGTTATTAGTACATTTGTACCGTTATATTGTGTATATATTTAATCAACATTTGTCTGCATGGTTTAAGAAAACAGTATATAAAACTGACATCATATCTCATGTGGAACACAATAGAATCTAAATCAGAGTAGATCATAAAAACATGGTGGCCAAATTCTCCACGGTGGCCATGCAGACGAGTGCCAGATGAGGAGGATCCAGATTTGCCTACAAAAGGTCACATGTGGTTATTGGACTGACATTAGGAAGAAAACCAAAGTGGGTGGGAGGGGAGAGAGAGAGAGGCACATATGCTTTTATATGTATGTTATTTATACTAACTAAGTATTTATTTATTTTATTTAATCAAATATTTATAGTGCGGTGGTAGGATGACATACATAAAGTCATGGCATTAATGCTAACATCATTCTCATTATAGGGAATGTAGCAGCAGCAAAGAGTGGCATATTCAAAATTAACTGGTGAAAAAAAAGGGGGGTACTAATGCGCCTACCACTTGGTGTATATCTAATGAATAAATGAATAGAGTGCTAACACCCTATATAAATAAAGTGCAAATGTGAATAACAGTGACAGGTAGCAGCTGAACTCCTATGGTGTAACCAACACAGAAAATAAATGTAAAAATATTGAAGCAGCGCTATAAGCAAACAAAGTGCAATATAATGATAAATGGTACAATATAATATAAAAATAGGATAACTAAAACACATATATAATCGAAGTGTCTATAAATATTGATAAAGTGTCATCCAATCTAAAGTGCATCAAATCTAAAGTGCATCAAAAAAGAATAAAATATTTAAATACATATATAATTTTTTTTTATATAAGTCCAAACGTGATGTTTCCCAAAAAAAAAAAAATGTGTGATCATATAAACAATCACAACATGGCCAGACAATTGCGCGTGCCCCTCGTCTGAGAGGAGGGCCCGCTCCCCCAGGTACAAATTGGCGTATCATGGGGCACAACATGTCCCCATCACTACGCCTTGCACCTGGAGGTAGTGGGAGCTGTTGAACTGAAAAAAGTTGTGTTGAAGAATAAATTCTAAACCTTGTTCCTGTTTAAAAATCGAACTTGACAAAAAAACTATCTGGGGATCAGACCCAGCATGCAGACAGATGCTTATTTAATAATTCTTGAAATGTTAAATATTTGTTTAGAACCAATACTTTTTGAAAAAATGATCAGAGACAGTGTTTGATATCAAATAAGACTAATGAAAAAGTGATTGATAAAAATTGTAGACCAATGTAAATGTTTTATTAATGTTTTTTGTTTTCTGTTTTTGTAATTTTTATGTTTTATTATTCAACCAGTATTTTCATTATTTTTCTTTTATATTGGTAGTTTTCTGTGCAACCTTTGTTTATACCCCATGTCTTTATTGTTATTCACTTTATTGTATTTGTGCAAGGTCCTTTAATTTTGTCACCTGTTTATGTTGTAATCTTTCACGTTTCCCTTGGCTTGCTTTGGCTTTTCAAGTTGGCGAACTTCTCCATGGCTGTCCTGCCTGAGCAGAGGTGAGAGGGCCGGCTTTTTGTCTCCTGATGCGGGGGAGAGGGCGGGGTTTGGATACCTCCTGTTTCCTCCCCTTCCCTCCTCCTCCCAGACTTCTCCGGGATTCCCGACCGCGTTAGCGGCGTCCCGTGACCGCCTGCTGACGTCGGTGCTGGTGCGCGCATGCGTGTCAACCTCCCTGGTTGGCAGGTGCGCGATGCGCGGCTTGGACGAACGGGCATCGGGCGTCTGTTGCCATGGAGTCAGCGGCTAAGCCGAGGGCTCTCCCAGGATGCCGAGGAGGTCACATGACCGGCCTGCTATTATGTAAAGGCTGGTGTGACTGACAGGTGGGCGTCGATCCGAGGTGGTGGAGAGGAGGCAATTCTAAACAATACAGGTGAGGGAGTTTAGGTAATCAGCAACAATATAAAAGCAAGAGCTACACACAATGACTGCATTCACTTGGATAAGCAGACTGGAGTGAAGATAGGACTGACACGGACGTATACTAATCTATCAGTAAGTTTGATCTGGCTCAACTTTTATGCAATCTAGTTATGCCCTCTTTGATGCAGCAATGTTTCATCTGCTTGGTATCTTGGGCATGAAAGTCTTAGAATTAGCTCACATATATATATATATATATATATATATATATATATATATATATATATATATATATATATATATATATAGGTCATCCTTAATTGAAGGACAGAATCTTTGGACCTTGAAGCCGGCAATAACTGATGGGATTTTCCACAATGCTACAAACAGGGAGCAAGAAACAGACATAGATAGAACATCTTATTTATTCTCTAGCAAAAAAAAATGATTTTTACAATAAGGTAACTATGTAAACACTAATAGTATAATCCTATAGGTGTTATCGTTTTCTGCCACTGCACTCCCTATAATAGCTTTGGTGTCATTAGCTATGGCATGCTTTGTGTATGTCATTCCTTGCTGTCACCGCATTATAAAAATAGCTTAATTTTGAATATGCCACTCTTTGCTGCTGCTACATTCCCTATAATGATAATGGTGTTAGCATTAATGCCATGACTTTATGTATGTCATCCTACCACCGCACTATAAATATTTGATAAAATAAATAAATACTTAGTTAGTATAAATAACATACATATAAAAGCATATGCGCCTCTCTCTCTCTCCCCTCCCACCCACTTTGGTTTTCGTCCTAATGTCGGTCCAATAACCACATGTGACCTTTTGTAGGCAAATCTGGATCCTCCTCATCTGGCGCTCGTCTGCATGGCCACCATGGAGAATTTAGCCACCATGTTTTTATGATCCACTCTGGTTTAGATTCTATGGTGTTCCACATGAGGTATGATGTCAGTTTTATATACTGTTTTCTTAAACCATGCAGACAAATGTTGATTAAATATAAACACAATATAACGGTACAAATGTACTAATAATGGTTCTTTTTGGAATACACCATAGATATCTATATAACCCCCTGAAGATCGATACGATTGAAATGATTGAAACGCGTTGGGGATCCGCATGTGGCAACCAAATGGTTAACTACATACGGTCATTGTGAGATATAGATATGTATACAGTAAACCCCCCTCCATCACGGGTGTTACGTTCCAGACCCACCCGCAATAAGTGAAAATCCGCGAAATAGAAATACCCTATTTAAATACACACTAGGCATGTTTTTATAACTTCCACTGTACTTTAAAAGCATTTTAGGGTCTTTAAACACACTTTTAAAACAATAGAAACACATTTAAACACATAAAAGATACTGAGAGACATAGCAAGAGCAATGGAAAACACAAAAATATTTAATTAACAATGATTTAATCAATAAAATAATGTTAATAGGTCTTACAGAAAAAAACGCAATATACCGGGACCGCGAAAACTGAACCGCGATATAACAGGGGTTTACTGTATATGTGAACATCATATATTAACTGCGCACCACAGCTCTTAATGTTGTCCTTGTATGTATTGGATCCATTTTTTTTCTTCATCCTTTCATGTACAACAATTTTTTTATATTGTTGATATTTCTTAATAAATGTATTAAAAAAATACTTTTTTCTTTATGAGTTTACAATCTTTTTATCTGCATATACGCCCTTAGTCTCCCCCCCCCTTTTTTTTCTAATAGTACTGGACTAGCAGCAAAGAGCTTGGATAATAGAAGTTGGGTACCCTATTTTTGCTAACTCTTACATACAATACTGTACTGTAGTACAGAAAATAAAAATACAGTACTGTACAATCAGCGAAAATTCTAAAAATGATATACCAAATAAAATAAAGATATAAAGTAAGACATTCAGATTAACATTTTAGTCTTTATCAGTGTGATCATCAGAGGTATCAGCAGGGTTATTAAGAGCTGTAAAAGGCCCGGGTAAGGGAGATGATGGAGTGGACATGGAAGGACTTGTGGACGTAGAGGTAGGGGTCCTGGGTGTAGCTTTTAAAAATAATCCCATTAGTGTGATCTACTTTTGTAATTTTTCTTTTTCATAAATTTTACAATAGCATCATAAAAACTAATTTGCCATGGACTTTTGGGTCCATACCATCTAGTTCACTTTTGAGAACATATCAGCTAACCCCTTTACAATGAACTTATTTTGCACTTCTTAAGTTTATTCCTCTTCCTATCCTCTTCTAATTGCTGCTGCACTCCCAACTCTGTTAAATCTTCATTAGTTAACTCTCCCTTTACATATTCACTAATTCTTAGACATGTGCATTCGTTTTCGTCCGAATGCATTTTCGTCCGAATTTCAGGTATTTTCGTTATCGTTTTAACAAACGAAAACGAAAGCACAGAATACGAAAACCGAAAGATCCGACATAAACAAATGCTTTATTTTCGTTTTCGTTGCGACAACAGTTCGATATAGATAGGAGATTCGACACGACGCTAACAATAACAATCTGTATCTATCGAACCTGTGGTCGAATGTGCCTAACCTTAACTTCCAAGATTAATCTACATAGAGAGAAAAGATTCGACATAGAGAGAAAAGATTCGACATAGAGAGAAAGGATTCGACATTATAGAGAATAGATTCGACATTATAGAGAGAAAAGATTCGACATAGAGAGAAAGGATTCGACATTATAGAGAGAATAGATTCGACATTATAGAGAATAGATTCGACATTATAGAGAGAAAAGATTCGACATAGAGAGAAAGGATTCGACATTATAGAGAGAATAGATTTGACATTATAGAGAATAGATTCGACATTATAGAGAGAAAAGATTCGATATAGGGAAAAAAGATCATTTGCTGCTGGAATTGGGTGGGGGAAGTAAAATAAAAATAATGATGATGATGAATGTTATTGGCTGATTGTAACCAAAGAGGAGGAGCAGTAAAATAGCTAGAACTAAGTACACATGTACAGCCAACTTACTTTCACTTACGATTGCTAGCAGAGAGAGACACACACGCTGAATCATTTCAGAAGACAGTTAATCTTGCTGGTCCGTTTTTCAGAGAACCTGAATTATTAGCAATTAAGCATAAGCACAAGCTACAGATCAAGTTCACTTTTTCATAATAATCTGCTGCTATTGTGTTAGTGTTGTGAACTACTAGTGAACTTGCTAGTATTGTGATAGCCTCAGAGGCTGCCCGTGTTGTGGAGGGGGAGGGGGTTTATTATTATAGATTCTATATTATAGATTGAGATTCTATATAAGTTCTATATACCCTATCTTGTTACCTGTCTGATCAGTGATCACTATCACCAGTCCATTTTCTATTTGAACTATATACAGCAACAGCAATGTACCATTCTATGAGAAAAGTGAAGGCAGGTAGAGGTAATGGTCGCGGTCGTGGTGGACGCCTTGCTAAAAAAAGTGGCAAGGTCTCTGCTACTAGTGTCTCTGACACTTCTGCCGCCACAAACATGCTATCCACAACAGTGGATGTCACCACCACTGCCACCAGCAAAGCTAGTTCCACCACCACCAGTTCTACTATTAGTTTTCCTCCTGCCAGACCACCAACATCTGCTGCCGCTTCCACTGCCAGTACAGCGCCTTCTTCTACAGGTGTCATGGCTTCCTATTTTTATGGGATAGGCAAGAAACATAGTATAAAACAAGTGGAGTTGCCGATACAATCACCACCACCAATGACACTGCCAGTGCCACTGCCAGTGCCACTGCCCAGCTCCCCAAAGAAGCAATTGAGGGAGACATCAGCAGAGACAGAGTGTGAGACGTTTTCTTCATTGCCCCAAGAGAATGATTTTGAATGTGATGCTCCTCTTTCCCCAACCACTGCAGACGTTTTATACAGTCTTACCCCACAAGAGTTACAGCATGACTTAGAGAAAGTGCAAGAGGGATTTTCTGTGAGGAGTAGGACAGGGAGCAGTTCACTTTTTTCATCTGCTGCTAACTCCCCTTCTCCCTCTGTTATTATAGAGGAAGAATCCTGTGATGATAACACCGACCTCCCCAGCACCCCTGCCATTAGCACTAGTTCACCAAGTGTAACTGTAGTGGCAACAGCTTCCACCACTGATGTGCTACCTGCTGCAGCTATATCAGCCCATACTAGAGATCAACAGGGTCAAGGGGCTTCATCCCGCCACAGCAACGTTTGGAAATACTTTCAAACATTGGAAGGCGGGTTCTTTGCAAAGTGCAAATTGTGTGGGAAGCAAGTGAGTAGGGGTAAAAAGTTGGGACATTTAACCAATGCTGGTATGAACCTACACATTAAAAATTACCACCACTCTACTTTACTGCGGGCAGAGGCAGAAAAAGAAGATGGTAGCGCAGGAAGCAGCATAACGGACTCTGAATGTACTGGTGGTACCTCTTCAACCACACCACTTACTCAGAGCACAGCCAATAGAGAGGGTTCATTTAAGACAAGCCGTACACGTGCAGTAGTTCCACTGCAGACCCAATCAGGCTCCTCATCCTCCCAAGGACATCATCAGCCTACCCTAGATAGTTTTGTTGGCTTTAGTTCCAAGGGCATGTCAAAACAGCAGGCCAACAAGATCACCCGCCTCATTGGCCAATTTATTGCTGTTGGAGGAGCCTCTTTTCGCATGATTGAAGGGAAGCCATTTAAACAGCTCATGCATGCCCTTGCTCCATGATACGTTGTTCCTGCATGAACAACTTTCAGCAGAAAGATTATTCCAGCACTATACCATTCGTGCGTTGCAGTATTGAAGGAAAAAATGGCCAAAGCCGAGGGTCAGACAATTCATTTGACCACTGATTTGTGGACAGCTCCCAGCGGTCAACACGCTTTCCTGTCTTTGACTGCACACTGGTGGCAGGCCACTGTGCCTGTTGGTGGTGGCACTAGTGTAAGTGTTCAAACTTCATCAGGACGGTCTGCAGCGCAAGACCAGCAGGGTTATCAAGCTTTCCTGCTCCACACAGAAGTCCGTGATGACAAACACAGCTCTGCCAACATATTGCGAGCAATTAGATCAATGTTGGCCAATTGGTTTGGAGAGCTGGCAGTCACCAATGTTTCTGTTGGGTTCATAGTGACAGACGGAGGTTCAAACATGGTTAAAGCGCTCCAAGATGGATCTTTTGTCGGTGTCCGCTGTTCTGCACACATACTGCATTTAGTGGTCAAGGGTGCAATCCCAGTGGAGAAAAACAACAAGATTGCTCAAATCTTGGACCTTTGCAGGAAGATTGCAGGGCATTTCCACCGCAGTGTAGGGGCTAGACAACTGTTGAGGGAGGAGCAAGAACAATCAGGGCTCCCCATACATCGACTGAAACAAGATGTCAGCACCCGGTGGAACTATACCCTGGAAATGCTGGAACGCATTTTGGAGCAAAAGACAGCCATCCACAATCTATCATCCCGCCACAGCATTGGGATTGATTCCACACTGGGACGTGATGACTGGTGTATAATTGGGCAGCTCGTTTCTGTCTTAAAGCCCTTTCGGAATGTGACGGAAAACTTGAGTCAGAGCAATGCCAGCCTAGGACAGGTCATACCCTTGTTTGCCTATCTCATAGATAAGATGGGATCGTTCCTAGAAAACAGTGAGCCTCTTTGTGGCAGCCCACTTCATGCTGATGTAGCGTCTTTCATCAGAAAACTACAAGCCAACTTAAAAGATCGGCTAAATGATCGTGTCCGCAAAAGCCCTGAACTCATGCTGGCTTCCCTATGTGATCCCAGGATCAAAGGTAAACTGGCACTCAGAGACAACAGCCTCTCCTACTGGAAAGAAAAATTGATTGAAAGGGTCCGTAATTTGCAGCAACAGAGATGTATGCCGGATGAGGCCAGTTTGGAAGATTCACCTGCCATGTCTGCTATTCCAAGACCTGGCACCATCACTCAAAAACAACCAAGTGGAGCATCTGCATGTTGGGTAGAGGCACTTGACAATCTGGTGGATGCAGGTCAAGCAGCAGGTAATCGAGAAGAGAGCAGTGCCTCTGAAATGGTCAGGGCCTACCTATATGAAGCACCTTTGCTTCCTTCATAGGACCCTTTGACCTATTGGGATAGTAAGAAAAGTTTGTGGCCTGGTCTTTGTCTGGTTACCCAGCAACTACTATCCTGTCCTCCAACCACTGTGCAAAGTGAGAGAGTTTTCTATATTACTGGGAACATCCTTAATCCACACCGTGCACAACTGACACCCCATTTGATGGAACAAATAACTTTCCTGAAATTTAACCTCCCCAAGCTTGGTTACCCTACCCTTAACTTGTGAGACCTGAATCATTATCACCATGTGAAGATAGATGGGACTCAGAGGAACCATCCAAATGTTGAGGAAAACACATTTTTTTTCTTACCACTTGACAATAGCAGTTGTCTTTAGTGTGACCCCAAGATTTAAATAGAATTATATTGTTTTAAGCAATCCAAATTTTTCCCTTTATTCCTTCCATCACCCTTTTTTGTAATGAGTGTTGTGTAGAGTGACTAGAGTGTGCGTGATTGTATGAATGAATGTTGTGTGAATGGACAGTAGCAAGGGTTGAAGCCTTGACGTGGCGCTACTGCTCACGTGTTGCTGTCTTTGTAAATACAAATAGCAACGTGTGCTAATTTAACCATTTTTGTATGATGGTCTGGAAATAAGAGACAATGATTAAAGATGACCTCAACAGCATGACAGTTCCTCTTGATGGAGAGACTGTCAACTCAAGGATCAGAATTTGTTACCAACACAACATAGAACAAAGAAGCATACAGCTGGAAACGTGACTCTATGCAAGATAGACTAGTTGGTCACTGCTGAACTGCATCCAGATGCCCAGGACCCCTCCCATTTGCCATCTCTGACCCTGGGGACACCAGGGCCCTCTCTGATCCTCCACCTGTTTCATGACCATCTGCAATTGTCCGAAGTCACCAGTGTGAGTAATCTACCCTGCTGCCATGTTACTCAAGCCCTGGAAATGATGACTGCCCTTTGAACTGTTGCCCCTTGTGATTGCGCTCGCCTGGGAACCTCTGTCCGGTTAACTGTTGCCCTCATGATTGCAAGCCTGCAACCTTTGCCCTGTGAACTGTTGAGGACTGTATGGTTAACCCCTGCTGTTACTATCTGCTGTGTATTCTGAAGGGATGAGCTTCGTGTTCGAGTCGAACATACGTTTGACTCGAACATCGGCTGTTCGATCGTTTGCCGAAGATAGAACGTTTTGGGCCGTTCGCGACAAATTCGAGTGACGCGAACGGCCCACAATACACTGCGCCATCGCAGTGCAATCCCGGCGCTGTGATTGGCCAAGCATGCACTGTGACCCCGCATGCTTGGCCAATCACAGCGCCGGCAGTGAGGAGAGCCATAATTGGCCACAGGCAGGATGCCTGTGGCCAATTATAGCTCAGGGGGGTTTAGTACACGCCCCACACTATAAAAGCCCGCCAGCGCGGTGGCCTTGTGTAGTGTGTTGGCGTGCAGGGAGAGAGAAGGATAGGCAGGGACAGTGTCAGTGATATTCTTTGCTAAACCTTGTGCATTTACAGTGTGTTGGTACAGGGACAGAGAAGGATAGGCAGGGACAGTGTCAGTGATATTCTTTGCTAAACCTTGTGCATTTACAGTGTGTTGGTACAGGGACAGAGAAGTATAGGCAGGGGACAGTGTCAGTGTCATTTTTGCTGAGCCTTCTGCACAGTATACACCTGTATATCCGTCATTGCTGTTCTCAAATACAGGCATCTGCAGGAGTTAGTGGCACAGTATACACCTGTATATACCCGTCATTGCTGTTCTATAATATTATTGTTCAAAATTACAAACAGATTCTACTTGTTCAGAGTATATAGGGCCTTTTTTATTTTGTGTGCGGGGTTCCCCTTAATATCTATACAAGACCCAAAGGGGCTGGTAATGGGCTGGGGTAGGGGGGGGGGTGATGGGGTAGCCATGCCATTTTTCTTAAAGATTTTCATCCATATTACCGGGACCAGACATTACATTAAAGCCGCAAGCAGTTTTAAATGGCTTTTTTTCCTTTACAAATGTCATTTTGTGCAGGGACAGTTCTAAACACGGGAAACACATGCCACTTCACAGGCATACTTTAGACACCCCCCAGGTACGATATATAAAGGAATATTTGACTTTTTTTTTCTCACTTTATGCATCATTAAAATGACTGCTCCCGAAAAACGGCCGTTTTTAAAACTTTGTTTTCCATTGATACATATCCCCTGGGGGAGAACCCGGGTTCCCAACCCCTTTTTAGGACAATAACATGCATATTAGTCATTATAACCACTTCTCTACTGTGCACGAAAACCCCCTTCCTGCCCAGGCCATTTTTCAGCTTTCAGCGCTGTCACAATTTGAATGACAATTGCGCGGTCGTGCGACATGGCTCCCAAACGAAATTTGCGTCCTTTTTTTCCCACAAATAGAGCTTTCTTTTGGTGGTATTTGATCACCTCTGCGGTTTTTATTTTTTGCGCTATAAACAAAAGAAGAGCATCCAGTTTGGAAAAAAAACACAATTTTTTACTTTTTGCTATAATAAATACCCATTTTTTTTTTAAAATAAAATTTTCCTCAGTTTAGGCCGATACGTATTCTTCTACATATTTTTGGTAAAAAAAAAAAAAACAATAAGCGCGTATTGATTGGTTTGCGCAAAAGTTATAGCGTCTACAAAATAGGGGATAGATTTATAGCATTTTTTTTTAATTTTTTTTATTAGTAATGGCGGCGATCTGCGATTTTTTTATTGTGACTGCAATATTGCAGCGGGCACATCGGACACTTTTGACACATTTTTGGGACCATTCACATTTATACAGCGATCCCTGCTATAAAAATGCATTGATTACTGTATAAATGTGATTGGCAGGGAAGGGGTTAACCACTAGGGGGCGGGAAGGGGTTAAATATGTTCCCTCAAAGTGTTCTTACTGTGGGGGGAGGGGACTGACTGGGGGAGGTGACCGATGGTTGTCCCTATGTACAAGGGACACACCATCGGTCCCCTCTCCCTCACAGGACGTGGATCTCTGTGTTTACACACAGAGATCCACTTTCCTGCTCGTTTCCCGGGCAATCGCGGGTGCCCGGCGACAATCGCGGCCGCCGGGCACGCGCACCGGGGCCTTGTGAACGCGGCGGGCGCGCGCGTGCGCCGCTGGCGGCTCGCGCGCGCCTCCTAGCTCGTTTTAAAGGGAGGACGTCATATGACGTCCTCCCAGAACGAGAGTATCCTCCGCCCGCCGTCTATTGACAGTGGGCGGGGGACAAGTGGATAATTAGCACTTTAGATTTAGAACGTTTGCATCCATTGTATTTAATAGGGTTCTAACGTTCGTGCAAACTTTCGGTCCGTTCGCGGGTTCTGGTGCGAACCGAACCGGGGAGTGTTCGGCTCATCCCTAGTATTCTGGTGGGGGGAAAGCTGAACGGCGTGACTGGACACAAGATAAATGGAATTACCCTTTGCACATTGAAATAGTGTAGAAAGAAATCTCTTAAATTTTCTAAGTTCAGCCTGATGGTTAAATGTAGAAAAGACAATTATAAGGCCTCTAGTAAGTTAGTAACAATAAATGGACTAGTTCATTTAGATAAACATCACATAATGATTAATGAACTTAACAAGGAAAGCAAGATTCAAGAAAACAATTAGTTCTGAACAAAAACATTTTTATTTTTAACATAAAAAAAAATTAAAAAAAATAAATTAGGAAAAAATATTCTCCCCCAACCTGGTGACCAGTCACTGTAGGGACATATTGATGCCAGCCATCTGTTCACCGAGGTACCTAGTAGCCTCCAGTTGGCTCCTAAGGCTGCGTTGGTACCTCTCCAGAGCCACATAGTGACGGAGCTGCCGGCGATTGTGGAGGGCCAAAGAGTGACATAGCCTCCTGGTTTCGGCATATTGTCTCTCTTGGACCTCCACAATGCGTCGCAGATACGCATTCACATGTGGCTCTGGAGGGGGGATGTGTACTGGAGCGGCTGGAGAATCCTCACCAGGACGCACTGGGGAGGAGGCACTAATGGGTGTGTCCAGGTGGGGGGATAGTGAAGGGTGGAGGAGAACATGCACCGGAGAAACCGCTGGGGAGGAAGGACAATCACCAGACGCGGGCAGGTCCAGGCCTTCGTCCACCGGGTGGAGGTGAAGGATGAAGACTTCACCTGTGAAGAAAAGAAAATACATTAGATAGATAATACAATACACATGACTTCTTCACCCTAACATTATATAAAGACAATTATCTCAAAACGCTTGTAGACAATCATGTAACATCTTGAGATGTTTTCACTTCTACATACCAGTTTTCCATTTTTGATATTCAGTGAGATGCACCTAATCAATTTGTGTGTAGGAGATAGTGGTGTCTGTGTCAATTTGCTGCGTCATCCCAGGTTTGCTGAGCTGTGCAGGAAGGTGTAGTACTTTACTGTACTCTGACCGGGGCGGAGCTGAGTGTCCTCCCCGGCCAGAGTACAAAGGGATTCCCCTCTACACATCGAGCAGTGTAAAGGAGAATCTCCCAAAGATTTTATCCGCTTGGTCGCACGGCCGGCTTGAGAAAATCTTAAGGTGTAATGGATGCCTAAGTGCTGACTGTGACAGAACCCACTGTCACTGTGTGTTTTGGAAGGGACTGAGGGCTGGCCTCTTACCCACAGATTATGGCCCAGAAGAGACTGAGAGACTTGGGGAAAGCTGGTATTGAGAAAATGTAATGTAATGCTACATCCCTTCTCCCCCCCATCCCCCCTCTTGTTGCTGTGCTTAATTGTGTTGGTTCATGGCACATAGACAATGGTCTGGACTGCAGACATCTCTCCGCAGGGGATGTGTATTGAAGGGCTGCCTGCTTACCATAATCCCTTTATGTTTAACTGTAGTCTCTGTTTCAATGTTCAGTTCCCATTGGTTCTTCCTTGTCCCCTACCCCCCCTCTATGACAAGGCTAAGGGGAGTGTCCCTAACTGTGTGTAAAAGTGTATGTTTTGGATTTAATAAACTGTTGATGCTCTGCATGTTTAACCCTCAACACCTGTGTGGATTGTCTCGTGATTGAGGGGTTAAGGGCTGGTTATGGCGAATCTGCAGGCTGCAGGTGCATTTGGAGGACAGGAGACACAGGTCTGGCGGATGTTCCCACCTGGGGTATCTGAGATCCGTCACACTGACCACTAACTACTCTACCTCATCCAGACTGATTGACTGTCGCAAATATGGAAGATCAGTTGCACTTGCAGAAAAACATATCAGCTATACCAGCTATTAACATTACACTCACCAAAGAGAAGCCATTCAAGCCATTGCATTAGGGATGACCTAACAAAAAGTTGTTTAATAAAATATAGCAGGCTACTTTTTAAAGTTGATAATTTTATATAGCCACTGATTGAATAAGCCCCACTTCTGTTCTAGGCTAGGTAGGTTACTCACTCCTGGTCTAGGCTAGGAGGTATAACAGAGAATTTACAATTACTGAACCTTCGATATCCAGTGCTTCATCTGCTCCCCTCTGCTACTGCAGTGGTCTGGTCTCTCCCTGAGCCTTCAAGACCTATGCAAGACTGAACTTCTCATAGATATTTGCCTGCACAAAGATCTACGAGGTCATTTACAATTTTTTGCTTTATATCAGGGGTCTCCAAACTTTTCAAAAAAAGGGCCAGTTTATTTTCCTTCAGACTCTAGGGGGGCCGGATTGTGGCCAACAGGGGCAGAAAATGTCATGGGCCCATCATCAGTGAGAATAAATATGGCCTCAGGGTTGGTGGTCAATAGGAGTGGTGCCCCTATAAGTAGGAGGAATAGTATCCCATCATTAGCATCCATAGAAGAAAAAAATGCCCCATTGTTGGTGTGAGTGGGAGAATTAGTGCCCCAAGGGCCGGATAAAAGCTACCAAAGGGCCACATCTGGCCCTCGGGCCGCTGTTTGGAGACCCCTGCTTTAGATGATGCCAAAGAGGAGGCACCAGACATCACGAGGAAAGTGTTAATGCATGAATTAGGGGCATGCCGGAGATTGACCATGTCCAGGGACTGCCAGCCAATAGCTGGAGATTCTTGTCTGACAAACCCCTTCCAGCCTGCTGTGTTATTCACGATGATTAACAGTGATTGGCTCAGACTGGGAACCTGAACTGCAGCAAGAAGCTGGCGTGATCAGGGAAGTGACATTGAGGAAATAACAAGCACAGGTCACGCTAACGGGAAGACTGGAATCAGCTGCAAAGGGGGACTAATAATTAATAATTCCAGCTAAACCGAAGCCTTGGAGAATAAATCACAACCATTTCTAGACAAGGTTTGCCATCAGCATTTCATATTTAAAATACTATATTTGCCTGGAAAATACAAAAAAAGTTATACTTACTCCCTGGATCTGCCGCGTCTGGCTGTTCACCAGCTTCCGCATCCCCAGCAGCCTCTACAGTGCAGGTCTCCTCCACCTCCTGCTCAGCCTCAGCAGCTGTTGATTATGATTAATATAGAAAAGAACATTACAATCTGCAGTGTACAACAATCTCACACATTAGTACAAGAACATTGAAACATGTATGATCACTCAGCAGACACCAGCAAGATTATACTAACTTACATGTGGGCGTTGCCGCCTCAGCCTCCTCCTCCTGAGTCTCCCCCTCTGATTGGATGACACCTATTTAATATAAAGGAGAAATGATGAACGTTACAATGTTCAAGCTTCAAATTACTATAAATAAATACTGTATATAGATAAAATTAATTATCCATTAGCATGGCAATACAGGTCAGGTCACTAACGTTTATCTACAAGGCAGGGACATGCATTCAACCATTTAGAAAAAATCTCTAAAAAAAACAAAACGAGGCACTTACCTGTCCTGGTTCCAGCGGCGAGTGCTAGGTGCACCGCCACTGATCAGGTGCCTCAGTTCAGAGCAGCGACGTTCTGTCAGATTGCGTAAGTTACGCAAGCGGTTGCGTTACCTGACAGAAGGTTGCAGAGGCTCTACCTGTCACTGCTTGAGCGAGAAGCAATGACACTGGAATCGACAATGGAAGGCTGGACAAATGGAAAAGGACCCACTGTATTAGTGTCACTACTACACTACTTACTGGGCGTTGATGACATGGAGGACTCCTGCTCCTCCGCCCTCCACCTCCGGCGGCACTGGGACTGGATGCGATCTTTAAATAAAATCAAACACAATATGGTAAATGTCGGATGCTTGACAAAAAAAATGTCCTGCACAATGCAATGCTGACACCAACCCTGATGAGCCAGGAGATGGGTGATCTCATCCTCCCCTATACCCGCTAACAGCTCGGCCTCATGGGGAGGAGAGGCACCTGCTTCCCTCTGCGCCCCAACTGCCGGCGTTTACGCGCTATGGAACTGCAAAACAAAAAGAGAAGAGAAACAGGTTCCATAATTAAACTACAATTGTAATCTGAAAATTACATCAACACATGAAACAAATGTAGAATGAACCCGTAGAATGAAACAATGCAAATGGAATTTTTGGATTAGGCGCATTTTTTCACGTAGCACAAGATTTGCACATTTTTTTATTAACCAAATTTATTTTAAGAAAAATGTATGCTTTTTTGGTGCACAATAAAATATAAAAGAAAGGATTGGGATTGTGCTGATAAAATATAGATGCCCAGTCCACCTTTCTAATTATGCGCTTGTGTGAACTGTGTATGGTGTAAAATCAGTACATTTTTAGAGCACTGATTGTTGTATAAATGACAATGGTCACAAAATGGCATCAAAAGTGTCCGATGTGTCCGCCATAATGTCGCAGTCACGATAAAAATCGCTGATCGCCGCCATTACTAGTAAAAAATAATAAAAATGCTATAAAACTATCCCTATTTTGTAGACGCTATAACTTTTGCGCAAACCAATCAATAAACGCTTATTGCAATTTTTGTTACCAAAAATATGTAGAAGAATACGTATCGGCCTAAACTGAGGAAATAATTTGTTTTTTTATATATTTTTTGGGGATATTTATTATAGCAAAAAGTAAAAAAATAATTGTGTTTTTTTTCACAATTGTCGCTCTTTTTTTGTTTATAGCGCAAAAAAAAAAAAACGCAGAGATTATCAAATACCACCAAAAGAAATCTCTATTTGTGGGGAAAAAAAGAACGCAGTGCCGAATCGCAAAAAGTGGCCTGGTCATTTGGCAGCCAAATCCTCCGGGGCTGAAGTGGTTAAAATGTAAAAAAAAAAATAATAATCAGACATGTTACTTACCGCTTAATGTCGCTGAATTTTTTCCGACAGGCAGTCGGGTAACGCCGATGGCGATACATCCCTTCAACTTTTTTGGAGATCTCCTCCCACTTCTCCCGCTTCCACTCCTGAGTGGTATCCCTGGAGCGGGGGCCACACAGCTGTATCCAGTAAGGAAGCGTTTCCTTTACAAGGACCTGGGACTCAATGTGAGTCCACATAAGGTTACGCTTCCTGCTGGTTGCAGCTTGTGTCCCCAAGCGCCGCTTTTTGGATGATGGGGAATGGGATGTTGCTGCTGCTTCCTCCATAGAAGGCCCAGGAACGTCCTCCATGTGGTCAAAATGGGTCGCCATATTATCCGACACTGACACAACGTCAGAGGACGTGCACAAACGAATGTGAAAGTAGTTAGCTGACTGTTGGGATAGACCATCCATTCCACATGAACGACGAAGATTCAACGAAGATTCGACACAGCATCGAAAAACATACAAACGTCGAATCTGTGGCTTATGGTGTCTGTCAAAAGTTCTAAGTTGATTTGACGGTGCAGTTAAACTCACTGTACGATGCTGCCTGCAATCGTACATTTCCGGTTAAATGCATCCGCTCATGGGCTATAGAAAAATTCTAATGTTGAATGACTAGTAATAATAATTAATAAATATAATTATTACTAGTCATACAACATTAGAATTCTACTATAGCTAGCTTGTAGGCGGAACATTCGACCGGAAATGTACGATTGCTGCGTCGAATAGTTTAGCTGCTCCGTCGAATCTTCTTAGAACACACACACACCATATAAGCCTTCAATGACAGATTCGACCTTAATTATTTCGGATTTTCGGACGAATGCAATTTTTAACGAAAAACTAAATAAATAAAAATGAATTTCGGGAGTAACTAAATAAATTTATTTTTCGAACGAAAACGAAATTCCGAAACGAAATATTTCAGTGTGCACATGTCTACTAATTCTTCAATATCTTTCACTTCAATGTCTAAATTAGGTATGTTAGAAAGTACCAATTCTCTTATTTATGTATGTCATCAACACGGTCACCAGAACTAGTGTTCCTATTGGAAGATTTCCCCTCTATTACATTTCTGGGTACAACCCCAATTGTGGGAATTTATTTTACTTTCATTTTCCATGATAATAGTAAACTGGACAAATGGAGAGTGTGAATCTCCTTAACAGGGGTACATACATCAGTAAAAACTAACTGGGGTTCTAATCCACATCCGCTCTATCCAAAACTAAAAATAAGTTTTGCTTTTAGTTATACTCTAAGTGAGGAGACTCTGTACTAATATACAGCAGTTAGAGTGTTCATAAAATTAAGGGATCTCAGTAGACCTAAATTACGTGTTAAAATAAAACTGCAGTGTGTACAAATGTCACTAGAAAATGTATCTCTTCCTAAATGGTGTGAAGGCCTAAAGTGTAATCAACAATAAAAGAAAAACAAGGCTAAAGACTCTTCAGTGCTGATGGGAGTGAAAAAATGTATGTGTAATCACCATGAATAATATTACTTATCCAGGTCTAATGTGGAGCCCTTGAGAATGACACAGAGAAGATAAGAAATGCACAACACATATTGTAAAACCCAATATAGACAAATGAGCCCCACATTCAGTCACACTCCAACATTATCTATAATTAATTGTGGATAGTGTTCTTTATAAAATAAAAATTGAGATGACACTTTAGACATCCTAGGTCACCCTATTGATGAATTTGTTTGCTTCTTTGAAGGACCTTAGAAAAGACACATCCTTTGATTAGTTATTATTGGTTACCATTAAATATGTGTGAATTTCCCTATTTGTGGTTAGGCAAAAATGTTTTTTGCCAAAGATAATGACCATTGTGCCCTCATTCCAAAGCCTAACATTACTTGTTTGTTCAAACAATGTGTTTTTAATGCATTCCTTGTCAGGGCAACTTATTTCTACATACAACTGACATAACCACATCATAATGCTAAATACACTAGTAGCTTTCATTTTATTTTTAGGCTACACAACAATGCCCACTAATTATTAGCAATAAAGTTCTACAAAATGATTAAGAACTTTTGAAGTTTACATAAAAACCCTGAGCATTCGAAACACTTGATGTTAAGTGTTTTACAGTTTTTCATCTTTAAAGGATATGATTCATGGATCCTTTTAATAAAAGTCTTTAAAATACTCTCTGAAACTTGAAATTTCAAAAGCCTAATTCTCTAAGTGTACAATTTTATGTAGTTTGACATCTAAAAGTGATTATAAGCACACTCCAGTAAAAAGAAATAACGTGTTGAGGTAGAAAGAACAAAGTTAGGAGAACCAAAACAGGAAATAATTGGTAAGGTTTGCCATAAAAGTCTAGTAATGCAAACTAAAAGGAAAAATCAATATCAAAGTTGTCAGTAACTATGGGAAAAATCAAAACCTACATACAATATATGATACAGTCTACTGGTAGCATTAAAAAGGTAGTTATTTTTTTCTGAGTTACCTATGTATCATAATGTAATTACCTTAGGTGAATTGGAAAAATATATCCGCGCTTGAAAAATAAAATAAAACAACCAGCAGCTGTGCACTATAACCCAGATACCAGGCACAAATAATAAGGAATAAATAAAAGTGCAGCGCTAGATAAGTAAAGTGCAATTCATGTGAATAACACAATTTACGTGATATGTGCAAACATCCAAATAGATATACTAAAGTGCAATCCGTGCAGTCAAAAATATATGAGCAATATAAGAAAACAATAAAAACTGCATAAAGACTGTGAATAAATTCAAAAACGCATATGCAGTATTAAACCACACGTGAAAGGATGCAATTATGTGCAAAAAGAAAAAGTTCATATAAAGCTGAATTTCATCAAAGAAAGTCCCATGAAGAAAAAGTGTATTGGAAATGATGATCAGACACCTGGCAGCGTGATACCCATCACCACAACAAAATGGAGGCTTACCAGAAAGCCAGCGACCCCCCCCCCTTACTCAGAGAGGTAACAAAGTGCTTGATCGGATCTGTGATCCACTGAGAAGGAAGTCCAGACGTTTCTCTCCAGTAGCCTTGGATAGTATAAACCAGAAGGTTCACAGCTGATCAGGGCTTGTTTTCAGGAAACCTCGGTGCCGGAATGTACATGAAACAAGACTCCACAAGTGTGATAGTGTAATATTGTCTCTGCATCCGATTTAATAAAAGTAGCACACTTACATTAAATTGTAAAGTTCAGGCGGGAGAACGTATCACATTCCAAACGAACCAATTCCCTTGTAAATTCCAAGCAGCGATTGTGCATGCGCAGCAGCGTGTGTACGTGACTGTCCCAATGATCGTTTCATCATAAATTACGTCATGTTGCGGAGGTTGAGGTGGCAAGCTTTGGACAGTGATTGGATTTGAGGCTGAAAGGAGAGTTCAGAGTCCAGGATTATACCTAGCGCCCTGGCATGCGGGAATGGGTTGATGGTTGTGCCATTGATCTTAACAGAGAAGTCAATGTTAATGTTGTCATTAGAGACAACATTAATAAATTTAAAATGTTGATTAAAAAAAACAGGTAAACATGGTACAAACAAAATATTTACTAAAAGGGGTAATAATGCAACAGAAAATCAAGATTGGGGTTAGGAATGAAAATACTTACCAAATTTTGGCTACGCCAAAATTGCACACATGAAACATTCCAGAAGGAGGCAAAAGAACTGAGAGATCGTCTGCTCACAAGAGGTTACTTACTTACCTGTTTGAAAAAGGCCTATAGGAGGGCCATTTTGAGATCAAGGAGTGAGTTACTGACTAGTAAACCCACTATAAATGAGGTAGGGTAACCTTAGTCCAACACTCTGCGTACCATTAGTAGATACACCAAACAAAGTAGTCAAATCAACAGGATAATTTCCAAGTATTGGCACCTGTTAAGTATAGATCCATTGCTAGCCCCTTTTGTGCCACCAAAACCATCTATCACATACCGCAAAACGAAATCCCTCAAAGACAATCTAATTCAGAGTGAATTTATGGAGGAATTCCGTGCAGATCCATGCAAACGTCCAGGCAATTTGCGATGTGGTGGATGCAATCGATGCCAATACATGAACACTGACCAAAATGTGACTTTACCTAATGGAAAGATCTTTAAACCCACCCACTTTGCAAATTGTAAAACTGATGGAGTGGTTTACATACTCACATGCCAATGTGGTGCTTTCTATGTGGGAAAGACTAAACAGCAGTTTTACAAAAGAGCTTCGAGACATATCACATGCATAAAAAAGTATTGTCCTGATCTCCCCCTGGGTCGTCACATAAGAGATGTTCACAACAGCAAAGTTCCAAGAATTAAATTCTTGATTTTGGATAGAGTACATCCAAACACCAGAGGGGGAGATTGGAACAGGACTTTGTTCCAAAGAGAAACCAGGTGGATAGCAACTCTAAACGCTACATTGGCCCCTGGCTTAAATGACTTAAAAAGCTATCGCCCTTTCCTTGAAGGTTTTTCCTCTGGGGGATGGGAAGAATAACACAATATCAGAGTTAGCTATATTGACATTTCCACCTTTATGGCTTTCTATGTCATTCATTTGATGCATGTGTAAGTTTGGACCATGTGTTAGATTGGAATTGCTTTTACCCTCCACAATGTTTATATACGGTATATATATATATATATATATATATATATATATATATATTTCTTTGTTTTTCTTGTTTTTTATTCTTCCTTATTTTAAGGATCATGTAAATCATTTGATTCCATTCCATTGTGCCTCTTTTTGATACCCCATACTGTATGTTTTATTGGTGGGCACTTTTCTCTGGTTCGTGGATTGTCCGGTGCTTTCCACCCAGAGCATTTGGGGGGCACATTTGCCATCATATTGTTTGGCGGATGTGTCCCTAATCCTATCGCAGCTTGGACAGTGAAACTGCGTTCCAATGGGATGGCGCCCTGCGTGTTGGATGCGGGGGGCCCCTATCTTTCTTTGGTCTTTTCCTTTTTTGCCGACCAAAACCATTCTTTGTTAACACAAATAGATCACCTTTTAATTATAATCATTATTTATTTTATTTGGTCATCTTTTTCCAAGTGCTCGATGCCTGTCTTTCTGATTAGATTCGGGCGCTGTCCATCCTAGCCGTGGGACGTACGATCTAGCTGTGCTATGAGTTGTCCTCTGTTTTGATTGCTGTGCCCATGCGCAGTATAATTGCGCATTCGGGACGATGCTGTGTTTACCATAGACATCTATGCGTTATCACTATGCGACGCAGTCGCGATGACGTCACCATGCCCCAGGACCATTCTGCGCATGTGCGGGCGTCCTTAGCAGCCCTATTTAGAGTCACGATGGTTACTATCAGGCAGCTGCAATGGCTCACACAGCGGATCTATACACACTCGTTCCAGTCTACAGGTACAGCGAGGATTTTTTGCTTTCCACGTATTTTTATAGTGTTATTGGGATACTTATCCTCAGACACTTATGCTTGCTATACTTTTTGCCCCTTTAGGTATACCCCTTGGAATTAGGAGGACTTAAATCTCCACTCCATATTGGGCTGTTTACATCTGTATAGCCAAATTTGACCTTGGGTTGCTGATTATTAGATCATCCTCTTTTTTTTCCTTCTCCCCTCTCTCGTTTTTTATTCAGTATACTGGTAGGTGTGATATGTGTTTTTTTATAAACATTTAAAAGCATCTTTTTGAACCAAAAATTTAAATTATTTGAGGGGATTATTTCATAAGGAAAATTTGTTTTTCCTCTACACCTATAAATCCTTAGATGATGAGTGTTTGTTTCGCTGAGACTGAAGCCTCGTACACACGGCCGATTTTCTCGTCGTAAAAAACACGTCGTTTTTTCCGACGAGATTCTTGTTAACCTTGACGATTTTCTCGTCAAGCTTTCCATGCGTACACACTGACATTTCCCAATTTCCTCGTTGTTCTCCGTGGTCACGTCCAGCACGTACGACGGCACTATAAAGGGGAAGATCGATTTCCCTGGCGCCACCCTTAGGGCTGCTTTTGCTGATCTCGTGTTACCGCGTGTGAAGTAAAAGTTTGGGAAGAGACGATTCGTGCTTTTCAGTCTTCGTGCTTTTCAGTTCGTTTTCTGCGGTTCAGTTTGTGCTTGTGGGTTCGTATCTTGTCTTTCAGGGCGTCTAGGCAGGTCGTATCTGTTTTACAGTGCGTTCTTGCCCGTTCGTTTCTGATTTTCAGTTCGTTATTCATAGGCCTTGCTGTTCTAAAGTGCGTTCTGTTCTGTACGTTCTGATAAGACGACCGTTTCCTAGCCATGTCGCCTGTACGTTCTCATCGTCGAGTTTGTGCTGTGCATGCGCTTGGTGTTGGTCTGCTTGTTTTGGACCAAGACCAGTCCATGAACGGTGTGAGGAGGAGTTCATGGACCAAGAATTGGTTGCTCCAGCAGGACCAATTCTGCCATATGCCTCTGCTGCGGGAGATCGTCAAGAATAATCCTGAGGACTACAGGAATTTTCTGCGGATGTCTGACCCCGTTTTTTAGCATCTGTTGGCTTTGGTGTCCCCCTATATTACCAGGAAGGACACCGTTATGCGGGAAGCCATTGTAAAGGTAACTTGGCATGACAACCTCCATTTTGAGTTCAGGACGCCATGTCATGAGTTAAAGAAAAGGTTTTGTTTGAAATGTACTTATTTCTGTGTAGAGGTTTTTATGATCATTTAGGCATATACCATATCTATGGACTTTGCCCTAGCTCATGTTTGTTAAAGATAAGCTAAGTATAGTTCTACCAACACTTGTGTAATCACAGAAAGAATACATTCATGTCACACATGTTTTAGTTCACATCTATGTAAGGTTTTTTGTTTCATCAGCGAAATATTACCTGAATTTGTAACACGTACTAGCTAATAGGAAATTATTAACCTGAATTTGTATCATGTAAACTCCTCCCATCCCCACCTTTGTCCCCTAAGACCGGCATAAATACCGAGATGTTAAGCTGATTAAACCAGACATCTTTTGGGCACATTAAAAAAGCTCTTGTGTCTCATTTAAAAAGATGTCTCCGAGCTCGTGGGTAACTGAAGTCTATTTCCTGCATTGAACTTTAACCTTGCTGGCTGGTCAGAAGCAACTGAACCCCTACAAAACTGGAGGCGCCGCCGAGATAAGCTCATCATCATCTGAGGTAAGGATTTTTTTTGTCTTTATTGACTAAATATTTTCTTACCTCAGCTCTGATTAAAAGCTTTTAGTTCCATAAATTAGTAGGGGATAAGAACCACGCCAGGAGGTTAATATTGAGTTTTTGGTAAACTCACAAAAGATAAGCAGTACTGCATATAGATACATTCCTTTTGGCAAGGAATATGATAGTTACATTCCTTTTGGCAAGGAATATGATAGATACATTCCTTTTGGCAAGGAATATGAAGTGGTTAATGAGGAGGTAGACTCCGGTGACCCCAAAACCTTTGCTTTTCTTTCTATCGCATAGAAGTGTTAAGATAATAGAAGTATTAAGAATAATTTGTTGTGTGGATCAGAAGACTGCGTGGTAAAACAGTCATCTCCCACTGTCAATATGGGTCAGAAACAAGGTAAAGAATATCCTCTCCCTCTTCCCAACCCAGGAGAAACGTGTAAGGATTTTGTAGCCAGAATTTGTGGTACTGATTATGAATTTATAGTCCCATGAGTTTAAAATTTAGTGGGATAGACCAGAGCCATACACAGTATAGACCCCTTTCCCCGGGATAGTAGTAATGATGAATTTCACATGGGATGTGGATTATATGGAAAAGGGAGGAGAGAATTGGTTAAAATATGCCCCATATTGGTTTCAGAGGGACAAAAAGAAGCAGAAAAAGCCCACCAAATGTTTAAGTAAGGTAGATTATGACCAGAAACATAGAGACGAAGCCGATAAAAAGAGATTTGTCCCTGACCCAACAGCTCCACCTCTGCCAGTAGTCAGTCATCCTCCACCCTCATATGTACATGTCTATCTGAGTTTAAGAGAGGAAGATATTGATCTTCTGGCTCTACATCATGAAATCAGACAACGGCAGATCCCTCCCGCTCCACAAGATAGACAGCGCTTACAGAGGCAAGGACAGGAAGCTAGAGTTCGAGGTAGCTGAACCAGAAGAAGATCAGGGAGCTATATAAGGTGTAGTTTCACCACCTGGCCAAGAGCAGGAGGAAGAACAGGAAAACGCTATAGTGGGTAAAACACTTAGTCCCCCTAAAAACAAAGAGTGGAACTGTATATAGTAACACTAACCTTCAAGCGCCTTTCATGACCATTGGAAATGAAATATTAAAAAAAGTAATAGACATTGAGGACATTGACAGGATAGTGAAACATTGCCCCAAACCCACTGCCTCCGCAGGAGGTACTTTAACTCACTGAAAAAAGGCATGTAAGGGTAGAAATTACACACAGGAAGACATGCGCCTTATCATTGATGGCATTATAGGACACACCAGTTCCTGGAGCTGGGCAAATGTTCCAAGTATAAACACTATTGACACTGGTAATGCGGGAGCATATGGGTTAAACACAGTAGCAGGTAGTAACACTATGTGGATGGAATTAAAGGCTGAAATGATAAAAGTACTTAAAAATAAAAGTTCCCTTCCTACTGCCATAGCATGCAAACAAAAGTCAGAAGAATCTGTAGTTGAGTTCTGGAAAAGGTTTCATGAAAATTGGACAACAGAGGCTGGATTAGCTGCAGCTACTGATGTGGGAGCTTTGTTTATTCAAACTTATATGAATAATCTAAAACCCCAGTTCGCCTTGATGGTCAAACAGATTATATCTGAATGGACCACACAAACAATTGACCAATTTCAGGAAACTTTAATACAGAAAGAAGCAGCAGGATGTTTAAATGTAATGGGAAAGAGAAAGCAGTGAGTATCAGGCAGGATGGCAGTTATAGATTTGTTCAAGACCTTCGAGCTGTGGATAACCTTGTGTGCGCCTGTAGTGCCTGATGTGCCATCACTCCTTACCTCCATACCACCCGATGCAGAGTATTTTTCTGTGATTGATTTAACAAATGTATTTTTTAGCGTCCTTGTGGATGAGGAGACACAGCCAATCCTTGCTTTCTGTTTTTTAAAAACAATTTTTTTTGCCAGATGACAAGGTGTCATGGGTTATGTTGACCCTGTAGTCTACTCAGTTGTGCTCCAGGCCACATTGCGGTCCTGGACTCCCTGCCATCGTTCTGTCCTACTCCAATATGTTGATTGATATGTAACCCAAGCCAGGTTGCCTGCAAAGAGAATGGTTCAGATCTGCTACATTGGTTGGCAGATAATGGTCATAAAGTTTCCAAAAAGAAACTTCAATAGTGTCAGGAAACTGTTGAATGCCTTGGTTTTGTACTCACAAAAAGTGAAAGGAAAGTCAGTCATGAGCTGCGGCTCTCCGTGGGTCTAGCCCCCCCACAGACCAAGAAGGATATGCTGTCCTTTCTTGGCATGATTAGTTACCTGACTGTTCCTACTATGATAATCTCTTGAGACAAACCACAGGTACTGACATACCAGATTGTATAAAATGAAATGATGAAATGTACAATGCTTGCGTATACCTCAAAACATCTATGATAACAGCTCCTGGTCTTGGCCTCTGAGTATAGCAAAGGGTTTTACCTATTTGCTAGGGACAACTGTAAAACCATGACGGGAGTCCTAGTGCAAAAACATGGGAGGCAAACTGCGCCCTATCGTTTTTCCCCAAGGGTTGTGCCTATGCCAGTGCAGGGCATGCTGGCGTGTCTCAGAGCTTTGGTATCCTGTGCGATGGTGGTGGAAATGGCTACATCATTCACTCTAGGACATGTAACCACACTACACTGTAGGACACATACAGGGCAACAGGATGACATAGCCAAAGGAAATGCTTTAGCTGACAAAGCAGCAAGAGAGGCAGCATCCACACAGCCAGCAGACATCCAAATGCCATTGCTCTCACCTGAAATCTTACTCCTAGATAAAACATTGCATGAACTCCAAACATATGTTACAGATAAAGACATCCAACAATGGAACTCAATAGGTGTGCAGACAGGCCCAGAAACTGGCCTTGTCTGCCAAGAGAGGAGACTATGTATCCCTGTAGCCAGCGCACCCATTTTTATTTCACAATACCATGGGATAGGTCACATAGGGTGGAAAGTCACATGTGAACTTTTGGATAAGGATTTTTACATTCCAGGTCTTCCCTCTCTGGTTAAGGCATATGTTTCCAGATGCATCACATGCATTCGGAATAATCCCAGGAACCCTCACAAGGCAAAACATGAACATCTGATATATCCATCTACACCATTCACTCATTTACAAATTGATTTTACACACATGCCCAAACTAGGTAAAAGACAGGAATATTTGCTAGTAATAGTGGACATGTTCTCAAGATGGATAGAAGTGTTTGTAACAACAAAGGAAGATGCACAAACAGTAGTAAGAATTCTCACACAGAAAATCATTCCCAGATGGGGATGCCCACTTCAGATCAACTCAGACAATGGTCCTGCATTTGTGGCCAAAGTCTGTCAAGACTTGGTAAAAACACTGAAAATAGAATGGAAGTTTCATATTCCTTACCACCCCCAGAGTTCAGGTATAGTGGAAAGGATGAACAGAACTATTAAAGATAAGATCAGGAAAGCCACTGGAGGTACGTATGCAAATTGGAAGAAGGTCCTACCAGCTGTACTAGCCGAGGTAAGAATGACACCCTCTAGAAAGACAGGATACTCCCCTTTTGAAGTTTTAATGGGTAGGCCATTCCCCACCCCATGGGCCAGACAGCCACTTATGTTGGAAAGAGAGGACCTAGATCTTATTCAGAAAGAATATGTAAAAAAACTTATTGAAACCTTAGATCAAGTTGAAAGGAATGTCGCTCGCACCTCTCCTATCTTTTCGCAGGAACCAACTCATTCCTTCCAAGTGGGAGATGTCGTAGTGGTCCAGCAACTGAAGCATACCAAGAAGGAAGAGTACCCATTTGGACCCCCGACTACAGTGATAGCGGTTACCCGAACAACTATTATGGTAGAGGAACAACAGGCTTGGATCCATGCCAGTCGTGTGAAGAAGGTGAACCAAACACCTAAGAAGCAAGCCAAGGATAAAGGAGGTGAAGAAGGTGATACAAATCCTCGAACTGTGAGTGAAGCAGGTGGAAAAGAAGTCTCTGAACAAAATGACGTCACTTATTTCACCACGGACTTCTGGGAAAGCCTTGTGCCTCTTATGCTGGGCTGCCATGATCGTGTTCTTGCCAACTTGGCTGATAACTAACTGTATTTATCATCCTGAAGATTTGGGACACATAAAGAGTATTTGTGGAGCCTCTAAAACTCCACAACAGAATATTAATATGAATAATACACATGACAGACACAAGAGAAATGAAAACTCAGAAATTAATACAGATAAAATGTTATTATTGAAGTTGTGACAGAGCATCCCAGAGAGAGCCTGGGAAAGTCCTGTTCGGGGTTTATACATCTCCCAGGCTCCTCTCATATACTGTGAGGGGGTTAGCTTGGTAGCGGGTGTTTGTGACCCCCGGGATGGGCTCCCCACACAAAACAGGCCCAGCAAACGGAGGTTGTGGTTTTCAAAATCAAAAAAAGGTGCGGTTTATTTTCTATTTACAGTGACAAAACACAGCAAAGCAAAAGAAACATAACCAAAATAAATCCTGGTCAAGTTGACCTCTGACTAAACATACAGGTTTCCTAACTAACAACTGGGATCAGCCTAGTGCTGTCCTAGTCCCTAAGTCCCTGGTTTAGTAAAAGTCCAAACAAATAGCCACACAGGCTTTGCCTCACCGCACAGGGGTTCACTCTCCCTAGACAGTCCACACAGGTCTGGTTCCAGGCATGAGCTAACATCTAATGAAGCTGGGAGTTCTTATAGAGGCCTAAATGAGCTGACAAGCTTCAGCTGGCCTCATCAACTCCCTGTCTGTACGACGCCCAGCCCTCTCCCTAGAGGTATGAGTCATCCATGAGCCCACTAGCCTTATACAACTCTCCACCTAGTTGTATAAGTCGGCGTAAAGCCTGAATCTGGGCGAAATATATCTACCCCCCTGGATGCAACCAGGTGACTTTACCTTCCTGCTGTCACATACCCCCCCCTCTTGTTTTAACCTCGGGGTTGGAACACCAGCAATCAGGCATTCATGTACTCGAGACAAAGCATCCACATTCCCCATTTGAACGCCAGGGCGATGCTTTACTGTGAAGTTGAATTCCTGGAGGGCCAGGAACCACCTATTCACTCTTCTATTTGTTTCCTTGTTTTGAGCCATCCACTTTAACGGAGCGTGATCCGTAACCATGTCAAAGTGCCTACCTAGCAGGTAGTACCGAAGGGAATCTAGAGCCCACTTCACCGCTAAACACTCCTTTTCAACGGTGGCGTAATTTACCTCATGGGACTTCAACTTCCTGCTGAGGTAAATGACTGGGTGCTCTTCCCCGTTCCAGACCTGGGACAATACTGCTCCTAACCCCACATCTGACGCATCACTTTGTACGACAAAGTCTTTAGAGAAGTCGGGTGAGTACAACACTGGCTGGCTACATAAGGCTTGTTTCAAGAATTGGAATGCTGCCTCAGCCTCGGGGGTCCATTTAATCATGACCGACCCTTTCCCCTTCGTCAGGTTGGTTAGGGGCACAGCCTTAGAAGCAAAGTGGGGAATGAATCGCCGATAATACCCAGCGATTCCCAGAAAGGCTCGTACCTGCTTCTTGCTGTTGGGACGTGGCCAACTCTGGATGGCCTCGACTTTGTTGAGTTGGGGTTTTATTACTCCCCTCCCAATGGTGTACCCAAGATATTTGGCCTCCTCCTGCCCAATGGTACACTTCTTGGGGTTAGCCGTAAACCCCGCTTCCCGAACAGAGTCCAGGACTGCTTGCACTTTTGGCAGATGTGAGGCCCAATCTGTGCTATGGACAATTACGTCATCCAGGTAAGCCGCAGCATACTTCCGATGGGGCCTCAGCATCTGGTCCATTTTCCGCTGGAATGTGGCCGGCGCATTCTGTAACCCGAACAGCATTCTTTTATATTGGAACGCCCCGTCTGGGGTTACAAATGCGGTTTTCTCTTTGGCCGACTTGGCCAGGGGGATTTGCCAATACCCTTTTGTGAGGTCAAGAGTCGTCATGTATCGGGCTGTTCCCAGCCGGTCGATCAACTCATCTATACGTGGCATGGGGTAGTTGTCAAATTTTGTAACTTTGTTCAACTGACGAAAATCGTTACAAAATCGCCAGCTCCCATCCGGTTTAGGCACCAACACGATGGGACTAGACCAATCACTTTGGGACTCCTCTATCACCCCTAAGTTCAGCATTTTCTGTACTTCCTCCCGTATTGCCTCCCGTCGAGCCTCTGGGATCCGATAGGGTTTTAACTTCACCCTTTCACCGGGCGGGGTAATGATGTCATGCTCTACCCCAGATGTTTGTCCCGGCAGCTCAGAGAATACCTCCTTGTTGCGAAGCACAAACTCCTTAACCTCCTGTTGTTGGGGTTGTGACAAGGTGGCTGCTATTCCAACCTCAGGAATCACGCAACCAGTTTGAGCTGGTGACCAAGTGTCTGCGACTAGGGACTCTCTATCCCTCCAGGCTTTCAACAGATTAACGTGATAGATCTGTTCGGGCTTTCGCCTTCCTGGTTGTCTGACCTTGTAATTCACTTCGCTCACTTTTTCCATTATCTCGTAGGGGCCTTGCCATTTGGCAAGGAATTTACTTTCAACCGTAGGGACAAGTACCAATATCCTATCCCCCGGGGAAAAGGTACGGGTCTTGGCTCCACGGTTGTACACTCTCTGCTGTGCCAACTGCGCTTGGGCCAAATGTTCCTTCACGATGGGCATTACCTGTGCAATTCGATCTTGCATCAGGGCGACATGCTCAATCACACTCCTGTGGGGAGAACTCTCACTTTCCCAAGTTTCCTTGGCAATATCCAACAGCCCTCTTGGGTGTCTCCCATACAGTAACTCAAAGGGGGAGAATCCCGTAGAGGATTGGGGCACCTCCCTAATAGCAAACATCAAATAAGGAAGTAAACAGTCCCAATCCTTTCCATCTCTATCCACCACTTTCTTCAACATTTGTTTTAGGGTTTTGTTGAATCTTTCAACCAGCCCATCGGTTTGGGGGTGATACACAGACGTACGCAATTGCGTCACTTTGAACAATTTACACAGCTCTTTCATAACCCGGGACATAAAGGGTGTACCTTGGTCCGTAAGCAGTTCTTTACAAATACCCACCCGGCTAAAAACAAGAGATAGCTCTTTGGCTATGGTTTTGGCCGAGGTATTTCGGAGAGGGATCGCTTCTGGATAACGGGTGGCATAGTCCATTATAACTAATATGTACTGGTGCCCCCTAGCGGACTTGATTATAGGACCTACCAAATCCATGGCGATCCTCTCAAACGGGACCTCAATGATGGGTAGAGGGACCAGCGGGCTACGGAAATGTGGCATCGGGGCCAACCTCTGACACACAGGGCAGGAGGAACAATAATTTTCTACGTCCTTCATCACCCCCGGCCAATAGAATCTCTGTAATACCCTCTCTCGGGTTTTCTCTGTCCCCAGATGACCTCCAAGAATGTGCCCATGGGCCAACTCCAACACCAACTTCCTGTAAGGTTTGGGCACCACAAGCTGCTCAACGGTTTCTTCTGCCCTTTTTGCCACCCGATACAGTAGGTCCTTCTCTACGCTGAAGTATGGGTAAGTGCAGGTATTATCTGGGTTCACTAACTCACCATCTATTTTCACTACGTTTTCCCGTGCCTTTATTAGGGCGGGGTCTTTCAACTGTTCTGTGGCAAAGTTTTCCCTGTGAACCTCAAGATCAGAAAACTCCACAGACGGTAGGTTTTCGTCTGAGGAGGTGGGCTCCTCTCCAGTTTCTTGAGTCTCCCCTGCCAATACTGATAAGGGAAATTCCGGAGAGTCCTCACCACTCTCAGGGGAGTTCTGGCTATCACATTCCTGGTACATAGGGGCACCAGTGAGGGGCTCAGGATCATCCCACAGTTCCCAGAACTTCGGAAAATCCCTTCCCACAATAGCGTCATGCGGTAACTGAGATACTAAGCCCACTGGATGAGAGAGGGTACCTTTGGGGGTCTCGAAACACACTGTAGTCACTGGATACTCTCGGGTGTCCCCATGCACACAAATAACAGCTACCTTGCTATTCCCAGAGACCTCTGTTTTAACTAACTCAGCCTTTATCAGGGTCACAAGGCTACCTGAATCCAGCAATACCACAACATTTCTACCATTAACACACATTTTGCATAAATGTTTCTCAGTTCCTCGAATGGCAGTGCATGCGACTGTCGCACACAGCGACTGACGTCTGCCCGTCAGAAAGTCACACTGCATGGGTTCCTCCACAACCGGGCAATTGGCTGCAATATGTCCCGCTTGCCGGCAGCGGTAGCAAACGATCCTTCTTGCCGCCTCTTGAGCCGCTGATTTCCCAGGCTGTTCTCGCCAAACTTGGGGTAGAGCTCCCACCCTCTCACTCTCTCCACCCTTACCCCTTGGAATCATCTTATCCGCCCCTGGGGATGGTCTGGTCTTAGGGTGGAAAGTCCGAGTGTCTCTGGAAGAGGCCGTCAGGTTCTCTGTAGCCAAGTATTTCTCCACACGATCCACAAGACCATCGGCCGTCTCTGGGTCTCCATGGCTTACCCACTTTTGGATGGCAGTAGGAAGAGCTCTCAAAAACCGATCCATTACAACACGTTCCACAATCTTTGGTGCGGACAAAGTCTCTGGCTGTAGCCACTTTCTGCTCAGGTGAATGAGATCATACATTTGAGACCTGGGGGGTTTTCCAAGCTGGAAAGTCCAGTTATGCACACGCTGAGCCCGGACAGCCTGGGTGACACCCAGCCTTGCCAATATTTCAGCTTTTAGCATCACATAGTCTTTTGCTTGGTTAGGCTCTAGGTCATAGTAAGCTTTCTGCGATTCACCAGTTAACAGAGGAGCCACCAGTCCAGCCCACTGCTCCTCAGGCCACTTTTCTCTTTCAGCGGTCCTTTCAAATGTGGTCAAAAATACCTCTGGATCATCCTCTCCAGTCATTTTTGTCAATAAACGACTCACCCCAAAGGACGCGGTATTAGTGGGACGGCTTTCCTCACTGGTCTGCGGACGTTGCTGCATTACTGCTTCCATCTGTTGTTGTAGTCTCTGCTCTTGCTTCTGCAACAGGTCTATGAAGCGGGCCTCAGATTGCTGCTGGGCTCGTTGCTGAGCCTCCAGACTCTGTTGCAAAGTTGCGTTTGTCTGCTGCTGGGCTGCAAGGCTCCTTTGCAAACCTGCATTTGTCTGCTGTTGATTGGCATTTGCTAGAGCCAGCTGCTTCAGTATCTCCTCCATGCTGGCTTAAAAAAAACTGCCACTGGTTCTCCACCAACTGTGAGGGGGTTAGCTTGGTAGCGGGTGTTTGTGACCCCCGGGATGGGCTCCCCACACAAAACAGGCCCAGCAAACGGAGGTTGTGGTCTTCAAAATCAAAAAAAGGTGCGGTTTATTTTCTATTTACAGTGACAAAACACAGCAAAGCAAAAGAAACATAACCAAAATAAATCCTGGTCAAGTTGACCTCTGACTAAACATACAGGTTTCCTAACTAACAACTGGGATCAGCCTAGTGCTGTCCTAGTCCCTAAGTCCCTGGTTTAGTAAAAGTCCAAACAAATAGCCACACAGGCTTCGCCTCACCGCACAGGGGTTCACTCTCCCTAGACAGTCCACACAGGTCTGGTTCCAGGCATGAGCTAACATCTAATGAAGCTGGGAGTTCTTATAGAGGCCTAAATGAGCTGACAAGCTTCAGCTGGCCTCATCAACTCCCTGTCTGTACGACGCCCAGCCCTCTCCCTAGAGGTATGAGTCATCCATGAGCCCACTAGCCTTATACAACTCTCCACCTAGTTGTATAAGTCGGCGTAAAGCCTGAATCTGGGCGAAATATATCTACCCCCCTGGATGCAACCAGGTGACTTTACCTTCCTGCTGTCACAATACATTCAGGGATCTCTGAGCCAGGATCCACTTCAGGTGTTGGTTCTCTCCACCAGCTTAATTAAAAGCTCACCTGAGCAGACAGCCTTTGCTCAGCCTGGGAAACACAGACAACGTGGGTTTGTGAGAGCCAGAAGGTTGGTAAAACTTGTTACTCTGTGAATGTGGAAGCTGACAAGTGTTAGGCTTGTCCAGCCTGGTAGTGAGGGCCTGTACATACTGTGTAGTTAGAGCCGAGACACGGCTAGGCTTTTGTTTAGCAATTTTTTCTTCTGTTTGTTTTCAGCACACTGTGCAGCACCTGTCATTAGACTTTGTATATAGCACCAATAAACACCACTGTTTTCACTGATCCAATGGACTTGGTATCTGTGCCTGCTCATCCCAGGGAGTTTTTGTACCCGCTACCTGCCCCCCAGGTTACATATGGTGGAGGCTGCGACCAGCTGTAGTAAGTTACTACTTAAAAGGCCAGTACCTAAAGTGACAACATGGAGGACCTCCTCAAACAAATGGTGTTGGCAAATGCCGCGTTGCAGCAAGCAAATGCTGCACAACAGCAAACTAACGCTGCATGGCAGCAAGCAAACGCTACATAACAGCAAACTAACGCTGAATTGCGGCAAGCAAACGCTGCACAACAGCAAACTAACGCTGCACAACAGCAAGCCAACGCTATCGCACAGGAGCAAACCAAGGTGCTGTTCCAACAGATTGGTGCTGTACAGGAGCAATCGCAGAGGCTGTTTGAACAGCTTGCCACTGTTGCAAAAGCGGATAGGAAAACCCTTACTGAGGTTTTGGAGACGCTAGCACAGGGGTCACCTGCGATAATGAAGGATATTGGAGACAAGCCCTCAACCATCCATGTGGGTCGCTTTCTTTCAAAGATGACGGCAGATGATGATCCAGAGGCTTTCCTACTAACATTTGAACGGACCGCTGAGAGGGAAGGTTGGCCCCAAACCCAGTGGGCAGGACTGATCGCCCCCTTACTTTCTGGAGAAGCGCAGAAGGCCTACTATGATCTGGAGTCAGCAGAAGCGGGAGATTATGAGAAGGTCAAGCGGGAAATCCTGGCACGACTTGGCGTTACCTTGGCTGTTCGAGCTCAGCGGGTCCACAGCTGGTTCTTCCAAGAAAAGAGGCCCCCAAGATCGCAGATGTTTGATCTGATCCACCTGGTGCGGAAATGGCTACAGCCGGAGTCCCTGTCTGCGCCACAAATAGTGGAGCGTGTGGTCATGGACCAATTCCTGAGGTCACTGCCAATTCCCCTGCAGAAGTGGGTGAGTCAAGGAGACCCCAAGTCAGCAGACAACCTGGTGGAGTTCGTTGAGAGGTACTTTGCTGCAGAGAACCTGGTCACCACCCCTACAGCCGCACGGACTTTCCATCCAAAACCACGGTCTCCCCAGGCAACCGGTAAGACTGTTCCAGGGGAAGTGGGTGGTAAGCATGGCAAGGAAATAGGGGGGAGGAATTTTGGTGCCAGGACTGAAGTTTGGCGGCCCAAGCAAGGGAAGCCACTGCCTGTCAGCAAACCAGATTGGGGAAACATCAGGTGTTTTCGTTGCCAAGAACTGGGACATGTTGCAGCAAACTGTCCATTAACAGATGAACCAATGCAGTGTGATCTATCTTTTCGAAGGCAGTCTATGTTTGCTGCCGTTTCATGCGCTGCAGTGCCAAATGTGGGAAAACACATGTGTCAAGTGACTATTAATAATAAGCCTATTACGGCCTTGCTGGACTCAGGAAGTCTAGTTACTTTGGTTACAGCTGAGATGGTTGAAACTGTGAATTTTCATGCAAAAAAAGTTGCTGTGATCTGTGTACATGGGGATACCCGCGAGTATCCAATAGCCACTGTTCAGTTTAAAACTGGCTTAGGTACGGTGACCCATTCGGTCGGACTGGTGCCCCACTTGGTGCACGAGGCTATCATTGGTAGGGACTTCCCTAAGTTTTGGGAACTGTGGGATTGTCCCGACCCAGTCGCAGTACCTAACTCAGTCGCAGAGCCAGAACTCATGGCCATTACTGACCTTGTGAGTTCAGGGGACTGCTCTCAGGGCTCTCCGGGTGATCCTTTCTCAGTTATGGCAGGAGAGCTGGGGGAGCCTGAAGAAGTCCCCACAACCAGTAGAGCTGGACAGCCGTCTGCTGAATCTGAGCCTACGTTAGAGTTTACCGATCTAAATGTGCACAAGGAAAATTTTGGTACGGAACAGAGAAAAGACCCTACCCTTGCCAGGGCCTGGGAAAATGTGGTGGTGGTTGATGGGGTACCTGTCGAACCGGGGGACGGGCCCTGTTTTCCATATTTCTGCAGCAATGAGGATTTACTGTATCGTGTATGTAAAACTAATGATGAAGTGGTTGAACAGTTGGTAGTCCCTAAGCTATACAGACGGGTGGTGTTGGAACTTGCCCATGGGCATTTGCTAGGAGGCCATTTAGGGGTTGAGAAAACCACTGAAAGGGTGTTGCGCAGGTTTTACTGGCCTGGATATGGAAAAATATCGAGAATTATTGTCAATCCTGTCCTATATGTCAGATGTCAGCCCCCCAACCCCATTTTCGAAGTCCGTTAGTGCCCTTGCCCATTATTGAAGTGCCCTTTGAAAGGATTGCCATGGACCTGGTGGGTCCACTCCCCAAATCTGCCCGCGGTCATCAACATATCCTCGTGATCATGGATTACGCTACCCGTTACCCCGAGGCCGTTCCCTTACGCACTGCATCTGCTAAAAACATTGCCAAAGAGCTGTTTATGGTGTTCAGTCGGGTTGGCGTCCCGAAAGAAGTCCTTACAGACCAAGGTACCCCATTCATGTCACGAATAACTAGGGAGCTCTGCAAGTTATTTAAGGTGACGCAGTTGCGTACCTCAGTGTAGCATCCTCAAACGGATGGCTTGGTGGAACGCTTCAATAAGACATTAAAGAGTATGTTAAAAAAGGTTGTTGATAAGGATGGGAAAAACTGGGACTTCCTGATACCTTACTTGATGTTCGCCATCAGGGAAGTTCCCCAGTCCTCTACGGGGTACTCTCCATTTGAGCTGCTTTATGGGAGACACCCTCGGGGACTCTTAGACATAGCCAAGGAAACTTGGGAGGGGGAGCAGACACCTCACAAAAGTGTTATTGAGCATATCGCTCAAATGCAGGATAGGATTGCAGCAATCATGCCGGTAGTAAAAGAACATTTACTGCAGGCCCAAGCAGCCCAACAGAGGATATACAACAGGGGGCCCAACTTCGTGTTTTCTCACCTGGTGACCGGGTCCTCGTGTTAGTTCCCACTGTTGAGAGCAAATTCCTGGCTAAGTGGCAGGGACCCTTTGAAGTAATTGAAAGAGTTGGGGAGGTCAATTACAAGGTGTATCAACCAGGTAAAAGGAAGCCCGAACAGATTTACCACATAAACCTGTTAAAGCCCTGGAAGGATAGACTGGCATTAACTGCCAGGTCTCTCCCGGTAACCCTTAAGGGTACTGAATCCCCTCTGATCCCTGAGGTCACGATTCCAGACACCCTGTCATGTTCCCAGAAACAGGAAGCTAGAGAGTTCCTGATAAGGAATAAAGAGAAATTTTCAGAGTTGCCGGGCACGACTTCAGCAGTTCAGCATGATATTGTTACTGAACCTGGGGTCCGTGTCAAGCTCAAACCATACCGAATTCCCGAAGCTAGAAGAAAGGACATCAGTGAGGAAGTTAAAAGGATGTTGGAGCTAGATGTTATTGAGGAATCCAATAGTGACTGGTCTAGCCCCATTGTATTAGTTCCAAAACCGGATGGCACTTGGAGGTTTTGTAACGACTTCAGGAAGCTTAATGCGGTAACAAAGTTTGACACATACCCAATGCCCAGGGTAGACGAGCTTATAGACCGACTTGGCAAGGCCCGTTATCTGACCACTTTGGACTTGACCAAAGGATATTGGCAAATACCCCTGACTGGTAGGGCCAAAGAAAAGACTGCATTTGTGACCCCGGAGGGGTCGTTTCAGTATAAGAAAATGCCTTTTGGGTTACAAAATGCCCCTGCAACATTTCAGAGGGCTATGGACAGGACCCTAAGACCTCACCGACAGTATGCTGCAGCCTATCTGGACGACATAGTGGTGCATAGCACTGACTGGGAGTCTCACTTGCCCCGTGTCCAGGCTGTCCTGGATTCCCTTTTCAAAGAAGGGTTTACGGCAAATCCCAAAAAATGTGCCATTGGGCTAGAGGAAGCCAGGTATTTGGGCTACACTATTGGCCGGGGTGTCATAAAGCCCCAGGTGAATAAAATAGAAGCCATCCAGGAGTGGCCACGTCCTGCAAACAAGAAGCAGGTCAGGGCCTTTCTTGGCATTGCGGGGTACTATAGAAGATTCATCCCAAATTTCGCAACTATAGCTGCCCCACTGACAGACCTTACAAAAGGGAAAGCCTCCGTAATGGTGAAATGGTCTCCAGTAGCAGAAGAGTCTTTTCAAGTCCTGAAGAAGGCTCTTTGTGCACAGCCAATCCTATACTCCCCCGATTTCTCCAAAAACTTTTTGGTCCAGACGGATGCATCTGATGTGGGTATCGGGGCAGTACTTTCACAGGTACACAATGGGGAAGAACACCCTGTGGTGTACTTAAGCAGAAAGCTCAATGACCATGAAAAGAAGTACGCAGTCATTGAAAAGGAGTGTCTGGCCATAAAGTGGGCCATGGACGCGCTCAGGTACTACTTGTTGGGGCGCCAGTTTGAGTTAATAACTGACCATGCTCCCCTGAAATGGATGGCCCAAAAGAAGGAGACTAATAGGCGGGTGAACCGGTGGTTTTTGGCCCTACAGGATTACGCCTTTACGGTAAAACACAGGCCAGGTGTTGAGATGGGGAATGTAGATGCCCTCTCCCGTGTTCACTCCTGTTGGGCTACAGGTGTTCCAACCCTGGGGTTGAAACAAGGGGGGAGGATGTGTGACAGAGCATCCCAGAGAGAGCCTGGGAAAGTCCTGTTCGGGGTTTATACATCTCCCAGGCTCCTCTCATATACATTCAGGGATCTCTGAGCCAGGATCCACTTCAGGTGTTGGTTCTCTCCACCAGCTTAAATAAAAGCTCACCTGAGCAGACAGCCTTTGCTCAGCCTGGGAAACACAGACAACGTGGGTTTGTGAGAGCCAGAAGGTTGGTAAAACTTGTTACTCTGTGAATGTGGAAGCTGACAAGTGTTAGGCTTGTCCAGCCTGGTAGTGAGGGCCTGTACATACTGTGTAGTTAGAGCCGAGACACGGCTAGGCTTTTGTTTAGCTATTTTTTCTTCTGTTTGTTTTCAGCACACTGTGCAGCACCTGTCATTAGACTTTGTATATAGCACCAATAAACACCACTGTTTTCACTGATCCAATGGACTTGGTATCTGTGCCTGCTCATCCCAGGGAGTTTTTGTACCCGCTACCTGCCCCCCAGGTTACAAAGTTTAAATATGCCTATGCACAGAAATCAGGATATGAAAAATGTTGGATATGTAGTCAAATTACACCACTCCACCGTTAGTAATCCTCTCATGGCTGTACCTTTTAAATATCATAAATGTGAAATACAATAATTAGTACTGGGGAAGATGACCCCAGGGAAGAGATAGAGTGTTATCAGATTGTCAGATTAGCAGATTTGTATGATGCCAAGATGGGTGATATGAATGAGTAAAGATATGTATCCACATACACCCTAAGAAGAGCTTTACTCCACATAGATGTGAAGCAGGGATGAGCCGAACACCCCCCTGTTCGGTTCGCACCAGAACCTGCGAACAGACAAAATGTTCGTGTAAACTTTAGAACCCTATTAAATACAATGGACTCGAACGTTCGAAATCTAAAGTGTTAATTATAAAGGCTAATATGCAAGTTATTGTCCTAAAAAGTGTTTGGGGACCTGGGTCCTGCCCCATGGGACATGTATCAATGCAAAAAGAAGTTTTAAAAACGGCCGTTTTTTCGGGAGCAGTGATTTTAATAATGCTTAAAATGAAAAAATAAAAGTGAAATATTCCTTTAAATTTCGTACCTGGGGGGTGTGTATGATATGCATGTGAAGTGGCGCATGTTTCCCGTGCTTAGAACTGTCCCTGCAAAAAATGTCATTTTTGAAAGAAAAAAAATGCATTTAAAACTGACTCGCGGCTATTAATGAATTGTCGGCTCCCGGCAATACATACAAAAGTCATTGAGAAAAAAAAAAAAAAAAGCGTGGGGGTTCCCCAGAATTCAATTACCAGGCCCTTCAGATCTGGCATGGATTTTAAGGGGAACTCCACCCCAAGTTTAAAAAAAAATGGCGTGGAGTCCCCCTAAAAATCCATACCAGACCCCTTATCCGAGCACGCAACCTGGCCGGCCGCAGGGGAAAAGGGGGGGACGAGAGAGCGGCCCCCCATCCCTCCTGAACCGTACCAAGCCACATGCCCTCAACATGGGGAGGATGTCCCCATGTTGATGGGGACAAGGGCCTCATCCCCACAACCCTTGCCCGGTGGTTGTGGGGGTCTGCGGGCGGGGGGCTTATCGGAATCTGGAAGACCCCTTTAACAAAGGGGACCCCCAGATCCCGCCCCCCCCCAATGTGAATTGGTAACGGGTACATTGTACCCCTACCATTTCACGAAGAAAGCGTAAAAAAAATGTTTAAAAAAACACACAAACACCTTGAAAAAGTCCTTTATTTAAAAAAATAAATAAATAAACATTCCAGCGGTGAAATCCAGTGTCCCGCGGCGATCCCGATGTCCAGCGCTGTCCTTCATTGGTTGTGCCTGAGCGGACCTGATGGGTGATGGGGAACTCCCTCTCAGTATTTTAAATGTATAGACCCGCCCCTTCTAAAGTTCCCCATCAGGTCCGCACAGCGGACGAGATGCGGAACATGAGAAGGGGCGGGTCTATACATGTATTACCAAAGTGAGAGCAGTTCCCCATCAGGTCCGCCCCCTCGGTATGTCAGACCCGCCTACGTCATTGGCTTGAGCGGGGAACTTCCTTCACTATGTAAATTTAAATTTACATAGTGAAGGAAGTTCCCCGCTCAAGCCAATGACGTAGGCGGGTCTGACATACCGAGGAGGCGGACCTGATGGGGAACTGCTCTCACTTTGGTAATACATGTATAGACCCGCCCCTTCTCATGTTCCGCATCTGGTCCGCTGAGCGGACCTGATGGGGAACTTTAGAAGGGGCGGGTCTATACATTTAAAATACTGAGAGGGAGTTCCCCATCAGGTCCGCTCAGGCACAACCAATGACGGACAGCGCTGGACATCGGGATCGCCGCGGGACACTGGATTTCACCGCTGGAATGTTTTTTTGTTTTTTTTTTAAATAAAGGACTTTTTCAAGGTGTTTGTGTGTTTTTTTAAACATTTTGTTACGCTTTCTTCGTGAAATGGTAGGGGTACAATGTACCCCTTACCAATTCACATAGGGGGGGGCCGGGATCTGGGGGTCCTCTTTGTTAAAGGGGTCTTCCAGATTCCGATAAGCCCCCCGCCCGCAGACCCCCACAACCACCGGGCAAGGGTTGTGGGGATGAGGCCCTTGTCCCCATCAACATGGGGACATCCTCCCCATGTTGAGGGCATGTGGCTTGGTACGGTTCAGGAGGGAGGGGGGGCCGCTCTCTCGTCCCCCCCTTTTCCCCTGCGGCCGGCCAGGTTGCATGCTCGGATAAGGGGTCTGGTATGGATTTTTAGGGGGACTCCACGCCATTTTTTTTTTAATTTGGGGTGGAGTTCCCCTTAAAATCCATGCCAGATCTGAAGGGCCTGGAATGGATATTTGGGGGAACCCCACGTCAATTTTTTTTTTATTTGCGGCGGGGTTCCCCTTAATATCCATTCCAGACCTGAAGGGCCTGGTAATTGAATTCTGGGGAACCCCCACGCTTTTTTTTTTATCAATGACTTTTGTATGTATTGCCGGGAGCCGACAATTCATTAATAGCCGCGAGTCAGTTTTAAATGCATTTTTTTCTTTCAAAAATGACACTTTTTGCAGGGACAGTTCTAAGCACGGGAAACATGCGCCACTTTACATGCATATCATACACACCCCCCAGGTACGAAATTTAAAGGAATATTTCACTTTTATTTTTTCATTTTAAGCATTATTAAAATCACTGCTCCCGAAAAAACGGCCGTTTTTAAAACTTCTTTTTGCATTGATACATGTCCCCTGGGGCAGGACCCGGGTCCCCAAACACTTTTTAGGACAATAACTTGCATATAAGCCTTTATAATTAGCACTTTAGATTTCTCCCATAGATTTTTCGAATTTGCCGCGAACACCCCAATTTGTTCGCTGTTCGGCGAACGGGCGAACAGGCAATGTTCGAGTCGAACATGAGTTCGACTCGAACTCGAAGCTCATCCCTAATGTGAAGTAGTACTGTGGACCCTCTGGTATCATACTAAGTAGAGAAGATATGGTAGTGACCCCGCCATAGGGGTCTGATAATGTTGAGATATACATATATATCTATCCAAATAGACTTAATGAAAAGGTTGAATAATTACACTGGAATCATTGATGAAATAATGGAAAAGAATTCTGATGATATTTCTAAATTAAATATAGAAACTAGAGCAATTAGAAAACAATTAGAACTACACGAGTTAGCCATAGAAAGCATGAGTGCTGCTTTAACTGGGTTATGTGAGAACACAGAAGATTATGAGTGTTGTACCTGGTTTCATAACACTAGTATTAAGGTACCAGATTATTATGATATAATTGCACAACACCGAAAGGAAGTAAGCAAATTACAAGATGAAGCTAGAAACATTGCCAAGACATGGGATCCTTTTTGCAAACCTAAGTTCTGGAGTAGGAATACTGACATGGTTGAGAAGTGCAGCCATAACTATTATTATGATAGAAGAAAGATTACATAACTGTATTAGATGAGACACATAAAAAAATTTTTTGTCTCAAAGAGAGGATTGTAAAGGTAACTTGGCATGACAACCTCCATTTTGAGTTCAGGACGCCATGTCATGAGTTAAAGAAAAGGTTTTGTTTGAAATGTACTTATTTCTGTGTAAAGGTTTTTATGATCATTTAGGCATATACCATATCTATGGACTTTGCCCTAGCTCATGTTTGTTAAAGATAAGCTAAGTATAGTTCTACCAACACTTGTGTAATCACAGAAAGAATACATTCATGTCACACATGTTTTAGTTCACATCTATGTAAGGTTTTTTGTTTCATCAGCGAAATATTACCTGAATTTGTAACACGTACTAGCTAATAGGAAATTATTAACCTGAATTTGTATCATGTAAACTCCTCCCATCCCCACCTTTGTCCCCTAAGACCGGCATAAATACCGAGATGTTAAGCTGATTAAACCAGACATCTTTTGGGCACATTACAAAAGCTCTCGTGTCTCATTTAAAAAGATGTCTCCGAGCTCGTGGGTAACTGAAGTCTATTTCCTGCATTGAACTTTAACCTTGCTGGCTGGTCAGAAGCAACTGAACCCCTACAGCCATCAGTGCTGAGCAGAGGCTCATCGCCACGTTACGCTACCTGGCGACAGGGAGAAGTCTTCAGGACTTGAAGTTCACGACAGGCATCTCCGCCCAGGCTCTGGGCCTCATAATCCCAGACACCTGTTCTGCCATTATACAAGTCCTGCAGGAGGACTATATTAGGGTAAGTTTTCTCTATTAACATCACATTTTATGTATTTCATGTATGATAATGTATTGTATTTCTTTCATCCTTCCCTAATTACCATGATTGTAATATGCTGAGAATGTCCCCTTTGTCCCCATGCATGCTGGAAGCTTTAAAATGCCCCTTTTTTCTCCTCCATGCATATTTCCCTTCACTAACCTTTCCAGCAGGGGCGTCTGTTGCTCCAAATGTTTGGGGGTCCAACCCCAATTTTAGGAACTAAGCTTCCTCCTTTTTAGCGACTGTGCCTATTAAATGCCACCAGTTGCCCCTTCCAATGCAGCCATTTTGTCCCCTCCAATGCAGCCATTTTGTCCCCTCCAATGCAGCCATTTTGTCCCCTCCAATGCAGCCATTTTGCCCACTCCAATGCAGCCAGTTCCCCCCCAGCCCTGCACTTACCTTCTTCTGGTCAGCGCCATCCTTCTTCTGTCCTTTGTCTTCTCCTGCCCTCGATGTTGCATCAGCCAATCATGTTACCGTAAAACAGACTTGGTGAACATGATTGGCAGAGCAGCCTGTCAGTGTTTACTTAAGGAATGTCCCCCCCCCTGCATCCCCTATTTTACTTTTATCAAGCCAATTACATCCCTCAGGCTGGATTTTGCAAGCCTATTTGCCCCCCTGTTTCTGATATGCAATTTTCACCCCCTAAATGCCGCAGTTATTCATATGGCCATCGCTCAACAGGGGGCCATCCACCTGAATATTGGGCAGCATTGACAATACATAGGTTAATGCAAGGCATGAACCTATGTATTGTTCTGAGTGACGGGCACAGGTGAGAGGGGGCAGTGCTCCAGCGCCCACTCTGGACGCCCCGCCACTGCAATGCTATCCTGTGGCCAAACACATATATCCCCCCCAAATTTTGTTAGAATGGACCATCAGAGGGGGTGATGAATATGAAACATGAGCCTTCCATTATACTTATTAAAAACACCTTAAACTGAGATTTTTATTGATGTTGGCCTCTAATGTATTTTCTTATAATCTGCTTGCAATGTTCTATTTAAAATTTCTAATTTTTTTTCATCTTGTTTGACTCCCCAGCTTCCTTCCACGCCACAGGAATGGCAGACTGTGGCATCGGAGTTTGCCACGCGGTGGGACTTCCCCAACTGCGGTGGTGCCATAGACGGGAAGCACGTCTGCATCGTGCCACCACCCCTTTCTGGGTCCTACTACTTCAATTACAAGGGGTTTCATAGCATTGTGCTGATGGCGGTGGTGTCAGCACGGTATGTATTCCTCTATGTTGATGTAGGGAAGAATGGCCGGATGTCCGATGGGGGATCCTTCATCCAGACGGAGTTTGCCCTCCATCTCCAGAGTGACAACCTTGCATTGCCACCGGATGCAGGGAATGTTGAAGGACTCCCCTTTGTTTTTTTGGCTGATGAAGCCTTCGGACTCGGACCGCACCTTATGAGGCCATTTCCACAGAGGACCCTGACTCCAGAGAAGAGAGTATTCAATTACCGGCTGGCCAGGGGCAGAAGAGTCGTTGAAAATGCCTTCGGCATAATGGCCAGCCGGTTCCGCCTTTTTATGACTCCCATCCACTTGCCGGAGTACAAGATAAACTATGTCGTTTTATGCTGCTGTGTGCTCCATAATTTTCTTTGCCGAAAATCAAGTACTTATATGGCCTCAGTATTGCCTGAGGCTGGACTTTCCCATGCCAATCCCCTGCCGGGCCTCGAATCTGCCCGTCCTGGCTTGCCCCCCCAAAATGCCCATGAGGTTCGGGAGAAATATATGGACTATTTCACGGGTAGGGGGGTAATTCCTATGCCAGGCCATGACTAAAGAATTGTGCATAAACAACTCATTAAAATGATTTTTTAATCTGGTAACTTTGTTTGTTTCCTGTCTCCTAGTTTGTCTTAGTGCATTTGTAGTGGCAATTGTTTTTTCCTTTAGTAAATAACAACCATTTCACTATGCAACCCAAAAAAATACACAAATAAGGTTAGAGCGTATTTGAAAAAGAAGCTACACGTTGTTTGTGTTCAAACATTTTACTCTGTGCACATTCACACACATGGCTGGCCACAAACCGGCAATTGTTTTCTTATGAAAATACAAAACCATTAGTTGCATTCCAAAAAGTACAACATTGGATACCTCTGAGCAATATGAGACATTCACTTACACAAACTATGTCTCTATGTGCCCGTCCTAATATGGGGTATTGGCACCCCTTGCCCAGCCAAAAATTGAATATGCACACATTTTGAAGTAATTTCCAATAGGGAGTTTAGACTCCTGATCCCTATTGACAACATGTGCCATCTGCCATCAGGGGTTATCAATGGACGTGTTTTGTGGGTGCAACCCCTTCTTCAGTTCACCTACTTTAGATACGAGGAAGGGGTTGCACCCCCAAAAGGCGTACATGGATATCCCCTGATGGCAGATGGCACATGTTGACACACTGTGTGCATATTCAATTTTTGGCTGGTTTGATTGTTAAAAATAGATTAAAAGGGTGAATAACAAACTGTAACCAAAAATGGGGGTTTCATATTCAATTCTCCCCAAAACATCTAGAATGTCTTTAAAGGTTTGATCCATCACATGAATTCTTTGTTTAATTCTGTCCAGTTCTGTGCTACATTCCATCACTTGCTGTATTATTCGTAGGGCACTGTCAGCAGAGAAACGTGTACTTTGTTTCACCACAACATTAACATCCCCTAAAATATAAAAAAAAAAGGTATTATAACTCTGCAGGCCTACATCTCTTACCTGAAGCTGTGGTGACAGATACTGACCTGTTGTGGTGACCAGTTCCACCACGTCATCCACTTCTCCTTCCTGCACTTCTCCTTCCTCCACCTCTTCAATTTCCTCAACACCCTCAGGTTGTGGGTCTTGGTGAGGTTGGGGTTGTTTCGAAGCTGTGGGTTTCATGTGCTCCCTGGAGTGTTCTCCTCCCAGTCTTCTCTCCCCTATGAGAATCAAACAAAAGGTCTAGTTATCACACAGAAATTTTCTCTAAAAAATAAAAACAGGCTAAATTGCTTGGAAGTGGGGTACAAGTGTCTGTTTGTGCAGAATTTCCACATGAAGACATTATTTTGTCTAAAAAATATGTTTAGTATTCACCTTTGGCTGTCAATTTTGAGACATGGAGGCACCACAAAAATTCACTGATGCACCTGTGTGGGACACCCAAAAAAGGCGGTTCTGTTGGCCCACACTATAGTGCTCAAAAGTACAGATGTGGAACCAGCTGCTGAGTGTCCTCTCCTTTACACTGATTAAAGTTTGCATTTCATTCTCTTTACAAACACATCATCTAGCCAACAATGTAAGAACAACAATTTTATCAAAACAGGCAGATGTCTAATTACATTTGAGCCTGAAAAATAATCAAAAAATGAGGATAGTGGCCGAACGATGTGTCTGTAACAAACGCTTACTGTGCCCAACCAAGTTCAAAATATTACATTTTGGAAGGGAGTACACTTGTAAAAAAAAAAAAACTTGGAGCAACATGTAAGTTGAGAAATACATTAATAGCATAAAAGTTTCAAAAGTACTTACTTTTTGCTAGCATTCTCTTAATGCTCCTTAACTGCTCCGGCTCCCTCAGTTTGAGGTCTGACCACCTCTTTCTGAGCTGCTCATTTGAGCGTTTCACCCCAAAATTCTTCTTCAGACTCTTCACGACTTTCTTCATGATTTTGGCCTTCCTTCTATTTGGTTTGCTATACGGCCCATGCTTTGCATCATAATCCGACTTTAGCAATATGTCCACCATCTCCGCCATCTCCGCATAAGACATATTAGATGCCTTGAATCTCCTCCTTGATCGTGATGTTTCCTCAGTCTCCAGGCTTGTCTCCTCCTCGTTATTTGAGGAATTATCAGACACCTGCTGTAAATCCGCCATATCTGTCTGCGCGCCGAAAGAGAAGGGGCGGGGAAAAGATGTTAGTTAGAACGTCATGGGCGGGTGACATGTGCGGAGCGAAGTGTGCGTAGTTTGACGCATGCGTGGTGTATATATAGCAAACACACATGTGACTATACTACGTTCGGTGTGCGGAGAGAGGAGTTCAAGTGACGGACGTGCGAACAAAGGTATGTGAATTTGTGACTTTGAAAAATTGTTGCCCTATACTGTCTTGAGAATGTTGGAGGATATATATGGTGAATAAGATTTTAAGGAGGTTAGACTGTGTGCCTCACATTAGTTATATAATTTTTATTTTACTTGCAGAGCCAATATGAATGTCTTTATTAGCGACAAAGAATTCCTTGCGGAATTTATAGACCGGGTAAGGGAGTTGCCCACTCTGTGGGAAACCAAAAACCCCATAAATAAAAAAAAGGGGTGAGAAAAGCAGCGCTGGAGACCCTGCTCCCATTTGTGCATACCAAGGTGCCCACAGCCACAGCAAAACAGGTGGACACTAAAATTGGGAGCTTGAGAGGCACATACAGGACTGAACGCTCTAAGGTCCTGGCTTCTCAGAGGTCAGGAGCAGCAGCAGATGATGTGTATGTCCCGAATGTGTGGTACTACAGCAGGATGTCCTTTCTGGATGACCACATTGAGGCAAGGCCATCACTATCCACTCTTCCCCCCAGACTTCCCTGCAGCCAAACTGAGCCTTCTCTGGAGCAAGAGGAGGCAGCCATCCTGGATGAACCTGATTTGGCCATCTGGAGCCAGGTATAGTATTTATAGAAAATGTATTGTGATAAAACTAATGTTTGAAAAATATGTCAAGATGACAAACATAAACTATTTTGTGTTCCACACGTAAAATGAAGATCTCTAGACATTCGTCTGGCCTAAATTGGGTGCTAAATAGTCAATCTGATGTAGTTGTAAATTTTTGGAAATTTTTTCTTGATTTACATTCAAATTGCTACAATCAGGATCTGAAAGTTGTATGAAAATAATAAGCAAAAATATTAAACTATGTCCCTTTTTCATACACAGGATGAAATCAGCCAGGAGGAGGGTCAGGAAACTGTCAGGCAGGAGGAGGCAGGGCCCACTGTGAGCCAGGAGGTGGCAGGGCCCAGTGGCAGCCAGGAGGTGGCAGGGCCCAGTGGCAGACAGGAGGTGGCAGGGCCCAGTGGCAGACAGGAGGTGGCTGGCCCGAGGAGAACCACAAGATCACAGGTGCCTCCCATCCAACTTCCCAAAAGAAGCAGGAGGGACAGGACCACGAGTGAGGCAGCAATGGCCCTTATTCGAGAGGCCCATGCCACCCTCCAGGAGCCCACATCCCCTGAAGAGGCCATTGCCGGCCTAGTGGAGGCAAAGTTCAAGATGATGAGCATGGAGCAACGCCTCCTATGCAAGCCCCTGCTTATCACCTTGCTTAACAAGGGGGTGATGGAGAAAATTACCTCCAATACGGCCATATGTGAGGTGGCACAACTATCCCAACCTCAACCTCCTCCTCCACCTCCACCTTCTTATTCTGCCCCACCCCCTTCTCCTCAACCTCCTCCTCCACCTCCACCTTCTTCTTCTGCCCCACCCCCTTCTCCTCCACCTCCTCCTCCACCTCCACCTTCTTCTTCTGCGCCACCCCCCTTCTCCTCCACCTCCTCCCCCTCCTCCTGACAGGAGTACCCCTCCAGTGGCCCAGCCTCCAGCGACACGAAGAAGGAAGGCTGCAGGGAAGGCTTCAGGGAAGGCTGCAGGGAAGGCTGCCAAGAAGATGAGGAAGTGATGGCCTTGCTTCATTGTGGTCGGACAGAAGGCAGCCTGTTGTAGTACCACACACTTGGGACATATATATCACCTGCTGCTGTTCCTGACCTCTGGGAGGCCAGCATCAGATTGTGCTCAGAACTGTTGGCCTTCTCAAGCTCCCAATTAGTGATGAGCCGAACACCCCCGGGTTCGGTTCGCACCAGAACCCGCGAACGGACCAAAAGTTCGTACGAACATTAGAACCCTATTAAATACAATGGATGCGAACGTTCGAATTCTAAAGTGCTAATTATAACGACTATTATGCATGTTATTGTCCTAAAAAGGGTTTGGGAACCCGGGTTCTGCACCAGGGGACATGTATCAATGCAAAAAGAAGTTTTAAAAACGGTCGTTTTTCGGGAGCAGTCATTTTAATGATGCATAAAGTGAAAAAAAAAGTCAAATATTCCTTTAAATATCGTACCTGGGGGCTGTCTAAAGTATGCCTGTGAAGTGCCACGTGTTTCCCGTGTTTAGAACTGTCCCTGCACAAAATGACACTTCTAAAGGAAAAAAAAGCCATTTAAAACTGCTTGCGGCTTTAATGTAATGTCTGGTCCCGGTAATATGGATGAAAATCTTTAAGAAAAATGGCATAGCTACCCCATGACCCCCCGCCCCTACCCCAGCCCATTACCAGCCCCTTTGGGTCTTGTATGGATATTAAGGGGAACCCCGCACATAAAATAAAAAAGGCCCTATATACTCTGAACAGCCGTATACAGGCGGTGCATACAAGACAGGGACTGTAGGTTTGTTCTTATGTAGAATCTGTTTGTAATTTTGAACAGGTACATTGTTTAAGTGTAGCTCCAGCCCAAAAATCTATTTTAAAACTTTTTGGAAAACATAGGTAAGGGTTATCACCCCTGTAACATTTGTTTTGCTGTCTGTGCCCCTGTTCAGAACATTTCACCTCACTTTCCGTCCCAATGACAACTGTTTTTGAAATGTGGTGTTTTTCTTGAAACAAGGATTGGTGATAAAGCATCAGTACAGAGGAGACACCTTTCTCCCATATTAATTCTTACAGGAGAGAATTTTCCTTCCTAGGGGTAGATTTCCTCTCACTTCCTGTTGTCTTCTTGCGTTTGCAAGTAGGAGTCGTTTGTAAGTTGGATGTTTGAAAGTAGGGACCTGCCGTATATACTCTGCAGAAATAGGCCCCTTAGTTGTTGGTGTTGGCACAGCACTGTAAGCACTCACAGTTACTCTTGGTTGGTGCTGGAACGCCCTGCTGTCAACTATTATATCAGGAATTGTAATTACATATAATTGTTGAACAGTGGTAGTAAAAATTGGGCCTTTGATGGTGGTGCTGGTGCCACAACACTGTAAGCCCTGACAGTTACTCTTGGTGGGTGCAGCAATGGGCCCTGCTGTGAATTATTAGATCAAGAATTGTAATTGCGTGCCCCTGTTGAACAGGGGCTGAAAAATTGGGCCTTTCGTGGTGGTGGTGGTGGTGGTGGTGTTGCCACAACACTGTAAGCCCTCAGAGTTACTCTTGGTGGGTGCAGGAATGGGCCCTGCTGTGAATTATTAGATCAAGAATTGTAATTACATGCCCCTTTTGAACAGGGGCTGAAAAATTGGGCCTTTCGTGGTGGTGGTGGCGTTGCCACAACACTGTAAGCCCTCAGAGTTACTCTTGGTGGGTGCAGCAATGGGCCCTGCTGTGAATTATTAGATCAAGAATTGTAATTACATGCCCCTGTTGAACAGGGGCTGAAAAATTGGGCCTTAGGCACTGGTGGCACAACACTGCAACCCCTCACAGATACTGTACTTGGAGCACAGCAATGAGCCCTGTTGCAAAGTATTGCTTCAAAAATTTTAATTACACGCCCCTGTTAAACAGGGGCTGAAAAATTGGGCCTTAGGCACTGGTGGCACAACACTGCAACCCCTCACAGATACTGTACTTGGAGCACAGCAATGAGCCCTGTTGCAAAGTATTGCTTCAAAAATTGTAATTACACGCCCCTGTTAAACAGGGGCTGAAAAATTGGGCGTTAGGCACTGGTGGCGGCACCCATAAACAAAAATGATCTTCCCAGCTATCATCATCAATCGTATCATTGAGGACTCGGAGGAGGAGGATAGCCAGTCAACATAACAGCACAGGCACTCAGCATCAGCATCAGTCTTGAAGGGATGTGACATGTTAAAATCAATTAGTCTGTTATATCAGCATCAGGTGTGTGGTAGATGGTGGTGATCCAAGACTGGTTCATCTTGATGAAAGTCAGTCGATCAACCGAGTCGGTGGACAGGCGCACCCTGTGATCCGTGACAAATCCTCCAGCAGCACTGAATGTGCGTTCCGAAAGAACGCTGGATGCAGGACAGGCCAGTAGCTCAATTGCATACTGTGCAAGCTCTGGCCAGTGATCCATCCTCAAGACCCAGTAAGCCAGAGGATTTTCGGTGGGGAAGGTGTCCAAGTCTGACCTTGCCCCTAGATATTCCTGCACCATGTTTATCAGACGCTGGCGATGGTTGCTGGAACCGATCATACTTTGGGGCTGCGGACTAAAGAATTGTCTGAACGCATCGGTCAGACGGCCACCTTCCCCACCGCTCCTTCTTTGACTGGCCGAAGCCTCAGCAACTCGTTGTCCAGGACCAGGAGTTTGTAACCTCCCAGTCTCTGGGAACGCGTTGCACAGACCTTTCTGCAAGGCCTCCCGGAGTTGTCTCATCCTCTGCTCCCTCTGCGACGGTAACATAAGTTCCGCAACCTTACCCTTGTACCGTGGATCAAGGAGAGTGGCCAGCCAGTAATGGTCCCTCTCCTTGATCCGAAGAATACGAGGATCCTTCCGCAGACTTTGCAGGATCAGGGAGGCCATGCAGCGTAGGTTAGCTGAGGCATTCGGTCCGGAGTCCTCTGGGTCACTAAGGACGACATGATCCGCAGCCACCTCCTCCCAGCCACGTACAAGTCCACGGGTTTCTTGGGACTGTAAATCATCCCTAAAAGACTGCTGCTGTTGATGCTGCTGAGTGCCAGGCTCCACCTCCATGCTGACACAATCCTCCTCCTCCTCCTCCTCCTCTTCCTGTGCGATGGGTGGGACAGAAGGAACACTGTCTGGGTAAAGGGGGCCTTGAGAGGCAAGGAAGTCCTCCTCTTCCTGCCTCTGTTCTGCCTCAAGTGCCCTGTCCATTATGCCACGCAGTGTGTGCTCCAACAGGTGGACAAGAGGTACAGTGTCACTGATGCATGCACTGTCACTGCTCACCATCCTCGTGGCCTCCTCAAATGGTGCCAGGACAGTGCATGCATCCCTGATCATGCCCCACTGGCGTGGAGAAAAAAAAACAAGCTCCGATGACCCTGTCCTGGTGCCGTAGTCGCACAGGTACTCATTGATGGCCCTCTGCTGCGTGTGCAGCCGCTGCAGCATGGCCAACGTTGAGTTCCACCTGGTGGGCATGTCACATATAAGGCGGTTCTTGGGCAGGTTCAACTCCTTTTGCAGCTCAGCCAGGCGAGCACTGGCATTATAAGATCTGCGGAAATGCACACAGACTTTCCTGGCCTGCCTCAGGACATCCTGTAAGCCCGGGTACCTGCCCAAGAACCGCTGCACCACCAGGTTAAGGACGTGAGCCACACAGGGCACATGGGTCAGTTGTCCCTGTCGGAGGGCGGAGAGGAGGTTGGTGCCATTGTCGCAAACCACCATTCCTGGCTTAAGTTGGCGTGGCGTCAACCACCTCTCGGCCTGGCCCTGCAGAGCAGACAGGACCTCTGCCCCAGTGTGGCTTCTGTCCCCCAAACACACCAGCGCAAGCACGGCATGGCATCTTTTTGCCTGCGTACTTGCGTAGCCCCTTGAACGCCTACGGAGCACCGCTGGTTCAGAGGACAAAGCACAGGAAGAGGCCATGGAGGAAGAAGAAGAGGAGGGGGTGGAGGAGAGAGGTGTGTCACAACAAGTAGTAGCATTTTGGAGGCGTGGCGGTGGAACAACCTCCAACACTACTGCACCTTGTCCTGCATCCTTCCCAGCTGCCAAAAGAGTGACCCAATGGGCCGTGAAAGAAAGGTAACGTCCCTGTCCATGCCTGCTGGACCATGAGTCAGCGGTAATATGCACCTTACCACTGACCGCCCTGTCCAGCGAGGCTAAGACATTGCCTTCCACATGTCGGTAGAGAGCCGGAATAGCCTTCCGTGAGAAAAAGTGGCGTTTGGGAACCTGCCACTGAGGAACCGCACATTGCACAAACTCACGGAAGGGGGCCGAGTCTACCAACTGAAAAGGCAGCAGTTGAAGCGCTAGCAATTTAGCCAAGCTAGCATTCAACCGCTGGCCATGTGGATGGCTGGGAGTGAACTTCTTTCGACGGTCCAGCAGCTGGGGCAGGGAAATTTGCCTGCTAGAATCGGGCGTCGGTGTACTGCTAGCAGAGTGGCCGCAAGTACTTGGCTGTGACACACCTAATTCTACACCTTCATTCCTCTCAGTGCATGTTTCAGAGAGGACTGAAGTTATAGTGGGGTTGGAGATCCCAGCTGATGCGGTGCAAGGAGAGGTCCGCTTTGTTCTTTGGTGTGGGTCTTTGAGGTAGGCTTGCCAATGAGCTGCATGGCAGGTCAACATATGTCTGGTCAGGCATGTGGTACCCAAGCGGCTGATGTTTTGGCCACGCGATATACGCTTGAGACATATGTTGCAAACAGCAGCTGTGCGATCTGATGCACTAGCCTCAAAAAAGGCCCACACCAAAGAACTTTTTGAATGACGGGCAGAGTCAGCGCCCTGCACAGGCGGAGCTCTGCGGTGTGATTCCGTCGGTGTACTGCCCTTACGCTGGCCACCAAAGGGCATCCTGCCTCGTTGGAGATGTGCCTCCTCCTCATCCTCCTCCTCCTCCTCTCTCCTATTAGGCACCCACGTGGAGTCAGTGACCTCATCATCCCCTCCCTCCTCATCACTGGAGCCAATCTGGCAGTATGCTGCAGCTGCTGGAACATGACTGCCAGATTGGTGTCCTTCTTGAGCATCCCCTCTGTCTGCTCTCACGCTACTGCCTTCCTCTAGCTGGGTTTCATCATCAGACCCTTCGAAACGCTGGGCATCCTCCTGGAGCATGTACCCAACACTGTGCTCAAACAGTTCGGGGGACTCCTCAGGAGGAGGACATGGTGGGTCTAGGGAAGAAGTGACTGATGATGAGTCTGACATTGATACCAGGGAAGAGGACGCTTTGCCAGCTGCTTTGCCAGTACCCTGAGCCTGGGTGAGAGAGGATGAGGAGGAGGAGGAGGGCTTGGTCATCCACTCTACCAAGTCTTCGGCATGATGTGGCTCAACATGTCCAGCTGCCGAAAAGAAGGACAAGCGTGTCCCATGCCCATGTGCTGATGACAATGCACCGCGTCCACGACCAGCACTGTTGCCCCCAGACACAGAGCCTGCTTGCCCTCTTTTATTGCCTCCTGACTGTCTGCCTCTCCTTGTTTGCCTTCCAGACATTGTAATGGATGGCCTGCAGGGAGATGGGAAAAAAGCAATAAGGGCTACCTTCAGGTGTCCTTCTCTGTCCCTTTACTTAAGGATTTCTAAATCTGGTTGAGGATGATTGCTTTCGCACAGAATAGCACAATGGCAATTTCCCTGACTGTGCAAAAAACAAGGATTTCAAAGATGGTTGATGAGGAATGCTTTAGCACAGTATAGCACAATCAGAATTTTCCTCACTGTCCTTCCCTGTCCCTACAAACAAGGTTTAGCACAGTAAAACACACTGACACTCTCCCTACCTATAGTTTTCTGTCCCTATAAATTATTTTTTTTTAAAGATGGTTGATGAGGAATGCTTTAGCACAGTATAGCACAATGCGAATTTCCCTCACTGTCCTTCCCTGTCCCTACAAACAAGGTTTAGCACAGTAAAACACACTGACACTCTCCCTACCTATAGTTTTCTGTCCCTATAATTTTTTTTTTTTTTAAAGATGGTTGATGAGGAATGCTTTAGCACAGTATAGCACAATGAGAATTTCCCTCACTGTCCTTCCCTGTCCCTACAAACAAGGTTTAGCACAGTAAAACACACTGACACTCTCCCTACCTATAGTTTTCTGTCCCTATAAAAAATGTTTTTTTAAAGATGGTTGATGAGGAATGCTTTAGCACAGTATAGCACAATGAGAATTTCCCTCACTGTCCTTCCCTGTCCCTACAAACAAGGTTTAGCACAGTAAAACACACTGACACTCTCCCTACCTATAGTTTTCTGTCCCTATAAAAAATGTTTTTTTAAAGATGGTTGATGAGGAATGCTTTAGCACAGTATAGCACAATGAGAATTTCCCTCACTGTCCTTCCCTGTCCCTACAAACAAGGTTTAGCACAGTAAAACAGACTGACACTCTCCCTACCTATCCTTCTCTTTCCCTAAACTAAAGGAATCCAGGTTAAGCAAGAAAAAAAAATGTCACTGTCCCTGCCTATGCTTCTCTTTCCCTGCTCCGGAACACACTACACTAGGCCGCCGTGCTGGCGGCCTTTTATAGTGTGGGGCGTGTACTAAACACCCTCAGCAATAATTGCCCACAGGCATGCTGCCTGTGGCCAATCATTGCTCTCCTCGCTGCCGGCGCTGTGATTGGCCAAGCATGCGAGGTCACAGTGCATGCTTGGCCAATCACAGCGCCTGGATGACACTGCGATGGCGTAGTGCATTGTGGGCCGTTCGCGTCACTCGAATTTGGCGCGAACGGCCCAAATCGTTCGATCTTCGTCGAACGATCGAACAGCCGATGTTCGAGTCGAATGTATGTTCGACTCGAACACGAAGCTCATCCCTACTCCCAATTTTAGTGTTCACACAGGGTTGATGTGTGCTCTGGGGTCCCTGGGATGCACAAATGGCAGCAGGTTCTCCAGCGCTGCATTCTCTTTATTTTTTGCAAAACATGAATAAATGATATTTTTGTTTAAGTTCATACTTGACTATGTTTATTTTTACAATTTTTTAATTTAGCTTTGGAGTAAGCAGATACATTTGACAGCCAAAAAAAGGGACAGTTAACAACCCCCCAAAAAACAAGAAAAAAATTATGTAAAAAATATAGGGTGTAAAATTTACAATAAAAAAATTCAAATATACAATGGGAGATCGCTAGCAAAACATTGCCAAATTACAATTAACATCTGTTAGAAAAATCCAAAACAGTAAAATATTCAGAAGATCTTGCACGATATAATACACCTAAATCTTCTTAAGAGCAGCATGAAAAGGGTTAAAAAAACATAGTCATAACTCTGTGTGAATATCAGCAGCAAAAGAAGTTCATTCGTTTTGATTAATGTAACATTCTAAAGAAGATTTCAATGCACAACATTTAAACGATGCAATAATTTAGAACGTGACGAATGTGCTATCTCCATTACGAAGGCTTGATTTAGCTGAAGATGCGCTCCCGTCTCATACTTGATTCTGAGCATGCGCGCTTTTGGAAGAGTCGTAAAAGCATACACACGAACCATTTTCTCGTCACAAAACAGGCCGTCGAGAAACACGACGAGGAAATCTTGAATCCTGACGAGAAAATAGAGAGCAGGTTCTCTATTTTCTCGTCGAGATTCATGGCAGTTTTCTCGTCGTAAAACCATACACACAAACGTTTTTCTCGACAAGAAAGCTCTCGCGGCACTTTTCTTGCCGGTTTTGGACGAGAAACTCGGTCGTGTGTACGAGGCTTTAGTGGGGACCCTTGCTGGAAGTCACTGGTCTTTTCCTGAACCTGGAGAACCTTTTCCATCTTGGGCTGCGCACATCTTTTTCAAACATATGGGATACCAAACAAAACCATTATTAATGTAAGATCATTTAGAATTACTGAATTGATCATATATAATATTTTCTAAACATTTTACATTTCTAGATGTATAGAGGAAGTGTTATGCTAACACAATGTGTTTTTTCATCAGACATATCGACTCCACACGTATGTAAATTCCCTGAAGAAGGGCACTAAACCGAAACAGCCATTGGGTCTTACCTAGTGTCGTTTACATGTATTCAATCAATTATCTGTCTGGATTTGTATATCTCATATGTTTATTTTAATCCATGATTTATTTTGTACTATACTCCAATAAATTATATTTTTACATAGACAACCTACTGTTTCTAGTCACTTTTAAAGTCCCATTCAAGGGGGTTTTGCCTTTTTTCAAATCTTGGCTATTGTTCCTTGTTTGATGGTATAGGAAAGCTCCAGACTGCTCATGCAGTGTCTTTTTTTCTGGTCCCTGAAGCCCTGTACACACGATCGGATTTCCTATGGATTCTAATCCGATAGATTTTTCCATCGGAAATCCGATGAAGCTGACTTCCATCGATCTTGCCTACACACCATCAGTCAATGATTCCGACCGTCCCAAACGCCGTGACGTAAAACACTCCGACAAGCCGAGAAAAATTAAGTTCAATGCTTCTGAGCATGCGTCGACTTGATTCTGAGCATGCGTGGGTTTTTTGTCCGATGGAGTTCCACACAGACGATCGGAATTTGCTATCGGTATTTTTCCCATTGGATAAATTTAAAACATGTTATATTTTTTCTCACCGATGGATAAAAGACCGATGGGGCCCATACACGATCGGTTTGTCCGATGAGAAAAGTCCTTTGGACTGTTATCATCGGTAAAACCGATCGTGTGTACACGGCATAAGGGTGGTGTAAACAGAAATGACCAGACCAATGAGAAGTTCTGAGGAGTGGCCAATAGGATGTCACAGTATTTATGATCATTCAGCTGTCCCTCACATACAGTTTTCTAAATGTATTACCATTTTGAGTATGCAGCATGTCATGATTTGGTAAACCGCATATTATTAAGAATACAATTGGCATTCCAGAGGAAATAAACATGATATGCCTCAGATAGGCAGGTCAGTTAAAGTAATGCAGTGCCGTATCGCAAAAACTGGCCTGGTCATGAAGGGGGGTAAATCTTCCGGAGGACAAGTGGTTAAACTATGACATGCATCGTGAAGAAAAAATTACAACTGCTAAAATTTTAATCACGTATTACTTATTGCCATATGTTTTCAAACAGAAACATGGTTGACACTTATTTCTGCAGTGCTTTCTATAAATAACGCTGCACAAACTACCCTTGGATGGCCAATGGACACAAAATCTAATGGCTCAAAACACAGTCACAATGTACAGAGCCAATTCAAATTGCTCTGTACAATGAGATCACAACAATCACAAATATAAGCAGTGTCGTTTTTACAATCTGGTGCAGCTGTGCATAGTAACCAATCAACTTCTAGGTTTTATTGGCAAAGCTTAAAGCAGATTTCCAGGCTTTTTTTGTTTATTAAAAGTCAGCAGCTACAAAAAGTGTAGCTCTTGACTTTTAATAAACAGACACTCACCTGTCCCACGGTCCAGCGATGCGGCCACATGGAGCCTCGCTCCTCTCCCCCTCCTTTCCTTGGTGCCTCTATTGGAACTGTGGGCACCTGGTCGTGACAGCTTGCGGCTTCACGGCCGGGCGCTCACTGCACATGGCTAAAAACCTACTTTTTATGAAGTCTGTATATAATAAAGTGCAGTATTTTTTCTGATATGGATAGTTTTCAAAGAGCGTTCACAAACCAAATAGCATTTCATTCTTAGAGTATATATCCAGGGCAACTTCAGACGGTCCTCTGAGAAAACAATACTCCATATATAAATCAGTAATATGATGCATTCAAACTGTTGCTTATAAAATACATGGGTAGCACTCCATTTACATTGCTGTTGAACACTCAATTGCTTAGTAGTGGCATTCAAATCAATAGGTTGTCATCCATGCATTGCTGTGCTGCATTTAGAACTTATACCAGATAATGTACCTGAGCCCAATCTTCCAGATTAAAGCCACAAAAAAATCTACAGTATATCATGATGTTGTGTTATCATGTTGCTGTAATCCTAAGGCATAAGATATAAAGTAGACATATACTACTTGTCATGCAGCAGAACTGTTTAAGGAAGTCCAACATTAAGCAGCAATTTAAGAAACAACAAGGTGCGCTAACTAAGTGACATGTATGTTTGTAATAAACAAGAATTTATTGATATAATCAGCCAAATGGCTACTCACATGACAGTTGTGAGAAAACAGGCATGGATATCTCTATATGGGATATGTGGTCACTGTAGGGTCCGAAAATCCATCCAGGGTACTGTCCCAGTGGGCTGCAGCGATGCTTTGGCAGGAGGATCAGGGAGATGGAGAAGGCCAGCCTGTTTCCTGCTCGGCGGCGGTGTGCGCACCAGCGTGGAATGCAGTCGGAGCGATTCGGAACTGGAAGTGACGTTGGGGCGTGTCAGATCACGCGTTTCAAAGCTTCTGCTTTTTCCTCAGATCTAATTGGTAATTGGCGCTGTCAATCTTATATAGGCTCCCCGGGATGGAGCGGAGAAGACTTAACACTATCTACTGTTTAGACAGAGATTTAAAGGAGCCATTAATTTGCTCTCATATAACAAATATTGTTTTAAAGGTAGCAATGCTAGTACAATAGAAGTTATAATGATAAATACTTCAATAAAAATATGTATGTATATGAATATATATATATATATATATATATAATCAATGGTAGGATTTAAACAAGGGATCAGAAAGGATTATAGATATAGTAAAATGTATAATTAAAACAATTAATACATCTAGAATTGATATATGTGTGGGGTATGTGGCGCTCCCAAGTGGAGGGTAAGGGTTAGATAAGTGAGAATCTGTATAAAACCAGATAAAGTACTAGAACAATTGAAACCAAAATAATAGTGGAAGGGTCAACAGTGACCTCTCCCTGACCCCAGGTATTTTATGTTATAGGATAAATTGATGGTATATCATGTGTGTGAGTTACAAAGTGCTAAGTGCATGAGTACATATATTTTTCGGCCACTATTGGGATGACAGAAAAAGGGGGGTAAGAGACCCCCGTGCTTAATTTGACCAATCAACGGTACATAGTATAATAAACTATTGTAGTGCATAAAAGATATGATAAAGTGAACGATCAAGTGAAACAAGGAATAAACTTTCCCAGTATTAAACAAAATAAAATAAAATAAACAAAATAAACAATTAAGTGAAAAAAAAATAAAAAATGTGAAATTTCAAGAGTCCACCATACAACTGTGTATGGAGATCCAAATCATTCATACGATAAGGTATGTATTTTGTCCCAACAGTTTGAAAATTAGCCAATCAGGAACAGTTCAACAGGTGACTTTTGTGTGAGTCCATTCATTTAGCTCAATCCAGGTGACACTTGTGCTCCCCCTCAAGATACCCTACTCACCAGAAGATGAAACCCCTGCAGGGGTACACAGCATGTAGGTGAGTGGTTCGATGGCTTGGAATGGTGTGGTGTATCTCTCCTGGTCCTGGGGTTCCTGTGCGTCCCTGGGCTGGCTGTGCCGGCTGTGCCGGCGTGTGGTGGTGTTCCTCAGGATAAAAGAACAGGAGCCACCATAGCGTAATCCAGTTTTATTTAAAATAGTAAAACATCCATGGTAAAAGACATCCGAGATAAAGTATAAAGCAAAGCAAAAATCGAATAGCCTTCGCTGCACTTAGTCCCTGAGTCTATCCGAGCAGCGGTGTGTAGTGGCGTGCGTTCCACCGCTCAGAAACAAGGAATCGGAAGTGACGTATCAGCGTGGTCCTCTCACGCCGAATTTCCGGACCCTACAGTGACCACATACAGTATCCCATATAGAGATATCCATGCCTGTTTTCTCACAACTATCATGTGAGTAGCCATTTGGCTATAAATTCTTGCTTATTACAAACATACTGCACTAAGAGCCCATTCACACAGGAGCAACTTTGGATCCGACTTCAAATCGCCCCAGGTCGCCCCTAGTCACCTCAAGTTGCGCTGGCTGAGGAAATCAATGTAAGTTAATGGAGCCGTCTTAATGCATACTACTGCAGTCGCTCCGACTTCAAAAAAGGTCCCTGTAGTACTTCAATCTGACTTCTAGGCGTCCTCTACCCATTGATTTCAATGGGAGTTGCCTCTGAAGTCGGATCACTGTCTTAATAGGAGCAACTCTCCAGGAAGAGAAAATACGTTTCTCAGGCAAACCTCTCCCTCCCCCTCCCTCCCACAGAGCTGATTCTTGTTTGATTGGCCACTGGAATGTCTCCTGTCCTGCAGGCAACTTGAAGTTGCCTTGTAAGTAGCTCCAGGTCGCGCTGTGATTCATACTTAAGTCGTGTCTGAGTTGCCTCATAAAATCTCGCTGGAAATCGTGTTGCCCCTGTGTGAATGGGCTCTTAGTTGGCGCACCTTGTTGTTTCTTATCTTGCATTCCAGAGATTGCTTCGCTCTTAAGGGAGCTGCCACCAGTGCTGTTTTTATCCTTTTATTCATTTATGAACTTTTGGTTCTACACCGGGACTTTCTTTTCAAACTGATCAATTATGATCATTATCACAGATGATGCTATACCTTGTGTTCATCATTTTTAAATCATTATTATCATATGTGCATTCTGTTGTTTTAGCTTACTTGCCTCATAATGCAGTGTTTGCCCTCATCTTCGCTTCATCTTTCCTTTTCTATTATGAAGCAGCAATTATTTAACATGCATTAAAGTCGTTTTTTGGGGGCGCATGCGCAGCTCTCCAAGATGGCGGACGCGTTACTTCTGAGCTCCGCTCCCGTCCTGTGATCCGCAGCTTCTTCAGCCACCAATAGACCCGGAGGTGACACGCTACGGCCCCTCGACTCCCCCCGGCACTTCATGGGCAAAATCTGAGATTTAGCGATCCCATTATCGAGCCACACAGCCGCCGTGGCCTTCCTCCACCATGGAGTGCTTCCTGACTAGGCCTCAATCCCCGATCTCGATTTCTCAAGGAAATCCGGAGGATTACGTCAGCACTCTGATGGCGGAGGATGGATCTCAGCAGGCCATCCATCCACACACTGCCCCCTCTCCTCAACCGGTCCTGATTCCGGAGATGATGGACCTCAAACTCCAGGCTTTGGCCCAGCAGGTAACCAGAGACATTGCTCAGGAGATGGTGAGGATTTCCAGAGAACTCAGGGGGGAAATAGATGCACTCAGGGAGCGCACAGGTACCCTAAAGACTAAAATTGATGAGACTTTGCACTATGTACAGGCTCTTGAAAAGGAGAATGCCCTCCTTAAAAACTCAGTATCCCAACTGCAGCTCCAGCAGGAGGACATTGAGAATAGGGAACGACGCCAGAACCTTAGAATCCGCGGAGTTCCTGAAACGGTGGCTGACAACAACATTAGTCCTTATCTTTTGGGCCTTTTCAACACTCTTTCACCTGAAATTGTGGACATTGACTAGATCGAGCGCATAGGTCTCTGGCCCCTAAACCCCCTGCAGGGGCCAGACCCTGTGACATAGTGGTACGTTTTCACTTTTATGAGAGCAAAGAGACCCTGACCAGGGCCACACGTAATAGGTCAGGTATTGACTATAAAGGAGACAAAATCCAACTGTTCAGTGACCTCTCTCCGATCACACTGGCCAAGCGCCGTTCTCTATGACCCATCACCTCTCACCTCCAGCTGCACAAGGTCCCATACTATTGGGGCTTTCCTTTCCGCCTCAACGTTACCCTGGATGTGGTCCAACATGTCCTTCGCGACATTCAGGAAGGGGATGCATTCATCAAATGCCTGGGCATCCCCCCGCTCCCTGCAGAGGAGGATCAGGTCTCGCCTGCTACCCCACGTCCCTTGACGGCTCCTTCCAGGATCTGGACCCTGGTGAGAAGCAGAGGATCGAAGGCCTACTCTACTCCCCAACGTTCTCAACCTCCTTGGCCACCCACCTGATTTGATGCAAGCTACCCTCCTGCCTCTAACCTCTTTTTGTCCCATTTGGGATCTCGACCATTAGTCGATCCCCTTCAGGGGGCCACTGTGTATATCACATCGCCTTCCAACGAAGGCATCCTGCAAAGTTTCAGCTATGTTGCTGCTCTTTTTTCCCCTTTTTCTTCTTTTGTTTTTTTATTATCCTTGATGCGTTTTTTTTTCTGAAAAACATTGCTGTTCTCCTAAGACTGTTATCTCGAGGAAAGTTTGATCAGGTAACATTGTAGGCGGATCACCGTGACGAGTGGTCGTGGGTCCCTCACCATGTTGGAGACTGCTATGCTGCCCTACTGGTCCTCAGGCTGCAGTTGAGTATTCCTGAGTAGTCCATGTTGCTCAGGCCTTTTTTTTAATGTTTTTTTATTTTTATTTTTACTCTTTGGGCCACGCAGGCCTTCTTGTTTTCAAGCTTTTATGGTCCCTTTTTGGATCGTCTCATGACAGTTCCGGTATTGCTGTCTCACTTTTTCCTTTTTTGTTTTTTTCCTTTTTTTTCTTTGTTGTTTTATTGTTGATTATCTCATGTCACGTGAACTCTTGGACAGACTAAGGTCTGCTCAACGGCTACATTCATATGCTTCTATTGCTGGGCTATCGCCCATTGTTTTAAGTATTCTTATGCTGTATATTACTGTTCATTCATGGCTCTGAAACTATTATCTTATAATGTGAAAGGATTGAATTCCATAAAGAAAAGATGGATGGCCTTGAAGGAATTCAGGGCCTCCAGTGCAGATGTGATCCTGGTTCAGGAGACTAATTTCTGAGTCGGGGGTTTCCTGACATTTCCCAGTGACTTTTCTGGCCTCCGACTCATCTGGTAAGGCTGGAGTGGCAGTTTTGGTTAAACGCTCTTGTCCCCTCCAGATCAAGTCTACCTATTTGGATCCTCATGGCCGTTGTATAGTTCTGGAGGGCACTTACCTATCTAACCCTATAACGATCATGAATGTGTATGCCCCTAACACGGGTCAAATTAAATTTTTAACAGAGGTATTTGAACGGTTGAACCATGTTGCCCATCCCTTTATGATAATTGGAGGTAACTTCAATGCTGTTCTCTTGCCTGCTCGGGATAGGAAGTCCCTATTCAATGCCAAGTCCACCCCCGTTTCACAATCCCTAGCCACCTCCCTTAGGAAACTGATTCAAAGCCACCGTTTGTTTGATTTATGGTGGATTAAACAACCCACAGGTAGGCAGTACTCGTTCTACTCCCCCCCCACAAGATGTTTTCCAAATTGGACTACTTTCTGGTATCAGCCCCTTTGCTTTCCCACATGGTGTCCTCCGACCTGGGCCCTATTACCTGGTTGGATCATGCCCCTCTGTCCCTAGATCTCTGCCTCTCGGTGGCATTCCCCAGGAGATGCCACTAGAGGCTCTATGAATCCCTACTAAAACACCCTGAAACTAAGGGTAAACTCCACCTCGCTTTAACTGAATATTTTCAACTAAATACAGGTTCTGTGTCCAGCCCGTCTGTCCTTTGGGAGGCCCACAAGGCATATTTTAGAGGTCAGTGCATCTCTGTGGGATCTCAGAGAAAGAGGGACTTTGCCCTCCTGAGGTCCTCTCTATTATCTGAACTAGCAGCAGCTTAATGCTCCCTGCTCCATGCCCCCACGATGGGCCGGCTGCGCACGGTAACCTCCCTACGTAACCGCATAAAGACCCTAGACATGTCAAAAATAGATAAATCCCTTCTCTGGGCCAAACAAAAATTCTATGAATTTTCAAATAAGCCGCATAGGATGTTCATCTCCAGGATTAACCCTAGGCCTTCTCTCTCCTTCCTGGACCACTTAAAACGCGCAGATGGGACCCCCACCTTTTGCCCGCAGACAATGACCCAAGTCTTTGGCAAATTTTATGATAAACTTTATGATTGCCTTACCCCTGACCAACATCCTCCCTTTGATCAGAAGGCTTTTGAGATGTTTATGGCATATCTCCATCTCCCCAAGCTCACTGAGGCTGATGTACAGACATTGAACACCCCTATTACTGAAGAGGAGCTAAATAACACTGTTAAATCCCTCCCATCCTATAAATCTCCTGGCCCGGACGGCCTTCCTTACTCTTACTACAAGACCTTTCTCCCAATTCTCTCAACACATTTGGTATCCCTTTATATTTCCCTTTTACAGGGTCAACATCCCCACCAGCAATTTCTACATTCTTATATTACAGTCATACCCAAACCGGATAAGGACCCTTCGCTCCCAGACAGTTAAAGGCCGATTGCACTTTTAAATTCAGACTATAAGCTTTTTACTAAAATCCTAGCCAATCGCCTCTCCCAATTTCTGACGAAACTGATAGACAGAGACCAGGTGGGATTTATTCCCACTGGACACGCTGGGGACAATACCTGACGTACCATTGACCTCATTGACATGCTTAACAGAGTCCGACACCCTGCTCTGATCCTTAGCCTTGACACCCAAAAGGCGTTTGATAGACTTAGTTGGCCCTACATGTTTGCTACCCTTACTAAATTTGGTCTGTGGGGTCCTTTTCTTACAGCTTTACGTTCCCTCTACTCTAATTCCTCATCTCAGGTCCAAATGACATCCTTCACATTCAGAGCGTTCCCCATGTCAAATGGTACCAGGCAGGGATGTCCCCTTTCTCCACTTCTGTTCATCCTCTGCCTGTAGCCTTTGGCAGAGGCCATAAGATCACACCCAGACATCCACGGGGTCCCCATGCAACAAAGGGAATATAAATTGTCCCTGTTTGTGGATGACGTGCTTTTGACCCTCACCAACCTCCATACCTCACTTCCATCCCTGCATGCTCTATTATCCCAATTTAGTTCCCAATCGGGATACAAAATGAATGCGTCAAAAACAGAAGCCCTGCCCCTACACCTCCCGCCTGCAGATCTCCTCTTGCTTAAGAACTCTTACCCCTACCGCTGGTGCACATCATCCCTCAAATTGATTAGGGTTTCAACTTACTTCGATATATTCCACTCTTTACTCAGCCAACTATGTGCCCCTGTTCAAATCTGTCAAAGCCATGCTAACTAATTGAAACCTCCTTCCGATATCTTGGATAGGCATGATTAATGTGTTTAAGATGTCTGTGATGACAAAATGATTGTATTTTTTCGAAACACTACCTGTCCCTATCCCCATGGCTCAATTGAAACTCCTTAAAAGCTGGTTTCTTAATTTTATATGGAAAGACGGGGCACATAGAGTGGTCAGCTCGGTCATCTTTTCCCCCAGAGGTCAGGGAGGTATGGGAGCTCCGGATATCCACAAGTATTACCTGGCTGCCCATCTTCGAGCGGTGGTATCCTGGTCTAGTTCGAGGCCCCCAAATCGATGGACGGAGATTGAGATGGGCTCTCTTTTTCCAACACACCCATGCTCCCTTGTATGGTCTCTTGCATTATTCTCGGATCCCAGGCTCCTGTCGCACCAAATTTTCTCTGACATCCTCCTGCCCCGCCTTTCTAACATACTTTTTAATCCCCTACTCCCTGACAGTCTTTCTCACTCTCGGATGTTTCCATGGGCTAAGGCAGGCTTGTTCTGACTTTGACACCTTGTCCACCCTGTCTTCCGCAAACTCTGTTCCTTTCAAACTACCTTCAAACTACAAGCCAAATCCCAAACCATTTGTTATTCTCATATCTCCAAATTACCCACTATTTAGCTACACTCTTGCCCTCACTTACTCTACCCAAACCTTACGCATTTTGAAGTTATTTGCTCTCAGGGAACTTACCAAACATGATTAATTTCAGCTATATACAGTACCAACTCCTGCAAGAGAAACTCCCACTTTCCATGGTACCCCACTCATACATGAGTAAATGGTCGCATCTCACACAAAAACAAATTTCTCCCCCCCAATGGGCTAAAATCTGGACCTCAACTTCCAAAATTTTACAATGTGTGGCGCACAGAGAGACAGCATTTAAGGTATTATTAATTTGGTATAGGACTCCCGAGATTTTACACCGCTATGATCCTTCCCTCTCTCCTCTTTGCTGGAGATGTGGTAAGCTCAGGGGCACTCATTATCAAATTTTTTGGCAATGTGATTTAATTGTTCCCTTCTGGTCCATGGTTGCGTCCTTACTTCAAAAGATTTTAGATACTCTCATCCCGCTTGATCCGGCACACCTCCTTCTGGGCCTCCCAATCCCCATACTGGGAAAAGCTTCAAATAAATTAGCCTCCTATGTTTTATTAGCAGTGAAGAGAGCTATTCCTGCATGTTGGTTGTGCACCTCCCCCCTAACTCAGGCCCAACTTATACAAGCCATTAATGATATCCGCAGAATGGAGCATATGACAGCTATGATAGAGGATGCTATTGATAGATTTGATAAAATATGGGACTCATGGGATCGTTGTACACATGGTTCTTCCCATTGATAATACTACTAAACATCCTATACTTGTTTTGATTTAATCTGTGCAGGCCCCCCTTCCTCAGGTTCCCCTGTGGTTTGGATATGGTTTTGCAAGCCGCTCTTAGCCACACCCCCCTTCCTTTTATCTCAATAGTATCTCTTTATCCCCACCTTCTGATACCTATCCAACTCCTTTTTTTTTGCTGATGGACGTAGCCTCTCACTGTTTGGTAGCTTTCCCTGCTTGGTGATCAACTTTTACTGATTCTTATTGGTTTGAATTCCATATTTTTTTTTCTTTTTTTTTTCTTTTTTTTCTTTATTTTATGTTTTAATACCATTGTTATGTATTCTTCCAATGCTCGCTATTTTTCTATTTTCTATTTCAAATTACTGTTTGATATGTATTTTTCAGAAAAAATTTCAATAAAAAAAAAAGTAGTTTTAAACCCAAAAGCAAACATTTATTATATTGCAACTTACCAATTCTAAGATATGATTACTGCATTAGTGTTATTTTTTAGACTTTATTTCCTATATTTTTATGTGGTGATCTGACCAACAAGCTGTCCTGCATATGTAGCAGTTAGTGGGTTGAGATAAACCATTTAACACTGACAGGGATGCTTACAATGATCAGCTTTTATTTATTTATGTAAAAACGTTATCCCAAAAGAAACACAACTATTGCTTTAACTGCTTTAAAAGTATAAGCTGGAATTTGGATTCAGTTTGTTAGTGTATTTAAATCTGCTACTGCATCTAACACTCATCTGCCCCCCAAATTGACAGTGCTGCTGTCCAAAAGTATCTCTGTTGCTCCTTAATCCAGCGTGTAGGCACTCTAATACAGGAGATATGTTACAAGTCAGATCACAAGGGGAAAACTGATGGGAAAACGCCTAAAAAAAAAAAGAAAACAAATACAGCTACCACATAAGCTGCAAGATATTATGTTTTATCCTAAAAGTAGTCTGGTCCTGTACCCCCTTATTCACCCCTGATCATCCAGTGAAGGCACATATGGCCTATACATGTGTATGGGTTCACATTTGAAGTTGAGGGCACATCTTCATACTGAGGTGATCATGACTGAATGTTGAATGCTGCACTGAAGTCTTGGTATCACACTGACTGCACATAGAAGCATCTGTCCAGTGTGTTGTGAAATCACCAAGATCTATGCACAGTCTTTCTTGGGACTTGATTACCTACAGGTTTAATTCTTTTAGTGAGGCATGTGTTGTTATTTGTTTATGATTGAAAGTTTGCAAACAGTGAATATCTCCTAGATTGTAAGCTCTAACGAGCAGGGCCCTCCGATTCCTCCTGTATTACTCTGTATTGTAACTGTACTGTCTGCCCCATGTTGTAAAGTGCTGCACAAACTATTGGTGCTATATAAATCCTGTATAATAATATATTAATATTTATATTAATATATTAAAATATAAAATTTTATATAATTTTATAAAATATATTATTTTATTATTATTATTATTATTATTATTATTATATTTATTATTATTATATTATATAAATACATTTTTTATAAAATATATTAATATTTGATGTCACTGGACATGAAGATATTTTTATTTTGTGTTATTTTCACACTGTGTATTTTAGTGGTATATTTAAGAATTATTTCTATATACACTTTATCTGTATTCTTGTGTATTCTCAGCAGTGCAACACATTTATATCTAATTATATTAAATGTTATGCTTTGGGAATAATACTGCTTTAACTTCTGAACATTAATCACATCTAAGGATTGGTACCGTACAATACATTTTTTTTCCAATGGACTTTGGGTACACTTTAAGAATTTTAGGTACATTCTGCTTGCTGAAAAAGTAAACATCTGTAGCATATGACTGCTGTATACTTACCCCCCCACCCCAGATTCTATGGTGCCAGAGGTGAAGTCATCATCTGCCAACACAATGGAGGGGAATTCTAAGCACTCCAAATCTTGTAAAAAAAGATGCTGCAGCACAATGCTAAGAGCATTTTCTCAGTGACTTTTGTAGAACTCTTTATTCCTCCCATTTCACTGGAAGGTAGATGACTTCATTCTTGTCTAGGCACTGTGGAACTTGTTGCCCTTACAATTTTTACAAGCCTAAGCAAGGGGGATGAAGGGCAAACTTATGCAGTTTAAGTGCACATCTACAATTGTTCATTTGTTAAAAGCTACAGTTCCCTTTCTCTGGGGTACGATGTTGTAAGTTTCCAATTTCTATAATTTTTTAAAGTGTTAGTACGTGTGTTGGGTGGTATTGGATCTCTATATACAGTAGACATGTGTACACTGAAATATTTCGTTTCGGAATTTCGTTTTTGTCCGAAAAATAAATTTATTTAGTTACTCCCGAAATTCGTTTTAATTTATTTCGTTTTTCGTTAGAAATTGCATTCGTCCGAAAATCTGAATTAATTAAGGTCGAATCTGTCATTGAAGGCTTATGGTGTCTGTCGAATGTTCAAAGAAGATTCGACGGAGCAGTGAAACTGTACGACGCTGCAATCGTACATTTTCGGTCGAATGTTCCGCCCACAAACTATAGAAGAATTCTAATGTTGTATGACTAGTAATAATTATATTTATTCATTACTATTACTAGTCAACCAACATTAGAATTCTTCTATAGCCTATGGGCGGATGCATTTGACCGGAAATGTACGATTGCAGCGTCGTACAGTTTTGCTGCACCGTCGAATCTTCTAACTTTCGATGCTTTGTCGAATCTTCGTCATTCTAGCTATTTTACTGCTCCTCCTCTTTGGTTACAATCAGCCAATAACATTCATCATCAACTTTATTTTTATTTTACTTCCCCCACCCAATTCCAGCAGTGATCTTTTCTCTCTATGTCGAATCTTTTCTCTCTATAATAACAAATCTTTTCTCTCCTATGTCGAATCTTTTCTCTCCTATGTCAAATCTTTTCTCTCCTATGTCGAATCTTTTCTCTCCTATGTCGAATCTTTTCTCTCTATAATGTCGAATCTTTTCTCTCTATAATGTCGAATCTTTTCTCTCTATAATGTCGAATCTTTTCTCTCTATAATGTCAAATCTTTTCTCTCTATAATGTCGAATCTTTTCTCTCCTATGTCGAATCTTTTCTCTCCTATGTCGAATCTTTTCTCTCCTATGTCGAATCTTTTCTCTCCTATGTCGAATCTTTTCTCTCCTATGTCGAATCTTTTCTCTCTATAATGTCGAATCTTTTCTCTCCTATGTAGAATAATCTTGGACTAATAGAGTTAAGGTTAGGCACATTCGACCACAGGTTCGATAGACACAGATTGTTATTGTCAGCATCACGTCGAATCTCCTATCTATATCGAACTGTTGTAGCAACGAAAACGAAAATAAAGCATTTGTTTATGTCGGATCTTTCGGTTTTCGGATTCTGTGCTTTCGTTTTCGTTTGTTAAAACGATAACGAAAATAGCTGAAATTCGGACGAAAATGCATTCGGACGAAAACGAATGCACATGTCTAATATACAGTATATATAATTCCTTGGGTGATCGTACGTGTAAATAATATATTGAAGTGGTGAGATTTGTGGAGTGACCAGTTCATTGGACTCACAAAGTATCACAAGTAAATTCAGGTGAGGAGCACCAGAAGAAACCCAATAAAATATATTTCCATTTATAATACATGTATTCAAAAGAAATGGAATTAGAAAGGATTCAATGCTTTTCAGTGGAATTACAGACACCACCTCTAATTCCGCGTACACACGATCATTTTTCCCGTCGGGAAAAATGAAATTTTTTTTTTCGCCGAGAAAAACGATCGTCTGTGGGCTTTATGCCGTTTTTCTCGTTGAGAAAAACGGCAGGAAAAACGACGAGAAAAATTAGAACATGTTCTAAATTTTCTCATCGTTTTTTCCATCATTTTTTTCCGCGGCAGTTTTCCCATAGGGAGACACTGCCGCGGAGCCCACAGACGGTCGTTTTCCTCGACAAAGAAAAAAATGACGGGAAAAACGGTCGTGTGTGGGGGAAAATGCCGTTCCCTCGTTTTTCATTTAATTTCATGTCGTGATTCACGGCGGTGTTTTCACCGCCGTGAATCACGATCGTGTGTACGCGGCATAAGACTGAGTTGGTTTTTGTAGAAATATTTTTATCTGAAAGGAGTAAGCAGTAAATCATTTCAGGTAATATCAGGGAAGGACTGGGGGCCAAATACAAGTAGATATTTTATTCTCTTAATTTTGAGGGATATATTTCTGTGAGCTAAAGAAAGTGTACTACACGAAGAGGCTGATTTACGAAACGTTTGCGCCATGAGTATCTGCGCATCTGCCTGCGCAACGGCTGTTTAGGTATTTAATAAACATTTGCGCCGGTAGAGCAGCGCTATTCCCCATTTACTATAGTGTTCTCGGAGCACTGGAGGAGGCGCTCAGTGTGCCACTATGTTCCTGGCGCACGGCATCTTAAAATCTAAATATAAAGAAGCTGGAAGTGCCAATATAATGGGGGTGACATGGGGTGATGAAAGGAAGTGTAGTGACACCTGCCCAAGTAACAAATATGCCCAAAATAGAGTGAGAAAGTAACTTTTTCTGAACCAGCCCACTGCGCCGGCAATTAGGTTTAGAACTGCGAGAGGTTTTTTTGTGCTCAGCGCGGGAATTTCAGTCATTCAAATGTGCCGGGACACTGCGCCGGCAAAATCTTCATAAATGTCAAGTCACGTAAATCAATTTGCATAAGTGGAACAGGCGCAGCTCTGAACTTGCCGTTATATAACAGTGCGCCAGCAAAATTACATTTCTAAAGGAAAAAAAGGCATTTTAGTAGCACCCTCGGCTATAATGAATTGTTGGCTCCCGTCAATACAGAGAGAAAAGTCATTGATAAAAAAAAAAAAAATGTGTGTGGTCCCCCCAAATTCCATTACCAGGCCCTTCAGGTCTGGTATGGATATTAAGGGGAACTCCGCGACAATTTAAAAAAAAAAATGACATGCGGGTCCCCCTCAAAATCCGTACCAGGCCCTTCAGGTCTGGTATGGATTTTAAGGGGACCCCCGCGCCAAACTTAAAAAAAATAGCGTGGGGGTCCTCCTAAAAATCCACACCAGACCCTTATCCAAGCACGCAACCTGGCAGGCCGCAGGAAAAGAGGGGGGATGAGAGAGCGGCCCCCCTCCCTCCTGAACCGTACCAGGCCACATGCCCTCAACATGGGGAGGATGTCCCCATGTTGATGGGGACAAGGGCCTCATCCCCACAACCCTTGCCCGGTGGTTGTGGGGGTCTGCGGGCGGGGGGCTTATCGGAATCTGGAAGCCCCCTTTAACAAAGGGGACCCCCAGATCCTGCCCCCCTGTGTGAAATGGTAATGGGGTACAAATGTACCCCTACCATTTCACAAAGAAAGGGTCAAAAATCTTAAAAATTACAATAGCCGATTTTTGACAATTCCTTTATTAATGTCTTCTCTTTTCTTCCATCTTCTTCTTCCAACTTCTTCTTTTCTCCATTCGGGTTTCTTCCTCCATCTTGTTCTTCATCTTCCTCTTCATCTTCCTTCTTCCTTCGGTGTTCTCGTCCGCATCTTGCTCCGGCTTCTTGTTCCCCTTCTTCTTTCTCCGGCTGCTCCGTTTGAATTTGAGGTTCCCGCTGTGTGACGCTTCAGTTCTTCAGTTCTCCTCTGGGTCTGCTGCCACCCGGTGGCTCCGCCCCCCTCTGACACCACGGGGAAAGTCCCCGTGAAATCCATGTGCGTCAGAGGGGGCGGGTCACCGGGTGGCAGCAGACCCAGAGGAGAACTGAAGAACTGAAGCGTCACACAGTGGGAACCTCAAATTCAAACGGAGCGGCCAGAGAAAGAAGGGGACAAGAAGCCGGAGCAAGATGCGGACGAGAACACCGAAGGAAGATGAAGATGAAGAACAAGATGGAGGAAGAAACCCGAATGGAGAAAAGAAGAAGCTGGAAGAAGAAGCTGGAAGAAGAAGCTGGAAGAAAGGAGAAGACATTAATAAAGGAATTGTCAAAAACCGCTCTCTCGTCCCCCTCTTTTCCTGCGGCCTGCCAGGTTGCGTGCTCGGATAAGAGTCTGGTGTGGATTTTTAGGGGACCCCCACACTATTTGTTTTTTAAGTTTGGCGCGGGGGTCCCCTTAAAATCCATACCAGACCCGAAGGGCCTGGTACGGATTTTGTGGGGAACTCCCACGCCATTTTTTTTGTTAAATTTGGTGCGGAGTTCCCCTTAATATCCATACCAGACCTGAAGGGCCTGGTAATGGAATTTGGGGGACACCCACGCATTTTTATTTGTTTTTCAAAGACTTTCAATGACTTTTATCTGTATTGACGGGAACCACTAATTCATTACAGCCGCAAGTACTTTTAAATGACTATTATTTTACTTTAGAAATGTAATTTTGCTCTCGAACTGTTATAAACATGGAAAACCTGCGCTACTTTACAGGCATACTATAGACACCCCCCAGGTATGATATTTAGGGCCAGTTCACACCGGATGCAGTGCTGTGCGTTTTTTTGATGCATGAAAAACACAAAGAAAGTTGATCACATTAATGCCAATGGCATAGTTCACACCACTGCAGTCCGTTCCAGTGCGTTTCAGAAAGGAAAAAAAAATTGGTCATGCTGCATTTTTTAGGTACAGAACTGTACTGGACCGCAGTAAAAAACATCAAAAATGCAACGGAATGTACCAAAAACGCACTGGAATGCACCGGAACGCACCTAAATGCACCAAAGACGCACTGCAACACACTTGTCCTAAGTGAAAAGAGGGGGAAAAAAACACTGGACTGCATCAAAAACGCATCAAAAATGCACTGGAACGTGTCAAAAACGCGCATGCAGAAAAGCACCTGGAACGCATCCAGACTGCGTTTCTATGGTGTGAACTAGGGCCAGTTCACACCATAGAAACGCAATCCGGATGCGTTCCAGGTGCTTTTTTGCATGCACGTTTTTGATGCGTTCCAGTGCATTTTTGGTACGTTTTTGATGCAGTCCAGTGCTTTTTTTAACCCCTCTTTTTTATTAACCATAGATTGTTCAATTGATTGAAGGACAAGTGTGTTCCAGTGCGTTTTTGGTGCATTTAGGTGTGTTCCAGTGCGTTTATTATGCGTTTTGCTACGTTCCAGTACAGTGCAGGTAAAATGCAGCATATTCGAATTTTTTTGTGGAACTGGAACAAACACTGCCATTTAGAACCATATAACCAACTTTCCATGCATTTTTGATGCATAAAAAATGCAATGGACTGCATGTGGTGTGAAATGTCCCTTGGGGTGGGACCTGGGCCCCCATTTTAAGGGCAATAACTAGAAGATAAGCCAGGTGGGGACTAGCAAAATTAACAAGTCAGTTCCCATAGACTGCAATGGTATTTGTTGGTGGGGGTGGGGGGTGTGTTTGTCCCATCTCTAATTTTGTAGCATGCTGGATGATGTGCTTAATTTTGGACGGGGGGGGGGGGTTATTTTCTGCTAGCTGCATTTCTGTTGTTCTGAGCATGCCCAGGCAGTTATTATTTTTTTTGGTGCTTTTTGTGTGTGAACAGCGCCTGGATATTTCTGGACATGCTCAGAGAGTGTTTTTATGGGTTAGTAATTGAAGGACATCCTTAACAGGTGTACCCACTTTGAAGTTCAGTCTCTACATTGGGTGAACTTGCATTTTCGGTGTTTCATGGACTGTGCATGTGTTTTCAATTGCCTCATTAGCACACAAACCTATGTTATATAAAGCTCGCAGATAGCATCCTGTCCCTTGCCCTGAAAAGAGGCAAATGTGTGTGTGCGCGCGTGTGTGTCCGGCAAAAAGTACATTTTGGTGTCCTTATCGAGTTTGTAACACATGTATTTTATTTGTTATGTCTTTGCAAAACAGGTGCTTGTTTTACTTTTGTTGATTGTATTTTTTTGTGTGGGGGAAATGTTCCCCTGAAATAATTTTGATGTTGTTAATGTGTGTTGTTTGTTCACTTTGATTTAATTGTCTGTGCTGCATTATTTTGCCAAATCTTTCTCAAGATGTTGTGAGTCTGTGACTAATGTTTCAAATTGACCATGTTTTTTATTTTGCCTTCCCTTTTTTTTTGTTGACCAATAAAATTTGATGCAAAGTTTTGATGTTTGTTTTGTGTTTTCTTTGCAACAAATGTGACAGCTGATTGGCATGTCAAAACAAAACAGGTGTGATTTGTCTAACCTGGTGCCTTCATGCTAGCATATGCATGTATTGTGTGCTGCCATGGAAAGTCACCAGGAAATGAAAAATACAGAGCGGTAATATTCAATTTTCCTTTTTACTGCAGTGGTTCCCAGCCTCAGTCCTCAAGTATCCCCAACTGGACATGTTTTGTGAATTTATCTTATCGAGAATTGCTGTACAAAATACAAAACCATTGACTGTGATTTAAAGCACATGTGCAAGATGAAGGAAAACCTGCAAACATGGCCTGTTGGGGGTTCTTGAGAAGCACTGATTTAGAGCACTGCACATAAAAATAGCTCAAGGCAATACGATACTAATTGTTGGCATTTTGAGGGAAGCAATGTAAGTTATAGAACCCCTGCTTGTTTTGTTTTTTTAGGTTGGGCTTTGTGTCCCCTTTTAGTAAAATTGGCTTCACTTCCTGTCACACAGCTAAACAGGAAGTGAAGGTAAAACCCTACCAATGTCTTTTCTTGGGGACACACAGATCAATCTAACTAGTGTCCCCATTAAGCAAATTGCACTCTAGCACTTTGTTGTGTACACCCCAATTCATTGGGTAGTTTGGGGTTTAGTAAAGACAAATCCACTCTGCAGTAAAAGTGTAGCTGCTGAAAATCCGAGGGGAAGCACTGGTGATTGTAACATCCAATCATGTAAAAGCAAAGATGGTGTTTTTTTTGTTTGTTTGCATGTCCCCCTCGGATATCCAGCAAGTGCAAAAGTAGATTTGCCTTTAGTAAATAAACCCCAAAGTCCAAAATACCTAATAATTTGGAGTGTACCCCGCAAAATGCTGGAGTGCAATGTACATAATGGGGAAAGTATTTAGATTGACCTGTGTGTCCCCAAGGAAAGACATTGGTAGGGATTTACCCTCACTTCCTGTGTGGCTATGTGACAGGAAGTGAATTATTTGGAAGGATAAAGTGGCCAAATTTGGGAGTTGTCTTCACCCTATCTGGGGTGCAGAAATCCCCAAAAACTGTCTAGACTTGTAATCCCTCTGCACTCTATCCCCAAGCAAAAATAAGAAAGGATTTCATTTAGTTTAACTTTGCAAAGACACATTCCTAAGTTGAATTGTGATGCATGTCAATGGCCCATTTAGACCCTCTTTAATCACTTGAGATCAGCGCTATAACTGATCGACAGCCACAGCACGGTCCTCAATTGCCGGGAGTCCGTCAATAGACGTCCTCCCCTTCGCGCGCGCTGTGATCACCGAGTCACTGAGACTCGGGTGATGACAGATCCGAGTAAGGGGCCGATCCCTGCCCCTTACCATGTGATCAGCTGTCAGCCAATGACAGCTGATCATGTGATGTAAACAAAAGCTGGGTAATGGTTTTTATTTTCTCCTTGTGCTGACAGCGTGAGCATAAAAAAAGGCAATCACCGGCTTATATGCAAGGGACATCTGGCCCGAAGAGGAAGAGGCAGTTCTGCATCATCTGTGACAATCAGTAGCCCCTGCCAGTGCCACCTATCAATGCCCACCACTGGTGCCAATCAGTGCCACCTAGCAGTGCTGCCTATCAGTGCCCATCACTACCAACTATCATTGCCACCTAGCAGTGCCACTTCTCAATGCCCACCAGTGCCAACTAGCAATGCCACCTCTCAGTGCCCACCCTTGCCACCATATTGGTGCCCATCAGTGCAGCCCATCAGTGCAGTCTCATCAGTGTACATCAATGAAGGAGAAAAATTACCTTTTTTCTAAATTTCCGAAATATTAACCACTTTCCTACCGCCCACCGTCAAATGATGTCCTGGGCTTTGTGCGGTGACATCTGAATGATGCCTGCAGTTGCAGGCATCATTCAGATATCATTCTTTTCAGCCAGAGATTCTGTGCACGATAAAAATTATCATAGCGACAGTTCAGCCACTTGATCGTTCGTATAGGCGGCGGGAGGGGACGTCCCCCCCCCTCCTGCCGCCATTCGGTGCTTCTCCGGGCTCTCCCGTGCCATCTGGGGCTTGGAGAACGAATTGGCCAGCGCCGGATGGGAAGCATAGAGATGACTGGTGACCAGATGGTCACCAGTCATCTCTATGACCGTCGGAGGCCCGGGCGCGACGTTATGACATCACGCCGGGTTCCCGTATGTAAACAAAGCCGTGATCTCGGCTGTCAGCATGAGATCGGTGAATTTTTTGGACCGATCTCATGCTTTCCAGCCTGGAGGAGAGATGTGGGGTCTTATTGACCCAGCATCTCTCCATAAAGAGGACCTGTCACAATAGATTCCTATTACAAGGGATGTCTACATTCCTTGTAATAGGAATAAAAGTGATCAAAAAAAACAAAAAAGTTAAAAGAGTAAGAAATACAAAAAAGTAAAAAACAAAAATAATAATAAAAAAAAAAACGCCCATGTCCCCGGTAGCTCGCGCTCAGAAGCGAACACACACGTAAGTCCCGCCCACATATGTAAACGCCGTTCAAACCACACATGTGAGGTATTGCTGCGTGCGTTAGAACGAGTGCAACAATTCTAGCACTAGACCTCCTCTGTAATGCAAAAATTTAAAGCATCGCCTAGGGAGATTTTTAAGTACTGAAGTGTGGTGTCATTCCTTGAGTGTGCGCAAATTTTAATGCGTGACATGTTAGGTATCTATTTACTCAGCATAACAACATCTTTCACATTATACAAAAAAATTCTATGGGACACGAACATGAAAAATCAAAAGTGCTAATTTTAAAGGTTAATATGCAAGTTATTTTAAAAAAAAAGTGTTTGGGGACCTGGGTCCTGCCCCAGGGGACATGTATCAATGCAAAAAAAGTTTTAAAAACTAACATTTTTTTGGGAGCAGTGATTTTAATAATGCTAAAAGAGAAACAATAAAAGGCAAATATTCCTTTAAATTTTGTACCTGGGGGGGGTCTAAAGTGTGCCTGTAAAGTAGTGCATGTTTCCCATATTTAGAACTGTCCCTGCACAAATTGTCATTTCTGAAGGAAAAAAAAGTCATTTAAAACAACTCGCGGCTGTAATGAATTTTCGGGTCACGGCAATACAGAGAAAAGTCATTGAAAGTCAATGAAAAAAAAAATGCGTAGGGGTCCCCCAAAAATCCATCAACAGGCCCTTCAGGTCTGGTATGGATTTTAAAGGGAACCCGCACCAAAATTAAAAAAAAATGGCGTGGGGTTCCCCCAAAAATCCATACCAGACCATTATCCAGGCACGCAACCTGGCAGACCGCAGGAAAAGAGGGGGGACGAGAGAGCGCCCCCCTCCTGAACCGTACCAGGCCACATGCCCTCAACATGAGGAATTTGTCTCCATGTTGATGGGGACAAGGGCCTCATTTCCACAACCCTTGCCCGGTGGTTGTGGGGGTCTGCGGGCGGGGGGCTTATTGGAATATGGAAGCCCCCTTTAACAAAGGGGACCCCAAGATTCCACCCCCCCCCCTATGTAAATTGGTGTACCCCTAGCATTTCACAAAGAAAGTGTAAAAAAAACTGACACTGTTGGGATAAGTCCTTTATTAAAAATAAAAAATAAAAAAATAAAAAAAACATTCCAGCGATGTAATACAGTCTGTCCAGTGTTGTTCTCTATGTCCCGTGGTGATTCGATGTCCAGCGATGCTGCAGTCTGGAGTCTCCACTCCACACGAAACCCCCATGGCGTAAGAGGGGGGGTCACCCGGCAACATCATTGGGAATTCCCCGCTTGCCCGGGAAAGCCGGGGCTTACCCTATAATATGGATGGGTGACCCCGCCCCCTCTTGCGTCATGGGGGTTTTCGTGTGGAGTGGAGACTGCTGCAGTCTCCAGTCTCCACTCCACACGAAATCCCCATGACGTAAGAGGGGGCGGGGTCACCCGTCCATAACATAGGGTAAGCCCCGGCTTTCCCCGGAAAGCAGGGATCTCCCAATGATGTCGGCGGGTGACCCTGCCCCCTCTTACGACATGGGGATTTCGTGTGGAGTGGAGACTCAACACTGCAGCATCGCTGGACATCGTATCACCGCGGGACATAGAGAACAACGCTGGACAGACTGTATTACATCGCTGGAATGTTTTTTTTATTTTAAATTTTTTAAATTTTTAATAAAAGACTTATCTCAACTGTGTTTTTTTAATTTTTTTTTTACACTTTCTTTGTGAAATGGTAGGGGTACAATGTACCCCTTACCAATTCACATAGGGGGGCGGAATCTGGGGGTCCCCTTTGTTAAAGGGGGCTTCCAGATTCCGATAAGCCCCCCGCCGGCAGACCCCCACAACTACCGGGCAAGGGTTGTGGGGATGAGGCCCTTGTCCCCATCAACATGGGGACATCCTCCCCATGTTGAGGGCATGTGGCCTGGTACGGTTCAGGAGGGGGGGCGCTCTCTCGTCCCCCCTCTTTTCCTGCGGCCTGCCAGGTTGCATGCTCGGATAAGGGTCTGGTATGGATTTTTGGGGGGACCCCACGTCATTTTTAAAAAAAGAATTGGTGCGGAGTACCCCTTAAAATTCATACCAGACCTGAAGGGTCTGGTATGGATTTTTGGGGGAACCCCACGCCAAATCTTTTTTTAATTTTGGCGCGGAGTTCCCCTTAATATCCATACCAGACCTGAAGGGCCTGTTAATGGAATTTTGGGGGACCCCCGCACATTTTATATTTTTATTTTTCAATGTCTTTCAATTACTTTTCTCTGTATTGCCGGGACCCGACAATTCATTACAGCCGCGAGTTGTTTTAAATAACTTTTTTTCCTTCAGAAATGACATTTTGAGCAGGGACAGTTCTAAACACAGGAAACATGCGCTACTTTACATGTATACTTTAGACACCCCCAGGTACGAAATTTAAAGGAATATTTCACTTTTATTGTTTCACTTTAAGCATTATTAAAATCACTGCTCCTGAAAAAACTGCCATTTTTTAACTTTTTTTTTGCATTTATACATGTCCACTGGGGCAGGACCCAGGTCCCCAAACACTTTTTATGACAATAACTTGCATATTAACCTTTAAAATGAGCACTTTAGATTTCTCGCATAGACTTTTGAAGGGTGTTCCGCGGCTTTTCAAATTTGCCGCAAACACCCCAAATTGTTCGCTGAATGGGAGCCATCAGCCAATGTTTGAGTCTAACTCAGGTTCGACTCGAACATAAAGCTCATCCCTAGTCACAGGTTCCCAAAAAAGTGTCAAAAGTGTTACAGTAGCTAGGTGTCCGATCTGTCTGCCACAATGTCGCAGTCCCGCTAAAAATCACTGATCACTGCCATTATAAGTAAAAAAATAAATAAAAATGCCATAAATATATCCCATATTTTGTACACGCTATAACTTTTGCACAAACCAATCAATATTGGGATTTTCTTACCAAAAATATGTAGCAGAGCTACTAATTGGCCTAAATTGATGAAGAAATTATTTTTTTTGTACATTTTTTTATAGGACATGTTTTAAAGCATAAAGTAAAACTTTTTTTTTTCAAAATTGTCATTCTTTTTTTGTTTATAGCGCAAAAAATAAAAACCGCAGAGGTGACCAAATACCACCAAAATAAAGCTCTATGTGTGGGGAAAAAAGGACATCAATTTTTTTTGGGTACAACGTTGCATGACCGCACCATTGTCAGTTAAAGTAACGCAGTGCCGTATCGCAAAAATGGCCTGGTCATTAAGGGGGTAAAACCTTCCGGGGCTGCAGTGGTTAAGTGTCCTTAATCACAATCTATCACAAACAGCAAATCAAACTCTAATACTTTAGAGTGAACTATAATTTATTTGTGATTTTTTTTTGTTTCTATATACTTTTATTAAAGTTTTCAAGTAACAAACATGGAAAATAAAATTTCTCCCCGCTGAGCTATTGTATTCTGACAGGGGGACTGTCCCGTCACCAGAACACCTTGATTAGTGCTGGCAGACATTGTCTCTAGTAGGGATGAGCTGTGGGTTCGGTTCAACCCAAAAATGAACTAAATGGACAGATTTGGTCCGTTTGCCCACCAATTAAAATCTTTGGTTGCTGCAGTCAGAAGTCATTCAGTTGGTGGTGGTGTCACTACTGCCACTAAATATAAAGTGTAGAAGAAAGTTGTACCTTGTAGTGGCAGGATATACCTTTATATGCCTTGATATATCTTTGTTTACCGCTAAAGTAACTAACTACTGATGATTTTATTAGATAGTTACTGTAACTATCTTCTGCTTTTTTTCATGTGTAATGTACATATGCATCTGAGCGTTACAATCTGTGGCCACAAAAGACCGGTGCCAAATGAGCATAAACCTAAAATATATCCAGATATGGTGAATTCCAGCAAAAACCCAGAAGCCGCCTAGAATTACCACCATCTGTTGCTACCACCTGATTATTGCTAGCTGAATCTGATCAGTCATCACAAACATTTGACCAATGACTAAAGACTATAATGAGATTATTCTTTTCTGTTATAAATACTCATGTCAAATCTATAATAAAATGACACAGTTTCAGCATACATTTGGTTTCTGTTGTCTGATCTCCCAAACTGCAATATGTGTCATCCTAACTGACTAACTAGGGACAGGTAACTGTACCTGTACTTCCAAAGAAAATCCAAAACACAAGCCAGCGGGCATCCTAGGCAATGTCAATGACCAAATATGGTCATGATCATATTTGGTCAATGATGTCAGACAGGTACCCAGCCAGGTACATTTCAGCAACATTGGGGAAAAGGGATTCACTGATCTCCATCCCGTCTACCCAGTGGCACCCGCAGCTGGCTTGTCAGATTTACATACACTCCCAGTGACTACAGCTGCCAGGAGTGTGTGAGGCCCTTTCCGCAATGTTGCATTGTTACCGTCTCGCCTATTAGCCCAGAAAATTTTCATTTTTTAATTTGACAAATTTGTCTCCCCTTGATTTCAACGATGTTTCAGTTTAGCATTCAAATGTCTATAAAGTTTGAGAAACCCTGCCTGAACTGAACCCAAGGCAGTTCAACTCATCACTAGTAGACACAGGAATGTTTAGACATTGAGGAGAAATTGAAGGCAGAGGGTAGATTTTTCTGAGTAATGCTTTGGCCCACACTGAAATGATCATATCATGATGCCATTTCAGAAATCTTATGACCTGATGCCATACTGTATCTCTTTGAACAACAATAGTAAAAAAATATGGGACCTCTCTGGAAAACTGTATATATGGTAATGTGGTAAGGTATAGTGACAACTTACCACCAGCCTTAGGCCACTGACTCACCAAATTAAACAATGTGATCCAAGTAACTCAACCAAACAATGCAAAAAAAAAATGGCCGGGAAGAAACCCAAAAGGATTATTACACTCAGGACCAAACAGTGTAAATTAATAGAGGCTTTATTAACCAAAATTAAGTTATGAAAACAGAAGATGGCATAAAACACACACCTCCACCACGCCAACATTAAAATTACAACATTGTCAATGCTATGATATTGAGTGAGGTACTAATGCGCTTACCAAAATGGTGTTAAAAGTAAAAATAAATGCTTAATAAATGCTTAATAATAAAGTACTAAGTGAAAATGACAAAAAGCGGCTGAACTTCTGTAGTGTTGCCAGCACAAATGTGTATAGAAATAAATAGTGAAGAAGCGCTAATTGATAAAGTGCTAATTAATCAAAGTAAAGTGCTAATGGACAAGATATAGTCTACTAAAGTGTATCAATAAATATTAAAGTGATGTGGCGGTAATTGTGAAGCACCATACGACAATAGAGTGCCAACCAAAAACAATCCTCCAATGTATAATCATACAAATAACTGAAAAACTGAAAAACCAATGAAGTGCATCACAATGTGATAATAGCAGTGAAATACAAGTGTATATCAATATGATAGTCCATTTGTAAAGTGCATCCAGAATAATCTGATACTTGTACAGATCAACTCAGTTCTTATTCCAAATGGAATCATCTCCCGGCCAAGCAAATGGAGATGAGCGGAAAAGGGAAAGGTATGGGAGTCCAAATTACAAATGGAAGGTTATAAGTGCAGACGTTCTTCTGAAATCCTCCCCCAGTGGTACTGGCCTCTTACCTTATGGGAAGACCCCAATGGGTCTAGTGGTGCATCAAGGAATACCGGTCACTGGGCACGGTTGTTGTATCCTTCTCCAGGTGTCAGAACAAGGGATCTCTGCGGCTGTTCATCCAGTTTCTTCAACCTCTTTTCCTTTGGGGGTGGTATCTCCAGAAACATGCAGTATACTCATGGTCCACTGTTCTGTCTCCAAGGCCTATCCGACCTATCAGCACATGGTAATGACCGCCCTTCCTTTTACTTTTGTCAAGCAATGGCAGCAACCCCCCATCCAATGGGAGATCTATGGTAGTGACATATGGTAAGGGGTTATTATCCAGAATGCCTATTTGTCATTTTGACAGTTGGGGCAGTGATACTAGTAAATTAGGTCCCCCATTGCCCAGTCACTTCAACAGAGCCCTAATTTCTAGATATATGTTTTGCTGTTGGTGGCCTAGTTTCCATTCCGTATGAGCAGCTGCTGCCGTTGCTTGACAATGTTGTCATTTTAATGTTGGAGTGATGAAGGTGTGTGTTTTTATGGCTGCTTCTGTTTTAATAACTTAATAATGGTTAAAGTGGAGCTCCACCCTAAATAGCAACTTTTGCTATTTGGATTCCTCCCCCCCTCCGGTGTCACAATTGACACCTTTCAGGGGGGAGGGGGGTGAAGATACCTGTCTAAGAGTCCTCTCTCCGGGAATCTGCGGGAGTGACGTCACTTCCCGCAGACTTCCCTTGGTGTTCTGGGAGACACTCGGCTCTCAGAACACAGGAGCACCAATCAGAACGGCGCAGCGCGACTCGCGCATGCGCCGTAGGGAACCGGGCATGAAGCCGCAGGGCTTCACTTCCTGGTTCCCTCAGTGAGGATGGTGGAGGGAGCAGCAGAGCGACGAGCGATCGCTGCGGACGTCGCTGGACTCCAGGACAGGTAAGTGTCCAAATATTAAAAGCCAGCAGCTGCTGTAGCTGTAGCTGCTGGCTTTTAATATTTTTCCGGCGGAGCTCCGCTTTAATAAAGCCTTTTGTAATTTATTCTGCTTGGTTCTGAGAGTAAAAATCCTTCTGGGTTTGTTCCAGCCTGGGTTCTTTTGCCATATCTCTGCAGACTGTAAGGCCTGGTTAGGCCATATGGTTAGGCAAAATTCAAGGTTGGCAAATTCACAGACTAATGGATTTTTGCAAAACAGAAATGTTCCCTTATGTAGCATAAAGGTAAACTATTGAATGCAGAGACAACTATTTAGACATATAGATTATTGGTTAATTAGTTTAATAACTTTCATCATTAATAAAAAACGAAACATGTCAAAATGTTTGTTTAAATTGTGCTCTTTGTATGAAATTAATAAAGAAAAAAAAAAGTGAATTATTCTGCTTTTTCTACTGTATAGCCAGCCCTATATATTTAATATCATACTTTATATAACAAAAGTATTGCCTTGATTCAAATCACTGGTGAAAGCAACGGCACCAGTAATGTAAAGTCCTCTTGATTTAATTCCATGCAGCTTCACATATAAGTGGAGGAGCACAAAGCCACAAGCATTTTTGCTTGGTTTAATTCTATTTATTTCACTTTGTATAAACATTAGAGAACACGCTTCACTGCACTTATCTTATTATGCATAATGCACTGCATGACATCTTTAGAGGTTAGCCCCAGGACATACTTAAGGTCAAATAATCATCTGCCTTTAAGAGAACAGACTTTAGTCTAAATGGCACTTATATACACATTAACTGTATTCCAGAAACCCATATACTCTACATTATATAGTTCTTATAGTGTTGTTCTACTCTAATTTGGATAAATGGTTTTAATGAAGCTTAACAGACTAGGCCTAAAAGCTCATGAGGTCTGTGATTTTTAGGTGTTGTTAACCATGAGAAAAATAATACATTTTGGAAATCCAGAAAAGTTCAGAGGTTCAGGGCTTGTTCTAAATGCTTTAGACACAAACCCATAAAGGGAATGTTTTCAAAACGGTTGAATAATTTTAAGCCAGTCCCCTTAAGGCGACATGCAATTTGCTTCAAGAATAGATCAAGGCAGTAAAGAGTTATTAAGGAATCACAAACAAACTTTCCAACACAAACATACTGTCTAAAATGCCAGGCAAAGCATAGAAAATAATAAGCACATATGTAAGTAAGAAAAATTCCATAATTATTTTGTTACTACTACTGACTTCAAATTATATTTCCAAGAAAATTGTTTTAAAGGAGCCTTAGCATCCAAGATATATTTTCATGCTTAGTGCATGAATGATAAATAATATGCAATACTTTCAGGTAATTTTATTATATCTCACAGAGATCACAGTACTTCCATTGACAATGTCTTCAGATGTTTTCCTATCAGATAGTTCATGTCATGTTTGGCATTATCCAGTGTCATTATCTACAACTTTGTACTTCTGGAATGAGTTTCTGTCTGGTTTGGTGATGACAGTCCCATAAATTCTGGTGCCTGTGAAGTTATTAGCTGCTATATCAAGCCCCTGACACAGCACAGCCACTGCTACAAAGTTACAATGTTACTGTGTGATTAAACCATATGTGCGCCGACTGAAGAAAAGTTTCCTCCTGCCTGCAGTAGACTAGTGAAGAAAACTATTATTTGTTATAAATGGGATTTTAATTAAAGGTGCCACACAAAAGTAAAGCAGAGGTGAACAAATACTCAATGCATTCCACTGTAAAGGATAAAGGTAATCTAAATCATATGAACCGATATATGTATAACCTAAAAGTATACAATATAAGAATACCATTAATGTGAATCAAGCATATTGCCCCATGCATCACAGGTGTCGCTATTAAATGGCTAAAAACTTCTCTTGTGAAGGGCCACAAGGGGACAAAACAGGAAGAGCCAAGGGGTGGCACATTTGAAGATGGGGTTCTTTCTCAAAGTGGGGGTTTTTCTATAAGTGGGAGCACTTCTGACTTGAACTCATCATCTGTGTGTCTCATCTGAAAATGTCTTCTCTGTCCTTCCACAGGTATGTGCTTACACTGATGCAACTCCAGCTTTAATCTCAATATTGAAAAGTGTTTTCCCTATGTCTTTTTAACTCTGGTATGTGCTTACACTGATGCAACTCCAGCTTTAATCGCAATATTGAAAAGTGTTTTCCCTATGCCTTTTTAACTCTGCTATGTGCTCACACTGATGCAACTCCAGCTTTAATCGCAATATTGAAAAGTGTTTTCCCTATGCCTTTTTAACTCTGGTATGTGCTCACACTGATGTAACTCCAGCTTTAATCGCAATACTGAAAAGTGTTTTCCCTATGCCTTTTTAACTCTGGTATGTGCTCACACTGATGCAACTCCAGCTTTAATCGCAATACTGAAAAGTGTTTTCCCTATGCCTTTTTAACTCTGGTATGCTTTTTTGTTTAACAAATTGTAGACTGTCCACATGCCTTGCTTTTGTTTTCATTTCCTCCCAATGCCTTACCTCTAAATTATGGGCTTTTCTTATCTCTATTAGCTGTCCACTTGTAAGTCTGTTTCTTAAGTGATAATTGTGCCCTGCATAGCCAGCCATTTTTATTACCTCCCTAATTAGTAAATAGAAGAAGACACCCCCATTCCTAGCAGTATATAACTAAGCATCTCTTGGGAAAGGCACGTTTGCCAAGGGGTGGCACGTTTGCAGATGGGGTTCTTTCTCAAAGTGGGGGTTTTTCAAAGCGGGAGCACTTCTGACTCTGCACTTCAGCGAATGCACAAGGCAAAGGAACACATAAACAGGCCTTAAACTTCCAAAAAAGTGACCTTTTTTACATTTTCAGCTCTTCTTCCCCCTTCTAAAATGCACTGTCTACCACTCCTTCTGGCAGCTGTGCCTTGTATCCTTAAACTAACTCTCCTGCACACCTCTCCTCCACCCCACACCTTATATATATCACAATCACTTCTGTCCTCTCCTTATTACTACACCCACCAACTCCTGCTAATTTTAAATCCACACACCCAATACTCCAGTCCAGACCACTGGGGCATGTCCCTTCATATAAATCACACTCCCACATTACCTCCCTCACCCTTCTGCTTCTCCAATCTTCTGGTGATGTATCCCAAAACCACGGGCCTCCTTCATTTAACTGTATATTACCCTACACACTCTGGCTGCAGCCGCATTGCACACAATCCAGTTCCCATTTCCCCTCTTCCCAAAACCAGACTCCCTTTCTCTTGCGCCCTTTGGAATGCCCGCTCTGTCTGTAACAAACTCACCTCCCTCCACAATCTCTTTATCGTTAACTCATTTAATCTACTTGCCATTACCGAAACCTGGCTTCACGAACCCGACACTGCGTCTTCTGCTGCTCTTTCCCACGGTGGTCTTCTGTGGACTCACTCCCCCAGACCCAGTGGACGTAAAGGAGGGGGTGTTGGAATCCTTTTAGCCTCACATAGCACCTTCCAAGTACTCCACACACCTCCCTCTCTGTCATTCTCCTCATTTGAGGCGTACTGTATTCGTCTCTTCTTCCCAGTTTCTCTTAGGATATCTGTGATCTACCGGCCCCCTGGACCAGTATCTACCTTTCTTGATGACTTCTCTGCCTGGCTACCCTACTTTCTCTCTTCTGAAATCCCCACAATCATCCTCCGGGACTTTAACATCCCTACTAATACCAACATTCCTGCAACTTCCAAACTTCTCAGTCTAACCTCCTCCTTTTACCAGAAGCAATGGATACATGCTCCAACTCATGCTGAAGGCAATACCCTTGACCTCGTCTTTTCCCACCTATGCACTCCATGCAACCTCTCCAACTATCCTTACCCCCTCTCTGATCACTACCTTATTAATTTCACTCTCTCCCTCTCCTCCGTCTCCTCTCCCTCCAAACGCCTAACAGTTACCCGTAGAAACCTTCGCCATCTCAACCCTTCTCTTTTCTACTCTGCGACTGACCACCTCTATGACAAAATCATACCACTGTCCTGCACCGACCTAGCCACTTCTGTCTACAACACTTCACTTCTAGCCTCACTGGACACACTCCCCCCCCCTCACTACACACAGAATCAGGCCCCGTCCCCTTCAACCCTGGTAAACGGATGATACTAGAAGTCTGAAAAAACACAGCCGTGCTCTCGAGCGCCTGTGGTGCAAGACGAAGCCCCAGACAGATTTCAGCCAGTATAAATCTGCCCTCCAAAAATACAATTCCAGCCTCCTCACTGCCAAGCAGACCTATTTCATCACTCCGATTAAAAACTTATCATCCCGTCCCCGTCAACTCTTCTCTACCTTCAACTCTCTACTTCGTCCTCCACCACCTCCACCCACTAACTCACTCACCGTCCAGGAGATCGCCAATCACCTCAAACAGAAGATTGATACACTTCGCGAGGAGATCTCTACAGTTCAGATACCCTCCACACCTTACATCTCATGTTCACAGGTACAATCATTGCTCCCCTCTTTCAACCCCACCACTATTGACGAGGTTGCTAAATTACTTGCCAATGTCCATCTTACCACCTGCCCTCTGGATCCTGTTCCCTAGCAAATGCTACGTTCACCCTCTGGCTCTTTTCTACACTCTCTAACCCACATCTTTAATCTCTCCCTCTCTTCTGGCATCTTCCCTAACTCTCTTAAACATGCACTTGTCAGCCCCATACTTAAAAAGCCCCCTCTGGACCCATCCAATCTTAACAACCTATGCCCCCTCTCCTTGCTCCCCTTTTTATTCAAACTCCTTGAACATCTAGTATACAACCGACTGAGCGTCCACCTTGCCGATAATGGCCTTCTTGATCCCCTTCAGTCTGGATTTCGTCCTTAACACTCCACAGAAACTGCTCTCCTAAAACTAACAAACAATCTACTAAAGGCCAAAACTAAGGGACACTATTCTGTACTCCTACTCCTGGACTTCTCTGCTGCCTTTGATACGGTTGACCACCCCCTCTTCCTCAAAAAACTCCAAGCCTTTGGTCTCCGCGACTGTAATCTTCGATGGTTCTCTACCTACTTATCCAACCGCACTTTTAGCGTTACTTACAATTCTACTTCCTCCTCTCCTCTTCCTTTCTCTGTTGGAGTCCCCCAACGTTCTGTTCTTGGACCCCTCCTTTTTTCAATCTACACTTCCACCCTGGGTCAGCTGATAGCCTCCCACGGCTTCCAATACCATCTCTACGCTGACGACACTCAAATCTACTTCTCTACCCCTCAACTCACTCCATCATTCTCCTCACGTTTCACTAATTTATTATCGGATATATCATTCTGGATGTCACACCACTTCCTCAAACTTAATTTATCCAAAACCAAACTTATAATTTTTCCTCCCCCACGTGCCCCCTTCCCCGATCTCTCTGTCAAAATTGATGGCACAACTATCAGCCCATCCCCGCATGCCAAGGTTCTAGGTGTAGTCCTGGACTCTGGTCTCTCTTTTAACCCCCACGTCCAATCACTGTCCAAATCTTGCCGCCTCAACCTCCGCAACATATCCAAAATATGCCCCTTTCTAACCAATGACACCACAAAGCTATTAATTCACTCCCTAGTCATCTCTCGCCTTGATTACTGCAACTCCCTCCTCATTGGCTTACCTCTGCATACTCTATCCCCCCTTCAATCCATCATTAATGCTGCTGCCAGATTCATCCACCTTACTAATCACTCTGTGTCTGCTACTCCTCTCTGTCAATCCCTCCGATGGCTTCCGCTCACCCAACAAATTAAATTCAAAATACTAACGACTACCTACAAAGCCATCCACAACTCTGCCCCTAGCTACATTACTGACCTAGTCTCAAAATACCAACCTAATCGCTCTCTTCGTTCTTCGCAAGACCTCCTGCTCTCTAGCTCTCTCATCACCTCCTCCCACACTCACCTTCTGGACTTTTCCAGTGCCTCTCCAAGCCTATGGAACGCCTAACCCCAATCTGTCCGCTTATCTCCTACTCTATTAGCTTTTAGACAATCCCTGAAAACCCTTCTCTTCAGAGAAGCCTATCCCACCCACACCTAACAACTGTTTTTTTTTTCATCTTGTCCATCTGATCATCCCCCACAGCTACTACCCTTTGTTCCACTTGACCCTCCCTTCTAGATTGTAATCTCTAACGAGCAGGGCCCTCGGATTCCTCCTGTATTGTATTGTAATTGTACTGTCTTCGCCGATGTTGTAAAGTGCTGCGCAAACTGTTGGCGCTATATAAATCCTGTATAATAATAATAATGTCAATAAGTGATTAAATATAACATATCAAAATTCCACATCATATTGACTATAACCTGTGTTCCCCTAAACTCTGAAGCTGTCCACCCCTTAACTAAGGCTACCATATAGGTGTACATGTACATAATTCATTATCTGCCACCTATATTGTTATTAGCTGTTGGTACCCTTACACTCTTTAATGTTCAGTACCTCTCTCATATAGATATAATTAGTTGGTGCAGATGCAAATATTTTTTTAACAATATACATATATATTATACTGTACACTGTACTATATAGTATATTAGTAATTAATGGTGGAGTGTCATGAACTTCGAGGAGTGCAAGAGCCAGACAAATAACAACAATATAAATGGCAGGTAATACATTTTATGCATAGGCACAGACAGTCTAAGAATTTGGTGTACACAGGTAATAGTCAATATTATTTGGAATTTTGGTTTGTTTAGTTAATTACTTTATGGAGGTGGCTCATCCTGTTATTTCCCGCCAAGGAGGGGGGCTTTTAGCCATTGGATAGCTCACCTCTAACCACTTAAGGACCAAGCCTCTTTTTGACATTTTTTTTGCTAGAAAATTACCATATATACTCGAGTATAAGCCGACCGAATATAAGCCGAGGCACCTAATTTTACCACAAAAAACTGGGAAAAACGTATTGACTCGAGTATAAGCCTAGGGTGTCCATCTGCATGCCTCACTGTGCCCATGTCTCACTGTGCCCATGCCTCACTGTGTCTCACTGTGCCCATGCCTCACTGTGCCCATGCCTCACTGTGCCCATGCCTCACTGTGTCTCACTGTGCCCATGCCTCACTGTGTCCATGACTAGACTTACATTTAACATGGGAGTCTATGGAAGGGGTGCCCGGCTTTGAAAAACGGTGCTCCCTTTCCGTAGGTCCCCCAAATAGCAAACTTTGCAAACTTGTAGAGGAGAAATGGGGCTACATGTGTGCCAAGTTTCCGGTCCTGGGGACCTATGGCCGGCCGGTACCAGGTCCCCAAAATTACTGGAGAAATTACCGTTAAACATGGGAGTCTATTGAAGGGGTGCCCGGCTTTGAAAAATCGGTGCTCCCCGGTCGTAGGTCCCCCGGACAGGAAACTTTGCACACTTGTAGAGGAAGAGTGAGGCTACATGTCTGCTAAGTTTTCCAGTACCGGGTCCTCAAAGTCTGGGAGATCAGACGCAAAAAGATGACTCGAGTATAAGCCAAGGGGGGCATTTTCAGCACAAAAAAATTTGCTGAAAAACTCGGCTTATACTCGAGTATATACGGTAACTATAACCCCCAAACATTATATATATATATATTTCCAGACGCTCTAGAGAATAAAATTGCACAGTGGTCTTACAAGCACAATTTTTTGGGAAATAATACACTTTTTTTACTTAAAAAAAATTGGACCCTTAAAAATCTCCATAGTCGAAGTTTAAAAATGTCTACAGGTTACCATTTTTGAGTTACAGAGGAGGTATTTTGCTAGAATTATTGCTCTCACTCTATGAATGTGGCAATGTGTGATAAAAGTGATCTCGCAGAGAATCTGCCGCAGAGATGACTTTTATCCTAAAAAGAACTGCTCGCCGTTTCTGAAAATACCTGGGTTATGGCAGCTAGCTTCTGCCATAACAAAGGTATTTAGCTTCAAACTACCGTCGTACAGCTACAGCGATTTGCGGTAAGTGGTTAATTGTGTCCTGTATTGGATGCTCTAGGAAACCTTTGGGGTTATACTCATATTTGTTTATCTAATATCCTGTTGGGATGGCATTGAGGATTCATCCAACATTGCACCCTACAATAAGGAAACCAATGATGGTTATTAGTTTAGTGTTATCTTTATACATTATTAAGCTATATGTGAGGAGGTAGATAGAAGTATTTTTGATCTACCCCACAAGGGCAGCGTGGGTGCATCAGTTAATATTTTCTGTTCTTATGTTTTTAACTGTTTAAAAAATATATAAATTTTACATATATTTATTATTATTTTTTGTGTGGTACCTTTATATCCTTTTTTTTTTTTTTATTCCTTTTTTTTTTTTCAAAAAAGGTTTATTGTGATTAGATGCAGTACAATTATAAAAGAAGGTCGGTACAGAATATGATCATCAGAAACAAACAAAAGAAGGCCACTTGGAAATATGTTCCATCACAATATCATAGACCACAGTGCATAATATAGAGGGTAGAGCAGACTCTGCATACAAAAAGTAGGCGCCAATAAATTTAAAGCAGGCCCTGAGGGACAACGGCCCTACGTCTACTCCCGACCAGTCCACGCACCCCAATTGGGATTCTGCTGTGCATGGAGCGATCGGGAATAGAACACCCAGGGAGGGATATGAACAAAGGGCTTGGCAACCCGCCAACCTGTCCTGGTTGCTGACCCCCTGAGGGGGCGAACCATCCGGGGGGAGTCTGAGCTCGAACCTCTGTTAATAGTCCGAAGGGGTTAAAGAACCCAACTAATGGAGCGGCTTCCAAAAGCCTGTAAGGCGGAGCATCTAGCTGTATCCATCAACATAAAACAAGAAAGACTGAACAGATGTAATCCCTGAGTAGCTAGTGACAGTCTAAGACAGAGATTGAGAGTAGGAAGAAAAGAAAAGAAGAAATAGGGGTAGGGAAGAGAAGGGGGAGCGAACTAGAGAATAAGAGGGAAAGGAGGGGGGCGGGAAGTCGGGATTCCTCGTGGAGAGGGGGGAAGAATGACCAGCAACAAGCCGAATAGGGGCTGTCCAGCGCTCACCTATTGGGGAAGAAGGGATATGCCTACATGTGTAGCCCAGGGTTCCCAAATAAGACGGATTTTTTCTGGATTGTCTAGTAAGGTATTAGAAATCCTTTCCTGTGTCATTATCCAGGAAATCTTGTGTTTAGCTTGGTGAAATGACGCCGAGGGCGACTTCCAGGCGTGGGCTAAGGTAATCTTGGCCCCCAGAAGGATGAAGTGTATGAGAGAACGGGACAATTTAGGGACCTTAGGGATAGCATCATTAAGGAGGGCAATAGTAGGGTTTTGCTTCACCTCGAAACCAGTGACTTTGCGAATGAGGCTGAAAATTCTATTCCAGAACCCCCTAATTTTAGGGCATTCCCAGAGGGTGTGGAGGAGAGAGCCTACGAGGCCACATCCTCTGAAGCAGAGGGGGGAAGACTGCGGGTAGAACTTAGAAAGGCGAGTAGGGACCAGGTACTATCTGGAGATAACCTTAATGTCAGCTTCCATCAGGGAGGTGTTTAAGATACCCTTAAATGAGCGGGAGAAGTTTGTGTGCCAAGTGTCTAGGTCCCATTCAAACTGGAGGTCATGCTCCCATTTCAACATATAGCTCGCTTTGCCCTGAGGGTCAGCTAACGCTGAATAGATCAGGGAGATGCCTCCCCTGCCGCCCATGGCTGAGGAGCACCAAAGCTCATATTTAGTAACAGAGAGTGGGTTGTCTGAGCTTTTCCAGACCCCACGCAGAAAATGTAACAACTGATAATAGCGGAAAGTTTCGGAGGAGGGCATGTCCAGTTTGGAAGTGCAGTATTTGAGCGAGATGGGGCCATCATTGTTAAAATATTGTCCTATTCTGTATAGACCCTTGTCGAGCCACCATCCAAAAGCCTTGATGTTTAGACCCGGGTGGAATTGGGGGTTGTGGAAGATGTGAGCCAGGGGATGCCAGGAAGAGGATAGTGAGGGATGTTTATGAAGGGTATCACAGAGGGCCATTGAGTGAGAAAGGGCGGGTGACAGGATCGAGGGGCGGTCCTTACGTGGTCTCCAGGCTAAATAGTCCAATGTGTGGTATGGGGTTGCCTGCCTTTCTATGTCTACCCAGTCTGGTTTAGGTCCTTTAGTATATATCGCTGAGAATTGAGTTGGGCAGCTTGGTAGTACCACCACATATTGGGAAGGCCAAGGCCTCCTTTCTTCCTTGCCCTATACAGAACTTTTTTAGATAGACGATGTCCCTTGCCCCCCCATATGAACTGTATGATTTTCGATTGGAGTCTATCCAGTGCTCGCTTCTTGACAGGGATAGGCAGGGACCGGAAAAGATAAAGCAATTTGGGCAAGAGGGTCATCTTGACCGAATTGACTCTACCCAGCCAGGACAATTTATAGAGAGACCATTGTGTAAGTTCAGTTGTGAGTTTTTTGAACATGGCAGGATAATTGTGTTGGAATAGGAGCTCTACTTTTGGGGTGAGGAAAACTCCCAAATAGGGAAGAGAAGAGGCGCACCAGGAGAAGGGGAAGTTAGCTTTGAGCCTATCGACCATATCTTGGGGTGTAGTGACGTTCAGGGCCATTGACTTTGCCATGTTGACCTGAAGGCCTGAAACCGTTCCAAAAGTGTTGAGGAGTTGGAGAATATTGGGGGTCGACTTGAGAGGGGAGGTGACGAAAAGGAGGACATCGTCCGCAAAGAGGGCACATTTGTGTGTATGTTGACCACATTGAACCCCATGAATGTCCGGGTGTTGTCTAATTGCTAGAGCTAGGGTTTCAATCGCTATCGCAAAGAGAATAGGGGAGAGCGGGCAGCCCTGTCTGGTACCTTTTAAGATTGGGAATTGGTCGGAGAGATGTCCCTGCAGTTTAATATGGGCTTTCGGGGAGGAGTATAGAGACTCCAGGGTTCTTAGGAATTCTGGGCCAAAGCCCCAATGGCGTAGAATGGTAAAAAGGTATGGCCAGGTGACCGTATCAAAGGCCTTTTGGAGGTCTATGGAGAGAATGTATCCCTTCTGAGGGGACCCGCCATCCCAGGAGGATTGCATGAGGGAAATCAAATCTACCGCTCTCCTGATCTGGTCCGGTTCCTGTCTCCCGGGAATGAAACCCACCTGATCCTTATGAACATAAGAAGCGATGAAGGAGGCCATTCTGTTGGCCAAAATCTTGGTCATGATTTCCAGGTCATTATTGATCAATGAAATTGGCCTATAGTTGCCTACATCACTAGGATCTTTTCCCTGTTTGGGGATCACAGAGATATATGCGAGATTGGCAGTGGGTTCGAGAGTGGAGCCTTCACGTAGGGAGTTAAAGAGACGGGCCAGACGAGGAGAGAGGACCCCAGAGAAGGTTTTGTAATAAAGGGCGGAGAAGCCGTCCGGCCCTGGTGCCGAGTCTGTTTTGAGATTTTTGATGACTTCCTGGACCTCCTAGTGCGAAAAGGTGATTCCATCATGGATCTATGGGACTCTGAAAGTTTGGGGAGATCAATGTCAGCCAAAAAGGATTCTAAGGGGACAGGGTCAGCAGAGGAGGGAGATGTGTATAGTTTGGAGTAGAAAGCCTGGAAGATTTCTAGGATTTTATGGGGGTTCTGGGTGAGAGAACCCGATAACGATTTAATCTTGGGTAAGGAGAAATTTTTGATCTTTGGGGAGAGTTTGGCCGCCAAGCGTGAGCCGATTTTATCAGCTTGTAAGTAGAATTTGCCGCTTAACCAGTTCAAGTGTTTGTCTGCGTTAGAAGTTAAGGCAAGATTTAAAGCAATGCGAGCGGATTCCAACTTGGCCAGACTGGCGGGAGTGGGTTTAGATTTATGGGCTTTACTAAGTAGTTTAAAATCCCTTTCCAAGTTTTCTACATCCACCTTCCTTCCTTTTTTCAGGTTGGAAGCCATTTGAATCATCCTCCCCCTCAAGACGGCTTTATGAGCTCCCCAGAGAGAACTAAGGGTTGTGTCCCCGGTGTCATTGAGGAGGAAAAATTCTTGGATGTCCTTTTCCAGCATGGTGCAGTGGACTGGGTTGGCAAGGAGGGATTTACTCATGTGCCACTGAGGGGGGCCTGAAGGTGATAGGGAGCTAGAGATTCTAAGGGGTACTAAGGAGTGGAAGGGGTATAGCTAGTGGGGAAGTGGGTCTCCTGAAGAAGGACAACATCAAGGCTTCTGGCGTGGTAGCTCTGAAAGGCCTTCCGGCGTTTAGAGGGGGAATTAAGTCCCTGTGTATTGTGGGTAGCTACTTTCATAGGCAGCTTGCGAGTGTCAGTCTCAGCCATTGGTGCCCGAGGGGGGGTGCGAGAATGTAAAAGGGGAGCTTACCTGAAAAGAAGGGAGAATCCGGACATCCAGCGTGAGGTAGGTTATCAACAAACGCCCTGGAGCAAGGCCTGGGGGAGGTCTCCGCGAGGAATCCTGGAGGAGAGGGAAGGAGAACACTGTGGGGAGGAGAGAAGGCGGGGGTGAAGAAATAGAAGAGAAAGAGGAGAAAAGATCAGAGATGTCATTATGTTGGTTAATTAAATCACGATAAGAGAACAAAACAAACATATGCAAAAATTCTGAAAAAATTCAACACGACCGGCTAGCCGGGTCCAAGTCCAAGGACTCCTGCAAGAGGGGTCTTGGAGAGGGTGCAACCCCAATAGGGGTTGTCTACCTGATGTCACCAGAGGGATTAAAAGTCCCTCCACGTCACAACAGAGAGAGTGGCATGATGAACCGCTCCGGCCATCAGAGCCCCCACTGGGGGGTAAAACAGTACTGGAACGGCCAAAGTGCAAAAAATACGGTAAACAAACAAATAATTGTATAACCAGAACATAACCAGTGCTAGGAGTGGAACCTGCAAGGGAGGGAAAGGGAAGGTGAGGAGGGAGGGCAGGAAGGGGAGGGGGGAAGGGGGAGGGGAAAGGGAAAGGGGGGGCAGGGGGGAGGAAGGGTAGAGGCTACTAGGCCTAACCATATGTAGGAACTAGGAAAGGCATATATTATATGCAACAAGTCAGAAAGTCAATGAAAGCGTCCTCCTCATCGAGGTGGGAGGAACGGGAGGTATTGGGAGTCCCAACTAGCCATAAGATGGGCAAGTGGGGCCCAAACCAAACAGATCAAGACCCTGGCCCGCCTGATGCAAGTCAGGGCTGTGCGGGTCTGTCTACCACCATACTAGAGGGGGAGAGTAGTTAACTCTCTGAATCATTAGGGTTAGTTAAAAACAACACATCTCCCGTCCGGGAGTAAAAAAGAAGTCCCTCATCTCGGGGGGTGGGATTCTCTCTGTCTCTTTGTTTGTTGTTTTATTCCATAACGGGGTCGGAGGACTGCCTGGGGGTGGACGCTTTGAGGAGCCTGATTTGGCTGTCGCTTGTTGTGTAGCAAGTTCTTGGGAGATAAGACCAAGTTGAAGCAGGAGACGTTCGCCATCCTGAAAGGTGGAAAAGCCAAAGGATTTGTCCCTGAAATGAAATTGTAGGCGGAACGGAAAAGCCCAGCGGTACTTGATGGAACTCTGGTTGAGGACCTCCAGGAGGGGTTTAAGGGACCTCCGTTTCTGGACCGTGGTGGGCGAGATGTCAGCAAAGATTTGGATTTTATTCCCTTGGAAGGAGAGATTGTCCAGGTTGCGGGTCTGTCTCATAACATCCTCCTTCACACCATAGTAATGGGGCTTGACTACAATGTCCCTTGGGAGACCATCTGGACGGGGGGGCTGGAGGGCTCTGTGAGCCCTGTCAAGTTCCAATCTGTGGTTCTGAATGTCTGGCATGAGTTCTTTAATGAACAATTTAACTGTGCTGGGAACATCAGTAACAGATTCAGGGATCCCACTTTTATGGAAATTATACCTCCTACTTCTGTTCTCTAAATCATCGATTTTAGAGAGAGCTGTCTCAAGTTGATCTTGTAAGGTTTGGATGCATGTGGTATTTTGGTTAGTACGGGCGGCAGTGTTATCCACAGCCTGCTCAATTGCATCCATGCGGGCTCCCAGGCTCTGCAAATCAGCCTTAATGGTAGCAGTGATCTGTGTGGCATTGTGAGCTAGGCCTGTGGCTAGCATCTCAGAAAAGTTCTGCAGCATGAGTTGCATGTCACCGGAGTGAACTGGCTGCAAGGGGGAGGAGAGGTGGGGGCCTGCCAGGCCTAAGGGGGATCGCAGCATAGGAGAGTGGGGGAGATCTCCAAAAGTTTGGTTCAGCAGGGACTCAGTGGATGCTGGGGAGATCCCTTGGGGGTTGCAGGTACTCACAGGAGTTGCCAGCAGACCGATCTGGTGCTGGTAATGGGATGGAGGATCCGCAATGGAGTCCGGGTCCTCCATGCTGCCTCGTGCTGCGGCCGCCATCTTGGATGAAGCAGGGGCTGCCAGTGTAAAGTCCAGCTGGCGGCTCACCTCGCTCTTTTGCGAGCCGCCCGGCATATGATAATGTGCCTGGTTCACCCGGGAGGCGATGGGGTCAGTCCTGGCCGGTTTCCGCTCGGTCTGTAGGCTCAGGGGGCTGCGAGAGGCCGGAGCAGTGCGGAGCTCCCGTTCAGAGCGTCTTCCCGGAAGTCCCGCGCATGCGCACTCGGGTACCTTTATATCCTATGCATAACAAATACTAGTTTTATTTATTTTGAACTACAGAGATGTGGTGCCTTGGTCATCCATCATTCTTAAAATAATATTAGCATGCAGCTTACTGATGACGTCATTTCAGCCTAGGCACTTGACAGATGCTCAAGGAATGCTTTTTAGTAATAAAAGGTACAGCATTTTAGAAAACATATTTTGTTGCTCTATATTGTGACATATCAGAATTCATTCATACAGACTTGTAGAGATATGGAGAGGTTCAATAAAAATGTAAAAAATGGGTCAGAAAAAAAAAAATATATATACAGTGGGTACGGAAAGTATTCAGACCCCCTTAAATTTTTCATTCTTTGTTATATTGCAGCCATTTGCTAAAATCATTTAAGTTAATTTTTTCCTCATTAATGTACACACAGCACCCCATATTGACAGAAAAACACAGAATTGTTGAATTTTTTTCAGATTTATTAAAAAACTAAAACTGAAATATCACATGGTCCTAAGTATTCAGACCATTTGCTGTGACACTCATATATTTATTTTAAGTGCTGTCCATTTCTTCTGATCATCCTTGAGATGGTTCTACACCTTCATTTGAGTCCAGCTGTGTTTGATTATACTGATTGGACTTGATTAGGAAAGCCACACACCTGTCTATATAAGACATTACAGCTCACAGTGCATGTCAGAGCAAATGAGAATCATGAGGTCAAAGGAACTGCCTGAAGAGCTCAGAGAAATAATTGTGGCAAGGCACAGATCTGGCCAAGGTTACAAAAAAGTTCTGCTGCACTTAAGGTTCATAAGAGCACAGTGGCCTCCATAATCCTTAAATGGAAGACATTTGGGACGACCAGAACCCTTCCTAGAGCTGGCCGTCCGGCCAAACTGAGCTATCGGGGGAGAAGAGTCTTGGTGAGAGAGGTAAAGAAGAACCCAAAGATCACTGTGGCTGAGCTCCAGAGATGCAGTCAGGAGATGGAAGAAAGTTGTAGAAAGTCAACCATCACTGCAGCCCTCCACCAGTTGGGGTTTTATGGCCGAGTGGCCCAACGGAAGCCAGTGCAAGACACATGAAAGCCTGCATGGAGTTTGCCAAAAAACACCTGAAGGACTCCAAGATGGTGAGAAATAAGATTCTCTGGTCTGATGAGATCAAGATAGAACTTTTTGGCCTTAATTCTAAGCGGTATGTGTGGAGAAAACCAGGCACTGCTCATCACCTGTCCAATACAGTCCCAACAGTGAAGCATGGTGGTGGCAGCATCATGCTGTGGGGGTGTTTTTCAGCTGCAGGGACAGAACGACTGGTTGCAATCGAGGGAAAGATGAATGCGGCCAAGTACAGGGATATCCTGGATGAAAACCTTCTCCAGAGTGCTCAGGACCTCAGACTGGGCCGAAGGTTTACCTTCCAACAAGACAATGACCCTAAGCACACAGCTAAAATAACGAAGGAGTGGCTTCACAACAACTCCGTGACTGTTCTTGAATTGCCCAGCCAGAGCCCTGACTTAAACCCAATTGAGCATCTCTGGAGAGACCTAAAAATGGCTATCCACCAACGTTTACCATCCAACCTGACAGAACTGGAGAGGATCTGCAAGGAGGAATGGCAGAGGGTCCCCAAATCCAGGTGTGAAAAACTTGTTGCATATTTCCCAAAAAGACTCATGGCTGTATTAGATCAAAAGGGAGCTTCTACTAAATACTGAGCAAAGGGTCTGAATACTTAGGACCATGTGATATTTCAGTTTTTCTTTTTTAATAAATCTGCAAAAATGTCAACAAATCTGTGTTTTTCTGTCAATATGGAGTGCTGTGTGTACATTAATGAGGAAAAAAAAATATTTAAATGATTTTCGCAAATGGCTGCAATATAACAAAGAGTGAAAAATTTAAGGGGGTCTGAATAGTTTCCGTACCCACTGTATATATACTGTATACACATATTATGCCTGTTGAGGTAGAAGCAATTGAGCGTTTTCTCATGATTTCAAACCAGAAAACCAACATACATTGTTAAATTTACATTAGTTGGCTATCAGTTACTGAGCAACCATGGTTCTGTTTAAATCTTTTTATGCAGTAAAGAAATAAGTACCCAGGTGTACAAGTGTGACTTGATCTGTCAATTGTAGTTATCATGCAGTATAAGTGTGTCTTCCTTGTAAAATAGTGGCATGGATAGAAGGGGCCAAGATTTTCCAAAGTCCTCTGGGGGAGTATAGGTGATCCATGATCATGATGCCCAGCTTCACATACCAATAATTGATTACATTAGTATGCACACATAAGGCTAGGAATAGTCTCAAAACTTGAAATGAGATGCAATAAAAACACAATACTAGGTTAGAGCTACTAGCAGTAGTTGAAGCTAGAGAACAGGCACTGGTGTGTAAAGGCAGCAGAACAAAGAGTACATGAAACAAATGATTCTATTGTATGATTTAAATATATATTTAGTGCTGTTTTCTGTGTATTTGTTCTACCTTTTATCTAGTTAGTGTGACCTACCATATTTTATGCTGCCATGCCTTTTAGAATGTGGAATAGTAAAATATTCTTAATTTAACAGAATAAAGAATTCATAAACAGGCTTCATGAACTCTGCGCTAAATTATTTGGCACCAACTTGGTATTTCATATTTGCATTGGGTAATTGTTTGTCCAACAAAAGCGTCCATTATGCATTTTGAACAACATAAATAATGCAGTTAACTTATCTCTCTATTGTTTTCTAGAAGGTTGGCAGAGTTATTCATAAGAAAAGATGTTGCATAAAATATACATGCTTTCTTTATTAAAATAACACACAGCTGGCTTTGCATTTTAAATCATAGAACACTGTACATCATCTGGGGGTTACCAATTTAGATGTTAAATCAGGGTTAATCATGCAAAGTAGCAGGAAAATAACTATGGTTGAGAGACCTGTACATGCTCATTTTGTATTTCTGAGTTATTAGTCTCTAATTCAATGATCCTATTAGCACACCCATATTGTAAAAATATAAGTCTTGTAAATGTTTGACATGAAGCCTAAAAAATATACAGTCTAATTATACTCAAGTCTATATTTTAAAATGGCAAACTGCTGAAATCACTGTATTTGAAACCCATCTCTACAAACTAAACAAAACTCCCTTGCCCAGTATAAGATAAAAACAAAATAAACATTTTTTTCTGCAATACTAATTTCCTCTTCAGCCCTGTCCTTTATGGACTTAATGTTCGGGAATCTTACTTTCTGTTTTCTTCTGGGTAAATTCTCACAGCATCATTCCTGTTAGCCCAGGCCATCATGGATACACCTTCTGGGGGTGAATCATCACACCCACCTGGATTCACAGTGTTGCTCCCAAAACTGCACTCAAGTACATGAAATCTCTTTAGTGCTGCAATATGAACTTCTGATCCAGGCAAGAAGAAGCAGAATCAGTGACCTTACATGACTGACCAGTAGGGATGAGCCGAACACCCCCGGGTTCGGTTCGCACCAGAACCTTCGAACGGACCGAAAGTTCGCGCAAATTTTCGAACCCTATTCGTTATAATGGACGCGAACGTTCGAAATCAAAATTGCTAATTACAACGGCCAATATGCATGTTAATGTCATAAAACAGGTTTGGGGACCCGGGTCCTGCCCCAGGGGACATATATCAATGCAAAAAGAAATTTTAAAAACTAAAGTTTTTTCGGGAGCAGTCATTTTAATGATGCATAAAGTGAAAAAAAAAAAAGTGAAATTTTCCTTTAAATATGGTACCTGGGGGGTGTCTAAAGTATGCCTGTGAAGTGGCATGTGTTTCCCGTGTTTAGAACTGTCCTTGCACAAAATGACATTTGTAAAGGAAAAAAAGAAGCCATTTAAAACCACTTGCGGCTTTAATGTCATGTCTTGTCCTGGCCGCCATATGGCTGAAAATCCTTGAGAAAAATGGCATGGCTACCCCATCACCCCCCCCCCACCCCAGCCCCTTTGGGTCTTGTATGGATACTAAGGGGGACCCCGCACCCAAAATAAAACCCTATACCTACAACCCTATATACTCTGAACAGCAGTATATAGGTGGTGCAAACAAGACATGGACTGTAGGTTTGTTCTTAAGTAGAATCTGAACAGGTACATTATGAAGTGTAGCTACATCCCCAAAAAATCAATTTTTAAGCTTTTTGGAGAACATAGGGAGGGGTTATCACCCCTGTAACATTTGCTGTCTTTGCACATCTGTTCAGAACATGTCACCTCACTTTCCGTCCCAATGACAAATGTTTTTGGAAAAGTGGGGTTTTAATTGAAACAAGGATTGGTGATAAAGCATCAGTAGAGAGGAGATACCTTTTTCCCAAATTAAATCTAACAGGATAGAATTTTCCTTCCTAGGGGTAGATTTCCTCTCACTTCCTGTTTTCTCTTGCCGTTTGCAAGTAGGAGTCGTTTGTAAGTTGGATGTTTGAAAGTAGGGGCCTGCCGTATATACTCTGCAGAAATTTGCCCTATTAGATGTTGGTGTAGCCACAAGACTGGTGGGCACAGGAATGGGCCCTGCTGTGAGTTAATAGATCAAGATTTGTACTTGCATGCACCTGTTGAACCGGGCAGAAAAATTGGGCCTTTGGTGGTAGTGGTGGTGGTGGTGGACGGTGTTGCCACAAGACTGTAAGCCCTCACAGTTACTCTTGGTGGGTGCAGGAATGGGCCCTGCTGTGAGTTATTAGATCAAGATTTGTAATTGCATGCACCTGTTGAACAGGGCAGAAAAATTGGGCCTTTGGTGGTGGTGGTGGTGGTGGACGGTGTTGCCACAAGACTGTAGGCCCTCATAGTTACTCTTGGTGGGCGCAGGAATGGGCCCTGCTGTGAACTATTAGATCAAGATTTGTAATTACACGCCCCTGTTAAACAGGGGCTGAAAAATTGTGCCTTAGGCATTGGTGCTGGTGCCACAACACTGCAACCCCTCACAGATACTGTACTTGGAGCACAGCAGTCACACCTGTTGCAAAGCATCTTTTTAAAAAATTTTAATTACACGCCCCTGTTATACAGGGGCTGAAAAATTGTGCCTTAGGCACTGGTGCTGGTGCCACAACACTGCAACCCCTCACAGATACTGTACTCTGAGCACAGCAATGAGACCTGTTGCAAAGCATTGCCTAAAAATTGTAATTACACGCCCCAACAGGGGCTGAAAAATTGTGCCTTAGGCACTGGTGCTGGTGCCACAACACTGCAACCCCTCACAGATACTGTACTCTGAGCACAGCAGTCACACCTGTTGCGAAGCATCTTTTTAAAAAAAAGGGATTTTTATAACAGCTTACCTGTAAAATCCTTTTCTTGGAGTACATCACGGGACACAGAGCGACTTAGTCATTACTAATGGGTTATATAGTTTACCTTCAGGTGTTGGCACTGGCCAATTCCAAACCGGAAGTACCCTCCCCTATATAAGCCCCTCCCACCCGGGAGCACCTCAGTTTTGTAGCCAAGCAATAAGTGTCCCAAAAAGAGGGGTGGGAGCTCTGTGTCCCGTGATGTACTCCAAGAAAAGGATTTTACAGGTAAGCTGTTATAAAAATCCCTTTTTCTTTTTCGTACATCACGGGACACAGAGCGACTTAGTCATTACTAATGGGACGTCCCAAAGCAATGCCAAATGAGGGGGGGGGTACATAAGCTGGGCGCCATCAGGCATGAGGATCTTTTGCGGCCTGCAACACACTGCGCCCAAAGGCGACATCCTCCTGACTTCTAACGTCTACCTGATAGAATCTAGTAAACGTGTGTACCGAAGACCATGTTGCGGCCTTACATACTTGAGCCAGGGAGGCCTGGTGATGCACTGCCCATGAAGTTCCAACCGCTCTTGTGGAGTGCGCCCTAACTTTGAACGGAGGCGGTCTCTTTCTCAAGCCATAGGCTTGTATTATGACCTGTCGAATCCACTTGGCTAAAGTAGATTTTGATGCTGCCTGACCCCTTCTGGGGCCTTCCGGCAGAACAAACAAAGAATCCGTTCTGCGAATCTGAGCAGTGGCTTTTAGATAAGCTTTAACTGCTCTTACCACATCCAAAGAATGTAATAACTTTTCCTCTACTGAGCTAGGTTTGGGGAAAAAAGAAGGAAGAACCACATCTTGGTTCAAATGAAACCTCGATACCACCTTAGGAAGAAAGGCTGGATGAGGACGTAATACTACTCTGTCCTTATGGATAACCAGATATGGCTCCTTACAGGACATAGCTGCTAATTCCGACACTCTTTTAGCCGAACAAATGGCTACTAAGAAAACCAATTTCCTGGTGAGAAGAACCAAGGAAATGTGTTGTAATGGTTCAAACGGTTGTTTCTGTAGAACCGACAGAACCAGGTTTAAGTCCCAAGGACATATGGGAATACTAACCGGAGGGCTAATACGCATCACTCCTTGTATAAAGGCTTTGACTAGTGAATGCGAAGCCAAGGGCCTTTGAAAAAATATTGACAAGGCCGAAATCTGACCCTTGATAGTACTCAAGGCCAGCTTCCTATCTACAGCCCACTGTAGGAAGTCCAGAATCCTCCCTATCATGTACTTACGTGGATGCCATTTCTTGGTCTCACACCACGTAATGTACGCTTTCCAGATCCTATAATAGATCTGCCTGGATACCGGTTTCCTGGCATTGATCATGGTAGATACCACAGAATTAGAGAGCCCTCTCTTTTTCAGAATGTGGGCTTCAATAGCCAGGCCGTCAAACCTAGGGCTGGTAAGGAAGGGTGGTATATCGGTCCTTGCGACAGCAGGTCCGGACGAAGTGGGAGGGTCCACGGACTCCTCACTGACATTTTTACAATCTCCGCGTACCATGCCCTTCGGGGCCACGCTGGAGCCACCAGAATCACTGGTTTCTTTTCTACCCTGATTCTGCGGAGTAATCGCGGTAACAATTGTGGCGGTGGGAATGCATATATCAGCTTGAACCGATCCCAAGGGAACACTAGGGCATCCGAGCCGCAAGCTAGGGGATCCCTTGTGCGAGACACAAACCTGTCCACCTTTGCGTTGAATCTGGATGCTAGCAGATCTACATCCGGTGTTCCCCACCGCTGGCATATTGCCTGGAAAACCTCGGGGTGAAGAGACCATTCCCCCGGGCATAATTGTTGGCGACTTAGAAAGTCCGCTCTCCAATTTTCCACTCCTGGGATGAAAACCGCGGATATGGCTGGGACATATCTTTCTGCCCACTCCAGGATGCAATTTGCTTCCTTCTGGGCTGCACGACTTTTGGTGCCACCCTGATGATTGATATATGCCACTGCCGTGGCATTGTCTGATTGAATTCTGACAGGGGACCCCTGGAGTTTGGATGTCCATGCTACTAGGGCATACCGGGCTGCTCGTATCTCTAAGAGATTGATGGGCAGGGCCTTTTCTGCTTCTGACCACCTGCCCTGGAGAGACCATTGCTCCAGCACTGCCCCCCAGCCGATGAGGCTGGCATCTGTAGTGACCACCTTCCAAGAAACCGGACTGAAGGGTTTCCCTCTTTCCAGATTCTGGGGCACCAACCACCAATGGAGGCTCTTGCGAACGGAAGGGGACAGGGACATTGGTAAGTCTAAAGCCTGAACTTTTTTGTTCCAGGCTGACAGTATGGCCCTTTGCAAATTCCTTGAATGGAATTGACCGTAGGGTACCGCTTCGAATGAAGCCACCATCTTTCCCAGCAGCCTCATGCAGAGACGTATGGATGGTTTTCTTTTTGTACCCACTAAGTGGGTCAAATTTCTTAAAGACGACACCTTCTCTGGAGGTAAGAAAATCTTTCTCTGATTTGAATCCAGCCTTAGCCCTAAGTATTCCAGACTTTTGACTGGTCTTAGAGCTGACTTGTCCCGGTTGATAATCCAACCGTGATATTCCAGATACTCGATTGTCTTGTGAATAGCTACTTCCAGCTTTTCCACTGAGTGGTCTATTAGTAGCAGGTCGTCTAGATATGCCATTATCGTTACACCCTGTGTTCTTAGATTGGCCAATAATGGGGCCAGAATTTTTGTGAACACTCGTGGTGCTGTGGCCAGACCGAAAGGTAAGGCTCTGAACTGAAAATGGCGCCCTTCTACTGCAAAGCGTAGAAATTTCTGATGGGCCGGAAAGATGGGAATATGCAGATAAGCATCCCTTATGTCGATCGAGGCTAGCCATTCCTGCCCTTGTAGGGCGGTGGCCACTGATCGGATCGACTCCATCCGAAAAGTCCTGATATTTAGGAACTTGTTTAGCCCTTTTAGATTTAATATGGGCCTCACGTCCCCATTTGGTTTGGGGACTGTGAAAAGGTTCGAGTAAAACCCGAATCCGCTTTCTTCCAGGGGAACCTTCATGATTACCCCTTGGAGCAATAGTTGTTCTAGTGCCAGAAGGAGGGATCCTCTCTTTTGGGGATCTCTTGGCACGTTTGACCTCATAAATTGGGCAGGAGGAGTGCCTTTTAACTCCAGCTTGTATCCCAGACTTACTGCGGAGAGCACCCATCTGTCTCTGATGGTGTCCCGCCAGGTCTCTGTGAACAACTGAAGTCTTCCCCCCACCCGATTGAGCGGGGGCAATACTTCATGCCTTAGGGGGAGGTTTTGTACCTCTTTTGATCCAGGGCTTCTTGTTACCCTGTGATTGTCCCTGATTTCTGCCCCCTGAATTTGACCGCGGAGGCCGTCGGAACTGCTTCACAGCCGATGTGCCCGGGACTGGAGAGGTAGGCCTCTTAAAAGAAGGACTTCTACCCTTGTTCTTAACCGGTAAGAGTGAACTTTTACCGGCAGAAATTTTCTGGATATATTTGTCCAGATCTTCTCCAAATAAGCGTTCTCCATGAAATGGGAAGCTAACCAGCAGTTTTTTACAGGGAGCTTCAGCAGACCAGTTTTTGAGCCACAGAAGCCTACGCATATGTACTATAGACAGCGTAAAGCGGGAGGCCTGTTGGATTGTATCCTTTATGGCGTCCACCGCAAAACACAAGGCTCTAGGCAGGTCAGCTAGGGCATGAGCCTGCTGATCTGGTAAGTCCCTTAAGACTTGTTTCAACTGATCTTTCACTGCTTGGCAGACTCCAATCGCTGCTACCGCAGGTTGTGTCACCATACTTGCTGTAGAGAAAGCAGATTTTAGTAAAGACTCCAATTTTTTATCTATTGGGTCTTTGAACATTGGAACATTATCTACTGGACATGTCAGTGATTTGTTAACAGAAGAGATGGCTGCGTCCACTATAGGGACCCTCCATTTTCTTATGAACTTATCCTCCATGGGATAGATCACCGGAAATCTCTTGGGGGGAGCAAATATTTTATCAGGATGCTCCCAATCCTGGTAAATAAGCCCTTCTAATAAAGGGTGGATTGGGAAGGAACAGACCGCCTGGGGAGCTTTTAGCGACCCCAGCGAGGAAACCGTAGTGGATGGTGGTTCCGCCAGAGGCATTTTAAATGCTGATCGGACCATGTTAGTCAGAGACTGAACCCATAATCTTTCAGCCTGAGAAGCTGAGAAAGGTTCTTCCACTGTTGATTCCTCTATAAGTGAATCAACCTCATCCTGATCCCCTTCAGGTAGGTCGATCTCTGTGTGGGGCTGTTCCTCCACTAACAGGCACTCTGAAGGAGGAGACGGAGATCGGACGCGCTTTTCCTGAGATAGGGAAGCAGCGATCAATGCTGTTAATCTCTCTTCTAATCCTCCCAGAGTTGAGGATAAAACCTCCTCTGTTATATATACAGGAGCAGGTGGACTGGGGACAGCCGCAGCACCAGGCATTCCTGCGGGGTTTCTACGGCTACTGACCTCTGCATTCTCAGGGGAGATTGGTGCAGTGCAAGCATGCCCAATATCCTCAGAGCCCGATGGAGACCCCTTTGGCTTCCTGGAAGATTTATTTCCGGAGCGTCTGGACGACATATCCTTTAAGCACAAAGCTGAGGTATTCCCGTCGTCATACACCAATTTTTGCTGGTAATAGTCTAACACAGGTGCTGCTATATACCAGCTGGTGTCCACTAAAGTGCCTTTCTATGGGGATGCCTGCATCAACCGCCTCTGTGTGCCACTGTTTGTTGCTAGCTCTGTTTGCATGCAGCTGACACTTGTACTGTGTCTTTTAACCATGCTGGGACGCCCGCACATGCGCAGAAGCGCCGCGGCGCGCATCGAGCGTCATCCACCCGCCCCGCCCCTTTTTTTTCATAGGAGGCGCGTGCACGCGCCCGCGCGCGCGCCCGTGCGCCAACGGCGCCCTTTTCGAAAACCAACAGAGGACTAGGAGCCAGGGCCCTTTTTGCCGGAGGGCCTGTGCGGTGGATGAACGCAGCAACAGGGCAGAGGAAGTGGATTCCCACAGAGAAACTTACCAGCTGCCTGGACCTTTTGAGTTGAGAAAACCAAAGATCCACATTACAAGAAAAATGGACTACAGCGGCCTCTAGTGGTTTAACACAGGTACCGCGGTCCCTGTTTTTTTTTTTTTTTTTCTTGACTACTATTAAAATTTTACATTTTCAGTAGTTATAGGCAAACACAGATATTTAGCGGGAATACCGTTAGGTAACAGACAGAAAGACAAATTAGGCTTGGGGGTCCCCCAATAGAACCAAGTTCCTGGGGGCCCCCACTTACCTGATCCCCGCCGCAGGACTTTGTTTGGTCCACAAAAGTCCAAACTTCACCTATCACGGCAGGCATTGTAATTAAACCTTCAGGGACCGGGTTCCCAAGGATTCCACTCCCCTGGACCTGTATAGCACCCTGCACAGACAGCGTCTTGGTCGTGGGTATGACCAGAGCTCTGGATCCCAGGGTCCAGCCCTCCTAAGAGAAGCATTACAGGCAAAACCTTGCTCTTCTGCTGCAAGGCCCGGGTACCGACCGTTTAGCTATGAAGCTTTTTTGGTGGGATCCGGAACAGCTTACTAAGGCCCAAAAGAACCTGTACGCAAGCCCAGTGAAAACACATGTTACTCTTTGGCCAACACCTTAGACACTGGCAAAAAACTGAGGTGCTCCCGGGTGGGAGGGGCTTATATAGGGGAGGGTACTTCCGGTTTGGAATTGGCCAGTGCCAACACCTGAAGGTAAACTATATAACCCATTAGTAATGACTAAGTCGCTCTGTGTCCCGTGATGTACGAAAAAGAAATTGTAATTACACGCCCCTGTTATACAGGGGCTGAAAAATTGTGCCTTAGGCACTGGTGTGGTGGCATGGATCATTGAGGAGGAGGAAGAGGATAGTCAGTGAACATAACAGGACAGTCACTCAGCATCAGCATAGGCAGTCTTGAAGGGATGTGACATTATAAATTATTCCGTTATATCCGCTTCAGGTGTCTGGTAGCTGGTGGTGATCCAAGACTGATTCATTTTTATGAAGGTCAGTCGATCAACCGAGTCGGTGGACAGGCGCACCCTATGATCGGTGACAAATCCTCCAGCAGCACTGAATGTGCGTTCGGAAAGAACGCTGGATGCAGGACAGGCCAGTAGCTCAATTGCATACTGTGCAAGCTCTGGCCAGTGATCCATCCTCAGGACCCAGTAAGCCAGAGGATTTTCGGTGGGAAAGGTGTCCAAGTCTGACCTTGCCCCTAGGTATTCCTGCACCATGTATATCAGACGCTGGCGATGGTTGCTGGAACCGATCATACCTTGGGGCTGCGGACTAAAAAATTGTCTGAACGCATCGGTCAGACGTCCACCTTCCCCACCGCTCCTTCTGCTACTGACCGAAGCCTCAGCAACTCATCGTCCAGGACCAGGAGTTTGTAACCTCCAAGTTTCTGGGAACGCGTTGCACAGACCTTTCTGCAAGGCCTCCCTGAGATGTCTCATCCTCTGCTCCCTCTGCGACGGCAAGATAAGGTCCGCAACCTTACCCTTGTACCGTGGATCAAGGAGAGTGGCCAGCCAGTAATGGTCACTCTCCTTGATCCGAAGAACACGAGGATCCTTCCGCAGGCTTTGCAGGATCAGGGAGGCCATGCAGCGTAGGTTAGCTGAGGCATTCGGTCCGGAGTCTTCTGGGTCACTGAGGATGACATGATCGCCAGCCACCTCCTCCCAGCCACGTACAAGTCCACTGGTTTGTTGGGACTGTACATCATCCCTAAAAGACTGCTGCTGCTGATGCTGAGTGCCAGGCTCCACCTCCATGCTCACACAATCCTCCTCCTCCTCCTCCTCCTCTTCCTGTGTGATGGGTGGGACAGAAGGAACATTGTCTGGATAAAGGGGGCCTTGAGAGACAAGGAAGTCCTCCTCTTCCTGCCTCTGTTCTGCCTCAAGTGCCCTGTCCATTATCCCATGCAGCGTATGCTCCAACAGGTGGACAAGAGGTACAGTGTCACTGATGCATGCACTGTCACTGCTCACCATCCTCGTGGCCTCCTCAAATGGTGAGAGGACAGTGCATGCATCCCTGATCATGCTCCACTGGCGTGGGGAAAAAAAGCCAAGCTCCCCTGACCCTGTCCTGGTGCCGTAGTCGCAAAGGTACTCATTGAGTTCCACCTGGTGGGCATGTCACATATTAGGCGGTTCTTGGGCAGGTTCAGCTCCTTTTGCAGCTCAGTCAGCCGAGCACTGGCATTATAAGATCGGCGGAAATGCACACAGACTTTCCTGGCCTGCCTCAGGACATCCTGTAAGCCTGGGAACCTGCCCAAGAACCGCTGCACCACCAGGTTGAGGACGTGAGCCATACAGGGCACATGGGTGAGCTGCCCCTGTCGCAGGGCGGAGAGGAGGTTGGTGCCATTATCAGAAACGACCATTCCTGGCTTAAGCTGGCGTGGCGTCAACCACCTCTCGGCCTGCCCCTGCAGAGCTGCCAGAACCTCTGGCCCAGTGTGGCTCCTGTCCCCCAAACACACCAGCGCAAGCACGGCATGGCATCTTTTTGCCTGCGTACTCGCGTAGCCCCTTGTACGCCTACGGAGCACCGCTGGTTCCGAGGACAGAGCACTCGAAGAGGACATGGAGGAAGAAGAAAAGGAGGGGGTGGAGGAGAGAGGTGTGTCACAACCAGTAGTAGCATTTTGGAGGCGTGGTGGCGGAACAACCTCCAACACTACTGCACCTTGTCCTGCATCCCTCCCAGCTGCCAATAGAGTGACCCAATGGGCCGTGAAAGAAAGATAACGTCCCTGTCCATGCCTGCTGGACCATGAGTCAGCGGTAATATGCACCTTACCGCTGACCGCCCTGTCCAGCGAGGCATGGACAATGCCTTCCGCATGCCAGTAGAGAGACGGAATCGCCTTCCGTGAGAAAAAGTGGCGTTTGGGAACCTGCCACTGAGGAACCGCACATTGAACAAACTTACGGAAGGGGGCCGAGTCTATCAACTGAAAAGGCAGCAGTTGAAGTGCTAGCAATTTAGCCAAGCTAGCATTCAACCGCTGGGCATGTGGATGGCTGGGAGTATACTTCTTTCGACGGTCCAGCAGCTGGGGCAGGGAAATTTGCCTGCTACAATCGGACGTCGGTGTACTGCAAGTACTTGGTTGTGACACACCTAATTCTACACCTTCAGTCCTCTCAGAGCAGCTTTCAGAGAGGACTGAAGATATAGTGGGGATGGAGATCCCAGCTGATGAGGAGCAAGGAGAGGTCCGCTTTGTTCTTTGGTGTGGGTCTTTTATGTGTGCTTGCCAACGAGCTGCATGGCAGGTCGACATATGTCTGCTCATGCTTGTGGTGCCCAAGCGGCTGATGTTTTGGCCACGCGAGATACGCTTGAGACAAATATTGCAAATAGCAGTGGTGCGATCTGATGCACTCGTCTCAAAAAAGGCCCACACCAAAGAACTTTTGTGATAACGTGCAGAGGCAGCGCCCTGCACAGGCGGAGCTCTGCGGTGTGGTACAGTTGCTGTGCTGGCCTCTAGCTGGCCTCCAGGGGGCATCCTGCCTCGTTGGACATGTGACGCTGCATCCTCCTCCTCCTCCTCCTCTCTCCCTTCAGGCACCCACGTGGAGTCAGTGACCTCATCATCCCCTCCCTCTTCACCACTAGAGCAAACCTGGCAGTAAGCTGCAGCTGGTGGAACACTACTGCCAGATTGCTGTCCTTCAGCATCCCCTCTCTCTGCGCGCACACTACTGACTTCCTCAAGCTGGGTATCATCATCCGAGCCTTCGAATCGTTGGGCATCCTCCTGGAGCATGTACCCAACACTGTGCTCAAACAGTTCGGGGGACTCCTCAGGAGGACATGGTGGGTCTAGGGAAGGGGTGGCTGATGATGCCATTGAGTACGCGTTGGCAGCTGCTCTGCCAGTACCCTGAGCCTGGGTGAGAGAGGATGAGGAGGATGAGGAGGGCTTGGTCATCCATTCTACCAAGCCTTCGGCATGATGCGGCTCCACATGTCCAGCTGCCGAAAACAAAGACAAGCGTGTCCCATGGCCACGTGCTGATGACGATGCACGACCACGTCCACGGCCAGCACTGTTGTCTCTAGAAACAGAGCCTGCCTGCCCTGTGTTCTTGCCTCGGCACGCTCTGCCTCTCCTTGGCGGTCTTCCAGCCATTGTAGTCGGTAGTGTATATAGTATAAAAAATAGAACTCCTATGTGTGCTCACAACACACTGTAGGTCCTATGGGTGCTGACACTAACACACTATAGGTACTATGTGTGCTGCTGACAAGAAAATATAGGAGCTCTGTTTGCTGCCACTAACACACTAGAAGTCCTATGGGTGCTGCTGAGAAGAAAATATAGGAGCTCTGTTTGCTGCCACTAACACACTAGAAGTCCTATGGGTGCTGCTGAGAAGAAAATATAGGAGCTCTGTGTGATGCCACTAACACACTAGAAGTCCTATGGGTGCTGCTGAGATGAAAATATAGGAACTCTGTGTGATGCCACTAACACATTAGAAATCCTATGGGTGCTGCTGAGAAGAAAATATAGGAGCTCTGTTTGCTGCCACTAACACACTAGAAGTCCTATGGGTGCTGCTGAGAAGAAAATATAGGAGCTCTGTGTGATGCCACTAACACACTAGAAGTCCTATGGGTGCTGCTGAGAAGAAAATATAGGAGCTCTGTTTGCTGCCACTAACACACTAGAAGTCCTATGGGTGCTGCTGAGAAGAAAATATAGGAGCTCTGTGTGATGCCACTAACACACTAGAAGTCCTATGGGTGCTGCTGAGAAGAAAATATAGGAGCTCTGTTTGCTGCCACTAACACACTAGAAGTCCTATGGGTGCTGCTGAGAAGAAAATATAGGAGCTCTGTTTGCTGCCACTAACACACTAGAAGTCCTATGGGTGCTGCTGAGAAGAAAATATAGGAGCTCTGTGTGATGCCACTAACACACTAGAAGTCCTATGGGTGCTGCTGAGAAGAAAATATAGGAGCTCTGTTTGCTGCCACTAACACACTAGAAGTCCTATGGGTGCTGCTGAGAAGAAAATATAGGAGCTCTGTTTGCTGCCACTAACACACTAGAAGTCCTATGGGTGCTGCTGAGAAGAAAATATAGGAGCTCTGTTTGCTGCCACTAACACACTAGAAGTCATATGGGTGCTGCTGAGAAGAAAATATAGGAGCTCTGTGTGATGCCACTAACACACTAGAAGTCCTATGGGTGCTGCTGAGATGAAAATATAGGAACTCTGTGTGATGCCACTAACACATTAGAAGTCCTATGGGTGCTGCTGAGAAGAAAATATAGGAGCTCTGTTTGCTGCCACTAACACACTAGAAGTCCTATGGGTGCTGCTGAGAAGAAAATATAGGAGCTCTGTGTGATGCCACTAACACACTAGAAGTCCTATGGGTGCTGCTGAGAAGAAAATATAGGAGCTCTGTTTGCTGCCACTAACACACTAGAAGTCCTATTGTGCTGCTGAGAAGAAAATATAGGAGCTCTGTGTGATGCCACTAACACACTAGAAGTCCTATGGGTGCTGCTGAGAAGAAAATATAGGAGCTCTGTTTGCTGCCACTAACACACTAGAAGTCCTATGGGTGCTGCTGAGAAGAAAATATAGGAGCTCTGTTTGCTGCCACTAACACACTAGAAGTCCTATGGGTGCTGCTGAGAAGAAAATATAGGAGCTCTGTTTGCTGCCACCAACACACTAGAAGTCCTATGGGTGCTGCTGAGAAGAAAATATAGGAGCTCTGTGTGATGCCACTAACACACTAGAAGTCCTATGGGTGCTGCTGAGAAGAAAATATAGGAGCTCTGTTTGCTGCCACTAACACACTAGAAGTCCTATGGGTGCTGCTGAGAAGAAAATATAGGAGCTCTGTTTGCTGCCACTAACACACTAGAAGTCCTATGGGTGCTGCTGAGAAGAAAATATAGGAGCTCTGTGTGATGCCACTAACACACTAGAAGTCCTATGGGTGCTGCTGAGAAGAAAATATAGGAGCTCTGTTTGCTGCCACTAACACACTAGAAGTCCTATGGGTGCTGCTGAGAAGAAAATATAGGAGCTCTGTGTGATGCCACTAACACACTAGAAGTCCTATGGGTGCTGCTGAGAAGAAAATATAGGAGCTCTGTTTGCTGCCACTAACACACTAGAAGTCCTATGGGTGCTGCTGAGAAGAAAATATAGGAGCTCTGTTTGCTGCCACTAACACACTAGAAGTCCTATGGGTGCTGCTGAGAAGAAAATATAGGAGCTCTGTTTGCTGCCACCAACACACTAGAAGTCCTATGGGTGCTGCTGAGAAGAAAATATAGGAGCTCTGTGTGATGCCACTAACACACTAGAAGTCCTATGGGTGCTGCTGAGAAGAAAATATAGGAGCTCTGTTTGCTGCCACTAACACACTAGAAGTCCTATGGGTGCTGCTGAGAAGAAAATATAGGAGCTCTGTTTGCTGCCACTAACACACTAGAAGTCCTATGGGTGCTGCTGAGAAGAAAATATAGGAGCTCTGTGTGATGCCACTAACACACTAGAAGTCCTATGGGTGCTGCTGAGAAGAAAATATAGGAGCTCTGTTTGCTGCCACTAACACACTAGAAGTCCTATGGGTGCTGCTGAGAAGAAAATATAGGAGCTCTGTGTGATGCCACTAACACACTAGAAGTCCTATGGGTGCTGCTGAGAAGAAAATATAGGAGCTCTGTTTGCTGCCACTAACACACTAGAAGTCCTATGGGTGCTGCTGAGAAGAAAATATAGGAGCTCTGTGTGATGCCACTAACACACTAGAAGTCCTATGGGTGCTGCTGAGAAGAAAATATAGGAGCTCTGTTTGCTGCCACTAACACACTAGAAGTCCTATGGGTGCTGCTGAGAAGAAAATATAGGAGCTCTGTTTGCTGCCACTAACACACTAGAAGTCCTATGGGTGCTGCTGAGAAGGAAATATAGGAGCTCTGTTTGCTGCCACCAACACACTAGAAGTCCTATGGGTGCTGCTGAGAAGAAAATATAGGAGCTCTGTGTGATGCCACTAACACACTAGAAGTCCTATGGGTGCTGCTGAGAAGAAAATATAGGAGCTCTGTTTGCTGCCACTAACACACTAGAAGTCCTATGGGTGCTGCTGAGAAGAAAATATAGGAGCTCTGTTTGCTGCCACTAACACACTAGAAGTCCTATGGGTGCTGCTGAGAAGAAAATATAGGAGCTCTGTGTGATGCCACTAACACACTACAAGTCCTATGGGTGCTGCTGAGAAGAAAATATAGGAGCTCTGTTTGCTGCCACTAACACACTAGAAGTCCTATGGGTGCTGCTGAGAAGAAAATATAGGAGCTCTGTTTGCTGCCACTAACACACTAGAAGTCCTATGGGTGCTGCTGAGAAGAAAATATAGGAGCTCTGTTTGCTGCCACTAACACACTAGAAGTCCTATGGGTGCTGCTGAGAAGAAAATATAGGAGCTCTGTGTGATGCCACTAACACACTAGAAGTCCTATGGGTGCTGCTGAGAAGAAAATATAGGAGCTCTGTTTGCTGCCACTAACACACTAGAAGTCCTATGGGTGCTGCTGAGAAGAAAATATAGGAGCTCTGTTTGCTGCCACTAACACACTAGAAGTCCTATGGGTGCTGCTGAGAAGAAAATATAGGAGCTCTGTGTGATGCCACTAACACACTAGAAGTCCTATGGGTGCTGCTGAGAAGAAAATATAGGAGCTCTGTTTGCTGCCACTAACACACTAGAAGTCCTATGGGTGCTGCTGAGAAGAAAATATAGGAGCTCTGTGTGATGCCACTAACACACTAGAAGTCCTATGGGTGCTGCTGAGAAGAAAATATAGGAGCTCTGTTTGCTGCCACTAACACACTAGAAGTCCTATGGGTGCTGCTGAGAAGAAAATATAGGAGCTCTGTTTTCTGCCACTAACACACTAGAAGTCCTATGGGTGCTGCTGAGAAGAAAATATAGGAGCTCTGTGTGATGCCACTAACACACTAGAAGTCCTATGGGTGCTGCTGAGAAGAAAATATAGGAGCTCTGTTTGCTGCCACCAACACACTAGAAGTCCTATGGGTGCTGCTGAGAAGAAAATATAGGAGCTCTGTGTGATGTCACTAACACACTAGAAGTCCTATGGGTGCTGCTGAGAAGAAAATATAGGAGCTCTGTTTGCTGCCACTAACACACTAGAAGTCCTATGGGTGCTGCTGAGAAGAAAATATAGGAGCTCTGTTTGCTGCCACTAACACACTAGAAGTCCTATGGGTGCTGCTGAGAAGAAAATATAGGAGCTCTGTGTGATGCCACTAACACACTAGAAGTCCTATGGGTGCTGCTGAGAAGAAAATATAGGAGCTCTGTTTGCTGCCACTAACACACTAGAAGTCCTATGGGTGCTGCTGAGAAGAAAATATAGGAGCTCTGTTTGCTGCCACTAACACACTAGAAGTCCTATGGGTGCTGCTGAGAAGAAAATATAGGAGCTCTGTTTGCTGCCACTAACACACTAGAAGTCCTATGGGTGCTGCTGAGAAGAAAATATAGGAGCTCTGTGTGATGCCACTAACACACTAGAAGTCCTATGGGTGCTGCTGAGAAGAAAATATAGGAGCTCTGTTTGCTGCCACTAACACACTAGAAGTCCTATGGGTGCTGCTGAGAAGAAAATATAGGAGCTCTGTTTGCTGCCACTAACACACTAGAAGTCCTATGGGTGCTGCTGAGAAGAAAATATAGGAGCTCTGTGTGATGCCACTAACACACTAGAAGTCCTATGGGTGCTGCTGAGAAGAAAATATAGGAGCTCTGTTTGCTGCCACTAACACACTAGAAGTCCTATGGGTGCTGCTGAGAAGAAAATATAGGAGCTCTGTGTGATGCCACTAACACACTAGAAGTCCTATGGGTGCTGCTGAGATGAAAATATAGGAACTCTGTGTGATGCCACTAACACATTAGAAGTCCTATGGGTGCTGCTGAGAAGAAAATATAGGAGCTCTGTTTGCTGCCACTAACACACTAGAAGTCCTATGGGTGCTGCTGAGAAGAAAATATAGGAGCTCTGTGTGATGCCACTAACACACTAGAAGTCCTATGGGTGCTGCTGAGAAGAAAATATAGGAGCTCTGTTTGCTGCCACTAACACACTAGAAGTCCTATGGGTGCTGCTGAGAAGAAAATATAGGAGCTCTGTTTGCTGCCACTAACACACTAGAAGTCCTATGGGTGCTGCTGAGAAGAAAATATAGGAGCTCTGTTTGCTGCCACCAACACACTAGAAGTCCTATGGGTGCTGCTGAGAAGAAAATATAGGAGCTCTGTGTGATGCCACTAACACACTAGAAGTCCTATGGGTGCTGCTGAGAAGAAAATATAGGAGCTCTGTGTGATGCCACTAACACACTAGAAGTCCTATGGGTGCTGCTGAGAAGAAAATATAGGAGCTCTGTTTGCTGCCACTAACACACTAGAAGTCCTATGGGTGCTGCTGAGAAGAAAATATAGGAGCTCTGTTTGCTGCCACTAACACACTAGAAGTCCTATGGGTGCTGCTGAGAAGAAAATATAGGAGCTCTGTTTGCTGCCACTAACACACTAGAAGTCCTATGGGTGCTGCTGAGAAGAAAATATGGGAGCTCTGTGTGATGCCACTAACACACTAGAAGTCCTATGGGTGGTGCTGAGAAGAAAATATAGGAGCTCTGTTTGCTGCCACTAACACACTAGAAGTCCTATGGGTGCTGCTGAGAAGAAAATATAGGAGCTCTGTTTGCTGCCACTAACACACTAGAAGTCCTATGGGTGCTGTTGGGGTGCAATGCTGTGCTAACAGCACTGCGGTTGGTACTACTGCAATACTGTACTAACAGTAAGCACGCACCAGACTAATCCCCAGCAGCAGCTAATAACACACTAACTGTGCAATCAGCAGCAATGAACGATCAATGACTTAGGTAGCAATGGTTTAGCAAAGAAATAGCCAATGGTTTAGCAAAGAAGAGCAAATCTTTCAGTATCAAGCAAAGACAGAATCAGCAGACTAATCTCTCCTAAAGCCGGAACTCATGTGACCGGGGCCGATGGCGTGGCGGCCTTTTAAATGGTGGGGCGTGTACTAAAGCCCCTGAGCTGTAATTGGCTACAGGCGTCCTGCCTGTAGCCAATTATTGCTCTCCGAGTTTCGGGCGCTGTGATTGGCCAAGCATGCGGGGTCACAGTGCATGCTTGGCCAATCATCAGCCAGCAATGCACTGCGCCGGCCGCGCCGGCCGCAATGCATTGCGGGGCCGCTCGCATCACACGAATGTGAATCGAATGGCCCAAATAGTTCTGGGCTCGACGAGCGAGCGAACGCCCGATGCTCGATTCGAACATGGGTTCGAATCGAGCACCGGGCCCATCCCTACTGACCAGAAGACTGCTGGATTTAAGGTATGCATAAAGGAAATGTTTAATGTATGAGGTGGGGCTTCAGGTAGAGTGTGGCTAGGGAGCCAAAAAGGTGAAGTTAATAGACATTCACCCCCCACCCCACCCCGACATTCTTTTTTTTTTTTTACATTGCAGCAGTAGGGAGGTCGTTAAACTAAACCATACCATTTATCTTGTTATCTCATATACAGTAATACAACATTTTTATAGAGGCTATGATACGTTTTTTATTTCTCCCTCTTTCATGTCACAGTTCTCTAGTTATCCCTAGTTAGCCGCTGTAAATGCTGGTAATCCGATTTTTTTTTTAATAAAGTCAGGGATACAGGGATACAATTGCATTATCTATTCTTTCACAAAGAATTATTTATTTTTCTGTTAATGAAGTCTATCAATAGGAAAGAAAAATTATTCCAGCCAAGGGAAAAGGAGGGATTAAGGAAGTTTAAGTGATAGTAAGTAAGGTGGCTTTTTATATTAAGTTTCACATCAGCTATCTAAGAATTGCTAGAAAGCTGTTACACAAGGTAGGGAGCAAGAAATCAGAGGAATTTACTTTAACAAATAATATAATAATAATTAACAACAACAACAACAATAATAATAATAATTATTATTATTATTATTAGTACCGTATATACTCGAGTATAAGCCGAGTTTTTCAGCACATTTTTTTGTGCTGAAAATTCCCCCCCCCCCGGCTTATACTCAAGTCTGTGTACATCTTCACTTTTGTGCGCCTGATGCCGGCCAGCCATAGGTCCCCTGGACCCCATACTTAGCACACATGTAGCCCCAGTCTTCCTCTACAATTGTGCAAAGTTTGTTATCCAGGGGACCTATGGCCAGGGAGCACTGATTTTCCAAATCCGGGCACCCCTTCCATAGACTCCCATGTTAAACATCAGTCTAGTCACACAGCGCCGGAGATCAGGTAGGGAGATTGTGCACAGTGAGTAATGGGCACAGTGACAGTGAGGCATGGGCACAGTGAGGCATGGGCACAGTGAGGCATGGACACAGTAAGGCATGGTGAGGCATGGGCACAGTGAGGCATGCACATGGACACAGTGAGGCAAAGTGAGGCACAGTGAGGCATGCAGATGGACACCCTAGGCTTATACTCGAGTCAATACGTTTTCCCAATTTTCTGTGGTAAAATTAGGTGCCTCGGCTTATATTCAGGTCGGCTTATACTCGAGTATATACAGTACTATTATTAATAATTGTATTAATGCTTAAACACTTTTCTTTAGGGAGCAAACATATGTCAATTAGTCTTAGATCCCTAGACTCTCACAAATTTTGTGCCTGATTTTCTACACTGTGTGTGTAAATGCATTGTATGCTCATGAAAATTTAAAATGAACTTACCATGTGTCTAAAGCATTTATAGAAAAATATTTATTGATAAAATGGCAATTTGAATTAGGGGACTTTAGTTACTTAAGTTACCTCCGTAGCTGAAATGCTAGGGTATTTTCCCAACACTAAGCTGAGAAACTCACATTACACAACAAGTCCATTTACCCAACCACTACTAGTTATACTATGACTGGTTGAATGAAAACCTTCAAAGACATTATGAAACTGTTCATCAGGTTCAAAAGCTAAGTATATAGAGATACTATAACATTACAGTATATACAATATTTTAATTATAGTAAATGCAGATGCTTGTTGCAAGTGTAAAGCAAGTGACCGTTGTCCATTTAAACCAGTTTATAAAATGTAAAAATAAAATGTTTGGATTCTAAATGGGGTTATGTATAAATAATCTGATATATAGTTTTGCCATATTTAAACTCAGGTACTCTGTTTTCATCTTTATGTATTGGGGCTATTTTAGCTATTCAGCTATTTCAGCAGTCACATCAGATATCTGAAATGAGGGATTTGCAATTCACAATTTTGTAATTATTTTCGGGATGAATTTTAATTAAAACAAACAAGCTTATCAAAAGAAATATTGATAAATAAGTTTACTTTTCTTTTACCTTTTTTCAGGTTGTCAATTCACAGTTAACCACTTTATGAATATAGAGTAAAGGGGATGGCAAAATACTTTAAAACATGGAAAATGGAGTATAGAAAAAGTGTACATGCCATTTTTTGCAAAACTCTTCAATGTAAAATGACAGATTTATGACAAACGGCAATAAAGTTGGATATACAATTTTATTTCCATGGCTGTCATGTTTTGGTTTCAATATGTTCACTGGACTTGAACAACTATATAAAAAATTCTAACATTTCACAAATTTGTATTTGTTGTATGCTTATTCTAAGTCAATGTCATAACCAGAGAACTAGCTTTTTTAAAAGGATTCAGGCAATTAAAGTCCAGGAATAGACAAGCATTTAATTGTTTCACAAGGAAGCTTAAAATGACAGCCCACATATTTCTCTAAACATCTGAAGTTATTATTTAGTATCTAGTATTGTATGGTGCTTTGAGACAATATATACAGTAGTAGAATGCTAACTACTATAGGAAGGCAGTGTGCAAATGTGTCTTTATTTATGTACTGACTGTAAAGTTTTTTTTTTCCATGCTGTTCTTTCTGCTTCAAATTTCTGTGCTGTTTTTCTTTACTTTTACTACAGTGCAATCCACCATCTACTTGTCACAGAAGATATACCTCATTAGCAAACATTTATGTGGTACTAACATTTTTGGCCCCATTTCTTCTCCTATATAGCAACAGAGGTTATAGTCTTTGCTTTGATGAAACCTTCTTCTATTCAAGAAAAAAGATGGTGGTTGGTGGGATGAGTAGGTTATCCAATGTTGGTAGACAAAGGAGTAACATTATTTTTCTATGTGTCATGAGACAATCAGGCAGGCCATTTTATTGATAGGTGCTCACACACACTGCTCAGCACCAAAGTTCTCAAGGGTAATTAAGCAACATGTAAATGATAATATTTAACCTATGCAAAATATGTCTCCACATATAAAAGCTGCCGCTATAACAAATAGTAAATTTATACAAAACAGCATTAGAAAAAAATCCTATCATGTGTAAAATTATATGCCAGTAGCCATGCTCCTGTCACTGCTTATGTCAATGACTGGCTTTCATATGTTGACCACATGAGATACAACAATTAATACCTTGTGAATCTGTGCACAACACAAAAAGGACAATCTCTCAAAAAAGTCCCTATAATGTAGTATTCCATGCACCAATCACCAGGGGTCGTCACCTTGTGGGTCCCGCTCCCTTATGTGTTCAAACTCACCAGAACAACTACTATCATATGATTTTGTTACTTAACCACTAGTCAACCACCCACCGTCAAATGACAGCGGGCAGAAGACCCTGTTGTTCTGGGTGGACGTCATATGATGTTGCGCCTTTAAAAGCCACTAGGGGGCGCGCGTGCGCGCCCGCCGCGTCACTGGGGACCCGGTGCGCGTGCCTGGTGGCCTGCGATGGCTGCTGGGCTCCCGCGATTGCCCAGTAACCGAGCAGGACCATGGATCTGTGTGTGTAAACACACCGATCCACGTCCTGTCAGGGAGAGGAGACCAATGGTGTGTCCCTTGTACATAGGGACAACCATCGGTCACCTCCCCCAGTCAGTCCCCTCCCCCCACAGTAATAATCACTAATAGGGAACACATTTAACCCCTTCCTCGCCCCCTAGTGTTAACCCCTTCCCTTCCAGTCACATTTATACAGTAATCAATGCATTTTTATATCACAGATCGCTGTATAAATGTGAATGGTCCCAAAAATGTGTCAAAAGTGTCCGATGTGTCCGCCATAATGTCACAGTCACGATAAAAATCCCTGAGTGCCGCAATTATAAGTAAAAAAAATAATAATAATAAAAATGCTATAAATCTATCCCCTATTTTGTAGACGCCATAACTTTTGCGCAAACCAACCAATATACGCTTATTGCACTTTTTTTTAATAGATATTTATTATAGCAAAAAGTAAAAAATATTGTGTTTTTTTTTCAAACTTGTCGCTCTTCTTTTGTTTATAGTGCAAAAAATAAACAACGCAGAGGTGATCAAATACCACCAAAAGAAAGCTCTATTTGTGGGAAAAAAAGGACGCAAATTTTGTTTGGGCACAGCATCGCACGACCGTGCAATTTTCATTCAAAGTGTGACAGCGCTGAAAGCTGAAAAATGGCTTGTGCAGGAAGGGGGTTTAAGTGCTCTGTAGGCAAGTGGTTAAACTGTCATTCTGTCCGATTCACAGAGATTATTTGGGCAAAGCTCATTTTAGAGATTGATCACTTATAGTGTAATCCTGTTCAAAGCATTTATTTCCACGAATCCCCCCTTTAGAATCACTCTTACAAACATATGCAAAATCCATACATTGTATAAAAGCACATCAAACTGTTATCACAGGTCAGCCGGAAAGATACCATCCACCACACTAGTCAGCTGGCTTGGCTGTTCCTCTCTACCAGTGCAACACAAACATCACTTCCGGTCGCTGTATGGTCACGTCATGACGCGTTTAATCACTATGACTTCATCTGAGGCCGTGGCCACATGGTGCGGTTGCCTGGACTTCATCGACTGTTCATCTGGATTGTTAACCCCATGTATACTGCTAACTGCAGCGCATAATCCAATGCACGCAAGCAACGTTACATAGGTCTTAAAAAAACAACTCTATCTTATTTATTGAGTTATTGTTTCCAATGGACCCACGAATATTACTGCACCTAGATCTATTAATAACAGTTCATAGCAATGTAAAGCCTGTTACAGCATTACTCTTAAAACATATTTCCTAAAACTGTTTCTAAAAGTATACTAAAACATGCCATACAGTTTACATATAATGTTGATTCAATATTATCCACATTATGAGTGCATACAAAAAATCATAATCTCCACTAACAGATTATTAACATCTTAAAGGAACATATACATTTCAATAATCACTAATGAAATCATTTATATCCACGTTGTTTCACGTTTGGACAATTTCCCAACTAAATTAGACCCTCTCCTTGAGGGGTGTACTTGATTTACCCCCCAAAATTTCAAGCCAAAAGGGTCTCAATTATGGTGGAGTTTAAAGTGATACTCTATGGTCTTTAAACCCTATTTTAATATTCTGAATATGCTCTGCTATCCGTATTCTTAATAACCTTTTAGTGCACCCTATATACATTAACCTGCATGGGCACTCCAAGGCATACACTACGTGGGTGGTATTATGTGTTATAAATTCAGTTATTTTAAATTCTTTGTTATTGGATGTAGATGTAAACTGGTCAATTCCCCTCAGGGTCCTATTTACCTCTCTACATGCCTTACACTTCCTACAAGCAAATAAAACTATCCCAATACCAAAAGGTCTCTGGTCTACTAGGAGGATCTAATATCTTTTTCACAACCTTATCCCCAATATATCCTAAAGATAAACTTAGGGTTACTGTGGCCACGCCCTCAGATTAAGTCGCAATGATGAAACGCATCAGTCCGTGACATTACGTCAACCGGAAGTGACGTTTTCATTCCACTGGCAGAAAGGAACAACCAGCCAAGCCAGCCGTCTAGCATGGTGGGTGGTATGTTCCAGACTGAGTGGTGATAATAGTATGATGTGCTTTTATACAATGCATAGATTTTACATATGTTTGTAAGTGTGATTCTAAAGGAGGATTTGTGTAAATAAATGCTTTGAATGGGATTACACTATGTGGAGCTCTCTTTTTTATACAAAGTGATAAATCCCTGGAATGAGATTTGCCCAAATAATCCCTGTGAGACAGATAGAATGACAGTTTAAGTAACAAAGACATATGATAACAGTTGTTCTGGTGAGTTTGAACCCCTAAGGGAGTGGGACTCACAAGGTGATGACCCCTGGTGATTGGTGCATGGAATACTATATTATAAGGACTTTTTGAGAGATTTTCCTTTTTGTGTTGTGCACAGATTCACAGGGCCATTTTATTACTTTACATAATTCCCCATTCTGGGAATAAAAAAAGCCAAAGATCATCAGGGATTCCAGGTGCTAGATAGCAAGTAATGCATCAACCAGATTCAAGTAAACCTGTTGCTGTTGAAGAGCCAGGTCTGTTTATTAGAATATTATATTCTACATTTGAGAATACTTCAGTATAAGTTGCTGAGCATGAAGTGGAGTGTGGGTCCCTTGTCTCCAAGAATGTTAACAAATAATGTGCAGTGGGAATTGAAGTAAGTGCCAGCTGGAGTATCAGGGTTGGGGTTATAAAGTCTGTGGTAGGCATACAAGAATGGGCACACAAAAAAGACAGTATGCCTCTCGAGCTTGGTTCAGGTAAAACCACACTGCCCCAACAGCTGCAGCACACTAAACTGCAGCAGTTTAGTGTGTGACTGTTTCCCATTCTGGCTGCAGTGAGCTGGAGGCAGGGGGCAGTGTGACACAGTTCTCTTTTTTTTTTACTCAACTTTGCTTGAAGTGAAGTGTAAGTTGCTGCTGTACAGTGACATGTGATCATGTTCTGTACACTGTGATAAAATGCAGCATGTCCGCATTTTATCACGACTCACTGTAGTGCAGCTCCGGGCTGCATTGCAGAGCGAAAAGGACACCTAGAAAACAATTGTTTTCTTTGTGTCCTAGTGGAGACTGGTATTCATCCAGTGCAGGAAAATGCCAGTAACCACACCATATATGAACTGGCCCTTAGAGAAATTAGTTCTGTTCCTTCTGTCTCTCTCCCCACAGCTCCACAGCTCCTGAAGCTGACACTCGACTGCTCTCTCTTCCCTGGTCAGAACATCCCTGTACTTCTGACAATGACTCCACTGTCATTGGCTGGTGCAGGGACTCCTTTGGAGTAATGTCCACCTTGTTAACTTTTGCTTGGATACCAGACTCTGCCTCTGTCTGCTGCAAATCAGTCCTGAACCACTGCATGTTTGCTGTTTTTCCTTTCTATTTGTGTTATTTTATTTACCTTAAAATGCTGTCCCTGAACTGGTTTACTAATGCCTAAGTTACAGTATGCTATTAAACAGGCAGATAACCTAAGACAGCCATACATGGAAAGAAATTCAGTTGGTTCAGCAGGGACTGGATGAATTTCGATCCAAGTATGGGCACTTTGGTTGTGCAGAAGTTGATCTACCAATCGACTTCTGTACAACTATCCTATCAGGTTTTCCCTGCTCTATCGGTGCAATGGACTATAGCTGGCAGTGCTGATCACTGTATTCTGAAGGTAAAAAAGTCTCCCCGCTGTCAGAATACAATGGCTCAGCAGGGAAAATGTGTGGATGGGGGGAATTTTGTTCAACCTACTGGTTGAATGAAAAAAAAACAAAGATTCATCTATGGGCTGCTTTACTCATGTTTTTGTTAATGTATTTGTTTATGACCATCATTTTTCCATAAAAATTTCCAGACATGGGAAATCCTTGTATAGCCATTCTGTATACCTGGTAACGAGTACCTGGCAACTTGAATTATATCTATTCTAGTTATGTTAGACTATGATATACAATATTTTAAAACTAGTTATTTAATATTAAATGTAACATTATCTCAGTTAACATATCCTCCCAAAAAATACCTGCTAAATTTTCTAGGCAAAAACAGGATTAATAATGTCATATACACGGGCATTACAACTGGGTAATAATAACCATAAATACAAGAGTAGCACTGATCTCCGAAGGAGCTGCTGATATTTGATTGGGCCTGTACTCTGCTCTAACGCCCCCAATAATTTGACTCAATTCCCTTGACACAGCTGTGGTGCAGTGTTGGTGTGAAGCTCAATAATAAAAGACAGGTGAATAGTCACAGATTATATTCACTTTACCTGTGTTGTCACCCGAGTATGCACTGCTACACCTGGTTAGAGAATTAACAAGCCTCACGACAGATTGTATTAAACCAAAAGGTAAATTTACTAGAACAGGTATAATCATTAACACAGAACCACAATTTGTATACAATAATGAGACAAACAGTTGTAAATGGCTATCACCTGAGAGCTACCTGTATTGCTCCAGCAGGGGTGTCTCAGAGTGGGACTAATGCTCAGGCAACAACCTCAGCACTGGGCACCTTCCCACTTCCAGCACACTGTGTAGACACTATGAAATCAACTATGCGACACACAGTATTTAGCAAGAATGATATATCACAATATAATTAACTCAATATTCCCCCTACAGTCTCTAGTAGGTAGTAACAACACTGTAAGGCCTTACAGTAAGGAATATAGTCTTTGGTCCTTCTTCTGTCTTCAGCTAACTATTGCATAGTTGCCAACATTGGGAAAAAAACATCTGGGACACTTTTTTTGTATTGAGGCGGAGCCTTGCTATAATTAGGGGGCGGGGCATTCGTTTGTAGGCGTGTCATGCTGAAATGAAAAATGTGGCGTGCAAAGCGCGCCGCGGCGAAAAATGGGCGTGGTTTACGCACAACAGTGGGTGTGGCTTAAATAGGCGTGGTTCAAAGGGGTGTGGCTACAGTCTGAGGTGAGAGAAAGAGAGAGAAAGAAATAGAAAGAAAGAAGCCAGATCCTACACCACAATAGAAATGTGTAACAAAATTGGCAGATAAGTATACTCCAAAACACCTGTTGGCGCTTCAATCATCCCGGCACCATGTTTGTTATGGTGTCAGGATGATTGAAGCGCATTATTTCTATTATTACATTGTAATATAAAATTAAATCATTCAACTCACCATAATGCCGAATCACTGTAAGCCCCAAGTGTGTCACCTGCCACTTCGCCTGCCACCAGATGCCATCAGGTGCCCCCAATGGAGTCCGTCCTTACATCAGCTTTACCCAGCGGAGTCCTTCCTTACATCAGGCGTACCCAGCGGAGTCCCCCCTTACATCAGGTGTCCCCAGCGGAGTCCCCCCTTACATCAGGTGTCCCCAGCGGAGTCCCCCCTTACATCAGGCGTCCCCAGCGGAGTCCCCCCTTACATCAGGCATCCCCAGTGGAGTCCCCCCTTACATCAGGCATCCCCAGTGGAGTCCCCCCTTACATCAGGCGTCCCAAGTGGAGTCCCCCCTTACATCAGGCATCCCCAGTGGAGTCCCCCCTTACATCAGGCGTCCCCAGTGGAGTCCCCCCTTACATCAGGCGTCCCCAGCGGAGTCCCCCCTTACATCAGGCGTCCCCAGCGGAGTCCCCCCTTACATCAGGCATCCCCAGTGGAGTCCCCCCTTACATCAGGCGTCCCCAGTGGAGTCCCCCCTTACATCAGGCGTCCCCAGTGGAGTCCCCCCTTACATCAGGCGTCCCCAGCGGAGTCCCCCCTTACATCAGGTGTCCCCAGCGGAGTCCCCCCTTACATCAGGCGTCCCCAGTGGAGTCCCCCCTTACATCAGGCATCCCCAGTGGAGTCCCCCCTTACATCAGGCGTCCCCAGTGGAGTCCCCCCTTACATCAGGCGTCCCCAGTGGAGTCCCCCCTTACATCAGGCGTCCCCAGTGGAGTCCCCCCTTACATCAGGCGTCCCCAGTGGAGTCCCCCCTTACATCAGGCGTCCCCAGCGGAGTCCCCCCTTACATCAGGCATCCCCAGTGGAGTCCCCCCTTACATCAGGCGTCCCCAGTGGAGTCCCCCCTTACATCAGGCGTCCCCAGTGGAGTCCCCCCTTACATCAGGCGTCCCCAGCGGAGTCCCCCCTTACATCAGGTGTCCCCAGCGGAGTCCCCCCTTACATCAGGCGTCCCCAGTGGAGTCCCCCCTTACATCAGGCATCCACAGTGGAGTCCCCCTTACATCAGGCATCCCCAGTGGAGTCCCCCCTTACATCAGGCGTCCCCAGTGGAGTCCCCCCTTACATCAGGCGTCCCCAGTGGAGTCCCCCCTTACATCAGGCGTCCCCAGTGGAGTCCCCCCTTACATCAGGCATCCCCAGTGGAGTCCCCCCTTACATCAGGCGTCCCCAGGGGAGTCCCCCCTTACATCAGGCGTCCCCAGCGGAGTCCCCCCTTACATCAGGCGTCCCCAGCGGAGTCCCCCTTACAACAGGCATCCCCAGTGGAGTCCCCCCTTACAACAGGCGTCCCCAGCGGAGTCCCCCCTTACATCAGGCGTCCCCAGCGGAGTCCCCCCTTACATCAGGCGTCCCCAGTGGAGTCCCCCCTTACATCAGGCGTCCCCAGTGGAGTCCCCCCTTACGTCAGGCGTCCCCAGCGGAGTCCCCCCTTACGTCAGGCGTCCCCAGCGGAGTCCCCCCTTACGTCAGGCGTCCCCAGCGGAGTCCTTCCTTACGTCAGGCATCCCCAGCGGAGTCCTTCCTTACATCAGGTGTCCTCAGCGGAGTCCCCCCTTACAACAGGCGTCCCCAGCGGAGTCCCCCCTTACATCAGGCGTCCCCAGCGGAGTCCCCCCTTAACCAGGTGTCTCCTGTCTCGACCGCCATTACTGTTTCCCCTTCCCCGAGGGGGAACAAAATAGAGGCGGAGCCGACCGCGTGGCTGCACAAAAAATTAAGCTGTGGCGCCGCCCGCCCCTTTCCATTACAGACAGACCTGCAGCGGGGCGGGGCGGGGCGGGGCAGGGGGGTGGCCGGCCGGCCAGCCAAAACACGGATGTAGTACAATAGAAGATAAAGCTGCTGCGGCGCCGCCCACCCACGGGGAGACGCGGGGTATGGGCGGCGCCGCAGCAGCTTTATTTTCTATTGTACTACATCCTGGTTTTGGTCTTCTTTAAAATGGCGGCCGGCGGAGACATTGTCTCCGCCGGCCGTGGACCTCTAGCGGCGTCGGCCCGCGGCGGCCAAAGTCGTGGAAACCGAGAAAAAAAGGAATGGCCGAGACATTGGCCAGGACAAAATAAATCCGGGAAAAGGGTTTGAATCCCGGGAATGTCCCGGCCAATCCGTGACTGTTGGCAACTATGCTATTGTGTGACAGAGATTGTAATCCAAAGGGTTCTCTGATCAATAAAGCAATGTAGAATAACATAGAGCAGTAGCTTCAATTGTGCAAAGTATCTGTGGACTCCTTCTTGGGAATGTACCTCCAGCGGCAGTCACTTAATAATTAAATCAGCCTTGAGGCCTATGCACATGTAACTGTATTGAACTGAACTGGTGATGTGACACACTTATTGTTTCTTCCAGTGTAATTGTCTATGAGTCTCACAGTTTCAGTCCCCAGAGGAGTGTGGAATTTAGGCCTACTGGTAACTCAGGTCAGATGGATGAAATCTCTTCCGCGGAACTACAAGTTCCAGCGACACTGTGGTAATAAATCTAAGTGTGAAAGTGTATCAAGTAACTGTGGGCGGCTGCCCTCTCACCACATTGAGCCTGGAAGAACTGTCTCTGGATCCTGCTGTCAGTCAGGACAGGCACGCTGCTCCGCTTCACAGGATGGCTGGGACCCGTAGATGGCTCAGTCAGATGTCTCTGGATCCTTCTTGATCTGGTCACTCTGTCTCTTCAGCTCAGGGACGTGATGCAGGATCTCTGGATGTTCCGCTCTGCAGTGTTGTAGGCTGCGCTCTCTGGGTCACCTCCTCACAGATCCCTGTAGGCTTTATGTCCTACCCAGCATGCAATTCAGTACTGAATGTTCCTGGGTAGGTCACTTCGCATTGTGGGTAGGTCACTTGTATAATATTTCTCCATGTTCTTGAAAACAGCAAATAAATTAAGTCCATTTCAAGTTTAGGCCACTAGATGGTGCCAAATACCAATTTATAACATTTATCATAGATTAACATTACATAGCACTAGCATAACATTAAAAAGCAAAAATGGCAGCGCTACACAAGCGCTCAGAGCGCTCAAGTTAAATTAAAGGAGAAGTTCAGCCTGAGCTCGTTGGGCTCGTTTTGCACTCCTGTGACCCATTTTCAGCAGAGTATGATGTCCACTCTTCTGACATTACAGGAATCAGTCCAGGTGCCGCGTCATCGCGACACGTCTGGATCCGCCAGGTGCATGGACTGATGCCTGTCTCAGTGAGCCGCCGAGAGCCTGAGACAACCTGGAGGAGCAGAGAGGAGAGCTGCTGACTGTCAACAGCTCTCCGATCGGGATCTGTGAGAACCGAGCCATCGGTGGTGTTTGATCGCTCGATTCTCAGTGCAGAGGCGCCGACCGATGATGCATACACCTAGGTAAGTATGAATGGGCAAAAAAAAAACATATATCTCTTTTAAACCTATTTCTGAAAATGCAAGCTTCCTGGCTGGTTTGCTGATCCAGTGTTCTTTGACCTAAAAGAAACTTTGAAGATCAGGCGTTTTGCATTGACTTGCTACAGGCTTGTTCTGACTTAGTGAAACTATTAAAATCTGAAGCTCAGCATAACAACCAATCAGCTAGCAGTTTCAGATAACATATTCCTCTCAATATAGCTGTTCTTTAAATATACTCAGCAGATCCAGACTTTTATTTTTCTCAAACAGATTTCCTTCATGATGTATTTTTGTGTGGTGTACTTACAAAGTAGGAAATCAGGGTACGTAGCTAAGTTACATTTTGCATAATGTTATTGGATTACAGTTTTAATTACAGTTCTTGAGAAGCAATTTCATTAAGATGTGGATAGGTTATATTTTATATTAGCTAAGACACAGGGGGTCCAAATGTTACTGTGAAGGGAAAAATATCTTTATTTAATATCCATTGTTTTGTATGGATCGTGCTGTTAAGAGAAAGGGATGCCATCTGCCCCAGGAATATAGTTTTATACAGGTTTTACACAGTTATTTTAAGCATATTTAGGTCTATAAAAATAGCAAAGTTAAACAAATTTTTATACTGTGAGGTATAGATTATTAGGAAAAAGAATACAAGACTCTGTTCAGCTAGGGAGCGATGATTCCCCTTATTAAAATATTACTTACAAGGACTTATAACTGAAAATCTTCACCAAATTATGAAGCCCTGTACACACGGCCGAGAATCTCGTCAGGAAAAAACCTGCCGTTTTTCCTGACGAGATTCTTGACAAGAATCTTGTGCCGGTCGAGTGTACACACACTCCATTCCAAAGAACCGCCGTTCTTTTGAATGGAATGAACGCGGTGACGTCATCGACTACAATGAGCATGCGCTCATCACATTCGATGCCGTCGCCGCCATCTTGCTACACCCTACCTATGCCTAGGAAGCTACCGCGCATGCGTCAAAGTCATTTTGAGCATGCGTGGGCTTACCAGAGGACAGGTAAGCTTGTTGCCGCATACAGACACACAGTTTTCTCATCTGGAAATAGGCCGACAAGAATCCTGACGAGAAAATAGAGAGCAGGTTCTCTATTTTTCTCGTCGAGATTCCTGGCAGTTTTCTCGATGAAAAAACATACACACAAACGGTTTTCTCGGCAATAAAGCTCTCCCAGCAGTTTTCTTGTTGTTTCTTGCCGAGAAAACTAGTCGTGTGTACGAGGCCTTAAGCCCTGTATACACGGCCGAGAATCTCGTCGTAAAAAAAACGTTGTTTTTCTCGACGAGATTCTTGTCATACTTGACGGGATTCTTGTCAAGCTTTCCTTGCATACACACTGTCAATTAAAAAATCTCGTCATTGTAAAGCACGGTGACGTACAACACGTACGACGGCAGTGTAAAGGGGAAGTTCGATTCCAATGGCGCCACCCCTTGGGCTGCTTTTGCTGATCTCGTGTTACCGCGTGTTAGTAAAGGTTTGGGGAGAGACGATTTGCGCTTTTCAGTCTTTGTGCTTTCAGTTAGTTTTCTGCGGTTCAGTTTGAGCTTGTGGGTTCGTATCTTGTCTTTCAGGGCGTGTAGTCAGGTCGTATCTGTTTTACAGTGCGTTCTTGTCCGCTCGTTTCTGATTTTCAGGTCGTTCTTCATAGGCCTTGCTGTTCTTAAGTGCGTTCTGTTTAGTACGTTCTGATCAGACGACCGTCTTCTAGCCATGTTACGTTCTCGTTGTAGAGTTCGCGCTGTGCGGGCGCTTGGTGTTGGTCTGCTTGTTTTGTCAGCTCCATTGTAGTGCTTTACCCTCCCCCCTAACCCCCCCCTAAAAAATGTACAATGGCCCATCAGAGGGGGTGATGAATCTGATAATTGTGCCTTCTATTTTTGTATTTAAAAACTCCTTAAAATAAAAGTTCGAATGATGCTGGCCAAGAATGTATTTTTGTGTAATCTGCTTGCAATGTTATGTGCAAAAGTACTAATATTTTTTTAACTCTTTTGACTCCACAGCTTCCTTCCACGCCACAGGAATGACAGACTGTGGCATCCCATTTTGCCACGCGGTTGGACTTCCCCAACTGCGGAGGGGCAATAGATGGGAAGCACATCCGCATCGTGCCACCACCCCGGTCAGGGTCTTATTTCTACAACTATAAGGGGTTTCATAGCATCGTGCTGATGGTGGTGGTGTCAGCACAGTATGAATTCCTCTATGTGGATGTGGGGAAGAATGGCCGGATGTCCGATGGGGGAGCCTTCGCCCAGACGGAGTTTGCCCTCCGTCTCCAGAGTGACGACCTTGCATTGCCACTGGATGCAGGGAATGTGGAAGGACTCCCCTTTGTGTTTTTGGCTGATGAAGCCTTTGGACTGAGATCCACATCTCATGAGGCCATTTCCCCAGAGGACTCTAACCCCAGAGAGGAGAGTATTCAACTACCGGCTGGCCAGGGCCCGAAGAGTTGTGGAGAATGCCTTCGGGATAATGGCCAGCCGGTTCCGCCTTTTCATGACATTGATCCACTTGGCGGAGTACAAAATGAACTATATAGTATTTTGTTGCTGCATTCTGCATAATTATTTGCGCAGAAATGCCACAACTTATATGGCCTCAATTGGGCCTGAGGCTGGACTTTTGGGTGACAATAATTTGCTGGGCCTTGAATCTGGCCGTTCTGGCTTGCCCCCCCAAAACGCCCGTGAGGTTCGGCAAAAATATGTTGAGTAATTTATGGGTAGGGAGGCCATTCCTATGCCAGGCAATGCATAAAACATTTTTGCAACCAAAAAATAAAAATCTGCTACAATCAGATTTTTGGATGTATTGCTTGTGTTTCTTTTAGCTGTCTCCTAGTTTTTCCTAGTGCACTTGTAGTGCCAAGTGTAATTTCCTTTAGTAAATAGCAACCATTTCACTGGTAACACCAAAAATAAACACAAAAAAGGTTATAGCGGATTTGATAAAGAAGCTGCACTTTGTTGTTGTTCAAAAATTTTACTCTGTGCACATTCACACATGGTAAATAAAACATTTTTGGTGGTATAAAAGATATATTATTATTTTTTTGGTGGCCATAAACAGGCATTTATTTTATTTTTTTAAGAAAATACACAACTCTCATTACCATACAACAAAATACAACATTGTAAACCTCTAGGCAATATCAGACATTCTATTTTTTGAAAAATGTCTCTATCTGCCCTTCATAATATGGGGTGTTGTCACCCCTTAACTAGCCAAAATTTGAACATGCACACAATTTTTAGGGTTTTTAAAAAGGGGTATTTCCCTCCTTATCCCTATTGTCAACATGTGCTATCTGCCATCATGGGTGATCAATGGACGTGTTTTGGGGGTGCAACCCCTTATTCCTTTCACCTACTTGAGATGCGAGGAAGGGGTTGCACCCACAAAACCCGTACATGGATATCCCCTGATGGCAGATGGCACATGTTGACACACTGTGTGCATCTTCAAATTTTGGCTTGATTGTAAAAGTGCAAAATTTTAGAAGTAAAAATAGAAAAATAGAAAAAGGGGGGTTTTGTGCTTCATTCAATTCGCCCCAAAACAATGATGTCCTTAAATGTTTTCTCCATAACATTCATCCTTTTCTTCATTATGTCCAGTTCACTACTACAATCCATAACTTGCTGGATGATTCTTTGGGCACTATCACTTGAGAAACAAGGACTTTCTTCCTCAACAACATGTTCATCCATATAATCATATTATAACTCTGCAGGCCTACAGACACTGACCTGTTGTGGTGACAATTTCCACCATGTCATCCACTTCTCCTTTCTCCACTTCTCCTTCCTCCACTTCTACTTCCTCCACATCCTCAGGTTGGGGTTCTTGCTGAGGTTGGGGTTCTCTCTGTGGTGTGGGGTTCCTGTGCTCCCTGGAGTGGTGTCCTCCCAGTCTTCTCTCCCCTATGAGAATGAAACAAAAGGTATAATTAGCATACAGATATTTTAGTGAAAAAATAGGAACATGATACATTGCTTGGAAGTGTGGTACAAGTGTCTGTTTGGGCAGAGTTACAAGCTGAAGAAATAATTAAAAAAAAATCCCAAATCTTGACTACTCACCTTTTTGGGACAAGTTTTACACATGGAAACACTCCAAGAATACACTGAAGCACCTGTGTGGGGCGCCCTAAAAAGGTTGTTCTGGTTGCCCACACTATAGTGCTCCTGAGTGCAGATGTGTAAACAGCTTCTGAGTGTCATCTCCGTTACACTGATCCAAGTTTGCATTTCATTCTAGTTCCAAACACATCATCTAGACAACAATGTAATAACATTTATGGAATAAAAACAGGCATGTCTAAATTATTTTAACTCTGTATCTTACAAAAACATTGTATGTAGTGAGTGAACGATGTGTCTGTAACGACCTGATTACTGTGCCCCCTAAATTTTTGGAGATTACATTTCTAAGGTCCAATAGTAAAAAGCAACAACATGGAGCAACATGCAAGTTCTGAAATACAATAATAGGAACACAGGACAAGTACTTACTTTTTTCTAGCATTCTCTTAATACTTGTAGCGGCCTCCACCCTCTCCTCTCTACTCTTCTTGCTCTGGCTCTCGTCTAGGGGTACTCTGAAGGAGAGAGTGCGGGGTCACCACGCCAAGTCCCCCTGCAGAGTATGTGCAGTGAGAGACAAACCTCTTTTACCTTCGGGTCGGTGTTCTGGATCTGGAGACCTCCTCCTGGTTTTCTCGAACAGTGTCTGCCAGTAAATGAGCCCCACACCACTAAAGTCCAACACTCCTTTATTCTTCCAATAACAGAGTAATGCACAGACAGTTGGATTCCCTTAAAGAACAGACAAGGGGGTGTGGATGCGAGTAGGCCCAGGCACAATGAACTCTCCACTTTCCTTCCTGAAAGTGGGTTGCGGTCTCCGAGCGTAGGGGGATTTCCTTCCAGGCGGTCTCCGATGGGAGGCTCATCTGTCACCGGCAATATGCTGCACCAGGTCTTCAAGCAAGTATCTCCCACCGGTCCATTACGCCCTCCGGATTCGGGTACCCAATCCCAGGGTCCCCTAGGATCTCCTTCCCTCGCGGAACTCAGTGTTGGGCACTGAGCTCCAGACCTCCATCCGAGTACCTCACCCCAGGCTAAAGGTGCCTGGGATGGAACACGACCTCCGAACGTCTTCTAGGCCTAGGCCGCCTAGAGGACCAACACGAGCCACCGCCCACAGGCTGAAGGTGCCTGGGACTCGAACACGTGACAAAGATGGCTGGCCCCTTTATACCCTCTCCCAGCAAGCACGGCGAGTTCCCCGCCCCACCATACCGCTGCCGAGGGAGGACAAAAAGGGAGCACGGCACTCAGCAATGGTTCAACCTCAGCCCAAGGCGACAGCGCCACCCGCTGGGCTGCAGGGAACTGCACATCACTGGTGTCTCTGACAGTTTTAAATACACAGAAAAGTGTATACCCGCTACACTCTCCCCCTGGTGATTTGACACTGGTCCCCAGTGTATGGAATAAACCATGCCCTCAAGGGCTGACATAGTCCAATCCAGAAACCGACTGAAAATTGTAAAAAAATCCCAAAACTTTAGAAAACTAAAACTAGCTAGAGCAGTTGTGCCTGAGCCTCACATGAAAAGGGAGGGAAAGGGGAACAACAACACTTAACAACAACCTTGAAATCACATTTTCACATTACACTTTTCCCCACCCATCCTGACTAAGACCCACCCCATACTCAGTGGTCTTGATGGGATGCTCTCCTGCAGAGGGGAAAAGAAAGTTAGCACACATAAACCCTGACACATGTATTTGTGTGAGAATGAAAAAACTTCTCCGCAGAGAAATCCTTTCCTTCATAAAGTGTGTGTGTAAACAGTGATATCGATGCGCAACACTGCCACCTGGTGACAGCATCACGGTAACTGCACTCGTGGAACTTTCCTTCTTTTCTTGCGCCCTATCTACCCCAGAGTCCATGATTTCTTGCTGGAGAATTGAAGAACAAACAGGAACAGTCCTTCTTTCCTCTGGGTAACAAGAACAACAACCCCGGAAAGTTCAGCAGCATAAAGAACAAAAACTGAGTCTCTCTTCTCCTATAGATAGAATCGAGGGTGCGGCAGGACAAGTGGCTTCAAGTGTTGATCCATGGTCTCCAGATGGTACTCGACATCTTCCCCTTCCTTGCGTCGGATCAGCACCTTGTCCGCATGGACATGTCATCCCAGCATCCATTCTGCCTTGCAATCTTTAAAGCGCTGAGAGGCCTTGGGGGAACACGCAAGGTACCTGCGGGCATGTGGAACCTGAAGATGGGTCCACACAAAGTCATTGTACCAGCGCTCCCGGCAAACTTCCACCTCATACAATAGCTCCTTGGACAAGTACGGGTACTCCCATCCATACTCAGCAGCAACCTTCTGGCCAAATAGGCGTTGTAGTCTCGCCAGAGGAGGCATAGCGGCTCTGTCCCTTTCGCCAGGCAAAACTATTGAGTCCGGGTGGCGAGGGGCCTTGATGACATCTGGTCTGGGCATAGGTGCCCGCAACAACAGTCTCTTTTCCCCGGCATTAGGTGCAGGAGGCACCGGGAAGGCAAGAGTAGGCTGGGGACGGGACCCCTCCTCAGGCGCTGGTGCCTCCACCCGGGGTGTACTATCCCCTGTAGACATGGGTGGGTCCCTGGTTCTGTGGGACGAGGCGAGAGGTACTTTGTCTCAGCCCTTTTGAGCAAACAGTTAGTCTATGGCGACATTGTCTCCCAGATCGGAGAGCGACTCTAGGTCGGAGGTGTCACACTCCTCCGTGGGTAGGTAGCCTGTAGTGGAAACGAGACTACCACCCCCCACGGACACACAGGGTTGTGGATCCCCGACACCTCGGCCCACACACCAAGTCCCTCCGCCTGGCTTACCTCTGCCTTTTCTTGAGGCAGGACGTCCGGAACTCTTCTTACCGGATTCATCCAGGCCGGGCGTAGGCAGGCGAGATGGTCCACCGCAACCGCTGGACGGGGCTACCATACCGGTCTTTCTCTTCGGCGGTGGACGCTGTGAGACAGTTGTGACCGAGTCAGCATCCTCGGATTTCTCCCGTTGAGTACTCACGACCTCCTCCGCGGTCACTGCAGTGCGCACAGGGATGGCTGTCAAATCAGTGATTCCTCCAACTTGAGTGGTGCTGCCTGTGGTACGGCCGGGGCATATGGTTCTTGGCTTCTCAATGACTGTATCTACCTCGAATAGGAACTCCCCACAGACTTCACATCGCCTGAATGGCTTCAGATGACATACCAGTCCCGAGCATCCGGGACAAATCACAACCAGGGCCTCAATGTCTATGCATGAATACAGGGCGAATCGTCCCCTTGGCTTTAGCCGAATCCCTGTATCGGTCACCGGAGCAGCAGCAGTCAAAGACGTGGTGGAAGGATGAAGTGGAACCCACGCTGTTTGTCCAAACATGGTGACTTGCTGTTGGTCCACCGCGCACTGCAAAGTTTTGCACCAACGTCCCACGTGTAGTCCTTCACACGTATTGGACTCCTCCCCTTTGCTCCAGTTCACAGGCTTTTTTTCTTCCTGAGTCACGCCCACAAACTAAGCGGTGGGGGTGTGCCTGGTGGCGCAGTGCAAATAGAAGCCCCCACATGTAGTCCTTCACACGGCTGAGCTCCCCCTTCCATGGCTCTTCTGCGCGGGCCTTTCCCTTCACTGGGTCATGTCCACGACTTCGAGCAGGGATGCACTTTGGCCAATAATATGGCCGACCTACTCGGAACTCCTCCGGGCAGACATGTTCAAACTCCGTAGTAGCACAAACACCATCCCGGACGAGCCCCGACGTGTAGCGGCCTCCACCCTCTCCTCTCTACTCTTCCTGCTCTGGCTCTCGTCTAGGGGTACTCTGAAGGAGAGAGTGTGGGGTCACCACGCCAAGTCCCCGTGCAGAGTATGTGCAGTGAGAGACAAACCTCTTTTACCTTCGGGTCGGTGTTCTACATCTGGAGACCTCCTCCTGGTTTTCTCGAACAGTGTCTGCCAGTAAATGAGCCCCACACCACTAAAGTCCAACACTCCTTTATTCTTCCAATAACAGAGTAATGCACAGACAGTTGGACTCCCTTAAAGAACAGAACAGACAAGGGGGTGTGGATGCGAGTAGGCCCAGGCACAATGAACTCTCCACTTTCCTTCCTGAAAGTGGGTTGCGGTCTCCGAGCGAAGGGGGATTTCCTTCCAGGCGGTCTCCGATGGAAGGCTCACCTGTCACCGGCAATATGCTGCACCAGGTCTTCAAGCAAGTATCTCCCACCAGTCAATTACGCCCTCCGGATTCGGGTACCCAATCCTAGGGTCCCCTAGGATCTCCTTCCCTCGCGGAACTCAGTGTTGGGCACTGAGCTCCAGACCTCCATCCGAGTACCTCACCCCAGGCTAAAGGTGCCTGGGATGGAACACGACCTCCGAACGTCTTCTAGGCCTAGGCCGCCTAGAGGACCGACACGAACCCCCGCCCACGGGCTGAAGGTGCCCGGGACTCGAACACGTGACAAAGATGGCTGGCCCCTTTATACCCTCTCCCAGCAAGCACGGCGGGTTCCCCGCCCCACCATACCGCTGCCGAGGGAGGACAAAAAGGGAGCACGGCACTCAGCAATGGTTCAACCTCAGCCCAAGGCAACAGCGCCACCCGCTGGGCTGCAGGGAACTGCACATCACTGGTGTCTCTGCCAGTTTTAAATACACAGAAAAGTGTATACCCGCTTCATACTCCTTAACTGCTCCGGCTCCCTCAGTTTCAGGTCACACCACCTCTTTCTAAGCTGCTCTTTTGATCGTTGTACCCCGAAATTCTTCTTCAGACTTTTCACTACTTTCTTTATAATTTTGGCCTTCCTTAGATTAGGGTGGGTATACGGCCAATGCTTTCCATCATAATCCGACTTTCTCAATATATCCACATCTCCGTCATCTCCACGAAGGACATATTAGATGCCTTGTATCTCATCCTTGATCGTGACCTTTCACGCTCCGGGCTTGTCTCGATGTTATTAGATGAATTAGCAGACACCTGCTGTGACTCCGCCATATCGCTGATAGAGAAGGGGAGGGGAAAAGTCGATATTGTGAACGTCATGGGCGGGCGACGTGTGCAGAGTTTCACGCATGCATAGTGTATATAAAGCTAACACACATGTGACGTTACTACGTTCTGTGTGCGAAGAGAGGAGGAAAAGTGACGAACGTCAGACCGAAGGTATGATTTTTAAACTTTGTGAAATTGGTGGCCTATACTGCATAGCAGGGATGAGCCGAACACCCCCCTGTTCGGTTCGCACCAGAACCTGCGAACAGACAAAATGTTCGTGTAAACTTTAGAACCCTATTAAATACAATGGACTCGAACGTTCGAAATCTAAAGTGTTAATTATAAAGGCTAATATGCAAGTTATTGTCCTAAAAAGTGTTTGGGGACCTGGGTCCTGCCCCAGGGGACATGTATCAATGCAAAAAGAAGTTTTAAAAACGGCCGTTTTTTCGGGAGCAGTGATTTTAATAATGCTTAAAATGAAAAAATAAAAGTGAAATATTCCTTTAAATTTCGTACCTGGGGGGTGTGTATGATATGCATGTAAAGTGGCGCATGTTTCCCGTGCTTAGAACTGTCCCTGCAAAAAATGTCATTTTTGAAAGAAAAAAATGCATTTAAAACTGACTCGCGGCTATTAATGAATTGTCGGCTCCCGGCAATACATACAAAAGTCATTGAGAAAAAAAAAAAAAAAAAGCGTGGGGGTTCCCCAGAATTCAATTACCAGGCCCTTCAGATCTGGCATGGATTTTAAGGGGAACTCCACCCCAAGTTAAAAAAAAAAATGGCGTGGAGTCCCCCTAAAAATCCATACCAGACCCCTTATCCGAGCACGCAACCTGGCCGGCCGCAGGGGAAAAGGGGGGGACGAGAGAGCGGCCCCCCCTCCCTCCTGAACCGTACCAGGCCACATGCCCTCAACATGGGGAGGATGTCCCCATGTTGATGGGGACAAGGGCCTCATCCCCACAACCCTTGCCCGGTGGTTGTGGGGGTCTGCGGGCGGGGGGCTTATCGGAATCTGGAAGACCCCTTTAACAAAGGGGACCCCCAGATCCCGCCCCCCCCTATGTGAATTGGTAACGGGTACATTGTACCCCTACCATTTCACGAAGAAAGCGTAAAAAAAATGTTTAAAAAAACACACAAACACCTTGAAAAAGTCCTTTATTTAAAAAAATAAATAAAAAAACATTCCAGCGGTGAAATCCAGTGTCCCGCGGCGATCCCGATGTCCAGCGCTGTCCTTCATTGGTTGTGCCTGAGCGGACCTGATAGGGAACTCCCTCTCAGTATTTTAAATGTATAGACCCGCCCCTTCTAAAGTTCCCCATCAGGTCCGCTCAGCGGACGAGATGCGGAACATGAGAAGGGGCGGGTCTATACATGTATTACCAAAGTGAGAGCAGTTCCCCATCAGGTCCGCCCCCTCGGTATGTCAGACCCGCCTACGTCATTGGCCTGAGCGGGGAACTTCCTTCACTGTGTAATTTAAATTTACATAGTGAAGGAAGTTCCCCGCTCAAGCCAATGACGTAGGCGGGTCCGACATACCGAGGAGGCGGACCTGATGGGGAACTGCTCTCACTTTGGTAATACATGTATAGACCCGCCCCTTCTCATGTTCCGCATCTGGTCCGCTGAGCGGACCTGATGGGGAACTTTAGAAGGGGCGGGTCTATACATTTAAAACACTGAGAGGGAGTTCCCCATCAGGTCCGCTCAGGCACAACCAATGACGGACAGCGCTGGACATCGGGATCGCCGCGGGACACTGGATTTCACCGCTGGAATGTTTTTTTTTTTTAAATAAAGGACTTTTTCAAGGTGTTTGTGTGTTTTTTTAAACATTTTTTTACGCTTTCTTCGTGAAATGGTAGGGGTACAATGTACCCCTTACCAATTCACATAGGGGGGGGGGCCGGGATCTGGGGGTCCTCTTTGTTAAAGGGGTCTTCCAGATTCCGATAAGCCCCCCGCCCGCAGACCCCCACAACCACCGGGCAAGGGTTGTGGGGATGAGGCCCTTGTCCCCATCAACATGGGGACATCCTCCCCATGTTGAGGGCATGTGGCTTGGTACGGTTCAGGAGGGAGGGGGGGCCGCTCTCTCGTCCCCCCCTTTTCCCCTGCGGCCGGCCAGGTTGCATGCTCGGATAAGGGGTCTGGTATGGATTTTTAGGGGGACTCCACGCCATTTTTTTTTTAATTTGGGGTGGAGTTCCCCTTAAAATCCATGCCAGATCTGAAGGGCCTGGAATGGATATTTGGGGGAACCCCACGTCAATTTTTTTTTTTATTTGCGGCGGGGTTCCCCTTAATATCCATTCCAGACCTGAAGGGCCTGGTAATTGAATTCTGGGGAACCCCCACGCTTTTTTTTTTTTTTTATCAATGACTTTTGTATGTATTGCCGGGAGCCGACAATTCATTAATAGCCGCGAGTCAGTTTTAAATGCATTTTTTTCTTTCAAAAATGACACTTTTTGCAGGGACAGTTCTAAGCACGGGAAACATGCGCCACTTTACATGCATATCATACACACCCCCCAGGTACGAAATTTAAAGGAATATTTCACTTTTATTTTTTCATTTTAAGCATTATTAAAATCACTGCTCCCGAAAAAACGGCCGTTTTTAAAACTTCTTTTTGCATTGATACATGTCCCCTGGGGCAGGACCCGGGTCCCCAAACACTTTTTAGGACAATAACTTGCATATAAGCCTTTATAATTAGCACTTTAGATTTCTCCCATAGATTTTTCGAATTTGCCGCGAACACCCCAATTTGTTCGCTGTTCGGCGAACGGGCGAACAGGCAATGTTCGAGTCGAACATGAGTTCGACTCGAACTCGAAGCTCATCCCTACTGCATAGAGATTGTTTGAGGATATATATGGAGATAAAGATTTACTTGAGTTTAGACTGACTGACATTATTAATTTTGTCTTGTGTTTTGTCTTGCAGACAAAATGAATGCATTTCTGGACAAAGATTTTCTGGGGGAATTTATAGATCGGGTAAGGGAACTGCCCACTCTGTGGGAGACCAAAAACCCCACACATAGAAAAAGAGGGGTAAGGATTACTACTAACTATTTATGGTTTTAACGTTGTATAAATGTAGTTTTTGGTATTTCATATAATAAATACTGTGTATAAATTTCTTACATTGTTGCCCTTAAAGTCCCATTTCTTGAGGGGGGTTCCTTCTTTTGATTCAACTCCAGGGATGTTGGCAACCACTCCGATTCTATTTGATGTTCACACCTTATTCAATTTGCAACAGTCATGAGCTGAAAATTGTGTGTGATTGATGGCCCAAAAAGTTGGGGAGAAGAATGAAAACTGCTGGGGTCATAATGATAGTGTTTTCTATTGATTTACATTCAATTTGCAACAGTCATGAGCTGAAAATTGCATGTGATTGATGAACCAAAAACTATGTCCCTTTTTCATACACAGGAGGACATCAGCCAGGATGAGAGGCAGGAAAGTGTCAGGCAGGAGGAGGCAGGGCCCACTGTGAGCCAGAAGGAGGCAGGGCCCACTGTGAGCCAGGAGGAGGCAGTGCCCACTGTGAGCCAGGAGGAGGCAGGGCCCAGTGGCACACAGGAGGAGGCAGGGCCCAGTGGCAGACAGGAGGTGGCTGGGCCAAGTAGCAGGACCAGATCGCAGGTGCCTCTCAACCGCCTTACAAGAAGGATCAGGAGGGAGAGGACCACCAGCCGGGCAGCAATGGCCCTGATTAGAGAGGCACATGCCACCCTCCATAAGCCAACAACTACAGAAGAGGCCTATGCCGGCCTAGTTGGGGCAAAAATGTAATCTATGACAATGGAACAATGCCTCCTATGTGAGCCCCTGCTTCTCAGCTTACTGAATAAGGGGGTGATGGGGAGAATTACCCCCAACACTGCCATATGTGAGGTCGCCCAACTTTCACAACCTCAACCTCCTCCTCCTCCTCCACCTGCTTCTCCTTCTCCTCCACCCCCTTCTCCTCCACCTCCTTCTCCTCCTCCTGACATGAGTACACCTCCAGTGGCACAGGCTCCAACCACACGCAGAAGGAAGGCTGCAGAGAAGGCTGCAGAGAAGGCTGCAGGGAAGGCTACCAAGAAGACCAGGAAGTGATGGCCTTGCTTCAATGTGGTCTGACAGAAGGCAGCCTATTGTAGTACCACAGACTTGGGACATATATCTCACCTGCTGCTGTTCCTGACCTCTGGGAGTTCAGGACCAGATGGTTCTCACAAATGGATGTGCTTCTCAAGGTCCCAATTTTAGTGTCCACACAGAGTTGATGTGTGCTCCTGGGTACCAAGGATGCACAAATAGTAAGGATGCATCACATTTCCCTATAGCTTCCATACCTGCGTCATCTTTGGCTCATGCGCTATATCCACACACAGATATACATACGCCATTACTCTTATACTATATTCAATACTCCAACATAGTGATGAGCCGAACACCCCCGGGTTCGGTTCGCACCAGAACCCGCGAACGGACCGAACGTTCGTACGAACATTAGAACCCTATTAAATACAATGGATGCGAACGTTCGAATTCTAAAGTGCTAATTATAACGACTATTATGCATGTTATTGTCCTAAAAAGGGTTTGGGAACCCGGGTTCTGCACCAGGGGACATGTATCAATGCAAAAAGAAGTTTTAAAAACGGTCGTTTTTCGGGAGCAGTCATTTTAATGATGCATAAAGTGAAAAAAAAAAGTCAAATATTCCTTTAAATATCGTACCTGGGGGGTGTCTAAAGTATGCCTGTGAAGTGCCACGTGTTTCCCGTGTTTAGAACTGTCCCTGCACAAAATGACACTTCTAAAGGAAAAAAAAAACATTTAAAACTGCTTGCGGCTTTAATGTAATGTCTGGTCCCGGTAATATGGATGAAAATCTTTAAGAAAAATGGCATAGCTACCCCATGACCCCCCCCCCTACCCCAGCCCATTACCAGCCCCTTTGGGTCTTGTATGGATATTAAGGGGAACAACGCACACAAAATAAAAAAGGCCCTATATACTCTGAACAGCCGTATACAGGCGGTGCATACAAGACAGGGACTGTAGGTTTGTTCTTATGTAGAATGTGTTTGTAATTTTGAACAGGTACATTGTTTAAGTGTAGCTCCAGCCCAAAAATCTATTTTTAAACTTTTTGGAAAACATAGGTAAGGGTTATCACCCCTGTAACATTTGTTTTGCTGTCTGTGCCCCTGTTCAGAACATTTCACCTCACTTTCCGTCCCAATGACAACTGTTTTTGAAATGTGGTGTTTTTCTTGAAACAAGGATTGGTGATAAAGCATCAGTACAGAGGAGACACCTTTCTCCCATATTAATTCTTACAGGAGAGAATTTTCCTTCCTAGGGGTAGATTTCCTCTCACTTCCTGTTGTCTTCTTGCGTTTGCAAGTAGGAGTCGTTTGTAAGTTGGATGTTTGAAAGTAGGGACCTGCCGTATATACTCTGCAGAAATAGGCCCCTTAGTTGTTGGTGTTGGCACAACACTGTAAGCACTCACAGTTACTCTTGGTTGGTGCTGGAACGCCCTGCTGTCAACTATTATATCAGGAATTGTAATTACATATAATTGTTGAACAGTGGTAGTAAAAATTGGGCCTTTGATGGTGGTGCTGGTGCCATAACACTGTAAGCCCTGACAGTTACTCTTGGTGGGTGCAGCAATGGGCCCTGCTGTGAATTATTAGATCAAGAATTGTAATTGCATGCCCCTGTTGAACAGGGGCTGAAAAATTGGGCCTTTCGTGGTGGTGGTGGTGTTGCCACAACACTGTAAGCCCTCAGAGTTACTCTTGGTGGGTGCAGGAATGGGCCCTGCTGTGAATTATTAGATCAAGAATTGTAATTACATGCCCCTTTTGAACAGGGGCTGAAAAATTGGGCCTTTCGTGGTGGTGGTGGTGGTGGCGTTGCAACAACACTGTAAGCCCTCAGAGTTACTCTTGGTGGGTGCAGCAATGGGCCCTGCTGTGAATTATTAGATCAAGAATTGTAATTACATGCCCCTGTTGAACAGGGGCTGAAAAATTGGGCCTTAGGCACTGGTGGCACAACACTGCAACCCCTCACAGATACTGTACTTGGAGCACAGCAATGAGCCCTGTTGCAAAGTATTGCTTAAAAAATTGTAATGACACGCCCCTGTTAAACAGGGGCTGAAAAATTGGGCCTTAGGCACTGGTGGCACAACACTCCAACCCCTCACAGATACTGTACTTGGAGCACAGCAATGAGCCCTGTTGCAAAGTATTGCTTCAAAAATTGTAATTACACGCCCCTGTTAAACAGGGGCTGAAAAATTGAGCCTTAGCCACTGGTGGCGGCACCCATAAACAAAAATGATCTTCCAAGCTATCATCATCAATCGTATCATTGAGGACTCGGAGGAGGAGGATAGCCAGTCAACATAACAGCACAGGCACTCAGCATCAGCATCAGTCTTGAAGGGATGTGACATGTTAAAATCAATTAGTCTGTTATATCAGCATCAGGTGTGTCGTAGCTGGTGGTGATCCAAGACTGGTTCATCTTGATGAAAGTCAGTCGATCAACTGAGTCGGTGGACAGGCGCACCCTGTGGTCCGTGACAAATCCTCCAGCAGCACTGAATGTGCGTTCCGAAAGAACGCTGGATGCAGGACAGGCCAGTAGCTCAATTGCATACTGTGCAAGCTCTGGCCAGTGATCCATCCTCAAGACCCAGTAAGCCAGAGGATTTTCGGTGGGGAAGGTGTCCAAGTCTGACCTTGCCCCTAGATATTCCTGCACCATGTTTATCAGACGCTGGCGATGGTTGCTGGAACCGATCATACTTTGGGGCTGCGGACTAAAGAATTGTCTGAACGCATCGGTCAGACGGCCACCTTCCCCACCGCTCCTTCTTTGACTGGCCGAAGCCTCAGCAACTCGTTGTCCAGGACCAGGAGTTTGTAACCTCCCAGTCTCTGGGAACGCGTTGCACAGACCTTTCTGCAAGGCCTCCCGGAGTTGTCTCATCCTCTGCTCCCTCTGCGACGGTAACATAAGGTCCGCAACCTTACCCTTGTACCGTGGATCAAGGAGAGTGGCCAGCCAGTAATGGTCCCTCTCCTTGATCCGAAGAATACGAGGATCCTTCCGCAGACTTTGCAGGATCAGGGAGGCCATGCAGCGTAGGTTAGCTGAGGCATTCGGTCCGGAGTCCTCTGGGTCACTAAGGACGACATGATCCGCAGCCACCTCCTCCCAGCCACGTACAAGTCCACTGGTTTCTTGGGACTGTAAATCATCCCTAAAAGACTGCTGCTGATGATGCTGAGTGCCAGCCTCCACCTCCATGCTGACACAATCCTCATCCTCCTCCTCCTCCTCCTCCTCCTCTTCCTGTGCGATGGGTGGGACAGAAGGAACACTGTCTGGGTAAAGGGGGCCTTGAGAGGCAAGGAAGTCCTCCTCTTCCTGCCTCTGTTCTGCCTCAAGTGTCCTGTCCATTATTCCACGCAGCGTGTGCTCCAACAGGTGGACAAGAGGTACAGTGTCACTGATGCATGCACTGTCACTGCTCACCATCCTCGTGGCCTCCTCAAATGGTGCCAGGACAGTGCATGCATCCCTGATCATGCCCCACTGGCGTGGAAAAAAAAAACCAAGCTCCCCTGACCCTGTCCTGGTGCCGTAGTCGCACAGGTACTCATTGATGGCCCTCTGCTGCGTGTGCAGCCGCTGCAGCATGGCCAACGTTGAGTTCCACCTGGTGGGCATGTCACATATAAGGCGGTTCTTGGGCAGGTTCAACTCCTTTTGCAGCTCAGCCAGGCGAGCACTGGCATTATAAGATCTGCGGAAATGCACACAGACTTTCCTGGCCTGCCTCAGGACATCCTGTAAGCCCGGGTACCTGCCCAAGAACCGCTGCACCACCAGGTTAAGGACGTGAGCCACACAGGGCACATGGGTCAGTTGTCCCTGTCGGAGGGCGGAGAGGAGGTTGGTGCCATTGTCGCAAACCACCATTCCTGGCTTAAGCTGGCGTGGCGTCAACCACCTCTCGGCCTGGCCCTGCAGAGCAGACAGGACCTCTGCCCCAGTGTGGCTTCTGTCCCCCAAACACACCAGCGCAAGCACGGCATGGCATCTTTTTGCCTGCGTACTTGCGTAGCCCCTTGAACGCCTACGGAGCACCGCTGGTTCCGAGGACAAACCACAGGAAGAGGCCATGGAGGAAGAAGAAGAGGAGGGGGTGGAGGAGAGAGGTGTGTCACAACCAGTAGTAGCATTTTGGAGGCGTGGCGGTGGAACAACCTCCAACACTACTGCACCTTGTCCTGCATCCTTCCCAGCTGCCAAAAGAGTGACCCAATGGGCCGTGAAAGAAAGGTAACGTCCCTGTCCATGCCTGCTGGACCATGAGTCAGCGGTAATATGCACCTTACCGCTGACCGCCCTGTCCAGCGAGGCCAAGACATTGCCTTCCACATGCCGGTAGAGAGCCGGAATAGCCTTCCGTGAGAAAAAGTGGCGTTTGGGAACCTGCCACTGAGGAACCGCACATTGCACAAACTCACGGAAGGGGGCCGAGTCTACCAACTGAAAAGGCAGCAGTTGAAGCGCTAGCAATTTAGCCAAGCTAGCATTCAACCGCTGGGCATGTGGATGGCTGGGAGTGAACTTCTTTCGACGGTCCAGCAGCTGGGGCAGGGAAATTTGCCTGCTAGAATCGGACGTCGGTGTACTGCTAGCAGAGTGGCCGCAAGTACTTGGCTGTGACACGCCTAATTCTACACCTTCATTCCTCTCAGTGCATGTTTCAGAGAGGACTGAAGTTATAGTGGGGTTGGAGATCCCAGCTGATGCGGTGCAAGGAGAGGTCCGCTTTGTTCTTTGGTGTGGGTCTTTGAGGTAGGCTTGCCAACGAGCTGCATGGCAGGTCAACATATGTCTGGTCAGGCATGTGGTACCCAAGCGGCTGATGTTTTGGCCACGCGATATACGCTTGAGACATATGTTGCAAACAGCAGCTGTGCGATTTGATGCACTAGCCTCAAAAAAGGCCCACACCAAAGAACTTTTTGAATGACGGGCAGAGGCAGCGCCCTGCACAGGCGGAGCTCTGCGGTGTGATTCCGTCGGTGTACTGCCCTTACGCTGGCCACCAAAGGGCATCCTGCCTCGTTGGAGATGTGCCTCCTCCTCATCCTCCTCCTCCTCCTCTCTCCTATTAGGCACCCACGTGGAGTCAGTGACCTCATCATCCCCTCCCTCCTCATCACTGGAGCCAATCTGGCAGTATGCTGCAGCTGCTGGAACATGACTGCCAGATTGGTGTCCTTCTTGAGCATCCCCTCTGTCTGCTCTCACGCTACTGCCTTCCTGTAGCTGGGTTTCATCATCAGACCCTTCGAAACGCTGGGCATCCTCCTGGAGCATGTACCCAACACTGTGCTCAAACAGTTCGGGGGACTCCTCAGGAGGAGGACATGGTGGGTCTAGGGAAGGAGTGACTGATGATGAGTCTGACATTGATACCAGGGAAGAGGATGCTTTGGCAGCTGCTTTGCCAGTACCCTGAGCCTGGGTGAGAGAGGATGAGGAGGAGGAGGAGGGCTTGGTCATCCACTCTACCAAGTCTTCGGCATGATGTGGCTCAACATGTCCAGCTGCCGAAAAGAAGGACAAGCGTGTCCCATGGCCATGTGCTGATGACAATGCACCGCGTCCACGACCAGCACTGTTGCCCCCAGACACAGAGCCTGCTTGCCCTCTTTTATTGCCTCCTGACTGTCTGCCTCTCCTTGTTTGCCTTCCAGACATTCTAATGGATGGCCTGCAGGGAGATGGGAAAAAAAGCAATAAAGGCTACCTTCAGGTGTCCTTCTCTGTCCCTTTACTTAAGGATTTCTAAATATGGTTGAGGATGATTGCTTTCGCACAGAATAGCACAATGACAATTTCCCTGACTGTCCAAAAAACAAGGATTTCAAAGATGGTTGATGAGGAATGCTTTAGCACAGTATAGCACAATGAGAATTTCCCTCACTGTCCTTCCCTGTCCCTACAAACAAGGATTAGCACAGTAAAACACACTGACACTCTCCCTACCTATAGTTTTCTGTCCCTATAATTTTTTTTTTTTAAAGATGGTTGATGATCAATGCTTTAGCACAGTATAGCACAAGGAGAATTTCCCTCACTGTCCTTCCCTGTCCCTACAAACAAGGATTAGCACAGTAAAACACACTGACACTCTCCCTACCTATAGTTTTCTGTCCCTATAAAAAATGTTTTTTTAAAGATGGTTGATGATCAATGCTTTAGCACACTATAGCACAAGGAGAATTTCCCTCACTGTCCTTCCCTGTCCTTACAAACAAGGATTAGCACAGTAAAACACACTGACACTCTCCCTACCTATAGTTTTCTGTCCCTATAAAAATTTTTTTTTAAAGATGGTTGATGATCAATGCTTTAGCACACTATAGCACAAGGAGAATTTCCCTCCCTGTCCTTCCCTGTCCCTACAAACAAGGATTAGCACAGTAAAACACACTGACACTCTCCCTACCTATAGTTTTCTGTCCCTATAAAAAATGTTTTTTTAAAGATGGTTGATGATCAATGCTTTAGCACACTATAGCACAAGGAGAATTTCCCTCACTGTCCTTCCCTGTCCCTACAAACAAGGATTAGCACAGTAAAACACACTGACACTCTCCCTACCTATAGTTTTCTGTCCCTATAAAAAATGTTTTTTTTAAAGATGGTTGATGATCAATGCTTTAGCACACTATAGCACAAGGAGAATTTCCCTCACTGTCCTTCCCTGTCCCTACAAACAAGGATTAGCACAGTAAAACACACTGACACTCTCCCTACCTATAGTTTTCTGTCCCTATAAAAAATGTTTTTTTAAAGATGGTTGATGATCAATGCTTTAGCACAGTATAGCACAAGGAGAATTTCCCTCACTGTCCTTCCCTGTCCCTACAAACAAGGATTAGCACAGTAAAACACACTGACACTCTCCCTACCTATAGTTTTCTGTCCCTATAAAAAATGTTTTTTTAAAGATGGTTGATGATCAATGCTTTAGCACACTATAGCACAAGGAGAATTTCCCTCACTGTCCTTCCCTGTCCCTACAAACAAGGATTAGCACAGTAAAACACACTGACACTCTCCCTACCTATAGTTTTCTGTCCCTATAAAAAATGTTTTTTTAAAGATGGTTGATGATCAATGCTTTAGCACACTATAGCACAAGGAGAATTTCCCTCACTGTCCTTCCCTGTCCCTACAAACAAGGATTAGCACAGTAAAACACACTGACACTCTCCCTACCTATAGTTTTCTGTCCCTATAAAAATTTTTTTTTAAAGATGGTTGATGATCAATGCTTTAGCACAGTATAGCACAAGGAGAATTTCCCTCACTGTCCTTCCCTGTCCCTACAAACAAGGATTAGCACTGTAAAACACACTGACACTCTCCCTACCTATAGTTTTCTGTCCCTATAAAAAATGTTTTTTTAAAGATGGTTGATGATCAATGCTTTAGCACACTATAGCACAAGGAGAATTTCCCTCACTGTCCTTCCCTGTCCCTACAAACAAGGATTAGCACAGTAAAACACACTGACACTCTCCCTACCTATAGTTTTCTGTCCCTATAAAAAATGTTTTTTTAAAGATGGTTGATGATCAATGCTTTAGCACACTATAGCACAAGGAGAATTTCCCTCACTGTCCTTCCCTGTCCCTACAAACAAGGATTAGCACAGTAAAACACACTGACACTCTCCCTACCTATAGTTTTCTGTCCCTATAAAAAATGTTTTTTTAAAGATGGTTGATGATCAATGCTTTAGCACACTATAGCACAAGGAGAATTTCCCTCACTGTCCTTCCCTGTCCCTACAAACAAGGATTAGCACAGTAAAACACACTGACACTCTCCCTACCTATAGTTTTCTGTCCCTATAAAATTTTTTTTTTTAAAGATGGTTGATGATCAATGCTTTAGCACACTATAGCACAAGGAGAATTTCCCTCACTGTCCTTCCCTGTCCCTACAAACAAGGATTAGCACAGTAAAACACACTGAAACTCTCCCTACCTATAGTTTTCTGTCCCTATAATTTTTTTTTTTTAAAGATGGTTGATGATCAATGCTTTAGCACAGTATAGCACAAGGAGAATTTCCCTCACTGTCCTTCCCTGTCCCTACAAACAAGGATTAGCACAGTAAAACACACTGACACTCTCCCTACCTATAGTTTTCTGTCCCTATAAAAAATGTTTTTTTAAAGATGGTTGATGATCAATGCTTTAGCACACTATAGCACAAGGAGAATTTCCCTCACTGTCCTTCCCTGTCCCTACAAACAAGGATTAGCACAGTAAAACACACTGACACTCTCCCTACCTATAGTTTTCTGTCCCTATAAAAAATGTTTTTTTAAAGATGGTTGATGATCAATGCTTTAGCACAGTATAGCACAAGGAGAATTTCCCTCACTGTCCTTCCCTGTCCCTACAAACAAGGATTAGCACAGTAAAACACACTGACACTCTCCCTACCTATAGTTTTCTGTCCCTATAATTTTTTTTTTTTAAAGATGGTTGATGATCAATGCTTTAGCACACTATAGCACAAGGAGAATTTCCCTCACTGTCCTTCCCTGTCCCTACAAACAAGGATTAGCACAGTAAAACACACTGACACTCTCCCTACCTATAGTTTTCTGTCCCTATAAAAAAATGTTTTTTTAAAGATGGTTGATGATCAATGCTTTAGCACACTATAGCACAAGGAGAATTTCCCTCACTGTCCTTCCCTGTCCCTACAAACAAGGATTAGCACAGTAAAACACACTGACACTCTCCCTACCTATAGTTTTCTGTCTCTATAAATTTTTTTTTTAAAGATGGTTGATGATCAATGCTTTAGCACAGTATAGCACAAGGAGAATTTCCCTCACTGTCCTTCCCTGTCCCTACAAACAAGGATTAGCACAGTAAAACACACTGACACTCTCCCTACCTATAGTTTTCTGTCCCTATAAAAAATGTTTTTTTAAAGATGGTTGATGATCAATGCTTTAGCACAGTATAGCACAAGGAGAATTTCCCTCACTGTCCTTCCCTGTCCCTACAAACAAGGATTAGCACAGTAAAACACACTGACACTCTCCCTACCTATAGTTTTCTGTCCCTATAAAAATTTTTTTTTAAAGATGGTTGATGATCAATGCTTTAGCACAGTATAGCACAAGGAGAATTTCCCTCACTGTCCTTCCCTGTCCCTACAAACAAGGATTAGCACAGTAAAACACACTGACACTCTCCCTACCTATAGTTTTCTGTCCCTATAAAAAATGTTTTTTTAAAGATGGTTGATGATCAATGCTTTAGCACACTATAGCACAAGGAGAATTTCCCTCACTGTCCTTCCCTGTCCCTACAAACAAGGATTAGCACAGTAAAACACACTGACACTCTCCCTACCTATAGTTTTCTGTCCCTATAAAAAATGTTTTTTTAAAGATGGTTGATGATCAATGCTTTAGCACACTATAGCACAAGGAGAATTTCCCTCACTGTCCTTCCCTGTCCCTACAAACAAGGATTAGCACAGTAAAACACACTGACACTCTCCCTACCTATAGTTTTCTGTCCCTATAAAAAAATGTTTTTTTAAAGATGGTTGATGATCAATGCTTTAGCACACTATAGCACAAGGAGAATTTCCCTCACTGTCCTTCCCTGTCCCTACAAACAAGGATTAGCACAGTAAAACACACTAACACTCTCCCTACCTATAGTTTTCTGTCCCTATAAAAATTTTTTTTAAAGATGGTTGATGATCAATGCTTTAGCACACTATAGCACAAGGAGAATTTCCCTCACTGTCCTTCCCTGTCCCTACAAACAAGGATTAGCACAGTAAAACACACTGACACTCTCCCTACCTATAGTTTTCTGTCCCTATAAAATTTTTTTTTTAAAGATGGTTGATGATCAATGCTTTAGCACAGTATAGCACAAGGAGAATTTCCCTCACTGTCCTTCCCTGTCCCTACAAACAAGGATTAGCACAGTAAAACACACTGACACTCTCCCTACCTATAGTTTTCTGTCCCTATAAAAAATGTTTTTTTAAAGATGGTTGATGATCAATGCTTTAGCACACTATAGCACAAGGAGAATTTCCCTCACTGTCCTTCCCTGTCCCTACAAACAAGGATTAGCACAGTAAAACACACTGACACTCTCCCTACCTATAGTTTTCTGTCCCTATAAAAAATGTTTTTTTAAAGATGGTTGATGATCAATGCTTTAGCACACTATAGCACAAGGAGAATTTCCCTCACTGTCCTTCCCTGTCCCTACAAACAAGGATTAGCACAGTAAAACACACTGACACTCTCCCTACCTATAGTTTTCTGTCCCTATAAAAAATGTTTTTTTAAAGATGGTTGATGATCAATGCTTTAGCACACTATAGCACAAGGAGAATTTCCCTCACTGTCCTTCCCTGTCCCTACAAACAAGGATTAGCACAGTAAAACACACTGACACTCTCCCTACCTATAGTTTTCTGTCCCTATAAAAAATTTTTTTTTAAAGATGGTTGATGATCAATGCTTTAGCACACTATAGCACAAGGAGAATTTCCCTCACTGTCCTTCCCTGTCCCTACAAACAAGGATTAGCACAGTAAAACACACTGAAACTCTCCCTACCTATAGTTTTCTGTCCCTATAATTATTTTTTTTTAAAGATGGTTGATGATCAATGCTTTAGCACAGTATAGCACAAGGAGAATTTCCCTCACTGTCCTTCCCTGTCCCTACAAACAAGGATTAGCACAGTAAAACACACTGACACTCTCCCTACCTATAGTTTTCTGTCCCTATAAAAAATGTTTTTTTAAAGATGGTTGATGATCAATGCTTTAGCACACTATAGCACAAGGAGAATTTCCCTCACTGTCCTTCCCTGTCCCTACAAACAAGGATTAGCACAGTAAAACACACTGACACTCTCCCTACCTATAGTTTTCTGTCCCTATAAAAAATGTTTTTTTAAAGATGGTTGATGATCAATGCTTTAGCACAGTATAGCACAAGGAGAATTTCCCTCACTGTCCTTCCCTGTCCCTACAAACAAGGATTAGCACAGTAAAACACACTGACACTCTCCCTACCTATAGTTTTCTGTCCCTATAATTTTTTTTTTTTAAAGATGGTTGATGATCAATGCTTTAGCACACTATAGCACAAGGAGAATTTCCCTCACTGTCCTTCCCTGTCCCTACAAACAAGGATTAGCACAGTAAAACACACTGACACTCTCCCTACCTATAGTTTTCTGTCTCTATAAATTTTTTTTTTAAAGATGGTTGATGATCAATGCTTTAGCACAGTATAGCACAAGGAGAATTTCCCTCACTGTCCTTCCCTGTCCCTACAAACAAGGATTAGCACAGTAAAACACACTGACACTCTCCCTACCTATAGTTTTCTGTCCCTATAAAAAATGTTTTTTTAAAGATGGTTGATGATCAATGCTTTAGCACAGTATAGCACAAGGAGAATTTCCCTCACTGTCCTTCCCTGTCCCTACAAACAAGGATTAGCACAGTAAAACACACTGACACTCTCCCTACCTATAGTTTTCTGTCCCTATAAAAATTTTTTTTTAAAGATGGTTGATGATCAATGCTTTAGCACAGTATAGCACAAGGAGAATTTCCCTCACTGTCCTTCCCTGTCCCTACAAACAAGGATTAGCACAGTAAAACACACTGACACTCTCCCTACCTATAGTTTTCTGTCCCTATAAAAAATGTTTTTTTAAAGATGGTTGATGATCAATGCTTTAGCACACTATAGCACAAGGAGAATTTCCCTCACTGTCCTTCCCTGTCCCTACAAACAAGGATTAGCACAGTAAAACACACTGACACTCTCCCTACCTATAGTTTTCTGTCCCTATAAAAAATGTTTTTTTAAAGATGGTTGATGATCAATGCTTTAGCACACTATAGCACAAGGAGAATTTCCCTCACTGTCCTTCCCTGTCCCTACAAACAAGGATTAGCACAGTAAAACACACTGACACTCTCCCTACCTATAGTTTTCTGTCCCTATAAAAAATGTTTTTTTAAAGATGGTTGATGATCAATGCTTTAGCACACTATAGCACAAGGAGAATTTCCCTCACTGTCCTTCCCTGTCCCTACAAACAAGAATTAGCACAGTAAAACACACTAACACTCTCCCTACCTATAGTTTTCTGTCCCTATAATTTTTTTTTTTAAAGATGGTTGATGATCAATGCTTTAGCACACTATAGCACAAGGAGAATTTCCCTCACTGTCCTTCCCTGTCCCTACAAACAAGGATTAGCACAGTAAAACACACTGACACTCTCCCTACCTATAGTTTTCTGTCCCTATAATTTTTTTTTTTTAAAGATGGTTGATGATCAATGCTTTAGCACAGTATAGCACAAGGAGAATTTCCCTCACTGTCCTTCCCTGTCCCTACAAACAAGGATTAGCACTGTAAAACACACTGACACTCTCCCTACCTATAGTTTTCTGTCCCTATAAAAAATGTTTTTTTAAAGATGGTTGATGATCAATGCTTTAGCACACTATAGCACAAGGAGAATTTCCCTCACTATCCTTCCCTGTCCCTACAAACAAGGATTAGCACAGTAAAACACACTGACACTCTCCCTACCTATAGTTTTCTGTCCCTATAAAAAATGTTTTTTTAAAGATGGTTGATGATCAATGCTTTAGCACACTATAGCACAAGGAGAATTTCCCTCACTGTCCTTCCCTGTCCCTACAAACAAGGATTAGCACAGTAAAACACACTGACACTCTCCCTACCTATAGTTTTCTGTCCCTATAAAAAATGTTTTTTTAAAGATGGTTGATGATCAATGCTTTAGCACACTATAGCACAAGGAGAATTTCCCTCACTGTCCTTCCCTGTCCCTACAAACAAGGATTAGCACAGTAAAACACACTGACACTCTCCCTACCTATAGTTTTCTGTCCCTATAAAAATTTTTTTTTTAAAGATGGTTGATGATCAATGCTTTAGCACACTATAGCACAAGGAGAATTTCCCTCACTGTCCTTCCCTGTCCCTACAAACAAGGATTAGCACAGTAAAACACACTGAAACTCTCCCTACCTATAGTTTTCTGTCCCTATAATTTTTTTTTTTTAAAGATGGTTGATGATCAATGCTTTAGCACAGTATAGCACAAGGAGAATTTCCCTCACTGTCCTTCCCTGTCCCTACAAACAAGGATTAGCACAGTAAAACACACTGACACTCTCCCTACCTATAGTTTTCTGTCCCTATAAAAAATGTTTTTTTAAAGATGGTTGATGATCAATGCTTTAGCACACTATAGCACAAGGAGAATTTCCCTCACTGTCCTTCCCTGTCCCTACAAACAAGGATTAGCACAGTAAAACACACTGACACTCTCCCTACCTATAGTTTTCTGTCCCTATAAAAAATGTTTTTTTAAAGATGGTTGATGATCAATGCTTTAGCACAGTATAGCACAAGGAGAATTTCCCTCACTGTCCTTCCCTGTCCCTACAAACAAGGATTAGCACAGTAAAACACACTGACACTCTCCCTACCTATAGTTTTCTGTCCCTATAATTTTTTTTTTTTAAAGATGGTTGATGATCAATGCTTTAGCACACTATAGCACAAGGAGAATTTCCCTCACTGTCCTTCCCTGTCCCTACAAACAAGGATTAGCACAGTAAAACACACTGACACTCTCCCTACCTATAGTTTTCTGTCCCTATAAAAAATGTTTTTTTAAAGATGGTTGATGATCAATGCTTTAGCACACTATAGCACAAGGAGAATTTCCCTCACTGTCCTTCCCTGTCCCTACAAACAAGGATTAGCACAGTAAAACACACTGACACTCTCCCTACCTATAGTTTTCTGTCTCTATAAAAATTTTTTTTAAAGATGGTTGATGATCAATGCTTTAGCACAGTATAGCACAAGGAGAATTTCCCTCACTGTCCTTCCCTGTCCCTACAAACAAGGATTAGCACAGTAAAACACACTGACACTCTCCCTACCTATAGTTTTCTGTCCCTATAAAAAATGTTTTTTTAAAGATGGTTGATGATCAATGCTTTAGCACACTATAGCACAAGGAGAATTTCCCTCACTGTCCTTCCCTGTCCCTACAAACAAGGATTAGCACAGTAAAACACACTGACACTCTCCCTACCTATAGTTTTCTGTCCCTATAAAAAATGTTTTTTTAAAGATGGTTGATGATCAATGCTTTAGCACACTATAGCACAAGGAGAATTTCCCTCACTGTCCTTCCCTGTCCCTACAATCAAGGATTAGCACAGTAAAACACACTGACACTCTCCCTACCTATAGTTTTCTGTCCCTATAAAAAATGTTTTTTTAAAGATGGTTGATGATCAATGCTTTAGCACAGTATAGCACAAGGAGAATTTCCCTCACTGTCATTCCCTGTCCCTACAAACAAGGATTAGCACAGTAAAACACACTGACACTCTCTCTACCTATAGTTTTCTGTCCCTATAAAAAATGTTTTTTTAAAGATGGTTGATGATCAATGCTTTAGCACACTATAGCACATGGAGAATTTCCCTCACTGTCCTTCCCTGTCCCTACAAACAAGGATTAGCACAGTAAAACACACTGACACTCTCCCTACCTATAGTTTTCTGTCCCTATAAAAATTTTTTTTTAAAGATGGTTGATGATCAATGCTTTAGCACAGTATAGCACAAGGAGAATTTCCCTCACTGTCCTTCCCTGTCCCTACAAACAAGGATTAGCACAGTAAAACACACTGACACTCTCCCTACCTATAGTTTTCTGTCCCTATAAAAAATGTTTTTTTAAAGATGGTTGATGATCAATGCTTTAGCACACTATAGCACAAGGAGAATTTCCCTCACTGTCCTTCCCTGTCCCTACAAACAAGGATTAGCACAGTAAAACACACTGACACTCTCCCTACCTATAGTTTTCTGTCCCTATAAAAAATGTTTTTTTAAAGATGGTTGATGATCAATGCTTTAGCACAGTATAGCACAAGGAGAATTTCCCTCACTGTCCTTCCCTGTCCCTACAAACAAGGATTAGCACAGTAAAACACACTGACACTCTCCCTACCTATAGTTTTCTGTCCCTATAAATTTTTTTTTTTAAAGATGGTTGATGATCAATGCTTTAGCACAGTATAGCACAAGGAGAATTTCCCTCACTGTCCTTCCCTGTCCCTACAAACAAGGATTAGCACAGTAAAACACACTGACACTCTCCCTACCTATAGTTTTCTGTCCCTATAAAAAATGTTTTTTAAAGATGGTTGATGATCAATGCTTTAGCACACTATAGCACAAGGAGAATTTCCCTCACTGTCCTTCCCTGTCCCTACAAACAAGGATTAGCACAGTAAAAGACACTGACACTCTCCCTACCTATAGTTTTCTGTCCCTATAAAAAATGTTTTTTTAAAGATGGTTGATGATCAATGCTTTAGCACACTATAGCACAAGGAGAATTTCCCTCACTGTCCTTCCCTGTCCCTACAAACAAGGATTAGCACAGTAAAACACACTGACACTCTCCCTACCTATAGTTTTCTGTCCCTATAAAATTTTTTTTTTAAAGATGGTTGATGATCAATGCTTTAGCACACTATAGCACAAGGAGAATTTCCCTCACTGTCCTTCCCTGTCCCTACAAACAAGGATTAGCACAGTAAAACACACTGACACTCTCCCTACCTATAGTTTTCTGTCCCTATAAAAAATGTTTTTTTAAAGATGGTTGATGATCAATGCTTTAGCACACTATAGCACAAGGAGAATTTCCCTCACTGTCCTTCCCTGTCCCTACAAACAAGGATTAGCACAGTAAAACACACTGACACTCTCCCTACCTATAGTTTTCTGTCCCTATAAAAAATGTTTTTTTAAAGATGGTTGATGATCAATGCTTTAGCACACTATAGCACAAGGAGAATTTCCCTCACTGTCCTTCCCTGTCCCTACAAACAAGGATTAGCACAGTAAAACACACTGACACTCTCCCTACCTATAGTTTTCTGTCCCTATAAAAAATGTTTTTTTAAAGATGGTTGATGATCAATGCTTTAGCACACTATAGCACAAGGAGAATTTCCCTCACTGTCCTTCCCTGTCCCTACAAACAAGGATTAGCACAGTAAAACACACTGACACTCTCCCTACCTATAGTTTTCTGTCCCTATAAAAAATGTTTTTTTAAAGATGGTTGATGATCAATGCTTTAGCACAGTATAGCACAAGGAGAATTTCCCTCACTGTCCTTCCCTGTCCCTACAAACAAGGATTAGCACAGTAAAACACACTGACACTCTCCCTACCTATAGTTTTCTGTCCCTATAAAAATTTTTTTTTAAAGATGGTTGATGATCAATGCTTTAGCACAGTATAGCACAAGGAGAATTTCCCTCACTGTCCTTCCCTGTCCCTACAAACAAGGATTAGCACAGTAAAACACACTGACACTCTCCCTACCTATAGTTTTCTGTCCCTATAAAAAATGTTTTTTTAAAGATGGTTGATGATCAATGCTTTAGCACACTATAGCACAAGGAGAATTTCCCTCACTGTCCTTCCCTGTCCCTACAAACAAGGATTAGCACAGTAAAACACACTGACACTCTCCCTACCTATAGTTTTCTGTCCCTATAAAAAATGTTTTTTTAAAGATGGTTGATGATCAATGCTTTAGCACAGTATAGCACAAGGAGAATTTCCCTCACTGTCCTTCCCTGTCCCTACAAACAAGGATTAGCACAGTAAAACACACTGACACTCTCCCTACCTATAGTTTTCTGTCCCTATAAAAAATGTTTTTTTAAAGATGGTTGATGATCAATGCTTTAGCACACTATAGCACAAGGAGAATTTCCCTCACTGTCCTTCCCTGTCCCTACAAACAAGGATTAGCACAGTAAAACACACTAACACTCTCCCTACCTATAGTTTTCTGTCCCTATAATTTTTTTTTTTAAAGATGGTTGATGATCAATGCTTTAGCACAGTATAGAACAAGGAGAATTTCCCTCACTGTCCTTCCCTGTCCCTACAAACAAGGATTAGCACAGTAAAACACACTGACACTCTCCCTACCTATAGTTTTCTGTCCCTATAAAAAATGTTTTTTTAAAGATGGTTGATGATCAATGCTTTAGCACACTATAGCACAAGGAGAATTTCCCTCACTGTCCTTCCCTGTCCCTACAAACAAGGATTAGCACAGTAAAACACACTGACACTCTCCCTACCTATAGTTTTCTGTCCCTATAAAAAATGTTTTTTTAAAGATGGTTGATGATCAATGCTTTAGCACACTATAGCACAAGGAGAATTTCCCTCACTGTCCTTCCCTGTCCCTACAAACAAGGATTAGCACAGTAAAACACACTAACACTCTCCCTACCTATAGTTTTCTGTCCCTATAATTTTTTTTTTAAAGATGGTTGATGATCAATGCTTTAGCACAGTATAGAACAAGGAGAATTTCCCTCACTGTCCTTCCCTGTCCCTACAAACAAGGATTAGCACAGTAAAACACACTGACACTCTCCCTACCTATAGTTTTCTGTCCCTATAAAAAATGTTTTTTTAAAGATGGTTGATGATCAATGCTTTAGCACACTATAGCACAAGGAGAATTTCCCTCACTGTCCTTCCCTGTCCCTACAAACAAGGATTAGCACAGTAAAACACACTGACACTCTCCCTACCTATAGTTTTCTGTCACTATAAAAAATGTTTTTTTAAAGATGGTTGATGATCAATGCTTTAGCACACTATAGCACAAGGAGAATTCCCCTCACTGTCCTTCCCTGTCCCTACAAACAAGGATTAGCACAGTAAAACACACTGACACTCTCCCTACCTATAGTTTTCTGTCCCTATAAAAAATGTTTTTTTAAAGATGGTTGATGATCAATGCTTTAGCACAGTATAGCACAAGGAGAATTTCCCTCACTGTCCTTCCCTGTCCCTACAAACAAGGATTAGCACAGTAAAACACACTGACACTCTCCCTACCTATAGTTTTCTGTCCCTATAAAAAATGTTTTTTTAAAGATGGTTGATGATCAATGCTTTAGCACACTATAGCACATGGAGAATTTCCCTCACTGTCCTTCCCTGTCCCTACAAACAAGGATTAGCACAGTAAAACACACTGACACTCTCCCTACCTATAGTTTTCTGTCCCTATAAAAATTTTTTTTTAAAGATGGTTGATGATCAATGCATTAGCACAGTATAGCACAAGGAGAATTTCCCTCACTGTCCTTCCCTGTCCCTACAAACAAGGATTAGCACAGTAAAACACACTGACACTCTCCCTACCTATAGTTTTCTGTCCCTATAAAAAATGTTTTTTTAAAGATGGTTGATGATCAATGCTTTAGCACACTATAGCACAAGGAGAATTTCCCTCACTGTCCTTCCCTGTCCCTACAAACAAGGATTAGCACAGTAAAACACACTGACACTCTCCCTACCTATAGTTTTCTGTCCCTATAAAAAATGTTTTTTTAAAGATGGTTGATGATCAATGCTTTAGCACACTATAGCACAAGGAGAATTTCCCTCACTGTCCTTCCCTGTCCCTACAAACAAGGATTAGCACAGTAAAACACACTGACACTCTCCCTACCTATAGTTTTCTGTCCCTATAATTTTTTTTTTTTAAAGATGGTTGATGATCAATGCTTTAGCACAGTATAGCACAAGGAGAATTTCCCTCACTGTCCTTCCCTGTCCCTACAAACAAGGATTAGCACAGTAAAACACACTGACACTCTCCCTACCTATAGTTTTCTGTCCCTATAAAAAATGTTTTTTTAAAGATGGTTGATGATCAATGCTTTAGCACACTATAGCACAAGGAGAATTTCCCTCACCGTCCTTCCCTGTCCCTACAAACAAGGATTAGCACAGTAAAACACACTGACACTCTCCCTACCTATAGTTTTCTGTCCCTATAAAAAATGTTTTTTTAAAGATGGTTGATGATCAATGCTTTAGCACACTATAGCACAAGGAGAATTTCCCTCACTGTCCTTCCCTGTCCCTACAAACAAGGATTAGCACAGTAAAACACACTGACACTCTCCCTACCTATAGTTTTCTGTCCCTATAAAAAAATTTTTTTAAAGATGGTTGATGATCAATGCTTTAGCACACTATAGCACAAGGAGAATTTCCCTCACTGTCCTTCCCTGTCCCTACAAACAAGGATTAGCACAGTAAAACACACTGACACTCTCCCTACCTATAGTTTTCTGTCCCTATAAAAAATGTTTTTTTAAAGATGGTTGATGATCAATGCTTTAGCACACTATAGCACAAGGAGAATTTCCCTCACTGTCCTTCCCTGTCCCTACAAACAAGGATTAGCACAGTAAAACACACTGACACTCTCCCTACCTATAGTTTTCTGTCCCTATAAAAAATGTTTTTTTAAAGATGGTTGATGATCAATGCTTTAGCACACTATAGCACAAGGAGAATTTCCCTCACTGTCCTTCCCTGTCCCTACAAACAAGGATTAGCACAGTAAAACACACTGACACTCTCCCTACCTATAGTTTTCTGTCCCTATAAAAAATGTTTTTTTAAAGATGGTTGATGATCAATGCTTTAGCACACTATAGCACAAGGAGAATTTCCCTCACTGTCCTTCCCTGTCCCTACAAACAAGGATTAGCACAGTAAAACACACTGACACTCTCCCTATCTATAGTTTTCTGTCCCTATAATTTTTTTTTTTTTAAAGATGGTTGATGATCAATGCTTTAGCACACTATAGCACAAGGAGAATTTCCCTCACTGTCCTTCCCTGTCCCTACAAACAAGGATTAGCACGGTAAAACACACTGACACTCTCCCTACCTATAGTTTTCTGTCCCTATAAAAAATTTTTTTTTAAAGATGGTTGATGATCAATGCTTTAGCACACTATAGCACAAGGAGAATTTCCCTCACTGTCCTTCCCTGTCCCTACAAACAAGGATTAGCACAGTAAAACACACTGACACTCTCCCTACCTATAGTTTTCTGTCCCTATAAAAAATGTTTTTTTAAAGATGGTTGATGATCAATGCTTTAGCACAGTATAGCACAAGGAGAATTTCCCTCACTGTCCTTCCCTGTCCCTACAAACAAGGATTAGCACAGTAAAACACACTGACACTCTCCCTACCTATCCTTCTCTTTCCCTAAACTAAAGGAATCCAGGTTAAGCAAGAAAAAAAAATGTCACTGTCCCTGCCTATGCTTCTCTTTCCCTGCTCCGGAACACACTACACTAGGCCGCCGTGCTGGCGGCCTTTTATAGTGTGGGGCGTGTACTAAACACCCTCAGCAATAATTGGCCACAGGCATCCTGCCTGTGGCCAATCATTGCTCTCCTCGCTGCCGGCGCTGTGATTGGCCAAGCATGCGGGGTCACAGTGCATGCTTGGCCAATCACAGCGCCTGGATGACACTGCGATGGCGTAGTGCATTGTGGGGCGTTCGCGTCACTCGAATTAGGCGCGAACGGCTCAAATCGTTCGATCTTCGTCGAACGATCGAACAGCCGATGTTCGAGTCGAACGTATGTTCGACTCGAACACCGAGCTCATCCCTACTCCAACATATCTGACATACATTCTTGTGTTTACAGCCAATATACATCATGGACACAGTTCAACTATTAGAGACACACACTCCCCATCCGTGCAGTGCTGCTCCTCCGATGTTTCCTGGGGGGGAGTCCCATGTGGCTCCGTCTCCTCAGCTTCCTGGCGAGACGCCTGCTGTCGCTGTATGGAGGTTGCACACCTGCTGGTCTGGATAAGTGTAGTGGTGAGTATAGGGCCCATACCAATCAGGCCCTTCTTACCCTTTGCCTAACAAATTACTATCATTATGTTATATACCCACTATGTATTTCTTCAACTCAGGTACAATTCATGCACATCTACCCCTGAAGAGGGAGCTGGGACTCGTGAAACGCGTTGGATATATCTGATGTTTGCATGATACGCGATTACCTGATCTATATGACCATTCTTATATTTTAATCATTGATGTAATTACTCGTTATGAATTGGCTTTTATTGACGATCAAATATGCATGTACTCCCTTTTTGGAATAAATATGTACTGTATTTATCGTTGTTACTTTTATTGGCATAATGGTGTTCACCTCAACTCAAAGTCCCAGGGCGAGATTCTCTTTTTTCTGTGGCACAATACAGGGATGGAGGTGTGTCACTGGTAGGGATGAGCCAAACACCCCCCCCCCCGGTTCGGTTTGCACCAGAACCTGCGAACGGACCGAAAGTTTGCGCAAACTATCGAACCCCGGTAAAGTCTATGGGACTCGAACGTTCGGAATAAAAAGTGCTAGTTTTAAAGGCTAATATGCAAGTTATTGTCCTAAAAAGGGTTTGGGGACCCGGTCCTGCCCCAGGGGACATGTATCAGTTCAAAAAGAAGTTTTAAAAACTGCATTTTTTTCGGGAGAAGTGTTTTTAATGATGCATAAAGTGAAAAAAATAAAGTGAAATATTGCTTTAAATATCGTAGTTGGGGGGTGTCTATAGTATGCCTGTGAAGTGGCACGTGTTTCCCATGTTTAGATGTTTAGAACTGTCCCTGCACAAAATTACATTTGTAAAGGAAAAAAGTCATTTAAAACTGCTTGCGGCTTTAATGTAATGTCTGGTCCCGGGAATATGGATGAAAATCATTGAGAAAAATGGCATGGGTACCCCCCCAGCCCATTACCAGCCTCTTTGGGTCTTGTATGGATATTAAGGGGAACCCCGCACCCAAATAAAAAAAAGGAAAGGCGTGGGGCCCCCAGGCCCTATATACTCTGAACAGCAGTATACAGGTAGTGCAAACAAGACAGGGACTGTAGGTTTGTTGTTACGTAGAATCTGTTTGTAATTTTGAACTTGTACATTTTTAAAGTGTAGCTCCAGCCAAAAAATCAATTTTTAAGCTTTTTGGAAAACATAGGAAAGGGTTATCACCCCTGTAACATTTGTTTTGCTGTCTGTGCACCTGTTCAGAACATTTCACCTCACTTTCCGTCCCAATGACAAATGTGTTTTGAAAATTTTAGGTTTTTAGTGAAACAAGAATTGATGATAAAGCATCAGTGGAGAGGAGAGAATTTCCCTTCCTAGGGGTAGATTTTCTCTCACTTCCTGTTGTTTCCTTCCGTTTGCAAGTAGGAGTCGTTTGTAAGTTGGATGTTTGAAAGTAGGGGCCTGCTGTATATACTCTGCATAAATTTGGCCCTTAGGTGTTGGTGTTGCCACAACACTGTAAACCCTCACAGGTACTCTTGGTGGGCGCTGGAACGCCCTGCTGTGAACTATTATATCAAGAATTGTAATTATATGCCATTGATGAACAGTGGTAGGAAAAATTGCGCCTTTGGTGGTGGTGGTGGTGCTGGTGCCACAACACTGCAAGTCCTCACAGTTACTCTTGGTGGGCGCAGGAATAGGCCCAGCTGTGAAATATCAGATCAAGAATTGTAATTACATGCCCCTGTTGAACAGGGGCAGAAAAATTGGGCCTTTGGTGGTAGTGGTGGTGGTGGTGTTGCGACAACACTGTAAGCCCTCACAGTTACTCTTGGTGGGCGCAGGAATGGTCCCTGCTGTGAAATATTAGATCAAGAATTGTAATTACATGCCCATGTTGAACAGGGGCATAAAAACTGGGCCTTAGGCACTGGTGGCACAACACTGCAACCCCTCACAGATACTCTAGTTGGAGCACAGGAATGAGCCCCGCTGCAAAGAATTGCATCAAAAATTGTAATTACATGCCCCTGTTAAATGGGGGCTGAAAAATTAGGCCCTAGGCACTGGTGCTGGTGCCACAACACTGCAACCCCTCACAGATACTCTAGTTGGAGCACAGGAATGAGCCGTGTTGCAAAGTATTGCATCAAAAATTGTATTTGCGCGCCCCTGTTAAACAGGGGATGAAAAATTGGGCCTTAGGCACTGGTGCTGGTGCCACAACACTGCAACCCCTCACAGATACTGTAGTTGGAGCGCATGAATGAGACCTGCTGCAAAGTATTGCATCAAAAATTGTAATTACACAACCCTGTTAAACAGGGGCAGAAAAATTGGGCCTTAGGCACTGGTGCTGGTGCCACAACACTGCAACCCTCACAGATACTCTAGTTGGAGCGCAGGAATGAGCCCTGCTGCAAAGTATTGCATCAAAAATTGTAATTACACACCCCTGTTAAAAAGGGGCTGAAAAATTGGGCCTTAGCCACTGGTGGCGGTGCCCAGAACCAAAAATGTTCTTACAAGCTATCAGCATGATCATTGAGGAGGAAGAGGATAGTCACTCAGCATAACAGGATAGTCACTCAGCATCAGCATAGGCAGTCTTGAAGGGATCTGACATTTAAAAAAAAAATATTCGGTAACATCAGCATCAGGTGCTTGGTAGCTGGTGGTGATCCAAGACTGATTCATTTTTATGAAGGTCAGTCGATCGACCGAGTCGGTGGACAGGCGCACTCTGTGATCGGTTACAAAGCCTCCAGCAGCACTGAATGTGCGTCCCGAAAGAACGCTGGATGCAGAACAGGCGAGTAGCTCAATTGCATACTGTGCAAGCTCTGGCCAGTGATCCATCCTCAAGACCCAGTAACCCAGAGGATTTTCGGTGGGAAAGGTGTCCGAGTCTGATCTTGCCCCTTGGTATTCCTGCACCATGTAAACAAGATGCTGGCGATGGTTGCTGAAACAGATCATACCTTGGGGCTGCGGACTAAAAAATTGTCTGAATGCATCGGTCAGATTGCCACCTTCTCCACCACTCCTTCTTTGACTAACCGAAGCCTCAGCAATATGTTGTCCACAACCAGGAATTTGTAACCTCCCAGTCTCTGGGAACGCATTGCAGACATTTCTGCAAGGCCTCCTGAAGATGTTTCATCCTCTGCTCCCTCTGCGACGGCAATATAAGGTCCGCAACCTTACCCTTGTAACGTGGATCAAGGAGGGTTGTCAGCCAGTAATGATCCCTCTCCTTGATAGCACGAATATGAGGATCCTTCCGCAGGCTTTCAGGATCAGGGAGGCCATGCAGCATAGGTTTGCTGAGGCATTCGGTCTTGAGTCCTCTGGGTCACTCAGGATGACATGATCCGCAGCCACCTCCTCCCAGCCACGTACAAGTCCATGGGTGTCTTGGGACTGTAATTGATCCCTTGAAGACTGCTGCTGATGCTGAGTTCTAGGCTCCACCTCCATGCTGACACAATCCTCCTCCTCGTCCTCTTCCTGTGTGATAGGCGGGCCAGCAGGAACACTGTCTGGATAAAGGGGGCCTTGAGAGGTAAGGAAGTCCTACTCTTCCTCCCTCTGTTCTGCCTCAAGTGCCCTGTCCATTATTCCAAGCAGCGTGTGCTCCAACAGGTGGACAAGAGGGACAGTGTCACTTCTCACCATCCTCGTGGCCTCCTCAAATGGTGACAGGACAGTGCATGCATTCCTAATAATGACCCACTGGCGTGGAAAAAAAACAAGCTCCCCTAACCCTGTCCTGGTGCCATATTGGCACAGATACTCATTGATGGCCCTCTGCTGCGTGTGCAGCCGCTGCAGCATGGCCAACGTTGAGTTCCACCTGGTGGGCATGTCATAGATTAGGCGGTTCTTGGGCAGGTTAAATTCTTTTTGCAGGTCAGCCAGCCGAGCACTGGCATTATATGACCGGCGTAAATGCACACAGACTTTACTGGCCTGCCTCAGGACATCCTGTAAGCCCGGGTACCTGCCCAAGAACCTCTGCACCACCAAGTTAAGGACGTGAGCCAAACAGGGCACATGGGTCAGGTGTCCCTGTCGGAGGGCAGAGAGGAGGTTGGTGCCATTGTCGGAAACCACCATTCCTGGCTTAAGCTGGCATGGCGTCAATCACTTCTGAGCCTGCCCCTGCAGAGCTGACAGAATCTCTGGCCCAGTGTGGCTCCTGTCCCCCAAGCATACCAGCTCAAACACCGCATGGCATCTCTTTGCCTGCGTACTTGCATAGCCCCTTGAACGCCTACGGAGCACTGCTGGTTCCGAGGACAAAGCAAAGGAAGAGGCCATGGAGGAAGAAGAAGAGGAGGGGATGGAGGAGAGAGGTGTGTCAGAATCACCAGTAGTAGCATTTTGGAGGCATGGTTGCAGAACAACCTCCAACACTACTGCACCTTGTCCTGCATCCTTCCCAGCTGCCAGCAGAGTCACCCAATGTGCTGTGAAAGATAGGTAATGTCCCTGTCCATGCCTGCTGGGCCACGAGTCAGCGGTAAAAGGCGTTTGGGAACCTGCCACTGAGGAACCACACATTCCACAAAGTCACGGAAGGGGGCAGAGTCTACCAACTGAAAAGGCAGCAGTTGAAGTGCTAGCAATTTAGCCAAGCTAGCATTCAACCGCTGGGCATGTGGATGGCTGGGAGTGAACTTCTTTCGGCGGTGCAGCAGCTGGGGCAGGGAAATTTGCCTGGTACAATCTGATGTTGGTGTACTGATAGCAGATTTCTCGTAAGTACTTGGCTGCGACACACCTAATTCTACACCTTCATTCCTCTCAGTGCAGGTTTCCAAGAGGACTGAAGGTATAGTGGGGTTGGAGATCCCAGCTGATGAGGAGCAAGGAGAGGTATGCTTTGTTCTTTGGTGTGGATCTTTTAGGTGTGCTTGCCAACGAACTGCATGGCAGGTCGACATATGTCTGATCAAGCATGTGGTGCCCAAGCGGGTGATTGTTTTGGCCACGCGAGATACACCTGAGACATATGTTGCAAATAGCAGCGCTGCGATCTGATACACTCATCTCAAAAAAGGCCCACACCAAAGAACAATTGGATTAACGCTCAGAGACAGCAGCGGCCTGCACATGCGGAGCTCTGCGGTGTGATGCTGTCGGTGTGCTGCCCTTAAGCTGGCATCTGGAGGGCATCCTGCCTCGTTGGAGATGTGCCTCCTCCTCTCTTCCTATTACTCCTCCTCCTCCTCCTCTCTCCTATCAGGCACCGACATAGAGTACGTGACCTCATCATCCCCTCCCTCCTCATCACTGTAGCAAACCTGGCAGTATTCTGCAGCTGGGGGAACATGACTGCCAGATTGCTGTCCTTCTTGGGCACCCCCTCTCTCTGGGCTCACGTTACTGCCTTCCTCTAGCTGGGTACCATCATCGGAGCCTTCAAAACTCTGGGCATCCTCCTGGAGCATGTACCCAACACTGTGGTCAAACAGTTCGGGGGACTCCTCAGGAGGACATGGTGGGGCTAGGGAAGGAGTGACTGATGCCATTGAGCCGAGGGAAGAGCCCGCTTTGGCAGCTGCTTTGCCAGACAAAGTACCCTGAGCCTGGGTGAGAAAGGATGAGGAGGATGAGGACGGCTTGGTCATCCACTCTACCAAGTCTTCAGCATGTTGCGGCTCAACGCGGCCAGCTGCCGAAAAAAAGGACAAGCGTGTCCCACGGCCACGTGCTGATGAGGATGCACCGTGTGCACGGCCAGCACTGTTGTCTAGACACAGAGCCTGCTTGCCCTCTTTTATTGGCTGGTGATTGTCTGCCTCTCCTTGTTGTCCTTCCAGACATACTAATGGCCTGCAGGGAGATGTAGCTGCACAAAGCTGGGATGTATATATATATACTGATTATACTGCAGCTAGCAGAATCAACTGCCTGCCTTTAGTATTATTAGTATGAGAACACCAGCAATTGTCTTCAGTTAGCTTTAGTTGCACACTGTGCAGAGGACACAGTACACTAACTGAAAATACTGCAGCTCCCTGCCTGTGGTATTAGTATGAGAACACCAAAAATTGTATTCAGGTAAGCTTTAGGTGCACACTGTGCAAAGGAAACTTAAATCAAAATACTGCAGCTCCCTGCCTGTGGTATTAGTATGAGAACACCAAAAATTGTATTCAGGTAAGCTTTAGGTGCACACTGTGCAAAGGAAACTTAAATCAAAATACTGCAGCTCCCTGCCTGTATTTGTATGAGAACATCATCAATTGTATTCAGGTAAGCTTTAGGTGCACACTGTGCAAAGGACACTAAATTAAAATACTGCAGCTCCCTGCCTGTATTTGTATGAGAACACCAGCAATTGTATTCAGGTAAGCTTTAGGTGCACACTGTGCAAAGGACACTAAAACAAAATACTGCAGCTCCCTGCCTGTATTTGTATGAGAACACCAGCAATTGTATTCAGGTAAGCTTTAGGTGCACACTGTGCAAAGGACACTAAATCAAAATACTGCAGCTCCCTGACTGTATTTGTATGAGAACACCAGCAATTGTATTCAGGTAAGCTTTAGGTGCACACTGTGCAAAGGACACCAAAACAAAATACTGCAGCTCCCTGCCTGTATTTGTATGAGAACACCAGCAATTGTATTCAGGTAAGCTTTAGGTGCAAAGAACACAGTACACTAAGTGAAAATACTGCAGCTAGCACAATCACCTGCCTTTCTGTCAGTATATTATGAAGAGAATAACAGGAACGGATCTAGCTAAACTGAATACAGTGTATAAATATATATACAACACCTAGGATGCATATATATCCTCTATACACTGTAACTGAAGCTAACTGACTCGCCTGCCTGCTCTATCTAACTCAAATTAAATGACACTGTCTCTCTGTCTCTGTCTGTCTTTAACCACCGCCGCAACACACTACACAAGGCCGCCACGCAGGCGGCCTTATATAGTGTGGGGCATTTACTAAACCCCCTGAGACATAATTGGCCAAAGCCACCCTGGCAAATGCTCATAAACATCGATAAACGCTCAAAAACGTGGCTCACCAGCGTTTTTAACGTTTTTGATCCATTGAAAAAAAACGCTAAAAAATGCTAACGCGGAAAAACGCTAAAAACCCTAATAAAAAATTCTAAATAGGGGTATATTACCCCACTTTTTTGAGTGGGGGTTTCCTTCTCCTCCCACCGTATAAATATAGATATTTAGTTAGTTCTATCTCTGTTCGATATGATAATATATGTTTAAAAACTCCAGCCTTTCTGGTGTTAGTATAAAGGATTCGTTTGGATGACATATGATTCGGTCTGAGCTACTCCTTTTCTGGTGTCGTGCTCCCGTCTCCCCCTACATAGGTTTTTTCCACCCGGTGCTCTCCCTTCCTGGATTTTATCTAGGAGGGGACCGCAGGGGTGAGCAGGCTCAATAGAGAGCTCTTAAGTTGCTGCGTGTCCTTTTTTTTTTTTTGTGTGTGTCTGCTTTTCTTTTTCTCTGTTCCCTCTCTGCCAGTGCTCAGGCTTCTGTTTTCTGATCCCACTATGACTAATATACGTTGTTTATCTCTAAATGTTAATGGGTTGAATATACCAGAGAAGCGCACAATGGTACTATGTGAACGCTGGTGGTCGCAAGTCGCATTTATTCAAGAAGGGAAGATACCAAAATTTCAGACTGATCGTTATCCATTCATATTTCATAGTACAGCCCCTGACTCTAAGACGAGAGGGGTGAGTATCCTGATATCTTGGACGATGCCTTGGTCTGTGGTCAATCAGAGGATTGACCAAGATGGACGCTATCTGTTTCTTTTTTTTTTTTATCTTTCTTTATTATTCTTTTTCAACATAACATAACATCACTTACATTTCAAATACAAATACATAAAACTACATACATACAAAAATACTTGTTTGGTCTCAATTTAACCTCTAACTAAGAACCCATTAATTACTTTGATAATAGATATCCTAGAAGATCTACTCATCTATATACCCTGTGTCCAGCGTATATCCCTTCTGTTCCTTGCTATCTGTTTCTTAAGGTAGATCTGTCCGGCCTCAGAATTACTTTAGCTTCTATCTATCTACCTAACCATGCACAATTGAACTGTTTAGATGAGATTCTTAATACTCTACAAAGCTTTATGGAGGGGGGGTTGATACTGGGTGGGAATCTCAACATGGTTCTTGATCCACTGTTGGACGCTTCTAAGTCCTCTTCACATTTGTCCTATCCATATCTTAAAGAAGTAGAAAAGGCCCTTCAAACTGTACGACTGGTAGACATCTGGCAAATCCAGCATACAAGTGAGCAGGATTATACTTTCTGTTTGGTACCACACGACAGCTACTCCGTATTGACTATGTAATGGTATCCCAGTCTCTATTACCAGCCTTAGTGAGTTCCTCAATTGGTATACAAACTGTGTCTGACCTGATCTTTTATAGATCTTCAGCTGGACAAGTCCAGAACTAGATCTTGGATGATGATCTATCACTGGCACTGAGCAGAACTTTTACTGATAATAATACAGAAGACATTTCTCCATTTACAGTCTGGGAAACATATAAATGTGTTATGAGAGGCTTGCTGATTAGGGATGAGCCGAACACCCTCCAGTTCGGTTCGCAGCAGAACATGCGAACAGGCAAAAAATTGTTCGAACACGTGAACACGTGAACACCGTTAAAGTCTATGGGACACAAACGTGAAAAATAAAAAGTGATAATTTTAAAGGTTAATATGCAAGTTATTGTCATAAAAAGTGCTTGGGGATCTGGGTCCTGCCCCAGGGGACATGTATCAATGCAAAAATGCAGTTTTTTCGGAAGCAGTGATTTTAATAATGCTTAAAGTGAAACAATAAAAGTGAAATATTCCTTTACATTTCGTACCTGGGGGGTGTCTATAGTATGCCTGTAAAGTGGAGAATTTTTCTAAAGGAAAAAAAGTCATTTAAAACTACTTGCGGCTATAATGAGTTGTCGGGTCCCAGCAATACAGATAAAAGTAATTGAAAATGACGGCATGGGTTCCCCCCCAGTCCATTTCCAGGCCCTTTGGGTCTGGTATGAATATTAAGGGGAACCCCAAACCAAAATAAAAAAAAAATGCGTGGGGGTCCCCCCAAATTCCATACCAGGCCCCCTTAGGTCTGGTATGGATTTTAAGGGGAACTCTGCACCAAAATAAAAAAATGGTGTGAGGGTCCCTTCAAAAACCATACCATGCCGGGATCTGGGGGTCCCCTTTGTTAAAGGGGGCTTCCAGATTCCGATAAGCCCCCCGCCCGCATACCCCCACAACCACCGGGCAAGGGTTGTGGGGATGAGGCCTTTGTCCCCATCAACATGAGGACATCCTCCCCAAGTTAAGGGCATGTGGCCTGGTACGGTTCAGGAGGGGGGGCGCTCTCTCGCCCCCCCTCTTTTCCAGTGGCCTGCCAGGTTGCGTGCTCGGATAAGGGTCTGGTATGGATTTTTGGGGGGACCCCCACGCCATTTAATTTTTACATTTTGGTTTGGGGTTCCCCTTAATATTCATACCAGACCCAAAAGGCCTGGTAATGGACTGGGGAGAAACCCATGCCATTTTTTTTTAATGACTTTTATCTGTATTGCCAGGACCCGACAATTCATTATAGACGCGAGTAGTTTTAAATTCCTTTTTTTCCTTTAGAAATGTCATTTTGTGCAGGGACTGTTCTAAATACAGGAAAAATGTGCCACTTTACAGGCACACTATAGACACCCCCCAGGTATGAAATTTAAAGGAATATTTCACTTTTATTGTTTCACTTTAAGCATTAATAAAATCACTGCTCCCGGGGCAGGACCCAGGTCCCCAAAAACGTTTTATGACAATACCATGCATATAAGCCATAAAAATTAGCACTTTTGATTTCTCCCATAGGCGTTTAAAGGATGTTCCGCGGCTTTCAAATTTGCCGCGAACACCCCAAATTGTTCGCTATTCGGCTTACGTTCTTACGTTGACTTACGTTCGACTCGAACATCGGGCGCATCCCTACTGCTGATCCCAAAGGCGACTGAACTGCGGGGAAATAGGCAAACTGCCTTTCAAACCCAATTAAATCTGGGGGAAAACTTAGAATCTAAGCATAAAAAAGTGCTATCCCACTCTATAGCAGTAGACCTTAGGTTGAAGCGAGAAAAATTGGCATCCCTGCTCAGTTAAGATACTAAAATCCAGATATTAAGGGCCAGAAACATACATTATGAACACGGTAATAAATCGGGTAAACTTTTGGCTCATTCACTCAGGGAAATCTCTTGAAGAAACTATGTTCCATATATTGATTCGGACAGAGGGAAACGTAATTTTATATCTAGTGAAGTTGCAGAAGTTTTTAGAGAGTATTAGCTTTCCCTCTATACCTTATCGATGAATGTAACTACTGACCAGCTAGCACAAAAGCGTCAATTAATTTGGGAGTATCTTTCCTCGTCGGGTTTACCATCCATACCTGATGATGCCTCCAAATTGATGAATGTTCCAATTCCATCTGATGAATATATGAGGGCGATTAAGATGCTTAAGCCTTATAAACCCCCGAGGCCAGACGGATACACGATAGCCTATTATAAGGCATTTGCTACAATCCTAGCCCCTAGATCAGTGATTCTCAACCAGGGTTCCGTGGAACCCTAGGGTTCCTCCAGAGGTTGCTAGGGGTTCCTTCAGCATTGGGCAATTTTGGCCTCAGATAAGTTCCCACTGACACCATTGATCTTTTTAGCCATCTGTAAGGAGGCAATTCTTCCCAATGACCACAAGTGTAAGGACCATTCTTCCCACTGACCATTACACTAATGTATCATGAGTTGTAGATTTCTGATTTTTAGCAGGGGTTCCCTGAGACCGTAAAACTATTTCAAGGGTTCCTCTGTGTTGAAAAGGTTGAGAAAGGCTGCCCTAGATTTACAAAGGCATTTAATTCTCTTCTGGAAGACAGACACTCTAAGGACACATATTACAGTAATCCCCAAGGAAGGTAAGGACCATGTCCACTGTATTAACTATCGACCTATCTCCCTATTAAACATAGATTTAAAAATGTTCACACCTATATTAGCATCCAGACTACAACCGCACCTTCAGGATATCATCCCCCCTGACCAAGCCGGGTTCATGCCTACTAAAGAAGTGAAGGATAATACTACCTTAAATATTATTCATTTGGCTCACCTTAATAAAATACCTTCATGTTTGTTATCCTCCAACGCAGAAAAGGCTTTCGACAGGGTGGATTGGATATTTTTGAAGGAAACCTTAACCCTTATTGGTGTGGGGAAATCGTTCAGCAAATGGATAGAGGCCATATACTCGGCTCCCACTGCAGCTGTTAGAATCAATGAGGTGACTTCTCCATACTTTTATTTGAGTAACGGCACAAGACATGGATGTTCTCTATCCGCATTGATCTTTATATTAACCCTATAATAAAAACTAGGAAAATTTGCACTAGGTGTAAGCGCCAAAATTAAAAGACAAATATTAACAAAATGAAACCGTGAAGGATATCCTGCAGCTAAGCACTATAACCCTGATATGGGGCACAAAGGATGGATGTATATAAAAAGAGTGCAGCGCTGGATAATATAATATGTAGTGTTAAAAAAACAGATAAAATGCAGTGATAAGTGCACAACATATAAACATGTGTTCAAAAGGTGCAAACCATAAGCAATAAAAAGTCCATACTGCATGTGCAGTGTATATGTTGTAAGATTAGGGGTTGTTAGCTCTCGTAGTAGATGCGTTTTTTCAGTGATGCAAGCCAGTCAGGAACTCTGTTTAAGGGCATGGTAGCCCATGTTTTTTTTAAAGCACAAAAGTTCACAAGTACATCTGTAGTATTCACAGGGGGGTTCCACCATTCCTGTATCTTGCATACTTAACAGTTTAGCCTCGTAGCTCTACCTTCTTGCTATCCAGGCCTTTAGCCTTGGGTCTGCTCCTCAGACCCAAACAGTTTCCAAGAGTTTAAGCTTTCTCCTTGCTTACCCCTGGTCAGCACCTTTGTTGCTGTATCACTAATGATGTCTACCTCCTGCAGACATGCACCGCCTCTGACTCCACTCAGAGGATGAGAGTCCACCTGACTCCCATGCACACAGACTTCCTCTCTGTTGGGTGGAGCCCTGATCCATAATCATGTCAGAACTAAATAGCCCAAGACACAGCTGTTCAATCAGTATGTCTTTCTTTACCAAATCTGGCTTAAACCAACACTCTTGAAGGTCGCACAGAGTCGCACCCTCACAATGTGTATAACGCACAAAATCAAAACTTAAATGTTCATAAATGCTGTCATTCAGTAGGTGATATCCAATTTGGAACCATGAGAGAGACATTCACCACCAGCGCTGCCAGTCACATTGTGAAAAAATTAAGGCTTACCAGAAAGCCAGCGACCGCCCTTCTCAGGGGGGTCAAAACAGGCTTAGCAGTGTAGCAGGAGCGCTACCAGGATAGCGAAGATTCCCCTCTTGGATTAGCGACTGGCATTTAGAAGTGTCCCCTCCAGGTTACACTCTCCAGACACGATCCTAGGAAAAGCTACAAACGCTCCTTTTCATAGATGAGGTACAGACATCTGGTGAGGGGGTCATCATGACGATTGTAGGGTCGTCACGCACACACGTATTGCACATGCGCGAACTATCTCTGTCGGTTTGGACAGAGTTTTTAGATCCTTGCAAGGAATACTTTTAAACTTTGAAACGTTGGTCCTATTTGGTACTTTTTAATAAAAGACATAAAAAGGAAGCTCATCACTACTCGAGTCTTGTTCTCCCTTTCTTTTTCGTCTCCTGGGAATGCTGAGTCCTCACCGGATGTCTGTACCTCATCTATGAAAAGGAGTGTTTGTAGCTTTTCCTAGGATTGTGTCCAGAGAGTGTAACCTGGAGGGGGCACTTCTAAACACCAGTCGGTAATCCAAGAGGGGAATCTTTGTTATCCTGGTGGCGCTCCTGCTACACAGCTAAGCCTGTTTTGACCCCCCTGAGAAGGGCGGTTGCTGGCTTTCTGGTAAGCCTTCATTTTTTCACAAGGTGACGGGCAGCACTGGTGGTGAATGTCTCTCTCATGGTTCCAAATTGGATATCACCTACTGAATACTGAATGACAGCATTTATGAACATTTACGTTTTGATTTTGTGCGTTATACACATATACACTGCACATGCAGTATGGACTTTTTATTGCTTATGGGTTGCACCTTCTGAACACATGTTTATATGTTGTGCCATTATCACTGCATTTTATGTTTTTTAACACTACGTATTATATTATCCAGCGCTGCACTCTTTTTCTATACATTTATATTAACCCTAGAACCATTTCTACGACATGTTCGAAGAAGTACTGACATCCAGGGTTTTTCAATAGGTAATTCTGACCATGAAACAGCGGCTTTTGCAAACGACATACTGTTTTTTACTACATCTCCATAAATTACGCTGCCAAATTTACTAAGCGAGTTTAATCGGTATTCTGTCCTTTCAAATTTTAAAATGAATGTTCAAAAATCTGAATTGCTTAATATTACGTTGGCATTTGCTTGTGTTCAAGCTCTTCAATCTTTATTCGATTTTCCATGGGCATCCTCTCACCTGACATACCTAGGGGTCAAACTGACTCCCTCAGTAGAAAAAAAAAATCCAGCTAATTTTCCACCAATACTGTGGGATCTTACCTCCAACTTGGAGAGATGGAATAAAGGTCCATATACATTGATGGGATGGAATGCTATTCTTAATATTAATATCCTGCCAAGGTTATTGTATCTTTTTCAGACCTTACCAATAGTCATTCTGGGGTCTTTTCTGAAATCACTACGTAGTGTCTTTATCAGATTTATCTCGGCAAAAAGCATCCACTCTTATCCTACCATCTCTTGGCTATGCCTAAAACCCAGGGAGTTGTGGCTTCTCCGGATCCGATTCGATACTACCAGGCAGTGCACCTTGCTAGTGTACTACTGTAGCTTGATGTAGAGATGGGGGATATAAAACCTGGGTAGCGATTGAACAATCTTGCACTCAGATTCCACTTCAATGTGTACCATGGCTAAGTTTAAAATCACTTGGAACCCTACAGCAAAACACCCCCTTATAGGGGCAACTCTGAGAGTAGTGCAACAAAGCCATCTCTTTTATAAGACAGAAGGGGAAATTACTCGTCTTTACCCAATACTGGGGAATCCATTATTTCCCCCAGGCTATACAGACAGTTGCTTTAAACAAATTTTAAGACAAGGTAAATTTCGCCTAGGTGATTACCTTGAAGAATCAACGCTTAAGACCAGGGCAGAAATATAGGCAATGTTTAATACGCCACTGGACCCGTGGCGGATGCAGCAACTTACCCACTTTCTTAGTTCTCTTCTTCGCGGAGACTGGTCAGACCACTCTAATACGTCCTTAGAAAATCTATGCCTGGTAAAAGCATGTTCTGCCCATGGGGTATCCGAGGTTTATAAATTTTTAATATATCCACCTGTGGGTTCCGTTCCAGGATTTCTCCAGAAATGGGAAAGAGATCTAGATATTACACTTTCTGAAGAGCAGCGGGGTTATATTCTATACTTTTCCCATTGCTCCTCAACGGCCAGTAAGTATTAAGAGCTGTGCTACAAAATTCTCACACGGTTGTACAGAGTTCCATCATTGCTGAATAAAATCTATCCGGAAAGGACTAATCTGTGCAGGTGGAGGGTAATATGCTTCATATTTTCTGGTCTTGTCGGAAACTGAAGGAATTCTGGTCTAAAGTTCAAGATATCATAGGACAGCTTACTGATCATGACTTGGGATCTGACCCTATCAGTTACCTTCTCTATCTTTCAGATATTTCTAAGCGTAAATACAGAAACTCAATGACCGTTCACCGCAGCTAAGGCATGTGTCCCAGCCCTATGGAAGCAGGAATCACCTCCCTTGATCTCGCTGTGGCTTAAAAAGATAGCTGATATACATGCTATGGAAAAAGGTACTGCAATTATGCAAGGTAGAGAGGAGAAATTTAATAAAAATGGATACGATGATCCCTGTTTGTCTGCTCCAGGGAATATGGCTGTGCACTAGTGGAGGGGGAATTTTTTTTTTTTGTTTGTTTCTTTCTTTATTTCTGTGTGAACAGATAAGATGGCAGAAGTCAAAGTTTATACCATTACTAGGACTATAAAATATGAATGGTGATTCTTAAGATTTTGTATACTTATTCTAAAATAGAACAGAACAGTGCTATGTTATATTTTGTGATGTGCATGCAATTGAGTTATGTTTGTATGTCTGTATATAAATTGCTTAAAATAAAATAAAATATAGAATCTAAAACAAAAAAAAACGCTAATAAACGATATTGCAAAAACGTTAAAAAACGTTGACAGATTCACTGCAAAGCTACTGGCGTTTTTATAACATTATTTTAACGTCCAGTGTGCATGGAGCCTAATAATAATAGAAACCATTATTTAACCTGTTGCCGACCAGCCGCCATCATTATACAGTGGCAGGTTGGCACGGCTGCGCAAACCAGCGTAGGTGTATGTAGGCCGCTTTAAGAGCTGTGGAAGGCGCACGCAGCAAAACACTGGAGCCAATGCGCATGGCTGGCAGCCGCGATGTCCATCGGCCACCCGCAATCACTCCACAAAGAGCCAGAATGGGGATCTGTCAATGTAAACAGACAGATCCCCGTTATGACAGGGGAGGAGAGAGGGATCTGCTGTTCCTAGTGATCAGGAACAGCGATCTATCTCCTCCTCCAGTCAGTCTCATCCCCCCACATTTAGAAACACCTCCCAGGGTACACATTTAACCCCTTGATCGCCCCCTAGTGTTAACCTGACATGGAGATTTCTCTATACGCTATGCGTAATCCATGTCTCCTAATAAGCACCTTTTTCAGCCTTTTGGTATAATGCATCTTAGTACAACCCTGTTTTCAATGTAAAACAGACATAGCCACCATCCTCACATCCTTTGCTCCACAGGCAGACATCCCTGTCCATGGGCGTTCCGCTTATTTATAGTACTTTGCATAGTCATAACAATAGTGCTTGGTATATTCACAATCAGCCAATCCAGCAAAGGTAAACAGAAGTTATACAAGTCTCAACCAATGAACAATGACTAGGGGAGTGTCTGGGTGTGTCTGTGCAGGGGAAGTGTGTATGATTTCCCACCCCATGTCCCTGTAAGCCATGCTCTTCAGCTATACAAAGAAAGCCACATGGCTGGCCTTAGAAATCATGAACACTGTCCCCAACCAAAATGCACTCAAAGACTCCCGTTTTTACCCTTGGCGTGAATCCTTATTCTGCATTGTTCAGAGAACAACGCATAGCCAGATTATTCTACCATGCCTGTTGATGGGAGATTATCTGCAGGGACACGCCATAGCCCCTCCATGTGCTGATCAGACACACAGAGAGACAAGAGTGTACATCCCCCCATAACCAATAATGTCTTCGCAGAGTGAACACATCCCCCCAGACGATCTTCTGTGCATTGCACAGGGGCCCTTCCCTGGCGGACATATCACCACTCTGCGAACACTTCTCTGCAACCTCAGGAAGCTTTTCACTACCAAAATGGGTCTCATCAGTCTGCCCCGGCCCACTCTTTAGATTGGGCTGCAGCAGAACTAACACTGGGAGGCACTGAGACAAAACATATTGAATACATCTTAATAAAATTTCCACAACAAACCCTATCCCTGCCAGTGACATGTACACAGTAATCAGTGCATTTTTATAGCACTGATCACTGTATAAATGACAATCGTCCTAAAATAGTGTCACAAGTGTACAATCTGTCCGCCGCAATGTCAAAATCAGGCTAAAAATCACCGATCACCGCTATTACTAGTAAAAAAATAAATAAATTAAAAATGACATAAATATATCTGCTATTTTGTAGATGCTATAACTTTTGCACAAACCAATCAATATACGCTTATTGCGATTTTTTTAATCAAAAATATGTAGAAGAATACATATTGGCCTAAACTGATGAAGAATTTTTATTTTTTTGGGGGGGGGATATTTATTATACCAAAAAGAAAAAAATATTGTTTTGTTTTTTTCAAAATGGTCGGCCTTTTTTTGTTTATAGCAAAAAATAAAAACCGCAGAGGTGATAAAATACCACCAAAAGAAAGCTCTATTTTTGGAAAAAAAAGGAAATACATTTTGTTTGTGTACAACGTCGCAGGACCGGGCAATTGTCAGTTAAAGCGATGCAGTGCTGTATCGCAAAAAAAACTTCTGGGGCTGAAGTGGTTAAGGAAAAGTCTTGCACACTATGAAATATTAAGACTTTTTATTATAAATCTATGTACTGTATTTATTGGCGTATCAATCACTTTTTTACCCTGAAAATAGAGGGTAAACTGTGCCTGCGTGTTATATGCAGGGGGCTGTGGAAAGTTTTTTTCCTGAAACTTTCCTCTTAGAGTTAGGGTGCGTGTTATACGCCTGTGCGTGTTATACGCCGATAAATACGGTAATAATCACATCACAACATAACAATGGCTATATTATTTCAATGAGGGGGGGGGGGGGTAAGCTCCAAGTTGATTTACACTCAGATTTTATTTTTGACGCACCTTACAGCCTCACAAAAAAACATTGTGGTGGTGTGGGAAACACATCACAGGACAGGTATAGCCAAAATGTGAGTGTGGTTAATTGCTATAATAACACATACATTCTCCTCAGTACAGAAACTCAACTATTTCTCCATAAAAAAATAAAACTGCAGTAACTGAAACAATTCTAGTGAGTAAATTATTTAAATATCACCGAAAACAAAATAGATGTATCCCCATCCCCCTTCCCCCAGGACGATACTCTGTATGTTCCAGATGGAGTGATACTGTACTGTAGAAAAGATGTGTCATTCATGACCGGAGGACATGCAGTTAATTAGTGTTGCTTAGTTTAAAGCTACAGTCTTGCCGCAATCGTTAGATACATAGATACAGATTAAATACTGTTCCAGATTCTTTCAGTTCCTGCTCATATATCCAAAGGCCTAGGCATTTGACCATATGATCTTTTCTAAAAGGGAGGATTGGATTTCAGACTTGCTGAAATTCTAATTTACAAAAGGTCATGTGTCCAATACCAAGACGTATAAGAACAAAGTTAAAGAGAGGACCAAACTTTCCAGAGGATTCCCTCAAAGTCAGCAGCCTTCCACCCCAAGTGAGAACCGCATACTGTAGCTCATGAAGCCCACAAGTCTCAATACAATATAAAGAATCTTGGCTGAACGCCAAGAAATTTTTGATTGTGAAATTTATTGTGAGAGATCATCCAGCTTCAAATTGGCTACACCCCATAATGAAATTTAAGTTGGAAGGTTAATCAAGTGGTAAGTAATTTACAATTGGCACTGAAAGGAGCTTGAAGCAGCATTTATTCCAGGAAGGGTAAGTACTTAAAGTGTTACTAAACTCACAACAGTAAAATCAGTCTGTATATGCAGCATAGCATGCTTGTTATACTCACTGTGGAACGTAAGGGGTAAATCCTCTGCATTGTGTAAAAAAGACTGTTTTATGCATAGATCCTTCCCTTCTGCACTGTCTATCTGGGGAAGGCCAGCTAATACAGGCAGGATAGCCAACCTGCACATGCTCAGTTGTGTCTTTTATGCTGGAGAGAACATTTACTTGTTCTCAGAGCTAGCCAGGTCACATGATATTGACATCACACATGCGGGCGTGTATACAGGCTGTAGTGGAAATCTCCTTCTACCTGAACTCTCAACACCGGAGATCATGTAACCATAGTATACAGATCATTCAAAAAGGTATGTAGTGGCAGTATGGTAATGTAAAAAGAAGACTTATAAGCTGTGGGCGCTGTGGGAGGGCGGATGAACTATTTTCATATTACTGGGTTTAGTAACACTTTAAGCTCTTCTATTCTTAAATTTTTTCAGCCTAACAAAACTGTTAACAGTTAACAGCTTATTTTTTTCTAGGGTACGATTTAACAAAATAGCATTACTTACCTTATCCCTCGCCAGCACTTATATATACAGTATACTATACTTGAAGAGGAAGTAAAGACAGTCTAATAAGGCTTACCTATATGTACTGAAATATCTCCTAAACGTGCGCCGTTTAAGAGATATTTGCCTTGTAGTCCGCCGATGATGTCATTGCCACATGCACAGTGAAGAAACGGCCCTCCATGCCGTTTCTTCCCCAGCCTGTGCCATGACTGGCGTGTCTGTGTGCATGCATGGGAGTGACGTCACACGGCTCCAGACAGTCACAGAGCCGGAGTCTGCGGCCCCGGGAGGAAAAGGGGCGAAGATGGATGCTTCCACCAGTGGGGACATTGCGGGCTTCGTTTGCAGGTAAGTGCCACATAATAGGCTAGTATGCGATCACTGGCTTCTCTTATATGACAGGATCCAAAGGTACAACAATTTAGGCGAGACCTAGGTCTGGACTGAAGTTTGAGCATTACGACAAATACCCAAGATTTTCCTCTGTGGCCTTCTCTTCAGAGGGAGCCGAGCACCATTTATAGAAGCAATATTTCTACAACTTCAATATTTGACAGCTACCCATTGTAAATAGTTCCTAAGGAAGAAGCAGGTGCTTGCATCTCTCTGAGTCCCTAAGAACTGCTGACATCATGGCATGGCTGTATCCCTAGAAACCATGGCTGCCTACATAGTCAGAAGAAAAAGAAAAAGAAAAAATGCGCCTACTAAGTGCAGTATGTAAACATCAGTTTAATTAATAGATAAAAATCAGCCAAATGGCTACTCACAGGATAGTGTTTAAAACATTGCATAGAATGATATAGATGAGTATCTGCGGGGGTGTCACTCTTGACTCCGAGGTGCATCTGCAGTGTGATGTTGCTCCAGTGGTTAATTCACAAAAAGGTTTGCCATTGTATGGTTGGGAAGAGCGATGTCGGGCTCGTAGATGTCTGGCAACCAGGAACTCAATGCATCGCAGCGTGCGTGTCAAGCTGGAGCGCAGACGACTTACGGCGACAGGAAGTGACGTCAGAACAGGCTCAGATTGATGATGCGTTTCAATGCTTCCGCATTTTTTTCAGATCTAATTGGCAAGAGGAGCTGTCTGTCACATACCTTGTGATGGGAGCCCAACGTGCAGGGAGCGGCCTCTCGTAAACCCCTGGCTCGAGAGCCCCTGATAGAGCAGACAGAGGCTCAGGAGGACAGGGGGCACAAGTGCCTGGCAGGTAAGCAGGATATTGGGTAGTTGCGGCAGCAGATGGTGCACGGCAAACTGGAACAGTCCAAAGATAGCTGGAAGGTGCACAGTAGGACTAATCAGAATGCAGACAACAGGCAGATGTATAAAAGTCCCAGATCAGACTGCAGAAACAAGGTGGTGTATTGTAGTACAGGCTGAGGTGTACTGTAGCTCAGGCACAGGTGCAGGGTAGTTCAGGCAGAGATGCGCTATGATTCAGGCAGAGGTGCACGGTGTCTTCAGGCAGGATGCACTGTAGTTCAGGTGGAGGTGCCTTATAGTTCGAGCAGACCGATGGGTCGGACCAGCAGGCGACTAGGTACAGGGATGACCAAGAGAGTTGTCAGAGCAAGCCGAAGTCGGGGCGGGCAGCAATCGGGGTTAAACAGAGACAAGCCGGATCAGATAACAGGTGTACAGGAATCAGAAGTCAATAGCAGGGGTCTCGGGAACGCTGTAGACCAGACAGCAAGAAGCAAGGTATGCAGATAGTTTAAATACCTTGTTTGGCGCCAAATGCTGTCACCGCGCGCGCTCCCGCGAACGTGCGCGCGCGCTGTGCGCGCTCCCGCGCACGCCGAACGCGCTATTGTGCATGCGCGGAATGGACCTATGGAGTGTAGACGATCTCCTGGCGGCACTGTTGCCAGGCAGATTGTAAAAACGCCTTTCCTGACATTGCCCCCCCCAAGGGGCAGCCTCCGGATGCCCAACTGGGCCACTTTGTCTGGGTGAGATCTCTCAAAGTCCTTGATTAGCCTTTCCGCGTGGACATTCATCTCTGGCTCCCATGAGTTTTCTTCTGGGCCGTAACCCTTCCATTTCACCAGGTATTGGATCTGGTTTCGTCTTCGTCTACAACCCAGAATGGACTCAACCTCAAATTCCTCTTCTCCATCGATAAGCACGGGTTCGGGAGGATTGGTGTCCCGATCTGTAAAGGGATCAGCGACCGTGGGCCTAAGCAGGGCTACATGAAAAACTGGGTGAATCCGGAAGGACTCAGGCAGTTTCAATTCGTAAGCTACCTCGTTAATCTTCCTTGTTATAGGGAAGGGACCCACGAATTTAGGGCCCAACTTCTTGGATGGGCATGCCAATTTTAGATTCAGGGTAGAGAGCCAAACTTGGTCCCCAGGTGCCAGGTTGAGCTCCCCTCTCCTCTTCCTGTCGAAAATTTCCTTGTTTTAGCTTTGTGCCTTAGTCATGGTCTCCTGGAGAAGTTTATTGTTGGTGGAGAAGAAATTTAGAGTTTCCTGGGCGGCTGGTACCGGACATTCGGGCATGTTGTTAGATAGAAATAATGGGTGAAACCCATAGTTTGCGAAAAATGGGGATTGCTTGATGGCAGAAAGAACAGAGTTGTTGTAGGCAAACTCAGCAAGAGGCAAAAGAGGGGCCCAATCATTCTGGGAGAAGCTTGAAAAGCAGCGCAGGTACTGCTCGAGCGCTTGATTGGTGCGCTCCGTTTGGCCATTGGTTTGGGGATGGTATGCTGAGGAAAAGAACAGATCGATCTTCAGTGATTTACATAGTGCCCTCCAAAATCTTGATGTAAACTGTACCCCCCGGTCAGATGTAATGTTAGCAGGTACACCGTGCAGCCTTACTATTTCCCTGATGAAGATCTTTGCAGTCTCAGAGGCCGAGGGGACGCCCCTCATGGGTAGGAAATGGGCCATCTTGGAGAGTCTATCCACCACTACAATGATGGTCGTAAAGTCTTCTGATGGAGGTAGTTCAACTATAAAGTCCATTGAGATCATCCTCCATGGCCTCTCCAGGACGGGTAGTGGTTTTAGTAACCCCCAGGCTCTGGTTTTGCTGTTTTTGTTCTGGATGCAGGTGGTACAAGATTCCACATAGCGCTTGCAATCTTGGGATAATCGTGGCCACCAGAATGTCCGCTGGAGAAGTTCGGAAGTTTTGTACACACCGAAGTGGCCGGCTAACTGGTGGTCATGACAGGATTTCAAGACGGCCACCCGAAGTGGTTTAGGTACAAAAATCTTGTCCTTGTTCCACAGCAGACCGTCTTTAGACTGTAGGGCAAGGCCAGGAACTGGGCATGGTCCCGAGGAGGCCTGTCTGATTTGGGACAGGAGGTCCTCTTGTAACAGGAGGAAGTTATCGGGAGGTAGAATGGTATCCGGGGGGGAAAGGACCTTAGGTTCAGCAAACATCCGGGAAAGGGCGTCCGGTTTGGTGTTCTTTGATCCGGGTCGGTACGTGATGTGAAACGAAAATCGGGTAAAAAAGAGTGCCCACCTGGCCTGGCGTGGTCTCAGTCTCTTAGCAATCTTTAAGTATTCCAAGTTCTTATGGTCGGTATAGATCAGGATAGGATGTGCTGCTCCTTCCAGGAGGTAGCGCCATTCCTCAAGTGCGGACTTTATTGCCAGAAGTTCCCTGTCCCCGACGTCGTAGTTTTTCTCGGCCTCTTTTAGTTTACGGGAGAAGAAGGCTACTGGATGCAATGCGGCCTTTGGGCCTTGTCTCTGGGAAAGTATTGCTCCAACTGCCACTTCAGAGGCATCCACCTCCAAGATGTAAGGTAAGGCCGGGTTAGGGTGCTTTAGGACAGAGGCCGAGATGAACAGATTCTTAAGGTTAGCGAAGGCGGCCTGAGCTTCGGGGGACCAGTGAAACCGGTTACCTTGTTTAGTTAAGTTGGTAATGGGGGCAATGATAGAGGAGAATCCTTTAATGAATTTCCGGTAGAAGTTCGCAAAGCCCACGAAGCGTTGGATCCCCTTCTTATCGCTGGGGGCTGGCCAATCCAGAATGGCCGTAAACCTTCTGAGGGTCCATCTTAATACCCTCTACCGAAATGATTAGCCCTAGGAACTGAATATCTTGTTGTTCGAATGCACATTTCTCGGGCTTGGCGTACAAACCATGTTGGCGGAGTTGGGCCAATACCTTCCGGACGTGTTCACGATGGTCGGTTAAGGAGGAAGAGAAGACCAGGATATCGTCTAGGTAGACGATGACGAATAGATCTAGGTAGTCTCTAAAAATATCGTTTATGAAATGTTGGAACGTGGCAGGGGCATTACATAGCCCGAAGGGCATGACCAGGTATTCAAAGTGCCCGAATCTGGTGCGAAACGCTGTTTTCCATTCATCACCGCTCCGAATGCGGACTAAGTTGTAGGCGCCGCGGAGGTCCAATTTAGTGAAAATGGCTGCTGTCCCAAGTCTTTGAAAAAGTTTGGGTACTAATGGCAGGGGATACCTATTTTTAATAGTTATTTTATTCAGGGCTCTGTAATCCACACAGGGGCGTAGGGAGTGGTCCTTCTTTTCTACAAAGAATATACCGGCTCCGGCAGGAGAGGTGGAGGGACGTATGAATCCCTTCTCTAAGTTGTCATCCAGATACGTCTTGAGAGTTCCAAGCTCTAGTTCAGATAAGGGGAAAATTCTTCCAAAAGGGACCTCTGCCCCCGGAAGAAGGTCAATAGGGCAATCGTAGGGCCTGTGCGGAGGTAGAGTCTCCGCGCCCTTCTTGCTAAAGACATCTAGAAAGTTGTGATAGGCCTCCGGGACCAGCCGCCGGTTCTCCATATCACTCCCCAGACAAAGTAATGGGGACGAGGTGTCGGATGGTGCTGGAAAACAGTGTTCACGGCAATAGAGAGATGGAAAGCGAACCTCTCCAGTGTTCCAGTCGATCTGAGGATTATGAGCTTTTAGCCATGGTATCCCCAAGATAATTGGGAAGAGAGGGGATTATATAATGTCCAAGCACAATAGTTCTTGATGCTTGTCCGCAGTGGTTGTGCGCAGGGGAATTGTCTGCTGCGTCACTGGTCCTGATCTGATGGCCGATCCGTCGGCAAGGTGGACCGTGAGTTCTTTAGGTCTGGGCCTCAAAGGGACTTGATGTTTCAAGGCGAAGGAAAAGTCCATGAAGCCGCTGCAAGCACCGGAGTCAATAATGGCGGGAGTCCGGATGTTCCTTCCTGGGAGCTGTAGAGAGATGGAAACGATCAGGTGAGCGGAATGGTTAGGCAGAACAGGTGAGACAGTAGAGGAGAGGTGGCACTTACGCAGTTTAGCGGGGCACATCCTCACGTAATGTCCTGACTCCCCGCAGTAGAGGCAGAGGTTGTGAACCCGGCGTCGCTGGCGCTCCTCAGGAGTAAGCCAGGGTCGGATCAACCCCAGTTGCATGGGTTCAGAGGCATCGGTAGCGGAGCGTGGGGAGGTCGAAGAAGCGGAATGAGGAGGATAGGGTACCCGTGGCAACATCCATACTGGACGGGATGGTCCCGCTGACCGTTCAGCTCTACGCTCCCTTAGTCGCCTGTCGATCTGAATAGCTTGAAGGATCAAGGCATCGAGCGTGTTCGGTATACCGACCCGGGCCAACTCGTCCTTTAAGGGCTCAGATAGTCCCAGCCGGAATTGGTGTCGCAGGGCGGCGTCGTTCCAGCTGGTATCGGCGCTCCAGCGCCTAAAGTCTGATACGTAATCTTCAGCGGCTCTGCGACCCTGCTGGAGAGGGCATAATGCTGCTTCGGCGGTAGCGGCCAGTTGAGGGTCCTCATAGAGGAGGTCCATGGCCTGGAGGAAAGTACTTAGTTGGTCAAGGCAGGTGTTTTTCTGTTCCAGGAGGCAGTGTGCCCAGGCCTGAGGTTCACCGGACAATAGGGCTATGACAAAGCCCACCTTGGTAGATTCAAGGGAGAAGGTCCTGGGCTGTAGCGCAAAGAAAAGTTTGCAGGCGTTACGAAAGGCCCTGTACTTGCCGCGGTCCCCAGAGAACCTCTCCGGAGTAGGGACCCTGGGTTCAGGTGGCAACATGACAACCGACGGTGCAGGTGAAGCACCTGATGCGACAGGTGCTGAGGTAGCCAGGGTCTGGACACGCTCCTCTAGCCGGGTATATCCCTCTTGCAAACTCCTGACTGCAGCAGTAAGTCCGTCCAGGTGGCGGCATAGTTCCTCCATGGGAGAGGCCCCCTGCGTAGGCTCCGACATGGCTGTCTGGTACTGTCACGTACCTTGTGATGGGAGCCCAACGTGCAGGGAGCGGCCTCTCGTAAACCCCTGGCTCGAGAGCCCCTGATAGAGCAGACAGAGGCTCAGGAGGACAGGGGGCACAAGTGCCTGGCAGGTAAGCAGGATATTGGGTAGTTGCGGCAGCAGATGGTGCACGGCAAACTGGAACAGTCCAAAGATAGCTGGAAGGTGCACAGTAGGACTAATCAGAATGCAGACAACAGGCAGATGTATAAAAGTCCCAGATCAGACTGCAGAAACAAGGTGGTGTATTGTAGTACAGGCTGAGGTGTACTGTAGCTCAGGCACAGGTGCAGGGTAGTTCAGGCAGAGATGCGCTATGATTCAGGCAGAGGTGCACGGTGGCTTCAGGCAGGATGCACTGTAGTTCAGGTGGAGGTGCCTTATAGTTCGAGCAGACCGATGGGTCGGACCAGCAGGCGACTAGGTACAGGGATGACCAAGAGAGTTGTCAGAGCAAGCCGAAGTCGGGGCGGGCAGCAATCGGGGTTAAACAGAGACAAGCCGGATCAGATAACAGGTGTACAGGAATCAGAAGTCAATAGCAGGGGTCTCGGGAACGCTGTAGACCAGACAGCAAGAAGCAAGGTATGCAGATAGTTTAAATACCTTGTTTGGCGCCAAATGCTGTCACCGCGCGCGCTCCCGCGAACGCGTGCGCGCGCGCACGCCGATCGCGCTATTGTGCACGCGCATGCGCGGAATGGACCTATGGAGTGCAGACGATCTCCTGGCAGCACTGTTGCCAGGCAGATTGTAAAAACGCCTTTCCTGACACTGTCTGTCTTATATGTGTTCCCCAGAGCGGAACAACAAATTACGTTTTTTGGTTTGATTTTTATCTATTAATTAAACTGATGTTTACATACTGCACTTAGTAGGCACATTTTTTCTTTTTCTTTTATCATTCACAGAGTCTGCTTCACTCTTAAAAGTGCTGCCAACGGTGCCTATGTAATTATATATTCCTTTTCATCATTATTACCATTACTACCATTATATTGACTCTATTGTCCTATTGGGACTTTATTACTCTTATTCATGTCCATTCATGTTTATTACTCATAATCCATCAACCCTCTATTTTTATTGCATTATTGTACTATTGTACCATTCCCTAGTCTATACTGGTGTATTCTCTGTATCCACTCCTTGCGCCATAATTTTTTGTTATGCCTACATAGTCAGGAATGCCCAGCCATGCAAGCAAAGGAGCAGGTATAATTTTTAAGATTTTACCAAAAAATTGGTAATATATTGTGTTTGTGTGAAGTAAAGTGAACTTTAGTATTCTTTTTATTCTGAAAATGTGGGTTTGATAAATATTTTTGCTAGTATCATGTCACACACAATTAAAACTACCATCATTTTATTCTCAGGTTTCTCTGTCCTTAAAAAAATATATAATGTTTGATGACTTTAACTAATCGCAGGCCTAAAATGTGCACTGTAATATGTGTGCAAAAACAATGTAAAATTTGAGTAAAAGCTCTTGTTCTGTTTGTTAAGCATATGTTAAAACTTTAATGTCCATTGTCTGGGTACAGGTGCACTTTAAAAAAAAACTGTTTACATAGAATACATATGAACTGTGTTTAGTAACAATAAATAATTACAATTAACTGCTCTTCGTATTCTTCTTAATAATAATGATAATATGTATTTTTCATGTGAATGGATGACAAGTAATAGAAGACATACAGTAAGCCATAGTTGCAACTTTCCTCTGAGTGGATTTTTATCAAATATACTTAAGTGCATTTTAGTATTTTACCTATATCCTGTATATGAACTATAAATTGGAAAAACATACAATTTCAAGTCTTTAGACCTCTAATAACATTCATGGTGTGCCAAGATTATATTATTTAGAAGCTGCTTTTAATATTTAACATGATGTGTGCATTTCACCAGTATTACTCTACCAATTTTCACGGTCAATTATAGCTCTTAAAAGCTTGCTCATGAAAGCATACAAAGTAGAGTGCATTTATATTGATAACTCATAAGGGAAATTAGTGCCATTACAGATCAAAAATGCCAAAAATTATGCTTCTTAGATTATTGCTAACTGATGATGCCACTTAAAACCATTTTAAGACAAAAAGCTATATATATGAGCACATTTTGTGGTAGGAATTACAGTTCAAAAGCAGGTAATAACTTCACAGGCTTTGCTGTTTTACCATACAGGGAAGTAGGTTATCACTATGCAGGATGCATCTTGCTATCCTTTAACACCATAACCATTTTAAAATTTTAATCAAATGCAGTTTTCTTCCTCTCAAGTAGACATCTCTGATCTCATCTCTATCTCTGATAGCAGGCATACTTGTAAAACATACAGTATACTGTAGTTAGATGGATAGATACATAAAAATGATAGATAGATAGATAGATAGATAGATAGATAGATAGATAGATAGATAGATAGATAGATGGATAGATAGATAGATAGATAGATAGATAGATAGATAGATAGATAGATAGATAGATAGATAGATAGATAGATAGATAGATAGATAGATAGATAGATAGATAGATAGATAGATAGATAGATAGATAGATAGATAGATAGATAGATAGATAGATAGATGCTATCAATAGGCAGAAAAAAAGGGGTGGTTTAAAGTTAGGGCTTACTTTAGGTTGGTGTTTGGATTTTGGGGTTAGGGCATGTAGTTAAAATGTTAGGATTATTGGGTAAACCTGTTCTAGTGACATGTGTCTAAGAAAATAATTCCTTTGCATTCAAGAATTTCTTTAAGTTGTAGAAAATTAGGAAATTTACAATATTTAGGCATGGTTCTTTACCAACTACACTTGAAATATAAGGTAGATTTTAGTGAATATGTGTCCTGGGTGGGAAGTTTAGGGGTTACATTAGTGTTAGGGACACTTCATGATATAGGAACAATTTGAACAATTAGGAGATGCATGATTTGCACTTGTTCTCAGCGTAGATAGCTCCATGCTAAAAAAACACCAGTACATAGCTCTTGGCACCAATAGTCTAAGTACTAGCACATGCAGTGGCGGCCATTCCATAAGGAGCGCAGGGGTGCCACCCCCCAAATCCATGCGTCCGGCCCCCTGATATGTATATACAGGGCCAGTAGAAGAAATGGGCGCCATAGGCGCATCATGTTACAGATGGTTCCCCCTGCTGGCCTATAAAGGACTGCCTCTGTCTGACCCAAGTTGCTGGATTGTCGTCAGCTTCCTGTGCTCCTGAACCTCTGTGTGATTACTTGGATTTCCTGTTTATTGACCTGACTCGTCCCAGACCTGTTGACCTCCTCTCCTGGCTCATCCCCTGGCTTGCTCCTGGACCTTCCTTCTGCCTGATTACTCTGCATGACCCCAGCTTGCTATATGGACTTTGCCTCTGCCTGATTACCCGTGCATGACCCGACTTGCTATACAGACTTGCTTCTGCTTGATTACCAGTTTATGACCTCAGCTTACTTCACCAATTTGCTTCTTGCCATCCTGTGTTTGACCCTCAGCCAGGTGTTCCTGTGTTTGACCCTCATCCGGGTGTTCCTGTGTTTGACCCTCAGACGGGTGTTCACTGCTTTCAGCTGAAGCGTGGTTTATTCCAAGCACAGCAGGGAGTTCCTGGCCCCCTGTGCACCACCATGCCCTGGCAGTCCTCACAAGGTGACTCTCTTCTGGACCCATCCCTATCCTTCTGGCAACTCGTGCTTCTTCGGGCCGTATACCTTCTGTGGCACTTTCAGAGGTATACCACACCCAGCCGCAAGGGGAGCCCCTCTCTGCATATTGGCTTTGGATCAGGTATGTGGCAGCCGGACTATGATCTTCAATGGGTGGGGTTTGAAGCATGTGATTAGAGCCACAGGCTCTAATAGGCTTCAAAAGAGGGCTTGGGGTGCAGAGCACTGCGCCCTGAGCACACCCACTTGTGTGGCAATAGCGAATGGATATTCGCTATTGACATACTGATCCTTCTCCCGGCCAATCAGGAAGCCCCTATTGGCCAGGGAGTTTTAGGACTCCCTGGCCAATCATATCTCAGGACACACTTCCTGTTCCTGTGCGGCTGGGAGGAGGATGTCCCATTGTGTGCACATTCAGAGTGTTTAGTGTCTCCCCTGCAGGGGTGGCAGATTATCGCTGCTGATTTGCTGCCATGGCTGGGGGTGGGTGGCAGGCTATCACCGCCATTGGTCTCCCGTGGCGCTGGGGGGTAGGGTGGTGGGTTATCACTGCGGTTTTTCTCCCCCGGTGGGGGAGGGGTGTTTCATATTGTTTTAGGACTGCAGCCGGAAACTACACCTTTGTCAGACAACATCCAACTTTAAATTATTACAAGGTATTTTGTAGCCCAAATGTTTTAGATTAGGGAAGGGTGGCAGGGAAGGAATAAAAAATTATGTCAGGTTTGTATTGCTGGCTGTGCCTACTGGGTACTTTTAACTTTCTATGAAAACATTTTTCTCACTTTGGGGAAATTTTGTTTTAATTCTAGTTATGACTTAGCCCCAGTTCACACTTGTGCGGCTTTGAAATTGCTCTACTTCAGCGCACTTTCAAAGACCCACATCAGTGCAATTTGCACTCTGATTTCATTATGGTTAACGACTTAACCACTTAAGGACCCTCTTTCTGAAATTTGGTGTTTACAAGTAAAAAACATTTTTTTTTGCTAGAAAATTACTTAGAACCCCCAAACATTATATATTTTTTTCTAACACCCTAGAGAATAAAATAAAATGGCGGTCATTGCAACACTTTTTGTCACACCGTATTTGCGCAGCGGTCTTACTAGCGCACTTTTTTGGGAAAAAAACCCACATTTTTTAATAAAAAAATAAGAAAACAGTAAAGTTAGCCCAATTTTTTTTATATATTTTGAAAGATAATGTTACGCCAAGTAACATGTCATGCTTCAAAGTTGCGCCCGCTCGTGGAATGGCGACAAACCTTTACCCTTAAAAATCTCCATAGGCGACGTTTAAAATATTCTACAGGTTGCATGTTTTGAGTTACAGAGCGCAAAATCGTCGGGACAGGGCACTTTGAAAAAAAGAATTATATTTTTTTCTTATTTATTTTACTTTATTTTTCTATTTTGACATGTTTTTAACTACTTGAGGCCTGCGCTATAACCAAATGATGGCTTCAGGGCGGACCTGAAAATCCGGGAGGCCGTCAATAAACGGCCTCCCCTTTGCGCGCTCCCCGCGCGCCCCTGCAGGGCGCGCGCTGCGCTGTGATCACTGCGACTCGGGCGATCACCGATCCGAGTAAGGGGCCGATCCCGACCCCTTACCACGTGATCAGCTGTCAGCCAATGACAGCTGATCATGTGATGTAAACAAAGAATCGGTAATCGTGAGGAGACAGCGTGAGGAAGAAATAAAGCCGATCACCGGTTCTTTCACAAGGGACATCGGTCCCGAAGAGGAAGGAGGCAGAAGGAGCCTCATCAGTGCCAGCTGCCAGTGCCAGCCATTGTGAATATAATTGCTCCCTGCCAGTGCCCATAGTGCCACCTATCAATGCTCACAGTGCCACCTATCAATGCCCACAGTGCCACATATCAATGCCTACAGTGCCACCTATCAATGCACACAAGTGCCACCTATCAATGCCCACAAGTGCCACCAATCAGTGCCTCATCAGTGCCACCTAGCAATGCTGCCTATCAGTGTAACCTACCAGTGCCCATTATTGCCACCCATCAGTGCCCATCACTGCCACCTATCAGTGCCCATCACTGCCACCTATCAGTGCCACCTATCAATGCCACCTATTAGTGCCACTTCTCAGTGCCCACCAGTGCCACCTATCAATGCTCTTCAGTGCCACCCATCAGTGCCACCTCTCAGTGCCGCCTATCAGTGCCCAGCAGTGCCGCCTATCAGTGCCCACCAGTGCCGCCTATCAGTGCCCACCAGTGCCGCCTTATCGGTGCCCACCAGTGCCGCCTTATCGGTGCCCATCATTGAAGCACATCGGTGCCCATCAGTGCCTACAGTGCAGCTTCATCAGCGTACATCAATGAAGGAGAAAAATTACCTGTTTTCAAAATTTTATAACAAAATATAAAACATATATATATATATTTTTTAAATCAGTCTTTTTATTTATTTTTTAACAAAAAATAAAAGCCGCAGAGGTGATCAAATACCACCAAAAGAAAGCTCTATTTGTGGGGAAAAAATTATAAAAATTTCATTTGGGTACAGCGTAGTATGACCGCGCAATTGTCATTCAAAGTGCATCAGCACTGAAAGCTGAAAATTGGTCTGGGCAGGAGGGGGGTTTAAGTGCCCAGTAAGCAAGTGGTTAAAAAAAAAAAACATTTTTGGGTCACTTTTATTTCTATTATAAGGAATGTAAACATCCCTTGTGATAGAAAAAAGCATGACAGGCCCTCTTAAATATGAGATCTGGGGTCAAAAAGACCTCAGATCTCATATTTAGACTAAAATGCAATACATTTTTTATGTCATTTAAAAAAATAAAAAATTAAAATGTCCCTTTAAGAGCGTTGGACGGAAGTGAAGTTTTGACGTCGCTTCCTCCCTGCAATGATATGGAGATGGGTGGGGGCCATCTTCCCCTCACTCGTCTCCATACCCAGGCAGGGAGAGGACCGGATCGCTTCCGCCGCTGCCGTCAACTCCGGTAAGCGGGGGGCCTATCCCGCCGCCGATAAGAGTGATCTTGCGGTGTATCCGCCCCAGAGACCACTTTCATCTGAAAGAGGAACGTCCGCTAAAGAAGAGGATACCGGGTTATCGTAGCTAACTGCTACCATAACAACGGTATTCCTCTTCGTATTCCTTCTGCCTGGGTATGGAGACAAGTGAGGGGAAGATGGCCCCCACCCGTCTCCATATCATTGCAGGGGGGACGGCGCTGGACATCGGATCGCCGCGGGACACTGGATTTCATCGCTGGAATGTTTTTTGTTTTTTTTTAATAAAGGACTTTTCCAAGGTGTTTGTGTGTTTTTTTTTACATTTTTTTACACTTTCTTCATGAAATGGTAGGGGTACAATGTACCCCTTACCAATTCACATGGGGGGCTGGGATCTAGGGGTCCCCTTTGTTAAAGGGGTCTTCCAGATTCCGATAAGCCCCCTGCCCGCAGACCCCCACAACCACCCCCACAACCACCGGGCAAGGGTTGTGGGGATGAGGCCCTTGTCCCCATCATCCTCCCCATGTTGAGGGCATGTGGCCTGGTATGGTTCAGGAGGGGGGGCGCTCTCTCGTCCCCCCCTCTTTTCCTGCGGCCTGCCAGGTTGCGTGCTCGGATAAGGGTCAGGTATGGATTTTTGGGGGGACTCCACGACATTTTTTTTTTGGGTGGGGTTCCCCTTAATATCTATACCAGACCTGAAGGGCCTGGTAATTGAATTTGGGGGGACCCCCACGCTTTTTTTTTTTTTTTTCATCAATGACTTTTCTATTTCCTGGGAGCCGACAATTCATTAATAGCCGCGAGTGAGTTTTAAATTACTTTTTTTCCTTCAGAAATGACATTTTGTGCAGGGACAGTTCTAAGCACGGGAAACAAGCGCCACTTTACAGGCATATTATACACACCCCCCAGGCACGAAATTTAAAGGAATATTTCACTTTTATTGTTTCACTTTAAGCATTATTTAAATCACTGCTCCCAAAAAAACGGACGTTTTTAAAACTTTTTTTGCATTGATGCATGTCCCCTGGGGCAGGACCCGGGTCCCCAAACACTTTTTAGGACAATAACTTGCATATTAGCCTTTATAATTAGCACTTTAGATTTTGAACGTTCGAGTCCATTGTATTTAATAGGGTTCTAAAGTTCACACAAACATTCTGTCTGTTCGCAGGTTCTGGTGCGAACCGAACAGGGGGGTGTTCGGCTCATCCCTGCTCATGAAACATCAAACCAAATACAATTTCTACAATAAAACTGTGCTAACTCAAGTCAGATAATTCAGGTCCTTATTTTCTAGAGACTTGAAACCTATTGCTTAATGTTTGAACCCACTCTCTTTTCTCTAAACATTTGTCTTTTCATGGACAGCAAAAACACACTGAAATATTTTAATATCTCACCCCAGTGCCCAGAAAATTCAGGTTTAAGGTTTGATTCACACCTATGCATTTTTTGTGCTTTTTGCATTTTGCAGATTTGCACTACAGCCCATTTAACATGGTTTCCTATGGAACACATTCTGTAGAGCAAATCTGCAAAATGCAAAAAGCACAAAAAATGCATAAGTGTGAATCCAGCCTAATGCCTCGTACACACGACTCCTCTCAAGCCTGCCTTGCATACACACGTTCAGGCAAAAAAAACGCTCGACCAAAGCGCGGTGACGTACAACACGTACTGTACAACACGTACAACGGCATTATAAAGGGGAAGTTCCATTTAAATGGCGCCACCCTTTGGGCTAATTTTGATGATCCTCGTGTTAGTATAAGTTTGGTGAGAGACGATTCGCGCTTTTCAGTGTTCGTGCTTTTAAGATCGTTTTCTGGTGTTCAGTTTGTGCTTGTGGGTTCGAATGTGCTATGTCCATTACGAACGCTAGTTTTACCAGAACGAGCGCTTCCGTCTCATACTTGATTCTGAGCATGCACGTTTTTTCCCTCGGAAAATCATACACACGAGCGTTTTTTGCGACGAGAAAAAGACTGACGGTAAACACGACGGGAAAAAATAGAGCAGGTTCAAAATTTTTTGCGGCCAGTTTTCTCATCGGAAAAACTGCTATGGAGCATACACACGACCGGTTTTCACGAGCAATCTAAAAAAATGGCAGTTTTCTCGTCGGGAAAAATGGTTGTGTGTACGAGGCATAAGATAGAATTACCTGAAGAAGTAATAGATTTACTTTATTAGATGAGAGAGAGAGCAACTAGTTGTCATTAAAGGAAGCTGCAGCTTGGAAACACTCTACAGTACATGTTTGTGGAGGCTTTACATATAGAATGCTGTACAAAGGGATCACTTTTTATCAGCTGTTTGTTGTGACTGGAGTTCGGTTTTAAAGAAACAACTGATGTCTGTATAAAGCCCATCATGATCCACTGATACCAGTAGGGGCTGGTGGTAATTGTTTTTTTGGGGGGGCGGCAAACAGTGCACCCACTGCCACCCCCCCTCTTGGTCTGGTCGGTCAGGTCCGATGCACCTACCCCATCTATGGCGGGCATTGCTTCACCCGGGCGACGGGCATTACCGGTGGCTTCCCATGCTCTCTGCGGGCATGACGGCTACGTCTTCTTCCCCTGCTCTCCGCAGGCATCATGGCAGCTTACGATGGCTTCAGGTTCCTCTCTCTTTTTCGGTGGCCAACCGGGATGCGTCTCCTTTTGGCCAATCGGGAAACAGGTCTCAGACCAACTTCCTGATTGGTCGGGAAGAGGATCAGTGTTTCAATAGCAAATATTCATTCACTTTTGCAACACACATTTGGGTGGGCTCGTAGTGCAATGCTTTGTGCCCAGAGCCCACCCTATTTTGAAGACTCTGGCTCTAATCAGGTGCTTAAAAAAAACACCCACCCTTGGAATTTATGCGTCCAGCATCCACGGGGACTGGATGCATGGATAGGGCGCCCAGCGCCCCTAATGGATGGGCCACTTCTGACTAATACTCACTTCTCCAAGTATCCCTCTCTTCATTGCAGCTGCCACCAAGTGGCCGGTTTAATTTATTTATTGTTCGCATCAGCACTTTTATAGTGTTCATGTCTGAGTTTTATTGCACACGTTATCTTTTGAGCACTGTAATTTGTTAAGTGTTGCGCTATTTGTTCCAAAAAATATATATAAACAATCAATATACAATTTTCATGAAGTTCATATTTTGCAATTATCTGCATCCCAGCTTCCAATTTGTGTATGAAAAACAGAGGTTATTCATTGCTATATGTTCTTCTGCATGGAGCCTGTCATAATTTAGAGAGGTTTTGATGAGGTAGTGCAGCTTCCACATGTATTTGCAAATGATGTACAATTAAAACCACTTTTTTTAATGCAAATTGTTAGACAGTGTAATTTTTTATTTTTTTTGTTGTTGTTTTTTTTTGTGGATTAACTGGTCAGTGGGCTGAAAAAAAAAGCATTTTGTTTATTTACGTGTTCATTAGTTGAGGTCGCTGGAAAATTGTTTTGGGAGGGCGGCAAACAGTATGCCAGACCCTCCCCCCGGTCGGTCGGTAGCATTTACCCAATCACTCAATTGCTCAGCGGTGGCCTCCTGTTCCCCTGCTCTCCACGGGTCATTGCGGCAGCGGCGACAGGGGCTTCTGTTTACTCCTTCCTCCTTTGCGGCCAAATCGGGAGACTTCTCTTTTCAGCCAATCGGAAGACGGGTCTCACACCCACTTCTGAATGGCCGGATTTAGAATCAGTGTTTCAACAGTGAATATTCATTTGCTGTTGTAACACACCTGGGCTGGCTCCGAGCGCATTTTCTGTGACCTGAACCCACCCTATTTTGAAGCCTATTAGAGCCCCTAATGGATGGACACTGGTGTCTAAATACAGAATCACATGTTTAAGTGCACATGCTGCACTAACATCACTGACGTGTGTGTAAATGTACCACAGTCCCAGGGTTCTCCTCCATGTTATAACAGTACAACACCAGAGACAGATGCACAGCATGATGATGAAGTTTAGTCATTCCAACTTGAGGTCAACATTAAGTCGGATAATAATAATTGGAAAAAAAAATATTATGATATTTTTTTTACACAAAGTATTACATAATACATACACATTTGTATGTATACTGTTGTATGTGGCCTTAAGCCTTGCCTTTATTGATTAAAATTGTTTGCACAGTACAATACAATATTTTAAAATATATTGTATACTGTAAGTGTGAAGAATGAGAGATAAACAAAATTAGAAAAAAAATAAAAAACAAAAGAATAAACAAAAAGAAGAAAACAACGTTATTGTTCTGGATTTTAAATACTTATAATGTACTACAGTTTTCCCAAATCCTCCTTTAATAGGGTCATTAATTTAAAAAAAAACAAGTCCACAAAATTATTAAAAAAACATCAGATTGTACCTTTCGCCATGGTATATTAAACTGAAATGGAGGAATAAAGACAGGATCACAGTTTGAAGACCAAGCAATGAAGTAAAGCAGTTTTATAAGACAGGAAAAACCTTATCTCTATGAACATACAATAGGCAAGTGCTCACAGCTGGAAACTTCTCAGAATGACAGAACATATCTATAAAATTGCAAACTTCATGCTATATTTTTGCTTACAGAGCTTTTCTGATTTTGTCTCAAAGCCATCAAAGTTATACTGAGCTGACTGTTTCCAGAACATTTTCTTCAATAATGAGGTTACAATTTTTGGGGACATGAACGAAAAAGAGTCTTATAATTAAACTATGGTTTACTTTGTTGTTAAAAAATGTGATTGGTAGCATTATTTTGACTGCAATAGGCTACATTAGTTGCAAGTACAGGGCACTAGAAAATACTTTATATATAAATAGAGAATCCATTTAAAGCATGTTTTGTACTTCAATTTAAAGTGTTTGTTAATCCACTTCTTTCAAATCCTCCCATCCCCTCTGTACCATAATAATAAGTGTCCCGGTGTCTGTGTATTGTAAAAAAGCTGCCTAATTGTACCTATATATATGCTCGGCTCCCAGCACTCAGCTGACTTGTCAGCTCTCTTCTCTCTCGGCTCACAGTTCCAGTGGGCGGGGTCGAGCCTTCCCACTGATGTCAGCTGGGGAGGAGGGGGAGAGAGGAGAGAGAGACAGTCAGCTGAGCACCGGGAGCTATGCTCATATAGGTACAGATCGGCATATTTTTTTAATTAAACAGGCACAGGGACACTTGTTATTGTAGTACAGAAAGGATGGAAGGATTTTTCTGCAGACATGAGAGCAGCAGGAGCAGGGGGGGGGGGGGGGTGGGCACTGGTACGAGCAGACAGGGAGGGGAGCAGGCAGCCCTGATATATCAGAGTCAGCATACAGGGGGAAGAGTATAACCAGGCAGGATTAGCCAGGTATTTCAGGTGTTACAGGGGGCCAAATTGCACAGCACAAGCACTGTGATGTATAACATGCTTTAACCACTTCCCGACCGCGCCATGTACAAAAGACGTCCACAGTGCGGTCGAGTTATCCTGAGTGGACGTCCCAGGGACGTCCTCACAGAATCTTGCTCCCGCGCGCCCCCTGGGGCGCGCTCCAGGGTATGTCTGTGACCGCCGGGTCCGGAAGACCCGGCGCATCACGGATCACGGTAGATGGCCGCTAATCGCGGCCGTTTACCACGTGATCGCTCCGTCAAATGACGGAGCGATCACTTGTAAACAGACCGGCGTCATGTCATGACGCCGGTTCCTCCCTCCCCTCTCTGTACCGATCGGTACAGTGTGAGAGGAGAGGGGAGGGAGCGGATCATGTCCGCTCCCTCCCCCATGTCAGCTGTGGGCTGGATCTGTGACAATTGCAGTCACAGATCCAGCCATCCATCCATCCCTGCTCAGCCATCCCTGTGCAATACTCTGCCAATACTCTGCAATACACCCTGCCAATACTCTGCAAACCAATACTCTGCAATACTCTGCAATACCCTGTGCAATACTCTGCAATACACCCTGCCAATACTCTGCAATACACCCTGCCAATACTCTGCATTACCCTGTGCAATACTCTGCAATACACCCTGCCAATACTCTGCAATACACCCGGCCAATACTCTGCAATACCCTGTGCAATACTCTGCAATACCCTGTGCAATACTCTGCAATACCCTGTGCAATACCCTGCCCATACTCTGCAATACCCTGTGCAATACCCTGTGCAATACCCTGTGCAATACCCTGTGCAATACCCTGTGCAATACCCTGCCCATACTGTGCAATACCCTGCCCATACTCTGCCCATACTGTGCAATACTCTGCCATATTCCGCAATACCCTGCCATACTCCGCAATACTCCTCAATACCCTGCAATACTCCACAATATCCGGCAATACTCCACAATACCCGGCAATACTCCACAATACCCGGCAATACTCCACAATACCCAGCAATACTCCACAATACCCTGCAATACTCCACAATACCCTGCAATACTCCTCAATACCCTGCAATACTCCTCAATACCCTGCAATACTCCGCAATACCCTGCAATACTCCTCAATAACCGGCAATACCCGGCAATACTCCGCAATACCCGGCAATACCCCGCAATACCCCGCAATACTCGGCAATACTCGGCAATACCCGGCAATACTCCTCAATACCCGGCAATACTCCTCAATACCCGGCAATACTCCGCAATACCCGGCAATACTCTGCAATAACCACTTCCCGCACGCCGGCCATCATATGACGTCCTTGACTTTGTGCGGAGATATCTGAATGATGGGAGCAGCTACAGGCATCATTCAGATATTCGCTTTTTCAGCTGGCGATTCCCTGTACCATAAGAATGATCATAGCGGCTGTTCCACCGCTTGATCGCTCTTACGGAAGGTGAGAGGGGATGCCCCCCCTCCCGCTGCCCTCCGGTGCTTCTACCGACTCACCGCTACGAGATTTTTTGTTTTTTTGTTTTTTTTTCAGGCTTCCCAGCCTAGAGGTGAGATGTGGGGTCTTATTGACCCCATATCTCACTGTAAAGAGGACCTGTCATGCCATATTCCTATTACAAGGGATGTTTACATTCCTTGTAATAGGAAAAAAAGTGATCAAAAAAAAATTGGGGGCGGAAAAACATGTCAAACTAAAATAAATAAAGTAAAATGAACAATAAAATATATATATATTTTTTAAAGCGCCCCTGCCCCCGCGAGCTCGCATGCAGAAGTGAACGCATACGTAAGCCCCGCCCACATATGAAAACGGTGTTCAAACCACACATGTGAGGTATCGTTGCGAACGTTAGAGCGAGAGCAATAATTTTGGCCCTAGACCTCCTCTGTAACTCAAAACATGTAACCAGTAAAAATATTTAAAGCATGGCCTATGGGGATTTTTAAGTAACGAAGTTTGGCGCCATTCCACGAGCGTGTGCAATTTTGAAGGGTGACATGTTAGGTATCTATTTACTCGGCGTAACTTCATCTTTCACATTATGCAAAAACATTGGGCTAACTTTACTGTTTTTTTTCTTTTAGGCACAAAACAGTTTTTTTCCGTAAAAAACGCGTTAGAAAAATTTCTGTGCAAATACCGTGCAAGATAAAAAGTTGCAATGACCACCATTATATTCTTTAAGGTCTTTGCTAAAAAAACATATATAATGTTTTGGGGTTCTATGTAATTTTCTAGCAAATAAATGATGATTTTTACATGTAGGAGAGAAATGTCAGAATTGGCCTTGGTGCTCCAGAACGCCTGAAGGTGCTCCCTGCATGTTGGGCCTCTGTATGTGGCCACGCTGTGTAAAAGTCTCACACATGTGGTATCGCCATACTCGGGAGTAATAGCAGAATGTGTTTTGGGGTGTAATTTGTGGAATGCATATGCTGTGTGTGAGAAATAACCTGCTAATATGACAATTTTGTGAAAAAAAAAAAGAGAAAAAAAAAATCTTGATTTTGCAAAGAATTGTGGGAAAAAATGACAACTTCAAAAAACTCACAATGCCTCTTTCTGAATACCTTGGAATGTCTTCTTTCCAAAAAGGGGTCATTTGGGGGGTATTTGTACTTTTCTGGCATGTTAGGGTCTCAAGAATTGAGATAGGCCGTCAGTACTTCAGGTGTGATCAATTTTCAGATATTGGCACCATAGCTTGTGGACTCTATAACTTTCACAAAGACCAAAAAATATGCACCAATTTGTACTTATTTTTACCAAAGATATGTAGCAGTATAAATTTTGGCCAAAATGTATGAAGAAAAAATACTAATTTGCAAAATTTTATAACGGAAACAAAGAAAAATTCATTTTTTTACAAAATTTTCAGTCTTTTTTCTCTTATAGCGCAAAAAATAAAAAACCCAACAGTGATTAAATACCACCAAAAGAAAGCTCTATTTGTGTGAAAAAAAGGACAAAAATTTCATATGGGTACAGTGTTGTATGACTGAGTAATTGTCATTCAAAATGTGAGAGCACCGAAAGCTGAAAATTTGTCTGGTTAGGAAGGGGGTTTAACCACTTGACCACTGGGCACTTAAACCCCCTTAATAACCAGACCAATTTTCAGCTTTCGGTGCTCTCACATTTTGAATGACAATTACTCAGTCATACAACACTGTACCCATATGAAATTTTTGTCCTTTTTTTCACACAAATAGAGCTTTCTTTTGGTGGTATTTAATCACTGTTGGGTTTTTTATTTTTTGCGCTATAAGAGAAAAAAGACTGAAAATTTTGTAAAAAAATGATTTTTTTTCGTTTCTGTTATAAAATTTTGCAAATGACAATTTTTTCTTCATAAATTTTGGCCAAAATTTATACTGCTACATATCTTTGGTAAAAATAAGTACAAATTGGTGTATATTATTTGGTCTTTGTGAAAGTTATAGAGTCCACAAGCTATGGTGCCAATATCTGAAAATTGATCACACCTGAAGTACTGACGGCCTATCTCAATTCTTGAGACCCTAACATGCCAGAAAAGTACAAATACCCCCCAAATGACCCCTTTTTGGAAAGAAGACATTCCAAGGTATTCAGAAAGAGGCATTGTGAGTTTTTTGAAGTTGTCATTTTTTCCCACAATTCTTTGCAAAATCAAGATTTTTTTTTTCTCTTTTTTTTTTCACAAAATTGTCATATTAGCAGGTTATTTCTCACACACAGCATATGCATTCCACAAATTACACCCCAAAACACATTCTGCTATTACTCCCGAGTATGGCGATACCACATGTGTGAGACTTTTACACAGCGTGGCCACATACAGAGGCCCAACATGCAGGGAGCACCTTCAGGCGTTCTGGAGCACCAAGGCCAATTCTGACATTTCTCTCCTACATGTAAAAATCATCATTTATTTGCTAGAAAATTACATAGAACCCCAAAACATTATATATGTTTTTTTAGCAAAGACCTTAGAGAATATAATGGTGGTTGTTGCAACTTTTTATCTCGCACGATATTTGCGCAGCAATTTTTTAACGCGTTTTTTACGGAAAAAAAATGTTTGTGTTTAAAAAAAAAAAAAAACAGTAAAGTTAGCCCAATGTTTTTGCATAATGTGAAAGATGAAGTTACGCCGAGTAAATAGATACCTAACATGTCGCCCTTAAAAATTGCACACACTCGTGGAATGGCGCCAAACTTCGCTACTTAAAAAATCCCCATAGGCGACGCTTTAAATATTTTTACTGGTTACATGTTTTGAGTTACAGAGGAGGTCTAGGGCCAAAATGATTGCTCTCGCTCTAACGTTCGCAGAGATACCTCACATGTGTGGTTTGAAAACCGTTTTCATATGTGGGCGGGACTTACGTATGCGTTCGCTTCTGTATGCGAGCTCACGGGGACAGGGGCGCTTTAAAATAAAAAAAAAATTTATTCTTCATTTTACTTTATTTATTTTAGTTTGACATGTTTTTCCGCCCTAAACATTTTTTTGATCACTTTTATACCTATTACAAGGAACGTAAACATCCCTTGTAATAGGAATATGGCATGACAGGTCCTCTTTACAGTGAGATATGAGGGGGGGGGGTGTCAATAAGACCCCACATCTCACCTCTAGGCTGGGAAGCCTGAAAAAAATACAAAAAAAAAAAACAACAATCCTGGCTTTGATCGTAGCGGTGAGTCGGTAGAAGCACCGGAGGGCGGCGGGGGGGGGGACATCCCCTGTTGCCTCCCGTAAGAATGATCAAGCGGCGGAACAGCCGCTATGATTGTTCTTATGGTGTAGGGAATCGCCGGCTGAAAAAGCCGATATCTGAATGATGCCTGTAGCTGCAGGCATCATTCAGATATCCCCGCACAAAGTCAAGGACGTCATATGACGGCCGGAGGGCGGGAAGTGGTTATTGCAGAGTATTGCCGGGCATTGCGGAGTATTGCCGGGCATTGCGGAGTATTGCCGGGCATTGCGGAGTATTGCCGGGCATTGCGGAGTATTGCCGGGCATTGCGGAGTATTGCAGGGCATTGCGGAGTATTGCGGTGTATGGCAGGGTATTGCGGTGTATGGCAGGGTATTGCACGGGTATTGCACAGGGTATTGTGGAGGGTATTGCACAGGGTATTGTGGAGGGTATTGCAGAGTATTGTGGAGGGTATTGCAGAGTATTGTGGAGGGTATTGCAGAGTATTGTGGAGGGTATTGCAGAGTATTGTGCAGGGTATTGCAGAGTATTGTGCAGGGTATTGCAGAGTATTGTGCAGGGTATTGCAGAGTATTGTGCAGGGTATTGCAGAGTATTTTGCAGAGTATTGCGCAGGGTATTGCAGAGTATTTTGCAGGGCATTGCAGAGTATTTTGCAGGGTATTGCAGAGTATTTTGCAGGGTATTGCAGAGTATTGTGCAGGGTATTGCAGAGTATTGTGCAGGGTATTGCAGAGTATTGTGCAGGGTATTGCAGAGTATTGCACCAGGGTATTGCAGAGTATTGCACCAGGGTATTGCAGAGTATTGCACCAGGGTATTGCAGAGTATTTCACAGGGTATTGCAGAGTATTTCGCAGGGTATTGCAGAGTATTTTGCAGGGTATTGCAGAGTATTTCGCAGGGTATTGCAGAGTATTGCACCAGGGTATTGCAGAGTATTGCACCAGGGTATTGCAGAGTATTGCACCAGGGTATTGCAGAGTATTGCACCAGGGTATTTTGCAGAGTATTGGCAGGGTGTATTGCAGAGTATTGGCAGGGTATAGCACAGGGATGGCTGAGCAGGGATGGATGGATGGATGGATCTGTGACTGCAATTGTCACAGATCCAGCCCACAGTGCTGCTGCTGCCATCCGCTCCCTCCCCCTCCCCTCTCACACTGTACCGATCGGTACAGAGAGGGGAGGGAGGAACCGGCGTCATCAAATGACGCCGGTCTGTTTACAAGTGATTGCTCCGTCATTTGACGGAGCGATCACGTGGTAAACGGCCGCTATCAGCGGCGATTTACCGCGATTCGTGATCCGCCGGGTCCTCTGGACCCGGCGGTCACACAGTTTCCCGTGTGCGCGCCCCAGGGGGCGCGCGGGAGCGCAATTCTGGGAGGACGTTATATAACGTCCTCCCAGAGTTAAGCAACCACCCTGCCGCCGTTATTTGTCGGCAGGTGGTTGTTAAGTGGTTAAGTGCCCAGTTGTCAAGTGGTTAAAGTGGATGTAAACCCACTCTCACCACTGCCATAGTGGTTATCTATAAGGATATACATGCCTCCTGCATGTATCCTTACCTGTCAAATGTCTCCCCTCTGTCTGTTATGAGACCCGAAAAACTGCAGATTATGTGGATGGGTCTGTTGTCCGAAGCTTGGTGGGTGCAGTCGTGATGTCAGTAGACTCCCCACCTACCTCTACACTCCCATTGTCAACATGCATTTTCTCCTGTGTATTTCTTACACTGAACTTCTGCTATGATCACTAACATCCAGTCAAAACCCAGAAAAGTCACCACATGACTTCAGCATGCCCAATCATGCTGAAATGTGGAGCAGCCAATCCTGGGAGAGCTGGGGAAGAAAGGAGGAGGGGATCTGAAGTACACAGAATGACTCTCTCAGGCTCGTGCATGAGATGTGTAAATCACCTGGCACTCACAGCAAGGAGGAAGAACTGACTCCTATTTCTATGTGTGTCCGTTTTTAGCTCACTGAAAAAAGATACGAGGACTGCTTTGAGCTGGATTAACTGTTTATGGCAAGACTGGGCACAGATCACATGAAATTCTATACTGTACAAGGTGCAAGCCTTAATAAAAAGAAAATGTTTTGGGTTTACATCCACTTTAAGTGAACAGGATCTGATTGTTTTTTTTGGGTTAACAAATGCTTTAAAGTAAAGATATATAATGGAGCTGCCCTAAACAGTAAACTATATAGTATGTATAGTAGCAATAACTAAGGTATAACTTACTTGTTGACCACCAACCCTCTTGATGCAGGATCCACTCATAATTCTCTAAAGTTAGCTAGCTAAATCTTAAAATTGTAATTAGGAACCTAAATGTACTCTACTAGGGAGTGCAAAGAACAAGTAGATACATGCAAAAGTATCATTAGAGCCTATTCTACAAATATAATTCTGGTTCAAAATTTAGTTCATAGTTTTCCGTAGTTTATTGTTTCAGTTTGGCATTGCCAAGTGCTTTCAGGTACTTTTCATGGCATCTTTAGGACCTTTGAAATCTGGGTTGCTCTTATTTGTAAAGCTTGTCTTTGTTAAAGAAATCTGAGGTCTGGCCCTCCTTATTCTGCTTTTCAAAACTACCTGTTGTTTCTTAAAAGTAATATGCTTCTTTTATTTTCAAAAGAGAGTTTCAAGAGGTTGAAGTTTGCAGTTCAACACTCAACGTCCAAGTGAGGATTTGCATATAAGTGTGTGGATTCTGGTGCCAACAAGGCACTCATAAAGATAAGTTATTGTGCTTTCAGGCACCTGGGATTGTCTGCATTACATTTAGGACATCTTTTCAGAGTGAAGGAAATGCTTATTTTAATCTGGGGGTAAAAAATAAATAAAAAATATTGCCTATATTTTAAGCTGGCACATGTATTTCTAGTAGGGATTGCAGCATCTTACACCATAATACTATACAACTTCTCCCCATCTTCACTGAAGCGATGGCCAGACGCCTACAATGGATATGTTTGAAATTAAATGTTTTGAAGAACTGAGAGTTCAGGAGTTGATGATACTACAATACCATATCGGTGTCAGGCATGTTATTTTAGGGCTTGTGTACATATGCTGATATACACATCAAAACAGTGTTTCTCTCTATCAGTCATCATGAATGAAAAAAACAAGTTAAAATTAAGCTAAATGAAGGTCAAAAGAAGGTCAACTGAAGGGTCTGATGGAGCATCTCAGACTGATATCAAGTGCAAACTGAGCACACCTGAAAGTAAGCTGTATTTACTTATCTACACAAGCCCTTAAAGGGGTTGTAAAGGTTTGTTTTTTATTTTCTAAATAGGTTCCTTTAAGCTAGTGCATTGTTGGTTCACTTACCTTTTCCTTCGATTTCCCTTCTAAATGTTTTTTTTCTTTGTTTTCTTTGTCTGAATTTCTCACTTCCTGTTCCTCCTCAGTAAGCTGTTCAGTAAGCTGTTCTGGCTGACTAAACACCGCTCGGATGATGGTGTGAAGTTTACTGAGGAGGAACAGGAAGTGAGAAATTCAGACAAAGAAAAAAAACATTTAGAAGGGAAATCGAAGGAAAGGGTAAGTGAACCAACAATGCACTAGCTTAAAGGAACCTATTTAGAAAATAAAAAACAAACCTTTACAACCACTTTAAGTCCTATATTGTTAGCAAACTGCAGTTATGCCTGAATGAAAAAGAAGAAGCCTTTGGCCTTGTCAGACACATTGCAAATGTATTGTAAGGTTTTATTTTAGGTTATAGCTGAAGTATTATTTTACAAAATCAGCACTAATTAAACAATGTGAAGTTGTATGCTCACAGGCACACACAAGTTATAAAAAAATGTAAATGTTAAATCCATAGAATTCTCATTTCACATCCTGTTCCATTTAAATGAGACCTTTGTAATGAAAAACAAGCAATCAATACTAAAAAATATTACGTTAAAGTTGGGTAACCTGGAGGTGTCCTTTAACATCCTTAGCGGTAATCCCGAGTGTGGCTCGGGGTGAATTTTCCATACCAAAAGCGGTAACCCCGAGCCACACTCGGGATCGCATCGCAGTATCCAGGGAAAGTTACTTACTTTGTCCCCTGGATCCTGCGATGTCTCCCTGCTGTGTCTGTGAGCTGTCTCCTCCTCCGCTCGATTCACAGTGCCCGAGTGCTGAGCTTCGTTCCCTGTGAGCGTTGCAATGCACAGGGACGGAGCATGGCGCAAAATTCAAAAAATTAAAAACACAGTATACATACAGTACAGTACACTGTATCAAATAATTACACATCCCCTTTGTCCCTAGTGGTTTGTCCAGTGACCTGCATGCAGTTTTATAATATAAATACATTTTTTTCTGCCTGGAAACTGGAGATTGTCCATAGCAACCAAAAAGTGTCCCTTTACATCAAAGGTGGTTTTAGACCAGCTAGAAAACAGTGATAATAAATTAGAATCACTTGCAGAATTGAACGATAGTTATTTGTGGGAAAATTCGTCATCAAACACTGAAAGTAATGACAGCGACAATTCTGCAACTGAGCAAATTTCTGCATTTTTGATTTGATTACATTATTGAATAATTGTTATTATTATTATTATTATATTATTTTTTATAATTATTTATAGTTATTTATTATATTACAATTCATGATTTTGTGTTTCAAACGTTATCATAACCGGGATGTCTATTAGACTCTGGTTTGGACAGATTTACAAGTGAGTTATTCCTTATGCCACGTACACACGGCCGTAATTTCCGATGGAAAAAGTCAAATGGGAGCTTTTCATCGGATATTCCGACAGTGTGTATGCCCCATCGGACTTTTTCCATCGGAGTTTCTGACGGAGTTTAGATAGAGAACATGTTCTCTTTTTCTCCGTCGGAATTCCGACAAAGTTTTGACCGGAAAAAAGTCCGGACGTGTGTACGCGGCATAAGAATTGCAGGCCTACAATATAAAATGCCAAATTTCCATGCAAAACATTGTACCGCTTTGAGCATCAAAAATCTGACATAATCATACCGCCAGGGAGGTTAAATAACAATCTAGCTTATATACAACATGTTAGCAAATTAAAGTGATTAGGTAAATCTACAGTATTTGTGGATAGCACTTATAGCAGTATATAATAAAATATTACATTCAAAATACTACAAATGGTCTACTTTCTACTTTCTGCATAACTCCAAGCATTGATTTTATAGCAATGCCAGTAGGAAGCAGCTATGCATTAGCAGAGGCTCCACGTTGCAGTTATCATGATAAAACATATTTCTTTATTTCTATCAAAAGCACATTTTAGCACCATAATATTCTCATTGAGCTTGTAAAATGAAAAACTGACTATAAGGATGGACTATTCACATATATTATGCCTTGATTTGAATTGCATTAGTATGCAAGGTTGAAGGCTGTTTAGTCATAATGTATATGCTATGCAAAACAGTATTGCAGTTTCTACAGAGTATGTTAACGCTGTCCTTGTAAATGAAAAGAGTACATATTTAAAATAGAACTGCCTTGTTTTCCTTAGCATTCAATAAATCTACAAGAGGCATCTGGAAAACATTGCATATTACATAACACTTCTTCAAAATGGAAAATGTTATTCTACCAAGAAGAAAACAAGAACTGGAAGGAAGGCTGCTATGAAAAAGCATACCAGCACTGGTGGTCTACGAGCATTCAATGGCAAGGAACAAGTTAATATACAGTGCCTTGAAAAGTATTCATACCCCTTGAAGTTTACAAATTTTGTCATGTTACAACCAAAAACGTTAATGTATTTTATTAGGATTGTATGTGATAGACCAACACAAAGTGGCACATAATTGTGAAGTAGAAGGAAAATGATAAATCGTTTTAAATTTGTTTTTCCAAATATATATGTGAAAAGTGTGGCGTGCATTTTTATTCAGCCCCCTTTTACTCTGATACCCCTAACTAAAGTCTAGTGGAACCAATTGCCTTGAGAAGTCACCAAATTATTAAATAGAGTCCATCTGTGTATAATTTAATCTCAGAATAATTACAGCTGTTCTGTGAAGCCCTCAGTGGTTTGTTAGAGAACCTTAGTGACCAAACAGCATCATGAAGGTCAAGGAACACACCAGCCAGGTCAGGGATAAATTTGTGGAGAGATTTAAAGCACATTATAAAAAATATCCCAAGCTTTAAACATCTCATGGAGCACTGTTCAATCCATCATCCTAAAATGGAAAGAGTATGGCACAACTGCAAACCTACCAGGACATGGCCGTCCACTTAAACTGACAGGCCTGGCAAGGAGAGCATTAAATCAGAGAAGCAGCCAAGAGGCCCATGGTAACTCTGGTGGATCTGCAGAGATCCACAGCTCAGGTGGGATAATCTGTCCACAGGACAACTATTAGTCGTGCACTCCACAAATCTGGCCTTTATGGAAGAGTGGCAGAAAGAAAGCCATTGTTGAAAGAAAGTCATTAGGGATGAGCTTCGAGTTCGAGTCAAACTCATGTTCGACTCGAACATTGCCTGTTCACACGTTCTCCGAACAGCGAACAATTTGGGGTGTTTGCGGCAAATTTGAAAAGCCGCGAAACACCCTGTAAAAGTCTATGGGAGAAATCTAAAGTGCTAATTTTAAAGGCTTATATGCAAGTTATTGTCATAAAGTGTTTGGGGACCCGGGTCCTGCCCCAGGGGACATGTATCAATGCAAAAAAAGTTTTAAAAACTGGCGTTTTTTCGGGAGCAGTGATTTTAATAATGCTTAAAGTGACACAATAAAAGTGAAATATTCCTTTAAATTTCGTACCTGGGGGGGGGGGTATAGTATGCCTGTAAAGTAGCGCTTGTTTCCGTTGCTTAGAACTGTCCCTGCACAAAGTGTCATTTCTGAAGGAAAAAAACAAACTTAAAAGCAATCGCGGCTATAATGAATTGTCGGATGCCGGCAATACAGAGAAAAGTCATTGGTAAAAAAAAAAAAAAAAATGTGTGGGGGTCCCCCCAAATTCAATTACCAGGCCCTTCAGGTCTGGTATGGATATTAAGAGGAACCCTGCATCAAATTAAAAAAAAAATGACGTGGGGTTCCCCCCAAATATCCATACCAGACCCTTCAGGTCTGGTATGAATTTTAAGGGGAACTCCACGCCAAATTTAAAAAAAAAATGGCGTGGAGTTGCCACCAAAAATTCATGGTTCCCTCAATGAACTGTAGCTCCCCAGTGTCGGCAGTACTCATGCAGCCCCAGACCATGACACTCCCTCTACCATCTATCAGCTATGAGTAAGCGTCAATTCGTGACGTGAAACGCGTTAGCCACCCTTCCCTGCATGCACACCATCTGCATTTGTTGTTTTGGATTTATGGATTTATTTTGAATTTGGATTTTTTACCTGAAATTTTGGAATAAATAACTGTCTATACAGAGTGCGGCAGTCCAGGGTTTCTTTTTCTCCCACACTCCCTCTACCATGCTTGACTGTAGGCAAGGCATACTTGTCTTTGTACTCCTCACCTGGTTTCCGCGACACACGATTAACAATATCTGAACTACAAAGGTTTATCTTGGGCTCATCAGAGCACAGGACATGGTTCCAGTAATCAATTTCCTTAGTCTGCTTGTCATCAGCACACAATTTGCAGGCTTTTTCATGCATCACCTTTAGAAGAGGCTTCCTTCTGGGATGACAGCAATGCAGACTAATTTGATGCAGTGTGCGGCGTATGGTCTGGGTACTGACAGGCTGATCCCCCACCTCTTCAACCTCTGCAGAAATACTGGCAGCACTCATATGTCTATTTCCCAAAGGCAATCTCTCGATATGACGCTGAGCACGTGCACGCAACTTCTTTGGTCGACCATGGTGAGGCCTGTTCTGAGTGGAACCTGTCCTGTTGAACCGCTGTATGGTCTTGGCCACCATGCTGCAGCTCAGTTTCAGGGTCTTGGCAATCTTCTTATAGCTTAGGCCATCTTAATGTGGAGCAACAATTCTTTTTTTTAGATCCTCAGTTCTTTGCCATGATGTGCCATGTTGAACTTCCAGTGAACAGTATGAAAGAGTGAGAGCGATAGCACCAAATTTATCACACCTGCTCCCCATTCACAACTGAGACCTTGTAACATGACATTGCTGAGGGGAAATGGCTAATTAGGCCCAATTTGGACATTTTGACTTAGGGGTGTACTCACTTTTGTTGCCAGCGGTTTAGACAGTAATGGCTGTGTGTTGAGTTATTTTAAGGGAACAGCAAATTTACACTGTTAAACAAGCTGTACACGCACTACTTTACATTGTAGCAAACTGTAATTTCTTCAGCGTTGTCACATGAAAAGATATAATAAAATAGTTACAAAAATTGGAGGGGTGTACTTACTTTTGTGAGATACTGTGTGTGTGTATATATATATATATATATATATATACCGGTATATATATATATATATATATATATATATATATGCCACACTGATAAACTGGATGCTAAAATCACACTTGGAAAGAGTACACATGAACGAATAGAGACATTGAGCAGGAAAATAGCTAGCACTGGATGGAAACAATTATAATGATTAAGCTCCAATAATTAGCTCTTGATATTTTTAGTTTTTCTCTAAATTCATCTTGCTTTCTATACATACTAAGGAGGATGACCTTCAAAGAACACAGCAGTTACATTTTGCTGCTAAAAAGCAGAATTAATACATTTGATATGGCTAACAATATCTGTAATATAGTTCTGATTTTGCTTTCGTTATTTAGCCCTACCATTTACTAGTGTGAATAATTAAACCTTGACTTTTGAAACTAAAGGATTTATTAAAAGTAATGCTTCTTCATAAACTTAATATGTCATGGGCTGGGATTTTGCAATGTGTATTTTTGCAATGATATTCTAAATAGTTACTTGTCATTATATATTATTTTGAATCTTTCATGGAAAGGTCTAGTTTAAAGAGCAGATAAAACCTGTTAATTTATTATTATAATGCAGTAAGGCTGCATATACAATAATTAACATGCCTCTTTTTTGCAGTACCAGCTACAGAAGACACTAGTATTGGTATCTTAGAACAATTTTGGAATCTGCTCCATAGATCTAACAGAGGGTTTGTGATGTTGTCTCCACCATTTCTATCTTCATTTGTGCCTAGCATAGGACAAAAAAGTGCTGAACTGTTAAGCCCTGTACACACGATCGGATTTCCTATGGATTCTAATCCGATGGATTTTTCCATCTGAAATCCGATGAAGCTGACTTCCATCAGTCTTGCCTACGCTGTGAGGTAAAACACTCTGACAAGCCAAGAAAAATTAAGTTCAATGCTTCTGAGCATGCGTCAACTTGTATCTGAGCATGCGTGGGTTTTTTGTCTGATTGAGTTCCACACAGACGATCGGAATTTGCTATCGTTTTTTTTTTCCCATCGGATACATTTAAAAGATGTTCTATTTTTTCTCACCAATGGAAAAAAGACTGATGGGGCCCATACACGATCGGTTTGTACGATGAGAAAAGTCCATTGGACTGTTTTTATTGGTAAAACCGATCATGTGTACACGGCATTAGTCATCTCTGAGTTAAGCTTTAAACTTTGCATTGTGTAGTTCCTTTTCTCTCTCATCCAGTATATAATTTAGGGTTCACCTAGGGTGTGTGAGGATGTGTGAGGATGTGTGTATCTTGTTTGTGTTTCCAACACCTTTTTTTATCTGCTTAGTGATGCAACAAGGTTAAAAAATGTTCTGGCAGCACCCGTAGAGACCAGCTCTCTGGTGTTTAGTAGGTGTGTGTTTGGAGCACAAGAGAGCTTGAGTGTGAGAGCCACAGTCCAACTTTGCTATATGCTGACAGCATTGTTTTTTTTTTTTTTATCTCTGGATGCAGCATTTAACTAATAAAAAAGGCATATTTCTTGCAGTATATGTAGCCTGCTTTCAGTAATAAATTAACAGGGTTCAATTGTGCTTTAAAATAAAGCAGTGAAATGGAGTTATATGAATCAATGCAGTTGCAAATTCCTTATTGTACTGCAACAGATTGTGATATCTAGTGTGAGTAAACAAAATTATAATGAGCAGTACTGTGGTATTACACATTCTGTCTTTAATTGTAACTAAAGCCAAAACTTTTATTTTAGCTTTGGAGTGGCAATGAGTTAGAGACCATGGGGTTGATTTACTAAAACTGGAGAGTGCAAAATCTGGTGCAGATGTGCATGGTAGCCAACTTCCAACTTCAGCTTGCTCAATTAAGCTTTAACAATAAAACCTGAAAGCTGATTGGTCTCTTTGCAGAGCTGCACCAGATTTTGCAGGCTACTGTATATTACATATTGATGTTTTCCATTCTTTGCTTGAGCTAGCTGGTGGAGCTTAAAGTGGTTGTAAAGGCACAAGGTTGTTTACCTTAATGCATTCTTTGCATGAAGGTAAAAAACCTTCTGTGTGCAGCAGCCCACCAGCCCCCAATACTAACCTGAGCCCCCTCTCGATCCAGCAATGTCCAGGAGAGCCTTGCCTCTCTGGGGACTCACACTCCTGGCTGGCTTTTGGCAGCTGCGGGAGTCATTGGTTCCCACTGCTGTCAATCACAGTCAGTGAGCCAATCAGGAGAGTGAGGGGTGGGGCTGACCTGCTTCTCCATGTGTGAATGGACACACAGAGCAGCGGCTCAGCTTGGGTGCCCCATAGCAAGCTGCAGGAGGGAGAAGCCAGGAGCACATGCGTGGGAACAGAGAAGAGGTGGATCCGGGCTGATCTGTGCAAAATCACTGCACAGAGCAGGTAAGTATAACATGTTTGTTATTTTTTTAAATAAAAAACACGACTTTAACATCGCTTTAAGACTCCTTTTCACAATTACAGTATCTCAGTCTATACACTGTATATACTATTGAAAAAAAACTTGTTTGTAGGTTTAATATGTAGTGAGGTTGCAGAGATCCCCCCTGCTTACAGATAGTGACAGCAGGGGACACTGGAGCGGCTGTGCTGTGGGCAGCTATGAGCCCCCCCCCGCTCTGAGCGCCTCCGTGGCAGAAAACTGGACCTGTATGTGGGGAGAGGAGGGTAGAGCTGCAGGCATGTGTGTGACCTCTCTCGCTCACTGCTCGCTCTGCCACCCCCACTTTAGTCGGCCGGGCAGATCTGAGTCACAGCACTGTGAGGAGAAGGAGAGGTGTGAGCTGTCATTGTCTTCTCCCTTGTTCGCCCCCCCCCTTCTTCAAGCAGAAGTGTGGGATGAAGACAGAGCAACAGTTGCAGGGATCGCCGCCCGTTTTGGATCCTCCCCTCTTTCCCTATTGGCTGAAGTAGCAGTCCAGAAGACAGGCGACTTAATTTGAATTAATTAAATTAAACAGAGGATTGGTGTAAACCCAAACATCCCTCTTAACACAGTACAGACACTGCATGCAGGCACCTATTCCCCTTTCTAGTGTCAGAGAATGCTTGTTTGGAGCTGCCACCTTTAGCCACTACCTAGCGGAATATCCTAGATGATTACTGTCTCAATTTTGCTTGATTAAACCTACTCTCTTTACAAAGAGCCCCAACATTTGCTAGCAGAAGATACTAGTACTATTCACCTCAGGACCTGTAATGTTACAGAACTGTGCTTACTGTACCTGTTAACCCATTTCTTCTGTTTGTTTTGTTCCTTTCAATGGTGTTTGTGGCCCACAAGGAGCTGAGAAGTTGACAAACCTTCTCTCCTCCCTCTCAGCGCCCATGCAATGGACATATAGATTATTGTGCTTTGTTTTCGAAAAATTTACAGTTGCTAAGTATTAGAGATTGTCATTTCTATTGTATTGATACTTTGCAGCAAGGTTCAACAGTGTTATAAGTTTCCAAGTATTTTTTTTTTGTGATAATATATTCAGCTCATTTATCACTACCAGTTGTGTCTGTCTGTTTTTGGTAACAATCCACAGCGAGGATATTGGTATTTTCTTTACCTGTATTCTTAAAAGTGTTTGCAGTAATTTTATATCTAACCAGGTGTGCCAGAGGGGCTGAGGCAAAAAGGTCAGTCACTACAGAGATGCCAAAATATACATAGTAAAAAAAAAAAAATTGAACAACTGTATTAAAACAAACAAAAAAATCTATGTGGAGAATGTTTATTGCAAGTTTGTGCTCTAAAACTTTTTTCTGTTTCAGCTTCTGTAGCACAAATAAAAAACAAACAAAATATTGTGACTTCTTGAGTGCATGCCTCAAATTAGCATGACTTGTTTATAGGGTTTAAAAAGACACTTCTCTTATCTTTTTTTTGTTCCACACAAAATAGTAAAATATTTGACATGCACAAAAATTTGACAACTATACAATGTCACATGGTAGAAATCAAGATACAGATCGTGCCTTTGTGTACCAACTCAATAGGTGAACATTCATATGGCGCAGCCATCCTTTGTATAATTAATTTGATGAGAATGGTTCAGTTCTATTCATTTCTTTAGTTAACATTCTTCAGGAACCCAGAGGTATTGGAGGAAATAAAAACCCTTTCATTCTGAGGCTGTGTGGGCAGTAGCGGTAAAGCGCTGCTAGTTTTAGCGGTGCTTTACCGCTGTTATAGCGGCGCTTTTTGCCTGCTAGCGGGACGCTTTTAACCCCCGACTATCGGCCAAGGAAAGGGCTAAAGGCGCCTGTGTTGCAGCGCTGCCGAAGCGATATGCAGGCACTTTGGCAGCGCTGCCCATTCATTTTAAAGGGCAGGACGTTTTGGGAGTGGTGTATACACCGCCCCCGCACCGCCCCAAAGATGCTGCTTGCAGGACTTTTTTTCCCGTCCTGCAATTGCACCGCCCCACTCAGACTTTCACACTGGGGTGGCTTGAGAGGCGCTTTTCAGGCGCTATTTTTAGCGCTAAAACGCCTGAAAAGCGCCCCAGTGTGAAAGGGGTCTTAGTATATACAATGATTAACAACATAAGTCATAAAAATATGAACAACTAACACCATAAGTCATAACAGTTAAACATATAAATGCTGTTGAGGGTTATGGCCCGTACACACAATCCGAAAAGCGGACGACAGATTGTCTGGTTTTTTTTGCATGCTAGTCTCATATCAAAAATAGAGAGGTTACTAAAGTTACATCAGAATAAAAAATCAGAAGTGATGTCATGTGTTGTAGTGTATTTCTATTGTATTTTCAGACGACAACTGTAGTACTGATTAAATAAAAATCATACGATCTGATATCATACGAGAAATATTTTCGGGTTTGCACCCCGCCCCAAAAAAACTGCCAAATATGGCAGTGGAGGGGGGGGGGTGGTGTGAACAAGCAGAGCTTTCCCTTTTGGGTGGAGTTCGCTTTAAATTCCCATCCCCATCGAGAATGGGCTACAGGGAGGAGAGGAGGTAACAGAATCACCCAGAGATAAGAAAGGCAGAGGAAGAAAATACCAAGAAAAAGGGTACTGCTGCCTTCCCTAACAAATCAAGAACACTGTCTGTGTTACCATAATGCACAGGGGTATAGGGATGATAGTTTATATATAGCACAATCACAACTGAGTTTTATAACACCCAGGTAGGCGTTTCTAGTCCCTCTTTTGCCCCCTTTTTTTGGAACAAGGTAAGGTACAAGTACTTTCAATGCCAGCCACTAATTTAAGTGATATCCATCCACTTGGGTCGAACTTCAACACTGAGAGTGACCCCTTAGGTTCCTAGTTCCTCTTTTGTAGGGAAGGCACCTATATGAGAAGAGATAAAAATAGGCAATTTAGACACTTACCTGGTCAAAACAGCACAGGAAAGGACAAACTTAAAATAATTATTTTATTAACTTATAGTATATACTATCCTTGGAAAAAGTTTGACAATTGAGTTTAGAAAAGATCTGAATATTTTTTGCCTGTAATTTGATATTGTGTGGTGTTCATGATAAAAACTGAGAAAACAATCCACAAGTGCTAACCCCCAATATGAAGATATACATGTATAACATGTGTATCCTTAATGACTTTCATGCATTAAGGGATCTTATGCAATTATGGGAGGAAAGTAATTTCAGTGAAAGTAAGGAAGATAGATTGGGTGGTTGAGTGCCTGAGACAAGTCCTGTTGAAACAGACCAGACATTCCTAACTTCAGATATTTCATGATCTGTAAGATCTTTTCTCCAAAAATGTAAACAGACATTCCAGGCAGTCACTTCATTACAATTGAACCCTAACATAAGAGCTTTATTAAAGCAAGATAGCCATGAAAATTCCATGTTTTTTTGTTTCAGAACTCCAGGTGTAGGTGGTGATGATGGGGATAAGATGTGCACTGTCATACTGCACACCAACCTGTACCTGGAGTGTTGGGATGTTCACCGTTCTTTGGTAATGATATGTCAATAGATATGTGCCATATATTGACGTGGCACAGGTACATTGATGACGTACTTGTAGTATGGACTGGGACTCTTCAGGAACTACACTGCTTAATGAGAGCTTTAGAACATAATTCATTAATTCTTAAAAATACAATGAAATGTGGTCAACATGAAATTAGATATTAAAGGGGTTGTAAACCATCAAGGTTTTTCATCCTAATACATTCTATGCATTAAGGTGAAAAACCTCCTGTGATGCAGCAGCTCCCCGAAGCCCCCCTTTTACTTACCTGAACCCGGTCTTTCCAGCGACAGGGACAAGCACACCAGCTCCAGCCGGTGTCTTGGGTTCTGATTGGATAGATTGATAGCAGCATAGTCCTTGGCTCCTGCTGCTGTCAATCAAATCCAATGACGCGGGATACGGGGCGGGGGCGAGTCCTGCTGTCTGTGTCAATGGACGCAGCAGCAGGCTACGGGAGTGTGCCCACACGAGTTCCCCAGAGGGAGAGCGGCTCTCCAATGGGGCACTCAAGAAGAGGAAGAGTCAGGAGCACCTCTGAGGGACCCCAGAAGAGGAGGATCGGGGCTACTCTGTGCAAAACCAACTGCACAGAGGAGGTAAGTATGACACGTTTGTTTTTGTTTTTTTAAACTAACCTTTACATATCCTTAAGGTGAGTCACTTCTAAAGAGCCATCTTCTTGTGGAACCCGCAAACCAGGGGCTTTTTTACACAATCTGTAAATAGATTAAAATTCCTAATCTTTAATTTGTATTTTATAATTTGTGTTGCTTTATGGGGTGTGGTGACAGCCTTCAGTTCAAAGGGCGTTTATGAGTCAGCTTCTGTACTATGTGAAAACAAAGCCCAAAATAAGGTCAACATTAGGAAACATTGTCAAATTGTTCTCCTATCTAGCAAATGCAAAGCTATGAGACTCAGTAGAAACATCCTTGTTCCGCTATTGTTATTGTCAGTCCACTACTGATTTAGCTGGAATGTCTTTTCTTGATGACATAAGTGACTAACATCATGACCATCATGACCAACAATGGGTGAAAGACCAACAGCCTCTTTCTTCTCCAACAATCCCCCATAGTCATCTTTATCTATCCATATATCCATATCCATCGATATTCGTTATTTCCAATAAATTTGTAAATTCTGAAAAATTAGAATTTGTTACATTCCATTTGTATAGATGCTGTATTCGTTAATTTGATCATTTTCAAATTCGGATAAATTCATATTCCTTACGTTCAATAACAGGCAAATTTTAAAGGATATTCCAATAACTATAATGTAATATTTTATAACTATCATTATAGTTTTTATTATTATTATTATTATCATTATTATTAATTAATAATAAATAATAATAATAATAATAAAAAACTATAACAATGGTTAATTAACTTTATAATTCAACTACTTGCGGACTGCCCACCGCACATATACTGTGGCAGGGAGGCCCGGCTGCACGAAACAATGTACCTGTACATTGTTCATACTTCCTGGTAGGGATGAGCCGAACACCCATAGTTCGGTTCGCATCAGAACATGCAAACAGCCAATAAATTTGTTCGAACATCCGAACACCGTTAAAGTCTATGGGACTCGAACATGAAAAATCTAAAGTGCTCATCTTAAAGGCTTATATGCAAGTTATTGTCATAAAAAGTATTTGGGGACCCGGGTCCTGCCCCAGGGGACATGTATCAATGCAAAAAAAAGTTTTAAAAACGGCCGTTTTTTTGGGAGTAGTGATTTTAATAATGCTTAAAGTGAAACAATAAAAGTGAAATATTCCTTTAAATTTCGTACCTAGGGTGTGTATAGTATGCCTGTAAAGTAGCACATGTTTCCCGTGCTTATAACTGTCCCTGCACAAAGTGTCATTTCTGAAGGAAACTTGCGACTATAATGAATTGTCGGCTCCCGGCAATATAGAGAAGAGTCATTGAAAGTCATTGATAAAAAAAAAAATGCATGGGGGTCCCACCAAATTCAATTACCAGGCCCTTCAGGTCTGGTATGGATATTAAGGGGAACCCTGCGTCAAATTTAAAAACAAAATGATGTGGGGTTCCCCCCAAATTTCCATACCAGACCGCCCCCCCTGAACCATACCAGGCCACATGCCCTCAACATGGGGAGGATGTCCCCATGTTGATGGGGACAAGGCCCTCATTCCCAAGACCCTTGCCCAGTGGATGTGGGGGTCTGAGGGCGGGGGGCTTATCGGAATCTGGAAGCCTCCTTTAACAAAGGGGACCCCCACATTCCGCCCCCTATGTGAATTGGTAACAGATACATTGTACCCCTACCATTTCACAAAGAAAGTGTAAAAAATAAAAAAAAACACACAGACACAGTTGGGAAAGTCCTTTATTAAAAATAAAAAAATAAAAAACCCATTCCAGCGATGTAATCCAGTCTGTCCAGCGTTGTTCTCTATGTCCCCCGGTGATCCGATGTCCATCGCTGCAGTCTCCTCCAGTCTCCACTCCACACGAAACCCCCATGACGTACGAGGGGGCGGGGTCATCCGTCACATCATAGGGTAAGCCCCGGCTTTCCCCGCTTACCGGGGAATAGCCAATGACGTATGCGGGACCCCTACTAATCAGGAACACCGATCTCTCTTTTCATCTAGTGTCAGCATCCCCCACACAGTTAGAAAGCACACATAGGGAAGGGAAAACATTTAACTCTTTGATTGCCCCTGATGTTAACTTCTTCCCTGCCAGTGTAATTTATACAGTGTCAGTGCATTTTTTTAGCACTGATCCCTGTATTGGTGTCACTGGTCCCCAAAAAGTTTTACTTAGTGTTCAATTTGTCCACTGTAATGTCGCAGTCCCACTAAAAACCGCTGATCGCCGCCATTACTAGTAAAAAAATAAAAATAAATTAAAAGTCCCCAAATCTATCCCATAGTTTGTAGATGCTATAACTTTTGCGCAAACCAATCAATATACGCTAATTGGTATTTTTTTTACATTGTGTTTCCTTCCAACTCTGTTTTCTTTACTGAAGACATGAATGACCCTCCTTGGCTGGAAGCCAAGCATTGATGTTACCTGTATTACCATTTCTATGCTGTGTTCTCCTTGGGTGCATATAGCAAATCCAATATAGGCTGGGTGACAGTAGTGCTCTGTAAATACAGGTCACAGATCATAATTAAAAAATGTAACTGTTGAATAAACTGTGTTTTCCTTTTTATTCATTTGCTTTTTATTTGTAGTTTGTTTTTATTTCCAGCTTATGTTATACACAGTGTTAAACAGTATCAGTGGCCTTGCACCTGCCAGTAATTCTACAGATGGCAGATATAAAATGGGTTGTTGCATTCAAAACAGGAAAGAGGAAAAGAACATATTGCTAATGCAAGATGAACACATATTTTCAGAATACTAATTGTTTCCTGTAATCTTTCATATGAGTTTATTTGTGGCATGTCTTGAATACATTATCTATAGTACCTTTTTTAATTAGTAAAATGTCAAAAGTATTATTTTCTTTGCAATAAGTTATGGTACTAATATTTAATACCAATTCAAATTTTTAAGGCAAGGGATTTGTTTCCTATTTCTGTCACTGTTTCATTTAAATTTTCCAAATAAAATATAACAAAGTTAATTTAAATGAGAATCAAGAGTTGCATGTATAATTAATAAACATTTTTTTTAACACCTCACCTTTTTTATTTAAGAAAAAAATCCCTTTATACTTGCCTTTTTCCTGGCATTGTTAGACTGGTCTGGTGGCTGGTCTCTTTCACCTCTCCTGCAGCAGCAGCTTTAGCAAGAGCCATTTTCATATTTTTAAACCTGCTAGGCTCCATAATATTCATATTTTTCTGAAAGTGGTTTAGTATTAGAATATCAGTGTGAGGCAGACTTTAATTATAAAGCATATCTAAACCCCAACAAATCTAATATGCTGCAACTAACTAATTTTTAGATGAGGTGGCTATATTTGTTTTCATTTTTAGCAGGCCTTTTCCCATTTATTATTGAACTGTTAATGCCGTGAATAACACACTTCCTGTCTATTTATGTTTACACTCACTTCTCAATGCTACTTATAGAAGGAGTCATGGTTGTCACCTTGACTGGACTTTAATCACGCCTGCCTTTGTTCACCTCCATTACATGGTAGATTGATGAAACTAGTAGTTTACAAATGAGAGAACAGTAATTTTGGCAAGACCAACAGGTATTGTCTGCAGTTTCTGAAATGTTCTGAAAGAGCCTAAAAAAGGTAACTAATGCAGTCACCACATTTAAGGACTTGTAAACTGCAATATAATTATTTTTGGGGGGACTTTATATGCACTTTAGACATCTTCATCTAGTTTGATCGGGATATATAATACTATGCTACATGATCTGTGCTAAATGCTACTATGTTAAATGTGTCAGGATCACACTATGCTACCTGCAAGTTTGGGCATTTAAAGGTTGTTTCACAAGTCAGCACTCTTACTTTAGTGTTCTGTAGTTTGGAGTACTTTACGTGTTAGTTTCCTAGACACTCAGATGGATTTGGTGAATGCATCACAAGTAGAGTTGAGCGAACCCGAACTGTAAAGTTCGGGTTCGTACCGGACTTTTGGGTTTTTGGGTCCCGGACCCGAACCCGAACAATTAACTGTATGTTTGGCTTCGGGTCCGGTGTTCAGCGATGTAATGGCACATTTTTTAAATCTGCAGGGCAGCCAATCAACTTTAGTTTAACTGGTGTGCCCTTAGAAGCCATCACAGCCATGCCTACTAATGGCATGGCTGTGATTGGCCAGTGCAGCATGTGACCGAGCCTCTATATAAGCTAGAGGCACACAGCACAGCACGTCACTCTGCATTAGACAGTGTAGGGAAAGGTTCCTGGCTGCTGTTGCTGTGAGGGAGAGAATTACATGATAGGAGTCAGTCCTAATTGTGAAATAGATTCAAATTAGTCAGCGATCTACATAGATTTAGTTGTGTGGGTGCAGCGCACAAGCTTTTTACACTGCACTGAGAGAAAAGAAAGACAGTGTAGGGCAAGGTTCCTGTTGCTGCTTTTAGGGAGAGAGAATTATCTAGGAGTCCAGATTCAGAAATCTATTCTAATAACTCAGCGATCTACATAGATTTACCTGGTTGGGTTGCAGTGCACAGTCTTTTTACACTGCCATGAGCCCAGTGCCAGAGGAAATATATTTTATCTGCAAGCTCAGTGCACCAGCACTGCATATGTTACTGTGAGATACACCCTGTACATACTGTGGGTGTATTCTACTCTTCCAAAAACACCCATTTAGGGCAAAAAATATATATTTTGCAGTGTTTTCTGCATATCTGGAGGTGTGTGATACACAATTTATATATTTTTCTTCTATTGTGCTATTCCAAAAAAAATTAGGGCAAAAACATTTTTCTTCTATTGTGCTATTCCAAAAAAAAATTTTAAGGGCAAAAATTTTTTTTTTGAATAGCATTTTCTGCATTTCTGTAGGTGTGAGATACACCGTTTACATACTCTGGGTGTATTCTGCTATTGCAAAAACACACATTTAGTGCAAAAAAAAATATTTTGCAGTGTTTTCTGCATATCTGGAGGTGTGTGATACACAATTTATAGATGTTTCTTCTATTGTGCTATTCAAATAAAAATTTTTTAGGGCAAAAACATTTGTTTTGAATAGCATTTTCTGCATTTCTGTAGGTGTGAGATACACTGTTTACATACTCTAAGTTTATTCTGCTATTGCAAAAACACACATTTAGTGCAAGAAAAAAATATTTTGCAGTGTTTTCTGCATATCTGGAGGTGTGGGATACCCAATTTATATATTTCTCTTCTATTGTGCTATTCAAATACATTTTTTTTTGGGGAAAAACATTTTTTTGGAATAGCATTTTCTGCATTTCTGTAGGTGTGAGATACACCGTTTACATACTCTGGGTGTATTCTGCTATTGCAAAAACACACATTTAGTGGAAAAAAAATTTGCAGTGTTTTCTGAATATCTGGAGGTGTGAGATACCCAATTTATATATTTTTCTTCTATTGTGCTATTCAAATATTTTTTTTTAGGGCAAAACATTTTTTCAATAGCATTATCTGCATTTTTGTAGGTGTGAGATACACCATTTACATACTCTGGGTGTATTCTGCTATTACAAAATCACCCATTTAGGGCAAGATCCTAAATTTGGAAAATATGAGGAGAACGTCAAAGAAGGGACCTGGCCACGGTCGTGGTGCTGCTGGTGAAGCTCCTGTTGTAGGGAGAGGACATGGTCGATCTGTGCCAGCCACACGCACAAGTGAAACACTTTCCTCAGGTGCGAGTAGGCGACAGAGCCTGCAGCGGTATTTTGTTGCGCCTAATGAGGCTGTACGAATGTTGAGGCCAGGACAAGTACAGGCGATAGTAAATTGGGTTGCTGACAGTGCCTCTGGTTCCTTCACATTGTCTCCCGCCCAGTCTCCTGATGAAAGATCAGAGTTGGCACCTGCAGCCGATGTCCATCAGTATTTCACCTCACCCCCTTGCAAATCAGCCAAGCAGTCTAAACCACAAATCATGCAGCAGTCTCTTCTGCTTTTCGATGACTCTGTTAGCAGGGTTTCCCAGGGCCATCCACCTAGCCCTGCCCCAGAAGTGGAAGAGATTGTGTGCTCCGATGCCCAACCACTTATGTTTCATGATGAGCACATGGGAGGACCATCGTAGCACGTCTCGGATGATGATGAAACACAGGTGCCAACTGCTGCTGCTTTTCGCAATTGTGCAGACCGACAAGGAGGGCAGGAGTGAAGACTGGGTGGAAGATGATGTGGAGGACGATGAGGTCCTCGACCCCACATGGAATCAATGTCATGCAGGTGACCAGTGTAGTTCGGAGGAAGAGGCGGTGGTCGCACAGAGCCACCAGCACAGCAGAAGAGGGAGCAGGGTGCAAAAGCGTAGCGTCCATCCCCTAGACAGTACGTCTGCTACTGCCCAATGCAGCAAGGGACCGAGCACACCAAAGCCAGGTCCAAGGAGTTCCCTAGCGTGGCAGTTCTTCAGACAATGTGCTGATGACAAGACACGAGTGGTTTGCACGCTGTGCAATCAGAGCCTGAAGTGAGGCATAAACGTTCTCAACCTGAGCACAACCTGCATGACCAGGCATCTAAGTGCAAAGTATGAGCTGCAGTGGAGTAGACACCTCAAAAACCAAGAAAGGTCTCTGGCTCCTCCTGCTTCCTCTTCTGCTGCAGTCTCGGCTTCTTCATCTACCTCTGTAGTGACAGTGGCACCTGCCAACCTGCAAACAGAGGATCTGCCAGCAACACTAGTACCTGGGTCACTAACCATCTCCACAATGTCCCATGGAAGCGTTCAGCTCTCTATATCCCAAACACTGGAGCGGAAGAGGAAGTACCCTCCTAGCCACCCGCGATCCCTGGCCCTGAATGCCAGCATTTCAAAATTCCTCGCCTTTGAAATGCTGTCATTCCGTCTGGTGGAGATGCAGAGTTTTAAAAGCCTGAAGGAATTGGCTGTCCCACAGTACGTTGTGCCCAGCCGCCACTACATTTCCAGGCGAGCCATCCCTTCCCTGCGCAACCAAGTGGGGGACAAAATCAGGTGTGCACTGCGCAACGCCATCTGTGGCAAGGTCCACCTAACTACAGATGCGTGGATCAGTAAGCACGGTCAGGGACATTATATCTCCCAAACAACACACTGGGTAAATGCAGTGGCGGCTGGGCCTGAGGCAAATAGCAGTTTGGCGCATGTTCTTCCACCACTGAGGATTGCAGGGCGCTTCAGTTTGCCTCCTGTTACTAACTCCTCCTACTCCACTTCCTCATCCTCTACCGCCTCCTCATCCGGTCAGCGTAACACCTTCACCACCAACTTCAGCACAGCCAGGGGTAAACAACAGCAGGCAGTTTTAAAACGTTCCTGTTTGGGGGAAAAAAACCACACCGCGCAGGAGTTGTGGAGGGACATGGAACAACAGACCGATGAGTGGTTGGTGGCAGTGAGCCTCAAGCCCGGCCTGGTGGTATGCGATAATTGGCGAAATCTCGTAGCAGCTCTGGGCCTAGCCGGTTTGAAGCACATCCCTTGCCTGGTGCATGTGCTGAACTTGGTGGTCCAGAGGTTCCTGAAAAATTACCCCGATATGCCAGAGCTGCTGCAGAAAGTGCGGGCCATCTGTGCGCACTTTTGGCATTCTCACCCTGCTGCTGCTTGCCTGTCAGCGCTGCAGCGTAACTTCGGCCTTCCCGCTCACCGCCTCATATGTGACGTGCCCACAAGTTGGAACTCCACCTTGCACATGCTGGCCAGACTGTGCGAGCAGCAGCAGGCGATAGTGAAGTTTCAGCTGCAGCACGCACACGTGAGTCGCTCTGTGGAACAGCCCCACTTCACCACCAATAACTGGGCCTCCATGCGAGACCTGTGTGCCTTGTTGCGCTGTTTCGAGTCCTCCACCAACATGGCCAATGCCGATGACGCTGTTCTCAGCGTTACTATCCCAGTTCTATGCCTCCTTGAAAAAACGCTTCGGGCGATGATGGAAGAGGATGTGGTACAGGAGGTGGAGGATGAGGAGGAGGAGGAGGAACCAGGATCATTTCCAAGGCTTTCAGGGCAGTCATTCACAAGTGGCTATGAGGGTGGGTTCCTGCACCAACAAACGCCAGGTACACAATTGTCCGGCAGTAAGGGCACAGTTCTGGAGGATGACGAGGTGGAGGATGAGGAGGAGGAGATGGAGGAGGAGGAATCATGTTCACAGCAGGGTGGCACCCAGACCAGGTCATGGGCATCACTGGTGCGTGACTGGGGGGATACAGAGGACACAGACGATACACCTCCCACAGAGGACAGCTTTTTGTTGCCTCTGGGCAGCCTGTCACACATGAGCGATTATATGCTGCAGTGTCTCTGCAATGACCGCCTAGTTGCCCACATTCTAACTGGTGCTGATTACTGGGTGGCCACCCTGCTGGATCCCCGTTACAAGGACAACAGGAGCGTGATCGTAAGAAGCGCGAGTACAAGCGCACGCTGGTAGACGCGCTGCTGGTGACATTCCCACCTGACAGCGGGGGTATGGTGGAAGCACAAGGCGATGGCAGAGGAGGAGGAAGAGGTCGCCAACGCAGCCGGGGCACGGCCAGCACCTCAGAAGGCAGGGTTAGCATGGCCGAAATGTGGAAAAGCTTTGTCAGCACGCCACAACAACCAGTACCACCAGCTGATATGGAACATCTTAGCAGGAGGCAGCATTTCACCAACATGATGGAGCAGTAGGTGTGCACACGCCTACACATACTCAATGATGGGTCTGCCCCTTCAACTTCTGTGTCTCCAAATTGGGCACATGACCTGAGCTTGCCCTTTACGCCTTGGAGGTGCTGGCCTGCCCTGCAGCCAGTGTATTATCTGAACGTGTATTTAGCATGGCAGGGGGCGTTATCACAGACAAGCGCAGCCGCCTGTCCAGAGCCAATGTGGACAAGCTCACGTTCATTAAAATAAACCAGGCATGGATCCCACAGGACTTGTCCGTACCTTGTGCAGAATAGACATGTATACCGGTGTTCTGACAAAAACTGTCCGGCCATCGGATAGTGTCTGGCCCGTACTTCGCAGGCGCAGCGCTTGCGCAGTACGGAGGACAAGGATATTCACAAAATCCCTGAAGATGAACGGCGCCTGCGCCGTAAGTGCAGGTTCAAGCCCCACCATCCAAGTGGACATACAGTAGCACATAGTAACAGTGCCCCTCACGGGCTCGCTTCACTCGCCAGTGTCGCCACGCTTCGGGCAAGGCCTCGCTTGGCTCGGCTTGAACCTCGGATGGTGTGGCTTGAACATGGACACACCGCGCAGGCGCCATTCGTCTTCGGAGATTTTCTAAATCCCCTTGTCCTACGTACTGAGCAAGCGCAGTACAGGGCGGACACTATCCAACGGGGGACAGAATTCGTCACATCACCAGCCTTACCCAGCCATTGTTGTATTTTTGAACCAGTAGTGGCTACCTCGTCCTCCTCCACCGCCGCTTCCACCTACACGGCCACATCCACCGCCACCTCAACCTCCTACTCCATATGGACCTCGTCCTCCTAGGTCAAGATTATAATTTTAATATTTTTTTAATTTCAAAGTATTTTATTTTCCCACTAGCTTATCCATTAAATTGAATAATTTTTTCCAGAAAGGGCATATTCTGGGGCATTCCGACCATATGTGTGGCATTGTGCCGTTGAGTTTCTGAGGTTCTTAAAGACTTCCTGTACCTCTTCTGCTGAGAAGGGGGCCTCCAGCATATTATTTTATTTTTTTGGGTTTATGTTATTTTAAGTTATTTCCCTATCCACATTTGTTTTCAGAGCACTTGCCATGCTCTTAACAACATTTTGCTGCCATTTGCAGTCCTCTAGCCCTTTCCATTACTTTTTTAGAGCCATTTTAGTCGTCAAAAGTTTGAGGTCCATTGACTTCAATGGGGTTCGGGTTCGGGGTCAAGTTCGGATCAAGTTCAGTCCCGAACTCGAACTTTTTTCCGAAGTTCGGCCGAACCCGTCAAACCCGAACATCCAGGTGTCCGCTCAACTTTAATCACAAGTATGAAGTGCTGGCTAAATCAATGGTTTCACTCATCCTTATAGTAAAGTAAACATGTTATGGCAATAGTGTATAGGAGGTCTGAAAGACACTAGCAGATTAGTTGGTTCTAATTTAAGTTTCAATCATTCAGGTTTGGCTCAGGTATGCCTAGATGTGTTTACATTATGCAACAGTCAGGTGGCTTTGTGAAAAATCCCCATGCTTTGCTCTGGCTATAGAAATGAATGGACATTGGGTTATCTCATGAATTATCCAGAAATGCTGATAATTCTTATAGCTTAATAATATTTTTTGATGTTAAACTCAAGGTAAGTTACAGGTGTGAATTTATGCAGCTTGGTGCTTTTTAATACATAAGTATATAAATATATAGTTTTATATATGCAGGTGCATCTCATAAAATTAGAATATCATCAAAAAGGTAATTTATTTCAGTAATTCAATTCAAAAAGTGAAACTCATATATTATATAGATGCGTTACACACAGAGTGATATATTTTAAGCATTTTGTTATTTTAATTTTGATGATTATGGCTTACAGCTAGTAAAAACCCCAAATTCAGTATCTCAGAAAATGTGAATATTACATAAATCAAATAAAAAAAAATATTTTTAATACAGAAATGTTGGCTTACTAAAAAGTATGACCATGTACAGTATAATATGCACTCAATACATGATTGGGGCTCCTTTTGCATAAATTACTGCATCAATGAGGCGTCGAATGGAGGCGATGGCACTGCTGAGGTATTATGGAAGCCCAGGTTGCTTTGATAGTGGCCTTCAGCTCGTCTGCATTGTTGGGTCTCGTGTCTCTCATCTTCCTCTTGACAATACCCCACATATTTTTTGTGGGGTTTAGGTCAGGCAAATTTGCTGGCCAATCAAGCACAGTGATACCATGATCATTAACCACTTCAATACTGGGCAATTATACACCTTCCTGCCCAGACCAATTTTCAGCTTTCAGCGCTGTTGCACTTTGAATAACAATTGCATGGTCATGCTACCCTGTACCCAAACTAAATTTTTATAATTTTGTTCCCACAAATAGAGCTTTCTTTTGGTGGTATTTGATCACCTCTGGGATTTTTATTTTCTGTTAAACAAATAAAAAAAAGACCGAAAATCCTAGTGGCGTCCCTGGTGGTCCAGTGTGGGCATCCTCAGGGGGGCTGCACTGATAATCAATCAGCACAGACCCCCCTGTCAGAGTAGCAGCCGATCAGCTCTCCTCTACTCGCTTCTGACGCGATAAACGGCTTTTCCTGTTGACACTGTGATCAGCCGTGATTGGACATGGCTGATCACGTGGTGAAGAGACTCTTTACCTAGATCTTAGTTGCGGTGTGTCAGATTGACACGCCGCACCACCAGGCGCGCTAGTTATCCTGATCACGTCCTATCAGGATAACAGAACCACTTTACCGCCATAATTTTGCTATATGGCAGGCGGCAAGTGGTAAACCGGGTATTGATACTTTTGGCAGTGTGGGCAGGTGCCAAGTCCTGCTGTAAAATTAAATCAGCATCTCCATAAAGCTGGTCAGCAGAGGGAAGCATGAAGTGCTCTAGAATTTCCTGCTAGAGGGCTGCACTGACTTTGGACTTGATAAAACACAGTGGACCAACACCAGCTGTTGACATGGCTCCCCAAATCATCACGGACTGTGGAAACTTCACACTAGACCTCAAGCAACTTGGATTCTGTGCCTCTCCACTCTTCCTCCAGACTCTGGGACCTTGATTTCTAAATGAAATACAACATTTTCCACAGTCTGTGATGAATTAGAGAGCAATGTCATCTGCTGGTGTTGATCCACTGTGTTTTATCATGTCCAAAGTCAGTGCAGCCCTTTACCAGGAAAATCTAGGGCACTTCATGCTTCCCTCTGGAGATGCTGATTTCATTTTTTTTTTAATTATTTAACATCATGACTGCTGTTTTATACATACCTGGAAAAAATCTCTGCCATTCAAGCATACAGCAGTCTTGCGTATCTACCTAATTAGAGCTAATACAGGACTAACACGTGTGCCTTAAGAATCACATTTGCTTCAACTATTACAAATTATAGCCATTTTGCCATTGCTTGTTCAATTTAATCAATCAGCCAATATATTAGAAATTTAAATATAGTAATATGAATTTACTGATTTATTCATTTACATTAATATTTATAAAACAATTAACTGCTCACCTAAAATCTAATCATTTTATAGTGTGTTAAATGAAAGGGGGTAAAATGTCATCACTTTGTATAAAACAAATTATTCTTTTAAATTATCCTCTACAAAATTAAATTCTATTGATTATCTAAGTATTTGCATTCTAAGACATGAAACCTTAACTTGGCAAATATGAAATGGTTTATTTAACAGCTAATATTTATTAAAGTTTTAGCTGACCAAATAAATTTGAATATAAACACAGACAGCATGCTATTTTGTCTAACTCCTCAGATTTAAATGTTAACCACTTGCCGCCTGCCTGCCTGCAATGTACTTTGGGCAAGTGGCAGCTGTAGGCAAAGAGAAGTACCCGTATGTTGCTGTCTACCTCCCGGTTTAGGGAGCGTGCATTCATGCCCCCAGTCCAGCTTCTGCTGTGATAGCAAGAGCCTGTCAGCAAGTCCCAGCCGATGATTTAAATCATCGACTGGGACCTGGGAGCCCAGAGCTCTATGTTGGTAATACAGAGCTTTGTACCGAGAAAGCAATCTGTCAGTTTCTCATCCCTGAAAAGCAGGGATGAGAAACTGAGGGGTCTGTTGTAAAAATCAGCACACTTTACACACATTACATTTTGTTAGGCACAGTTTTAACCCCTTGATTGCCCTAAATGTTAACCCCATCCCAGTCAGTTTTTGAAAGAATAGGAGTGAGCAAATCAAGATAGACACCAAATCCCAGTAATTTGTTGATTTAAAGAGATGGGCTTGAGGTCACATACCTCGGGATTTTTTACGGTGTCAAAAATAGGATTTAGTATTGAAAAACCAAAAGGAATCCAATGACAATAGATTTATATAAAAATAAAACAATATTTATTAATATTCATAAAAAAGGAAAATGAAATTTTCCTAAAGTTCAACATATACAACATTAGAAGCTAGGTACATATACAACAACCGTTGAACTCGACATGTTTCGCTCAAAATTGGAGCTTCTTCAGGAGAGATCCACGGTCTAATAGTACACTAAAAATGAAATACAAAAAATGAACAAAGGAACATCCATAAAATGTATTATACAACACATCTATTGGAATATCCACAAAAAATAGGTTAACAAGAAACTGCAAATTTTAATTGCAATATTTGTCACATTATCAAAGTATTTAATAATATACACGTTCAATATTTTTAAATAATATAGAATCAAGAAAACATAAATCTAATAAAAATTGTTACATAGTATATTAAAGTAGCAATAAACGATGTGGTCAAAAAATAGCACCTACCAATTAAATGTTAAAGATGAAGGAGGTATTTTAGCAATTCAAGATCAAAATCTCGGATTGCCCTGTAGCTCCACCTGCGGAAAAGGGGATGAGCACAAAAATACCCCAGCTAATGAAAAAAAAAAAACGAAATGAACGCACCCTCCCAAACGTTGTTTGTAGAGAGGCAACAAAATCAGTATTGATAATGATCCTGCTGGAAATGATACAGAGAAATTCCTAAATTGGGACCTGCAGATGAGTAAAAATTATATATTAGAGAATATGATATAAGTGAATTCAACATTAGTTTAATTCACAAAAAATATAATAATAAGTTTATATTGGGAATATAAAAATATGAAAATACCTGATTGATCGAATCATTGATTTTAGTAAAGTGTAAGTCGCAGTGCTGGATCTTACTGTTGAAAACCGCAACAATTCATACAGATTTGTATAAAGATCCTGTGCATAAAAAGTAAATGGATATCATGGTGTCAGAAAAAGACTGAAGTACATATCCATCCTGCAGCCCAAATGAGTATATAAAACACATACCTTTAAAGAGTAGTTTAGTACTTCATATGCCGCGTACACACGATCGTGATTCACGGCGGTGAAAACACCGCCGTGAATCACGACATGAAATTAAATGAAAAACGAGGGAACGGCATTTTCCCCCACACACGACCGTTTTTCCTGTCATTTTTTTCTTTGTCGAGAAAAACGACCGTCTGTGGGCTCCGCGGCAGTGTCTCCCTATGGGAAAACTGCCGCGGAAAAAAATGATGGAAAAAACGATGAGAAAATTTAGAACATGTTCTAATTTTACTCGTCGTTTTTCCTGCCGTTTTTCTCAACGAGAAAAACGGCATAAAGCCCACAGACGATCGTTTTTCTTGGCGAAAAAAAAAAATTTCATTTTTCCCGACGGGAAAAATGATCGTGTGTACGCAGCAATAGAAGCCGCTGCATTCGCGGCAATCATGGCATGTAGGAACCAAACAATATCCAAGCAGTCTCACAGTCCCCAGCGCAAGGGGAATGACAGAATAATGTGGCGAAGTACCGCCAATTTATACTCATCCCAGCGCGGCAAACGTCTGATGTCATTGCCGTGCGGCGGACGCATAACGTGGGGGCGGTACCCGGCAGCTGGACGCTAATGCTTATTTAAATGGGGCCGGAAGAAGCTGGAACGGCCATTTTGAGAAATCCCCGGATCCCTTATCATGTACAAGACATGAAAGGGAAGGCGCAGTTGGAAAGCGTGATTCCCAGGGGATTCAAGGAAACATAAAAAATGGTGTCTATCAGATGGTATAGAAGATAGCATAGCGTGACAGATGCCAAAAAGGGTAACCCCTTCAGGGCTGACATAAAATAGACCAATGATTAAAGAAAAAGAAATGCCTGCCCCTGGCGTCCATACAGACCCAAAAAGGGGAAACTCTGAATCTTCACAGCTGGAACGATATTCAATACAAATAAATATAATTCTAAAAAATATATATAGTTGGATTGAGAACATCAAAAAAGACAACAAAAACCGGACCGCAGGAATGTTGGGATACAAGCCAAATTTAATATCATAACCTGAAACTATTTTCAAGTAGAATTGGTTTTGGTGCAACAAAAAATGACCACATCATTTAGAACCTCACATACAAAATGAGAATGTGTACCAATTGAATTTGGCAAACATTCACCATAAATCAAAAAACAATATGGTAGTGGTATAGGCTCCAAAATCTGCTGGAGCCAACACCATTACCACACATCATACACATGTTTTGAAAATAATAAACCAGCAAAGAAAAAAAAAAAAGAAAAGAAAAGAAGTGGTAGCTATTACAGGAAAGGTTTAAAGCTTATGGCATCATTCAAGCCTGGATGTTGAAGAGCATCCAGGTTTGAGATCCATTTAGTTTCGCGTTGTAAGAGGATTTTGTCATAGTCACCACCACAAGGATTGGGTGGAACATGTTCAAGTGCAAAAAAATGCATAGCAGAATCATCAAAACCATGGAACAGTCCCATGTGTCTGCTTATGGGTGTTTCCATTCTCTTTTTGAGAACTAAGGAGACATGGTCCCTTATACGGTGGAAAAAAGGGCGTTTGATTTTACCTATGTAATAGGCTTTACACGTGCATGTCATGATATATACTATGCCTATACTTTGACAGTTAGCCAAAAATTTTGGTTTGTACAAAATGCCATTTGGTAGCATGATGCTACGAGAGGCATATAGGTATCGACAATACCCACATTTGTGACAAGGTTTTGTTCCTGTGTTTTGAAGTGAGGATTTGGCATTTGGATTATTATGGCTGTGGACCATTAGGTCTCCAAGTGATCTTGATCGTCTAAAGGTGATCTCAGGATGGTCCTTTAGGTGTTTAGAGACCGAAGGATCCCCAGCCAAGAGATACCAATGCTTTTGAAGGATGTTCCTCATTTGTTGATGCTGTCCAGAAAATCTGGTTACAAGGCGTACCCCTTTATTAGATCTAATTTTAGGGGGTGATGAATTAAAGACGATCGTTCCTGACCCTTTGCCCTTTGATAGGCCTTTCTGAGGCATTTGCCACTATATCCTCGTCTGGAGAGGTGAGTCCGCAGAGCATCAGCCTCTACCTCAAAAGTGGATTCCTCGCTGCAATTTCTGCGTAGGCGAAGATATTGCCCGTACGGTATACTGGTAACCAGAGGGGCTGGATGAGAACTGCTGGCATGCAGAAGCGCATTTCCATACAAGGGTTTGCGGTATAAGGTTGTGCCTAATAGGCCTTCTGAATCAACAGTGATTTGGATATCGAGAAATGTTAAACTTTCTTGACTACTTTCCATGGTGAAATTAAGATTATAATTGTTAGGTGTTAGATATCTGGGCCTTCACTAATCAAGTAACGGCGGAGATAAGAAAAACTAAGTGGAAGCATGACAAAAAATCCAATTTAGCTCCTGCCCAAATCCTAGCCATAACATCTTTACAATCCAATCAGGATGTGGTAATTAAACCCTCTGATAAAGGGGGGAATTTAGTGGTTATGGATAAGGATCAATATGAAAATATGGTCTTTAGACTCTTAAGCAATCAAGATTGGTATCGTAAAATCCCAGAAAGTCATGTAAATTATACCACTGTCAAGTTTCGACAGCTGATAGGCAAAGCTTATCAACTGGGAACTATCCAGAAATCCACCTGGGAGTTCTTGAATGTCACTTGTCCACGTACTCCTACACTTTATGCCCTCCCCAAAATCCACAAAAACTTCCACAATCCACCAGGTCGACCCATCGTATCCGGGAATGGCTGTCTCACGGAAACAGCCAGTCAATTTGTGGATGACCTTTTAAGACCCATTGTAGAGGGTTTGGAATCCTATTTGCAGGATACAAGTGACCTTTTAAGAGCACTGGATGGTCTTATTATCCCCAAGGGGGCGTGGCTTGTGGCCTTGGATGTGGAGGCCCTCTACAATTCCATTCCCCACAAGTTGGGTGTGGAAGTTGTGGGGGGTTTCCTGTCCGGTGGCACTTCAGTTTTGACTGCCCACAATCAATTTGCTTTGGATTTGTTGCATTTTATATTGGCCAACAACATTTTTCTTTTTTTGGAATCCCACTACCTCCAGGTACAGGGGGTAGCTATGGGGACCATATGTGCCCCAAGCTACGCCAACCTGTACCTGGGGGGGGGGTGGGAGCACAATTTATTTTCTCAGGATCATATGCAAAAATTTGCTGACTATATACCGCTATGGCAACTTTCATAGATGATGTTTTTTTCATATGGACGGGTAATAAGGAGGACCTTTCCCTGTTCTTTGAATATCTGACACCTAACAATTATAATCTTAATTTCACCATGGAAAGTAGTCAAGAAAGTTTAACATTTCTCGATATCCAAATCACTGTTGATTCAGAAGGCCTATTAGGCACAACCTTATACCGCAAACCCTCGTCTGGAAATGCGCTTCTGCATGCCAGCAGTTCTCATCCAGCCCCTCTGGTTACCAGTATACCGTACGGGCAATATCTTCGCCTACGCAGAAATTGCAGCGAGGAATCCACTTTTGAGGTAGAGGCTGATGCTCTGCCGACTCGCCTCTCCAGACGAGGATATAGTGGCAAATGCCTCAGAAAGGCCTATCAAAGGGCAAAGGGTCAGGAACGATCGTCTTTAATTCATCACCCCCCTAAAATTAGATCTAATAAAGGGGTACGCCTTATAACCAGATTTTCTGGACAGCATCAACAAATGAGGAACATCCTTCAAAAGCATTGGTATCTCTTGGCTGGGGATCCTTCGGTCTCTAAACACCTAAAGGACCATCCTGAGATCACCTTTAGACGATCAAGATCACTTGGAGACCTAATGGTCCACAGCCATTATAATCCAAATGCCAAATCCTCACTTCAAAACACAGGAACAAAACCTTGTCACAAATGTGGGTATTGTCGATACCTATATTCCTCTCGTAGCATCATGCTACCAAATGGCATTTTGTACAAACCAAAATTTTTGGCTAACTGTCAAAGTATAGGCATAGTATATATCATGACATGCACGTGTAAAGCCTATTACATAGGTAAAATCAAACGCCCTTTTTTCCACCGTATAAGGGACCCTGTCTCCTTAGTTCTCAAAAAGAGAATGGAAACACCCATAAGCAGACACATGGGACTGTTCCATGGTTTTGATGATTCTGCTATGCATTTTTTTGCACTTGAACATGTTCCACCCAATCCTCGTGGTGGTGACTATGACAAAATCCTCTTACAACGCGAAACTAAATGGATCTCAAACCTGGATGCTCTTCAACATCCAGGCTTGAATGATGCCATAAGCTTTAAACCTTTCCTGTAATAGCTACCGCTTCTTTTCTTTGCTTTTTTTTTTCTTTGCTGGTTTATTATTTTCAAAACATGTGTATGATGTGTGGTAATGGTGTTGGCTCCAGCAGATTTTGGAGCCTATACCACTACCATATTGTTTTTTGATTTATGGTGAATGTTTGCCAAATTCAATTGGTACACATTCTCATTTTGTATGTGAGGTTCTAAATGATGTGGTCATTTTTTGTTGCACCAAAACCAATTCTACTTGAAAATAGTTTCAGGTTATGATATTAAATTTGGCTTGTACCCCAACATTTCTGCGGTCCGGTTTTTGTTGTCTTTTTTGATGTTCTCAATCCAACTATATATATTTTTTAGAATTATATTTATTTGTATTGAATATCGTTCCAGCTGTGAAGATTCAGAGTTTCCCCTTTTTGGGTCTGTATGGACGCCAGGGGCAGGCATTTCTTTTTCTTTAATCATTGGTCTATTTTATGTCAGCCCTGAAGGGGTTACCCTTTTTGGCATCTGTCACGCTATGCTGTCTTCTATACCATCTGATAGACACCATTTTTTATGTTTCCTTGAATCCCCTGGGAATCACGCTTTCCAACTGTGCCTTCCCTTTCATGTCTTGTACATGATAAGGGATCCGGGGATTTCTCAAAATGGCCGTTCCAGCTTCTTCCGGCCCCATTTAATTAAGCATTAGCGTCCAGCTGCCGGGTACCGCCCCCTCGTTATGCGTCCGCCGCACGGCAATGACATCAGACGTTTGCCGCGCTGGGATGAGTATAAATTGGCGGTACTTCGCCACATTATTCTGTCATTCCCCTTGCGCTGGGGACTGTGAGACTGCTTGGATATTGTTTGGTTCCTACATGCCATGATTGCCGCGAATTCAGCGGCTTCTATGAAGTACTAAACTACTCTTTAAAGGTATGTGTTTTATATACTCATTTGGGCTGCAGGATGGATATGTACTTCAGTCTTTTTCTGACACCATGATATCCATTTACTTTTTATGCACAGGATCTTTATACAAATCTGTATGAATTGTTGCGGTTTTCAACAGTAAGATCCAGCACTGCGACTTACACTTTACTAAAATCAATGATTCGATCAATCAGGTATTTTCATATTTTTATATTCCCAATATAAACTTATTATTATATTTTTTGTGAATTAAACTAATGTTGAATTCACTTATATCATATTCTCTAATATATAATTTTTACTCATCTGCAGGTCCCAATTTAGGAATTTCTCTGTATCATTTCCAGCAGGATCATTATCAATACTGATTTTGTTGCCTCTCTACAACCAACGTTTGGGAGGGTGCGTTCATTTCATTTTTTTTTTTCATTAGCTGGGGTACTTTTGTGCTCATCCCCTTTTCCGCAGGTGGAGCTACAGGGCAATCCGAGATTTCGATCTTGAATTGCTAAAATACCTCCTTCATCTTTAACATTTAATTGGTAGGTGCTATTTTTTGACCACATCGTTTATTGCTACTTTAACCACTTAACGACCGCTCACTGTATATATACGTCGGCAGAATGGCACCGACAGGCACAATCACGTAGAGCATACGTGATTGCCTTTGTACAGTTGGGGGGTCCGATCGGACCCCCCTCCTATACAGTGAGCGGTGGCTAAGTGTCCGGGAGCGTTCCGGGATGAGGGGGCAGCCATTCGTTTCTGGCCACCCCCTCGCGATCGCTCCTGGCGAATGGAAATGCCCCCTCTGTCTGTGTCAGACAGAGGGAGCAGGAGGAAGTGATGTCATCTCTGGTGCGGCGCTCACATATACCGAGCGCCGTACAAGAGAAGATATCAGGTTAGTGCACACAACACTACACTGACACCAGGACACATAGGGACATAAATCGCCCCCACAGGCCCCCCAGATCACCCCAGATCACCCCCCAGATCACCCCCCCAGCCCCCAGTCACAGTGTCACTGATTGCAGTGACCATTTATTTAGTGATCACTGCAATCAGTGACATTTGTGACTGTAAAAGTGTCACCAAAGTTTAGTCTTAGGTCCAGTGTAGCCCCCTAACCCCCCCTAATAAAGGTTTAACCCCCTGATCACCCCCCAGATAACCCTTTCACCGCCTATCACCACTGTCGCTTAGCGATCATTTTTCTGATCGCTGTCTTAGCGTCAGTGATGCCGATCGGCAGCCAGTAATTTTTTTTAGGTTCGCCGCAGGTTTTTATAGCGTCAGGTACCCCAATATATTATCTAATAAAGGTTTAACCCCCTTGATCGCCCCCCAGGTAACCCTTTCACCCCCTATCACCACTGTCACTAAGCGATCGTTTTTCTAAACGCTGTCTTAGTTTCTGTGATGCAGATCGGTAGCCGGTAATTTTTTTTAGGTTTGCCGCAGGTTTTTATAGCGTCAGGTACCCCAATATATTATCTAATAAAGGTTTAACCCCCTTGATTGCCCCCCAGGTAACCCTTTCACCCCCTATCACACTGTCGCTAAGCAATTGTTTTTCTAAACGCTGTCTTAGTGTCGGTGATGCAGATCGTAGCCAGTAATTTTTTTTAGGTTCGCCGCAGGTTTTTATAGCGTCAGGTACCCCAATATATTATCTAATGAAGGTTTAACCCCCTTGATCGCCCCCCAGGTAACCCTTTCACCCCCTATCACCACTGTCACTAAGCGATCGTTTTTCTAAACGCTGTCTTAGTGTCTGTGATGCAGATCGGTAGCCGGTAATTTTTTTTAGGTTCGCCGCAGGTTTTTATAGCGTCAGGTACCCCAATATATTATCTAATAAAGGTTTAACCCCCTTGATCGCCCCCCAGGTAACCCTTTCACCCTCTATCACCACTGTCGCTAAGCAATTGTTTTTCTAAACGCTGTCTTAGTGTCGGTGATGCAGATCGTAGCCAGTAATTTTTTTTAGGTTCGCCGCATGTTTTTATAGCGTCAGGTACCCCAATATATTATCTAATAAAGGTTTAACCCCCTTGATCGCCCCCCCAGGTAACCCTTTCACCCCCATCACCACTGTCGCTAAGCAATCGTTTTTCTAAACGCTGTCTTAGTGTCGGTGATGCAGATCGGTAGCTGGTAATTTTTTTTAGGTTCGCCGCAGGTTTTTATAGCGTCAGGTACCCCCATATATTATCTAATAAAGGTTTTAACCCCCTGATTGCCCCTAGTTAACCCTTTCACCAGTGATCACCATATAAGTGTTACGGGTGACGCTGGTTAGTTAGTTTGCTTTTTATAGTGTCAGGGCACCCGCCGTGTATATAACCCAATAAAGGTTTAACCCCCTGATCGCCCGGCGGGTGATATCAATTAGGTTTTAGCGTCAGAGAGGGTCTGAGTCACACCCCAGGCAGCGTCAGGTTAGTGCCAGTAACGCTAACACCCACGCGTGAAGCATACACCCCCCTTAGTGGTATAGTATCTGAACAGATCAATATCTGATCTGATCAGATCTATACTAGCGTCCCCAGCAGTTTAGGGTTCCCAAAAACGCAATGTTAGCGGGATCAGCCCAGATACCTGCTGGCACCTGCGTTTTGCCCCTCCGTCCAGCCCAGGCCACCCAAGTGCAGTATCGATCGATCACTGTCACTTACAAAACAAAAACACACATAACTGCAGCATTCGCAGAGACAGGCCTGATCCCTGCGACTCCAGTGCTGTAGGAGGTGATTTCACCACCACAGTTAAAAAAAAAAAGCAAATATGCCGAAGCATTGGGGCAGCAGGGGCGGAGGAGCGATTTTGCTCCTAATGCCGCGTACATACGGTCGAAATTCCGACGGAGGCTTGCCCGTGGAAAAGTCCGACCATGTGTGTGCGGCATAACTTTTTTGCGGGAGGATGCCCCCATGCTTCGGCATATATAAATGGTGCGTGTATGCCCATCATTGGAAGTGGGTGGATGAAGGGCGGTATTCTAATGGTGGGCATACCCACCGATCAATCTCTTTTTTCGTTCAGCCAACTGGCTGCATGAAATAAAAAGATTACAATACATGTCCAACAAGGACCAGCAACGTACTGGTATGTTGCTGGACTTTGAATGTTTATACCAGAATGACGCCTGCGGGTTTAGGTATCATCTTGGTATCATTCTTTTCAGCCTGCGGCCGGCTTTCATGTAAAAGCAATCCTAGCGGCTAATTAGCCTCTGGACTGCTTTTACAAGCAGTGGGAGGGAATGCCCCCCCCCCGGATATAAAAAGCGCCATTGGGAAATTGGGAAAGCATTTTATCACACCGATCTTGGTGTGGTCAGATGCTTTGAGGGCAGAGGAAAAATCTAGGGTCTAGAAGACCCCAGTTTTTTCAAAAAAAGAGTACCTGTCACTACCTATTGCTATCATAGGGGATATTTACATTCCCTGAGATAACAATAAAAATGATAAAAAAAAAAATACTTGGAAGGAACAATTTAAAAATAAAATAAAAAAGCAAAATTAATAATAAAAAAAAAAAGAAAAAAAAAAAGCACCCCTGTCCTGCCCTGCTCTTGCCCAATGGCGAACGCAAGCGTCGGTCTGGCGTCATATGTAAACAGCAATTGCACCATGCATGTGAGGTATCACCGCGAAGGTCAGATCGAGGGCAATCATTTTAGCAGTAGACCTACTCTGTAAATCTACTGGGGTAACCTGTAAAGGCTTTTAAAAATGTATGTAGTTTGTCGCCAATGCGCGTTTGTGCGAAATTTTAAAGCATGTCGTGTTTGGTATCTATGTACTCGGCCTAAGATCATCTTTTTTATTTTATCAAACATTTGGGCAATATAGTGTGTTTTAGTGCATTAAAATTAAAAAAAGTGTATTTTTTAACCCAAAAAATGTGTTTAAAAAATCGCTGCGCAAATACTGTGTAGAAAAAAAAATGCAACACCCACCATTTTAATCTGTAGGGCCTTTGCTTTAAAAATATATATAATGTTTGGGGTTCAACATAATTTTCTTGCAAAAAAAAAAAAATGTTTTCATGTAAACAAAAAGTGTCAAAAAGGGCTTTGTCTTCAAGTGGTTAGAAGAGTGGATGTAAGCTTCCTAATGTTGTGTATAAAATGCCAGAACAGTTCAAAACCCCCCCAAATGACCCCATTTTGGAAAGTAGACACCCCAAGCTATATACTGAGAGGCATGTCGAGTCCATGGAATATTTTATATGTTGACACAAGTTGCGGAAAAACGACAATTTTTTTTTTTTTTGCACAAAGTTGTCACTAAATGATATATTGCTCAAACATGCCATGGGCATATGTGGAATTACACCCCAAAATACATTCTGTTGCTTCTCCTGAGTACGGGGATACCACATGTGTGAGACTTTTTGGGAGCCTAGCCACGTACGGGACCCCAAAAACCAAGCACCGCCTTCAGGCTTTCTAAGGGTGTAAATTTTTGATTTCACTTCTCACTGCCTATCACAGTTTCGGAGGCCATGGAATGCCCAGATAGCACAAAACCCCCCCAAATGACCCCATTTTGGAAAGTAGACACCCCAAGCAATTTGCTGAGAGGTATTGTGAGTATTTTGCAGATCTCGCTTTTTGTCACAAAGTTTTGAAAATTGAAAAAAAAAAATATATATATATTTTCTTTCTTCATTTTCAAAAACAAATGAGAGCTGTAAAATACTCGCCATTCCTCTCAGCAAATAGCTTGGGGTGTCTATATTCCAAAATGGGGTCATTTGGGGGGGTTTTGTGCGATTTTGGCATTTTATGGCTTTTGAAACTGTGATAGGTAGTGAGGAGTGAAATCAAAAATTTGTGCCTAGAAATCCTGAAGGCGGTGCTTGGTTTTCGGGGTCCCGTACGCGACTAGGCTCCTAAAAAGTCCCACACATGTGGTATCCCCGTACTCAGGAGAAGCAGAAAAATTTATTTTGGGGTGTAATTCCACATATAACCATGGCATGTGTGAGCAATATATCATTTAGTGACAACTTTTTGTAATTTTTTTTTTGTTTTTTTTTTGTCATTATTTAATCACTTGGGACAAAAAAAAATATATTCAATGGGCTCAACAGGCCTCTCAGCAATTTCCTTGGGGTGTCTACTTTCTAAAATGGGGTCATTTGGGGGGGTTTTGTGCTATTTTGGCATTTTATGGCCTTCAAAACTGTGATAGGTAGTGAGGAGTGAAATCAAAAATTTGCGCCCTTAGAAATCCTGAAGGTGGTGCTTGGTTTCCGGGGTCCCGTACGCGGCTAGGCTCCCAAAAAGTCCCACACATGTGGTATCCCCGTACTCAGGAGAAGCAGCAAAATGTATTTTGGGGTGAAATTCCACATATAACCATGGCATGTGTGAGCAATATATCATTTAGTGACAACTTTTTGTAATTTTTTTTTTTTTTTTTTTAGTCATTATTCAATCACTTGGGACAAAAAAATAAAAAATTCAATGGGCTCAACATGCCTCTCAGCAATTTCCTTGGGGTGTCTACTTTCCAAAATGGGGTCATTTGGGGGGGTTTTGTACTGCCCTGTCATTTTAGCACCTCAAGAAATGAGATAGGCAGTCATAAATTTAAAGCTGTGTAAATTTCAGAAAATGTACCCTAGTTTGTAAACTCTATAACTTTTGCGCAAACCAATAAATATACGCTTATTGACATTTTTTTTACTAAAAACATGTGGCTGAATACATTTTGGCCTAAATGTATGACTACAATTGAGTTTATTCGATTTTTCTTATAACAAAAAGTAGAAAATATCATTTTTTTTCAAAATTTTCGGTCTTTTTCCGTTTATATCGCAAAAAATAAAAATCGCAGAGGCAATCAAATACCATTAAAAGAAAGCTCTATTTGTGGGAAGAAAAGGACGCAAATTTAGTTTGGGTACAACATTGCATGTCCGCACAATTTACAGTTAAAGCAGCGCAGTGCTAAATTCTGAATTCACCTCTGGTCCTCTAGCTACCAAATGGTCCGGGGCTTAAGTGGTTAATATACTATGTAACAATTTTTATTAGATTTATGTTTTCTTGATTCTATATTATTTAAAAATATTGAACGTGTATATTATTAAATACTTTGATAATGTGACAAATATTGCAATTAAAATTTGCATTTTCTTGTTAACCTATTTTTTGTGGATATTCCAATAGATGTGTTGTATAATACATTTTATGGATGTTCCTTTGTTCATTTTTTGTATTTCATTTTTAGTGTACTATTAGACCGTGGATCACTCCTGAAGAAGCTCCAATTTTGAGCGAAACATGTCGAGTTCAACGGTTGTTGTATATGTACCTAGCTTCTAATGTTGTATATGTTGAACTTTAGGAAAATTTCATTTTCCTTTTTTATGAATATTAATAAATATTGTTTTATTTTTATATAAATCTATTGTCATTGGATTCCTTTTGGTTTTTCAATACTAAATCCTATTTTTGACACCGTAAAAAATCTCGAGGTATGTGACCTCAAGCCCATCTCTTTAAATCAACCCATCCCAGTCAGTGTCATTAGTACAGTGACAGTGCAAATTATTATCACTGATCACTGTATTAGTGTCACTGGTGATGCCAGTGGCAGTTAGTCAGTTCCCCCCAGCGTCAGTGTCAGATTTCCTGCCACACTATTGCAGTCCCATTATAAGTTATTTATCACCACCATTAGTAGCATAAATAAATAAATACATAAATAAATAAAAATTCCAGTATCTATACCATAGTTTGTAGGCTTTCACACAAACCAATTAATAAACACTTTTTGGGGGGGCGCATGCACGGCTCTCTAAGATAGCGGACGCGTGACTTCTGAGCTCCGCTCCCAGCCTTCGTACAGCTTCTTCAGCCACCATTAGACCCGGAGGAAGCACACAATGACCCCTCGACTCCCCCTGGCACTTCATGGGCAAAATCGGAGATCAGCGATCCCATTATCGAGCCACACAGCCGCCGCGGCCTTCTTCCACCATGGAACGCTTCCTGACTAGGCCTCAATTCCCGGTCTCAATTTCTCAGGGAGATCTGGAGGATTACGTCAGCACCCTGATGGCGGGGGACGGAACTCAGCAGGCCACCCAGTCACTCGCTGCCCCCTCTCCTTCTCCGGTCCTGACTCCGGAGATGATGGACCTCAAACTCCAGGCTTTGGCCCAGCAGGTAACCAGAGACATTGCTCAGGAGATGGGGAGGATCTCCAGAGAACTCAGGGGGGAAATAGATGCTCTGGGAGAGCGCACAGGTACCCTTGAGACTAAATTTGATGAGACACTGCACTATGTACAGGCTCTTGAAGAGGAGAATGGCTTCCTTAAAAATTCAGTATCCCAACTGCAGCTTCAGCAGGAGGACCTTGAGAATAGGGAAAGGCGCCAGAACCTTAGAATTCATGGGATGCCTGAAACGGTGGCTGATAACAACATTAGGCCTCACCTTTTGGGCCTTTTCAACACTCTTGCACCTAAAATTGTGGACATTGATTGGCGCCTGGACCGTGCACATAGGTCTCTGGCCCCTAAACCTCCTGCGGGGGCCAGGCCCCGAGACATAGTGGTACGTTTCTACTTTTATGAGAGCAAAGAGACCCTGACCAGGGCCACACGTAATAGGTCAGGTATTGACTATAAAGGAGATAAAATCCAACTGTTCAGTGACCTCTCTCCAATCACACTGGCCAAGCGCCGTTCTCTGAGACCCATTACCTCTCACCTCCAGCTGCATAAAGACCCATATTACTGGGGTTTTCCTTTCCACCTCAACGTTACCCTGGATGGGGTCCAACATGTTCTTCGTGACATTCAGGAAGGGGATACCTTCATTAACCACCTGGGCCTACCCCCACTCCCCGCAGACGAGGATCAGGTCTCGCCAGCTACCCCAGGTCCCTTGGCAGCTCCTTCCAGGATCTGGACCCCGGTGAGAGGCAGAAGATCGAAGGGCCTATCTACTCCCCAGTGGTCTCAACGCCCTAGACCACCCACCTGATTTGATGCAAGTTGCCCTCCTGCTTCTACCCTTCTTTTTGTCCCATTTGGGATTTTGACCGTTAGTCGATCTCCCTTCAGGGGGCCAATGTGTTCCTCACATCGTCTTCCCACGAAGGCGACCTGCAAAGTTTCAGCAGCTGTTGCTGCTCTTTGTTCACATGTTTTTCTTTTGTTTTTCTATTATCTTTGAGGCGTTTACTCCTTCTGAAAAACATTGCTGATCTCCCAAGACTGGTATTCACCAAGTTATTTCGAGGAAATTTTGATCAGGTAACATTGAAGGCGGATCACCGTGACGAGTGGTCGCGGGTCCCACACCATGTTGGAGACTGCTATGTTGCCCTACTGGTCCTCAGGCTGCGGCCAAGGACTCCTGAGTAGTCTAGGCTGCTCAGGCCTTTTTTTATGTTGTTTTTTCTTTTACTTTTTCTTTTTTGGGCCGCACAGGCCTTTTTGTTCTCAAGCTAGGTATTCTTTCTTGGTCCCCTTTTTGGATCATCTTACGATAGTCCCGGTGTTGCTGTTTTTTTTACTCATTTTTTTTTCTGTTTTTCTTTTCTTTCCCTTTGTGGTTTCAATGTTGATCATCATAGGCCACGTGAACACTTGGACAGACTAAGGTCTGCTCCTCAGCTACTTATTGATGCTCCTACTGCTGGGCCATCGCCCATTATTTTAAATATTCATAAGCTGTATAATACTGTCTATTCATGGCTCTGAAACTATTATCATATAATGTGAAACGATTGAATTCCATAAAGAAAAGATGGATGGCCTTGAAGGAATTCAGGGCCTCCAGTGTGGATGGTTCAGGAGACGCATTTCCCTGAAATTCGCTTCCAGACACTTCCCAGTGTCTTTTCTGGCCTCCGACTCATCTGGTAAGGCTGGGGTGGCGGTTTTGATAAAACGCTCCTGTCCCCTCCAGATCAAGTCTACCTACTTGGATCCTCATGGCCGTTATTAGGGATGAGCTCGGTGTTCGAGTCGAACATACGTTCGACTCGAACATCGGCTGTTCGATGGTTCGACGAAGATCGAACGATTTGGGCCGTTCGCGCCTAATTCGAGTGACGCGAACGGCCCACAATGCACTACGCCATCGCAGTGTCATCCAGGCGCTGTGATTGGCCAAGCATGCACTGTGACCCCGCATGCTTGGCCAATCACAGCGCCGGCAGCGAGGAGAGCAATGATTGGCCACAGGCAGGATGCCTGTGGCCAATTATTGCTGAGGGTGTTTAGTACACGCCCCACACTATAAAAGGCCGCCAGCACGGCGGCCTAGTGTAGTGTGTTCCGGAGCAGGGAAAGAGAAGCATAGGCAGGGACAGTGACATTTATTTTTTCTTGCTTAACCTGGATTCCTTTAGTTTAGGGAAAGAGAAGGATAGGTAGGGAGAGTGTCAGTGTGTTTTACTGTGCGAATCCTTGTTTCTAGGGACAGGGAAGGACAGTGATGGAAATTCTCCTTGTGCTATAGTGTGCTTTAAAAAAACATTTTTTCTAGGGACAGAAAACTATAGGTAGGGAGAGTGTCAGTGTGTTTTACTGTGCGAATCCTTGTTTCTAGGGACAGGGAAGGACAGTGAGGGAAATTCTCCTTGTGCTATAGTGTGCTTTAAAAAAACATTTTTTCTAGGGACAGAAAACTATAGGTAGGGAGAGTGTCAGTGTGTTTTACTGTGCGAATCCTTGTTTCTAGGGACAGGGAAGGACAGTGAGGGAAATTCTCCTTGTGCTATAGTGTGCTTTAAAAAAACATTTTTTCTAGGGACAGAAAACTATAGGTAGGGAGAGTGTCAGTGTGTTTTACTGTGCGAATCCTTGTTTCTAGGGACAGGGAAGGACAGTGAGGGAAATTCTCCTTGTGCTATAGTGTGCTTTAAAAAAACATTTTTTCTAGGGACAGAAAACTATAGGTAGGAAGAGTGTCAGTTTCTTTCACTGTGATAATCCTTGTTTCTAGGGACAGGGAAGGACAGTGAGGGAAATTCTCCTTGTGCTATAGTGTGCTTTAAAAAAACATTTTTTCTAGGGACAGAAAACTATAGGTAGGAAGAGTGTCAGTTTCTTTCACTGTGATAATCCTTGTTTCTAGGGACAGGGAAGGACAGTGAGGGAAATTCTCCTTGTGCTATAGTGTGCTTTAAAAAAACATTTTTTCTAGGGACAGAAAACTATAGGTAGGGAGAGTGTCAGTGTGTTTTACTGTGCGAATCCTTGTTTCTAGGGACAGGGAAGGACAGTGAGGGAAATTCTCCTTGTGCTATAGTGTGCTTTAAAAAAAAAAATTTCTAGGGACAGAAAACTATAGGTAGGAAGAGTGTCAGTTTCTTTCACTGTGATAATCCTTGTTTCTAGGGACAGGGAAGGACAGTGAGGGAAATTCTCCTTGTGCTATAGTGTGCTTTAAAAAAACATTTTTTCTAGGGACAGAAAACTATAGGTAGGAAGAGTGTCAGTTTCTTTCACTGTGATAATCCTTGTTTCTAGGGACAGGGAAGGACAGTGAGGGAAATTCTCCTTGTGCTATAGTGTGCTTTAAAAAAACATTTTTTCTAGGGACAGAAAACTATAGGTAGGAAGAGTGTCAGTTTATTTCACTGTGATAATCCTTGTTTCTAGGGACAGGGAAGGACAGTGAGGGAAATTCTCCTTGTGCTATAGTGTGTTTTAAAAAAACATTTTTTCTAGGGACAGAAAACTATAGGTAGGAAGAGTGTCAGTTTCTTTCACTGTGATAATCCTTGTTTCTAGGGACAGGGAAGGACAGTGAGGGAAATTCTCCTTGTGCTATAGTGTGCTTTAAAAAAACATTTTTTCTAGGGACAGAAAACTATAGGTAGGAAAAGTGTCAGTTTCTTTCACTGTGATAATCCTTGTTTCTAGGGACAGGGAAGGACAGTGAGGGAAATTCTCCTTGTGCTATAGTGTGCTTTAAAAAAACATTTTTTCTAGGGACAGAAAACTATAGGTAGGAAGAGTGTCAGTTTCTTTCACTGTGATAATCCTTGTTTCTAGGGACAGGGAAGGACAGTGAGGGAAATTCTCCTTGTGCTATAGTGTGCTAAAGCATTCCTCATCAACCATCTTTGAAATCCTTGTTTTTTGGACAGTCAGGGAAATTGTCGTTGTGCCATTCTGTGCAAAAGCAATCATCCTCAACCATATTTAGAAATCCTTAAGTAAAGGGATAGAGAAGGACACCTGAAGGTAGCCCTTATTGCTTTTTTCCCATCTCCCTGCAGGCCATCTATTAGAATGTCTGAAAGGCAAACAAGGAGAGGCAGACAGTCAGGAGGCAATAAAAGAGGGCAAGCAGGCTCTGTGTCTGGGGGCAACAGTGCTGGTCGTGGACGCGGTGCATTGTCATCAGCACATGGCCATGGGACACGCTTGTCCTTCTTTTCGGCAGCTGGACATGTTGAGCCACATCATGCCGAAGACTTGGTAGAGTGGATGACCAAGCCCTCCTCCTCCTCCTCATCCTCTCTCACCCAGGCTCAGGGTACTGGCAAAGCAGCTGCCAAAGCGTCCTCTTCCCTGGTATCAATGTCAGACTCATCATCAGTCACTCCTTCCCTAGACCCACCATGTCCTCCTCCTGAGGAGTCCCCCGAACTGTTTGAGCACAGTGTTGGGTGCATGCTCCAGGAGGATGCCCAGCGTTTCGAAGGGTCTGATGATGAAACCCAGCTACAGGAAGGCAGTAGCGTGAGAGCAGACAGAGGGGATGCTCAAGAAGGACACCAATCTGGCAGTCATGTTCCAGCAGCTGCAGCATACTGCCAGATTGGCTCCAGTGATGAGGAGGGAGGGGATGATGAGGTCACTGACTCCACGTGGGTGCCTAATAGGAGAGAGGAGGAGGAGGAGGATGAGGAGGAGGCACATCTCCAACGAGGCAGGATGCCCTTTGGTGGCCAGCGTAAGGGCAGTACACCGACGGAATCACACCGCAGAGCTCCGCCTGTGCAGGGCGCTGCCTCTGCCCGTCATTCAAAAAGTTCTTTGGTGTGGGCCTTTTTTGAGGCTAGTGCATCAGATCGCACAGCTGCTGTTTGCAACATATGTCTCAAGCGTATATCGCGTGGCCAAAACATCAGCCGCTTGGGTACCACATGCCTGACCAGACATATGTTGACCTGCCATGCAGCTCGTTGGCAAGCCTACCTCAAAGACCCACACCAAAGAACAAAGCGGACCTCTCCTTGCACCGCATCAGCTGGGATCTCCAACCCCACTATAACTTCAGTCCTCTCTGAAACATGCACTGAGAGGAATGAAGGTGTAGAATTAGGTGTGTCACAGCCAAGTACTTGCGGCCACTCTGCTAGCAGTACACCGACGTCCGATTCTAGCAGGCAAATTTCCCTGCCCCAGCTGCTGGACCGTCGAAAGAAGTTCACTCCCAGCCATCCACATGCCCAGCGGTTGAATGCTAGCTTGGCTAAATTGCTAGCGCTTCAACTGCTGCCTTTTCAGTTGGTAGACTCGGCCCCCTTCCGTGAGTTTGTGCAATGTGCGGTTCCTCAGTGGCGGGTTCCCAAACGCCACTTTTTCTCACGGAAGGCTATTCCGGCTCTCTACCGGCATGTGGAAGGCAATGTCTTGGCCTCGCTGGACAGGGCGGTCAGCGGTAAGGTGCATATTACCGCTGACTCATGGTCCAGCAGGCATGGACAGGGACGTTACCTTTCTTTCACGGCCCATTGGGTCACTCTTTTGGCAGCTGGGAAGGATGCAGGACAAGGTGCAGTAGTGTTGGAGGTTGTTCCACCGCCACGCCTCCAAAATGCTACTACTGGTTGTGACACACCTCTCTCCTCCACCCCCTCCTCTTCTTCTTCCTCCATGGCCTCTTCCTGTGGTTTGTCCTCGGAACCAGCGGTGCTCCGTAGGCGTTCAAGGGGCTACGCAAGTACGCAGGCAAAAAGATGCCATGCCGTGCTTGCGCTGGTGTGTTTGGGGGACAGAAGCCACACTGGGGCAGAGGTCCTGTCTGCTCTGCAGGGCCAGGCCGAGAGGTGGTTGACGCCACGCCAGCTTAAGCCAGGAATGGTGGTTTGCGACAATGGCACCAACCTCCTCTCCGCCCTCCGACAGGGACAACTGACCCATGTGCCCTGTGTGGCTCACGTCCTTAACCTGGTGGTGCAGCGGTTCTTGGGCAGGTACCCGGGCTTACAGGATGTCCTGAGGCAGGCCAGGAAAGTCTGTGTGCATTTCCGCAGATCTTATAATGCCAGTGCTCGCCTGGCTGAGCTGCAAAAGGAGTTGAACCTGCCCAAGAACCGCCTTATATGTGACATGCCCACCAGGTGGAACTCAACGTTGGCCATGCTGCAGCGGCTGCACACGCAGCAGAGGGCCATCAATGAGTACCTGTGCGACTACGGCACCAGGACAGGGTCAGGGGAGCTTGGTTTTTTTTCTCCACGCCAGTGGGGCATGATCAGGGATGCATGCACTGTCCTGGCACCATTTGAGGAGGCCACGAGGATGGTGAGCAGTGACAGTGCATGCATCAGTGACACTGTACCTCTTGTCCACCTGTTGGAGCACACGCTGCGTGGAATAATGGACAGGGCACTTGAGGCAGAACAGAGGCAGGAAGAGGAGGACTTCCTTGCCTCTCAAGGCCCCCTTTACCCAGACAGTGTTCCTTCTGTCCCACCCATCGCACAGGAAGAGGAGGAGGAGGAGGAGGAGGAGGAGGAGGAGGATTGTGTCAGCATGGAGGTGGAGGCTGGCACTCAGCATCATCAGCAGCAGTCTTTTAGGGATGATTTACAGTCCCAAGAAACCAGTGGACTTGTACGTGGCTGGGAGGAGGTGGCTGCGGATCATGTCATCCTTAGTGACCCAGAGGACTCCGGAGCGAATGCCTCAGCAAACCTACGCTGCATGGCCTCCCTGATCCTGCAAAGTCTGCGGAAGGATCCTCGTATTCTTCAGATCAAGGAGAGGGACCATTACTGGCTGGCCACTCTCCTTGATCCACGGTACAAGGGTAAGGTTGCGGACCTTATGTTACCATCGCAGAGGGAGCAGAGGATGAGACAACTCCGGGAGGCCTTGCAGAAAGGTCTGTGCAACGCGTTCCCAGAGACTGGGAGGTTACAAACTCCTGGTCCTGGACAACGAGTTGCTGAGGCTTCGGCCAGTCAAAGAAGGAGCGGTGGGGAAGGTGGCCGTCTGACCGATGCGTTCAGACAATTCTTTAGTCCGCAGCCCCAAAGTATGATCGGTTCCAGCAACCATCGCCAGCGTCTGATAAACATGGTGCAGGAATATCTAGGGGCAAGGTCAGACTTGGACACCTTCCCCACCGAAAATCCTCTGGCTTACTGGGTCTTGAGGATGGATCACTGGCCAGAGCTTGCACAGTATGCAATTGAGCTACTGGCCTGTCCTGCATCCAGCGTTCTTTCGGAACGCACATTCAGTGCTGCTGGAGGATTTGTCACGGATCACAGGGTGCGCCTGTCCACCGACTCGGTTGATCGACTGACTTTCATCAAGATGAACCAGTCTTGGATCACCACCAGCTACCACACACCTGATGCTGATATAACAGACTAATTGATTTTAACATGTCACATCCCTTCAAGACTGATGCTGATGCTGAGTGCCTGTGCTGTTATGTTGACTGGCTATCCTCCTCCTCCGAGTCCTCAATGATACGATTGATGATGATAGCTTGGAAGATCATTTTTGTTTATGGGTGCCGCCACCAGTGGCTAAGGCCCAATTTTTCAGCCCCTGTTTTACAGGGGCGTGTAATTACAATTTTTTTAGCAATAATTTGCCATAGGGCTCATTGCTGTGCTCCAAGTACAGTATCTGTGAGGGGTTGGAGTGTTGTGGCACCAGTGCCTAAGGCCCAATTTTTCAGCCCCTGTTTAACAGGGGCGTGTCATTACAATTTTTGAAGCAATACTTTGCAACAGGGCTCATTGCTGTGCTCCAAGTACAGTATCTGTGAGGGGTTGTAGTGTTGTGCCACCAGTGCCTAAGGCCCAATTTTTCAGCCCCTGTTCAACAGGGGCATGTAATTACAATTCTTGATCTAATAATTCACAGCAGGGCCCATTGCTGCACCCACCAAGAGTAACTCTGAGGGCTTACAGTGTTGTGGCAACGCCACCACCACCACCACCACGAAAGGCCCAATTTTTCAGCCCCTGTTCAAAAGGGGCATGTAATTACAATTCTTGATCTAATAATTCACAGCAGGGCCCATTCCTGCACCCACCAAGAGTAACTCTGAGGGCTTACAGTGTTGTGGCAATGCCACCACCACCACCACCACAAAAGGCCCAATTTTTCAGCCCCTGTTCAAAAGGGGCATGTAATTACAATTCTTGATCTAATAATTCACAGCAGGGCCCATTGCTGCACCCACCAAGAGTAACTCTGAGGGCTTACAGTGTTGTGGCAACGCCACCACCACCACCACCACGAAAGGCCCAATTTTTCAGCCCCTGTTCAAAAGGGGCATGTAATTACAATTCTTGATCTAATAATTCACAGCAGGGCCCATTGCTGCACCCACCAAGAGTAACTCTGAGGGCTTACAGTGTTGTGGCAACGCCACCACCACCACCACCACGAAAGGCCCAATTTTTCAGCCCCTGTTCAAAAGGGGCATGTAATTACAATTCTTGATCTAATAATTCACAGCAGGGCCCATTCCTGCACCCACCAAGAGTAACTCTGAGGGCTTACAGTGTTGTGGCAACACCACCACCACCACCACCATCACGAAAGGCCCAATTTTTCAGCCCCTGTTCAACAGGGGCATGCAATTACAATTCTTGATCTAATAATTCACAGCAGGGCCCATTGCTGCACCCACCAAGAGTAACTGTCAGGGCTTACAGTGTTGTGGCACCAGCACCACCATCAAAGGCCCAATTTTTACTACCACTGTTCAACAATTATATGTAATTAAAATTCCTGATATAATAGTTGACAGCAGGGCGTTCCAGCACCAACCAAGAGTAACTGTGAGTGCTTACAGTGTTGTGCCAACACCAACAACTAAGGGGCCTATTTCTGCAGAGTATATACGGCAGGTCCCTACTTTCAAACATCCAACTTACAAACGACTCCTACTTGCAAACGCAAGAAGACAACAGGAAGTGAGAGGAAATCTACCCCTTGGAAGGAAAATTCTCTCCTGTAAGAATTAATATGGGAGAAAGGTGTCTCCTCTGTACTGATGCTTTATCAGCAATCCTTGTTTCAAGAAAAACACCACATTTCAAAAACAGTTGTCATTGGGACGGAAAGTGAGGTGAAATGTTCTGAACAGGGGCACAGACAGCAAAACAAATGTTACAGGGGTGATAACCCTTACCTATGTTTTCCAAAAAGTTTAAAAATAGATTTTTGGGCTGGAGCTACACTTAAAAAATGTACCTGTTCAAAATTACAAACAGATTCTACATAAGAACAAACCTACAGTCCCTGTCTTGTATGCACCGCCTGTATACGGCTGTTCAGAGTATATAGGGCCTTTTTTATTTTATGTGCGGGGTTCCCCTTAATATCCATACAAGACCCAAAGGGGCTGGTAATGGGCTGGGGTAGGGGGGGGGGGGTCATGGGGTAGCTATGCCATTTTTCTTAAAGATTTTCATCCATATTACCGGGACCAGACATTACATTAAAGCCGCAAGCAGTTTTAAATGGCTTTTTTTTCCTTTAGAAGTGTCATTTTGTGCAGGGACAGTTCTAAACACGGGAAACACGTGGCACTTCACAGGCATACTTTAGACACCCCCCAGGTACGATATTTAAAGGAATATTTGACTTTTTTTTTCACTTTATGCATCATTAAAATGACTGCTCCCGAAAAACGACCGTTTTTAAAACTTCTTTTTGCATTGATACATGTCCCCTGGTGCACAACCCGGGTTCCCAAACCCTTTTTAGGACAATAACATGCATAATAGTTGTTATAATTAGCACTTTAGAACGTTCGCATCCATTGTATTTAATAGGGTTCTAATGTTCGTACGAACTTTCGGTCCGTTCGCGGGTTCTGGTGCGAATCGAACCCGGGGGTGTTTGGCTCATCACTAGCCGTTATATAGTTCTGGAGGGCACCTACTTATCTAGCCCTATAACGATCATGAATGTGTATGCCCCTAACACAGGTCAAATTAATTTTTTAACTGAGGTATTCGAACAATTGAACCATGTTGCCCACCCCTTTATGATAATTGGAGGGGACTTCAATGCTGTTCTCTCGCCTGCTCGAGATAGAAGTCCCTATTCAACGTCAAGTCCACCCCCGTCTCACATTCCTTAGCCACCTCTTTCAGGAAACATACTCGAAGCCACCGTCTGTTTGATACGTGGCAGATCAAGCATCCCACAGGTAGACAGTACTCGTTCTACTCCCCCCCCCCACAAGATGTTTTCCAGATTGGATTACTTTCTGGTATCAGCCCCGTTGCTTTCTCATATGGTGTCCTCCGATCTGGGCCATATTACCTGGTCGGATCATGCCCCTCTGTCCCTGGATCTCTGCCTCTCGGCGGCATTCCCCAGGAGATGCCACTGGAGGCTCAATGAATCTCTATTGAAACACCCTGAAACTAAGGATAAACTCCACCTTGCTTTAACTGACTTTTTCCAACTAAATACAGGCTCTGTGTCCAGCCCGTCTGTCCTTTGGGAGGCCCACAAGGCATATTTCAGAGGTCAGTGCATCTCTGTGGGATCTCAGAGGAAGAGGAACTCTGCCCTCCTGAGGTCCTCTTTATTGTCGGAACTGGCAGCAGCCGAACGCTCCCTGCTCTGCGCTCCCACGATGGACCGGCTGCGCACGGAACCTCCCTACGTAATCGCATAAAATCCCTAGACATGTCAAAAATAGATAAATCCCTTCTCTGGGCTAAACAAAAATTCTATGAATTTTCAAATAAACGGCATAGGATGTTGGTCTCCAGGCTTAATCCAAGGCCTTCTCTATCTTTCCAGGACCATTTAAAATGCACGGATGGGACCCCCACTTTCTGCCCGCAGACAATGACCCAAGTTTTTGGCGAATTTTATGACAAACTTTATAATTGCCTTACCCCCGACCAACACCCTCCCTTCGATCAGAAGGCTTTTGAGACATTCATGGCGGATCTCCATCTTCCCAAACTCACCGAGGCTGATGTACAGACATTGAATTCCCCCATTACTGATGAAGAGCTAAATGACACTGTTAAATCTCTCCCATCCCATAAATCCCCTGGCCCGGTCGGTTTGCCTTACTCCTACTACAAGACCTTTCTCCCGATTCTCTCAACACATTTGATATACCTTTATAATTCCCTCTTACAGGGTCAACACCCCCACCAGCAATTTCTACACTCTTATATTACAGTCATACCCAAACCGGATAAAGACCCTACGCTCCCGAACAGTTATAGGCCAATTGCACTTTTAAATTCAGACTATAAACTTTTTACAAAAATCCTAGCAAATCGCCTTTCCCAATTCCTGATGAAATTGATAGATAGGGACCAGGTGGGTTTTATTCCCACTAGACACGCTGGTGACAACACCAGACGTACAATTGACCTCATTGACATGCTTAACAGAGTGCAACGTCCTGCTCTGATCCTTAGCCTTGACGCCCAAAAGGCGTTTGATAGACTCAGCTGGCCCTACATGTTTGCTACTCTTACTAAATTCGGTCTGCGGGGTCCTTTTCTTGCAGCTTTACGTTCCCTCTACTCTAATCCCTCATCTCAGGTCCAAATGTCCTCCTTCACCTCTAGATCATTCCCTATGTCAAATGGTACTAGACAGGGCTGCCCCCTTTCTCCCCTCCTGTTCACTCTATGCCTGGTGCCTTTGGCAGAGGCCATAAGATCACATCCAGACATCCGTGGGGTCACCATGTGACAAAAGGAATATAAACTGCCCCTGTTCGCAGATGATGTGCTTTTGACTCTCACCAATCCCCTCACCTCACTTCCATCCCTGCATGCTCTATTATCCCAATTTAGTTCCCTATCGGGATACAAAATAAACACGTCAAAAACAGAAGCCCTCCCCCTACACCTTTCCCATGCAGATCTCCTCTCGCTTAGGAACTCCTACCCCTATCGCTGGTGCACTTCATCCCTCAAATATTTAGGGGTTCAACTTACCTCTGCATATTCCACTCTTTACTCTGCCAACTATGTGCCCCTGTTAAAATCTGTCAAAGTCATGCTAACTAATTGGAATCCCCTTCCGATATCTTGGATAGGAAGGATCAATGTATTGAAGATGTCTGTGATGCCAAAAGTATTGTATTATTTTGAAACACTACCTGTCCCTATCTCCATGGCTCAATTGAAACTCCTTAAAAGGTGGTTTCTTAATTTTATATGGAAAGACGAGGCACATAGAGTGGCCAGCTCAGTAATTTTTTCCCCCAGGGGTCAGGGAGGTATGGGCGCCTCGGATATCCACAAGTATTATCTGGCTGCCCACCTTCGAGCGGTGGTATCCTGGTCTAGTTTGAGGCCCCCAAACCGATGGACGGAGATTGAGTTGGGATCTCTCTTTCCGACGCACCCATGCTCCCTTGTATGGTCTCCTGCGTTATTCTTGGATCCCAAGCTCCATGACCTCTGTCTGGGCCCTATGCAGTTCTCACTCAGGATTTGGAGATCCTGTCGCACAAAATTTTCTCTAACTTCCGCCTGCCCCCCTCTTTCTAACGTACTCTTTAACCCCCTACTCCCTGACAGTCTCTCTCACTCTCGGATGTTTCCATGGGCTAAGGCGGGCTTGTTTCAACTCCGACACCTTGTTCACCCTGTCTCCCGCAAACTCTGTTCATTTCAAGACATTCAATCTATAAGCCAAATCCCAAACCATTTGTTATTCTCATATCTCCAAATTCCCACTATTTAGCTACACTATCACCTGCACTTACTCTACCCAAACCCACACATTTTGAAGTTATTTGCTCTCAGGGACCATACCAAACTCAATTAATTTCAGCTATATACCGACTCCTGCAAGAGAATCTCCCACTTTCCATGGTCCCCCACTCATACATGAGTAAATGGTCACAACTCACACAACAACAAATCTCTCCCCCCAATGGGCTAAAATCTGGACCTCAACTTCCAAAATATCCCGATGTGTGGCACACAGAGAGACAGCATTTAAGGTATTATTATTTTGGTATAGGACTCCCGAGATTATACACCGCTATGATTCTTCCCTCTCTCCTCTTTGCTGGAGATGTGGGAAGCTCAGGGGCACTCATTATCATATCTTCTGGCAATGTGACTTGATTGTTTCCTGGTTGTGTCCTTACTCCAACAGATTTTAGATACTACCATTCCGCTTGACCCGCTACATCTCCTCCTGGGCCTCCCATTCCCTGGACTGGGAAAGGCTTCAAATAAATTAGCCTCTTTTGTCTTATTAGCAGCGAAGAGAGCTATTCCTGCATGTTGGTTATCCACCTCCCCCCAACTCAAGCCCAGCTTATACAAGCCATCAATGATATTCGCAGAATGGAGCATATGACAGCTATGATAGAGGATGCTATCGATAGATTTGATAAGATATGGGACTCTTGGGACCGCTGTACACATGGTTCTTCCCACTGATAGTACTAATAATTATCCCACATTTGGTTTGTTCAATCTGTGCAGGTTCCCCTTCCTTGGGTCCCCCCCTGCGGTTTTGTTATAGATTACAAGCCCCTCCTAGCCAGACCCCCGCCCCCCTCTTCTTATCTCAATAGTGTCCCCTTATTCCCACCTCCTGAAACCTATCCATTTCCCCATTTATATTATCTTTCGCTCATGGACGTAGCCTCTCATTGTATGGTAGCTTTCTCTGTCTGATGGTCAACTTTTTTCAGATTTGATTTCTATTTGTGCTTTTTCTCTGTTTACTTTTTTATTATTATTATTATTATTATTATTTTTTTCTTTATCCCCCCCCCCCCGCTTTTTTTTTCTTTTTTTTGTTATTGCTTTTGATTTAATATCATTGTTATGTACTTTTCCAATGCCTGCTATTTCTTTATTCGATATTTCAAATTACTGATTGATCTGTACTTTTCTGAAAATTTTCTCAATAAAAATACAATTAAACACTTTTTGGGATTTTTTTTATCAAAAACATGTAGCAGAATACATTTTGGCCAAAATGTATTAAGATTTTTAATTTTTTTGGATATGTTTTATAGCAGAAAGTTAAAACCCGAGCAGCGCTCTGTGTCCATTCAGACATGGAGCCACAGCTTGGCCTTGCCCACTTTCTCCCCTCATTGGCTCACTGACATTGATTGACAGCAGTGGGTGCCAATGGCGCCTGCTGCTGTCTCAGCCAATGAGGAGGGAGAATCAATGGACAGCTGAGGCTCTCATGCAACATCTTTGGTTTGAGATGGGGCTCAGGTAAGTATTAGGGGGACTAAGGGGGGCTGCTGCACACAGAAGGTTTTTTATCTTAATATATAGAATGCATTAAGATAAAAAAAAAAACTGCTGCCTTTAGAACCACTTTAACTCAGGTCATTGCTATAGGGCAGGGGTAGGCAACCTTTGAGAGGCGGAGATCTACCTGAACAACATTAAAGAGAACAAAGTACATCAGGGTTTGGCGCCTTTTTAAAAAAAAAAGAAAGTAACTAGCAAGGGTAAAATAGTAATGAAAAATGAATTTAGTATCTAAATATCACTGTAAAAATATATACTTACACTATCTTAAAAGGGGATAGTGTCAAAAGGTCAGACATTGGTGGTAGAGCAGTGGACGGCATGTAGATGGTGTCAGTAGGGCAGTGCATGATGTCAGTAGGGCAGAGAAAGGGGTCGGTAGAACAGTGGGCAGTGCCAGCATTTTTTATTTTTTTAACAATTTTTTTACTATTTTATTTTTTATTTTTTTTTACATTTTTTTTTAGCAACCCCTTTGGGGAACTTTGGGGAAATATCAGGGGTCTAAATAAACCTGTGATGTCTCACTTTTGAGACAGAGAATCTAGATTGAGGACACAGTCTCAGTTTCTTGTTTCTTGTATTTTCCTCCTGCAGCTGCTGAATGCTGTTGAGAGGGAGGGGAGGAGAAGCCAGCTTTCAGCAGCTGCAGGAGGAAAAGACAGGAAATCATAGCTGTACATTAGGAATGAGCCCACGTAAGTTTGATTCGAACATCGAGTGTTTGTTTGTTCTAAAACAAACCGAACATATGGGGCATTCGCGGGAAATTTGAGTGGCGCGGAATGCCCCATAATGCACTGCGAGATTGCAGTGCATTGCTGTATGATGATTGGCCAAAGCATGCACCTGCCCTGCATGCTTTGGCCAATCACAGTGCGCTCTGCTGAGAGAGCTATAATAGGCCAAAGGCAGGGTGCCTTTGACCAATCATGGTTCAGGGGGCTAAGTCCACGCCTCACACTATATAAGGCTGCTGCTTACACAGCGGCCGTATAGTGTAATGAATGAAGAGAGATTAGACAGCTTAGTTAGTGGGATGCAGGCAGTGTATTTGATATATATATATATATATATATATATATATATATATATATATATATATATATCAGGTACATTGTACCCCTACCTATTCACCAAAAAAGTGTCAAAAAAGTAAAAATGACAAGAGACAGTTTTGGACAAGCCCTTTATTTAAAAAAAAAATTGTTTCGCAATGTCCATTCATCTTTAATCACAGCGTCCTGCGTTCACGAGAAAAAAAAACAGAATAACTCTGCCTCTATGGGAGGCGTCCTGCGACTGCAGCCTTTTCATGATGACAGCTGTTATATAGCTGAGGGCAGGGCCAGCCGGCGATGTAAATGGGTGACCCCACCCCCATCTGACGTCACATGACATCACCGGGTGACCGCCCTCAGCCATATAAGATCTGTTAAAGCAAAAAGACGGCAGTCACGGGGACGCCTCCCATTGAGGTGGAGTTTTTCCTTCTTTTATTTTTCGGGAACGTTGGACGCTGTGATTGAAGATAAATGGACATCGTGGGACACTTGTCCAAAACTCCTGTCATTTTTACTTTTTTTAAACTTTTTTGGGTGAATGAATAGGGGGGCTGGGATCTGGGGGCCTCCTTGTTAAAGGGGGCTTCCAGATTGCAATAAGCCCCCCGCCTGCAAACCCCCACAACCAGAAGGGTTGTGGGGATGAGGCACTTGTCTCCATCAACATGGGGGCAAGGGCATGTGGCCTGGTATGGTTCAGGAGGGGAGGCGCTCTCTTGTCCCCCCTTTTCCTGCGGCCTGCCAGGTTGCATGCTCGTATAAGGGTCTGGTATGGATTTTGGGGGGACCCCCGTGCCATTTTTTTTCATTTTGACGTGGGATTCCCCTTAAAATCTATACCAGACCTAAAGGGCCTGGTATGGATTTTGGGGGCCCCCATGCCATTTATATTTTTTTTTAGTTTTGGAGCGGATCCCCTTGATATTCATACCAGACCCAAAAGGCCTGGTAGTGGACTGGGGGGGACTCACATCCTCTTTCTTCAATGATTTTTATCTATATTGCCGTGATCCGACAATACATTACAGCCGCAGGCAGTTTTAACCACTTCAGCCCCAGAGGATTTGGCTGCCAAATGACCGGGCCACTTTTTGCGATTCAGCACTGCATCGCTTTAACTGACAATTGCGCGGTCGTGCGACGTGGCTCCCAAAAAAAAAAAAATGACGTCCTTTTTTTTACCACAAATAGAGCTTTCTTTTGGTGGTATTTGATCACCTCTGCGTTTTTTTTTTTTTATTTATTTTTTGCGCCATAAACAAAAATAGAGTTACAATTTTGAAAAAAAATAACAATATTTTTACTTTTTGCTATAATAAATATCCCCCAAAAATATATAAAAAAATGTTTTTCCTCAGTTTAGGCTGATACGTATTCTTCTACATATTTTTGGTTAAAAGATCGTAATAAGCGTTTAATGATGGTTTGCGCAAAAGTTAAAGTGTCTACAACATAGGGATAGTTTTATGGCATTTTTATTAATATTTTTTTTTACTAGTAATGGCGGCGATCAGCGATTTTTATCGTGACTGCAACATTATGGCGGACACATCGGACACTTTTGATGCTATTTTGGGAACATTGTCATTTATACAGCGATCAGTGCTATAAAAATGCACTGATTACTGTGTAAATGACACTGGCAGGGAAGGGGTATATATTTTTTACTTTTTGCTATAATAAATATCCCCCAAAAATATATAAAAAAAAGAATTTCTTCATCAGTTTAGGCTGATATATATTCTTCTATGTATTGTTGGTAAAAAAAATTTCAATAGCGTATATTGATTGGTTTGCACAAAAGTTATAGCATCTACAAAATAGGGGATAGATTTATGGCATTTTTATTATTTATTTTATTATTTATTTATTTTTTACTAGTAATTGCGGTGATCTGCGATTTTATTGGGACTGTGACATTGCCACAGACATATCGGACACTTTTGATACTTTTGATACATTTTTAGGACCATTGACATTCATACAGCGATCAGTGCTATAAAAATTAAATGATTGCTGTATAAATGTCACTGGCACGGAAGGGGTTAACACTAGGGGGCAATCAAGGGGTTAAATGTGTTCCCTCAGTGTGTTCTAACTGTGGGGGGATGGGACTGACTTGGGGCGGAGACCTATCATTGTTCCTATATACTAGGATCACACAACCTGTCTCCTCTCTCCTGACAGGATGTGGATTTGTGTGTTTACACACACAAATCCCCATTCTCGCTCTGTCAGGAGCGATCGCATGTGCCAGGCAGACATCGCGGCCGGCGGGCACGTACACCTGCACCCCCTATACTCCTTAAAGTGCTCGTCGTCACCTGCTCACATTGCGTCTTAGATTCAGGTACCCGGTCCGTTGGGTACCTTAGGACGATCCCTCCCGGGCGGAACCCAGTAGAAGTAGCTGGGCCCCAGGCCTGGAACAAAGTACCTCACCCCAGACTAAGGGTGCCTGGGGTGGCTCCCGAACTCCTGGTGCCCAGTCCTAGGCTGCCTGGACACCGACCACGGACAGCAGCCCTCAGGCTAAAGGTGCCTGGGACTCGAAGACCCTGTGACAAAGATGGCCGGCCCCTTTATACCCTCTCCCAGAAGCACGGCGGGTATCCCCGCCCCACCATACAACCGCTGAGAGAGGCCAAAAAGGGGTACGGCACTAAGCGATGGTTCAACCCCAGCCCACAGGGACAGCGCCACCTGCTGGGCCGCAGGGAACTATACATCACTGGTGTCTCTGCCAGTTTTAAACATATAGAAAAGTACATACCCGCTACACTCTCCCCCTGGTTGTTTGACACTGGTCCCCAGTGTCTGGAATAAACTATGCCCTCAAGGGCCGACATAGTCCAATCCAGAAACCAACTGAAAATTAAAAAAAAAACACAAAAAGTTTGAAAAAAAAAATAACTAGAGCAGTTGTGCCTGAGCCTGACATGTACGGCAAGGGAAGGGAAAGATATAAACACTTAACAGTAAAACATTTCAAAACTCACATCATTGACATTTTCCCCCCGCCCACATCACTGACTAAGACCCGCCCCATTCTCAGCCATCTTGATGGGATGTTCTCCTGTAGAGGGGAAAAGAAATGTTAAGCACACAAATTCCTGACACATATGTTCGTGTGAGAACGAAAGAACCTCTCCGTAGAGAAACCCTTTCCTTCAAAAAGTGTGTGTGTGAAAAGTGAATGCCGATGCACGACACTGCCACCTGGTGACAGCGTCGCGGTAACTGCACTTGTGAATACCTCTTCTTCTTTGGCCCTCTCTACCCCAGAGTGCAAGATCACCTATTGGAGAATGAAGAACAACAACAGGAACAGTCCTTCAATTCCTCCGAAGAGCACAAACACCCATTAGCTCGGGTACAGTCATTGAGTTCTCCCAGGAAACAAACAACAAACCCGGAGAGTTCAGCAACAATAAATGGCAAAACTGAGTCCTTTATCTCCTACAGATAGAAACGAGGGTGCGGCAGAACAAGTGGTTTCAAATGCTGGTCCATGGTCTCTAGATGGTATTCAACATCTTCCCCTTCCTTGTGTCGAATCAGCACCTTGTCCGCGTGGATATGCCGCCCCAGCATCCATTCTGCCTTGCAGTCTTTAAAGCGCTGGGATGCCTTGGGAGAACACGCGAGGTACCTGCGGGCGTGTGGGACATGAAGGTGGGTCCACACAAAGTCATTGTACCAGCGCTCCCAGCAAACTTCCACTTCATACAACAATTCTTTACACAAATATGGGTACTCCCACCCATACTCAGCAGCAACCTTCTGGCAAAATAGGCGTTGTAGTCTTGCCAGTGGAGGCATGGTGGCTTTGTCCCCTTCACCTGGCAAAACTATAGCATCCGGGTGACAAGGTGCTTTGATCATCTCCGTTCTGGGCATAGGCGCCCGCAACAACAGTCTCTTTTACCCGGCATTAGGTGCAGGTGGCACCGGGGATGTGTAGGTAGGCTGGGAACGGGATCCCTCCTCAGGCGCTGGTGCCTCCACCCGGGGTGTACAATCCCCTGTAGACATGGCTGGATCCCTAGCTTTGCGGGACGAGGAGAGAGGCATCTTGTCCCAACCCTTGCTGGCAAAGAGTTCATCTATGGCAACATCATCTCCCAGATCGGAGAGCGACTCCATGTCGGAGGTGTCACACTCCTCCGTGGGCAGGTAGCCTGTAGTGGAGACTGAACTGCCGCCTCCCGTGGACACACAGGGCCATGACTCCCCGACACCTCCGCCCACACACCAAGTCCCTCCGCCCGGCTTACCTCGGCCTTTACTTGAAACGGGATGTCCGGGACTCTTCCTACCGGATCCATCCGGGCCGGGCGTAGGCGGGCAGGATGGTCCACCGCGACCGCTGGACGGGGCTACCATGCCGGTCTTCATCTTCGGCAGTGGACGCTGGGAAACCGTGGTGACCGAGTCAGCATCCTCGGATTTCTCCTGTACTTCGGTGATCGCGACCTCCCCCGGGGTCGCTGCAGTGCGCACAGGGATAGTTGTCAAAGCGGTGATTCCTCCTACTTGAGTGGTGTTGCCTGTAGTGCGGTTGAGGTGGATGGTTCTTGGCTTCTCGAAAACTGGGTCCACCTCAAATAAGAACTCCCCGCAGGCCTCGCATCGCCCGAATGGCTTCAGCTGACACACCAGTCCCAAACAGCCGGGACAAATCAAACCCAGGGCCTCAACGTCCATGCATGAGTACAGGGCAAATCGTCCCCGGGGCTTTAGCTGGATCCCCGTATCGGTCGCTGGAGCAACAGTAGTCAAGGTCATGGTAGAAGGATGAAGTGGAACCCATGATGCATTACTGAACATGGTGACTCTCTGCTGATCCATCGCGCACTGTAAGGTTGGTGCCAAAGTCCCCACGTGTAGTCCTTCACACGATTGGACTCCTCCCCTCTGGCACTCGAGTTCGCGGGCTTTCTCCTTCCCTGGGTCACGCCCACGAACTGAGCAGGGAGGGTGTGCCTCATGGCGCAGTGCAATAGAAGCCCCCACATGTACTACTTCACACGGCTGGACTCCTCCCTCTTTTCGCTCCTCTGCGTAGTCCTTTCCCTTCTTAGGGTCATGCCCACGACTTCGAGCAGGGTTGCACTTTGGCCAATAATATGGCCGACCTACTCGGAACTCCTCCGGGCAGACACGTTCAAACTCCATCCATTCTATCTCCATAGTAACACGAACACCATCCCAGGACCCGGAGCCCCCACGTGTAGCGCCCTCCACTCTCTCTTGCTCCGGTTTCTTTCTCTCTGGCTTTTGTCTAGGGGGTACCTTGGAGGAGAGAGTGCGAGGTCACTACACCAAGCTTTCACCGCAGATGTTGGTGTGGTGTGAGCAAAGTTTCTTTACCTTCGGGTCGGTGTTCGGTGTTTGGAGCCTCCGCTTCTTCTGTGGAACAGTGTCTGCCAGTAATTGAGCCCCACACCAATAAAAGTCCAACACTCCTTTATTTTCCAATGTCAGGATGAAACACAATCAGTTGGACTCCCTCAACAGACAGACAGGGGGTGTGGATACGAGTAGGTCCAGGCACAATGAACTCTCCTATTCCTTTTTAGCGAATAGGCTTGGCACACGGTCTCTGCCACCGACCGTGAATTGGTAGCTGCCACCTACCGGGTGAACTGTTGAGGCCCCTGCCACAGGCCCAATTGCAGGCCTCTGCCACCGACCTGAGCCAACCAGCTGAACCGCTGCCACCGGTCATGGAACATGAACCACCTTCCGTGTGAATAAGGCCCCTATTTGGTGAAGGCATCCATCCAGACGGTCTCCGGAGGCCCTGTCCCGGCACTGGCAATATGCTGCACCAGATTTACGGGAAGGTCACCTGCGTGCTCCATTGCGTCTTAGATTCAGGTACCCGGTCCGTTGGGACAATCCCTCCCGGGCGGAACCCAGTGGAAGTAGCTGGGCCCCAGGCCTGGAACAAAGTACCTCACCCCAGACTAAGGGTGTCTGGGGTGGCTCCCAAACTCCTGGTGTCCAGGCCTAGGCCGCCTGGACACCGACCATGGACAGCAGCCCTCAGGCTAAAGGTGCCTGGGACTCGAAGACCCCGTTAAAAAGATGGCCGGCCCCTTTATACCCTCTCCCAGCAAGCACGGCGGGTATCCCCGCCCCACCATACAACCGCTGAGAGAGGCCAAAAAGGGGTACGGCACTCAGCGATGGTTCAACCCCAGCCCACAGGGACAGCGCCACCTGCTGGGCCGCAGGGAACTATACATCACTGGTGTCTCTGCCAGTTTTAAACATATAGAAAAGTACATACCCGCTACACTTAAAAATAGATTTTTTGGCTGGAGCTACACTTAAACAATGTACCTGTTCAAAATTACAAACAGATTCTACTTAAGAACAAACCTACAGTTCCCTGTTTTGTTTGCACCGCCTGTATACTGCTGTTCAGAGTATATAGGGTATTTTTTTATTTTGGGTGCGGGGTTCCCCTTAATATCCATACAAGATCCAAAAAGGCTGGTAATGGGCTTGGGTGGGGGGAGTGATGTGGTAGCCCATGCCATTTTTCTCAAAGATTTTCATCCATATTACCGGGACCAGACATTACATTAACCACTTAAGCCCCGGACCATTTGGTAGCTAGAGGACCAGAGGTGAATTCAGAATTTTGCACTGCGCTGCTTTAACTGTAAATTGTGCGGACATGCAATGTTGTACCCAAACGAAATTTGCGTCCTTTTCTTCCCACAAATAGAGCTTTCTTTTAATGGTATTTGATTGCCTCTGCGATTTTTATTTTTTGCGATATTAACGGAAAAAGACCGAAAATTTTGAAAAAAAATGATATTTTCTACTTTTTGTTATAAGAAAAATCGAATAAACTCAATTGTAGTCATACATTTAGGCCAAAATGTATTCAGCCACATGTTTTTAGTAAAAAAAAGTCAATAAGCGTATATTTATTGGTTTGCGCAAAAGTTATAGAGTTTACAAACTAGGGTACATTTTCTGAAATTTACACAGCTTTAAATTTATGACTGCCTATCTCATTTCTTGAGGTGCTAAAATGACAGGGCAGTACAAAACCCCCCCAAATGACCCCATTTTGGAAAGTAGACACCCCAAGGAAATTGCTGAGAGGCATGTTGAGCCCATTGAAATTTTTATTTTTTTGTCCCAAGTGATTGAATAATAACTAAAAAAAAAAAAAAAATTACAAAAAGTTGTCACTAAATGATATATTGCTCACACATGCCATGGTTATATGTGGAATTTCACCCCAAAATACATTTTGCTGCTTCTCCTGAGTACGGGGATACCACATGTGTGGGACTTTTTGGGAGCCTAGCCGTGTACGGGACCCCGGAAACCAAGCACCACCTTCAGGATTTCTAAGGGCGCAAATTTTTGATTTCACTCCTCACTACCTATCACAGTTTCGAAGGCCATAAAATGCCAAAATAGCACAAAACCCCCCCAAATGACCCCATTTTAGAAAGTAGACACCCCAAGGAAATTGCTGAGAGGCCTGTTGAGCCCATTGAATATATTTTTTTTTGTCCCAAGTGATTGAATAATGACAAAAAAAAAAACAAACAAAAAAAATTACAAAAAGTTGTCACTAAATGATATATTGCTCACACATGCCATGGTTATATGTGGAATTACACCCCAAAATAAATTTTTCTGCTTCTCCTGAGTACGGGGATACCACATGTGTGGGACTTTTTAGGAGCCTAGCCGCGTACGGGACCCCGAAAACCAAGCACCGCCTTCAGGATTTCTAGGCACAAATTTTTGATTTCACTCCTCACTACCTATCACAGTTTCGAAGGCCATAAAATGCCAAAATCGCCCAAAACCCCCCAAATGACCCCATTTTGGAATATAGACACCCCTATTTGCTGAGAGGAATGGCGAATATTTTACAGCTCTCATTTGTTTTTGAAAATGAAGAAAGAAAATATATATATATATTTTTTTTTTTTCAATTTTCAAAACTTTGTGACAAAAAGCGAGATCTGCAAAATACTCACAATACCTCTCAGCAAATAGCTTGGCGTGTCTACTTTCCAAAATGGGGTCATTTGGGGGGGTTTTGTGCTATCTGGGCATTCCATGGCCTCCGAAACTGTGATAGGCAGTGAGAAGTGAAATCAAAAATTTACACCCTTAGAAAGCCTGAAGGCGGTGCTTGGTTTTTGGGGTCCCGTACGTGGCTAGGCTCCCAAAAAGTCTCACACATGTGGTATCCCCGTACTCAGGAGAAGCAACAGAATGTATTTTGGGGTGTAATTCCACATATGCCCATGGCATGTTTGAGCAATATATCATTTAGTGACAACTTTGTGCAAAAAAAAATAAAATAAAAAAATAATTGTCGTTTTTCCGCAACTTGTGTCAACATATAAAATATTCCATGGACTCGACATGCCTCTCAGTATATAGCTTTGGGTGTCTACTTTCCAAAATGGGGTCATTTGGGGGGGGGTTTTGAACTGTTCTGGCATTTTATACACAACATTAGGAAGCTTACATCCACTCTTCTAACCACTTGAAGACAAAGCCCTTTTTGCCCCTTTTTGTTTACATGAAAACATTTTTTTTTTTTGCAAGAAAATTATGTTGAACCCCCAAACATTATATATATTTTTAAAGCAAAGGCCCTACAGATTAAAATGGTGGGTGTTGCATTTTTTTTTCTACACAGTATTTGCGCAGCGATTTTTCAAACACATTTTTTGGGTTAAAAAATACACTTTTTTTAATTTTAATGCACTAAAACACACTATATTGCCCAAATGTTTGATGAAATAAAAAAGATGATCTTAGGCCGAGTACATAGATACCAAACACGACATGCTTTAAAATTTCGCACAAACGCGCATTGGCGACAAACTACATACATTTTTAAAAGCCTTTAAAAGCCTTTACAGGTTACCCCAGTAGATTTACAGAGGATGTCTACTGCTAAAATGATTGCCCTCGATCTGACCTTCGCGGTGATACCTCACATGCATGGTGCAATTGCTGTTTACATATGACGCCAGACCGACGCTTGCGTTCGCCATTGGGCAAGAGCAGGGCAGGACAGGGGTGCTTTTTTTTTTCTTTTTTTTTTATTATTAATTTTGCTTTTTTATTTTATTTTTAAATTGTTCCTTCCAAGTATTTTTTTTTTTATCATTTTTATTGTTATCTCAGGGAATGTAAATATCCCCTATGATAGCAATAGGTAGTGACAGGTACTCTTTTTTTGAAAAAACTGGGGTCTTCTAGACCCTAGATTTTTCCTCTGCCCTCAAAGCATCTGACCACACCAAGATCGGTGTGATAAAATGCTTTCCCAATTTCCCAATGGCGCTTTTTATATCCGGGGGGCATTCCCTCCCACTGCTTGTAAAAGCAGTCCAGAGGCTAATTAGCCGCTAGGATTGCTTTTACATGAAAGCCGGCCGCAGGCTGAAAAGAATGATACCAAGATGATACCTAAACCCACAGGCATCATTCTGGTATAAACATTCAAAGTCCAGCAACATACCAGTACGTTGCTGGTCCTTGTTGGACATGTATTGTAATCTTTTTATTTCATGCAGCCAGTTGGCTGAACGAAAAAAGAGATTGATCGGTGGGTATGCCCACCATTAGAATACCGCCCTTCATCCACCCACTTCCAATGATGGGCATACACGCACCATTTATATATGCCGAAGCATGGGGGCATCCTCCCGCAAAAAAGTTATGCCGCACACACATGGTCGGACTTTTCCACGGGCAAGCCTCCGTCGGAATTTCGACCGTATGTACGCGGCATTAGGAGCAAAATCGCTCCTCCGCCCCTGCTGCCCCAATGCTTCGGCATATTTGCTTTTTTTTTTTAACTGTGGTGGTGAAATCACCTCCTACAGCACTGGAGTCGCAGGGATCAGGCCTGTCTCTGCGAATGCTGCAGTTATGTGTGTTTTTGTTTTGTAAGTGACAGTGATCGATTGATACTGCACTTGGGTGGCCTGGGCTGGACGGAGGGGCAAAACGCAGGTGCCAGCAGGTATCTGGGCTGATCCCGCTAACACTGCGTTTTTGGGAACCCTAAACTGCTGGGGATGCTAGTATAGATCTGATCAGATCAGATATTGATCTGTTCAGATACTATACCACTAAGGGGGGTGTATGCTTCATGCGTGGGTGTTAGCGTTACTGGCACTAACCTGACGCTGCCTGGGGTGTGACTCAGACCCTCTCTGATGCTAAAACCTAATTGATATCACCCGCCGGGCGATCAGGGGGTTAAACCTTTATTGGGTTATATACACGGCGGGTGCCCTGACACTATAAAAAGCAAACTAACTAACCAGCGTCACCCGTAACACTTATATGGTGATCACTGGTGAAAGGGTTAACTAGGGGCAATCAGGGGGTTAAAACCTTTATTAGATAATATATGGGGGTACCTGACGCTATAAAAACCTGCGGCGAACCTAAAAAAAATTACCAGCTACCGATCTGCATCACCGACACTAAGACAGCGTTTAGAAAAACGATTGCTTAGCGACAGTGGTGATGGGGGTGAAAGGGTTACCTGGGGGGCGATCAAGGGGGTTAAACCTTTATTAGATAATATATTGGGGTACCTGACGCTATAAAAACATGCGGCAAACCTAAAAAAAATTACTGGCTACGATCTGCATCACCGACACTAAGACAGTGTTTAGAAAAACAATTGCTTAGCGACAGTGGTGATAGGGGGTGAAAGGGTTACCTGGGGGGCGATCAAGGGGGTTAAACCTTTATTAGATAATATATTGGGGTACCTGACGCTATAAAAACCTGCGGCGAACCTAAAAAAAATTACCGGCTACCGATCTGCATCACAGACACTAAGACAGCGTTTAGAAAAACGATCGCTTAGTGACAGTGGTGATAGAGGGTGAAAGGGTTACCTGGGGGGCGATCAAGGGGGTTAAACCTTTATTAGATAATATATTGGGGTACCTGACGCTATAAAAACCTGCGGCGAACCTAAAAAAAATTACTGGCTACGATCTGCATCACCGACACTAAGACAGCGTTTAGAAAAACAATTGCTTAGCGACAGTGGTGATAGGGGGTGAAAGGGTTACCTGGGGGGCGATCAAGGGGGTTAAACCTTTATTAGATAATATATTGGGGTACCTGACGCTATAAAAACCTGCGGCGAACCTAAAAAAAATTACCGGCTACCGATCTGCATCACAGACACTAAGACAGCGTTTAGAAAAACGATCGCTTAGTGACAGTGGTGATAGGGGGTGAAAGGGTTACCTGGGGGGCGATCAAGGGGGTTAAACCTTTATTAGATAATATATTGGGGTACCTGACGCTATAAAAACCTGCGGCGAACCTAAAAAAAAATACTGGCTGCCGATCGGCATCACTGACGCTAAGACAGCGATCAGAAAAATGATCGCTAAGCGACAGTGGTGATAGGCGGTGAAAGGGTTATCTGGGGGGTGATCAGGGGGTTAAACCTTTATTAGGGGGGTTAGGGGGCTACACTGGACCTAAGACTAAACTTTGGTGACACTTTTACAGTCACAAATGTCACTGATTGCAGTGATCACTAAATAAATGGTCACTGCAATCAGTGACACTGTGACTGGGGGCTGGGGGGGTGATCTGGGGGGTGATCTGGGGTGATCTGGGGGGCCTGGGGGGGCGATTTATGTCCCTATGTGTCCTGGTGTCAGTGTAGTGTTGTGTGCACTGACCTGATATCTTCTCTTGTACGGCGCTCGGTATATGTGAGCGCCGCACCAGAGATGACATCACTTCCTCCTGCTCCCTCTGTCTGACACAGACATAGGGGGCATTTCCATTCGCCGGGAGCGATCGCGAGGGGGTGGCCAGAAACGAATGGCTGCCCCCTCATCCCGGAACGCTCCCGGACACTTAGCCACCACTCACTGTATAGGAGGGGGGTCCGATCGGACCCCCCAACTGTACAAAGGCAATCACGTATGCTCTACGTGATTGTGCCTGTCGGTGCCATTCTGCCGACGTATATATACAGTGAGCGGTCGTTAAGTGGTTAAAGCCGCAAGCAGTTTTAAATGGCTTTTTTGCCTTTAGAAATGTCATTTTGTGCAGGGACAGTTCTAAACACGGGAAACACATGCCACTTCACAGGCATACTTTAAAAAACCCCCAGGTACGATATTTAAAGGAATATTTCACTTTTTTTTTCACTTCATGCATCATTAAAATGACTGCTCCCGAAAAACGGCAGTTTTTAAAACTTCGTTTTGCATTGATACATGTCCCCTGGGGCAGAACATGGGTCCCCAAACCCTTTTTAGGACAATAACATGCATAATAGTCGTTCTAATTAGCACTTTAGATTTTGAACGTTCGCGTCCATTGTATTTAATAGGGTTCTAACGTTCGCGCGATCTTTCGGTCCGTTCGCCGGTTCTGGTGCGAACCGAACCCGGGGGGGGGGTTCGGCTCATCCCTACTATCAAGTAACATCATTTTGACAAACCTTGGTGAACACTTAGAGAAAGACATTCAAAAAGATAAGAACTTTAAATTAAATGCATGTTCTGTTACAAATGCAGGCAGTGTCAGTCAAGTAGGTGCATGCAAACCATCTACAATATTGCAAAGCAAATTTGAAAACTTACCCTGCATAGTTGCCAATAATCCCAATTTGGTCGGGTCATTCACGGATTTTCAAAAGCTGTTCCGAACTGACCTTGTCCCAGTGTCAGGGTCACCTGTGGCCAGGTGACAGATGCACACCGTAGGGGGACAGGAGTGCACCGCGAGGTAGTGAACCCTATGGCTGGCTTCTGTGGATAGGAAACTGGGTGGTTGTGGAAAGCGGGACCAGAGGAGCACAACCGGGATCCCAACGGAAGCGAGAGCCAAGATTCCCCAGGGCGCGGAGTCTAAGACCCAGCTGGTCTTCTCCAGGGCCTCTAGTGGTGAGGATGTTACGCTGCAGGCTGGGACCAGGTCGCGGCCCCTGGAGTTTCCTAGCTCACGCCCCGTAGGATAAGGGGAAGCAGCAGCACACGATAGAGAGAACCGAATAACAAGCCGAAGGTCAGGGGCCACAAGCAGACAAGGATAACGAAGAACGAGCCGAAGGTCAAGGGTCACGAGCAGACAGGGATGGTCAGGGACAAGCCAATAACGTAACAGAGAGACAGACGTAGCACACGGCAGGCAGGAACCCAAACACACAATGCCTAACAAACACGTTGATCAGCAAAGCAGGCTTGCAGTGCACAGGTTAATATAGTGTTCAGTGATAGGGCCTGGGGTGGAGTCAGGCTGGGAGGAGATTATAAAGGAAGCCAGGTGAAGGAGGTCTGGTCTCTAGATGAACACATGAGGAGGAAGGTAAGATGGCAGACAGACATTAATGCATATCCATGACAGTACCCTCCCTCTTATGGGCCCTCCCCCGCCTGGACCCAGGCTTAAAGGGAAATCTCTGATGAAACCTTCTCAACAGATGAGGTGCAGCGACATCAGATGCAGCGATCCAAGACGCCTCCTCAGGACCAAAACCTCTCCAATGCACAAGGTACTGAAGAATGCCTCTGCAGAGCCGAGAATCCAGAACTTGTCTAACCTCGTACTTAAAATTATCCTCAGAGACCGAAAACGAGGTAGGGAGATGACAAGAAGATCTATTGAGGACCAAAGGCTCTCTAGGAATAAGCAAGGGCATGAGAGGATCAACAGGAATCTGAGGAGGCTCCCCTAGACCCTTAAAGGGGAACTGGTCATCTTGCACAGGACCATCAGACTGGGCAGATGTCAGTGGAACCCTGAAGTCAGGTTGGTTAGAAGATGACATGTCGCCGGAGTCAAGCTGAATAGCTGAGTCAGGTGTAGCGACTACCTGAATCGCATCGCAAGACGTAGCGACTGCAGGACTTGTAGACAAGCTAGCCTGGCTGTGCGTCCAAGGGTGGTTAGGGACAGAGAAATGTAAATGGTTATGCAACCTGGAATGAATGACCGGCTCAGATTCACAGGGGGCAACCTTGGGTAGACAGGAGGAGGAACAGGAGGGACCCCAAGCCAGGATCTGTCCAGTAGTCCAGTCCACATGAGGAGAATGGAGCTGTAACCATGGGAGACCCAAAATTATAGGCGTTGAGGCCTTGGGTAAGATAAGGAAGGATATCCACTCCTGGTGGAGTGTCCCTACCGACATCTTAACAGGGAGGGTCTGGAAGCGGATAGGTCCCCCTGGGAGAACAGTACCATCAATCGCCAAGACCACCAATGGCGTGGTGAGGGGCAAAAGAGTAAGTCTCATGGACGATGCGATTTCCCAGTCCATGAAATTACCAGCGGCTCCGGAATCCAGATATGCTGAGACCGAATGAGAAGAAGCACCAACATGAAGGAACACAGAAAGCAGAAGACGAGAAGGGGAAGGTGATATTTCTGGGTCCAATACTCCACTTTCCAGATGAAGTGGACCCGAACGTTTTTCTGGACAAAGAGAGCAAGTGTCACGAAAATGACCTTTGCCCCCACAGTAAAGACACAGACCAAGAGTTCTGCGCCTAGCACGTTCCTCGGGGGATAGCCTGGTCCGACCCAGCTGCATGGGTTCCTCAGCTGGTAGGAGATGCTCTACGGGTCGAAGAGAGGGGAGCTCAGGCTGACTAAGAACCAAGGAGTGCTGGCGTTGCTTTTCTAAGGTCCTCTCCTGAAAGCGAATATCGATCTGGTTACACAAGGAGATAACGCCGGCCAGATCAGTGGGGATGGTTCTTCCAGCTAATTCATCCTTCACTCTATCAGACAGGCCATGCAAAAAGGTTGCGACTAAGGCCTCATTGTTCCAGCTCAACTCAGCCGACAGTATGCGGAAATGAAGGGCATACTGTCCCACAGAAGCAGACTCTTGGCGGAGACGTAAAAGGGTGCTGGCCGCTGAAGAGACACGAGCCGGTTCTTCGAAGATATTCCGAAAAAGTTTCAAGAAACCAGACAGGCTAGAAACCACTGGATCATTCAGTTCCCACAGAGGGGCTGCCCAGGCTAAAGCTTCACCAGAGAGGAGGGAAATGATATAGGCTACCTTAGCCCGATCAGACAGGAAGTTTTGGGGCTGGAGCTCAAAATGAATCGTGCATTGGCTAAGGAACCCCCTGCAAGCCTTGGAGTCCCCAGAGAAACGGGACGGAGCTGGCAGTTGTAGCGAGTGTGTGGCTGCGACTGGTGCAATAGGTGCAGCCACTGATTGTATTTGAGGTTGCGGATTCAGGGTTCCCAAGGAGGCCTGAAGCTGCTCGAAGCGAGAAGCCAGATCCTGGAGGAATCGCATCACCTGAGTCTGATTCGATTCCTGGGTTTCAAGTCTGCAAACTATGCCCTGCAATGGATCATCCGCGGGTAGCGGGATGTCAGCCGGGTTCATGGCTGATCAAACTGTCAGGGTCACCTGTGGCCAGGTGACAGATGCACACCGTAGGGGGACAGGAGTGCACCGCGAGGTAGTGAACCCTATGGCTGGCTTCTGTGGATAGGAAACTGGGTGGTTGTGGAAAGCGGGACCAGAGGAGCACAACCGGGATCCCAACGGAAGCGAGAGCCAAGATTCCCCAGGGCGCGGAGTCTAAGACCCAGCTGGTCTTCTCCAGGGCCTCTAGTGGTGAGGATGTTACGCTGCAGGCTGGGACCAGGTCGCGGCCCCTGGAGTTTCCTAGCTCACGCCCCGTAGGATAAGGGGAAGCAGCAGCACACGATAGAGAGAACCGAATAACAAGCCGAAGGTCAGGGGCCACAAGCAGACAAGGATAACGAAGAACGAGCCGAAGGTCAAGGGTCACGAGCAGACAGGGATGGTCAGGGACAAGCCAATAACGTAACAGAGAGACAGACGTAGCACACGGCAGGCAGGAACCCAAACACACAATGCCTAACAAACACGTTGATCAGCAAAGCAGGCTTGCAGTGCACAGGTTAATATAGTGTTCAGTGATAGGGCCTGGGGTGGAGTCAGGCTGGGAGGAGATTATAAAGGAAGCCAGGTGAAGGAGGTCTGGTCTCTAGATGAACACATGAGGAGGAAGGTAAGATGGCAGACAGACATTAATGCATATCCATGACACCCAGGCAGCGTCCCAGAAATCAATGTCAGGGTGCTGGGCCACATCATCAGTGAGAAGATTTTGGTGGCCAAGGTGCTGAGAAACACATCCTCCACCGCTGCTTTCTACGAGCACACGTCTCAAAAAATGCCCACACCAAAGAACTTTTCAAAATACACATGCGTAGCTCTGCGGTGTGATGCAGTCGGGTGGCTGCCCTTAAGCTGGCCCCTGGAGGGCATCCTGCCTCATTGGAGATGTGCCTCCTCCTCCTCTCTTCTATCAGGCACCCACGTAGAGTCAGTGACCTCATCATCCATTCCCTCCTCGTCACTGGAGCAAACTTGGCAGTATGCTTCAGCGGGGGGAACACGACTGCCAGTTTCTTGTCCTTCTTGGGCACCCCCTCTCTCTGGGCTCACATTACTGCCTTCATCCTCAACCTGGGTACCATCATTGAAGCCTTAAAAATGCTGCGCATCCTCCTGCAGCATGTACCCGACACTGTGGTCAAACGGTTCGGGGGACTCCTCAGGACATGATGTTGGGGCTAGGGAAGGAGTGACTGATGACATTGAGCCAATGGAATAGGCCGCTTTGGTAGCTGCATTGCCAGGCAAAGTACTCTGAGCCTGGGTGACAGAGGATGAGGAGGATGAGGATGGCTTTGTTATCCACTCTACCAACTCTTCTGCATGTTGTGGCTCAACACGGCCAGCTGCCGAAAAAAAGGACAAGCGTGCCCCACGGCCACGTGCTGAGGATGCACCATGTCCATGGCCAGCACTGTTGGCTGTAGACACAGAGCCTGCTTGCCCTCTTTTAGTGGCCTGTGAGCATCTGCCTCTCCTTGGTGGCCTTCCAGACATGCTGTAAAATTGGATTAGCAAAACACTGCCTGAAGTTTACTAGAAAAAGTACACCAGGAATGGCCTGCAGTCAGCTATAGGCTTGGCTAGACTAGAATGCAGTGGATATATATATATATATGTAGGAGACTGTATGTATATTTTATGCACTGCAGATCACTGAATCACCTGCCTGCCTGTCTGAACACGTACACCAGGAATGGCCTACAGTCAGATATAGGCTAGGCTAGACTAGAATGCAGTGGATATATATATGTAGGAGACTGTATATATATTTTATGCACTGCAGATCACTGAATCACCTGCCTGCCTGAAAGTGTATTTGAAAACGTACACCAGGAATGGCCTACAGTCAGATATAGGCTTGGCTAGACTATAATGCAGTGGATATATATATAAGTAGGAGACTGTATATATATATATATATATATATATATATATATATAATGCACAGTGGATATACTATATATACATATATATATATACAAGACTGTATGTGTATATATATATTGTGACGGTATGCGAGGTGAGGTATATGACAGTCGCTATATTTCACCTCGCATTCGGTCCATTGTAAGAGACTGAACCAGAATCCGGCCCATGTTTTTCCAGCCTCTGTAGTTGGCTGGATTCCGGTCCAGATATTCAGGTTCACTGGAATCCATAGGCAGCTGGGCTTTAAAGATCCAGGAAGAGAGCACAGGATGGCTCTGGCCTGAGACTCATAAGGGAATCTGAGTAAGAGGAGCGCTGTGTATTTGGGCTGAAAGAAAAAGGTTTGCTTTACTTCACCTTGTGTTTTGTGGGTGACGGGGACCAGCCCCTCACCGTATAGAGAGCGGTTACTGTATAGTTTAGCGCCGGACGGCAAGGATTTGTTTTACTGTTTTGTTTATTTTGTATGACTATTGCAAACCACTCGTAAATAAAGCTGGCAATACGCCAGGTTTTAAAGAAACTGCCTGTACGCTGACCTTCATTCTGAGAAAAGGTGATCCCCACGAGCTAATTTCCCACACGTGGTGGATTCAGCGGGCATTTTCTGAAGATGGAGGAAATGTTAAAGGCCTTGCTACAGACCAATGCAGCTCAGCGGGAAACCAACCGCCAAGTCGCAGCACAACAGGCAGCACAACAAGCAGCCCAGCAGGAGATGAACCAGCAGTTCGCAGAGGCTCTGATGGAACTGAAAAAGGGGTCTACACCTCCTGTGCCAGTGGAAGCCAAGATGATACGTGCATCCTACCACTTACAGAAAATGACATCTGCTGATGATATCGAGGCATACCTGGCGACTTTTGAGAGAGTTGCTGTCCGCGAAAGATGGCCAAAAGAACAGTGGGCTGGTCTGTGGTCCCCATTTTTAACAGGAGAACCCCAAAAGGCCTATTTTTACCTAGAACCCGATAAGGCCCAGGACTATGAGGCTCTAAAGACAGAGATACTCGCACGCTTGGGTGTCACCATGGCAATCCGGGCCCAGCGGGTGCATCAGTGGTCATTCTCCAGCAACAAGCCACCCCGTTCGCAAATGTTTGACCTGGTCCACCTCACCAAGAAGTGGTTGCAGCCAGAGACCTTGACAGGACCGCAGATCGTAGAGCATGTGGTAATGGACCGGTATCTGCGTGCGCTTCCTGCTGCTCTGAGGAAGTGGGTCGGACAGGGCGACCCCAAAACTGCAGCTCAACTGGTCAACCTAGTGAAGTGGTACAGTGCTACTGAGGACTTGGTGAATCCATCTACGCCCCACTTCGGTGTATCTAGGGGTGCAAGATCTCCCGGCGGTTCGGGTAAGACTGTTCCAGGGTCCAAGAGCTTGGGGAGATTTGATAAGACTTTTGTTCCAACTGATGAGACTGTGCTTCCTAGACCTGGAGACTGGCCAAGAAGCCAGGAAGGTCTTTGGAACTGTTGAGAGGACTGGGGGTTGAGCATATCAGATGTTTTCGTTGCCATGCATTAGGGCATATTGCTGCAAACTGTCCTTTAAATGATGAACCTATGCAATGCGATTATGCTTATATGAAAAGACGCCTTTCTTTGTTTGCACAGGTCGCATGTACTGCATCATGTCAGAGTCGCATTGAAAAACAAATGTGTTTTTTTCTGTGGATGGAAAGCCACTGACAGCCCTGCTAGACTCTGGTAGTGTGGTGACCCTAGTCAGGAGTGATTGTGTGAACCCCACAAAACTACACCCCAGTACTATTGGGATAATTTGCATCCATGGGGACACTTGAGATTACCAGAAAGCGGTGGTTGAGGTTGAGACCCCAGGGGCAGTATAACACATTCAGTGGGGGTGGTACCTTCACTGCTTCATGAGGCTTTAGTGGGAAGAGATTTTCCCCATTTCTGGAATTTATGGGAGAGCAAAGGGATAGATAGATAGGTAGATAGAGCTCCCCCTGCTGGGGAAGCACGGGAACTCTCACCAGACCCCTTTTGCAAAAGGGAAGGGGATGCTATTGGTGGGATCAAGGAAGCCGGAGACCCTCTTCCTTTCCCTGTCATGGCTGGGGAGCCGGAGGACCTGGAAATTAGCTCCCAGCCTGAGGGTAACGAACAGGAGAACCCCTCTGACCCTGATATTGAGAGTAGCCAAAATGTGGTACCCGATTTAGAGGTCAGGAGAGAGGATTTCTGTACCGAACAGCTACGAGAGGCCACCCTCATGAGAGCCAGGGAAAACGTTAAAATGTTGGATGGGGAACCGGTGGATCCTAATTGGGTGGTGTCTTTCCCTTACATGGCAATTAAAAACAATTTATTGTATCAAGTGATAAAACATGGAGAGGACGAGGTAGAACAGCTACTAGTCCCCAAACCCTTCCGCAGGGTGGTGCTAGACCTGGCCCATGGTCATGTAATGGGGGGGCATCTCGGTGTTGAAAAAAACAGGGAGAGAATCGCCCAGAGTTCCAAATGTCGGCACCGTCACCCCATTTTCGCAGCCCCCTCGTTCCTCTGCCAATAATCGAGGTCCCCTTTGAGAGGATTGGCATGGACCTGGTGGGGCCGGTTGTGAAATCTGCCCGCGGTCACCAACATATTCTGGTGATCCTGGACTATGCGACTCGCTATTCTGAGGCCATACCCTTGCGCAATACCTCTGCTAAGGCTATCGCCAAGGAATTGGTCCTTGTCTTTAGTCGACTGGGGATCCCAAAAGAGATCTTAACCGACCAGGGCACCCCCTTTATGTCCAAGGTTACCAAGGAGCTTTGTAAGTTATACAAAATCTCCCATCTCCGTACCTCTGTCTACCACCCCAAAACGGATGGTCTGGTCGAAAGATTTAACAAAACTTTGAAAAGTATGCTGAAAAAGGTGGTCGACAAAGATGGGAGAAACTGGGATTTTTTATTTTTTTTTCAAATATTTTTATTGAAAGTTTTCAATGATAACAGAAGATTGTCAAACACGTAGGTTGTACAGTACAAACACTGAGTGTGCTTCCTTAGTAACATACGTTCCAGCAAATACCTAAATGAGTCTTGCAGGTTAACTCCTGCTACAATGTCCTAGCATTACTGCCAGTGATTAAGCAAGCTCCACCTCAACCAACCGGAGGTATACCTAAAGTTATTCAACCACAGTATCTCCAACCCCCGGGACGCCCCTACGGGATCATGCTGCATCCCAGTAGGCGGAGAGACAGGGTCCTAATAAATGTCCATCAACATGGTATGCTTGACATGTAGAATAGAGGGAGCACCTCATCTTTACTATTAAACAGAAACTGGGATTTTTTGCTGCCATATCTCATGTTTGCAATACGTGAGGTTCCGCAGGCGTCCACAGGCTATTCCCCCTTTGAACTCTTGTATGGTAGGCATCCCAGGGGGCTGATAGATGTTGCCAAGGAGACATGGGAAGGTGAGGCAACCCCATATAAAAGCATCATAAAGCACGTCTCCTTGATGCAGGATCGAATCGCAGCTGTCCTACCCCTGGTGCGATAACATATGGAGCGGGCCCAGGAGGCCCAAAGGAGGGTCTATGACCGAAGTGCCAGGGTCCGTACTTTCAGCCCTGGGGACAGAGTGTTGGTATTGGTCCCCACGGTGGGAAGTACGTTTTTAGCCAAGTGGCAGGGTCCCTTCGAGGTTGTCGAAAGGGTGGGGGAGGTAAACTACAAAGTCTACCAGCCAGGGAAAAGGAAACCACACCAAATTTACCATGTGAATCTCTTAAAACCCTGGAAGGACCGAGAGACTTTACTGGCCACGTCCCCGCCTCCAACCGACCGGGTACCCGTGACACCTGACGTTCCCATCACGGATACCCTGTCCGTGGCACAACAAAGTGACGTTAGGGTGTTTGTGCATAAAAATAGAGACTTTTTCTCCCCCTTACCCGGACTGACCAACGTGATCCAACATGACATAGTGACGGAACCAGGGGTTCGGGTAAAAGTGAAGCCATATAGAATCCCAGAGGCCAGGCGTGAGGCAGTCGCAAAATAAATTAAAAACATGTTAGAGCTGGATGTGATAGAAGAGTCCCACAGTGAGTGGTCGAGCCCCATAGTGCTGGTCCCAAAACCTGCTGGCACTATCAGGTTTTGTAATGACTTTCGGAAACTTAACAGTGTATCCAAGTTCGATGCATACCCGATGCCCTGGGTCGACGAACTTGTGGACAGGTTGGGACAGGCTCGCTATATAACGACCCTAGACCTGACAAAAGGCTATTGGCAAATACCGCTGTCTGAATCGGCCAAGGAGAAGACTGCCTTTTCCACTCCTGAGGGCTTGTTTCAGTACAAGCGGATGCCTTTTGGTCTGCATGGGGCCCCTGCATCATTCCAACGAATGATGGACAAAACGTTGAGACCACATCGCCCGTATGCGGCTGCTTATTTGGACGATGTGGTCATCCACAGCCCAGATTGGGAATCGCACCTGCCCCGGGTACAGGCGGTGGTAGATTCCCTTAGAGAAGCAGGCCTCACGGCTAACCCAAAGAAGTGTTCCATAGGCCTGGAGGAGGCCAAGTACCTGGGCTATGTTATTGGCCGGGGACTTGTCAAGCCTCAGACCAATAAAATTGAGGCAATTCAAAAGTGGCCCCAACTTGTAAACAAGAAACAAGTTCGGGCCTTCCTAGGCATTACGGGGTATTACCGACGGTTTATACCTGACTTTGCCACTATTGCCGTCCCTCTGACTGACCTGACGAAGGGCAGAGGGTTGGTCATGGTCAAATGGAACACAGAGGCCGAGAAGGCGTTTCAAAAATGAAAACAGGCCCTTTGTGCACTACCGGTGCTGGTGACCCCGGACTTCACAAAGGAGTTTGTCGTACAGACAGACGCCTCTGAGGTGGGCCTAGGGGCTGTACTGTCACAGGTCAGGAATGGTGAGGAGCACCCGGTTGTATACCTAAGCCGAAAGCTGAACAAGCACGAAAGGAACTATGCCATTGTTGAAAAGGAGTGTCTCGCCATTAAATGGGCCTTAGACTCCCTGAGGTATTATCTACTTGGGAGGTCGTTCAGGCTGGTCACTGACCATGCTCCCCTGAAGTGGATGTGTGACAACAGGGAGAAAAATGCCCGTGTGACAAGGTGGTTCCTGGCTTTACAGCCCTTTAAATTCACGGTTGAGCACAGGCCGGGCAAACTCCAGGATAATGCTGATGCCCTCTCCCGCGTGCACTGTATGGCTGGGTCAAGTGCTCAGCCACAGGGGCTTGAGCAGAGGGGTAGGATATGTGACGGTATGCGAGGTGAGGTATATGACAGTCGCTATATTTCACCTCGCATTCGGTCCATTGTAAGAGACTGAACCAGAATCCGGCCCAGGTTTTTCCAGCCTCTGTAGTTGGCTGGGTTCCGGTCCAGATATTCAGGTTCACTGGAATCCATAGGCAGCTGGGCTTTAAAGATCCAGGAAGAGAGCACAGGATGGCTCTGGCCTGAGACTCAGAAGGGAATCTGAGTAAGAGGAGCGCTGTGTATTTGGGCTGAAAGAAAAAGGTTTGCTTTACTTCACCTTGTGTTTTGTGGGTGACGGGGACCAGCCCCTCACCGTATAGAGAGCGGTTACTGTATAGTTTAGCGCCGGACGGCAAGGATTTGTTTTACTGTTTTGTTTATTTTGTATGACTATTGCAAACCACTCGTAAATAAAGCTGGCAATACGCCAGGTTTTAAAGAAACTGCCTGTATGCTGACCTTCATTCTGAGAAAAGATGATCCCCACGAGCTAATCTCCCACAATATATGTTAAATGCACTGCAGCTCACTGAATCACCTGCCTGCCTGACAGTATATTAGAAAAAGTACACCAGGAACAGCCTGCAGTCAGATCTAGCTACACTGGATACAGTGGATATATATATATATATATATATATATATATATATATATATATATATACTGTATACAAGACTGTATATATATATATTAAATGCACTGCAGCTCACAGAATCACCTGCCTGCCTGAAGTATATTATAAATAGTACACCAGGAACAGCCTGCAGTCAGATCTAGCTAAACTGGATACAGTGTGTATGTGTGTGTGTATATATATATATATATATATATATATAAGCCTGGATGTATATATATATATATACTAAATACACTGCAGCTTACTGGATAATCTGCCTGCCTGCTCAATCTAAATGACACTCTCTCTCCGTCAACGCCAGCAACACACTACACAGGGCCGATGTGCAGGTGGCCTTATATAGTGTGGGGCGTGGACTTAACCCCGTGAGCCATAATTGGCCAAAGGCACCCTGCCTTTGGCCAATTATGGCTCTCTTTGCTGATGGCACTGTGATTGGCCAAAGCATGCGGGTCATAGTGCATGCTTGGCCAATCATCAGACAGGAATGCACTGCGAAGTCGCAGTGCAATATGGGGGGTGATGTGCGGCTCAAATTTGGCGCGAACGCCCCATAATGTTTGAATTACGACGAACGATCGAACAGCCTATGTTCGAGTCGAACTCATGTTCGACCCGAACCTGAAGCTCATTCCTACACTTTTTATATCTTCTCATTTTATTAAATAAGTCTCTATGACACATTGGGGAACATAAGTAATAGGCAGAGCAGAATTTCAAGTTGAGCTTAAAGCGGTTGTATAGGTAATTTTTTACTTTTACCTACAGGTAAGCCTATACTAAGGCTTACCTGTAGGTAAAAAAAATATCTCCTAAACCTTTACGGTTTAGGAGATATTCCCCTCGCAATGCACCGCAGACAGCAGCGGCGCATGCACACAGGGGATTCTCGGGCTGAAGGCTCGGCAGACGCCGGACCTCGCCGGAACGAAGTCTCCCGCGCGCATGCGCGGGAGTGAGACATCGCGGCTCCAGCCACTCACAGCGCTGGAGCCGCGATACCCAGAAGACACGCCGAGGCAACATGTCATCCCCCTCGGCGTGGACCAGGTGAGTCACCGATGCCTCGTTCTAAGGTAAGTATTTCATAATGAGCTAGTATGCGGTGCATACTAGCTCATTATGCCTTTCCCTTGCAGGTCACTAGTAAAAAAAAAAAAAAAGTTGGTTACTTTACAACTGCTTTAACTGAGAAAGCCCATTTAAACACCTGTTTGGAAAACAGGTGTTTATTTACCAAATGCTTTCAAATATTTGATATGTTTCTCCATCTGTGATTTTATTTGAAGAGAATTAGAAATCTTTTCAAGTCTAGTCAGCAGAGCTAACTAATTGTGCTCTGATCCACATGAAGTATTACTTATTTGAAAGAAGATTCACAACTTTAAAAAATACAATGCAGGAAGAAAAACAGATTCATGTTTTGCAGCGTAACATCCAGATCTAAAATTAATTCTTGATGGATTATACAAATAAAATTCCATCTGGAATGGATATTTTTTTTGCTTTTTTTTGTTCCTATCAAACAGAACAAAGACACAATGTTCCTCTATTTATTTGATTTTTGAACCATCTGTTCTTCTAAGCCCTTGTACTTCAGCGATTGGCTGAGTAACATTTATTTCTCATTTCAAGAAAAGGTCAGCTTGACAAATTATGTTAACATCTTTCTTATTGAGGAAGTATTAAACTTGAGTTGATCAGCTGTATTACTGTAATAAAGATATTACTATATAGTAAACATTTGGTACACTAGATTCTAAATATAAAATCCAACACCCATATCTCAAACATCTCTTGCCCATGCCAAGGTTTAGTTCACAGTTCTGAGCAAATTGCTGACACAGCAGAACTTTACAATATCCCAAACCCCAGAAATCCTAGCCACAAAATTTGCCTGCCATCTTGGAAAAAGCCCATAGCACTAATGGCTTTATGGGTAAATTTTCAAACAATTTTGCAACAAACTCTTTACTATTTTGAATACCACCTTCACTGCTATCTATGATATGCCCCTTTACACACATCACTTTAATTCAAAAACCCCCAAAAGAGCTAACACAATGTTTCAGCTATCAACCAATATCACTTATTCATATCGGCTTGAAGATATATGCCAAAGTTATAATTACCAGACTACTATCTCATGTCCCATATTTTATATACTTTGGCCATGCAGATTTTGTCTGCTTCTGGGAAGCTGCTTCTAGGGATGACGTTCAGAGTCAACTACTGTCATGGGTTAATCTCTTTACCTCCAGAATATTTACCCCCTTCATGATCAAGCCATTTTTTGTGATACGGCACTGCGTTACTTTAACAAACAATTGCGCGGTCATGCAATGCTGTACCCAAATAAAATGTATGTCATTTTTTCCCCACAAATAGAGCTTTTTTGGTGATATTTTATCCCCACTGCACTTTCTTTTTTTTTTGCGCTACAAACAAAAAAGTCCAACAACTTTCTGCTAAAAAAAAAAACATATCCAATAAAAATAAATTAAAAAAATAAAATTTCTACATAAATTTAGGCCAATATGTATTCTGCTACATGTTATTTGTGAAAAAAATATAAATTAATTATATATATATTGATTGGTTTGCATGCACGTTATGGCGTCTACAATCTATGGGATATATACTGGAATTTGTTTTTAATGCAAGTAATGGCAGCGAACGGCGACTTATAGGAAGACTGCGATATTGCGGCAGACAATCAGACACTAACTGCCACTTTTGCCACTTTAAGGGAACCAATGACATTAATACAGTGGTCAGTGCTAAAAATATGCACTGTCACTGTACTAATGACACTGTCTGGGAAGGGGTTAAACATCTATGGCAATAAACAGGTTAACTGTGTGCTTAGCCAGTGTTTGTGTTTACTACTATGTGTGCTGCTTTTACTAGGGGACGAGATGGATTTTAGTTCCTGCTTAGCAGGAACCCAGAATCCACCCCCCCTATCAGAATGGAACTCTGCCTTATTTACATAGGCAGAGCTCCATTATGAGTCTCTACCCAATGATCTGTGGGTGCCAGCGGACATCGAGTGCTTCTTTTGTGAATTAATACAGCATAATCAGCCTGCTGGCAGCGCACCCCCTGCAGGCGGAAGTGCAGCATCACGTATATATACATGACCCGGGCACAGCTGCCACCCTGTAGCAGTAAAACCTGTGAATTTAGGATTTGTCAATATGCTTACATAGATATTCCAGAGGTGTCATAGTGGTCAAATCCAAATGATGTTTAAGATTTTTTTTTTTAAATATGTTTAATAAAGTTTTAAAATATACAAGTACTCGAAAGGCAAAGAAACAAGGTATAAAATAATAAAAACTTGTACATTAATGGAATATGCCCAGGGAACTGCCATCCCAACATGCTTACTATCTATTGATGGCAGTGGCGGCTGGTGCTCAAAATTTTTTGGGGGGCGCAAGCAAACTGAAAAAAAAAACATCAATTGCCGCCACTGTGCCCATTAAACGCAGCCATTGTGTCCAAACGCCACTAGTTTGTCCCCAAATGCAGCCAGTTTGTCCCCATATACAGCCAGTTTCCCCCCATATACAGCCAGTTTGTCCCCATATGCAGCCAGTTTCCCCCAAAATACAGCCAGTTTCCCCCCAAATTACAGCCAGTTTCCCCCCATATACAGCCAGTTTCTCCCCATATACAGCCAGTTTGTCCCCCATATACAGCCAGTTTGTCCCCCATATACAGCCAGCTTCCCCCATATACAGCCAGTTTGTCCCCCATATACAGCCAGTTTCCCCCATATACAGCCAGTTTGCCCCCCATATACAGCCAGTTTCCCCCATATACAGCCAGTTTGTCCCCCATATACAGCCAGTTTCCCCCATATACAGCCAGTTTGTCCCCATATACAGCCAGTTTGTCCCCCAAATGCAGCCAGTTTGTCCCCCAAATGCAGCCAGTTTCTCCCCATAATGCAGCCAGTTTGTCCCCATATACAGCCAGTTTGTCCCCATATACAGCCAGCTTCCCCCATATACAGCCAGTTTGTCCCCCATATACAGCCAGTTTCCCCCATATACAGCCAGTTTGTCCCCCATATACAGCCAGTTTGTCCCCATATACAGCCAGTTTGTCCCCCAAATGCACCCAGTTTGTCCCCCAAATGCAGCCAGTTTGTCCCCATAATACAACCAGTTTCCCCCATATACAGCCAGTTTGTCCCCCAAATGCAGCCAGTTTGTCCCCATAATACAGCCAGTTTCCCCCATATACAGCCAGTTTGTCCCCCATATACAGCTAGTTTCCCCCATATACAGCCAGTTTGTCCCCCAAATGCAGCCAGTTTCCCCCATATACAGCCAATTTTGTCCCCCAAATGCAGCCAGTTTGTCCCCATAATACAGCCAGTAGTGATGAGCCGAACACCCCCGGGTTCGGTTCGCACCAGAACCCGCGAACGGACCGAAAGTTCGAACGAACATTAGAACCCTATTAAATACAATGGATGCGAACGTTCGAATTCTAAAGTGCTAATTATAACAACTATTATGCATGTTATTGTCCTAAAAAGGGTTTGGGAACCCGGGTTCTGCACCAGGGGACATGTATCAATGCAAAAAGAAGTTTTAAAAACGGTCGTTTTTCGGGAGCAGTCATTTTAATGATGCATAAAGTGAAAAAAAAAAAGTCAAATATTCCTTTAAATATCGTACCTGGGGGGTGTCTAAAGTATGCCTGTGAAGTGCCACGTGTTTCCCGTGTTTAGAACTGTCCCTGCACAAAATGACACTTCTAAAGGAAAAAAAAGCCATTTAAAACTGCTTGCGGCTTTAATGTAATGTCTGGTCCCGGTAATATGGATGAAATTCTTTAAGAAAAATGGCATAGCTACCCCATGACCCCCCCCTACCCCAGCCCATTACCAGCCCCTTTGGGTCTTGTATGGATATTAAGGGGAACCCCGCACATAAAATAAAAAAGGCCCTATATACTCTGAACAGCCCTATACAGGCGGTGCATACAAGACAGGGACTGTAGGTTTGTTCTTATGTAGAGTCTGTTTGTAATTTTGAACAGGTACATTGTTGAAGTGTAGCTCCAGACCAAAAATCTATTTTTAAACTTTTTGGAAAACATAGGTAAGGGTTATCACCCCTGTAACATTTGTTTTGCTGTCTGTGCCAATGTTCAGAACATTTCACCTCACTTTCCGTCCCAATGACAACTCTTTTTGAAATGTGGTCTTTTTCTTGAAACAAGGATTGCTGATAAAGCATCAGTACAGAGGAGACACCTTTCTCCCATATTTATTCTTACAGGAGAGAATTTTCCTTCCTAGTGGTAGATTTCCTCTCACTTCCTGTTGTCTTCTTGCGTTTGCAAGTAGGAGTCGTTTGTAAGTTGGATGTTTGAAAGTAGGGACCTGCCGTATATACTCTGCAGAAATAGGCCCCTTAGTTGTTGGTGTTGGCACAACACTGTAAGCACTCACAGTTACTCTTGGTTGGTGCTGGAACGCCCTGCTGTCAACTATTATATCAGGAATTTTAATTACATATAATTGTTGAACAGTGGTAGTAAAAATTGGGCCTTTGATGGTGGTGCTGGTGCCACAACACTGTAAGCCCTGACAGTTACTCTTGGTGGGTGCAGCAATGGGCCCTGCTGTGAATTATTAGATCAAGAATTGTAATTACATGCCCCTGTTGAACAGGGGCTGAAAAATTGGGCCTTAGGCACTGGTGGCACAACACTGCAACCCCTCACAGATACTGTACTTGGAGCACAGCAATGAGCCCTGTTGCAAAGTATTGCTTCAAAAATTGTAATGACACGCCCCTGTTAAACAGGGGCTGAAAAATTGGGCCTTAGGCACTGGTGGCACAACACTGCAACTCCTCACAGATACTGTACTTGGAGCACAGCAATGAGCCCTGTTGCAAAGTATTGCTTCAAAAATTGTAATGACACGCCCCTGTTAAACAGGGGCTGAAAAATTGGGCCTTAGGCACTGGTGGCACAACACTGCAACTCCTCACAGATACTGTACTTGGAGCACAGCAATGAGCCCTGTTGCAAAGTATTGCTTCAAAAATTTTAATTACACGCCCCTGTTAAACAGGGGCTGAAAAATTGGGCGTTAGGCACTGGTGGCGGCACCCATAAACAAAAATGATCTTACAAGCTATCATCATCAATCGTATCATTGAGGACTCGGAGGAGGAGGATAGCCAGTCAACATAACAGCACAGGCACTCAGCATCAGCATCAGTCTTGAAGGGATGTGACATGTTAAAATCAATTAGTCTGTTATATCAGCATCAGGTGTGTGGTAGCTGGTGGTGATCCAAGACTGGTTCATCTTGATGAAAGTCAGTCGATCAACCGAGTCGGTGGACAGGCGCACCCTGTGATCCGTGACAAATCCTCCAGCAGCACTGAATGTGCGTTCCGAAAGAACGCTGGATGCAGGACAGGCCAGTAGCTCAATTGCATACTGTGCAAGCTCTGGCCAGTGATCCATCCTCAAGACCCAGTAAGCCAGAGGATTTTCGGTGGGGAAGGTGTCCAAGTCTGACCTTGCCCCTAGATATTCCTGCACCATGTTTATCAGACGCTGGCGATGGTTGCTGGAACCGATCATACTTTGGGGCTGCGGACTAAAGAATTGTCTGAACGCATCGGTCAGACGGCCACCTTCCCCACCGCTCCTTCTTTGACTGGCCGAAGCCTCAGCAACTCGTTGTCCAGGACCAGGAGTTTGCAACCTCCCAGTCTCTGGGAACGCATTGCACAGACCTTTCTGCAAGGCCTCCCGGAGTTGTCTCATCCTCTGCTCCCTCTGCGACGGTAACATAAGGTCCGCAACCTTACCCTTGTACCGTGGATCAAGGAGAGTGGCCAGCCAGTAATGGTCCCTCTCCTTGATCCGAAGAATACGAGGATCCTTCCGCAGACTTTGCAGGATCAGGGAGGCCATGCAGCGTAGGTTTGCTGAGGCATTCGCTCCGGAGTCCTCTGGGTCACTAAGGACGACATGATCCGCAGCCACCTCCTCCCAGCCACGTACAAGTCCACTGGTTTCTTGGGACTGTAAATCATCCCTAAAAGACTGCTGCTGATGATGCTGAGTGCCAGCCTCCACCTCCATGCTGACACAATCCTCCTCCTCCTCCTCCTCCTCCTCCTCCTCTTCCTGTGCGATGGGTGGGACAGAAGGAACACTGTCTGGGTAAAGGGGGCCTTGAGAGGCAAGGAAGTCCTCCTCTTCCTGCCTCTGTTCTGCCTCAAGTGCCCTGTCCATTATTCCACGCAGCGTGTGCTCCAACAGGTGGACAAGAGGTACAGTGTCACTGATGCATGCACTGTCACTGCTCACCATCCTCGTGGCCTCCTCAAATGGTGCCAGGTCAGTGCATGCATCCCTGATCATGCCCCACTGGCGTGGAGAAAAAAAACCAAGCTCCCCTGACCCTGTCCTGGTGCCGTAGTCGCACAGGTACTCATTGATGGCCCTCTGCTGCGTGTGCAGCCGCTGCAGCATGGCCAACGTTGAGTTCCACCTGGTGGGCATGTCACATATAAGGCGGTTCTTGGGCAGGTTCAACTCCTTTTGCAGCTCAGCCAGGCGAGCACTGGCATTATAAGATCTGCGGAAATGCACACAGACTTTCCTGGCCTGCCTCAGGACATCCTGTAAGCCCGGGTACCTGCCCAAGAAGCGCTGCACCACCAGGTTAAGGACGTGAGCCACACAGGGCACATGGGTCAGTTGTCCCTGTCGGAGGGCGGAGAGGAGGTTGGTGCCATTGTCGCAAACCACCATTCCTGGCTTAAGCTGGCGTGGCGTCAACCACCTCTCGGCCTGGCCCTGCAGAGCAGACAGGACCTCTGCCCCAGTGTGGCTTCTGTCCCCCAAACACACCAGCGCAAGCACGGCATGGCATCTTTTTGCCTGCGTACTTGCGTAGCCCCGTGAACGGCTACGGAGCACCGCTGGTTCATAGGACAAACCACAGGAAGAGGCCATGGAGGAAGAAGAAGAGGAGGGGGTGGAGGAGAGAGGTGTGTCACAACCAGTAGTAGCATTTTGGAGGCGTGGCGGTGGGACAACCTCCAACACTACTGCACCTTGTCCTGAATCCTTCCCAGCTGCCAAAAGAGTGACCCAATGGGCCGTGAAAGAAAGGTAACGTCCCTGTCCATGCCTGCTGGACCATGAGTCAGCGGTAATATGCACCTTACCGCTGACCGCCCTGTCCAGCGAGGCCAAGACATTGCCTTCCACATGCCGGTAGAGAGCCGGAATAGCCTTCCGTGAGAAAAAGTGGCGTTTGGGAACCTGCCACTGAGGAACCGCACATTGCACAAACTCACGGAAGGGGGCCGAGTCTACCAACTGAAAAGGCAGCAGTTGAAGCGCTAGCAATTTAGCCAAGCTAGCATTCAACCGCTGGGCATGTGGATGGCTGGGAGTGAACTTCTTTCGACGGTCCAGCAGCTGGGGCAGGGAAATTTGCCTGCTAGAATCGGACGTCGGTGTACTGCTATCAGAGTGGGCGCAAGTACTTGGCTGTGACACACCTAATTCTACACCTTCATTCCTCTCAGTGCATGTTTCAGAGAGGACTGAAGTTATAGTGGGGTTGGAGATCCCAGCTGATGCGGTGCAAGGAGAGGTCCGCTTTGTTCTTTGGTGTGGGTCTTTGAGGTAGGCTTGCCAACGAGCTGCATGGCAGGTCAACATATGTCTGGTCAGGCATGTGGTACCCAAGCGGCTGATGTTTTGGCCACGCGATATACGCTTGAGACATATGTTGCAAACAGCAGCTGTGCGATCTGATGCACTAGCCTCAAAAAAGGCCCACACCAAAGAACTTTTTGAATGACGGGCAGAGGCAGCGCCCTGCACAGGCGGAGCTCTGCGGTGTGATTCCGTCGGTGTACTGCCCTTACGCTGGCCACCAAAGGGCATCCTGCCTCGTTGGAGATGTGCCTCCTCCTCATCCTCCTCCTCCTCTCTCCTATTAGGCACCCACGTGGAGTCAGTGACCTCATCATCCCCTCCCTCCTCATCACTGGAGCCAATCTGGCAGTATGCTGCAGCTGCTGGAACATGACTGCCAGATTGGTGTCCTTCTTGAGCATCCCCTCTGTCTGCTCTCACGCTACTGCCTTCCTCTAGCTGGGTTTCATCATCAGACCCTTCGAAACGCTGGGCATCCTCCTGGAGCATGTACCCAACACTGTGCTGAAACAGTTCGGGGGACTCCTCAGGAGGAGGACATGGTGGGTCTAGGGAAGGAGTGACTGATGATTTGTCTGACATTGATACCAGGGAAGACGACGCTTTGGCAGCTGCTTTTCCAGTACCCTGAGCCTGGGTGAGAGAGGATGAGGAGGAGGAGGAGGGCTTGGTCATCCACTCTACCAAGTCTTCGGCATGATGTGGCTCAACATGTCCAGCTGCCGAAAAGAAGGACAAGCGTGTCCCATGGCCATGTGCTGATGACAATGCACCGCGTCCACGACCAGCACTGTTGCCCCCAGACACAGAGCCTGCTTGCCCTCTTTTACTGCCTCCTGACTGTCTGCCTCTCCTTGTTTGCCTTCCAGACATTCTAATAGATGGCCTGCAGGGAGATGGGAAAAAAGCAATAAGGGCTACCTTCAGGTGTCCTTCTCTGTCCCTTGAAACAAGGACTTTCACAGTGAAATAAACTGACACTCTCCCTACCTACAGTTTTCTGTCCCTAGAATAAATGTTTTTTTTAAGCAAAATATAGCACAAGGAGAATTCACTCACTGTCCTTCCAGGTCCCTGGAAACAAGGACTTGCAGAGTGAAAGAAAAAAAACACTCTCCCTACCTACAGTTTTCTGTCCCTAGAAAAAATGTTTTTTTTAATCACAATATAGCACAAGGACAATTCACTCACTGTCCTTACAGGTCCCTGGAAACAAGGACTTGCAGAGTGAAATAAACTGACACTCTCCCTACCTACAGTTTTCTGTCCCTAGAATAAATGTTTTTTTTAAGCACAATATAGCACAAGGACAATTCACTCACTGTCCTTACAGGTCCCTGGAAACAAGGACTTGCAGAGTGAAAGAAAAAAAACACTCTCCCTACCTACAGTTTTCTGTCCCTAGAAAAAATGTTTTTTTTAATCACAATATAGCACAAGGACAATTCACTCACTGTCCTTCCAGGTCCCTGGAAACAAGGACTTGCAGAGTGAAATAAACTGACACTCTCCCTACCTACAGTTTTCTGTCCCTAGAATAAATGTTTTTTTTAAGCACAATATAGCACAAGGACAATTCACTCACTGTCCTTACAGGTCCCTGGAAACAAGGACTTGCAGAGTGAAAGAAACTGACACTGTCCCTACCTACAGTTTTCTGTCCCTAGAAAAAATGTTTTTTTTAATCACAATATAGCACAAGGACAATTCACTCACTGTCCTTACAGGTCCCTGGAAACAAGGACTTGCAGAGTGAAATAAACTGACACTCTCCCTACCTACAGTTTTCTGTCCCTAGAATAAATGTTTTTTTTAAGCACAATATAGCACAAGGAGAATTCACTCACTGTCCTTCCAGGTCCCTGGAAACAAGGACTTGCAGAGTGAAAGAAAAAAAACACTCTCCCTACCTACAGTTTTCTGTCCCTAGAAAAAATGTTTTTTTTAATCACAATATAGCACAAGGACAATTCACTCACTGTCCTTCCAGGTCCCTGGAAACAAGGACTTGCAGAGTGAAAGAAACTGACACTGTCCCTACCTACAGTTTTCTGTCCCTAGAATAAATGTTTTTTTTAAGCACACTATAGCACAAGGACAATTCACTCACTGTCCTTACAGGTCCCTGGAAACAAGGACTTGCAGAGTGAAAGAAAAAAAACACTCTCCCTACCTACAGTTTTCTGTCCCTAGAAAAAATGTTTTTTTTAATCACAATATAGCACAAGGACAATTCACTCACTGTCCTTACAGGTCCCTGGAAACAAGGACTTGCAGAGTGAAAGAAAAAAAACACTCTCCCTACCTACAGTTTTCTGTCCCTAGAAAAAATGTTTTTTTTAATCACAATATAGCACAAGGACAATTCACTCACTGTCCTTACAGGTCCCTGGAAACAAGGACTTGCAGAGTGAAATAAACTGACACTCTCCCTACCTACAGTTTTCTGTCCCTAGAATAAATGTTTTTTTTAAGCACAATATAGCACAAGGACAATTCACTCACTGTCCTTACAGGTCCCTGGAAACAAGGACTTGCAGAGTGAAAGAAAAAAAACACTCTCCCTACCTACAGTTTTCTGTCCCTAGAAAAAATGTTTTTTTTAATCACAATATAGCACAAGGACAATTCACTCACTGTCCTTACAGGTCCCTGGAAACAAGGACTTGCAGAGTGAAATAAACTGACACTCTCCCTACCTACAGTTTTCTGTCCCTAGAATAAATGTTTTTTTTAAGCACAATATAGCACAAGGACAATTCACTCACTGTCCTTACAGGTCCCTGGAAACAAGGACTTGCAGAGTGAAAGAAAAAAAACACTCTCCCTACCTACAGTTTTCTGTCCCTAGAAAAAATGTTTTTTTTAATCACAATATAGCACAAGGACAATTCACTCACTGTCCTTCCAGGTCCCTGGAAACAAGGACTTGCAGAGTGAAAGAAACTGACACTGTCCCTACCTACAGTTTTCTGTCCCTAGAATAAATGTTTTTTTTTAAGCACACTATAGCACAAGGACAATTCACTCACTGTCCTTACAGGTCCCTGGAAACAAGGACTTGCAGAGTGAAAGAAAAAAAACACTCTCCCTACCTACAGTTTTCTGTCCCTAGAAAAAATGTTTTTTTTAATCACAATATAGCACAAGGACAATTCACTCACTGTCCTTACAGGTCCCTGGAAACAAGGACTTGCAGAGTGAAAGAAAAAAAACACTCTCCCTACCTACAGTTTTCTGTCCCTAGAAAAAATGTTTTTTTTAATCACAATATAGCACAAGGACAATTCACTCACTGTCCTTACAGGTCCCTGGAAACAAGGACTTGCAGAGTGAAATAAACTGACACTCTCCCTACCTACAGTTTTCTGTCCCTAGAATAAATGTTTTTTTTAAGCACAATATAGCACAAGGACAATTCACTCACTGTCCTTACAGGTCCCTGGAAACAAGGACTTGCAGAGTGAAAGAAAAAAAACACTCTCCCTACCTACAGTTTTCTGTCCCTAGAAAAAATGTTTTTTTTAATCACAATATAGCACAAGGACAATTCACTCACTGTCCTTACAGGTCCCTGGAAACAAGGACTTGCAGAGTGAAATAAACTGACACTCTCCCTACCTACAGTTTTCTGTCCCTAGAATAAATGTTTTTTTTAAGCACAATATAGCACAAGGACAATTCACTCACTGTCCTTACAGGTCCCTGGAAACAAGGACTTGCAGAGTGAAAGAAAAAAAACACTCTCCCTACCTACAGTTTTCTGTCCCTAGAAAAAATGTTTTTTTTAATCACAATATAGCACAAGGACAATTCACTCACTGTCCTTCCAGGTCCCTGGAAACAAGGACTTGCAGAGTGAAATAAACTGACACTCTCCCTACCTACAGTTTTCTGTCCCTAGAATAAATGTTTTTTTTAAGCACAATATAGCACAAGGACAATTCACTCACTGTCCTTACAGGTCCCTGGAAACAAGGACTTGCAGAGTGAAAGAAAAAAAACACTCTCCCTACCTACAGTTTTCTGTCCCTAGAAAAAATGTTTTTTTTAATCACAATATAGCACAAGGACAATTCACTCACTGTCCTTCCAGGTCCCTGGAAACAAGGACTTGCAGAGTGAAATAAACTGACACTCTCCCTACCTACAGTTTTCTGTCCCTAGAATAAATGTTTTTTTTAAGCACAATATAGCACAAGGACAATTCACTCACTGTCCTTAGAGGTCCCTGGAAACAAGGACTTGCAGAGTGAAAGAAAATAAACACTCTCCCTACCTACAGTTTTCTGTCCCTAGAAAAAATGTTTTTTTTTAAGCACAATATAGCACAAGGACAATTCACTCACTGTCCTTCCAGGTCCCTGGAAACAAGGACTTGCAGAGTGAAAGAAAAAAAACACTCTCCCTACCTACAGTTTTCTGTCCCTAGAAAAAATGTTTTTTTTAATCACAATATAGCACAAGGACAATTCACTCACTGTCCTTACAGGTCCCTGGAAACAAGGACTTGCAGAGTGAAAGAAACTGACACTCTCCCTACCTACAGTTTTCTGTCCCTAGAATAAATGTTTTTTTAAGCACAATATAGCACAAGGACAATTCACTCACTGTCCTTCCAGGTCCCTGGAAACAAGGACTTGCAGAGTGAAAGAAACTGACACTGTCCCTACCTACAGTTTTCTGTCCCTAGAATAAATGTTTTTTTTAAGCACACTATAGCACAAGCACAAAACACACTGACACTCTCCCTACCTATCCTTCTCTTTCCCTAAACTAAAGGAATCCAGGTTAAGCAAGAAAGAAATAACAGTCACTGTCCCTGCCTATGCTGCTCTATCCCTGCTCCGGAACACACTACACTAGGCCGCCGTGCTGGCGGCCTTTTATAGTGTGGGGCGTGTACTAAACACCCTCAGCAATAATTGGCCACAGGCATCCTGCCTGTGGCCAATCATTGCTCTCCTCGCTGCCGGCGCTGTGATTGGCCAAGCATGCGGGGTCACAGTGCATGCTTGGCCAATCACAGCGCCTGGATGACACTGCGATGGCGTAGTGCATTGTGGGCCGTTCGCGTCACTCGAATTTGGCGCGAACGGCCCAAATCGTTCGATCTTCGTCGAACGATCGAACAGCCGATGTTCGAGTCGAACGTATGTTCGACTCGAACACGAAGCTCATCCCTAACAGCCAGTTTGTCCCCCAAATGCAGCCAGTTTGTCCCCATAATACAGCCAGTTTGTGCCCCAAATACAGCCAGTTTGTCCCCAAAATGCAGCCAGTTTGTCCCCCAAATACAGCCAGTTTGTCCCCCAAATGCAGCCATTTTTTCCCCCAAATACAGCCACTTTGTCCCCCCAGCCCTACACTTACCTTCCTCGGGTCAGCGCCATCCTCGATGTCTTCTCCCGCCCTCGATGTCGCTTCAGCCAATCAGGTTACCGGTAACCAGACCCAGTGAACCTGATTGGCTGAAACGCAACCAGGGAATGCACCCCCCGTGCGTCCTCTTGTTAGCTTTTTAGAAGCCGATTGCAGCCCTCAGGCTGTAGTCGGGAAGCCTATCAGAGCCGCTGGCTCTGATAGGCACTTCTAAAGACCATCCAGACGCTGTTATTCAGATGGCCGGCGCTCAACAGGGGGCCGGCCATCTGAATAGTGGCAGCGGCGGAGACAATACATAGGTTCATGCAATGCATGAACCTATGTATTGTTGTGAGTGACGGCCGGGCGCAGGAGCGAGGGGGGGCGGCGCTCCTGCGCCCACTATGGACGCACCGCTCCTGATTGATGCTGAAAAAGCATTTGATAGAGTGGGATGGCAGTTCTTAGAGGAAACATTGGTCCAGATAGGAATGGGCCCAAAGATGCTCAGTAGGATTGTTGCCTTGTACTCTAATTCACGGGCCAAAGTAAGAACGAATGGAATACTATCAGAATATATAGAAATATCAAATGGAACTAGGCAGGGATGTCCACTATCTCCCTTATTATACGTACTATTGATGGAACATCTTATACAAGCAATTAGAAAAAATAAAGACATACAAGGAATTAATATTAAAGATAAAGAATATAAAGCAGCAGTCTATGCAGATGATTTACTAATATATGTGACCAACCCCAAAATAACAATACCTAACTTAATAAAATAATTTAAAAGATTTGGAGAATTGAGTAATTTTAAAGTTAATTATGATAAATCTGAAATGCTAAATGTATCACTAACAGAAAAAACACAGACATTATTACAAAAAGATTTTCCATTTACCGTATATACTCGAGTATAAGCCGAGTTTTTCAGCACATGTTTTTGTGCTGAAAATGCCCCCCTTGGCTTATACTCGAGTCACCTTTTTGCGCCTGATCTCCCAGAATTTGGGGAGCCAGTACCAGCCGGTTGTAGGTCCCCTGGACCCCAAACTTGGCACACATGTAGCCCCACTCTTCCTCTACATGTGTGCAAAGTTGTCCGAGGGACCTACTGCCAGGGAGCAGCGATTTTTCAAAGCCGGGCACCCCTTCCTTAGACTCCCATGTTAAACAGTAATTTCTCCGGTGACTTTGGGGAACCGGTACCGACCGGTTCTAGGTGCCCTGGACCCGAAACTAGGCACTCATGTAGCCCCATTTCTCCTCTATAAGTGTGCAAAGTTTTTTGTCTGGGGGACTTACGGCCAGGGAGCACCGATTTTTCAAAGCCGGGAACCCCTTCCATAGACTCCCATGTTAAACGTCAGTCTAGTCATGGACACAGTGAGGCATGGACACAGTGAGGCAAAGTGAGGCACAGTGAGGCATGCAGATGGACACCCTAGGCTTATACTCGAGTCAATACGTTTTCCCAGTTTTTTGTGGTAAAATTAGGTGCCTCGGCTTATATTCGGGTCGGCTTATACTCGAGTATATACGGTAAATGGCAGAAAATAGCAATCAAATATCTGAGAATTTACATCTCGAAAGACCTGAATAAGCTACAGGAATTAAATTACAATGCGACAATCCGAAAAGTAATAAAACTATTACAAAAATATGAAAGAATAACACACTCGTGGATAGGAAGAATCAATATCATAAAGATGGATATACTACCCAAAATGCTATATATATTTCAAACTGTTCCGTTAGCTGTTCCAAAGAAAATTATGAATGAACTAAGAAGAGCAATAGGTAGCTTAATCTGGGCCCATAAAACTCCACAAATTAAAAGGGAGACTTTAATTAGAACAAAGAGAAAGGGAGGATTAGCACTACCGGACTTCTCAAAATATTTACAAGCAGCTTCCTTGACTAGGATAGTAGGCTGGTATCAAAATGGGGAGGATAAACAATTGGTTAAATTAGAAGAAGACATTATAGGAATTCAACTCAAAGCGCTCCCTTGGATAAAACCCCATTTAAGACCTGGAAATAAAAAATTAACAATATTTACTATGATGGGTCCAATGACCCCATTGTTCTCCAATCCAGTATTTCCGCCAGCTTTAGCAACCACAGAATACTTAAAAAGGAATATATTGGAGAACGCAAGGGTGGCCCAGATCCTAGTGGATGGGAAAATACCAATAATGCAAGACCTGGGACCCCTACATAAATATAAATGGCTGCAATACCACCAATTAAAAACATATATTGCAACAAATATAAAATTACACTTAATAAACAGACCCAAAACTAAATTTGAACAAATATTAATAGACGAATGAAAATCATCTAAAAAACTAGCCAAGATATACGGTTTATTACTCCCGTCAGGACCCCTCAGAGAATTAACAGGAATGAAAAAATGGGAAAAGGAAATAGGGAGGTCAATATCAGAGTTAGAATGGGAGAAAATATTTTCAATAATTCATAAAACATCTTTAGCGACCAAGTACCAAGAAAGAAACTATAAAATATCAATGAGATGGTATTGGAACCCAGTAGCGCTAAATAAAATGAATAGTGAACAAACAGATATATGTTGGAGATGCAGGGCTGAAAAGGGGACTATGGACCACATCTGGTATAATTGTCAGCTGGTGAGAAATTTCGGGGAAAAAGTATATGAGATATATTGGAAAGTATCAGGATTAAAGACGAACTTAAACATAGAGATTTCCTTGTTATCCTTAATCCTAGACTCAATAAAGAGTATTAAAAAAGATATACTATACCATATGATAACGGCAGCGAGAACAATAATAGCGCGCAATTGAGTACAAAGGAGCCCAAATATAATAGAATGGATATGTGAATTGAACGAAATACAATATATGGAAAGACAGATAAGGGAAGAAGGATATATAAATAGCCAAATGCCAGAAATTTCAGAAATAAGAGAAAAATATGGACCCTCTATAGGTGACAGCTGGAGGTATATACAAGTCCAACATTTTGTAAATACACTACCGAAACCCCTACGGGCTATGAATGAGTTAACCTCATGGGAAAAACTCATAGAACAGGGGGGGGGGGGCAACGGGAAGACAGGGGATATTGAATATATATGGGATACTGTTACCTCCAAAGGGCCCCAAGACAATGAAAATATTGGAAAATTGGGAATCAGAACTTAATCAAATTATAATAGATGAAAAGAAGAGTCTAATTTTTGACTACGTCCACACCACCTCAGTAGAGGCAAAAGTAAAAGAAATGAATTATAAGCTTTTAACTATGTGGTATTTGGTCCCAACAAAATTACATAGGATAAATAAGGAGTTATCACCCCTATGTTGGAGAGAATGTGGGCTGGAGGGAACACACGCCCATATATGGTGGCACTGTCCTCTGATACAGGAATACTGGAGAGGGATCTTACGATTGATAGAGAAGATATGTGGATTTAAGGTTAAATTAGATCCCTGGTATTGTCTGTTCCATAATACGGAAATGACAAAGAAAAAATATAGAACAACTTTGATACCATATATGCTGAATGGAGCCAAAGCACTTATACCACGGAATTGGAGAGAAAAAAAATGTGCCATCATTAGGAGACTGGCTGAGAGAGATGGATAGAATTAGACTAATGGAGGAGTTGCTCTCAAATCATAATGGAAGTAGATCAAAAGGCCTACATAGAGGGGTTGGGGGGTTAGGGAATGATTCACTTCCTTTTTTGTTCCCTTCCCTTATAGACTCCTCCTTCTCTTTCCTTCCCCCCCCTCTCCCCTTCTTCCCCCTTCCCCCCTTTTTTTTTTGTGTATATATGTATACATATGTATATATTCAAAGGCCCTGAGCAGGAGCCTTCTTAAATTATCTTACTCATAAATATTTTTTTTTTCTTTCACTGGATTCTGTCGATTTAGTTATCACTTATATTTGATATAAAAAAAAATCTTCTCTTTTTTTCTTCCCCTTTTCCTCTCACTGTAGGGACATTGTTATACGATAGATATAGGTCACGTTACACTTGCACTTAGATTGTACTCATCTATAAGAGGGAGTACATGGGAGATAAAGCCCCTCTCCCTCTCCCCATCCCCCCCTTTTTTTTATGTGTATATATGTGTGTGTATATATGTATACATATGTATATATGGATAGGCCCTGAACAGGAGCCTTCTTAAATTATCTTAAATTATCTTATTTATAAATAATTTTTATTTATTTTTTCTCTCCCTTGACTCTGTTGATTTAATTAACACTTACATTTGATATTAAAATTCCCTTTTCCCTTTCCTCTCACTGTAGGGACACAGTTATACGATAGATATAGGTCACGTTGCACTTAGATTGTACTCATCTACAAGAGGGAGTACATGGGAGATAAAGACCCTCTCCCTCTTCCCATTCCCCCCTCCCCTTTTTTTTTTTTTTGTAGGGATAAGGTAATATGTTAAGACACAGATCATGATGCACTAGTACTTTAGATTATATTTAGCTACAAGAGGGAATACAGGGGAGATAAAGTCTCTTCCCCTCTTTCCCTCCCCCCCTTTTTTTTTTCTCTCTCCTCTTCTCTCCCCTTCTTTTCCTCCTCTCCTCTCCTTTCTCCCCTCTCTTCCTCTCCCTTCCTCTCCCCCTCTCCTGTCCCTCGGATCTGTCTGGCCTCTCTTTTTCTTTTTTCTCCTTTCCTATGTTTGATCTCTATATTTGGGGGACTAGGAATACATGGGTTATGGAGAGGGATATACTTTAAAAGGGATAAGTAGTCCCCTTAGTATAAACGGTTATTGACATTTTTTCTTGGTTCATTTCATCAAAGGGGTATATAATGAGACTGTATATGTGAGTTGTGTTTATATGGTTTAAACTCCATTGTATTGTTATTTAAATGTTATGTAATGTGAAAAAGTTTAATAAAAAGATAATAAAAAAAAAAAAAAAAGGAAAGTATCGGGATTAAAGACGAACTTAAACATAGAGATTTCCTTGTTATCCTTAATCCCAGACTCAATAAAGAGTATTAAAAAAGATATACTATACCATATGATAACGGCAGCGAGAACAATAATAGCGCGCAATTGTAGAGTACAAAGGAGCCCAAATATAATAGAATGGATATGTGAATTGAACGAAATACAATATATGGAAAGACAGATAAGGGAAGAAGGATATATAAATAGCCAAATGCCAGAAATTTGGCTAAAATGGGAGGAATTTCGGCTCTCAGAAGGAATGAAGGAATATGTATAAGTGGAAAATAATGAGAAATATAAAGGGGAGAAGGGAAAAGTGGGAGACGGGGGGGGGATTAAAGGGAAATGTTCCCTTTTTTTTTGTTGTTTGGTTAATTTGTGAATGAATGATAGGATGAATGGATAGGGAAGATAAAAATGAATAATGCAGTAGATTGATAGAAGGTATATTTTTTTTAAACAATAAGTAACTGATATATATCAAGATTCGGCATGTTGAATAACTAAGGGGAATAATGTAATTATAAGTGAATCCTGTATAAATGTAAAAGGTTTTGTTTTTGTACTGGAAAAAAGCTAAATAAGAAGAAATTGAAAACAAAATATACAAGTACCCAACAGGTATAGACATTCCACAATTTCAATGTCTAAATGACCATAGAAAATGTAAGAGACAGACGGAATTATTGGGACATAAGAGTTTTTAAGAAATGTGTTATCTGGGTAAAATTATAGTACTCCATATTAGGCATTTGGTATTTTTCTTTTATCTTCTATTTCAACAAGATATTCTGGTCATTACAAAAATACACTATTCGCAAAAGGCCTTATTAGTCCACCAAGTAAAATGTTGTGGGGAGAAACCTGGGGTGAAAGCTGAATTGTATAAAATGGAAGCTTATGGAATATGTGGTTATTAAAATGTATGGGCTAAATACAAGTGGTTTCCTAAATACAATTCATATGACAAAGATGAGCATAGAACTGGCGGTCTATTTTTCATCAGCAACCACATAACCTGGGTAATTGGTTTTGGAGCACACGTCAAAGATTCTGTTAGCACACCGGCCTACTTCCTCTTTCATGCAAATGACACACCTGCAAAGGTATATAGGAAATCAGTGATCCGTCACTTACTGGACGCTGCTAGAGCATGCATACCCCAAAACTGGAAGTCCCCCACCCCACCGACCATTGCACAATGGCTCAGAAGAGTAGACGATATCAGCCTCATGGAGGACCTGATCCTGTCTAGTCAGAACAGACGAGAGACATACTCTAAGACCTGGCAGTTATGGAACATCTTTAGATTTTCAGACGAAGGGCGGACCCTTAGGGAGGCTGAGCAGCCCACCTGAGCCCCTGCCTGGAACACCCACACCCCGGAGGGGTCGTCGCATCGGCGCCCACTGCCCTCGGTGTGCCGGAGACCCACAGGGGACTTGGAAATTGTATAGTGATGTCACCCGGGGAGGGAGACAGGTATACCTGACCCCCCTAACACCCCCCCCTTTTTTCCTCCCCTTTTTTCCTTCTTTGCCCCCCCCTTGACCTTTTCTCTCGCTCGTTTCCTGCTTTTAGCTTTCCTCTCTTTTCTATATCTTTCTTCTTTCTTTTGGGCTTTACCCAACTCACTTCACAGGAGGCACTATGCCCCCAAGTTCTGTTTCCTTTTAGATAAACGGGAAAATAAAGGGGGAGCTGTGTCCACGGGACCCCGGGCACTCTGGCATCTGCAAATCCCTGACGGATATATCCCGAAGGCAGATGAGTAGCTATATTGGAGCCCCGGGGGACCTCACCCCCCCCCCTGAGGAGTGTATACATACCAAAGGGGCATGGGTGGGAGGAGGATTCCACCTTATGCTTCCCACGAGAATTGCCAGCTGTATAATTTACTGTATGTGTATGTAAGATATGTACTACCGGGGTCCATGTGGGCCGGCTTCCCTGATGAAAAATAAAAAATTTTGAAAAAAAAAAAAAAGATTCTGTTAGCATCCAGGCAGGATTGGGTTGTTTGGAGTGAAACTTGATAAGATGTGATAGTTGCATGATCTGGAAGTATGTCAAGAGATTTGGCAGTTCCAAGCCCCCCCTCCACTCCTGTTTCTGAGTGTATAGAGTCTGCGTTCGCTCGGGACTTACGTATGCAATCGCTTCTGCGTGCGAGCACAAGGGGACAGGGGCACTTAAAAAAAAAAATTATTGTTAATTCTACTTTTTAACTTTTACTTTGACACTTTTTTAAACAGTTACCGTGAGATATGGGGTCAATAAGACCCCACTTCTCACCTCTAGGCTGGGGAGCCTGAAATAACAATAAAACATAAACCGATCTCCGCTTCCCAGCCGAGGCGGCGCTGGTTTTTTGAATGCAGAGGCCGAGCGTAACGTCATAACATTGCGCCCGGCCTCCGATGATCATAGAGACTCCGGCGACCATCTGGTCCGCCGGAAATCTCTATGGTGGACATCCGGGGCTCGCGGATCCGTAGAAGCACCGGAGTGCGGCGGGAGGGGGGAACGTCCCCTCTAACCGCCCATAAGAACGATCAAGTGGTGGAACAGCCACTATGATTATTCTTATGGTGCAGGGAATCACCGGCTCTAAAATATGATATCTGAATGATGCCTGTAGCTGCAGGAATCATTCAGATATCCCCGCTCAAAGTCAAGGACGTTCATATACGTACCTTGGGCAGAAAGTGGTTAATTGAGTTTTGTCTGCAATATCAGATTTGACCACAAGACTGTTTTTGCAGAAACCAGAAACTGTTCACCTATAACAAAAGTTCCCATCATTCTTCAATCTAAGGAAGAGAAACAGGTGCATCCTGGGAATTCAGGCTCTATCTTAGAGACTGAAAGAAGGGACCTGCAATCAGAGCACATGTTGCACTAAAACTTGCATCCGCCTGCATCCCCTAAACACAGCATCACTGGTGAGAATTACTTATCGCCATCTCCAGCCCAGCTTATTCATTGTATTTCTGTATACTTCATATACTGATTATATGTATCTGTATTTGTTATTTTTTTTCAATAGTTTCACCCCACCCTATTTTGGTAAGAAACCTTTAAGATTACACTCAGTCTGGCTTTCTGCAGAATAGGAGGGTTTAGTTGCATGTCGAGCAACACACAGGGAAACGTGTAGCAGAGACAGAACACTGACAGCCCTGCTGCTTTGTTTCCATTTTGCAATAAATGTAGAATTTTGTCACTAAAATTCCTACCATAGGTCTAGCTAACATGTTACATCAAAATGTTAATACAGACCACATATGTATGGATCAACTCACGTGTATGCTTTCTGGGAGTTGTCATTCTTGTGGACATCACATTTTCTTCTTCACTGAAAATTTCCAATAAATGACAAGCATTAGCTTTGTAAATAGACCCCCCCCCCCCAAACTGTTTCTGAACCCAAACCCATACTTACTATATACATACTTTATATATACATCAATAAGTTTTTTTTTAATGCAAGCAATGTAAGTACCTGACTTGGGGGGGGGGGGAGTTGATAGACCCCACCTAACCTGGAGAGGAGTAAATAGAGTGAGGGAATTATCCAGAAGAGAAAAAACATGGATATGTTTATCAGACACACTAACACCTAAAGGAATGTCTGTAAGGCTAGATATAAACTGCTTTATCAGTGATTATTAGTACCATTATGTACCCAATCTGTTTAATCAATAGTTTTATTATAATTTGGGATGTAAATTGATTGTTTCACATATAATAACTACTGAAATCAAAAAAAATATATTTTTATGTTTATTTGGGTTTTGTATATCATATTTATCTTTAATTTTTATACATACGAATTGTGATTGAAATGATGCATTAGAAACTTTACATATAGGAATTATGATTGCTATTTAATGCTTGATAGTGCTGATCTGGATTGAGATAAATGTACACACTAGGGAAGAGTTTCAGATGCAGTTAAGGATAGGGGTAAAACCAGATCAATGTTTGAAATACATTCTTTGTATTGGAATGATTCCTGTTGGTTGTTGCACAAGTCCGATCTGTGGTAATTAATGGGCAACAGAGGGTTAAGCGCTGTAGGAGGCGTCTTTTAAATAACAGTGCACCATGCTGTATGGACACACTCCCAGATGAAGTCATAGTGACAAAACGCATCAGGGCAGGACCATACGGCGACCAGAAGTGACGTCAGCATGCTGCCGGAAGTGACAGGCACCGCTACCGGGTTGGTAACATCGTGGGGTGAGATGCCAATACAGACACCCGGTGGACATATAACTATGCTGTGATGTGAATATTGCCCTTTTTATCTTTCGTTTATTATACAAATAGATTCAACATTGGGAGTTGTGTGCAGGTATGCGCAACTTCCGTTCACTAGAAACAGTTTTTTAACTACAGCAGAGAAAAATCAGGTCACCTCCTCTGCCACACAGGCTGTTCTGAGTGATAGAACAGTTTAAACCCAGGACTCAATGGACAGAAGTACAAATTCTTTGGTAGGTAAAAAGCTCTTTTATATGTATTTTATCTGTGAGTTAACCAATAGTTCAGCTTTAATATAAAGTGTACATTATTGCAACAATAGGCATCAGGTCAAATAATGACTTTCCTTTATTACCTACTTTGTGGTCTTTAGTTTGCACAGTTGATCGTCATCTGGCAGCCACCCTTATAAAACACAAGGCAACTTTATGCATTTTTCAGCTAACTAAAGTTTTTTAGCTTGCCACCTGGACTTAATTAATGGTATTCATACCACAGACATTTCCACCATTAATTTAGCACAGTTTAAATGCACTGCTTCAAATGCTAAACAGAGTAAAAAAAAAATAGATGTTTAACTTTGCAAATGATGGTACTTTTCGCTGAACATCTGCTATGTAGCACACTGAAGTATGATGAAGTATTTAGACCACACCATAAAGAAAATGCAAAATTTGTATTCCTAACACAGTAAATGAAATACGTTAATTATGCTGTTCCTCTTTAGATGTGGATTTGTTGCTCTGTTAATGTTAATTTAAATGTTTTTATTTCAAAGATTAGTCACCAGATAGGCCTGAAAAAAAAAACACAGACTAATGAATTAACCACTTAACAACCACCTGCCGACAAATAACGTCGACAAGGTGGTTGCTTAACTCTGGGAGGACGTTATATAACGTCCTCCCAGAATCGCGCTCCCGCGCGCCCCCTGGGGCGCGCACACGGGAAACTCCGTGACCGCCGGGTCCAGAGGACCCGGCGGATCACGAATCGCGGTAAATCGCCGCTGATAGCGGCCGTTTACCACGTGATCGCTCCGTCAAATGACGGAGCAATCACTTGTAAACAGACCGGCGTCATTTGATGACGCCGGTTCCTCCCTCCCCTCTCTGTACCGATCGGTACAGTGTGAGAGGGGAGGGGGAGGGAGCGGATGGCAGCAGCAGCACTGTGGGCTGGATCTGTGACAATTGCAGTCACAGATCCATCCATCCATCCATCCCTGCTCAGCCATCCCTGTGCTATACCCTGCCAATACTCTGCAATACACCCTGCCAATACTCTGCAAAATACCCTGGTGCAATACTCTGCAATACCCTGGTGCAATACTCTGCAATACCCTGGTGCAATACTCTGCAATACCCTGGTGCAATACTCTGCAATACCCTGCGAAATACTCTGCAATACCCTGCGAAATACTCTGCAATACCCTGCTGCAATACTCTGCAATACTCTGCTGCAATACTCTGCAATACCCTGCTGCAATACTCTGCAATACCCTGGTGCAATACTCTGCAATACCCTGGTGCAATACTCTGCAATACCCTGGTGCAATACTCTGCAATACCCTGCACAATACTCTGCAATACCCTGCACAATACTCTGCAATACCCTGCACAATACTCTGCAATACCCTGCACAATACTCTGCAATACCCTGCAAAATACTCTGCAATACCCTGCGCAATACTCTGCAAAATACTCTGCAATACCCTGCACAATACTCTGCAATACCCTGCACAATACTCTGCAATACCCTGCACAATACTCTGCAATACCCTGCACAATACTCTGCAATACCCGCCACAATACTCTGCAATACCCGCCACAATACTCTGCAATACCCGCCACAATACTCTGCAATACCCTCCACAATACCCTGTGCAATACCCTCCACAATACCCTGTGCAATACCCGTGCAATACCCTGCCATACACCGCAATACCCTGCCATACACCGCAATACCCTGCCATACTCCGCAATGCCCTGCAATACTCCGCAATGCCCGGCAATACTCCGCAATGCCCGGCAATACTCCGCAATGCCCGGCAATACTCCGCAATGCCCGGCAATACTCTGCAATAACCACTTCCCGCCCTCCGGCCGTCATATGACGTCCTTGACTTTGTGCGGGGATATCTGAATGATGGGAGCAGCTACAGGCATCATTCAGATATTAGCTTTTTCAGCCGGCGATTCCCTACACCATAAGAACAATCATAGCGGCTGTTCCGCCGCTTGATCATTCTTACGGGAGGCGAGAGGGGATGTCCCCCCCCGCCCTCCGGTGCTTCTACCGACTCACCGCTACGATCAAAGCCAGGATTGTTGTTTTTTTTTTTGTATTTTTTTCAGGCTTCCCAGCCTAGAGGTGAGATGTGGGGTCTTATTGACACCCCCCCCCCATATCTCACTGTAAAGAGGACCTGTCATGCCATATTCCTATTACAAGGGATGTTTACGTTCCTTGTAATAGGTATAAAAGTGATCAAAAAAATGTTTAGGGCGGAAAAACATGTCAAACTAAAATAAATAAAGTAAAATTAAGAATACATTTTTTTTTTTTTTAAAGCGCCCCTGTCCCCGTGAGCTCGCATACAGAAGCGAACGCATACGTAAGTCCCGCCCACATATGAAAACGGTTTTCAAACCACACATGTGAGGTATCTCTGCGAACGTTAGAGCGAGAGCAATCATTTTGGCCCTAGACCTCCTCTGTAACTCAAAACATGTAACCAGTAAAAATATTTAAAGCGTCGCCTATGGGGATTTTTTAAGTAGCGAAGTTTGGCGCCATTCCACGAGTGTGTGCAATTTTTAAGGGTGACATGTTAGGTATCTATTTACTCGGCGTAACTTCATCTTTCACATTATGCAAAAACATTGGGCTAACTTTACTGTTTTTTTTTTTTTTAAGCACAAAACATTTTTTTTACGTAAAAAACGCGTTAAAAAAATTGCTGCGCAAATATCGTGCGAGATAAAAAGTTGCAACAACCACCATTATATTCTCTAAGGTCTTTGCTAAAAAAACATATATAATGTTTTGGGGTTCTATGTAATTTTCTAGCAAATAAATGATGATTTTTACATGTAGGAGAGAAATGTCAGAATTGGCCTTGGTGCTCCAGAACGCCTGAAGGTGCTCCCTACATGTTGGGCCTCTGTATGTGGCCACGCTGTGTAAAAGTCTCACACATGTGGTATCGCCATACTCGGGAGTAATAGCAGAATGTGTTTTGGGGTGTAATTTGTGGAATGCATATGCTGTGTGTGAGAAATAACCTGCTAATATGACAATTTTGTGAAAAAAAAAAAAAGAGAAAAAAAAATCTTGATTTTGCAAAGAATTGTGGGAAAAAATGACATCTTCAAAAAACTCACAATGCCTCTTTCTGAATACCTTGGAATGTCTTCTTTCCAAAAAGGGGTCATTTGGGGGGTATTTGTACTTTTCTGGCATGTTAGGGTCTCAAGAATTGAGATAGGCCGTCAGTACTTCAGGTGTGATCAATTTTCAGATATTGGCACCATAGCTTGTGGACTCTATAACTTTCACAAAGACCAAATAATATACACCAATTTGTACTTATTTTTACCAAAGATATGTAGCAGTATAAATTTTGGCCAAAATTTATGAAGAAAAAATAGTAATTTGCAAAATTTTATAACAGAAACGAAAAAAAAAATCATTTTTTTACAAAATTTTCAGTCTTTTTTCTCTTATAGCGCAAAAAATAAAAAACCCAACAGTGATTAAATACCACCAAAAGAAAGCTCTATTTGTGTGAAAAAAAGGACAAAAATTTCATATGGGTACAGTGTTGCATGACTGAGTAATTGTCATTCAAAATGTGAGAGCACCGAAAGCTGAAAATTGGTCTGGTTATTAAGGGGGTTTAAGTGCCCAGTGGTCAAGTGGTTAAATAGATATATTGTAGCCTCAACTCAATAAAATATTTACCATGCAAACATATTTTCAGGTGTGAGAAATGGGAATGGAGCTTACGTATTTTACTATAAGCACATATCCTTAATTTTATGTAGCCTTCAATTGCTAGTATACAGTAAATGATTGTCATCTATAACCACATTAGGTTGTTAAAACAAGGTTGTTTTAAAGTGTATGTAAATCTTAACAAGGAAAAACTGTTATTTACTTTATTTTGGTCTGTTAAATATAGTGCTGTGAAAAAGTATTTGCCCCCTTCCTGATTTATTGATTCGTTTGCATATATCTCACACTTAAATGATTCAGATCATCAAACTAATTTTAATAGTACACAAAGATAACCTGAGTAAATCCAAGATGCAGTTTTTAAATTATTTAATTTATTAACCACTTAAGCCCCGGACCATTTGGTAGCTAAAGGACCAGAGGTGAATTCAGAATTTTGCACTGCGCTGCTTTAACTGTAAATTGTGCGGACATGCAATGTTGTACCCAAACGAAATTTGCGTCCTTTTCTTCCCACAAATAGAGCTTTCTTTTAATGGTATTTGATTGCCTCTGTGATTTTTATTTTTTGCGATATAAACGGAAAAAGACCGAAAATTTTGAAAAAAAATGATATTTTCTACTTTTTGTTATAAGAAAATTCGAATAAACTCAATTTTAGTCATACATTTAGGCCAAAATGTATTCAGCCACATGTCTTTAGTAAAAAAAATGTCAATAAGCGTATATTTATTGGTTTGCGCAAAAGTTATAGCGTTTACAAACTAGGGTACATTTTCTGGAATTTACACAGCTTTTAATTTATGACTGCCTATCTCATTTCTTGAGGTGCTAAAATGACAGGGCAGTACAAACCCCCCCCCAAATGACCCCATTTTAGAAAGTAGACACCCCAAGGAAATTGCTGAGAGGCATGTTGAGCCCATTGAATATTTTTTTTTTGTCCCAAGTGATTGAATAATGACAAAAAAAAAAAAATTACAAAAAGTTGTCACTAAATGATATATTGCTCACACATGCCATGGTTATATAAGGAATTGCACCCCAAAATACATTCTGCTGCTTCTCCTGAGTACGGGGATACCACATGTGTGGGACTTTTTAGGAGCCTAGCCACGTACGGGACCCCGGAAACCAAGCACCGCCTTCAGGATTTCTAAGGGCGCAAATTTTTGATTTCACTCCTCACTACCTATCACAGTTTTGAAGGCCATAAAATGCCAAAATAGCACAAAACCCCCCCAAATGACCCAATTTTAGAAAGTAGACACCCCAAGGAAATTGCTGAGAGGCCTGTTGAGCCCATTGAATATTTTTTTTTTGTCCCAAGTGATTGAATAATGACAAAAAAAAATACAAAAAGTTGTCACTAAATGATATATTGCTCACACATGCCATGGTTATATGTGAAATTGCACCCCAAAATACATTCTGCTGCTTCTCCTGAGTACAGGGATACCACATGTGTGGGACTTTTTAGGAGCCTAGCCACGTACGGGACCCCGGAAACCAAGCACCGCCTCCAGGATTTCTAAGGGCGCAAATTTTTGATTTCACTCCTCACTACCTATCACAGTTTTGAAGGCCATAAAATGCCAAAATAGCACAAAACCCCCCCAAATGACCCCATTTTGGAAAGTAGACACCCCAAGCTGTTTGCTGAGAGGCATGGTGAGTATTTTACAGCTCTCATTTGTTTTTGAAAATGAAGAAAGAACATTTTTTTTTTTTTCTTTTTTTTTTTCAATTTTCAAAACTTTGTGACAAAAAGCGAGATCTGCAAAATACTCACAATACCTCTCAGCAAATAGCTTGGGGTGTCTACTTTCTAAAATGGGGTCATTTGGGGGGGTTTTGTGCCATCTGGGCATTCCATGGCCTCCGAAACTGTGATAGGCAGTGAGAAGTGAAATCAAAAATTGACACCCTTAGAAAGCCTGAAGGCGGTTATTGGTTTTTGGGGTCCCGTACGCGACTAGGCTCCCAAAAAGTCTCACACATGTGGTATCCCCGTACTCAGGAGAAGCAACAGAATGTATTTTGGGGTGTAATTCCACATATGCCCATGGCATGTTTGAGCAATATATCATTTAGTGACAAAAAAAAAAAATTGTATTTTTTCCGCAACTTGTGTCAACATATAAAATATTCCATGGACTCGACATGCCTCTCAGTATATAGCTTGGGGTGTCTACTTTCCAAAATGGGGTCATTTGGGGGGTTTTGAACTGTTCTGACATTTTATACACAACATTAGGAAGCTTACATCCACTCTTCTAACCACTTGAAGACAAAGCCCTTTTTGACACTTTTTGTTTACATGAAAACATATTTTTTTTTGCAAGAAAATTATGTTGAACCCCCAAACATTATATATATTTTTAAAGCAAAGGCCCTACAGAATAAAATGGTGGGTGTTGCATTTTTTTTTCTACACAGTATTTGCGCAGCGATTTTTCAAACGCATTTTTTGGGGAAAAAATACACTTTTTTAATTTTAATGCACTAAAACACACTATATTGCCCAAATGTTTGATGAAATAAAAAATATGATCTTAGGCCGAGTACATAGATACCAAACACGGCATGCTTTAAAATTTCGCACAAACGCGCATTGGCGACAAACTACATACATTTTTAAAAGCCTTTAAAAGCATTTACAGGTTACCCCGTTAGATTTACAGAGGAGGTCTACTGCTAAAATTACTGCCCTCGATCTGACCTTCGCGGTGATACCTCACATGCATGGTGCAATTGCTGTTTACATATGACGCCAGACCGACGCTTGTGTTCGCCATTGGGCAAGAGCAGGGCAGGACAGGGGTGCTTTTTTTTTTATTTTTTTTATTAATTTTGCTTTTTTATTTTATTTTTAAACTGTTGCTTCCATATTTATTTATTTTTATCACTTTTATTGTTATCTCAGGGAATGTAAATATCCGCTATGATAGCAATAGGTAATGACAGGTACTCTTTTTTGAAAAAACTGGGGTCTATTGGACCCTAGATCTTTCCTCTGCCCTCAAAGCATCTGACCACACCAAGATCGGTGTGATAAAATGCTTTCCCAATTTCCCAATGGCGCTTTTTATATCCGGGGGGGGCATTCCCTCCCACTGCTTGTAAAAGCAGTCCAGAGGCTAATTAGCCACTAGGATTGCTTTTACATGAAAGCCAGCCGCTGGCTGAAAAGAATGATATCAAGATGATACCTAAACCCACAGGCATCATTCTGGTATAAACATTCAAAGTCCAGCAACATACCAGTACGTTGCTGGTCCTTGTTGGACATGTATTGTAATCTTTTTTTTCATGCAGCCTGTTGGCTGAATGAAAAAAAAGATTGATCGGTGGGTATGCCCACCATTAGAATACCGCCCTTCATCTACCCACTTCTAATGATGGGCATACATGCACCATTTATATATGCCCGAAGCATGGGGGCATCTTCTCGCAAAAGTTATGCCGCGTACACATGGTCAGACTTTTCCACGGGCAAGCCTCCGTCGGAATTTCGACCGTATGTACGCGGCATTAGGAGCAAAATCGCTCCTCCGCTCCTGCTGCCCCAATGCTTCGGCATATATGCTTTTTTTTTTTAACTGTGGTGGTGAAATCACCTCCTACAGCACTGGAGTCGCAGGGATCAGGCCTGTCTCTGCGAACGCTACAGTTATGTGTGTTGTGTTTTGTAAGTGACAGTGATCGATCGATACTGCACTTGGGTGGCCTGGGCTGGACAGAGGGGCAAAACGCAGGTGCTAGCAGGTATCTGGGCTGATCCCGCTAACACTGCGTTTTTGGGAACCCTAAACTGCTGGGGACGCTAGTATAGATCTGATCAGATCAGATATTGAGCTGATCACATACTATACCACTAAGGGGGGTGTATGCTTCACGCGTGGGTGTTAGTGCTACTGGCACTAACCTGACGCTGCCTGGGGTGTGACGCAGACCCTCTCTGACGCTTAAACCTAATTGATATCACCCGCCGGGAGATCAGGGGGTTAAACCTTTATTGGGTTATATACGGCGGGTGCCCTGACACTATAAAAAGCAAACTAACTAACCAGCGTCACCCGTAACACTTATATGATGATCACTGGTGAAAGGGTTAACTAGGGGCAATTAGGGGGTTAAAACCTTTATTAGGTAATATATGGGGGTACCTGACGCTATATAAAAACCTGACGGCGAACCTAAAAAAAATTACTGGCTACCTATCGGCATCACCAACACTAAGACAACGATCATAAAAATGATCGCTTAGCGACAGTGATGATAGGGGGTGAAAGGGTTACCTGGGGGGCGATCAGGGGGTTAAACCTTTATTAGATAATATATGGGGGTACCTGACGCTATAAAAACCTGCGGCAAACCTAAAAAAAATTACTGGCTACCGATCAGCATCACCGACGCTAAGACATCGATCAGAAAAATGATCGCATAGCGACGGCAGTGCTAGGGGGTGAAAGGGTTACCTGGGGGGTGATCAAGGGGGTTAAACCTTTATTAGGTAATATATGGTTGTACCCGACGCTATAAAAACCTGCGGCGAACCTAAAAAAATTACTGGCTACCGATCAGCGTCGCCGACGCTAAGACATCGATCAGAAAAATTATCGCTTAGTGACAGTGGTGATAGGGGGTGAAAGGGTTACCTGGGGGGCGATCAAGGGGGTTAAACCTTTATTAGGTAATATATGGGGGTACCCGACGCTATAAAAACCTGCGGCGAACCTAAAAAAAATTACTGGCTACCGATCAGCATCACCGACGCTAAGACATCGATCAGAAAAATGATCGCATAGCGACGGCGGTGCTAGGGGGTGAAAGGGTTACCTGGGGGGTGATCAAGGGGGTTAAACCTTTATTAGATAATATATGGGGGTACCCGACGCTATAAAAACCTGCGGCGAACCTAAAAAAAATTACTGGCTACTGATCAGCATCGCCGACGCTAAGACATCGATCAGAAAAATTATCGCTTAGTGACAGTGGTGATAGGGGGTGAAAGGGTTACCTGGGGGGCAATCAAGGGGGTTAAACCTTTATTAGGTAATATATGGGGGTACCCGACGCTATAAAAACCTGCGGCGAACCTAAAAAAAATTACTGGCTACCGATCAGCATCACTGACGCTAAGACATCGATCAGAAAAATGATTGCTTAGCGACGGTGGTGCTAGGGGGTGAAAGGGTTACCTGGGGGGTGATCAGGGGGTTAAACCTTTATTAGGGGGGTTAGGGGGCTACACTGGACCTAAAACTAAATGTAGTGACACTTTTACAGTCACAAATGTCAGTGATTGCAGTGATCACTAAATAAATGGTCACTGCAATCAGTGACACTGTGACTGGGGGCTGGGGGGTGATCTGGGGGTGTCTGGGGGGGCCTGGGGGGCGATTTATGTGCCTATGTGTCCTGGTGTCAGTGTGCTGTTTTGTGTACTAACCTGCATCTTCTCCTGTACGGCGCTCGGTATATGTGAGCGCCGCAGGAGAGATGACATCACTTCCTCCTGCCTGGCAGGCAGGGGAAGCTCTCTCATTCGCCGGGAGCGATCGAGAGGGGGTGGCCGGAATCGAACGGCCGTCCCCTCATGCCGGATCGCTCCCGAAGGTAAAACGACCACCCACTGTAAAGAAGGGGGGTCCGATCGGACCCCCCAACTATACAAAGGCAATCACGTATATGTACGTGATTCTGCCTGTCGGTGCCATTCTGCCGACGTATATTTACAGTGGGCGGTCGTTAAGTGGTTAAGGTATGGCAATATGTGAAAAAGTAATTGCCCCCTCCCATGCTGAATCGTGAATGAACTGTGATTAACCACAATTTTTTGGAAAGCTGAGTTAAATTTCACTTGCCACAACCAGGCCTGATTACCGCCAGACCTGTTGAAACAAGAAAATCACATAAATAGAAGTGAAGCATTCTAACAGATCACAAAAAGCCACACATCATGCCACAATCTAAAAAAAAATCAAGAACAGATTGGAAACAAAGTAATGTACATGTATCATTCTAGGAATGGTTTCAAAGCCATTTCTAAGGCTTTGAAACTCCAGTGAACCACAGGGAGACCCATTATCCTCAAATGCAGATAACTTGTAACAGTGGTGAACCTTCCCAGGAGTGGCCGGCTTACAAAAATTACTCCAAGAGCATGATGATGACTCATCCAGGAGGTCGTAAAAGAACCCAGAACAACATCTAAAGAACTGCAGGCCTCACTTGCCTCAGATAAGATCAGTGTTTATGATTCAACAATAAGAGACTGGGCAAAAATGGCATCCATGGGAGAGTTTCAAGGCCAAAGCCCCTGCTGACCAAGAAGAACACAAAGACTCTACTCATATTTACCAAAAAACATCTTGATTATCCCCAAGACTTTTAGGCAAATATTCTGTGGAGTAATGAGACAAAAATATAACTGTTTAAAGCTGTGCGTCCCGTTACATCTGGCATAAAACAAATACAGCGTTTTTCATAACAAGAACATCATACCAACAGTCAGACATAGTGGTGGTAACGTGATGGTCTGGGGTTGCTTTGCAGCTTCAGGACCTGGAAAACTTACCATAATTGATGGAACCATGAATTCTGAGCTCTACCAGAAATCCGAAAGGAGAATGTCCTGCCATCAGTTTGTGACCTTAAGCTCAAGTGCGCTTGGGTTATGCAGCAGGACAATGATCCAAAACAAAACAGCAAGTCCACCTCCAAATGGTTCAAACAAAGCAAAATTTTGGTTTTGGAGTGGCCTAGTCAAACCTCGGACTTAAATCCATGTGAGATGCTGTATCATGACCTTACACAGGCCGTTCATGCTGGGCCAAAATTGCTCCACAGCAATGTGAAAGACTCATTTCCCGTTAACGCAAATGCTTGATTGCAGTTGTTGCCGCCAAGGGTGGAACAACCAGTTATTAGGTTTAGGGGGCAATTACTTTTTCACATAAAGCCAGGCAGGTTTGGACAGCTTTTTTCCTTAATAAATGAAACCATCATTTAAAAACTGCATTTTGTATTTACTCAGGTTATCTTTGTGTAATAATAAAATTTGTTTGACGATCTGAGTAATTTATGTGTGACAAAGATGCAAAAAAAGAAAAAAATCAGAAAGGGGGCAAATACTTTTTCACAGTATTGTATACCATTGGTATTGTTTTGTAATATCCATTTGATGGTACAAAAAATATCTGTTGTTATCTCAAGGAGTCCAATCAGCCTCCCAGCCCTTCCCTTGGACTACAAAGAACCTCCCCCAATGTTTTGGAGAATAGTAAGAAGGATATGTTTTATAGTTCAACAAAATACAACTGGGCATATTTTTTTATTTGCCCTAGTATACACTTCAAGCATTTATTGCTTTTTTGGCATAGATAATTCTTAGAGAATTCACCCTTATTGTATTAAAAGGATGTCATCTAAAAAGTAATTGAATACTTTTTTAGTAATACTTTTTAAATAGTATTCCAAAACATTTTGGCTAATGATCCACAATGACAAAGTCCCAGTGACCTAGAAACAGGTGGTTTAGTGGCTGCAAATAGGTGTACAGGGACTGTAAAGACTCAGGCCTCGTACACACGGCCGAGAATCTCGTCAGGAAAAAAACACGTTGTTTTTCTTGACGAGATTCTTGGACAAGAAACTTGTCCCGGCCGAGTGTACACACGCTCCATTCAAAGAACCCGCGGTTCTTTGAATGGAGCAAACGCGGTGATGTCATCGACTACGACGAGCGTGCGCTCGTCACATTCGATGCCGTCGCCGCCATCTTGCTACACCCTACCTATGCCTAGGAAGCTACCGCGCATGCGTCAAAGTAAATTTGAGCATGCACGGGTTTCCACGCCGACAGGTAAGTGTACACACACACACTTTTCTCATTGAGAAACATGCTGACGAGAATCTCGACGAGAAAATAGAGAGCTGGTTCTCTATTTTTCTTGTCGAGATTCTGGTCAGTTTTCTCTACGAGAAACCATACACACGAACAATTTTCTCGGCAAGAAAGCTATCTCAGCAGTTTACTTGTCGTTTCTTGCCAAGAAACTCGTTCGTGTATACGAGGCTAAAGGGGTAGATTTACTAAAAGCAAATAGATTGTGCACTTTGCAAGTGCAGTTGTACAAATTTCCCTTAGTACATGTAGATGTGGTGAAGCTTCACTTTGTAAAAAAAATCCCAATCAGGTGCAAGGAAAATAGAAAAAAAAATCATTTTGCTTCCACATGATTGGATGATGAAAATCAGCAGAGCTTTACCACAGTTAATAAGCTCTGGGGAAAGTGAATGCAACTGCACCTGTAAAATGCACAGTCTATTTGCCTTTATTAAATTCACCCCATTGTCTCAGATTTGTGTTGCTATTTTTCTCATTCTCAGGTACCTCTATGTTACTTATCTGTAACTTATCAACATTTGTCCAGTTACATACTATGCTTTTCTGATAATGCACATGCACATGATAATGCACAAGATGCACATACTGTGCATGTGAAATTACACACCCGTAATTTAGGTGGTATTAGGTATTATGTGATAATTATATGCCTGTTGTTGTCCCCTGTAAATCAGTAATAGGATATTATATTATATTATTATACCTAAATTATTATGCCTTTGTGGATTACTTATTTTTTTGTTATTCAAATTCTATTGTAGATAAAATGAATACACAATAAGAAGCTTGCAACTGCCTGTTTTGATATGAAATTCAGTAAACTGTAGTAACAAGAATAAGGATAACCTGGTTGCAATATTGATCATATAGTAACAACTATCAAAATCCACAAGGCCAGGTATCGCACAATTGCTCAGATGCAAATATAGCTACATTACTTGACTTTAGTCAAAAATTCTATTGTGAGCAAAACTATAGTACACTCTCAGTCCTGTTAGAGCTTGATAAACAGCTTTATCTGCTATTGCGAACTGTAGGGAAAGAAGAAAAGGAGGAAAGATAAAAATGGAAAGAAGAGAGGATTAGCAACAAATATAGTCCTTTATAGTCCTTTAGATATTGTCATCCATGTGGATATGAGACAGATCACAGGGGGTGTCTGAAAGATCACTAGACGGCGTGGTATCTATGTAGTCTGGGGGGACAGAATGTCTTTGTACACTTGGGAGTATTTGAAGGAAAGCCAAGGTTGCCACGTTTTATGAAATCTTTCAACCCTATCGCTAGCCTGCGCTAAAGTCTCCATACTAGCTCATTATGTGGCACTTACCTGAAATCGAAGCCCCCGAAGTCCTCCTCGTTCCCCCAGCCGTCACTGCCATGTCCCCTCGCAGCTTCTTCCTGCTATCGCCGCTCCAGCGCTGTGATTGGCCGGAGCGGCGATGACATCACTCCGCGCATGCACGTGGGAGCCGTAAAAGCCGGCGTTATCATTCATAAAACCGGAATTTACAGTGCGCCTGCACCGATGTCTACGGCGCGCATGTGCCGTACACATCGGTGTACTCTTTTTTTGCAAATATCTCCTAAACCTTGTAGGTTTAGGAGATATTGCAAACACCTACGGATAAGCCTTAATCTAGGCTTACCTGTAGGTGCAAGTTGCAAGAGTGGGTTTACAACCACTTTAGTCACATGCAGTAAACAACATGCTGCATTCAAAGTGAGTTTGGTCTCCGTTACTTGTTTGATCAGGGTTCTGACCTTGTCCCAATATGGTACAAGTACCAGGAAATGCCACCAGATATGCGATAATGTGACTATTTCTTTTTGACATCTCCAGCAAGACGCAGGGGTCTGTGGATTCCACCTATGCAATTTAGCCGGGGGGAATTGTACCAGTGTGTCATAAGCTTATATGATGTTTCTTGCATTTTCGTACTAATGGAGCATTTGTGAGTAAGAAAACAGGCATACCTTCGTTGGTTGTCAGTGATCTCCATCTGCAGTTCCTCCGATCAGTTCCTCCTGAGTCCGTCCATAGTGATGGTTTTTGAGTCTTGTAGCCAAGAGTAAGCAGTAGAAGTGGCCTCCCAAAAATAAAGTAGGTAGGCCTCCCAAAAATAAGAATCTGTCAGAGTAGGTATGTGGTGTGTTTTAAAATGAGTTTCCTGGAGGAACACGAAATGTGGCCTACCTTTGTTGAACATGTGTGAGACCAAAAAAGTCTCACACATGTGGTATTTATATACCTAGGAGGAGAAGCAGAATGTGTTTTGGGGTGTTATTATAAGTATTCCCATGCTGTGTGTGAGAAATAAAAAAATGGCTGCGCCTGTGGTTCCCCCCCCCAATGGGACCCACCCCTTAGCTCGCCCCAACCTCCTCTCCCTCTCTTCATTGTAAATCCCCTCCATCTACATGCTTTTACATGCCTCAGCATATGCCCTTCACACATAACAGCCTTTTGTTGCCATATACCTGCTTGAGTACCAAGATGCCCCTGAAGGACCACTGGACCCCCCTTCCCACCTCCCCTCCACTTAACTTATGCAGCACTATCTCCCCTACTAAGCCTCACCTGTGTCTTACAATATACCAGCACCTCACTGATGAATCTGAAAACCCAATTATAGCCCCCTATCCCTCACAGCAAGTTCCCGTATAGGGGTGAGTGGACAGGAGGCCGATCTTGGCTGGTATACCTTACTTAGCCCCATGGCTTCCATCTTAGGCCTCCCCTATCTCCCGTCCTAGTTCAGCGACCTTTCCCGCCTCACCCCCTATTCCACGTTGGTTACATTAACTCAATTGCGTGCAGATGGACCTACCCTGCCCTCACCTTACTCTAGGTATATGCAGTCCGTTCTGCTGTTATACAATATTTCATTGTTTACTAATATTACTCAGTTGCTATTGATCTACCGTTTATCACTTTATTATGTATTGCATATAATGTGATTATCTTGTCTAATAGTTCCTAATTTACTGTAAACCTGAAAATTCAAATAAATCGTTTTGGAAAAAAAAATGGCTGCGTGTATAACTTGTGACAGAAAATATGATCTTCAAAAGAGTCACCATGCCTCTAATTAAATACATTGGAGGGTCTACTTTGCAAAATAGGGTCATCTTGTGGGTGCTTCTCTTGCCCTGGCATGTCAGGGCCTCAAGAAATGTTATAGGTAGTTTATTAATTAGATGCAAAATTTAAGATATTTGAAAGCCTGAAGGTGTTCCTTGGATTTTGGGCCCCTGTAGGAAAAAGCCTTAGGAGTACATTGGAGGAGTAGAAGAATGTTTTGGGGTGTAAATGTAACATGCCCATTAATTGTTATTATGACAGGTGAAATAAAATCATTCATCTGGGGGCATGTCCTAGCTACCCAACCCCTCTCCTCTCTGTTGTTTCAGGTGCTTACAACAACCCACAGCAACCTTGCCTGCCTTTTCACCTCCAAGCAAGAGGGACAAGCTTAGAGAAGACCACTGGCTTTGTCCTGAAAGAAACAGCAGGCATCGGGATTGCCCCATTTGACAAATTTCTTCATGCAGCTGGCAAAAAAGAAGCTCAGCATGGCGCCAAGGGGAGCAGCCACCCTCACACTCTGCCAGACCTTCAAGCCGCTGCTTTACAGGATCCTCTCTCTGATATGGAGGAGCCTTACAATCTGAGTTGCAGTGTGAACTGCACACATCTATTTCACATATTAAATTTAGACTAGAGCACACTGTCTAGAGAGGACCACACTGATTATATGGAGAGACAGGTGAGTGAATTTGTAGAAGCTCACAAAGATAATTCAGAGGAGATTCACAAATGAAAACAAAAAACTGCTAATTTAGAGAATCGCTCCTGGCGAAACAACATAAAATTTAGGGGGATCCCAGAATCGGTTTAAACTAAAGACCAGGTGCCTTACTCCCAGCAACTATTCGCTAAGATGGTTCCTGACCTCACTTCCAATGACAAATGCTCAGATCTGACCCTTTTACTATTAATATATTTGAAGACTTTTTGGGGTTTTTCCAAATATATTTTGCAATCTGTCATTCGTTTTGAATTTTTGTGTCCTTGATTTCCTTTTTACATATTCTGTTATATTCTTTGTAACATTTAAACGACAATAGTGTTCCTTCATTTTTATATTTTTAAAAATATATTTTCTTATTGTTTATAGCTTTTTTAACTTTGGCCGTGGGTTTTATTGTTAGGCTTTTAAATTTATTGCCCATAGAAATATATTTTGCAGTGAGTTCACAAACATCTTTTTGAAGAATTCCCATTTCTGTTCTGTGTTCATCGATGCCAATATTCACTCCCAGTCTAAATTATGGAGACTAGCCCTCATACCTGGAAAATGTTCTCTCTTAGGCCCGTTTCACATCTATGCGAATTGGATGTGGCTTACAACGCATCCAATTTGCATGTCATTTTAAAATACATACATTTTATTGAGGCTGGTTCACATATCTGCGGTGGATTCGCACCGAGCAGTGCTTGAAAAATGTTTGCGTTTTATCGACGTTGCGTTCCGGCTCAGGTGTGAATTCAGGCCCATTATCTTCTGATTCGTGGATGTGTTGTGGTGTGAACAAAAGTTTTCTCCCCTCCTCCACCACCTCCCTCTTTTCCAAGTTCCTCTATGTATGCTGCTGACCTGAGCAGCCATGTCAAAAAGACAGAGCCAAAAAGTTCCTGCGAAGGTGAAGGAGTCTGTGGATTGTGAGGAGCTAATCCGACTTGTCAGGGAGAAACCAATGATCTATGACACCCGGCATCCTAAATATAAGGACAACGTGCTTAAAAAACTAGCATGGCTTGAAATAGCCAGAAACATATTGCCAGAGTGGAGCATGTGCTCATCCCAAGTTCAGGCTAAAAAATGTAAGTTTTTTTTTCTTATTCTCTACCTGTAGATGCTCTCCTATTATTTAGTTATGTTAACATTTTATACTTAAAATAATACCAAAATAAACAGCGCGCGGTCCCCCACAAATCCATACCAGGCCCTTATCCAAGCATGCAGCCTGTCAGGGCATGTTAAGTGTGCTAGCGAGCCCTCCCCCCTGACCCATACCAGGCCACATGCTTTCAACATGGGTAGGGTACTTTGGGCTCCCTCCCAAAGCACCTTGTCCCCATGTTGATGGTGACAAGGGCCTCATTCCCACATCCTTGGCCATTGGTTGTATGTGTCTGTGTGCGTGGTTCTTTTAAGAATCTGCAAACTCACTTTAACAAGGTTGGTCCCAGATCCTTGGGGGAGTGGCCATCTGTTGTTGTCAGCCCCTTGTTACGCTATGACCCATGATGGCGGGACAAAGACGTCATAATGACAAGTGACCTTTTAACTTGGCCACACCTTTTGTGTTTTTTTAAATGACCCACAACAGAGCACACATAACGGCGTCAGACAGCGACGGAGGAGGACATGAAGTGAAGTTTTGACGTTGCTTACGCCCTGTAATGGTATGGAGCCGGGTGGGGGCCATCTTCCCCTCACTCAGCTCCATACCACATAGGAGAGCGAACGCGATCGGCTGTGCCGCTGCCGGCAGCTCCAGTGAGCGACAGAGGGCACCGGAGCGTGGAGGGAGGGGGGCCCTCTCCCGCCACCGATAAAAGTAATCTTGCGGCAAATCTGCCGCAGAGACCACTTTTATCTGAACGCGGACCGCCCAATAAATAGGGGGATACCGGGGTTTTGGCAGCTTGCTGCTGCCAAAACAACGATATTCCTCTACAAAATGCTGACGTATAACAACGGCGGGCGGTCCGTAAGGGGTTAATAGCACAGTCATGTGAGGAATGAAGCCAAGTTTCAGCAATACCGATTGCATCATAGCTCTCCTTGTGCACCAGAGCTTCCAACTCACCTGTTTTGCTTGGCAGACTTCTGGCATTGGTGAACAAACACTTTAATGCATTATAAAATTTTGCTCTGGTGTTTTGCATATCTTTTTTAGTAGTACAAACAGCACTATAATTTTTAATGGTTGTTTGCAACATGGAAACTTTCTTGTCACCTGCCATAACTCTCCCCCCATCCATCCCCATTCCATCCTCCATAAATGTCTGACCCCTAACTGACCTGTCTGCCCGATTGAATTCTAGTTCACCCTCCCCCTCAATCCTGGTTTAACTGCTTGCCACCCGCCGGCCATCAAATAACGGCTGGGCGGTGCGGCTCTCGTTCTGGCCGGGCGTCATATGACGTCCTCGACCCTCTAGGGGGCGCGCGCCCACCACGTCAATGAGCGTGCCCGGTGGCTGCGATTCCCGGTAACAGAGCAGGACCGTGGATCTGTGTGTTACTTATCAAATAAGGAAAAAAAAAAAAAAAAAAAACAACACTTGCAACCACAAGCAGTCAACAGCAGAACTCGTTATTATCTTTCCACTTTAGTTCAAAATTCCACTTATGTTCACAAATTCCAGATGCAAGCCAACATTGGCAGGGAGCCTGCTGCATAATATTGAAAATGGGGGTAAGACAAAGACAAAATTTGTCTGGAAGATTTAGGGCCAATATTACATGCTGTAACTGCAAATAATAAAAATGGATAGGCTGAGGTAATATATATTGAGATTGAAAAGTAGTAAACAGTAACAATTTGCCAATACAGAAAATATGTTTTATGTGTGTAATTCTATACACCTGCTTTTTGACTAGAGTTTAGCTAGTTCCAGAAAAGAGTGATTTTTCCAAATAGAGCTAAACCATGTATAGCCAGTGACTGCTTGCAACTGTTTAGCTTTCATCCAGACCTTATACATATGTCTATAGGTGGTAAATGACCTGTTCGGTTTGGCAAAGTTTTGCAATTCTAGGCCCTCCAGGAGTGGAGTATATGGATTTTGTAAGGTGTAACATCTCTCAAAAAATTTACATATTGTACATAAAATGTGTTCAAATCAAAAATGTATTATCACAACTCAAGTACAAACCCATTCACAGAAAAGCATGGGTCTCATATATCCAGCCTGAAGATGGCCATAAAAAAATAACACATATAAATAGTTTGGTATATGATATGACGTTGCCAGTTTATAAGACACAGTGGGGTAGATTTACTAAAACTGGAGAGTGCAAAATCTGGTGCAGCTCTGCATAGAAATTAATTAGCTTCCATATTTTTGTCGAAGCTTAATTGAACAAGTACATCCCTGTACACTGTTTCAGGTGCGAATCAGGTCTGAATTTTTGGCTGAATTTGCACCTGAAACAGAGCCAAAGACGCACAGGACCCTTTTTCAGAGCGCTCCGGGGCCGCCCTGGAGTTGTGTGAACCGGCTCCATTGAGAAAGGTCACACTCTTCTGTCATGCAAATTGGATGTTCGCATCAGTGTGAACCCAGCCTCATGCAGAGCTGCACCAGATTTTGCACTCTCCAGTTTTAGTAAATCAACTCCAGTATATCCTGCAGTTATGACATGGCACACCTTTATATTTTTAAAAACTAAAAAAAATTCATCATAGATCAAAAATAGATGTTCAAAAATATAAATATTTACCAAGAAAAGGATACATGAGAAAATCATTTTTATTGAGGAAAATAAAATGGAAGTTATAACTACAGTGTTATGCTATTTTCATACAGGCCAGTCTTTTGTCAATATTAGAGATTATTGCTCCACTCCTCAAAATCGCCATTGTGCATTTTTGTAGAGCTACAGTTTATTGTAATTTAAGGTGATCACTCTTTTTTAATGTATTAAGTGACTACTGCAATAGTTTTTAATTGCTTTGAAGAATCATTACCAATTTTCACCACTCACATATTATTACCTATTATAAAAAGGAACTATTGTCTTGAATCATCTGTGATTAAAGATAATCTGGAAAATGTTTGACATTTTGAATGTATATATTAAATGTAGTTTTTGAATTCATAATTGGATAAACAGATGTTTTCAGACATTTGAACTCCAAAACTTTTAATGTGATTGCTCCCATGTGTAATAACAATAAACTAGAAAAAAAATTAAGATAAAAAGTGTTAATTGTTTTTTGATAAGCCCGAGAGCTCCTTTAGGCATTGTGCAGTTCATTTAATCCTCAATTTTAATGGTTTTAGGAGAGCTTGTGTTGTTTGAAACAAATCACATTAATTTACAATATTAAAACCTGGAAGCAATATTAGTGCCTCTTCACACCAGTGGAAGAGTAACTTTGAAATTAATGTTCTCAGTTATAGAAAATTCACTCACTGCCTTTTGTTCTCAATGGGGAAAGAATTACCGCTCACCAAGCCTCTGAGTCTTTTTGATGCTCCCAACCCTACTTAGAACACACAGGTGCTGGCTCTGCACAAACTTGCAAGAAAGGAAATCATAGCTGAGCTATGAGTAAGCATCTCACGATGTGAAACCCGTTAGCCTTGTCTGCATTTCAAATTTGACTGTATGCTGTGATTTGTATTTTACCTTCAATAAAGAACGTCTTATACAGAGTGCGGCAGTCCAGGATGATTTCCTTTCTTGCCTATTGTTCTCAATGAGACATTTTCCCCTCTTTTAATCCCTTTGCTTTTGCTGATGTAACTATTATGTTGAGGGCAGCAGCAGCAAATAATCATACTACTGGCCACTATTGCAGCAGGTTGTTTGTTTATATGTTTGCTTCCAACTGCCAGCTTTCTTGCAGTCTTGTAGTAGTGATTTTATTAACTGTAAAGCCATCCAATCAATTATATATGTTGGTAAAAGTGCTTCCCCTGTCACGTTTATTGGGCTTACCTGTCCCTCCTCAGGGCCTCCATGTGAGGTGTCAGGATGGAGAGCAGTGGGAGATCAGCAAACATCCATTGGCTGATCTGCCTGAGTAATATGAACCTGGAAATACTCAGCTCTGAGCACTTTTGGGTTCAGAACTGGAAATCCTTGGCCACTGTGGTCAGGGAAGAAGCTGATAGAACACAGTCTGTGCTCAATCAGCATCATCAGAGTGTAATATTGCCATTGGAGATCTAATATACTCCTGATGTCTCCTTAAAGAGAACTGTCAACTGTACTATGCTGTCACATAAGGGTTAAAGTAGAACTAAAAACACAATTTGTTTTTGCATTTTGAAGAGAATAAACAAGGGTGTGTCCCAGTGGGGGCATTAGTGTCCCAACTGGAGGATTTCCCCTCTATTTCTGTTTTACTGCGATTTTTTTTTTAACTTTCTGTGATAATGGTAAACAGGACAAATAGAGAAGATCAATCTCCCTAAGGTTGCTTTCACACTGAGGCACTTTGCAGGTGCTATAGCACTAAAAATAGCGCCTGCAAAGTGCCTTGAAAGAGCCTCTCCTTTCACTCCAATGTGAAAGCCTGAGGGCTTTCACACTGAAGCGGTGCGCTGGCAGGACAATAAAAAAAGTCCTGCTAGTCGCATCTTTGAAGCGCTGTAGGAGCGGTGTATACACCGCTCCTAAAGAGCCCCTGCCCATTGAAATCAATGGGCAGCGACGCTGAACCGCCGGCCACAAAAACAACGATAAAGCGCCACTAAAAATAACGGTGCTTTACTGCCGACGCCCCCGCCGCCTTAGTGTGAAAGCAGCCTAACATGGGTGCAGACAGCAATAAAAACCTTACAGGTCTTCAAATCCCTTGCCACTTTATCCAAAACGTACAAAAAAGTTTTGCCTTTAGTAATATTTTAAGTTAAGTTAACCACTAGGGATGAGCTTCGTGTTCGAGTCGAACTCATGTTCGACTCGAACATCGGCTGTTCGCCCATTCGTCAAATTTCAAACATTATGGGCCGTTCGCGCCAAATTCGAGTGGCGCGTCGTGGCCCATAATTCACTGTGTCATCGCAGTGCATTGCTGGCTGATGATTGGCCAAGCATGCACTATGACCTGCATTTGGTCAATCACAGCGCCGTCAGCACAGAGAGCCATAATTTGCCCAAAAAATTGTATCTTTGGCCAATCATCGCTCAGGGGAGTAGGTACACGCCCACACTATATAAGGCCGCCTGCGAGTCGGCCTTGTGTAGTGTGTTGCAGCATTGTGAGAGAGATAGAGAGAGAGTCAGAGTGTCATTTAATTTCAGTTAGATAGAGCAGGCAGGCGATTCAGGTAGCTGCAGTCAGTGTATTTAGTATATATATATGCATCCCAGGAGTTGTGTGTATATGTATATATATATACCGGTATATATAGATTTCGAACCTGGGGATCATTATACCAGAGACTTGTTCTGCCATCCTTCAAGTTTTGCAGGAGGACTATATTAAGGTAAGTTTTCTCCTTTAACATCACATTTTATGTATTTCTTGCTTAATAATGTTTAATATTTCTTTTATCAGTCCCTAATTACCATGATTGTAATATGCTGTGAATGTCCCCTTTCTCCCCATGCATGTTGTCTCGTTTTTGATGCTAATTTTTTGGCCTACATGCATATTTCCCCTAACTAACCTCTCCAGCATGCTATGCTGGGGCCATACCCACCTAGCCTAGTCACTTCCCTTTTTTTTTTGCTGTCTGCTCCATTGTAGTGCTTTACCCTAAAGATTTCTTAAGGAATGTTATATTTTCTTTCAATTCATACAGAGTGCTACAGCCTTTGTTTGTGAGGTCCCCAACTAATCTTCAAACCCCCCCCAATAACATTTCTGAAATGGCTCATCAGAGGGGTTGTTGAATTTGATAAGTGACTTTTTTTGGAGGTTACAAATCATTTAAAAATCTATCTAAGTTTATCCTGATGTTGGCCAGGAATGATTTTGTCAAATCTACTTGCAATGTTTATGTATGAAAGTATTATTTTTTTTTTTGTTTAACTCCCCAGTTCCCTTCTACGCCACATGAATGGCAGAATGTGGCATCTCAGTTTGCCCAGCGATGGAGCTTTCCAAACTGTGGAGGGGCCATCGACGGCAAGCATGTACGGGTCGTACCACCACCCCATTCGGGATCCTATTACTTCAATTATAAGGGGTTCCACAGCATCGTCATGATGGCAGTGGTGTCGGCCACCTACGAATTTCTTTATGTGGACGTTGGTAAAAATGGACGTATGTCCGATGGAGGAGTTTTTGCTCAGACTGAGTTTGGCCAATGGCTCCTATCAGATGAGCTGGCCTTGCCACCAGCGGACCAGAATGTGGAGGGACTCCTGTTCGTCTTTGTTGCGGATGAGGCGTTTGGCCTGGGTCTCCATTTAATGAAGCCATTTCCTCAAAGAACCCTCACCCCTGAGAGAAGGGTGTTTAACTATCGGCTGGCCAGAGCCAGAAGGGTGGTGGAAAATGCCTTTGGCATCATGGCCAGCCGATTCCGCTTGTTCCTCACCTCCATCGATCTTGCCCCATACAAATGGAACCATGTGGTCATGACCTGTTGTGTCCTACACAATTTTTTATGTGTACATTCCACGAATTATCTTTCTTTGAGTGGACCTGAGGCCTCATTACAGGATGGTACTAATTTAGTGGCCCTTGAAGCTGGCCCTCCAGGCTTGGCCCCCCAAACCGGCCGTGATGTTCGGCAGCAATATTTGGATTATTTTGTGGGTAGGGGGGGCCATTGATATGCCTGTGGATTCCTTATTTTCTTGTGTTGAAAAATAAAATCTTTCTGCCAAATATTGGTTTTATTGTCTTTTTCATTGTGTTTCTTTTATGTTTCTCCTCGGTTCTCCTAGTGCACTTGTAGTGCCATGTGTATTTTCCATTATTAAATACCCATCATTGTCAGTGTAAACACAAATCCTAATTTTGCTTCACTTTGGGCAACATTTAGATAATAAGCCACACCTTTTTTTAGTTTTAAAATCTTTTTATTCTTTGCACATATTTTTGTTTTATTTTTTTGTTTTTATTAAACAAAAGTATGTTTTAAATTTTCTGTGTTATAAATTTTTTTGGGGGGTAAAACACATGAACAGGCATGCTTAAAAAACGTACAAAAAATTTGTTATCTAAATTTCTATATGTATTATTAATTAAACATTAAACCCCAAAAAAAACTACCAAAACAAAGCAAGTTGAAAGTTCGTTAGTGGCAAAAAATTAAACCCGACCAAGCACAGCCATGATATTTTGGAGCCTTTGCTCCACTCGCTTGGTATTTTGCCTGATCTGTATCAAGTCTCCCTTGATTTTTTCAAGGTCACGACAGCAGACCATTAGGTATTGTATCAGGATCTGTGCACTGTGACTTGTAAAATTGTCGGGGTCTTCAGGCAGAACAGCACCTAAAAAAAAAAAAAAAAAACATGTAGTATAAATATGTAGGCCTACATCTATTAACCTGAATCTGTGGTGTTTGACACTGACCTGTTGGGGTGCCACTTTCCACTTCCTCCACTTCATGTTCCTCTACATCATGTGGTTCTGGTGGTCTTGTTGGAGGTGTGGGATTTATGGGCTCATGTCTCGAACCTTTTTGAAACCCTATTGAGATTGCAATAAAAGGTATAGTTTAGTTCATAAATAAGAATTATCTGAAAAAATAAGCCCTGAAAGAGGAATATGAAACATTCTTTGGAAGTGTGGTACAATTGTCTTTTTATCCCAAGTTACAAGCTGAACACATGATTGGATCCATACCCAAAACAGAAACATATAATTCATTTTACAAAGTTTCACACATGGAAACACACCCAAGTATATACACTGTTTCACCTGTGTGTGACACCCTAAAAAGGTTGTTCTGTTGGGCCACACTTGTGCTACTGAGTCCAGATGTTCAAACAGCTGCTGAGCATTCTCTCCTTAACATTACAATGCATACACTTAATATTTTAAAAATATATTTCACGAAAAATCTATTCAAACATCATGTCCCAAAAATCATCTCCCCAAAATATACATGCTAATTTTTTTTTGCAACGATGAATCAGACAAAAACATTGTATTATTAAGTGTACGTACAAAAGAGGTTTACTATGACCGTTTACTGTGCCCACGAACATGAAAGTTGCTATCTTTAACTGTACTACATTAAAGAAAAAAACACACAGCAACATTCAATTATTAATAATTTGAAGTTCAAAGACATGAAAATTACTTACTTTTTCCTATAACTTTCTTGATTCTTTTGTATTGGTCGGGCTCCCGCAACTTGAGATCAGACTAACGTTTTCTGAGCTGTTCCTTAGTTCTGCACACCCCGAATTTTTGGTGAAGAGTTTTAACCACTTTCCCCATAATTTTTGACTTGACAAGATTAGGCCTTTTATACGGCCCATGCTTGGCATCAAAATCCTCCCTCCTCAAAATGGCGACCATCTCCACCATTTCCTCGAATGTCATGTTGGATGCCTTATATCTCCGGGATCGGGTCTTTGGTTGCTCAGCCACCTGAGTCTCCGCCATGTTGTGTAGCACTACGACGAGCGAGAAGGGGCGGGGAAAGTACTATATCAAATGTCAGGGGCGGGGAAAATGTGCAGAGTTTCACGCATGTGCAGTGTATATAAAGCTAATACGCATGTGTCGTAAATACGTTCATTGTGCAGAAGAAGGAGTAAGCAACGAACGTGATAACGAAGGTACATAATATTTTTCTGATTTTGGTTTCATCAGTGGATGAGATTGTGGCCTATATATGGTCCTAAAGATTATTTGAAGAGTCTTAACTGACACTAGTATTTTTGTGTTGTTTTTGACTTTCAGCAAACATGCAGGCTTTCAAGAGTCCAGAGTTTATGGGAGAGTTCCTGGACAGATGGAAGGAACTTCCTGTTCTGTAGCAAACTAAAACAGCCAAAAATAAAAATAAAACAGCCAGGACAGCAGCACTGGAGAGCCTGCTCGAATTTGTAAAGACCCAGATCCCCACAGCAACCATCCAAGTGGTGAACAACAAACTAGCTACCATTAGGGGCACATATAGGACTCAGAGGAATATGGTTATGAAGTCCCAGAGGTCAGGAGCTGCAGCAGATAAAGTTTATAAACCCAGTCTGTGGTACTACAACAAATTATCATTTCTGGATGACCATCTGGAAGTCAGGGAATCTCTGTCAACCCTTCCCCCCAGACATCTCTCCAGCCTTCCTTGCAGCCAACCCTCCAGCATTCCTTGCAACCCAGCTCTGGCTTCTTCGGAGGAACAACCAGAGGTCCTTGAGGAGCCAAATTTGGACATATGGAGCCAGGTATAGTATTGATATCAAGATTTATATGTAACAAAAGTAATGATGTAAAATAGATGTTACTATTGCTAACTATTTAATGCTTGAAAATAAAGTAGTTTAAATAGCAATAGACAGTAGTGGTCAAAATTGATTGGGACAAGAATAAATAATGCAGGGGTCAGAATCATTGTATTTTTAATTTCTTTTGGCATTAAATTTTCAAATTTATTGAGGTGAAAAATGTGTGTGATTGATGAAGCAAAAAATATACCGTATTTTTCGCACCATAAGACGCACCTGACCATAAGACGCACCTAGGTTTTAGAGGAGGAAAACAAGTAAAAAAAGATTTTGAACCAAATGTTATACTAAAATGTTTAATAAAATATAACAGAATAATATTTCAACCATGTAAAGTGAACAGCAGTCAACAATGACATTAAGAACCATCATCACTGTCATTAACAAAAGAGGAGAGACTTTAAAGTTCAAGCACTCTTCTAGTTTTCTGGGAACCCCAAGAACTCATCATCACTAGTGTCAGAATTTATGAAGCTCAGTTGCTCACAATCACTGACATCACTTTCTTCACCATCTTCATATAAAATACTATCTTCAGTTCCATCTAAGGCATTGCTAATGCCACATTTTTTAAATGACTGCACAACTATTTCCTCCTTCACTGAGTGCCATGATGTTTTCACCCATTCACAAACTTGAGTGATAGTTGGCCTCTTCATCCGTCCAGTAGGTGTCAGATCATGATTACCAGCAGCCATCCATTTGTTCCACTCTTCTCGCATAAACACTTTAAAAGGTTTGTTGATGGAAACGTCGAGAGGTTGCAACTGGCTGGTAAGACTCCCAGGAATTACAGCTAGATGAGTCTTTACTTCTTTAAAGCACTTTTTTGTCGTTACACTAATATGTGCTCTAAACTGGTCAAGCACTAATAAGGCAGGTTTTTTCAGAAGCCCTCCAGGACGTTTGGACCACACTTTTTCAACCCATACTCTCATTCCATTTTCGTCCATCCATCCTTTGTCATGAACATGTACGACAACTCCTCGTGGAATCACTTCTTTCGGAAAGGTTTTCCTTTTGAAAATGAGCATGGGCGGCAATTTGGTGCCGTCTGCACAGCAGGACAACACAACCGTGTAATGTGTTTTCTCATGTCCTGAGGTTTTCACAGTTATGGTTTTGGCACCTTTCAGATCAACTGTCCTATTAGATGGCACATCAAAGGTTAGCGGGACTTCATCCATATTCCCAATCTGGCCAATTTCAAAACCGTTTTTCTTCCTAGCATCAATTACAAATTTATGAAAAGACACAATCTTAGATTCATATTCTTTTGGCATTTTTTGCGCAATTCTAGTTTTGGTGCGCATAACAAGGTCACAACGCCTCATAAATCTGTAGCACCACGATGGTGATCCAGTAAAATCATGAATTTCTTTCTCTACAGCAACGCGTTTGGCTTCATATATGATCATTTTTGTAGAAACTGAGAAGCCATTATTTCGGTGACGTGTGATCCATTCTTTCATAGCCACGTCTAACTGTGGCCACTTTGCAGCATGCCCACGAAAAGTGTGCTTACTTTTATTTGCTTTTTGCAGCTGATCCTCCTGTTTCCTCCACTCTCATATCATTTTTTCAGTTGGAGGTGGCCCAAAATTTCTCTCTGCTGCTCTGTTCCCATGTTCCTTAGCATATTTTACTACCTGCAGTTTAAAAGGAATTTTATATGCTAGTCTTTTCTGCTTATTCATCCTTTCTGCTTTGGGTGGCTGAGCTGGCACCTGGCTTCTGCAGTGGGTAGCTAAGCTGGCACCTGGTTCCTACAGTGGGTGGCGTGGCAGTGGGTGGCGTGGCTGGGCACCTGGTCCCTGCAGTGGGTGGCGTGGCTGATCACCTGGTCCCTGCAGTGGGTGGCGTAGCTGATCACCTGGTCCTTACAGTGGGTGGTGTGGTAGTGGGTGGCGTGGCTGATCACCTGGTCCCTGCAGTGGGTGGCGTGGCTGATCACCTGGTCCCTGCAGTGGGTGGCGTGGCTGATCACCTGGTCCCTGCAGTGGGTGGCGTGGCTGATCACCTGGTCCCTGCAGTGGGTGGCGTGGCTGATCACCTGGTCCCTGCAGTGGGTGGCGTGGCTGATCACCTGGTCCCTGCAGTGGGTGGCGTGGCTGATCACCTGGTCCCTGCAGTGGGTGGCGTAGCTGATCACCTGGTCCTTACAGTGGGTGGTGTGGTAGTGGGTGGCGTGGCTGATCACCTGGTCCCTGCAGTGGGTGGCGTGGCTGATCACCTGGTCCCTGCAGTGGGTGGCGTGGCTGATCACCTGGTCCCTGCAGTGGGTGGCGTAGCTGATCACCTGGTCCTTACAGTGGGTGGTGTGGTAGTGGGTGGCGTGGCTGATCACCTGGTCCCTGCAGTGGGTGGCGTGGCTGATCACCTGGTCCCTGCAGTGGGTGGCGTGGCTGATCACCTGGTCCCTGCAGTGGGTGGCGTGGCTGATCACCTGGTCCCTGCAGTGGGTGGCGTGGCTGATCACCTGGTCCCTGCAGTGGGTGGCGTAGCTGATCACCTGGTCCTTACAGTGGGTGGTGTGGTAGTGGGTGGCGTGGCTGATCACCTGGTCCCTGCAGTGGGTGGCGTGGCTGATCACCTGGTCCCTGCAGTGGGTGGCGTGGCTGATCACCTGGTCCCTGCAGTGGGTGGCGTGGCTGATCACCTGGTCCTTACAGTGGGTGGTGTGGTAGTGGGTGGCGTAGCTGATCACCTGGTCCCTGCAGTGGGTGGTGTGGTAGTGGGTGACGTGGCTGATCACCTGGTACGGTAATTATGGAGACTTAGTATGGTTTCATTCAGTTTTGTTCATAGAAATATCGGTACTGCATTTGTTTTCTTCATACAAATACAGGCTATGCAGGGCACTGAATGCGTGAGGTAATCTGGTGTTCTGTCAGAAGCACCAACCTGTGACTCCAAACGCGTCATAGGTGGGTGTATTGCGCATGCACCAATTACATTCCAGTGTGTGGGGCAACACATAATGACGCTCATGACGTTGCGTGGGCGTGCCTCCGCACACTGGGACTGGTCGCAATGCATCCTGGGGGCTTCTTCTACCAGGGCCGGGCCGGGCCCCCTTCCCTTGCTTTTTAATGACACCAATCGTGCTGCTGATGATTGTTGCAGCCGCCGAGTAACGGCAGACACCGCCGCATGCATCCATCTTACGGCTCACGCGGTATGTAACACGGCGGCCCGCGATGGGGGTGGGGGGAGGCTGGTATAGAGGTAGTATTCGCTCCATAAGACGCAGGGAACTTTTCCCCTATTTTTTGGGGGAGAAAAAGTGCGTCTTATGGTGCGAAAAATACGGTAAGTATGTCCCTTTTTTATACACAGCCAGAGCAGAGCCAGGAAGAGGGTGACGTTGGGGACCAGGAGGAGGCAGGGCCCAGTGGCACACAGGAGGAGGCAGGGCCCAGTGGCACACAGGAGGAGGCCAGGCCCAGCACAAGAGCCCAGATGCCTCCCCTGAAGATCCAACAAAGAATGCCCAGGAGGGTTAGGCAGGTGGAGGAGGAAACCTGGGCCTTTATTCGAGAGGCTACTGTGGCCCTCAGAGAGCCCCCCTCCGTTGAAGAGGGCTATGACGCAGTACTGGCAAATAAACCAAGCCAAATGGACATGAGGCAACGGCTATACAGTGAAAACTTAATGTTGAAGGTAATCAACAGGGGGTTGCTTGGTGAACTAACCCAGTTCACTGACCTAACAGGTCGTCCCTCCTCCTCCACCTCCTCCTCCTGCCACAAACTCTCCTCCTGAGACACAGCCTCCGAGGAAGCGCTTAACAAAGGCTGCAGAGAAGGCTGCAGAGAAGGCTACAAGGAAGAGAAAAAAATAATGACTGTTCTAGTACCACAGACTGGGGACAGTTATCTGACTTACCTGCTGCTGTTCCTGACCTCTGGGAGTCCAAGACAAGATTGTGCTCCTATTTTTTGATTTTTGAAATTACATAGTTTGGTGTTCTATTCTTGGATGTTTGCTGTGGGGTCCAAAGGATGCACAAATTCAAGCAGGGTCTCCAGTGCTGCCTTCCCCTTTAATTTCTTATTTTTTCAAAATAAAGGATTTTTTGATTTACAGCAAATACTTGACTATGTGTTTTATATTCAAAAAGAGAGTTTGCTAGTGATTTGGCAGGGACATTTCAAAAAATCATTTTTTTAATTAACAAGGGACACAAACCTCCTTGAGGGGAAAAAATACAAATTTATAATGTTGGTGTGGTAACTTGACACACAAAAGAAGATAAAAAAAAAAAACATTCCTAAATATCAAAGCAAAAATATTAAGATATTTAAAATTATTTTATAATTTATTACGAAGATCTGGCTTACCAACAAATATTTAAATTCATGAGATCACTAACAATTAATAATAAACAAGTTTGTCAGAACTCTGAATATCATTTAGCAAAAGAAGTTCATTATTTTAGCATTATATCAAGAAGAAATTAATGCGCTGCATTAAACGATGCAATAATTTACAGCGTTACGAATGTGCTATCTCCATTACAAACGCAAGTTTTACCAGAACGAGCGCTCCCGTCTCATACTTGATTCTGAGCATGCGCATTTTTTTCCCCTCGTAAAAGCATACACACTACCGTTTTTCACGGCGTTAAAAAAAACGACGTGAAAAACGACGTGAAAAAATAGAGCAGGTTCTAATTTTTTTAGGCCATTTTTCACGTCGTTAAAAATGCTCTGGAGCCTACACACGATCGTTTTTAATGCCCATTTTTAAAAATTTAATTTTTAACGTCATGAAAAATGATTGTGTGTGCGCGGCATTACAGGAGAGAATTTCCCTTCCTAGGGGTAGATTTCCTCTCACTTCCTGTTGTCTCCTTCCGTTTGCAAGTAGGAGTCATTTGTAAGTTGGATGTTTGAAAGTAGGGGCCTGCCGTATATACTCTGCAGAAATTTGGACCTTAAAGTGGTCGTAAACCCACTTTTGCAACTTGCACCTACAGGTAAGCCTAGATTAAGGCTTACCTGTAGGTGCAAGAAATATCTCCTAAACCTACACGGTTTAGGAGATATTTGCTAAAAATTACATGCTCCGTGTCTACGGCGCATGCGCGCCATAGAGAACGGCGCATTCATGGGGTTAATCCCATTCACAAATTCGGCTAACTCCAAGCAATGCTTGGGCTTAGCCGGATTTGACGGCTCCCGCACGCATGCGCGTAGTGACGTCTTTGCCGCTCCGGCCAATCACAGCGCCGGAGCGGCGCTGTGATCGGCTGGAGCGGCGATACCCGGAAGTAACATTCCGGCAATCGCCGCAGCGATGGCTGCGGCTGGAGAGAGGGACACGGACGGCTTTGGGGGCCCCGATCTAAGGTAAGTGGTACATAATGAGCTAGTATGCTAGTCATACTAACTCATTATAGCTTTGTCTTGCAGGTGGGCTAGAAAGAAAAAAAAAGTTATATGGGTTTACAACCACTTTAAGTGTTGGTGTTGCCACAACACTGTAAGCCCTCAAAGTTACTCTTGGTGGGTGCTGGAACGCTCTGCTGTGAACTATTATATCAAGAATTTTATTTACATGCCATTGTTGAACAGTGGTACGAAAAATTGGGCCTTTGGTGGTGGTGGTGGTGCTGGCGCCACAACACTGTAAGCCCTCACAGTTACTCTAGGTGGGCGCTGGAACGCCCTGCTGTGAACTATTATATCAGGAATTGTAATTGCATGCCATTGTTGAACAGTGGTAGGAAAAATTGGGCCTCTGGTGGTGGTGCTGGTGCCACAATACTGTAAGCCCTCACAGTTACTCTTGGTGGGCGCATGAATGGGCCCTGCTGTGAATTATTAGATCAAGAATTGTAATTGCATGCCCCTGTTGAACAGGGGCAGAAAAATTGGGCCTTAGGCACTGGTGCTGGTGCCACAACACTGCAACCCCTCACAGATACTGTACTTAGAGTGCAGCAATGAGCCCAGTTGCAAAGTATTAGATCAAGAATTGTAATTACATGCCCCTGGTGGCGGTGCCCAGAACCAAAAATGTTCTTTCAAGCTATCAGCATGATTATTGAGGAGGAAGAGTCACTCAGCATAACAGGATAGTTACTCTGCATTAGCATAGGCAGTCTTGAAGGGATCTGACATTTCAAAGAAAATTATTCTGTTACATCAGCATCAGGTGCTTGGTAGCTGGTGGTGATCCAAGACTGATTCATTTTTATCTGTTGACAGGCGCACCCTGTGATTGGTTACAAAGGTTCCAGCAGCACTGAATGTGCGTTCTGAAAGAACGCTGGATGCAGGACAGGCCAGTATCTCAATTGCATACTGTGCAAGCTCTGGCCAGTAATCCATCCTCAAGACCCAGTAACCCAGAGAATTTTTGGTGGGAAAGGTGTCCAAGTCTGATCTTACCCCTAGGTATTCCTGCACCATGTAAACCAGACGCTAGCGATGGTTGCTGGAACCGATCATACCTTGGGGCTGCGGACTAAATAATTGTCTGAACGCATCGGTCAGACGGACACCTTCTCCACCGCTCCTTCTTTGACTGAACGAAGCCTCAGCAACATGTTGTAGCCTCACAGTCTCTGGGAACGCGTTGCACAGACCTTTCTTCAAGGCCTCCGGAAGATGCCTCATCCTCTGCTCCCTCTGCGATGGCAAGATAAGGTCTGCAACCTTACCCTTGTAACGTGGATCAAGGAGGGTTGCCAGCCAGTAATGATCCCTCTCCTTGATCACACAAATACGAGGATCCTTACGCAGGCTTTGCAGGATCAGGGAGGCCATGCAGCGTAGGCTTGCTGAAGCATTTGGTGCAGAGTCCTCTGGGTCACTGAGGATGACATGTTTCGCAGCCACCTCCTCCCAGCCACGTACAAGTCCATGGGTGTCTTGGGACTGTAATTGATCCCTTGGAGACTGCTGCTGATGCTGAGTGCTAGTCTCCACCTCCATGCTGACACAATCCTCCACCTCCTCCTCGTCTTCTTCCTGTGTGATAGCCGGGCCAACAGGAACACTGTCTGGATAAAGGGGGCCTTGAGAGGTAAGGAAATCCTCCTCTTCCTGCCTCTGTTCTGCCTCAAGTGCCCTGTCCATTATTCCACGCAGAGTGTGCTCCAACAGGTGGACAAGAGGGACAGTGTCACTGATGCATGCACTGTCACTGCTCACCATCCTTGTGGCCTCCTCAAATGGTGCCAGGACAGTGCATGCATCCCTGATCATGGCCCACTGGCGTGGGGAAAAAAATCCAAGCTCCCCTGACCCTGTCCTGGTGCCATATTAAAACAGATACTTATTGATGGCCCTCTGCTGCGTGTGTAGCCGCTGCAGCATGGCCAACGTAGAGTTCCACCTGGTGGGCATGTCACAGATTAGGCGGTTCTTGGGTAGGTTGTAATCCTTTTGCAGCTCAGCCAGCCAAGCACTGGCATTATATGACCGTCAGAAATGCCCACAGAGTTTCCTGCCCTGCTTCAGGACCTCCTGTAAGCCCGAGTACCTGCCCAAGAACCGCTGCACCACCAAGTTAAGGGCATGAGCCAAGCAGGGCACATGGGTCAGTTGTCCCTGTCGGAGGGCGGAGAGGAGGTTGGTGCCATTTTCGGAAACCACCTTTCCTGGCTTAGCCTGGCGTGGCGTCAACCACCTCTGAGCCTGCCCCTGAAGAGCTGACAGAATCTCTGCCCCAGTGTGGCTCCTCTCCCCCAAGCACACCAGTTCAAGCACCGCATGGCATCTTTTTGCCTGCGTACTGGCGTAGCCCCTTGAACGCCTACGAAGCACCGCTGGTTCCGAGGACAAATCAGCACAGGAAGAGGCCATGGCGGAAGAAGAAGAGGAGGGGGTGGAGGAGAGAGGTGTGTCAGAATCACCAGTAGTAACATTTTGGAGGCGTGGTGGCGGAACAACCTCCAATACTACTGCACCTTGTCCTGCATCCTTCCCAGCTGCCAGCAGAGTCACCCAATGCGCCGTGAAAGATAGGTAACGTCCCTGTCCATGCCTGCTGGACCATGAGTCAGCGGTAATATGCACCTTACCGCTGACCGCTCTGTCCAGCGAGGCCAAGACATTGCCTTCCACATGCTGGTAGAGAGCCGGAATCGTCTTCCGTGAGAAAAAATGGTGTTTGGGAACCTGCCACTGAGGAACCGCACATTCCACAAACTCACGGAAGGGGGCAGAGTCTACCAACTGAAAAGGCAGCAGTTGAAGTGCTAGCAATTTAGCCAAGCTAGCATTCAACCGCTGGGCATGTGGATGGCTGGGAGCGAACATCTTTCGGCAGTGCAGCAGCTGGGGCAGGGAAATTTGCCTGGTACAATCGGACGTCTGTGTACCGATAGCAGATTGCCCGCAAGTACTTGGCTGTGACACACCTAATTCTACACCCTCGTTGGAGATGTGCCTCCTCCTCCTCCTCCTCCCCCTCTCTCCTATCAGGCACCCACCTGGAGTCAGTGACCTCATCATCCCCTCCCTCCTCATCACTGGAGCCAATCTGGCAGTATTCTGCAGCTGGGGGAACATGACTGCCAGATAGCTGACCTTGTTGGGCACCCCCTCTCTCCGGGCTCACGTTACTACCCCCTCTCTCTGAGCTCACGTTACTGCCTTCCTCCAGCTGGGTTTCATCATCGGAGCCTTCAAAAAGCTGGGCATCCTCCTGGAGCATGTACCCAACACTGTGGTCAAACAGTTTGGGGGACTCCTCAGGAGGACATGGTGGGGCTAGGGAAGGAGTGACTGATGCCATTGAGCTGAGGGAAGAGGCCGCTTTGGCAGCTGCTTTGCCAGACAAAGTACCCTGAGCCTGGGTGTGAGAGGATGAGGAGGAGGAGGACGGCTTGGTCATCCACTCTTTCAAGTCTTGGGCATGTTGCGGCCCAACATGGCCAGCTGCCGAAAAGAAGGACAAGCGTTTCCCACGGCCACGTGCTGATGATGCACCGTGTCCACGACCAGCAGCACTGTTGCCTCTAGACATAGAGCCTGCTTGCCCTCTTTTATTGCCTCGTGACTGTCTGCCTCTCATTGTTTGCCTTCCAGACATACTAATGGCCTGCTGTGGTGTTAGTATGGGAAAAGCAGCAATTGTTTTCAGTTAGTTTTAGGTGAAAACTGTGCAGAGGACACAGTACACTGAAAATACTTGCAGCTCTCTGCTTGTGGTTTTATTATGAGAACACCACTATAATAGTCACTAACTGTATTCAGGTGAGCTTTAGGTGAATGCTATGCAAAGCACACAGTAGTACACTTAAGTGAAACACTGACTGTCTGCAGCTACCACAATCACTGGCCTGCCTGTCACAGTATAGAGACTAACAGGAACGGATCTAGCTAAACTCAATACAGTGTATAAATATATATATAACACCTAGGATGCATATATATCCTCTACACACACTAACTACAGCTAACTGACTCGCCTGCCTGCTCTATCTAACTCAATATAAATGACACTGTCTCTCTGTAAACTCTTGTTTCACAACTCCAACACACTACACAAGGCCGCCGAGTCGGCGGCCTTATATAGTGTGGGGCGTGTACTAAAACCCCTTTGGCCAATTATGGCTCTCCGTTTTTTCTGCGCTGTGATTGGCCAAGCATGCGGGTCATAGTGTATGCTTGGCCAATCATCAGCCAGCAATGCACTGCGATGAATTATGGGCCGTGACGCGCCACTCGAATTTAGCGCGAATGGCCCATAATGTTCGATCTTCGTCGAACGATCGAACAGACGATGTTCGAGTCGAACATGGGTTTGACTCGAACACGAAGCTCATCCCTATTACTGATAATACAGGCAGTTGATTGAGCTAACTTGCAGTATATTAAGTCAGTGTACTGTATACTGGCCACAGTGTTCACGTAAAACTGACTGCAGACTATTCCTTTTCTATTACTGATAATACAGGCAGTTGATTGAGCTAACTTGCAGTATATTAAGTCAGTGTACTGTATACTGGCCACAGTGTTCACGTAAAACTGACTGCAGAATATTTATTTTCTATTACTGATAATACAGGCAGTTGATTGAGCTAACTTGCCACAGTGTGGCCACAGTGTGCACGTAAAGCTGACTGCAGACTATTCCTTTTCTATTACTGATAATACAGGCAGTTGATTGAGCTAACTTGCCACAGTGTGGCCACAGTGTGCACATAAAGCTGACTGCAGACTACTCCTTTTCTATTACTGATAATACAGGCAGTTGATTGAGCTAACTTGCCACAGTGTGGCCACAGTGTGCACATAAAGCTGACTGCAGACTATTCCTTTTCTATTACTGATAATTAGGGATGAGCTGCATGTTCGAGTAGAACGCATGTTCGACTCGAACATCGTCTGTTCGGCCATTCGCCGAATTACGAAAATTATGGGCCGTTCGCGCCAAATTCGAGTTGCGCGTCACGGCTCATAATGCACTGCGTCATCGCAGTGCATTGCTGGCTGATGATTGGCCAAGCATGCACTATGACCAGCATGCTTTGGCCAATCACAGCACCGTCAGCACAGAGAGCCATAATTGGCCAAAGGAAGGGTGTCTTTGGCCAATCATGGCTCAGGGGAGTAGGTACACGCCCTACACTATATAAGGCCGCCTGCGTGTCGGCCTTGTGTAGTGTGTTCCAGCTGCGTTCAAAGACAGAGAGAGAGAGAGATTTTTGTTCTATTTCAGTTAGCAATAGTTAGATTGAGCAGGCAGTTGATTGAGCTAGTTAGATCCAGTATATTTAGTATATATATGCACTGCACAGTTTGGGGGTGATTTACTATCAACAGTGCGCTGCGCCGGTTCATACCTTAATTGGTGAGCCGGATAAATCCTTAATTGGGTGCATGAACCGGCGGCGCACTGCTATAGTAAATAAAAATGTCAGCGGCGCTTGTATCTCTATTCAAAATGAATGGTTCCTTATGGGAGCCCATTGATTTGAATGGAAGTTGGATCAAGACGATCCGACTTGCGGGGTGACTCGTGTGCTGGTTGATAAAAGGGGCAGCGTGACTTTGCGAGGCAACGTGGACACGACTTGAGCTTGAAGCAAACGTGTCCTGGAGGCGACTTGAAGTACCTGGCAGAGAATGTTCTCGGCGACAAGGTACTGCAAGCCTCGCGCTTGCTGTCCCCTGTGTTTGGTATGAATCATGAATGGGAACTCCACCCCAAATAAAAAAAAAAAAGGCACGGGTTCCCCTCCAGGAGCATACCAGGCCCTTAGGTCTGGTATGGATTTTAAGGGGAAACCCAGACCCTTATCCGAGCACGCAGCCCGGCAGGTTAGGAAAGGGGGGGCGAGCGAGTGCCCCCCCTCCTGAACCGTACCAGGCTGCATGCCCTCAACATGGGGGGTCGGGTGCTTTGGGGCAGGGGGCGCCCTGCGCCCCCCCCAAAGCACCCTGCCCCATGTTGATGGGGACAAGGGCCTTTTACCGACAACCCTGGCCATTGGTTGTCGGGGTCTGCAGGCAGGGGGCTTATCGGAATCCGGGAGCCCCCTTTAATAAGGGAGCCCCCAGAACCCGAGCCCCCCACCCTATGTGAATGAGTATGGGGTACATCGTACCCCTACCCATTCACCTTGTGGCAAAAAAAGTCAATAAAAAAACACAACACAGGTTTTTAAAGTAATTTATTAGGCAGCTCCGGGGGTCTTCTTCTGACTTCGGGGGTCTTCTTCCAAATTCGGGGGTCTTCTTCCGACTTCAGGGGTCTCTTCTTCTGCTCTCCGGTGTCGTCTCTGCGCTCTCTGGTTCTTCTCCCACTCTCCGGTGCCGTCTCCATGATCTCTGGTTCTTTCTGCCTTCTGCCGGGTGCCCCGCTATCTTCTTCCAGCTCTTTTTTCCTTGCGGGGTCCTGGTCTTCATCGTCGTCTTCTTCCCTCTTCTCTCCGCCCGATGTTGCCTCGTCGCTGTCTGCCGCTACAATGCTGTGTGCGCGGAGCGAAACGACTTATATTGGCATGCCACCCGGTGACCCCGCCCCCGTATGACGTCACAGTCCCGGTCATACGAGGGCGGGTTCACCGGGTGGCATCACCCGGTGACCACGCCCCATGTCAATATAAGTTGTTGCGCTCCACGCACACAGCATTGTAGCGGCAGACAGCGACGAGGCAACATCCGGCGGAGAGAAGAGGGAAGAAGACGACGATGAAGACCGGGACCCCGCTAGCAAAAGAGCTGGAAGAAGATAGCGGGGTGCCCGGCAGAAGGCATAAAGAACCGGAGATCGTGGAGAAGGCACCGGAGAGCGGGAGAAGAACCAGAGAGCGCAGGGACGACACCGGAGAGCAGAAGAAGAGACCCCTGAAGTTGGAAGAAGACCCCCGAAGTCGGGAGAAGACCCCCAGAGCTGCCTAAAAATTTACTTTAAAAACCTGTGTTGTGTTTTTTTATTGACTTTTTTTGCCACCAGGTGAATGAGTAGGGGTACGATGTACCCCATACTCATTCACATCGGGTGGGGAGCCGGGATCTGGGGGTCCCCTTTGTTAAAGGGGTCTTCCAGATTCCGATAAGCCCCCTGCCCGCAGACCCCCACAACCACCGGGCAAGGGTTGTGGGGATGAGGCCCTTGTCCCCATCAACATGGGGACATCCTCCCCATGTTGAGGGCATGTGGCCTAGTATGGTTCAAGAGGGGGGGGGCACTCTCATCCCCCTCTTTTCCTGCAGCCTGCCAGGTTGCGTGCTCGGATAAAGGGTCTGGTATGGATTTTTGGGGGAACTCCACGCCATTTTTTTTTAATTTGGGGTGGAGTTCCCCTTAAAATCCATACCAGACCTGAAGGGCCTGGTATGGATATTTGGGGGAACCCCACGCATTTTTTTTTTATTTGTGGCAGGGTTCCCCTTAATATCCATACCAGACCTGAAGGGCCTGGTAATTGAATTTGGGGGGACCCCCACGCATTTTTTTTTCGAGTCCATTGTATTTAATAGGGTTCTAAAGTTCGCGCAAACTTTCTGTCTGTTCGCAGGTTCTGGTGTGAACCGAACAGGGGGGTGTTCGGTTCATCCCTAATGTTAACTAACTAAACGCTTATAGACACAAATGCGGTAAAACGCGGCATGCAAACTTTGCACCAGCGTCCCGTGTACATGGGGCCTAAAAACGGCTATGCCATTTACAGCTCAAAAACGCCATGGTGGCCATGAGGCCCTAGGCTAACATGCAAAAAACACTCAAACAAGCGGCTGGAAAAATGTCCGTGTGCATGTAGCCTTATATTAACCACTTGCTTACTGGCCACTTAAACCCCCTTCCTGCCCAGACCAATTTTCAACTTTCAGCGCTGATGCACTTTGAATGACAATTGCGCGCTCATACAACACTGTAACCCAATGAAAATGTAATAATTTTTTGCACACAAATAGAGCTTTCTTTTGGTGCTATTTGATCACCTCTGCGTTTTTTGTTCTTTTTTTACTATAAATACAAAAGACCGACTAAAAAAACAAAACTAGGATATTTTAACCACTTCAGCACCGGGCCTATTCTGGTACTTCTCTCCTTCATGTAAAAATCATAATTTTATGGCTATAAAATTACTTAGAACCCCCAAACATTATATATGTTTTTTTAGCAGACACCCTAGGGAATAAAATGACGGTCATTGCAAATTTTTATCTCGCTCGATATTTGTGCAATAAATTTTCGCACGCCTTTTTTTTGGAACAAAAATGGTTTCATGAATTAAAAAACAGTAAAGTTAGCCCAATTTTTCTGTATAATGTGAAAGATGTTGTTATGCTGAGTAAATAGATACCTAACATGTCACGCTTCAATATTACGCACACTCATGGAATGACACCAAACTTCAGTACTTAAAAATCTCCATAGGTGATTCTTTAAAATTTTTTACACATTACCATTTTCACATTACAGAGGAGGTCCAGTGCTAGAATTGTTGCACTCATTCTAACGCACACAGCAATACCTCACATGTGTGGTTTTAACGGCGTTTACATATGTGGGCGGGACTTACATGTGTGTTCGCTTCTGAGCGCGAGCTACCAGGGACAGGGGCGTTTTAATTTTTTTTTATTATTCTTTTTTTTATTTTTTTTTACACTTTTTTGTTTTTTTGATCACTTTTATTCCTATTACAAGGAATGTAAACATCCCCTGTAATAGGAATCTATTGTGACAGGTCCTCTTTATGGAGAAATGTGGGGTCAATAAGACCCCACATATCTCCTCCAGGCTGGAAATCATGAGATCAGTAAAAAAAAATCACCGATCTCATGCTGACAGCCGAGATCACGGCTTTGTTTCCATACGGGAACCCGGCGTGACGTCATTACGTCGCGCCCGGGCCTCCGACGGTCATCTTTATGCTTCCCATCCGGCGCCAGGCAATTTGTTCTCTGGGCCCCCGATGGCACGGGAGAGCCCGGAGAAGCACCTGATGGCGATGGGAACGTCCCCTCCCGCCGCCTATAAGAACCATCAAGCGGCGGAACTGCCGCTATGATCGTTTTTATCGTGCACAGAATCGCCGGCTGAAAAGAATGATATCTGAATGATGCCTGCAACTGCAGGCATCATTCAGATGTCACCGCACAAAGTCAAGGACGTAATTTGACGGTGGACGGTAGGGAAGCGGTTAATATTTAGTTCAAATTTTTTTCTCCTTCATTGATGTACACTGATGAGGCTGCACTGATGGGCACCGATAAGGTGGCAAGGGTGGGCACTGAGAGGTGGCATTGCTAGTTGGCACTGGTGGGCATTGAGAAGTGGCACTGCTAGGTGACACTGATTGGCACCAGTGGTGGGCATTGATAGGTGGCACTGGCAGGGGCTACTGATTGTCACAGATGACGCAGAATTGCCTCTTCCTCTTCGGGCCCGATGTCCCTTGCACATAAGCCGGTGATTGCCTTTTTTATGCTCACACTGTCAGCACAAGGAGAAAACAAAAACCATTACCGAGATTTTGTTTACATCACGTTATCAGCTGTCATTGGCTGACAGCTGATCACGTGGTAAGGGGCACGGATCGGCCCCTTACTTGGATCTGTCATCACCCGAGTCTCAGTGACTCGGTGACCACAGCGCGCGCGCGCGAAGGGGAGGACATCTATTGACGGACCCCCGGTAATTGAGGACTGTGCTGTGGCCGTCGATCAGTTATAGCCCTAAGGGCCAGTTCACACCATAGAATCTGTCTGGATGCGTTCCAGGTGCTTTTCTGCATGCGCGTTTTTGACGCGTTCCAGTGCATTTTTGATGCGTTTTGGTGCGTTTTTGATGCAGTCCAGTGCTTTTTTCCCCCTCTTTTCACTTAGGACAAGTGTGTTGCAGTGCATCTTTGGTGCATTTAGGTGCTTTCCGGTGCGTTCCAGTGCGTTTTTGGTACGTTCTGTCGCATTTTTGATGTGTTTTACTGCGGTCCAGTACAGTTCTGTACATAAAAAATGTAGCATGACCAATTTTTTTTTCCTTTCTGAAACACACTGGAACGGACTGCAGTGGTGTGAACTATGCCATTGGCATTAATGTGATCAACTTTCTTTGCGTTTTTCATGTATCAAAAAAACGCAATGCACTGCATCCGGTGTAAACTGGCCCTAAATATCATACCTGGGGGGTGTCTATAGTATGCCTGTAAAGTAGCGCATGTTTTCCATGTTTATAACAGTTCGAGAGCCAAATTACATTTATAAAGTAAAATAATAGTCATTTAAAAGTACTCGCGGCTGTAATGATTTGCTGGTTCCCGTAAATACAGATAAAAGTCATTGAAAGTCTTTGAATAAAAAAAATGCGTGGGGGTTCCCCCAAATTCCATTACCAGGCCCTTCAGGTCTGGTATGGATATTAAGGGGAACTCCACGCCAAATAAAAAAAATGGCGTGGGGGTTCCCCACAAAATCCGTACCAGGCCCTTCAGGTCTGGTATGGATTTTAAGGGGACCCCCACGCCAAACGTAAAAAAAAATGGCGTGGGGTGCCCCTAAAAATCCACACCAGACCCTTATCCGAGCATGCAACTTGGCAGGCCGCAGCAAAAGAGGGGGGGACGAGAGAGCGCCCCCCCTCCTGAACCGTGCCAGGCCACATGCCCTCAACTAGTTATGAGCCGAACATCCCCGGGTTCGGTTCGCACCAGAACCCGCGAACGGACCGAAAGTTCGCACGAACTTTAGAACCCTATTAAATACAATGGATGCGAACGTTCGAAATCTAAAGTGCTAATTATAACGACTATTATGCATGTTATTGTCCTAAAAAGGGTTTGGGAACCCGGGTTCTGCACCAGGGGACACGTATCAATGCAAAAATACGTTTTAAAAACAGCCGTTTTTTGGGAGCAGTCATTTTAATGATGCATAAAGTGAAAAAAAAAAGTCAAATATTCCTTTAAATATCGTACCTGGGGGGTGTCTAAAGTATGCCTGTGAAGTGCCACGTGTTTCCCGTGTTTAGAACTGTCCTTGCACAAAATTACATTTCTAAAGGAAAAAAAGCCATTTAAAACTGCTTGCGGCTTTAATGTAATGTCTGGTCCCGGTAATATGGATGAAAATCATTGAGAAAAATGGCATGGCTACCCCATCAGTCCCAACACCCCCTACCCCAGCCCATTACCAGCCCCTTTGGGTCTTGTATGGATATTAAGGGGAACCCCGCACACAAAATAAAAAAGGCCCTATATACTCTGAACAGCCGTATACAGGCGGTGCATACAAGACAGGGACTGTAGGTTTGTTCTTATGTAGAATCTGTTTGTAATTTTGAACAGGTACATTGTTTAAGTGTAGCTCCAGCCAAAAAATCTATTTTTAAGCTTTTTGGAAAACATAGGGAAGGGTTATCACCCCTGTAACATTTGTTTTGCTGTCTGTGCAGTGTGCACCTGTTCAGAACAGTTCACCTCACTTTCCGTCCTAATGACAAATGTTTTTTTGAAAATTTGGGGTTTTTATTGAAACAAGAATTGGTGATAAAGCATCAGTGGAGAGGAGACACTTTTTTTCCCATATTAACTCTTACAGGAGAGAATTTGCCTTCCTAGGGGTAGATTTCCTCTCACTTCCTGTTGTATCCTTCCGTTTGCAAGGAGGAGTCGTTTGTAAGTTGGATGTTTGAAAGTAGGGGCCTGCCGAATATACTCAGCTGAAATTTGCCCCTTACATGTTGGTGTTGCCACAACACTGTGAGCCCTCACATTATTAGATCAAGAATTGTAATTGCATGCCCCTGTTGAACAGGGGCTGAAAAATTGGGCCTTTGGTGGTGGTGGTGTTGACACAACACTGTAAGGCCTCACAGTTACTCTTGGTGGGCGCAGGAATGGGCCCTGCTGTGAATTATTAGATCAAGAATTGTAATTACATGCCCTGTTAAACAGGGGCAGAAAAATTGGGCCTTAGGCACTGGTGCCACAACACTGCAACCCCTCACAGATACTGTACTTGGAGCACAGCAATGAGCCCTGTTGCAAAGTATTGCATCAAAAATTGTAATTACACGCCCCTGTTAAACAGGGGCTGAAAAATTGGGCCTTAGCCACTGGTGCTGGTGCCACGACACTGCAACCTCTCCCAGATACTCTAGTTGGAGTGCAGGAATGAGCCCTGCTGCAAAGCATTGCATAAAAATTTGTAATTACATGCCCCTGTTAAACAGGGGCTGAAAAATTGGGCCTTAGCCACTGGTGGCGGAACCCAGAAACAAAAATGTTCTTCCAAGCTATCATCATCAATCGGATCATTGAGGAGGAGGAGGATAGTCAGTCAACATAACAGGACAGTCACTCAGCATCAGAATCAGTCTTGAAGGGATGTGACATTTGAAAATAAATTAGTCTGTTATATCAGCTCCAGGTGTTTGGTAGCTGGAGGTGATCCAAGACTGGTTCATCTTTATGAAGGTCAGTCGATCAACAGAGTCGGTGGACAGGCACACCCTGTGATCCGTGACAAATCCTTCAGCAGCACTGAATGTGCGTTCTGAAAGAACGCTGGATGCAGGACAGGCCAGTAGCTCAATTGCATACTGTGCAAGCTCTGGCCAGTGATCCATCCTCAAGACCCAGTAAGCCAGAGGATTTTCGGTGGGGAAGGTGTCCAAGTCTGACCTTGCCCCTAGGTATTCCTGCACCATGTATATCAGACGCTGGCGATGGTTGCTGGAACCGATCATACCTTGGGGCTGCGGACTAAAGAATTGTCTGAACGCATCGGTCAGACGGCCACCTTCCCCACCGCTCCTTCTTTGACTGACCGAAGCCTCAGCATCTCGTTGTCCAGGACCAGGAGTTTGTAACCTCCCAGTCTCTGGGAACGCGTTGCACAGACCTTTCTGCAAGGCCTCCCGGAGTTGTCTCATCCTCTGCTCCCTCTGCGACGGTAAGATAAGGTCCGCAACCTTACCCTTGTACCGTGGATCAAGGAGAGTGGCCAGCCAGTAATGGTCCCTCTCCTTGATCCGAAGAATACGAGGATCCTTCCGCAGACTTTGCAGGATCAGGGAGGCCATGCAGCGTAGGTTAGCTGAGGCATTCGGTCCGAAGTCCTCTGGGTCACTAAGGACGACATGATCCGCAGCCACCTCCTCCCAGCCACGTACAAGTCCACTGGTTTCTTGGGACTGTAAATCATCTCTAAAAGACTGCTGCTGATGATGCTGAGTGCCAGGCTCCACCTCCATGCTGACACAATCCTCCTCCTCCTCCTCTTCCTGTGCGATGGGTGGGACAGAAGGAACACTGTCTGGGTAAAGGGGGCCTTGAGAGGCAAGGAAGTCCTCCTCTTCCTGCCTCTGTTCTGCCTCAAGTGCCCTGTCCATTATTCCATGCAGCGTATGTTCCAACAGGTGGACAAGAGGTACAGTGTCACTGATGCATGCACTGTCACTGCTCACCATCCTCGTGGCCTCCTCAAATGGTGCCAGGACAGTGAATGCATCCCTGATCATGCCCCACTGGTGTGGTGAAAAAAAACCGAGCTCCCCTGACCCTGTCCTGGTGCCGTAGTCGCACAGGTACTCATTGATGGCCCTCTGCTGCGTGTACAGCCGCTGCAGCATGGCCAACATTGAGTTCCACCTGGTGGGCATGTCACATATAAGGCGGTTCTTGGGCAGGTTCAACTCCTTTTGCAGCTCAGCCAGGCGAGCACTGGCATTACAAGATCTGAAGAAATGCACACAGACTTTCCTGGCCTGCCTCAGGACATCCTGTAATCCCGGGTACCTGCCCAAGAACCGCTGCACCACCAGGTTAAGGATGTGAGCCACAAAGGGCACATGGGTCAGTTGTCCCTGTCGGAGAGCGGAGAGGAGGTTGATGCCATTGTCGCAAACTACCATTCCTGGCTTAAGCTGGCATGGCGTCAACCACCTCTCGGCCTGCCCCTGCAGAGCAGACAGAACCTCTGCCCCAGTGTGGCTCCTGTCCCCCAAACACACCAGTGCAAGCACGGCATGGCATCTTTTTGCCTGCGTACTTGCGTAGCCCCTTGAACGCCTACGGAGCACCGCTGGTTCCGAGGACAAAGCACAGGAAGAGGCCATGGAGGAAGAAGAAGAGGAGGGGTTGGAGGAGAGAGGTGTGTCACAACCAGTAGTAGCATTTTGGAGGCGTGGCGGTGGAACAACCTCCAACACTACTGCACCTTGTCCTGCGTCCTTCCCAGCTGCCAAAAGAGTGACCCAATGGGCCGTGAAAGAAAGGTAACGTCCCTGTCCATGCCTGCTGGACCATGAGTCAGCGGTAATATGCACCTTACCGCTGACCGCCCTGTCCAGCGAGGCCAAGACATTGCCTTCCACATGCCGGTAGAGAGCCGGAATCGCCTTCCGTGAGAAAAAGTGGCGTTTGGGAACCTGCCACTGAGGAACCGCACATTGCACAAACAAGGGGGCCAAGGGGGCCGAGTCTACCAACTGAAAAGGCAGCAGTTGAAGCGCTAGCAATTTAGCCAAGCTAGCATTCAACCGCTGGGCATGTGGATGGCTGGGAGTGAACTTCTTTCGACGGTCCAGCAGCTGGGGCAGGGAAATTTGCCTGCTAGAATCGGACGTCGGTGTACTGCTAGCATAGTGCCCGCAAGTACTTGGCTGTGACACACCTAATTCTACACCTTCATTCCTCTAAGTGCAGGTTTCAGAGAGGACTGAAGGTATAGTGGGGTTGGAGATCCCAGCTGATGCGGAGCAAGGAGAGGTCCGCTTTGTTCTTTGGTGTGGGTCTTTAAGGTAGGCTTGCCAACGAGCTGCATGGCAGGTCAACATATGTCTGGTCAAGCATGTGGTGCCCAAGCGGGTGATGTTTTGGCCACGCGATATACGCTTGAGACATATGTTGCAAACAGCAGCTGTGCAATCTGATGCACTCGACTCAAAAAAGGCCCACACCAAAGAACTTTTTGAATAACGGGCAGAGGCAGCGCCCTGCACAGGTGGAGCTCTGCGGTGTGATTCTGTCGGTGTGCTGCCCTTACACTGGCCCCCCGAGGGCATCCTGCCTCGTTGGAGATGTGCCTCCTCCTCCTCCTCTCTCCTATTAGGCACCCACGTGGAGTCAGTGACCTCATCATCCCCTCCCTCCTCATCACTGGAGCCAATCTGGCAGTATGCTGCAGCTGCTGGAACATGACTGCCAGATTGGTGTCCTTCTTGAGCATCCCCTCTCTCTGCTCTCACGCTACTGCCTTCCTCTAGCTGGGTATCATCATCAGACCCTTCGAAACGCTGGGCATCCTCCTGGAGCATGTACCCAACACTGTGCTCAAACAGTTCGGGGGACTCCTCAGGAGGACATGGTTGGTCTAGGGAAGGAGTGACTGATGATGACATTGATACCAGGGAAGAGGACGCTTTGGCAGCTGCTTTGCCAGTACCCTGAGCCTGGGTGAGAGAGGATGAGGAGGATGAGGAGGGCTTGGTCATCCACTCTACCAAGTCTTCGGCATGATGCGGCTCAACACGTCCAGCTGCCGGAAAAAAGGACAAGCGTGTCCCATGGCCACATGCTGATGGCGATGCACCGCGTCCACGACCAGCACTGTTGTCTCTAGACACAGAGCCTGCTTGCCCTCTTTTATTGGCTCCTGACTGTCTGCCTCTCCTTGTTTGCCTTCCAGACATTCTAATGGCCTGCAGGGAAATGGGAAAACCAGCAATAATGCCTAGCTTCAGGAGTATATTTTGCAGGAATCACACTATGCATGCTGTAGGTGCTGCAAATACCTGTTGGTGTAACACACCAGGAAAACGCAGCAATACAGGCTAACTTCAGGTGTACTATGATCAGGAGGCATACTCCACCCACTGTAAGTGCTGCAAATGTCTGTTGGTGTAACACACCAGGAAAAAGCAGCAATACAGGCTAACTTCAGGTGTAATATGATCAGGAGGCACACTCCGCCCCCTGTAAGTGCTGCAAATACCTGTTGGTGTAACACACCAGGAAAAAGCAGCAATACAGGCTAACTTCAGGTGTAATATGATCAGGAGGCACACTCCGCCCCGCTGTAAGTGCTGCAAATGCCTGTTGGTGTAACACACCAGGAAAAAGCAGCAATACAGGCTAACTTCAGGTGTAATATGATCAGGAGGCACACTCCGCCCGCTGTAAGTGCTGCAAATGCCTGTTGGTGTAACACACCAGGAAAATGCAGCAATACAGGCTAACTTCAGGTGTATAAGGTGCAGGAGGCTTAGCAACAATGACACTGACACTGTCCCCTGCCTATCCTTCTCTCTCCCTGCACACAAGGTTTATCAAAGTATATGACACTGACACTCTCCCTGCCTATCCTTCTCTCTCCCTGCACACAAGGTTTAGCAAAGAATATGACACTGACACTGTCCCCTGCCTATCCTTCTCTCTCCCTGCACACAAGGTTTATCAAAGTATATGACACTGACACTCTCCCTGCCTATCCTTCTCTCTCCCTGCACACAAGGTTTAGCAAAGAATATGACACTGACACTGTTCCCTGCCTATCCTTCTCTCTCCCTGCACACAAGGTTTATCAAAGAATATGACACTGACACTGTCCCCTGCCTATCCTTCTCTCTCCCTGCACACAAGGTTTAGCAAAGAATATGACACTGACACTCTCCCTGCCTATCCTTCTCTCTCCCTATACACAAGTTTGAGGTACAAATAGCACTGACACTGTCCCTGCCTATGTAACTCTTTCCCCGCGCCGGAACACACTACACAAGGCCGCCGTGCTGGTGGCCTTTTATAGTGTGGGGCTTGTGCTAAACCCCCTGAGCTATAATTGGCCACAGCCAACCTGCCTGTGGCCAATTATGGCTCTCCTAGCTGCCGGCGCTGTGATTGGCCAAGCATGCGCGGTCACAGTGCACCTCCTGCCTCGTTGGAGATGTGCCTCCTCCCCATCATCCCCTCACTGCAGACGCAGTGAACCGGCGCATTTGAACGAGTGAAATTGCCGAGCAGAGCACTAAAAAAAACCTTGCAGTTATAAACGTACTTGCAGGCGCAGCAGGCTGGTTCAGAAAAAGTTACTTTCTCATTCTATTTTGGGCATATTTGTTACTTGGGAAGTTGGCACTATACTTCCTCACATCACCCCACGTCACCCCCATTATATTGGCACTTCCAGCTTCTTTATATTTTAATTTGAAGATGCCGTGCGCCAGGTCCATAGTGGCGCACTGAGTGCCTCCTCCCATGCGCCAAGAACACTATAGTAAATAGGGAATAGAGCAGAGTTACCAGTGCAAATGTTTCGTAAATACCAAAACTGCTGTTGCGCACGCAGATGCGCCGATACTCATGGCGCAAACGTTTTGTAAATCAGCCCCTTTGTGTGTATATATATATATATATATATATATATATATATATACTGTGAGGGGGTTAACTCGGTAGCGGGTGTGTGTGACCCCCTGGTTGGGCTCCCCACACAAAAACAGGGCCAGCAGACGGAGGTTGTGGTTTTCAAAATCAAAAGGTGCGGTTTATTTCTCTATGTACAGTGACAAAAACACAGCAAAGCCAAAAAGAAACATAAACAAAATAAATCCTGGTCAGTTTGACCTCTGACTAAACATGCAGGTTTCCTAAACTAACAACTGGGATCAGCCTGGTGCTGTCCTAGTCCCTAAGTCCCTGGTTTAGTAAAAGTCCAAACAAATAGCCACACAGGCTTTGCCTCACCGCACAGGGGTTCACTCTCCCTAGACAGTCCACACAGGTCTGGTTCCAGGCATGAGCTAACATCTAATGAAGCTGGGAGTTTTTATAGAGGCCTTTAAATGAGCTGACAAGCTTCAGCTGGTCTCATCAACTCCCTGCCTGCACGACGCCCAGCCCTCTCCCTAGAGGTATGAGTCATCCATGAGCCCACTAGCCTCAGCTGGGCTTCATCAACTCCCTAGTTGTATAAGTCGGCGTAAAGCCTGAATCTGGGCGAAATATATCTACCCCCCTGGATGCAACCAGGTGACTTTACCTTCCTGCTGTCACATACCCCCCCCTCTTGTTTTAACCTCGGGGTTGGAACACCAGCAATCAGGCATTCATGTACTCGAGACAAAGCATCCACATTCCCCATTTGAACGCCAGGGCGATGCTTTACTGTGAAGTTGAATTCCTGGAGGGCCAGGAACCACCTATTCACTCTTCTATTTGTTTCCTTGTTTTGAGCCATCCACTTTAACGGAGCGTGATCCGTAACCATGTCAAAGTGCCTACCTAGCAGATAGTACCGAAGGGAATCTAGAGCCCACTTCACCGCTAAACACTCCTTTTCAACCGTGGCGTAATTTACCTCATGGGACTTCAACTTCCTGCTGAGGTAAATGACTGGGTGCTCTTCCCCGTTCCAGACCTGGGACAATACTGCTCCTAACCCCACATCTGACGCATCACTTTGTACGACAAAGTCTTTAGAGAAGTCGGGTGAGTACAACACTGGCTGGCTACATAAGGCTTGTTTCAAGAATTGGAATGCTGCCTCAGCCTCGGGGGTCCATTTAATCATGACCGACCCTTTCCCTTTCGTCAGGTTGGTTAGGGGCACAGCCTTAGAAGCAAAGTGGGGAATGAAGCGCCGATAATAACCCGCGATTCCCAGAAAGGCCCGTACCTGCTTCTTGCTGTTGGGACGTGGCCAACTCTGGATGGCCTCGACTTTGTTGAGTTGGGGTTTTATCACTCCCCTGCCAATGGTGTACCCAAGATATTTGGCCTCCTCCTGCCCAATGGTACACTTCTTGGGGTTAGCCGTAAACCCCGCTTCCCGGATAGAGTCTAGGACTGCTTGCACTTTTGGCAGATGTGAGGCCCAATCTGTGCTATGGACAATTACGTCATCCAGGTAAGCCGCAGCATACTTCCGATGGGGCCTCAGTATCTGGTCCATTTTCCGCTGGAATGTGGCCGGCGCATTCTGTAACCCGAACGGCATTCTCTTATATTGGAACGCCCCGTCTGGGGTTACAAATGCGGTTTTCTCTTTGGCCGACTTGGCCAGGGGAATTTGCCAATACCCTTTTGTGAGGTCAAGAGTCGTCATGTATCGGGCTGTTCCCAGCCGGTCGATCAACTCATCTATACGTGGCATGGGGTAGGTGTCAAATTTTGTAACTTTGTTCAACTGACGAAAATCGTTACAAAATCGCCAGCTCCCATCCGGTTTAGGCACCAACACAATGGGACTAGACCAATCACTTTGGGACTCCTCTATCACCCCTAAGTTCAGCATTTTCTGTACTTCCTCCCGTATTGCCTCCCGTCGGGCCTCTGGGATCCGATAGGGTTTTAACTTCACCCTTTCACCGGGCGGGGTAATAATATCATGCTCTACCCCAGATGTTTGTCCCGGCAGCTCAGAGAACACCTCCTTGTTGCGAAGCACAAACTCCTTAACCTCCTGTTGTTGGGGTTGTGACAAGGTGGCTGCTATTCCAACCTCCGGAATCACGCAACCAGTTTGAGCTGGTGACCAAGTTTCTGCGACTAGGGACTCTCTATCCCTCCAGGCTTTCAACAGATTAACGTGATATATCTGTTCGGGCTTTCGCCTTCCTGGTTGTCTGACCTTGTAATTCACTTCGCTCACTTTTTCCATTATCTCGTAGGGGCCTTGCCATTTGGCAAGGAATTTACTTTCAACCGTAGGGACAAGTACCAATATCCTATCCCCCGGGGAAAAGGTACGGGTCTTTGCTCCACGGTTGTACACTCTCTGCTGTGCCAACTGCGCTTGGGCCAAATGTTCCTTCACGATGGGCATTACCTGTGCAATTCGATCTTGCATCAGGGCGACATGCTCAATCACACTCCTGTGGGGAGAACTCTCACTTTCCCAAGTTTCCTTGGCAATATCCAACAGCCCTCTTGGGTGTCTCCCATACAGTAACTCAAAGGGGGAGAATCCCGTAGAGGATTGGGGCACCTCCCTAATAGCAAACATCAAATAAGGAAGTAGACAGTCCCAATCCTTTCCATCTCTATCCACCACTTTCTTCAACATTTGTTTTAGGGTTTTGTTGAATCTTTCAACCAGCCCATCGGTTTGGGGGTGATACACAGATGTACGCAATTGCGTCACTTTGAGCAATTTACACAGCTCTTTCATAACCCGGGACATAAAGGGTGTACCTTGGTCCGTAAGCAGTTCTTTACAAATACCCACCCGGCTAAAAACAAGAGATAGCTCTTTGGCTATGGTTTTGGCCGAGGTATTTCTGAGAGGGATCGCTTCTGGATAACGGGTGGCATAGTCCATTATAACCAATATGTACTGGTGCCCCCTAGCGGACTTGATTATAGGACCTACCAAATCCATTGCGATTCTCTCAAACGGGACCTCAATGATGGGTAGAGGGACCAGCGGGCTACGGAAATGTGGCATCGGGGCCGACCTCTGACACACAGGGCAGGAGGAACAATAATTTTCTATGTCCTTCATCACCCCAGGCCAATAGAATCTCTGTAATACCCTCTCTCGGGTTTTCTCTGTCCCCAGATGACCTCCAAGAATGTGCCCATGGGCCAACTCCAACACCAACTTCCTGTAAGGTTTGGGCACCACAAGCTGCTCAACGGTTTCTTCTGCCCTTTTTGCCACCCGATACAGTAGGTCCTTCTCTACGCTGAAGTATGGGTAAGTGCAGGTATTATCTGGGTTCACTAACTCGCCATCTATTTCCACTACGTTTTCCCGTGCCTTTATTAGGGCGGGGTCTTTTAACTGTTCTGTGGCAAAATTTTCCCTGTGAACCTCCAGATCAGAAAACTCCACAGACGGTAGGTTTTCGTCTGAGGAGGTGGGCTCCTCTCCAGTTTCTTGAGTCTCCCCTGCCAATACTGACAAGGGAAATTCTGGAGAGTCCTTACCACTCTCAGAGGAGTTCTGGCTATCACATTCCTGGTACATAGGGGCACCAGTGGGGGGCTCAGGATCATCCCACAGTTCCCAGAACTTCGGAAAATCCCTTCCCACAATGGCATCATGCGGTAATTGAGATACTAACCCCACTGGATGAGAGAGGGTACCTTTGGGGGTCTCGAAACACACTGTAGTCACTGGATACTCTCGGGTGTCCCCATGCACACAAATAACAGCTACCTTGCTATTCCCAGAGACCTCTGTTTTAACTAATTCAGCCTTTATCAGGGTCACAAGGCTACCTGAATCCAGTAATACCACAACATTTCTACCATTAATACACATTTTGCATAAATGTTTCTCAGTTCCCCGAATGGCAGTGCATGCGACTGTCGCACACAGCGACTGACGTCTGTCCATCAGAAAGTCACATTGCATGGGTTCCTCCACAACCGGGCAATTTGCTGCAATATGTCCCGCTTGCCGGCAGCGGTAGCAAACAATCCATTTGGCTGCCTCTTGAGCCCCTGACTTCCCAGGCTGTTCTCGCCAAACTTGGGGTAGAGCTCCCACCCTCTCACTCTCTCCACCCTCACCCCTTGGAATCCTCTTATCCGCCCCTGGGGATGGTCTGGTCTTAGGGTGGAAAGTCCGAGAGTCTCTGGAAGAGGCCGTCAGGTTCTCTGTAGCCAAGTATTTCTCTACACGATCCACAAGACCACCGGCCGTCTCTGGGTCTCCATGGCTTACCCACTTTTGGATGGCAGTAGGAAGAGCTCTCAAAAACCGATCCATTACAACACGTTCCACAATCTCTGGTGCGGACAAAGTCTCTGGCTGTAGCCACTTCCTGCTCAGGTGAATGAGAGCATACATTTGAGACCTGGGGGGTTTTCCAAGCTGGAAAGTCCAGTTATGCACACGTTGAGCCCGGACAGCCAGGGTGACACCCAGCCTTGCCAATATTTCAGCTTTTAGCATCACATAGTCTTTTGCTTGGTCAGGCTCTAGGTCATAGTAAGCCTTCTGCGATTCACCAGTTAACAGAGGAGCCACCAGTCCAGCCCACTGCTCCTCAGGCCACTTTTCTCTTTCAGCAGTCCTTTCAAATGTGGTCAAAAATACCTCTGGATCATCCTCTCCAGTCATTTTTGTCAATAAACGACTCACCCCAAAGGACGCGGTATTAGTGGGACGGCTTTCCTCACTGGTCTGCGGACGTTGCTGCATTACTGCTTCCATTTGTTGTAGTCTCTGCTCTTGCTTCTGTAACAGGTCTATGAAGCGGGCCTCAGATTGCTGCTGGGCTTGTTGATGAGCTTGCTGCTGGGCTGCAAGGCTCCTTTGCAAACCTGCATTTGTCTGCTGTTGATTGGCATTTGCTAGAGCCAGCTGTTTCAGTATCTCCTCCATGCTGGCTTAAAAAAAACTGCCCGCATTCTCCACCAACTGTGAGGGGGTTAACTCGGTAGCGGGTGTGTGTGACCCCCTGGTTGGGCTCCCCACACAAAAACAGGGCCAGCAGACGGAGGTTGTGGTTTTCAAAATCAAAAGGTGCGGTTTATTTCTCTATGTACAGTGACAAAAACACAGCAAAGCCAAAAAGAAACATAAACAAAATAAATCCTGGTCAGTTTGACCTCTGACTAAACATGCAGGTTTCCTAAACTAACAACTGGGATCAGCCTGGTGCTGTCCTAGTCCCTAAGTCCCTGGTTTAGTAAAAGTCCAAACAAATAGCCACACAGGCTTTGCCTCACCGCACAGGGGTTCACTCTCCCTAGACAGTCCACACAGGTCTGGTTCCAGGCATGAGCTAACATCTAATGAAGCTGGGAGTTTTTATAGAGGCCTTTAAATGAGCTGACAAGCTTCAGCTGGTCTCATCAACTCCCTGCCTGCACGACGCCCAGCCCTCTCCCTAGAGGTATGAGTCATCCATGAGCCCACTAGCCTCAGCTGGGCTTCATCAACTCCCTAGTTGTATAAGTCGGCGTAAAGCCTGAATCTGGGTGAAATATATCTACCCCCCTGGATGCAACCAGGTGACTTTACCTTCCTGCTGTCACAATATATACTGTATACAGTTTAGCTAGATCGCATTACAGAGCTTTCCTGTCCTGTTGTTCTATTCCTACTAATAATACAGGCAGGCAGTTGATTAAGCTAGTTAGATCCAGTATATTTAGTATATATATATATATACATATATATATATATATATGCACTGCATGCTTTGTGTGTGTGTGTATATATATATATATATACTGTATAGGGATGAGCCGGACACCTCCCAGTTCGGTTCGCATCAGAACATGCGAACAGGCAATAAATTTGTTCGAACATCCGAACACCGTTAAAGTCTATGGGACTCGAACATGAAAAATCTAAAGTGCTAATTTTAAAGGCTTATATGCAAGTTATTGTCATATAAAGTGTTTGGGGACCCGAGTCCTGCCCCAAGGGACATGTATCAATGCAAAAAAAAGTTTTAAAAACTGCAGTTTTTTCGGGAGCAGTGATTTTAATAATGCTTAAAGTGAAACAATAAAAGTGAAATATCCCTTTAAATTTCGTACCTAGGGGGTGTGTATAGTATGCCTGTAAAGTAGCGCTGGTTTCCCGTGCTTAGAACTGTCCCTGCACAAAGTGTATATTCTGATGGAAAAAAAGTCACGGCTGTAATGAATTGTCAGCTCCCGGCAATACAGAGAAAAGTCATTGAAAGTCATTGATAAAAAAAAAAAAAAAAAAGCGTGGGAGTCCCCCCAAATTCCATTACCAGGCCTTTCAGGTCTGGTATGGATATTAAGGGGAACCCTACGTCAAATAAAAAAAAAAATTACGTGCGGTTCCCCCAAATATCCATACCAGACCCTTCAGGTCTGGTATGGATTTTAAGGGGAACTCTGCGCAAAATAAAAAAAAATGGCGTGGAGGTCCCCCCAAAAATCCATACCAGACCCTTTATCCGAGCACGCAACCTGGCAGGCCGCAGGAAAAGAGTGGGGGACGAGAGAGTGCCCCTCCTCCTGAACCGTACCAGGCCACATGCCCTCAACATGGGGAAGATGCTTTGGGGGTCGGTGACCCCTCAAAGCACCATGTCCCCATGTTGATGGGGATAAGGGCCTCATCCCCACAACCCTTGCCCGGTGGTTGTGGGGGTCTGCAGGCGGGGGGGCTTTTCGGAATCTGGAATACCCCTTTAACAAAGGAGACCCCCAGATCCCGCCCCCCCTATGTGAATTGGTAAGGGCTACATTATACCCCTACCATTTCACAAAGAAAGTGTAAAAAATTGTAAAAAAAAAAACACACAGACACCGTTGGGATAAGTCCTTTATTAAAAAAAAAAAAGATTCCAGCGGGATAAGTTCTTTATTAAAAATAAAAAAAATAAAAATAAAAAAAATATTCCAGCGGTGGTACTCCACTCTCGGTCTCCACTCCAACGTTGTCGGTGTAAGGTTATCCCTAGTGTATTTAACCTTTAGAGTTATTCTTTAAGACTTGTTATTTCACCTTTAGAGTTATTCTTTAAGACTTGTTATTTCACCTTTAGAGTTATTCTTTAATACTTGTTATTGTAGAAATGTATAGAATGTTTTTCTTGCTATATGTCACTTACACAGTTGAGTCAGAATGACAGGATATGTATGACGTGTGGTTAGGCTACTTCCTTAAAGAAGTGTCCCATGTTTCAGGATCTGGCTCAACGGCCGGATTTTGCGGTGAGTTCTATTTAGATAAACTTGCCTTCTGCCATCTCTGGGCAGTTTAGCTTGTGTAACCTGTTAATATGCAATTTGTATAATAAAGGAACTGTTCCTTGGTGGGTTTAACCAGGGGCGGTTCCTCTCGTCTTGGATTGTACAAAATAAGCTTGTATGCAATAAACCAGTGTAATTGGGATTCACCATATTCTGTGTGTGTCTTAAATTACCCGATCGATCAGAGAGACTCCATACACCCAGGTCCAGCCTAGGCTCTAGAGGTTAGAAGCAGTTTACAGCGGATTACAACAGATGGTATCAGGAGTGGGGTCAATCGTTTGACAGGTAGGTGGAACTTTGTGGAGCACATTTCTGCAGAGTTTAAATCACTTATCCTGTCTCGATTGACTACCACAGTTTTTTTTTTCTCTCCTGGTTGCTTAAGTTAAGAACTTTCTCGAGGGATGCTAGGTTGGCCTCCCTGGGAATAATTGTAAAGCGTGTATGTTTAAATTAAAGTGGATTATAGGTTAAAGAAGTCCCGCTAGGTTGGCCGGACAGGTTTATAGGAGATTTTGGAGTAGCACAATTGCGCTCCTCATTTTAGAAAGGACGGGTGTGTGGACCTCTAAAGATTTAAATTGGTAACTGCAAGCTTGCTTAAATTAACAATTGAATTTTATGAAATAATTTGTATTTTCTTTGCTTGTTTATACTTTTATGTGGTTCATACAATTTTAAGTCTGATTGTTATTTTATTTTCTTTGCTTGTTTATATTTTCATGTGGTTGATACAATTTAAAAACTGATTGTTATTTTAGGATGAGATTTTTGTTTATATATTATTGTGTGTATATATATATATCCATTTGTGCCAAATAGATGCCTCGAAATTGCCCAGACTGCTTAACAGGTCTTCTGTTTATTTTTTTGTGGGCAAGTGCCAACATTGGTGGCTACGGTCCCCGGAGGATATAAGGAAAGAATTGGCAAAGGTCCTTATTTTACAATCCAATCTCCAGGCACCCCTAAGTTCTGGGTCCTGAGATTTAATATACATAACCACAACCAAAACGGTAGATTCTTTGAAGGGCTAACTCTGCGGGGACTCGCCTCAGTCTGTAGAAGAGGTAGGGAAGGTTATACAGTGTGCCCTAAATCAGTAGCCATTTGTGGTTATAAAGCCCTCTATTTGGCATAATGGGGAATAAATTAGGGAAGAATGACCCTGAAGGTGAGCAGTGTCAGCCTTCTCCTGTTGATTTTGTAAAAGGTACCCGAGGGCCGAGTTATACTGATCCATTTTGGCAAAATGTGTGCTGCAGAGCCCAACAGCTACAGATTAGTGGTCTAAGTCCTGCAGGTCCCTGTTCAGAAGAAGACTGGGTAGAAATACAGAAAATCTGTGGCACACATAATCAGTATAACTATCCGCCGGGTGATTGGGATGAAAATTATATGAAAAAAATGTATGAAGATATGGGAAAAAGCGATGAAAGAATATAAAGAAATTTAAACCAAGGGAAGCAGATAAGCCACTCCCGCTACCTCCGTTTACTCCTCTGCCCAGTGCACCTCCACCATATGTATTTTTAAAAGAAGATAAAACCCCTATGCCAACCACCCCCACAAAATTGTACCCCTCCCTAGACACCGCTAATACAGCTGTTCTAGTCCATACCCTACACAGACAAAGGGCTCAGGCAGAAAAGGAAGCTAGAATAAGAAGGGAACGTGATGCAGCATGGTATGAGAAACAAAGGCAAAGGGCAAAGGAAGAGGAGGAAGAGAAAGACGGGTTGCTACAGGAAATAGCATGGCTGGAAAAAATAGAAAGTGACAGACAGAAAAAAAAAAAAAAAACAGCTGGGCAAGGTACTGAACAGGATAGTGATACAGAAGGGACAGAGCAGGTAGACTGGAAGGCGAGTACTAGACCCACAGGAACCCCAACAACTTGGGATGAGCTTGAGTCCCTTAGAAAGTATGTAGAAGAGCTAAGACAGAGAGAGGAGACACAAAAAGCCAAATCCACCTTAGATATTGCCGTACTGAAACAACAAGATAAAAAGGCTAAGCATATTTTAGCAGATCAAGAATTAGCAGAAGCCCTTGCTGTTTTAACCAGCTGTCCCCTTCCCCTGATGGGACGGGATCTGATGTCAGTATTACACATCTGTATCAAATTCAATGCAGATGGCAGTCTAACAGCGCAGTCCCCAAAATGTGATATAGCTAACCCCAAAAGGAGGGATCTCCAAGGTTTTTTTTTGCTCATACCTGCACATTTGGAAAATCACCCAATCTGGGCAAAAAGCAAGTCCTCTGTGGGCTTGTTAAATTGCACACCGTATGTCCCCTCACTTAAAGATGACACCTTACCACGTTTCCAAAAACAATAGCCTATTGCACAAGACAAAAGAGATGGTATACAGGGTCAGATAGATGAATATCTGCAGGGAGGCATTTTAGTCCCCACAATCAGTCCTTGGAACATCCCCATCAATCCGGTACGGAAGGCCGATGGAACTTGGAGACTGGTCCAGGATTTGAGAATGGTAAATAAAGCTATTATCCCTCTGCCACCATTGGTGTTGGATATAAGCTAAATTTTTACCTCAATACCCCCAGATTCCAGCTGGTATACTGTAGTTGACCTTTCAAACGCCTTTTTTTTTCAGCGTTCCCAGAACATGTTTGCTTTCACCTGGGGTACTTCCCAGGAGATGGGCCAGCTTACCTGGACTCATCTTCCACAAGGCTTTGTGGACAGTCCTGCGGCATATTATAGTACCTGCAGCAGCGGCACCCTTGCTTTTGTCATACCTACATGGTCCAGCCCATATCAGATCAAGGCCCCGCTTTTACCTCAGCTTTGACAAAAGAAGTTGCAAAATTACTGGGTATACAGTGGAAACTCCACATTCCCTACCATCCGCAGAGTGCAGGAATAGTAGAAAGGATGAATAGGACTATTAAAGACAAACTTAAAAAGGCAACAGAAGGTACTCTAACTAATTGGCTGGACTTCTTGCCAGCTGTCCTATTCCAAATAAGGAGCACCCCCCATTCTAGAACAGGTTATTCCCCTTATGAGGTATTAATGGGGCGACCAATGGCTAAGGTGAAATGGGGAACAGGTGAACCTGATATTTATTCTTTACAGGAATAGTACATGCAACATCTGGTAAGTAGCCTTAGCGAAATCTATGACAATGTGGCTGTCACGTTTTCTCCTCTTCCAACAGATCCGACACACGGATTCATCCTGGGAGATCAGGTGCTGATCAAACAGCTGGCTGTCCGGAAGCACATAGGACCGGTTAACATAGGACCATATGAAGTAGAGAAGTCTTCAAGAACTGCAATCCTCACTTCCTACAGCCATCAATGGATTCATGCATCAAGAATAAAGAAGGCCCCAACGAAGCCCCAGACTCCAGATCCACCCCCTTCGGCGACCTAGGAGCCAACATTGAACCCCCAGGACTCAGGCCCACTGCCCCAATAGAGACTGATAATTTGAAAGAAGGAGTTTCCTCAGGCAAACTTTTCTTATACTTATTTTTGGTGTCAATATTGATTTTTTCCCTTAATCATTATAGGATATTATTGGTTAGAGTCATGCCAAGTAAGCAGGGATCCAACACGGTTATTTAGTCATATTAGACCAAAATGAGAAACTGATGATCCCAGGGATGGTGTTATCTAGCGGCCCTAGTCCCTGTTATGGGAATACTGGGAGACAAGGGGGGAGGACACATTCTAGAAGCTAGCCTTCACCCTAGGTATCCCCTTAAACATTGTACCAAAAGAGAGTTATTCCTTGAAAAGGATATGGTCTGGGCCTGGTTCCCTTCCAGTACAGGTTGGGGAATAGATTTAATGAAAAGGCTCAATAATTACATGGGTATTATTGATGAGGTAATGGAAAAGAATTCTGATGATATTACCAAATTAAATATAAAAACTAGAGCAATCAGGAAACAATTAGAACTCCATGACCTTGCCATTGAAAGTATGAGTGCTGCACTCACAGGCCTATGTGAGGTTACAGAGGACTATGAGTGCTGCACTTGGGTCCACAACACATCTATTGAGGTGCCTGATTACTATGATGTAATTTCCCAACATAGGAGAGAGGTAAATAAGTTACAACAAGAAGCAAGGGATATTGCTAAGACATGGAGCCCTTTTGGAGAAGGAGGTTTTGGCCTCAATGGAATTTCTTCCTGGTTGAAAGATATCGTAATGACCATCGTAATGATACTGGTTTTTATCCTTGTTTTGTATTTAGTTTTTAAATTAGTGGTTTGTGCACTTGGGAAAATAACTAGCTTAAGAGCAAAAAGAAGAGACCCTGCACTTGGAATGTCAAAGATTGCCCTAAAGCAAAGATGGTATATTAGTGATTGATCAATACATACATTCTGTATGCATGATCAAAGGAGGGATTGTAAGGTTATCCCTAGTGTATTTCACCTTTAGAGTTATTCTTTAAGACTTGTTATTTCACCTTTAGAGTTATTCTTTAAGACTTGTTATTTCACCTTTAGAGTTATTCTTTAATACTTGTTATTGTAGAAATGTATAGAATGTTTTTCTTGCTATATGTCACTTACACAGTTGAGTCAGAATGACAGGATATGTATGACGTGTGGTTAGGCTACTTCCTTAAAGAAGTGTCCCATGTTTCAGGATCTGGCTCAACGGCCGGATTTTGCGGTGAGTTCTATTTAGATAAACTTGCCTTCTGCCATCTCTGGGCAGTTTAGCTTGTGTAACCTGTTAATATGCAATTTGTATAATAAAGGAACTGTTCCTTGGTGGGTTTAACCAGGGGCGGTTCCTCTCGTCTTGGATTGTACAAAATAAGCTTGTATGCAATAAACCAGTGTAATTGGGATTCACCATATTCTGTGTGTGTCTTAAATTACCCGATCGATCAGAGAGACTCCATACACCCAGGTCCAGCCTAGGCTCTAGAGGTTAGAAGCAGTTTACAGCAGATTACAACAGTCGGTATCCTGCGATGGATGATCTCCTCTCCAGGTCCAGGCTCCAGCGATGAGATGTCCAGCGCAGCGAGGAACAGCATCCTGTCTCCACCGGAGACACCCCAGGAATAACGTTTCGGCAGCCTGACAGGTCTCGTATGTAGCTGAGGACGGGGCCACCTGTCACGTGACCCCGTCCCCCTCTGACGCAAGGGGAAACCCGGGCTTTCCCAGTGATGTGCGGGTGACCCCGCCCCCTCTGATTTAATGGAAAACCTGCATCAGAGGGAGGCGGGGTCACCCGCACGTCACTGGGAAAGCCCGGGTTTGCCCTTGCGTCAGAGGGGGATGGCATCACGTGACGGGTGGCCCCATCCTCAGCTACATACCTGTCAGGCTGCCGCAACGTTATTCCCGGGTGTCTCCAGTGGAGACAGGTTGCTGTTCCTTGCTGCGCTGGACATCTCATCGCTGGAGCCTGGACCTGGAGAGGAGATCATCCATCGCAGGATACCGACAGCGTTGGAGTGGAGACCGAGAGTGGAGTACCACCGCTGGAATCTTTTTTTTATTTTAATTTTTTTTATTTTTAATAAAGGACTTATCCCAACGGTGTCTGTGTGTTTTTTTTTTACAAATATTTACACTTTCTTTGTGAAATGGTAGGGGTATAATGTACCCCTTACCAATTCACATAAGGGGCGGGGGGGCAGAGTGGATTACCACCGCTGGAATCTTTTTTTTTTTTTTTTTTTTAATAAATGACTTATCCCAACGGTGTCTGTGTGTTTAAAAAAATAAAATAAATTCCTTTGTGAAATGGTAGGGGTACAATGTACCCCTTACCAATTCACATAGGGGGGCTGGGTTCTGGGGGTCCCCATTGTTAAAGGGGTCTTCTAGATTCCGATAAGCCCCCCGCCCGCAGACCCCCAAACCACCGGGCAAGGGTTGTGGGGATGAGGCCCTTGTCCCCATCAACATGGGAATATGGTGCTTTGAGGGGTCACAGACCCCCAAAGCATCCTCCCCATGTTGAGGGCATGTGGCCTGGTACGGTTCAGGAGGGGGGGCACTCTTGAAGGAGCAGATAGCTCCGAGCGCGTAGCCTGGTTTCTCAGTGGTGTGCTGAACACCTGTCCTTCCTTCCGGTGATCTCTCTTGTTCGGCTTCTGGTGACGTCATCATCCTCGTTCCCTGCTGGTTCAGGCTGGCTTCCTGGTGGCCACAGGATGAAAACTACACACTGCTCTGCCTACCCATGAGCCTGGATGCACCTGAGACCGGATCACACCGTGAACTACACACACAGATGAGCCAGTTTTTTACATATGTCTGTAAGTGCATCTCCTCTGTCTTTAATAAATTGTGACTAAAATATTGCACTTAGGTGGCGCTTCCTGTTTTGTTCCCCTACTGTATACTGGGCACAGTGTTCAGCTAAAGCTAACTGCAGACCATTCCTGTTCTATTCCTAATAATACAGCCAGGCAGTTGAGCTAAGCTGCAGTATATTAAAACAGTGTACTGTATACTGGGCACAGTGTTCAGCTAAAGCTGACTGCAGACCATTCCTGTTCTCTTTCTAATAATACAGGCAGGTAGTTGAGCTAAGCTGCAGTATATTAAGTCAGTGTACTGTACACTGGGCACAGTGTTCAGCTAAAACTGACTGCAGACCATTCCTGTTCTCTTTCTAATAATACAAGCAGGCAGTTGAGCTAAGCTGCAGCATATTAAGTCAGTGTACTGTACACTGGGCACAGTGTTCAGCTAATGCTGACTGCAGACCATTCCTGTTCTATTACTAATAATACAGGCAGGCAGTTGAGCTAAGCTGCAGTATATTAAGTCAGTGTACTGTATACTGGGCACAGTGTGCAGCTAAAGCTGACTGCAGACAATTCCTTGTGTAACTATTCCAATACATCAAATAAAGTATGTCTGGAAGGCCAACGAGGAGAGGCAGACACACACAGGCCAAGAAAAGAGGGCAAGCAGGCTCTGTGTCTAGAGGCAACAGTGCTGGTTGTGGACACGGTGCATCCTCATCAGCACGTGGCCGTGGGACATGCTTGTCGTTTTTTTCGGCAGCTGGCCGTGTTGAGCCGCAACATGCTGAAGAGTTGGTAGAGTGGATGACCAAACCATCCTCATCCTCCTCATCCTCTCTCACCCAGCCTCAGGGTACTTTGTCTGCCAAAGCATCTGCCAAAGCAGCCTCTTCCATTGGCTCAATGGCATCAGTCACTACTTCCCTAGCCCCGCCATGTCTTGAGGAGTCCCCGAACTGTTTGTCCACAGTGTTGGGTACATGCTGCAAGAGGATGCGCAGCATTTTGAATGCTCCGATGATGGTACCCAGCTTGAGGAATGCAGTAACGTGAGCCCAGAGAGAGGGGGTGCCCAAGAAGGACAGAAAACTGGCAGTCATGTTCCCCCAGCTGCAGCATACTGCCAGATTTGCTCCAGTGACGAAGAGGGAGGGGATGATGAGGTCACTGACTCTACATGGGTGCCTGATAGGAGAGAGGAGGAGGAGGAGGAGGCACATCTCCAACGAGGCAGGATGCCCTCCAGGGGCCAGCTTAAGGGCAGCCAACCAACTGCATCACACCGCAGAGCTCCGCATGTGCAGGGCGCTGCTGTCTCTGCACGTTATTCCAAAAGTTCTTTGGTGTGGGCCTTTTTTGAGACGTGTGCAGCAGATCGCACCGTTGCTATTTGCAACATATGTCTGAAGCGTATCTTGCGTGGCCAAAAGATCAGCCGCTTCAGCACCACATGCTTGACCAGACATATGTTGACCTGCCATGCAGTCCATTGGCAAGCGTACATAAAAGACCCACACCAAAGGACAAAGCGGACCACTCATTTCTCCTCATCAGATGGGATCTCCAACCCCACTATACCTTCAGTCCTCTCAGAAACCTGCACTGAGAGGAATGAAGGTTTAGATATAGGTGTTTCACTGCCAAGTACTTGCGGGCAATCTGCTATCGGTACACCAATGTCCGATTGTACCAGGCAAATTTCCCTGCCCCAGCTGCTGCACCGCCGAAAGAAATTCGCTCCCAGCCATCCACATGCTAGCTTGGCTAAATTGCTAGTACTTCAACTGCTGCCTATTCAGTTGGTAGACTCTGCCCCCTTCCGTGAGTTTGTGGAATGTGCGGTACCTCAGTGGCAGGTTCCCAAACACCACTTTTTTTCATGGAAGGCGATTCCGTCTCTCTACCGGTATGTGGAAGGCAATGTCTTGGCCTCGCTGGACTGGACGGTCAATGGTAAGGTGCATTTTACCGCTGACTCATGGTCCAGCAGGCATGCACAGGGACGTTACCTTTTTTCACGGCCCACTGGGTGACTCTGCTGGCAGCTGGGAAGGATGCAGGACAGGGTGCAGTAGTGTTGGAGGTTGTCCACGCCTCTAAAATGCTACTAGTGGTGATTCTGACACACCTCTCTCCTCCACCCCATTCTCTTCTTCTGCCTCTGGGGCCTCTTCCTGTGCTGATTTGTCCTCGGAACCAGCGGTGCTCTGTAGGCGTTCAAGGGGCTATGCAAGTACGCAATTTTTCTGCCCCTGTTCAACAGGGGCATGTAATTACAATTTTTGATGCAATACTTTGGAGCAGGGCTCATTCCTGCGCTCCAACTATAGTATCTGTGAGGGGTTGCAGTGTTGTGGCACCGGTGCCTAAGGCGCAATTTTTCTGCCCCTGTTTAACAGGGGCATGTAGTTACAATTTTTGATGCAATACTTTGCAGCAGGGCTCATTCCTGCGCTCCAACTATAGTATCTGTGAGGGGTTGCAGTGTTGTGGCACCGGTGCCTAAGGCCCAATTTTTCTGCCCCTGTTTAACAGGGGCGTGTAATTAAAATTTTTGATGCAATACTTTGCAGCAGGGCTCATTCCTGCGCTCCAACTATAGTATCTGTGAGGGGTTGCAGTGTTGTGGCACCAGTGGCTAAGGCCCAATTTTTCTGCCCCTGTTTAACAGGGGCGTGTAATTACAATTTTTGCTGCAATACTTTGCAGCAGGGCTCATTCATGCACTCCAACTAGAGTTTCTGTGAGGGGTTGCAGTGTTGTGGCACCAGCACCTGTGCCTAAGGCCCAATTTTTCTGCCCCTGTTCAACAGGGGCATGTAATTACAATTCTTGATCTAATATTTCACAGCAGGGCCCTTTCTTGCACCCACCAAGAGTAACTGTGAGGCCTTACAGTGTTGTGGCAACACCTACACCTAAGTCCCAAATTTCTGCAGAGTATATAGGGCATGCCACTACTTTCAAACATCAGACTTTCAAATGAGGGAGACAAAAGGAAGTGAGAGGAAATCTACCCCTAGGAAGGTGTCTCCTCTTTATCACCAATCCTTTTTTTCCCTAAAAACCCCAAATTTTCAAAATCCAATTGTCATTGGGACAGAAAGTGAGGTGAAATCTTCTGAACAGGTGCACAGACAGCAAAACAAATGTTACAGGGGTGATAACCCTTCCCTATGTTTTTCAAAAAGCTTAAAATTGATTTTTTGACTGGAGCTACACTTTAAAAATGTACCAGTTTAAAATTACAAACAGATTCTACTTAAAGCAGAGCTCCGCCAAAAAAAATATTAAAAGCCAGCAGCTACAAATACTGCAGCTGCTGACTTTTAATATTAGGACACTTACCTGTCCTGGAGTCCAGCGACGTCCGCAGCAGAGGACAAAACATTGGGTTAACTTTACTGTTTTGTTTTTTTTAAAGCACAAAGCAGTTTTTTTCCCAAAAAAACGCGTTCGAAAAATTGCTGCGCAAATACTGTACGAAATAAAAAGTTGCAACAACCGCGATTGTATTCTCTAGTGTCTCTGCTAAAAAAAAATATATAATGTTTTGGGGTTCTATGTAATTTTCTAGCAAATATATGATGGTTTTACATGTAGGAGAGAAATGTCAGAATTGGCCTGGGTGCTCCAGAACGCCTGATGGTGCTCCCTGCATGTTGGGCCTCTGTATTTGGCCACGCTGTGTAAAAGTCTCACACATGTGGTATCGCCATACTCGGGAGTAATAGCAGAATGTGTTTTGGGGGTGTAATTTGTGGTATGCATATGCTGTGTGTGAGAAATAACCTGCTAATATGACAATTTTGTGAGAAAAAATAAATAAAATAAAAATTAGATTTTTGCAAAGAATTGTGGGAAAAAATTACAACTTCAAAAAATTCACCATGCCTCTTACTAAATACATTGGAATGTCTTCTTTCCAAAAAGGGGTCATTTGGGGGGTATCTGTACTTTTCTTGCATGTTAGGGTCTCAAGAATTTAGATAGGCCGACAGTACTTCAGGTATGATCAATTTTCAGATATTGGCACCATAGCTTGTGGACTCTATAACTTTCACAAAGACCAAATAATATACACCAAATTTTACTTACTTTTACCAAAGATATGTAGCAGTATAAATATTTTTTTTTTTCAAAATCTTTTTTTATTGAAGTTTACATTAGCATACAAAACTAGCCCACGCAGGGGCCGAACATTTGCCCACGCAGGGGTAGTTCCCCTGTTGCGGAAACACACCGCAACAGGGCACAACAAACAACATAAACAGCCTAACTTAATTTATACTATAACCCCAATGTGGGGAGAGGTTCAGTTCAGGATAATCTGTGCTCAAATTGGTACCAACAGGATAATGCAACATGAGAATAGTTGGGTCAATAAACTAACAGACTAAATATATATTGTCAATCTAGGCATTGGTTACTGCATCATTTGCCGTGGTATTATCATCTAGCCAACAGTTCCATACCTTCTCAAATTTTTGTGGACATCCCCTGCCCGAGTAGATGGCTTTATATAGGGGCAAACTGGCATTCACTAGGCTTTTCCAGAATCTGACAGAGAGGGGAGACTATTGTTTCCAGTACATCGTAATGGCCTTACGAACATAATATAGTAACAGGGATATGAGTATTTTCCTGGCTCTGATCATTGACATTTGTTCCACCAGCCCCAGCAGACAATATTTAGGATCATAAGGAACACGAGTCTTAGTGACCTTAGTAATCACCTGGAGTACTTCTTTCCAATAAGGTTTGATTGCCGGGCAAACCCAAAAAATTTGTAAAAAATCCCCCGGTTGATAAGAGCAACGCCAGCGCGCTGGAGACATCTGGTGTAACCTGTGAGGTGTGTAGTGAGCTCTATGCACAATTTTGTATTGGACCAATTTGTCCCTTGCTGAGACCAGAGGGGAGAAGGGAAAGTTCCAAATCTCCCTCCAGTCATTCCTCATCCAGCCCCGGTATGTCCCCCACCCTTTTCCTGTGGAGGGAGGATAGCTCGGGCCGCCAGCAACCAGCAGGGACCCATAGAGCTGAGACGTGGGTTTCTCCAAGTCTTTTACCCGGAGGGTGGATTCGAGCTCAGCGTATACCAATTCAACTGGTTGACCTAAAAATTTACACCTGTAGGCATGAGCAATTTGAAGATACCTTTAATGGGCCCGTGCAGGCCCATTAAATTATTGCATAAAATGTGAAAGGGGTGAGCTCTCTGTTGGTGATAACATGTTTAAGGGTCAGTATTTTGTATTTGGCCCAGGCCTGTGGAAACCCGGGATAGTGTTGAAATGCGATAGGTTAGGATTCAGCCACAGGGGGGTGTGAGGAGACCAAGAGTTCGGCTAGGGTGCCCTCAGCGCCTCACCCACCTTCAATGCCCGCAGAGTGGTACGCATCGAAGGGGTGAGATTGTGAGGCGTTTTAGGCCCACTGAATAGCAACCCCTTCAATGCCTCCAGAGACCCCACTATGGCCGCCTCCAACACCGTCGCAGAGTTGGTCAGGTCTGGCTGCAGCCACCAATGGGAGGTAAATTTTGGCCAAAATTTATGAAGAAAAATTACTAATTTGTTAAATGTTATAACAGAAACAAAGAAAAAAACATTTTTTACAAAAATTTCGGACTTTTTTCATTTATAGCATAAACAATAAAAAACCCAGAGGTGATCAAATACCACCAAAAGAAAGCTCTATTTGTGTGTAAAAAAAGGACCAAAATTTCATATGGGTACAGTGTTGCATGACTGAGTAATTGACAAAGGTGATGGTGACTGCAATGTGAAATGGGGAGAAGTGCTAGGTGAAAAAAAATGTTTTATACATAAAATAAAAGTTGAAAGAAAACTATGGGTGCTGGCTCTACGGCCAAGGACAAGTAGGTCAAACTAACAGTGTGTACAGTCTATGTTGTAAACAATAGTGACATGAATCATTGAACACAAAGCTGTGAATAAAGTGATAAACTCCAAACAATCTGCAAACATCAAAAACAGAGGTCCATAAGTGGGCATAAAAAAATATATATATATATATATATATAAAAATAAAAATAAGTCCAAGTGTAGTACAGAGGTACTATGGGTGAAAAAACAGAGTCCAAGAAAATATATATATAATCCAATGTGTGAGAAATCCTGTCACCACCAGTGAAGCTGTACGTGCTAGGCATAATCTTCAGTATAAACCACCTCAGTGCTCACAAGCAGCTCACCTCATAGCTGCCGGACAGACAGCATATGTACACTCCAGGTAAGGATAGCAGGATGAGCAGCAGAGATGTGTTAGTCTCCCTTTGATATGTATTCTCACTCATAGAAGGCACATATGGGAACATAAACATAGAAGATGTATATAGTGTGACGCTGTTGGACTCCACAGAGAAGTGAGGGCTAAAACACAAAGTAACACACTCACTTGCTGTGGGAAAACTCAAGCGTCAATCCACGAGTGCCGAGCTTGTCACTGCCAGCTGTATGTCTCTCAAGCTTCCCTGGTATAGATAGCCAATCTCTCATGGGGCAGCGGTATATATAAAGAAAGGAAAGCTCATAGCATAACCCGTAAAACAAGCGTATTTATTGAATAAAACCAATGGTAAAAACTCACATTAAGTAGCGTGAAGCAGGATTTGGTATCCTACAAGTTCCGGGCTCGTCACCTGCCGTCAGACTAGCGGGGTACCTGGTGCTCAATCCTAACGCGTGTCGTCACGTCACGTGACTTCATCAGAAGTCAAACAGAGTAATTGTCATTCAAAATGTGAGAGCACCGAAAGCTGAAAATTGGTCTGGTTATTAAGTGGGTTTAAGTGCCCAGTTGTCAAGTGGTTAAAATAAAATGAAAAATGTTAAAATAATAAAGTTTAATAAAATGATGCAAACACACAACATGTGCACATGTGCACATGTGCACAACAACGATTGGATCACACATATTAGGCATCATCACACATGCCAAGGTTTGATCAATAATTCTAGTTCTATCAATTGCTATTAATGCAAAACTGATGGGATGTAAAAAGTTAAGGGTCCTAATCATTTTGGTTAACATAGTTTTTACCATTTCACAGGCACAAGTATTGTTAAGGCTTGACATATTTGTTGTCCATTTACTCAAAGTAAATTCCTTAATTTATAGTTTACTGAATAACTGGGTATTATATTTTTTGAAAAATCTTTATTTTTATTTCTGAATATAAAAAAAAAATTACAAATATAGCAGAAAAGAAGCAAGGTGATACACATCCACCTATTGCTTCAATGTGCTTACAAACTGAGTATTATATTGTATTTACGTGCACTAAATTTGTTTTAGTGAATTATTTACTGAAAACATATTTTTAAAAAGTAGTGCAATTATCACGTGACATAAAAAAATGCAACTGCCACCATTTTATTTTACAGGGTCTCTGCTTTTAGAAAATGTATAATGTTTGGGGGGTTTTAAGTTATCTTTAGGCCTAAAATGTGTCTTTGAACATACGTGCAATTTTTTTTTTCTTAAATGGCTGTGGCAGAGAAAGGCTTAAAACATATATGGTTACTCTCATAGTTGCAGTTGAATTCTCTCCCATACAATTAACTACTGATTATTGAGTTGTAAATAATCACGAATCAATCCAATCCTAATTCAATCCAGATCCAATTCAGATTAGATCGATTTGTCCCAACCAATATTACATAGTTAGATATTCACTGAAACAAGGGCCAATATACTTAACTATAATAAGTTACAAATGAAAGTAGTTATACTCTAAACTCATATGACCACAAATGTATAATAGAAGCACAAGCCAAGGAAAAAAAAATGCAAAAGTAAAGTTTAAAGTAACTTTTAAATTGCAGTCAGTGCATTAAACTTAATTTAGCAATGTTTGCTGAGCAATCCAATATTGTTTAGGGAGAAGTTGAAGAAACTGTATAAGCATTTAAGTAGATATTTAAGGCTTAAATCCATTACTGTGAAGTAGACAAACTTTCAAATGAGAGATATTGTACCTGACAACCAGCCAATAAGACATAATAAATATCTAGCTCACAAATTCTGTTTTAACTCTTTTACGGATAATTTGCAAACAGAACATCATGTCATGTAGGGCAACCTACTCTGAATAGTACAATATGCACATTTTGCTTATTCAGTGCTTATAATACTTTATAGTAACTTAAAGACAATTTTTCATTATGATTTGATTTACAAGTTTAATACAACAAGATTAAATATAAAAAACATTATAATAATTTCAGATTTTCTTCATAACTTTTGTCTTTGGAAATACTATTTGAAGACACAAAAAATGACCAGTAAGTACGGTTGAAGTGAAGGTCCATCCAAAACTGGCAATTTAATTTAGGATCGATTTTGGTATTGATAATCAACCTAAAGCATCATAAAACAAGGAGAAAAACAAACACCTTCATTCTTACAGTATAAGCAAAACATGTAGTACAGTGATTCTCAACCAGGGTTCCATGGAACCCTAGAGTTCCTCCAGAGGTTGCTAGGGGTTCCTTCAGCATTGGGCAATCTCTGTCTCTCAGATAAGTTCTCACTGACACCATTGATCTTTTTAGTTATCTGTAAGGAGGTAATTCTTCCCAATGACCACAAGTGTAAGGTCCATTCTTCCCACTGACCATCACACTAATGTATCATGAGTTGTAGATTAAATTTTTTAGCAGGGGTTACCTGAGACCGGAGAACTATTTCAAGGGTTCCTCTGTGTTGAAAAGGTTGAGAAAGGCTGATGTAGTATCTGGATTAGAGAAAGCTATGGTTGTTTTGAGGAAATTTTGTGCGTGACATACAATAAATGCATCTGATGCTTCAATGTACTTGTTACCATTAAATGATAAACCCTTGTCCAGTTGTTGCAAGCAATTCTCAAATTTATTGCATTTCTTTAGAGGGGAATAATATGGCCACGCTTAAATATCCACCACACATGGTTGGAAAGAAAATAGGCCACCATTGACACCTGTATATATTTGTCACAAAATTAAGAATAATTTTGACAGCAAGGAAAGCATACAAATGGAACCTTTAACAAATCATTCACAGTCAATTTGGTCAGAGGTGATTAAAGTGCTTCTAAGCACACCAGTACGACTTCAGGTACGACATGCGATTTACAAAGCATACCTGAAGTAACATCTAACGTGTTTCTATGGTAGTGTGTTAATAGATACGATTTCAAGTAGTGTGATTTGAGGAGTAGCTCATGTATTACTTTTTCAGGACTTCAGCATAATTTCACTGCCATAGATTATAATGTAAATCGTGCTGCAAATCGTACCTGTGTCTATATTAGCACTACTTGAGCCTGAAAGAAGTTAAATATGAATCCTTTGCTTGTTAAACTTTTGTTCATAACATCACTGTACCTCCCTGTGACATGGACAGCCCCTCTCACAGAAATAGCACTTAAGTCATATTGAATCGTTACAAATTTCACAGAAGCAATGCTTAAATAGTGTGGAAGTAGCATTAAGACCCCTTTCACACTGACAATGGGCCATGCTAGCGGTAAAGCGCTGCTAGTTTTAGAGGCGCTTTACCGCCATTTTAGCTGTGCTTTTTTGGGCGCTAGTGGGGTACTTTTAACCCCAGCTGGCGGCCGAAGAAAGGATTAATAGCGTTCAAAAAGTGCAGCGGATGAAGCGCTTCACAAAGTGCTTTGCAGGCGCAGGGCAGGGGCGGTGCTTGCAGGGCTTTTTCTAATGTCCTGCAAGCGCACTGCCCTAGTGCAAAAGCACTTGGGCTCTCACACTGGGGCTGCAGGGGAGGCGTTTTTCAGGTGCTTTACGGGTGGTATTTTTAGCCCAAAAGCACCTGAAAAACATCCCAGTGTGAAAGGGGTCTAAATCGTTAATGAAGTCTGGCTTTAAGCCCAGGCTCACACTGAGCTGCGGGAATGAAGCTGTGCGAGTTCAGCTGAACTCGCACGATTTCACTCCCGCTTGTCGGTCCCGATTTCGGTCGCGATTACAGAGACATCTGTGCAGTTTCAAAATCGCAAAAAGTAGAACAGAAACAACTTTTTGAAATCGGTGCAGCGCCGCAGATGCGGCATCGCACTGATTAGGACGGTGCCATTTCCGGCAAATGCCGCCGTTTTGACATGCGATTTGACATGTCAAATCGCATGTCAAATCACACCAGTGTGAACCAGGGCTAAATTGCACCACTTTAAATCGTACCTGGTGTGATCTGCAGGCTAAAGGCTCATGGTTTTTAACCTTCATGATTGAGGTATTCATTAAAATTATGGAGTAACATTAAAATAAGACATTTACATTTACTATGGATAACAAAGTCACCAAAAAGTACAATATTCAGTATATTCTTATTCAATTTCTGGTAACTGAAACTTACACTAACTTCAGTTTATAAAATGTCTTAATTAATTTAGTTGCCTGAGTTGCAGGTGGCTAATTGGCTTATAATGTTTTTACCTTTTAATTTACCTAAAGTTTGTCAAAATATAAAAAAAATCATCACAAGGGATAGTACTTACAATCAATGTAAAGTTTTAATGGAAGCCAGGGGAACTGTCATATGCACACGTCAAGAGAGCCGAGCATGCCTGCTGTTTCCAGGCCATCTCCGCAATTCCAGGCCATCTCCGTCTGGACCTGGGGCTTTCGACGTCTTTAGGGATTTAATAATGGTGAGAATCTCCTGATCTGTGCAAGGGGCATTCAAGCTCTGTAGCTGCTCCTTCGTCAGGGATGGGAGAGGTAAAGAGGCCAGCCAGGGTGCCTCATGACTTTCGGGGGCCTGGGTTAGGGGCTAAAAGTAGAGCCTCATAGTAAGAGGTAAAAATCTGTAATATCTCCTTAGAATGGGAGACCATCTGTCCCTCCCTATTTCTCAGTTTATAGACATGTGTTGGCTGCAGAGACTGGTGAAGCTTGCGGGTAAACATTGTCAAGGCTCAATTACTATGAAGGAGGAAACGTGCCTTAGACCAACAAAGGGATTTCTCCGTATGGTCTGATAATAGGGTGTCTAGTTCTACTCTTTTGGAGTCAATTTTTCTCTGTAAACAAATGTAGATTTTAATTATAGAATTGCTTTAAATAGTTTCAATTTTGCACACATCTTCAGGTAGGCACGGTTCTGCATTTATAAAATGAGTATAAATGATATCAAGACTTTTCTGAAACTAAATTATTTTGTCTTTTTGTCATAACAGAAATGTTGAATATGAAACCTATGTAATACATGTCTTTATTTGTTCAATAACAATTATTTAAATTAAAAAGAGTACCTATTGCTATCAAAGGGATATTTACATTCTCTGTGATAAAAATAAAAATGATTAAAAAAAAAAAAATAGTAAAGGAAAAGTGTAAAAAAAAACAAAAAAACAAAAAAAAATAATGAAAAAGGCACCCCTGTCCCCCCCGTGCTTGCAAGCAAAGGTGAACGCAAGCGTCGGTCTCATGTCATACTGTATGTAAAGAGCAATTGCACAATGCATGTGAGATATCACCATGAACATAAGATCGAGGGCAGTAATTTTAGCAGTAGACCTCCTCTGTAAATCTGAAGTGGTAACCTGTAAAAGCTTTTAAAGGCTTTTAAAAATGTATGTAGTATGTCGCCACTGCACGGTTGTGCGCAATTTTAAAGCATGTCGTGTTTCGTATCTATGTACTCGGCATAAGATAATATTTTATATTTTACCAAACATTTGGGCAATATAGTGTGTTTTAGTGCATTAAAATTCAAATACTGTGTAAATAAAAAATTTGCAACACCCACCATTTTGATCTGTAGGGTCTTTGCTTTAAAAAATATATATAATGATTCGGGGTTCAAAGTAATTTTCTAGCAAATTTTTAATTTTTTTTTATGGAAACAAAAAGTGTCAAAAAGGGCTTTGCCTTCAAGTGGTTAGAAGAGTGGGTGATATGTGGCATAAGCTTCTAATGTTGTGCATAAAATACCAGGACAGTTCAAAACCCCAGAAAATGACCCCTTTTTGAAAAGTAAACACCCCAAGCTATTTGCTGATAGGCATGTTGAGTCCATGGAATATATTATATTTTGCCACAAGTTTCGGGAAAATTACAATCATTAATTTTTTTTCGCAAAGTTGTCACTAAATGATATTGCTCAAACATGCCATGGGCATATGTGAAATTACACCCCAAAATACATTCTGCTGCCTCTCCTGAGTACGGGGATATCACATGTGTGGCACTTTTTGGCAGTCTGGCCGCGTACAGGACCCGAAAACCAAGCACCGCCTTCAGGCTTTCTAAGGGCGTAAATTTTTGATTTCAATCTTTACCAGTGGTGGTGCGTCCATAAGGGGCGCACGGGCGCCGCCCCCTCTCTTCTGCCACTTCTCTCTCACCATAGATAGATTCATGCATTGCATGAATCTATCTATGGACGCCGCTGCCACCCCCTACTCAGGTGCCCGAAACCTTTTCGGGCGCCAGGCACCTGAATTACAGCGGTGGGGTATTTTTTGGAAGCACCAGATTAGAATCATTGGCTCTAATAGGCGTCCAAAAAGGTGAACAGCAGGTGCCACTGTGCTCACTGTTCACTCAGCGTTGTGTTAGGAAAGCAAATGAATATTCACTTTCCTAACACTGAACCGCCTCTCAGCCAATCAAGTGCTCAGGTCTGTTACCTGTCACCTGATTGGCTAAAACGACAGGCGCTGTGATCGAACACCTATCAGGCATCCAATAATAGCAGAGGATGGGAAGAGAGGATGGGAGAAGACATCAAGGAGTGTGGAGGACACCGGCATGACCCGCTGCCCCACCAAGACAGGTAAGTACCGGGCGGGCGAGGTATGCACACTGGTAGCATTTGATGGGGCACAGTAGCAGCAATTGATGGGCACAGTAGTGGCAATTGATGGGCACAGTAGCAGCAATTGATGGGCACACTAGCAGCAATTGATGGGCACAGTGTCAGCAATTGATGGGCACATTGGCAGCAATTGATGGGTACAGTAGCAGCAATTGATGAGCTCACTGGCAGCAATTGATGAGCACAGTAGCAGCAATTGATGAGCACACTGGCAGCAATTGATGGGCACAGTAGCAGCAATTGATGGGCACAGTGGCAGCAATTGATGGGCACACAGGCAGCAATTGATGGGTACAGTAGCAGCAATTGATGAGCACACTGGCAGCAATTGATGGGCACAGTAGCAGCAATTGATGGGCACAGTGGCAGCAATTTATGGGCACACTAGCAGCAATTGATGGGTACAGTAGCTGTGTTTGATAGGACAGTGGCAGCAATTTATGGGTACAGTTGCTGCATTTGATGAGCACAGTGGCTGCATTTGATGGCAAAGTGGCCGCAATTGATGGCACAGTGGCTGCATTTGATGGGCACAGTGGCTGCGTTTGATGGCACAGTGGTGGCAATTGATGGCACAGTGGCTGCATTTGATGGCACAGTGGCTGCGTTTGATGGGCACAGTGGCTGCGCTTGATGGGCACAGTGGTGGAAATTGATGGCACAGTGGAATGCATTTAAATGGCATAGTGGCTGCGTTTGATGGACACAGTGGCTGCGCTTGATGGGCACAGTGGCTGCGTTTTATGGGCACAGTGACTGCGCTTGATGGGCACAGTGGCTGCGTTTGATGGCAAAATGGCTGCGTTTGATGGCACAGTGGCGGCAATTGATGGTCACAGCAGCTGCGTTTGATGGGCACAGTGGCTGCAATTGATGTTTTTTTTTTCTTCAGTTTGTTTGCGCCCCCCAAAAATTTTGAGCACCAGCCGCCACTGCTCCTCACTACCTATCACAGTTTCAGAAGCCATGAACTGCCCAGATAGCACAACCCACCCCCCAAACTACCCCATTTTAGAAAGTAGACACCCCAACCTATTTGCTGAGAAGCATGTTGAGTCCATGGAATATTTTATATTTTGGCACAAGTTTTGGGACATTTACAATATATTTTTTTCCACAAAGTTGTTACTAAATGATATATTGCTTGAACATGCCATTTGCATACAGTATGTGAAATTACACCCAAAATACATTCTGCTGCTTCTGCTGAGTATGAGGATACCACATGTGTGGGACTTTTTGGGAGCCTAGCCGCATACAGGACCCCAAAAATCAATCACCACCTTCAGGCTTTCTAAGGGCGTAAAATGGTAATTTCACTCCTTACTATCACAGTTTCGGAAAAGTCAAGATGGCACAAAAAAAACCAAATTACCCCCTTTTGGAAAGTAGACACCCCAAGGTATTTGCTAAGAGGCATGGTGAGTATTTTGCAGCTCTCATTTGTTTTGAAAAATTAAGAAAGAAAAGGATTTTTTTTTCTTTTTTCAATTTTCAAAACTTTGTGACAAAACGCGAGATCTGCACAATACTCACCACGCCTCTCAGCAAATAGCTTGTGGTGTCTACTTTTCCAAAATGGGGTCATTTGGGGGGTGTTTCAGAGGCCAAGCCTTGCCTCATTTGTCAGCCAGACTGAAAAAGCATGCAGTCTTTATCACAGGGCCCTGGATGGTTGACTGCTCCTTAACAGCTCCTTCACAGATCGAGTCTCCCACGATGGCTCCCCAGCGACTTGCTTGGAATCCTGCCCCGGCTTCACAGTGCTCCTGTCAGCGGCTCTAGTGTGGACTGGATTCAGAAATGATGACTTTTACATGGAACTTGTTTGCTACCCTATTGGCGGCTTGGCACCTCTCTCCACATCCCTTTTCTCTCTTGCAGTGCTTGGGCTCCCAGTTTAAGAGGCAGCCTTTCTCCAGCCAGCTGTGTTAGCAATAGACTGATCAACTAGTATTGATACCTCCAGGATTGTATACATCTTATAAATACTGTGTAAATTGATGATCTCGCGCCTTAATTAAGTTGAAACTGTGACTGGAAGTGATTATAAGTGCAATAGTAGCAAATATATATAGGGGGCACTAAAGAATATAAGATATTTAAATTAAATAAATTAAATTAAATTTTATATTGAGTGAATGAAATTTTGAACACCAGCCAGCCTATGTGAACCACAATGACTAGTCTATGACTATCCAATCGTGATGACCAGCCTATATGCAGTCCCCTTGGTAAGTGAGATATCTTACAAAACCCATCTACCAAACAGATTATGATAAATTCATAAATAGATATGTGACAGCAAATAGTCAAACATGCAATGTCAATTGTGAGAAACTTGATGTCCCAAAAAATAAATGAATATTTGTCAAAGGAATAAATGTTAGTCCATAAATTCCAAACAGTGAATTGAATCCTGAGTAACAGCTTTATCAAACAGGAAAAAGAATTAGCTTGAAGTGATAGCCTTCACCACCTTAATACAGGACACCCAATAGTGCTCATGGTAAATTATAGCAGCTTACCAGATATAATTGACTCTTTTAGTTAAAAAGGAGTCAAATGCGCTTTGTGCAAGTTCCACTTGCTAGCATGGGTATTGATGTCAAAGAGCAGGCATGAGGAATCCCTGCCTCCTGAAGGCTCGGATGGAGCAATGCGAACCACAAAAAAGAGATAGAGCGGAAAATAGTGTAATCCCGTTTTATTAAAATATTTTAAAATATGACAGCCAAATGCCCACTTACTTGGTTAGTGCCTTGAGCCCACCACTGAGGCTGGAGAGCGTGGACTAGTAGGGCTAGTGACCCGTATGGAGATGAGCCTTTTTGAAGTATGGGCCAGAACTTTTTGAAAATCTTTTCAATACTTTTGTATTGTCTATTGAATCCTGTAATGAATGGCAATGTGCCCATAGTTGTTATGGTTTTCTTTTTAGACTCTAAAAGGGAATGTCTGTCCATAACTGCCACTTCATTCTTAGCTCGGGCCAGTTCAACGTTACAATACCCCTTCTCACGAAAATGATCTGTGAGAACTGCAGCCTGGGCATGGTAATTGCTATCCTCAGCGCAATTCCTTCAAATGCGCATAAACTGGCCCTTAGGTATGGCCCCGAGCCATTGGGGGTGGTGACAGCTATTGTGTCAAGGTCACCTGTGGCCAGGTGACAGATGCACACCGTAGGGGGACAGGAGTGCACCGCAAGGTAGTGAACCCTATGGCTGACTGCTGCGGATAGGAAACTGGGTGGTTGTGGAAAGCGGGACCAGAGGAGCACAACCGGGATCCTAACGGAAGCTAGAGCCAAGATTCCCCAGGGCGCGGAGTCTAAGACCCAGCAGGTCTTCTCCAGGGCCTCTAGTGGTGAGGATGTTATGCTGCAGGCTGGGACCAGGTCGCGGCCCCTGGAGTTTCCTAGCTCACGCCCCGTAGGATAAGGGGAAAAGAGGGGAAGCAGCAGCACAAGATATGAGAGAACCGAATAACAAGCTGAAGGTCAGGGGCCACAAGCAGACAAGGATAACGAAAGAACGAGCCGAAGGTCAAGGGTCACGAGCAGACAGGGATAGTCGGGGACAAGCCAATAACGTAACAGAGAGACAGACGTAGCACACGGCAGGCAGGAACCCAAACACACAATGCCTAACAAACACGTTGATCAGCAAAGCAGGCTTGCAGTGCACAGGTTAATATAGTGTTCTGTGATAGGGCCTGGGGTGGAGTCAGGCTGGGAGGAGATTATAAAGGAAGCCAGGTGAAAGGGTTCTGGCCTCTAAGATGAACACATGGGAAGGAAGGTAAGCTGACAGACAAACACTACTGCATATCCATGACAGTTCCCTCCCTCTTATGGGCCCTCCCCCGCCTGGGCCCAGGCTTAAAGGGAAATCTCAGATGAAACCTCCTCAACAGATGAGGTGCAACGACATCAGATGCAGCGATCCAAGACGCCTCCTCAGGACCAAAACCTCTCCAATGCACAAGGTACTGAAGAATACCTCTGCAGAGCCGAGAATCCAGAACTTGTCTAACCTCGTACTTTAGATTATCCTCAGAGACCAGAACCGAGGTAGGGAGATGACAAGAAGATCTATTGAGGACCAAAGGCTCTCTAGGAATAAGTAAGGGCATGAGAGGATCAACAGAAATCTGAGGAGGGTCCCCTAGACCCTTAAAGATGAACTGGTCATCTAGCACAGGACCATCAAACTGGGCAGATGTCAGTGGAACCCTGAAGTCAGGTTGGTTAGAGGGTGACATGTCGCCGGAGTCAAGCTGAATAGCTGAAAGACAAGCAGAATGTCCTGAACAAGAAAAAGTAGGCGGCTCACTGGGCATGGGCTGGACTGGCATAACTAGTACAGAGGCCGAGTGAATAGAGTCAGGTGTAGCGACTACCTGAATCGCATCGCAAGACGTAGCGACTGCAGGACTTGTAGACAAGCTAGCCTGGCTGTGCGTCCAAGGGCGATTAGGGACAGAGAAATGTAAATGGTTATGCGACCTGGAATGAATGACCGGCTCAGGTTCACAGGGGGCAACCTTGGGTAGGCAGGACGAGGAACAGGAGGAACCCCAAGCCAGGATCTGTCCAGTAGTCCAGTCCACATGAGGAGAATGGAGCTGTAACCATGGGAGACCCAAAATTATAGGCGTTGAGGCCTTGGGTAAGATAAGGAAGGATATCCACTCCTGGTGGAGTGTCCCTACCGACATCTTAACAGGGAGGGTCTGGAAGCGGATAGGTCCCCCTGGGAGAACAGTACCATCAATCGCCAAGACCACCAATGGTGTGGTGAGGGGCAAAAGAGTAAGTCTCATGGACGACGCGATTTCCCAGTCCATGAAATTACCAGTGGCTCCGGAATCCAGATATGCTGAGACCGAATGAGAAGAAGCACCAACATGAAGGAACACAGAAAGCAGAAGACGAGAAGGGGAAGGTGATATTTCTGGGTCCAATACTCCACTTTCCAGATGAAGTGGACCCAAACGTTTTTCTGGACAAAGAGAGCAAGTGTCACGAAAATGACCTTTGCCCCCACAGTAGAGACACAGGCCTAGAGTTCTGCGCCTAGCACGTTCCTCTGGGGATAGCCTGGTCCTGCCCAGCTGCATGGGTTCCTCAGCTGGCAGGAGATGCTCCACGGGTCGAGGAGAGGGGAGCTCAGGCTGACTAAGGACCAAGGAGTGCTGGCGCCGCTTTTCTAGGGTCCTTTCCTGAAAGCGAATATCGATCTGGTTACACAAGGAGATAACTCCGTCCAGATCAGTGGGGATGGTTCTTCCTGCTAATTCATCCTTCACTCTATCAGACAGGCCATGCAAAAAGGTTGCGACTAAGGCCTCATTGTTCCAGCTCAACTCAGCCGACAGTATGGGGAAACTAAGGGCGTACTGTCCCACTGAAGCAGACTCTTGGTGGAGACGTAGAAGGGCGCTGGCCGCTGAAGAGACACGAGCCAGTTCTTCAAAGATATTCCGAAAAAGTTTCAAGAAGCCAGACAGGCTAGAAACCACAGGATCATTCAGTTCCCACAGAGGGGCTGCCCAGGCTAAAGCTTCACCGGAGAGGAGGGAAATGATATAGGCTACTTTGCCCTATCAGACAGAAAGTTTTGAGGCTGAAGCTCAAAATGAATTGTGCATTGGCTAAGGAACCCTCTGCAGGCCTTGGAGTCCCCAGAGAAATGGAACGGAGCTGGCAGTGTTAGTGAGTGTGTGGCTGCGACTGGTGCGATAGGTACCACCGCTGGTTGTACTTGAGGTTGCGGATTCGGGGTTCCCAAGGAGGCCTGAAGCTGCTCGAATCGAGAAGCCAGATCCTGGAGGAATCGCATCACCTGAGTCTGATTCGATTCCTGGGTTTCAAGTCTGTGGACTATGCCCCGCAATGGATCATCCGCGGGGATCGGGATGTCAGCCGGATCCATGGCTGATCAAACTGTCAAGGTCACCTGTGGCCAGGTGACAGATGCACACCGTAGGGGGACAGGAGTGCACCGCAAGGTAGTGAACCCTATGGCTGACTGCTGCGGATAGGAAACTGGGTGGTTGTGGAAAGCGGGACCAGAGGAGCACAACCGGGATCCTAACGGAAGCTAGAGCCAAGATTCCCCAGGGCGCGGAGTCTAAGACCCAGCAGGTCTTCTCCAGGGCCTCTAGTGGTGAGGATGTTATGCTGCAGGCTGGGACCAGGTCGGGGCCCCTGGAGTTTCCTAGCTCGCGCCCCGTAGGATAAGGGGAAAAGAGGGGAAGCAGCAGCACAAGATATGAGAGAACCGAATAACAAGCTGAAGGTCAGGGGCCACAAGCAGACAAGGATAACGAAAGAATGAGCCGAAGGTCAAGGGTCACGAGCAGACAGGGATAGTCGGGGACAAGCCAATAACGTAACAGAGAGACAGACGTAGCACACGGCAGGCAGGAACCCAAACACACAATGCCTAACAAACACGTTGATCAGCAAAGCAGGCTTGCAGTGCACAGGTTAATATAGTGTTCTGTGATAGGGCCTGGGGTGGAGTCAGGCTGGGAGGAGATTATAAAGGAAGCCAGGTGAAAGGGTTCTGGCCTCTAAGATGAACACATGGGAAGGAAGGTAAGCTGACAGACAAACACTACTGCATATCCATGACATATTGGTTGGCACGAAGGCATTCCTATCTGTTGCCTTAAAGAACGTCCTCGTGCCAATCCTATCATTTTGTTTGACCAAAGTGAGATCCAAATAATTTATGGTTGTCAAACTGAACTCAGCCGTAAACCTTAACCCATAATGATTGGAATTTAGGTCCTGTAGGAAGCCATGTAATGTAGTCTGGGATCCCTCCCACAACAATACTACATTGTCGATGTACCTTTTATAATAAAGTAGGGATAATGGTTTGTCTTTATAAATGGTTTCTCCCTCCCATTTATTCAGTACCAGGTTGGCTACACTTGGGGCATAACGAGCCCCCATTGCAACTCCTTTTATCTGATTATAAAATTCCCCCTGCGCCCAAAAGTAGTTGTTCCCCATTGCAATCTTGAGTCCCTCTACTAGAAAACTGATTTGAGCTTTTTTTAGGTGTGAGTCGGCAGTTAGAGCCACCTGAACTGCGACAAGCGCATCCTCCTGTTTAATGTTTGTGTAAAGGGACTCTATGTCCACTGTGACCATGATGGTTGCATCTGTTACACGAATATTAGAGAGGGATTTTATCAGGTCACGACTGTCCTTGAGATATGGCTTTCCTTGTATGACCAAGGGTTGCAGGAATATATCCAGATATTCCCCTACTCTGGAATAGAGTGAACCTATCCCGCTTATAATGGGGCGGCCTGCGGGTTGTTCCTTGTTTTTATGGAGTTTTGGTACCACATATAGCACCGGAGTGCAAGGTACTTTTGGTAAAAGGTACTGTGCTTCCTTTGTGTCCAGAATCTTTTGGTTAACCCCTTTGTCAATCCAATTGTGGAGTTCAGTTTTTAATTCATTCAATGGGTTGGATGCTAATGGTTTGTACGTGCTAGTGTCCCTTAGTAAACAAAAAATGCAGCGCTGAACAAAAGTGAAAATAGAAAACACCCAGTGTGATAAAAAATAATGTCCAATTAAGTGACAAAATTCATGTAAATGGTGAAAAAAGTCTCTAATAAATAAAACGATTCTTGAACAGATGTGTATGAAATCTGCAATCTTGGAAAAGAAGTGTAGATAACCACCACCAATATATGGAAGGCTTACCGGAACAAGTGAACCCAAACAAACATGCGTTTGAAGGGTCACATCAGGCTTTTAGATGTATGTCTCCTCCTGCGCTGATCCTATGCAGGTAAATCCTCAGGACAATGCTCTCGGCAATGGTAATGGAGGTGAATGGAAAAAAGGCTCAAATGGTGGTAAACCAGAATGCCGATCAGATAAATATATGGGAGAAAAGAGAAGGGCACATGGCATAATATCGTCTAAAAATCAAACTTTAATGTAGGCAAATACACTTACATCAAGATGGTTTAAACAAACGCTTGTACAACAGTGGCAGTGGCAGCAGTGGAATCCCCCGACGCGTTTCGCAAAAAGGATTGCATCATCAGATGATGCAATCCTTTTTGCGAAACGCGTCGGGAGATTCCACTGCTGCCACTGTTGTACAAGCGTTTGTTTAAACCATCTTGATGTAAGTGTATTTGCCTACATTAAAGTTTGATTTTTAGACGATATTATGCCATGTGCCCTTCTCTTTTCTCCCATATATTTATCTGATCGGCATATTGGTGGTGGTTATCTACACTTCTTTTCCAAGATTGCAGATTTCATACACATCTGTTCAAGAATCGTTTTATTTATTAGAGACTTTTTTCACCATTTACATGAATTTTGTCACTTAATTGGACATTATTTTTTATCACACTGGGTGTTTTCTATTTTCACTTTTGTTCAGCGCTGCATTTTTTGTTTTTTGTTCTGCTTTTCACCTTTGTCCATTGGTTGTGCAGCTGCTTGTGTGTTTTGTTTAGTAGCGCAGAAATTCTTTGTATATTTTTCCATTAGTGTCCCTTAGTAACCTTTGAATTTCTCCATAATAGTCTTCCTTGGTGAGTATGACTACCCCCCCTTTATCCGCTGGTCGGACTACTATGTTTTTGTTTTGTTCTAATTGTTTGATCCCCTCAACTAGGGACCGTTTAGTTCTGGCCTTTTTAATTTCTAAAGATTTGATTTCATCCTGCACCATATGTTTGAACATCTCTATATGGTGATGTGTTCCCTTTTGGGGGTTGAATATAGAATTGTTTCTCAACCCACTATGTTTGTACTTATCTATTTCTACAACAGGGGGATGGATATCCTTTTGAGAAGCAAAGAATTTTTTAATGTTGAGCTTCCTCACATATTTTTCCACATCAATGAATAATTATAATTTGTTAAGATTCTTATCAGGTGCAAATTTTAGACCTTGCGTTAAAACCTGTAGTTCGTCTTAAACATAACTCTAATTCATGTATGGCTTCTTCATTTGTATGTAAAGTAAAGAGGGATGAGAATTGATCAGTGTATCTAATCTGCCAACCTGTAGTTCGTCTTATACATAACTCTAATTCATGTATGGCTTCTTCATTTGTATGTAAAGTAAAGAGGGATGAGAATTGATCAGTGTATCTAATCTGCCAACTAGAGTTGAACGGACACCTGGATGTTCGGGTTCGACGGGTTCGGTCGAGCTTCGCAAAAAAGTTTGAATTCGAGACCCGAACTTGACCCCAAAGTCAATGGGGACCCTAACTTTTGAGGACTAAAATGACTCTAAAAAAGTAATGGAAAGGGCTAGAGGGCTGCAAATGGCAGAAAAATGTTGTTAAGAGCATGGTAAGTACTTTGCAAACAAATGTGGATAGGGAAATAACTTAAAATAACATAAAATACATAAAAATAAAAAATAATAATCTTGACCTAGGAGGACGAGGTCCATATGGAGTAGGAGGTTGAGGTGGCGGTGGATGTGGCGGTGTAGGTGGAAGCGGCGGTGGAGGACGACAAGGTAGCCAACACTGGTTTTTGTTTTAATTATTTATTTATTTTTAATTAGGGTACACCCCAAAAGAGTGAGAAAGATCAAAAATACAACAGTGGCTGGGTAAGGCCGGTATACATGTCTATTCTGCACAAGGTACAGACAAGTCCTGTGGGATCCATGCCTGGTTCATTTTAATGAACGTGAGCTTGTCCACATTGGCTCTGGACAGGCGGCTGCGCTTGTCTGTGATAACGCCCCCTGCCGTGCTAAATACACGTTCAGATAATACACTGGCTGCAGGGCAGGCCAGCACCTCCAGTACCAAGGCGTAAAGGGTAAGCTCAGGCCATATGCCCAATTTGGAGACCCAGAAGTTGAAGGGGGCAGACCCGTCATTCAGCACGTGTAGGCGTGTGCACACATACTGCTCCACCATGTTGGTGAAATGCTGCCTCCTGCTAAGACGTTCCATATCAGCTGGTGGTGCTGGTTGTTGTGGCATGCTGACAAAGCTTTTCCACATTTCAGCCATGCTAACCCTGCCGTCTGAGGTGCTGGCTGTGTTGGCGACCTCTTCCTCCTCCTCTGCCATCGCCTTGTGCTTCCACTGTGCCCCCGCTGTCGGGTGGGAATGCCACCAGCAGCGCTTCTACCAGCGTGCGCTTGTAATTGCGCATCTTACGATCACGCTCCAGTGAGTGAATTAAGGACGGTACGTTGTCCTTGTAACGGGGATCCAGCAGCGTGGCCACCCAGTAATCAAGACCAGTTAGAATGTGGGCAACTCTGCGGTCATTGCGGAGACACTGCAGCATGTAATCGCTCATGTGTGCCAGGCTGCCCAGAGGCAACGAAAAGCTGTCCTCTGTGGGAGGTGTATCGTCTGTGTCCTCTGTATCCCCCCAGCCACGCACTAGTGATGGCCATGAGCTGGTCTTGGTGCCACCCTGCTGTGAACATGGTTCCTCCTCCTCCATCTCCTCCTCCTCATCCTCCACCTCATCATCCTCCAGAACTGTGCCCTTGCTGGACAATTATGTACCTGGCGTTTGTTGGTGCAGGAACCCACCCTCGGAGCCACTTGTGAATGACTGCCCTGAAAGCCTTGGAAATGATCCCTCTTCCTCCTCCTCCTCCTCCTGTGCCACATCCTCTTCCATCATCGCCCAAAGTGTTATTTCAAGGAGGCATAGAAGTGGGATAGTAACGCTGAGAACAGCGTCATCGGCACTGGCCATTTTGGTGGAGTATTCGAAACAGCGCAACAAGGCACACAGGTCTAGCATGGAGGCCCAGTGAAGTGGTGCTGTTCCGCAGAGCGACTCACGCATGCGTGCTGCAGCTGAAACTCCACTATCGCCTGCTGCTGCTCGCAGTCTGGCCAGCATGTGCAAGGTGGAGTTCCACCTTGTGGGCACGTCACATATGAGGCGTTGAGCGGGAAGGCTGAAGTTACGCTGCAGCGCTGACAGGCGAGCAGCAGCAGGGTGAGAACAACGAAAGTGCGCACAGACGGCCCGCACTTTCTGCAGCAGCTCTGGCATATCGGGGTAATTTTTAAGGAACCTCTGCACCACCAAATTCAGCACATGCGCCAGGCAAGGGATGTGTGTCAAACCGGCTAGGCCCAGAGCTGCTATGAGATTTCGCCCATTATCGCACACCACCAAGACGGGCTTGAGGCTCACTGCCACCAACCACTCATCGGTAGACATGTGCAATTTGTTTAGTTTCTAATTCGTTTTTCACAAATTTAGAGAAATTCGTTAATTCCGAAATTTCCGAATTTCCGAATTTTGAAATTTCCCGAATTTTCGAAGTTTCGTATTTCCGAAATTTTGAATTTCCGAATTTCCGAATTTTTCAATTTCTGAATTTTCGGATTTCCGAATTTTTGGATTTTCGGATTTTCGGATTTCCAAATTTTCGAATTTCCGAATTTCCGATTTTCCAAAATTCGGAATTTCGGAAATTCGAAAATTCGAACATTGGAAATTTCGAAAATTCGAGATTCGAAAATTCGAAATTGTAAAATTCAAAAATCTAGAATTCGAAAATGGGAAATTTGGAAAGTTGAATTTCCGAATTCCGAATTTTTTGAATTTCCGAATTTCCGAAAATCGGAAAATCTTTATTTTTCGTTTTTTTTGCTTTTTTCGGAAATTCGAAAAAAGCAAAAAAACGAAAAAGACGAAAACGAAAAAAACAAATTTTTCGAATTTCAAAAAAAAGCTAAAAAAAATTGTTTTGCCCTAAATGGGTGTTTTTAGAATAGTAGAATAGAACAACAGTATCTAAAGGGTGTATCTCACACGTACAGATATGCAGAAAATGCACCAAAAAAAAAAATTTTGCCCTAAAAAAAATTTCTTTGAATAGCAGAATAGGAGAACAGTATCTAAAGTGTGTATCTCACACGTACAGATATGCAGAAAACGTTGGCAAAAAATATTTTTTGGCCTAATTTTTTTTTTTTGAATAGCAGAATAAAACAACAGTATCTAAAGTGTGTATCTCACTAAATACAGATATGCAGGAAACACAGCAAAATATCGTTTTTTTGCCCTAAATTGGTGTTTTTAGCATAGCAGAATAGACCAACAGTATCTAAAGGGTGTATCTCACAGTAAAATATGCAGTGCTGGTGCACTGAGCTTGCATAAAATGCCCACCGACGCCAACCTAACTAACAGACGGATAAAAGTTATCTTTTCTCTGGCACTGGGCTCAGGGCAGGGTAAAAAGATTGTGCACTGCACCCACACAACAAAATCAAGGTAGATCGCTGAGTAATTTGATTTCTGAATCAGGACTCCTATCTAATTCTCTTCCTCAAAGCAGCAGCAGCAACCTTTCCCTACACTATCTAAAGCAGAGTGACATGCTGTGCTATGTGCCTCTAGCTTATATAGAGGCTGGGTCACATGCTGCACTGCCCAATCACAGCCATGCCATTAGTAGGCATGGCTGTTATGGCTTCTAAGGGCACACGAGTTAAACAAATGTTGATTGGCTGCCCTGCAGCTTTTTAAAATGCGCCATTACATTGCCGAACACCGAACTCGAACCCGAACATACAGTAAATTCGCTCAACCCTACTGCCAACATCCTATATAGCATCATGGATAGGTTATGCAGCAAAGTGCATTGGGGGATGCCCCCTTGGACTTTGTATGGCAGAGAAAAATAGTAATATGAGTCATAGAGTAAAAAATGGCATATGAATGCCTATTTTATTAATGTAGAAAAGATAAAAAAGTGCATTGTGTAGAGACACAGGGTCACTTTAAATTCATAGTAGAAAAAACAATCAATGAATGATTATAACATAGAACATAATGAATTAGCCCAGAACTAATAATCCAAACTTGTTGCTCAAAAGTGAATTTGAGATCAGCTACTTGGATTTACATACATATACCCAACATGTTTCGGAATTTTATTGCATTAATATGCGTCTTTTCCTTCATCAGGGGTAATACTGTGGTTGAAGGGCTAATGTTATTGTCTGAAAAGTAAATACATAATAATAATTGTAAGGAGAAAAAATCACCATATTGTAAACAGACTTGTTTTTGCGAGTATAGCCATAACTAAAGGTACTTACATATATTCGATTCATAAATAGATATAAAAACAGCACAGAATAACAGGACACGTTGGCCACATAGATCCATATAAAGCTAGAGAGCTTTGAAAGATGCCCACAGATCAGGTGTCATAACTAGGGATGAGCTTCGAGGGGTGTTCGCGGCAAATTCGAAAAGCCGCAGAACTCCCTGTAAAAGTCTATGGGAGAAATCTAAAGTGCTAATTTTAAAGGCTTATATGCAAGTTATTGTCATAAAAAGTGTTTGGGGACCCGGGTCCTGCCCCAGGGGACATGTATCAATGCAAAAAACTGTTTTAAAAATGGCCGTTTTTTTTGGGAGCAGTGATTTTAATAATGCTTAAAGTGAAAAAATAAAAGTGAAATATTTCTTTAAATTTCGTATCTAGGGTGTGTGTATAGTATGCCTGTAAAGCAGCGCTTGTTTCCCGTGCTTAGAACTGTCCCTGCACAAAGTGTAATTTGTGAAGGAAAAAAAGTAATTTTAAAGCACTCACTTTTTAATTGTTGGCTCCCGGCAATACAGAGAAAAGTCATTGATAAAAAAAAAAAAAAAAATGCGTGGGGGTCCCCCCAAATTCAATTACCAGGCACTTCAGGTCTGGTATGGATATTAAGGGGAACCCTGCGTCAAATAAAAAAAAAATGAAGTGGGGGTTTCCCCCAAATATCCATACTAGACCCTTCAGGTCTGGTATGGATTTTAAGGGGAACTCCATGCCAAATTTAAAAAAAATGGCGTGGAGTTCCCCCCAAAAATCCATACCAGACCCTTTATCCGAGCACGCCGTTTTTTCGGGAGCAGTGATTTTAATAATGCTTAAAGTGAAACAATAAAAGTGAAATATTTCTTTAAATTTCGTACCTAGGGTGTGTGTATAGTATGCCTGTAAAGCAGCGCTTGTTTCCAGTGCTTAGAACTGTCCCTGCACAAAGTGTCATTTGTGAAGGAAAAAAAGTAATTTTAAAGCACTCGCTTTTTAATTGTCGGCTCCCGGCAATACAGAGAAAAGTCATTGATAAAAAAAAAAAAATGCGTGGGGGTCCCCCCAAATTCAATTACCAGGCTCTTCAGGTCTGGTATGGATATTAAGGGGAACCCTGCGTCAAATAAAAAAAATTAAGTGGGGGTTTCCCCCAAATATCCATACTAGACCCTTCAGGTCTGGTATGGATTTTAAGGGGAACTCCACGCCAAATTTAAAAAAAATGGCGTGGAGTTCCCCCCAAAAATCCATACCAGACCCTTTATCCGAGCACGCCACCTGGCAGGCCGCAGGAAAAGAGGGGGGGACGAGAGAGTGCCCCCCCCTCCTGAACCGTACCAGGCCACATTCCCTCAACATGGGGAGGATGCTTTGGGGGTCTGTGACCCCTCAAAGCCCCATGTCCACATGTTGATGGGGACAAGGGCCTCATCCCCACAACCCTTGCCCGGTGGTTGTGGGGGTCTGCGGGCGGGGGGCTTATCGGAATCTGGAAGACCCCTTTAACAAAGGGGACCCCCAGATCCCGCCCCCCCATGTGAATTGGTAAGGAGTACATTGTACCCCTACCATTTCACAAAGAAAGTGTAAAAAAAAACACACAGACACCGTTGGGAAAAGTCCATTACTGTATAAAAAAAATAAAATAAAAAAAAGATTCCAGTGGCGGTAATCCACTCTCGGTATCTTGCGATGGGTGGTCTCCTCTCCGGGGTCCAGCGATAGATGATCTCTCCTCTCCGGGGTCCAGGCTCCAATGATGATGTCCAGCGCAGCACTCTTCACCGGAGCGGAGACACCCTGGGAATGACGCCACTGAAGCCAGTGACAGCTCTTAAGTAGCTGAGGGCGGGGCCACCCGTCACGTGACCCCGTCCCCCTCTGACGCAAGGGGAAACCCGGCTTCCCCAGTGACGTGCGGGTGACCCCGCCCCCCTCTGATGTAAAGCAGGTTTCTGTTTCATCAGATGGATGATGAATGTCTTCTCTGTGGCCACTGCGCTGGGATGAGCAAATCTGTGTCCCCCGCGCTGAATTCGCTATATTGGCGGGGGAACCCACTCCCACTGGTGTTGCGGCGATGCGTGGCGACGCTCCGCCCCTAGGGGATCTGTGGGCATCTTTTAAAGCTCTCTAGCTTTATACGGATCTATGTGGCCAACGTGTCCTGTTATTCTGTGCTGTTTTTATAAATATTTATGAATCGAATATATGTAAGTACCTTTAGCTATGGCTGTACTCACATATTACAATTTTTCTCTGCCATACAAAGTCCAAGGGGGCATCCCCCAATGCACTTTGCTGCATAACCTATCCATGATTCATTTGCATGTACATATTTTTTGGTTCACATGCTGATGATTTAAAGTCAATATTAATCCCCCATACACCATTCAATTAAGATTGCATGAGATCTTTCCTCTGGATCTACCAAGTGCAGTGCAGAGTGCTGGTGTCTTCTCTTGTATTACATGTGGATAATAATAACAGTTATTGTTTATGGCAATAGATTGGTTTTGTGTGGTACCTCTAAGGTCCAAATATAGTCTCTAAAAAGTATTTATCCAGCCTGTATCTTATATTTACTGTTGATAATTTGCCAAAACAGAATGCACAAAAACTCATCAAAACCTCAACCTCACAATCCATGCACCCCACTCCCATCCTAAATCCTCAATTATTCCCCAAAATATTCCATGAATAGACTTCAGCTATGTGTTTGGGATACATTGGCCTGTGTCATAACAGTACATGAGCACTTGAATAGGCAGAAAATGGAAAGTACTCTGCAGTGTGGGCCTTCCCTAACATACACTATATTACCAAAAGTATTGGGCTGCCTGCTTTTACACGCACATGAACTTTAATGGCAACCCAGTCCATAGGGTTCAATATTGAGTTGGCCCACTCTTTGCAGCTATAACAGCTTCAACTCTTCTGGGACCACAAGGTTTAGGTGGGTGTCCAGAAGAACATTTGTGAGGTCAGGCACTGATGTTGGAAAAGAAGGCTCGGCTCACAGTCTCCGCCCTAATTCATCCCAAAGGTGTTCTATTGAGTTAAGGTCAGGACTCTGTGACGACCAGTCAAGTTCCTCCACCCCAAACTTGCTCGTCCAAATCATTTGGTGGAGGGGGGATTATGGTGTGGGGTTGTTTTTCAGGGGTTGGACTTAATTCCAGTGCTCTTAATGTGTCAGCATACAAAGACATTTTGGACAAATTCATGCTCCCAACTTTGTGGGAACAGTTTGGGGATGGCCCCTTCCTGTTCCAACATGGACTAACTAGTGCAACAAAGCAAAGTCCATAAAGAAATAAATGAGCAAATTTGGGGTAGAGGAACTTGACTGGCCTGCAAAAAGCCCTGACCTCAAACCAATTGAACACCTTTGGGATGAAATAGGGCGGAGACTGCGAGCCAGGCCTTCTCGTCCAACATTAGTGCCTGACCTCACAAATGCGCTTCTGGAAGAATGGTCGAACATTCCCATAGACACACTCCTAAACCTTGTGGACAGCCTTCTCAGAAGAGTTGAACTTGTTATAGCTGCAAAGGGTAGGCCAACTCAATATTGAACCCTACAGACTAGGATTGGGGTGCCTTTAAAATTCATGTGCGTGTAAAGGCAGGTGTCCCAATATTTTTGGTAATATAGTGTATCTGCTGCCTGCAGTGTAACAGCCATTTGGGTAACAAATGCATGAGGAAACACATTACTCTGCACCACAGAGTTTGGTGGGAGTGCACCTCAATGAGACTAGTCATCAACAAAAGTTACGCCCTCCTCAATCCTCAAGGGTGCATAGCAGACACTTTAATTTCAGGACTGCTAATGTGCCCTTTTCCTACTGCTTCTCAAGGGGGATATAGCAGTCATTTTGAGGAGAACTGCTAAAGCACCCCTTCTCTCCCCAATACCGCCACTTTCCTTCTCCTCAAGGGTGAATAGCAGCAATTTTTAAGAGAACTGTTACCACTTGCTGACTGCCTCATAGCAGATTTACTGATACAGGGCGGCCGTGCTGTGCAGGATCACATATATATGTGATCCTGCACTGCCGGGTATCGGGCGCGAGTGCGTGCCACCGGCGGATCGCTCTCGCTGTGATTTTACACAGCAAAGCTGATCAGTGGGTCCCGCGGATCTGATCTCTGCTTGTACCCGCTGATCGTTCGGTACACTGACAGAATAGCAGTCTGTCTATGTAAGCAAAGCAGATTGCCGTTCTGTCAGCACTGTGTTTCTGTAAAGCAGAAACACCAATCCATGCCTTCCACTATTAAAAGGATCTCCCCACTACACTAAAATATTATCTAGACACACAGTTAACCCTTTGATCGTCCCTGACGTTAACCCCTTCCCTGCCAGTGTCATTAGAACGGTGACAGTGCATATTTTTAGCATTGATCACTGTAATAATGTCATCGGTCCCCAGTGTCAGTTAGGTGTCCGATTTGTCTGCCGCAATATTGCAGTCCCGTTGTAAGTCGCTGATCGCCGCCATTACTAAAAAAAAAATCCCATAGTTTGTAGATGCTATAACTTTTGAAAACCAATCAATATACGCTTATAGGGATTTTTTACCAAAAATATGTAGCAGAATACATATTGGCCTAAACTGATGAAGAAATTAGATTAACATTTTATTGGACGTGTTTTAGAGCAGAAAGTAAAAATTACTGTTTTTTTGTTTTATTAAATTGTCAGTCATTCTGTGTTTATAGAGAAAAAAAATTAAAACATAGAGGTGATCAAATACCACCAAAAGAAAGCTCTATTTGTGGGGAAAAAATACACAAATTGTATTTGGGTACAACATTGCACGATCGCGCAATTGTCAGTTAAACTAACGCAGTCCTGTATCACAAAAAATGGCCTGGTCAGGAAGTGGGGTAAATATTCCAGGTGTGAAGTGGTTAATGCTTCTTTTACCTCCTCCTGGAGGAGAAGGATTGTGGTCCTGACAGTGAGGAGGAGAGATGAGGCTCTGGCAATGAGGAGGAGTGTAGAGAAAATAAAAAAGGTCACCCGCCCTTCTACAATAGGGGGAAGGGCAGGCAGCATGAAGTAGGGGGAATTATATGGCCATGGGAAAGTGCAGGTATCATCAAAAGTTTATAATACTATGGCCATAGGCCTCCTTCCCTACCCCAAATCTTCCTTCAACACAAAAATGGACAGAAGGGGGTCCAGATCAAGTTCTTAGCTGTCATACATCTGATGTTGTGTTGGTCTGCCTGTAGCTGTTTTATACACTTGTTTTACATGTTGTTTACAAACTTTATATATTTACTAAATTAATTTGGCCAATTGTTTGCATTACAACCACTCTCATATAATCAAACAAAGTTACTATCCTTTTTTTTAACTTTTTTTAGAGTACTGAACAGCCATTTATTTTAGACCTTCTAATACACTCTTTACCTACTTCTCCTCCACATCGGTGCAGAGGGTTAGGGTGCTGGCAGAAAGGAGGAGAAGGGTTGGGTTTCTGGTGGTAATGAGAAGAAGCGTTGTGATGTAGACATGTGCATTCGTTTTCGTCCGAATGCATTTTCGTCCGAATTTCAGCTATTTTCGTTATCGTTTTAACAAACGAAAACGAAAGCACAGAATCCGAAAACCGAACGATCCGACATAAACAAATGCTTTATTTTCGTTTTTGTTGCTACAACAGTTCGATATAGATAGGAAATTCGACGTGACGCTGACAATAACAATCTGTGTCTATCGAACCTGTGGTCGAATGTGCCTAACCTTAACTCTATTAGTCCAAGATTATTCTACATAGGAGAGAAAAGATTCGACATTATAGAGAGAAAAGATTCGACATAGGAGAGAAAGATTCGACATAGGAGAGAAAAGATTCGACATAGGAGAGAAAAGATTCGACATAGGAGAGAAAAGATTCGACATAGGAGAGAAAAGATTTGTTATTATAGAGAGAAAAGATTCGACATAGAGAGAAAAGATCACTGCTGGAATTGGGTGGGGGAAGTAAAATAAAAATAAAGTTGATGATGAATGTTATTGGCTGATTGTAACCAAAGAGGAGGAGCAGTAAAATAGCTAGAATGACGAAGATTCGACAAAGCATCGAAAGTTAGAAGATTCGACGGTGCAGCAAAACTGTACGACGCTGCAATCGTACATTTCCGGTCAAATGCATCCTCCCATAGGCTATAGAAGAATTCTAATGTTGGTTGACTAGTAATAGTAATGAATAAATATAATTATTACTAGTCATACAACATTAGAATTCTTCTATAGCTTGTGGGCGGAACATTCGACCGGAAATGTATGATTGCAGCGTCGTACAGTTTCATTGCTCCGTCGAATCTTCTTTGAACATTTGACAGACACCATAAGCCTTCAATGACAGATTCGACCTTAATTAATTCAGATTTTCGGACGAATGCAATTTCTAACGAAAAACTAAATAAATAAAAACGAATTTCGGGAGTAACTAAATAAATTTATTTTTCGGACGAAAACGAAATTCCGAAACAAAATATTTCAGTGTGCACATGTCTATTGTGATGCTGTCAGTGAGGAAGTGGAGAAAATCTGCGGCAACTTTAAGAGGAACATTTTACCCCATCTCGATCTTGTACAATTCTAAGTAGGGTTGTCCCGATACTACTTTTTTTCAAGTACTCGCCGATACTGATTACCAATACTTTTTTAAATCTCATGTGACAGTGGCACGTGTCAGTATTTTTTTTTTTTTTTTTACAATTCTTTTTTTTTTACAATTCGTTTTTTTATTTTTTACAATTTATTTTATTTTATTTATATATATTTTTTTACAATGTTTTTTTTTTTTTTTTTTTTTTTAAGGGGGGGTGGACAGTGTCAGTGTGTTTTTTATTTTATTTTTTATTTTTTACAATTAATGTTTTTATTATTTATTGCAATTCCCCTTTGAGACAGGGGAGGGGACTAGGGACACAGATTCCCTAGTCCCTTTCTTAGCAGCCTCAGCTGCGCTGAAAATGAATGGAGAGAAGACAGTGGCTCCTTGGAGGGAGACATGGCAGCATGGAGGGGGACAAGGTAGCACGGAGGGAGACACGGCAGCACGGAGGGAGACACGGCAGCACAGAGGGGGACATGGCAGCACGGATGGGGACACGGCAGCATGGAGGAGAACACGGCAGCACAGAGGGGGACACGGCAGCACGGAGGGGGACATGGCAGCATGGAGGGGCGCACGGCAGCATGGAGGGGAACACGGCAGCACGGAGGGAGACACGGCAGCACGGAGGGGGACATGGCAGCACGGAGGGGGACACGGCAGCATGTAGGGGAACACGGCAGCACGGAGGCGACACGGAGGGGGACAGCAGCAGAACGGAGGGGGGCTGGAGGAGGATATGGGGGCAGTCAGCGGTGATCGTGTGTGGGAGAGTTACAAGCACCGATCACCGCTGATTTCATTAAAGCAGCTGAAAGCCGTGGGGAGGGAGAGAAGCGGAGAAACGGCTGTCAGACTTTGCAATCTATACAGCGGTGATCGGTGCTTGTAACTCCCTCACCGCACTGATCACCCTGACTGTCCAGGTATCGGGTGAAGCATCGGAGCATTTGCTTGAGTACAAGTACTTGGGCAAATGCTCAGTATAGATACCGATACTGATACTAGTATACGGTATCGGGACAACCCTAATTCTAAGGCTTGACATGTTTGTCATATATTTACTTGATGCATCCTGATCGTTTATATTTTACTAAGAAGAATGGCAAAAAAAAAAATGTTTTCGTGCACAGAAATTAAGTTTAGTGGATGTTTTTCTGAAAATATGAGTTTGATACACATGAGCAATTTTCATGTGACAATAAAAATGCAACTACCCCCATTTAATTTTCCCGGGGGGTCACTGCTTTCAAATAAATAGATAGATACAGTAGATAGATAGATAGATAGATAGATAGATAGATAGATAGATAGATAGATAGATAGATAGATAGATAGATAAATAGATAGATAGACCAACAATAGACAGACAGATAGCTAGAGCTCAAAGATTGTCTAGCTGATTGACTTTTAGGGCAAATTTATTCATCCAATACTAACATAGGTTGAATGTTAAATTCTTTTACAATGTGTGAAGAGAACAGATGGCAGAATAGTATTAACAATCATACTTTGCTCAGTGAAAGGTCTGTCCTTCACATTTATAGTATTATAGGAATAACGTATAGTCTTCCATTATATAGCTTAAAGATGACACCTTTATCACTGTGCCTCACAGGCAGCTTTAAAGTTTTAATACACTATTTAATTTGTTTTATTGTTTGACCTCATTCTTCGTATTAACAGAATGATACGCGGCTGCTAATTTAATTTGTTATAAGCGCCCATGACCTTTAATACATCAGTGTAATAGTGCGCCTAAATAAGTAAAAAGGAATGCAAGCTAATTTCCATTTAGAACAAAGCATGCTAACAATGATTTTTATTTATTTTTTACCACATAACGTTTTTTAAGACACTAACATGTGAACACAATTTTATTCCGTTTTTTATTCAAACAAAGTTAGAAATGTGAAGAGAATTACTTGTCATAAAAGAGTAATTTCAAGGAACAGCAATAGTTCACAGAGAGTTCATAAAAAATGATTTTATTTTGCAAATCTATACCAATTAAATGAAAGCTATGATTTTCTTTATTTATTTAGGTTTTTGCAAAATCAAAAACAAACAAACAAACAAAAAAAAACATTTAAAAAATAGTGCACACTTTAGCTTTTAAAGTGGATGCAAACCCTCACATATACCCAGTGAAGTGAACAGCCTCAGATGATACACAGAGAGGAAACAAAGCTCCCTACATACGTTTTACATGTATATCTGCTGTCTTCAGCTTTATATATTTTTTAGAAAGTTCATATCATGTTAGGAGATTTTCTCTTCCTGTTTAGCCCTGCAGTGAAGCTTTAGGCATACAGCCAAGACAGCTGATTGGAGGAAAGCTGAGTTCCAAAGAATGTTTCATATTCCTCTTTCTGGCCTCAAATATAATTTTACTTAAGAATACCTTTTATTTCATTCTCTTAGGGCTTCAAAGAGTTTCTAGACTGGAGCCCAGGAACCCCACACCTTCAAGAGACCCCCTAACCGGGGGATGTGGAGGAAGGAGAAGTGGAGGAAGGAGAGGTGGAGGAAGTTGTGGACACTGGCACCACAACAGGTCAGTGTCATACACCACAGATTCAGGTAATAGATGTAGGCCTGCATATTTATAATACATAGGGGTTGATTTACTAAAGGAAAATCCACTTTGCACTTGCAAGTGCACTGAAAGTGTACATGGAAGTGCAGATGCTGTAGTTCTGAGGGGAACATGCAAGGAAAATAAAAAACAGCATTTTAGCTTGCACATGATTGGATGATAAAATCAGCAGAGCTTCCCCTAATTTCAGAGCTTCCCCTCAGATTTACAGCGATCTACAGCGACTGCACTTCCATGTGCACTTTCAAGTGCAAAGTGGATTTTCCTTTAGTAAATCAACCCCATGGTGTGTTTGTAAATTTTAAGTGATGTTCTGCTTGTGGACCAAGAACCTACCCCTTTCACAAGTCATAGTGCACAGATAATAATACAGGACATAATGGTCTGTTGTCGAAACTTGCAGACTATCAAGGAAAAGAGCAAGCAGTTGGAGCTGAAACTCAAGAACACGATCAATGTTTTTGGGAGGATCTAAATTTGCCAAAAATCCATGTTTTTTTTTTTCTTATGTTGTTTAAAATTTTTGAAATATAAAAGCCACATTTTGAATATGCACACAGTGTGTCAACATGTGCTATCTGCCATCAGGGGATATCAATGTACGTGTTTTGTGGGTGCAACCCCTTCCTCGCAACTGAAGAAGATGAGAGGAAAGGGTTGCACCCCCAAAACACAACACATCCATTGATCCCCCATGATGGCAGATAGCCCATGTTGACATGAGGCATGCTATTAGGATGGAAATCCCCTTTTTGCTACACCATGGTTTATGCATCTTCAAAATGTGGCTTTTTTTAGGGGTGACATCATCCCATCTTTTATGAAGGCAAGATAAAAACATTTTAAACACAATAGAATGTCTGATCTTGTCTTAAAATTGTACATGTTGAACTTTATAAGTTCCAGATTTGAAAATGTTTTATGTTTTAAAACATGCCTGTTTATGCGTTTTCTCCAAAAAATTTATAACAAAAAATTGTAAAACACGTTGTATTTTCTATTAAAAAAAATTATGCACAATTTAAATGTGCAAGGAGTAAAAGCTTTTGTACTCAACAATGTGTGGTTTCTTATATCAATGTTGCCAAAAAATGTTTACGGTTATTTTTGGTGTTTACACTGACAATGGTGGGTATTTACTAAAGGAAATACACATGACACTACAAGTGCACTAGGAGAACCTAGGAGACAGATAAAAGAAACACAAGCAAAAAATAAAATTCAAGATTTTCTGGAAAAATTCATTTTTTATTTAGAACACATCAAGATTTGTCTGGCAGGGGAGGCGCATGCGCGGGGGCTCCTGAGATGGAGGCTTAGAACCGGAGCTCCGCACAGCGATCAGCTATACAGCGCTATTAGCGGCGGAAAGAGTAGCTCTAAACTTATATAAAAATACAGGGAAAGGTAGATGATATCCCCAGGCACCTACCTATGCCAGGTAAATCTCATTAAAAAACGCTGAAACAGAAAAACAACCGTTCTGAAGAACGGGATATTTCCAAAATGGCGGCCGCACCTCAGACAAAGATACAGGCTGCAACAGATGTTTCCTCCACAGGCAGGCAAGTTATTCATCCTGCAACTCTCTCATATAGCTCTCAGTCACTGAGCTTAGACTCCTCTACTACCTTTCAACCCTCTGAACTTACACTGAACCAAAATGAGAACACTGTGGGACCTGAAGGTCTGTCACCTCATGAAGTGTCATTACCTCACATAGGCTCTCCTATTACACATCCTGAGCAGGCCCCTGATATGTCATTTAATATGACTGAACTATTTAACGGGATTTCTGACATGCTGGACAAAAGGTTGGCTCAAAATGCTGACAGGATCACAGGAGAAATCAAAGCTGACTTTCAGAACCTGGGAAGCAAGATAGAACATATTGAGCATAAGCTTGATATAACTATAACTAGGGCAAACCAGAATACTGATCATTTACAGTTTCTGCAGGATCAGCTTGATACTGCTCAAGCAAGAATTGACGATCTCGAGAACCGTTCGAGAAGGGAGAACTTTCGTATCAGAGGATTACCTGAATCCATTACTGATATACATGCAACTGTGAAAGATTTTATTAAAAGCTTGCTTCCTTCCTTTCCAGCTAATAAATTAGAATTGGATAGAGCACATAGATCTTTGGGATCACTCAGGAAGGATGGTTCTCCACAGGACATTATAGTGAAACCTCACTTTTTTTCTGTTAAGGAAGAAGTGATGAAGATATCCCGCCAACAGGATCAGATTCAGTTCCAAGGTTTTTCTATTCAAATCTTTTCTGACATATCCCCCTACACCAGGGATATGCAATTAGCGGACCTCCAGCTGTTGCCAAACTACAAGTCCCATGAGGCATAGCGAGACTCTGACAGCAGCAAGCATGACACCCAGAAGCAGAGGCATGATGGGACTTTTAGTTTTGCAACAGCTGGAGGTGCACTAATTGCATATCCATGCCCTACACCATCAAAAAGAGGAGATCTCTGAAGCCCCTCCTTGCAGCCCTGACCAAAAAAGATATTAAATACCGGTGGGCCTTTCCTTTTGCACTGAAATTTACATATAATGGAAAGCAACATGTTTTTCATAATTTTCCAGACTGTTACTTGACTTGAGACTTATTACTCTGGAATCGAACATGGATACCTCACCCTCTCTGCAGGGGACATCTAAACGCCAATCCCGTCCGAGCCCGCCTTCTCCACTTTGGGGGAAGACCAAATTTAAGAGAGTAAAGGACAACCTCCCTCCATGAAGAGGGTTTGCATGACTCTACTGTATACCATCTTATTTATTTTTTCCTCCCTGTATGTTCCTTAGGAGGAAATAGATTCTTATACACTGACTTTTGGATTTCCTATGCCTTACTCCTTGCCACACAGTTCTATTGCTAAATTCTTAATAGATAGTTTTTGGGCTGATAACCTTTTTATTTTATTTTATTATTTTCGGATGAAGAATGATATCAGTATCCAAAAACTCTGGATAAGCTAGTTTTCTTTTACTTTTGTATTTTTTACAATATTTTTTGAAATGTTACTAGTTACACTGATCTTTGTTTCTATTTCATTGGAAATCCATGATTATTTGATTCCATTCTTTTAGTATTGCAATGTTTTATTGAGTGCTGTCACTGGCTAATGCTGTTGCATTGTGCCTCCACCTGTCCTTCGGTCTGGTTGTAGACCATACTGAGTGATAGGTATTTAGCCCTACACATGGGCTATACTACTACTTTTGTTCTGAATGAGGGGAGGGAGTCTTACTCCTCCTCCCATTCTGGGCCGGATTTAGGCCTTTCGTTACACTGCGTTTTACAATTAGTATTATTATTTTTATTTGATTATTTTTTTTCGTCTTTCTTTCTAACTTTTTTTCTCTTTCAGTCTACCTGCCATTGAGATTTACCTGTGAGGTGTTGCTATGTATGTCGCTCTCAAACATAGTGAAAGATTTTTTCTTATATGCCCTTTGTTCCTCTTGGAGAGAGGTAAGTGGCTGTGGGTTACTTGGGGTTTTCCCCCTTTTGCTCCATGGCGGGCACTAATACTAACTCTTCCCCCTGCGTGTTGTGTCTCACAACACTCAGGGATTAAATTCCCCAGTCGAAAGAAGGAAAGCCTTTCAGGCTTATCGATCCAGTCATATTGATGTTGTGCTCCTACAGGAGACCCATTTCCCAAAGCGGTACACCCCATCGTTTATACATGCTCACTTTCCAGTTTTTTACTTGTCTAATGCTGAAGATAAGACCAGGGGAGTGGCAATTTTATTTTCTAAAAATTGAAAATTCAATCTTGAGATGGAACTCAGAGATCAGGAGGGAAGGTTCCTGTTGGTCAAGGGAACAATAGATAATAAGCTATATACCTTCATATCTTACTATGCTCCTAACAGAGGACAAAAACAGTTCTTTAAACAATTATTTCAGTCTCTTGGACCGTCTATGGAGGGTGTAATAATTATGGGTGGGGACTCCAACACGGCCTTTGATATTAGTCTGGACAAATCGAAACCCTTAAGGACATAATTAGTTAGGCCAAATAAAGCAAGTGTTCAGATTGCTCGATTACTCTTTCAATCTAGATTGACAGATATATGGAGGGAACTCCATCCCAAAAAACAAGATTTTACACACTACTCTAATCCGCACCAGTCCTATTCCCGTATAGACCACATTTGGATCTCCACACATCATATTCCATTGGCTCTTTCTTCCTCTATAGTGAACGCTGCTTGGTCGGACCATTCAATGATTCTATTAACTATTAGAAGGGATATTCCCAGTACACAGGTCTCCCATTGGACTCTCAATCAGTTATTGAAGGACCCCATAGTAGTTGCTGAAATTCAGGAAGCTTTGAAAGATTATTTCCACTTTAATGATGGAGGTGATGTTTCTCCAGAAACTTTATGGGCAGCTCATAAGGTTACTATTAGAGGTAAATTAATTCAAATAGCGGCTAGGAAGAAGAGAGAGAGGGTGGTTGAAATAGAGAGATTGTAGAGAGATTTTACTGAATTGTGCAAACAACGTAAGAAAAGTCCCTCGAGTGTCCCTATATCCTAATTGGATGCTGCATGAGTAGCTCTTAATTTGGCTCTTACGGCGAAAGCCGAAAAATCTATTAAATGGTCTGGGGCCAAATTTTACCAGATGAGAGACAGAATAGGACCCATGTTGGCAAGTAAATTATCACCTAGACTACGTTCACATGTTCTTCCGAAAATTAAATAGGCAGATGGTTCTTTTACTTTGAACTCACAACGCATTATAAAGGCATTCCAGGACTTTTATTCTAAGTTATATATGGCAGAGAATCACTCTGTCTCTACTGGGTTGGAGGAATTCTTAGGTAACTTACATCTGCTGAAAATAACAGATTCTCATAGAGAGGAACTGGATGCTCCCATTTCAAGTGAGGAGGTATCAGATGTTATAAAAGCTTTAAAGGGGGTATGGCTCTTGGACCTGATGGTTACTCCTTACCTAACTAGATTTTTTAATTCTATGTTCTCCGATAGATAATCAACTTAATATGGCTTATATCTCTGTAATCCCAAAACCAGATAAAGATACCAGTCAAATTGAAAACTACAGACCAATCTCCTTAATCAATAATGACCTAAAAATATTGACCAAATTATTAGCTAACAGATTGGCTTCCTTTATAGGACTTTATATTCACAAAGATCAGGTCGGTTTTATACCTGGTAGGCAAGGTCCTGATCAAGTGCGAAGAGCAGTGGATCTTGTATCAATTTTACAATCGAATTGGGAGGGAGGTCATAAACAGGAGGGTATGTTACTGTAGTTGGACCTCCAGAAGGCCTTCGATTCGGTGTCATGGCCATATCTATTTGCGGTACTTAAACGCTGGGGATTTGGACAGAATATGTTAGGAATTTTAGGAGCCCTTTATTCCACGCCAAAGGCTAGAATCAGAATGCAAGGAATTTTTTCTGACCCAATTCAAATTGCAAGGGGTACACGTCAGGGTTGCCCCCTCTCTCCCCTGATATTCGCTATTATGATCGAATCTTTGGCCATTGCCATTCGTGGTAATCCGAATATCAGGGGGTACAGTGTGTTCAAGATACTCATAAATGTGCTTTATTCGCAGATGACCTATTACTTTTTGTAACTTCACCACAGTCTTCTTTACCAGAGATTTGTTCTTTGCTCAATAAGTTTTCAATACTATCAGGACTTAGAGTTAATATGTCTAAATCTCAGGCTCTTAATGTGTCCCTCCCAGATTCTATAGTTTCCTACTTACAGGAAACATACGAATTCAGTTGGAGTAGCTCTTTCATTAAATACTTGGGTATCAATGTTACTTCTAAATTTGAAAATCTATATCAAGCTAACTACCCTCCTATGTACAAGAAACTTGAACTTGATCTTAAAGACTGGGAGACAGACAGTATTTCTTGGATTGGCAGAATTAACTCGGTCAAGATGACCCTCTTACCCAGGCTATTGTATTTGTTTCGTTCACTTCATATTCCAATCAAAAGAGATCATTTAAAATCATTTCAAGGTAAACTCACTAAGTTTATTTGGAACAATAAAGGTCCACGCCTTTCAAACCGCTGCTTATTTAACCTTCCTAAACAGGGTGGGTTAGGCCTCCCAAATATTTTATGGTACTATCAAGCAGCACGTCTGGCACAGCTATCCATTATATATCTCAAAACTGAACATCCTGACTGGGTATCGATTGAAAATCGAGCAGTTCCATCTTCCTCATTAGTACACTTGTTATGGTGTCCTCCCAAAAGTAGACCTCCCATCTTATCACCATCACTCTCGCAATCTTTTTCTTTATGGGACTCTGTCACGTACCAAGTGTGACCAGAACTGTGCAGCTAGCAACAGAGGAACACCAAACACGTATAAGTGAAATATAAAGATTTATTAAAGATAAGTGAAATAATATATATATATATATATAACCACCTCCAATACCACAGTGCACAACAACCAATACCAAACAGAACCCACAATTAATAACAGTAACAGACAAATATGTACAAGTAATGGGGAAACCAGAATCATAAACAGGGCCAGGCCGAGGTCATACACAGGGGGATCAGCAGATGGGGTAAGGATGGATCAGGACAGGGAGACAGGATCAAGCAGGGGGCAACCAGGCTGCAGAGCAGGGATCAGGGATTAGGACGGACACAACAGATTCAGGATCAGGTTACAGGTTCAGGTTACAGGGATCAGGATACATGGATCAAGGTTCAAGCAGACAGGCTACAGGTCAGGGCACGAGGATGATACCAGGGCAGTGTGTGTATACACCTGCCGGGTATTTATAGGAATGCCTGATTAGCTTCAGGTCACACCTGATCGGAGGGAGGGCAGTCTGCTCCACACTGCCAGGATCCATCCGCTGGTGGAAACCAGTACTGCGTCCAAAAGATAATACAACACCAGCAGGGAAAGATTCTCCTGACAGTTACAAACTGCCAGGAGACACCTGCTGGTGGACCACAGTACTGCAAGATAAATAATAAATGCCACCAGCGGATGGAACCTTTCCTGACAGTACCCCCCCTCAAAGGAGCGGCCTTTCGGACGCTCCAACTAGCTGTTGCCGGAGAAAGTTCATGGCAATCAGCTGGGTAGTAGGCAAAGTCACATCCGGGCAGACAATCACATCAAGCTGGGCAGCAGGCAGGAACACCTCGGGCTGGGCAGCAGGCTCCGGGTCATCGAGCTGGGCAGCAGACAGGAACACTTCGGGCTGGGCAGCAGGCCCCGGGTCATCGAGCTGGGCAGCAGGCTCCGGGTCATCGAGCTGGGCAGCAGGCAGGAACACCTCGGGCTGGGCAGCAGGCTCCGGGTCATCGAGCTGGGCAGCAGGCAGGGACACTTCGGGCTGGGCAGCAGGCTCCGGGTCATCGAGCTGGGCAGCAGGCTCCGGGTCATCGAGCTGGGCAGCAGACAGGAACACTTCGGGCTGGGCAGCAGGCTCCGGGTCTTTGAGCTGGGCAGCAGGCTCTGGGTCATCGAGCTGGGCAGCAGGCAGGGACACTTCGGGCTGGGCAGCAGGCTCCGGATCATCAAGCTGGGCAGCAGACAGGAACACTTCGGGCTGGGCAGCAGGCTCCGGATCATCAAGCTGGGCAGCAGACAGGAACACTTCGGGCTGGGCAGCAGGCTCCGGGTCATCGAGCTGGGCAGCAGACGGGATCATCTCAGGCTGGGCAGCGGATGGGATCATCTCAGGCTGGGCAGCAGACGGGATCATCTCAGGCTGGGCAGCAGACGGGATCATCTCAGGCTGGGCAGCAGACGGGATCATCTCAGGCTGGGCAGCAGACGGGATCATCTCAGGCTGGGCAGCAGACGGGATCATCTCAGGCTGGGCAGCAGACGGGATCATCTCAGGCTGGGCAGCAGACGGGATCATCTCAGGCTGGGCAGCAGACGGGATCATCTCAGGCTGGGCAGCAGACGGGATCATCTCAGGCTGGGCAGCAGACGGGATCATCTCAGGCTGGGCAGCAGACGGGATCATCTCAGGCTGGGCAGCAGACGGGATCATCTCAGGCTGGGAAGCAGACGGGATCATCTCAGGCTGGGAAGCAGACGGGATCATCTCAGGCTGGGCAGCAGACGGGATCATCTCAGGCTGGGCAGCAGACGGGATCATCTCAGGCTGGGCAGCAGACGGGATCATCTCAGGCTGGGCAGCAGACGGGATCATCTCAGGCTGGGCAGCAGACGGGATCATCTCAGGCTGGGCAGCAGACGGGATCATCTCAGGCTGGGCAGCAGACGGGATCATCTCAGGCTGGGCAGCAGACGGGATCATCTCAGGCTGGGCAGCAGACGGGATCATCTCAGGCTGGGCAGCAGACGGGATCATCTCAGGCTGGGAAGCAGACGGGATCATCTCAGGCTGGGCAGCAGACGGGATCATCTCAGGCTGGGCAGCAGACGACATACCCTCGAGCTGGGAAAAGGGCTCCACAACCTCGGGCCGGGAAACGGGCACCACAACCTCAAGCCGGGAAACGGGCACCACAACCTCAAGCCAGGGAACGGGCACCGCAGCGGGCACCACAACCTCAGGCTGGGAAACGGGCACCACAACCACAGGCCGGGAAACGGGCACCACAACCACAGGCCGGGAAATGGGCACCACAACCACAGGCCGGGAAACGGGCACCACAACCACAGGCCGGGAAACGGGCACCACAACCACAGGCCGGGAAACGGGCACCGGATCTTCCGACTGGGACACTGTCATCAGGGCTTCAGTTTGGAAGGCTGGCACGGGAACTCCATGCTGGCAGGCTGGCACACGGTCTTCAGGCTGGCAGGCTGGTACAGGGTCTTCAGGCTGGCAGGCTGGCACAGGGTCTTCAGGCTGGCAGGCTGGCACAGGGTCTTCAGGCTGGCAGGCTGGCACAGGGTCTTCAGGCTGGCAGGCTGGCACAGGGTCTTCAGGCTGGCAGGCTGGCACAGGGTCTTCAGGCTGGCAGGCTGGTACAGGGTCTTCAGGCTGGCAGGCTGGTACAGGGTCTTCAGGCTGGCAGGCTAGCTCGAGAACCGCAGACTGGAAGGCTGGCTCGAAAACCGCAGGCTGGAAGGCTGGCTCGAAAACCGCAGGCTGGAAGGCTGGCTCAAGGACCGCAGGCTGGAAGGCTGGCTCAAGGACCGCAGGCTGGAAGGCTGGCTCAAGGACCGCAGGCTGGCTCAAGGACCGCAGGCTGGAAGGCTGGCTCAAGGACCGCAGGCTGGAAGGCTGGCTCAAGGACCACAGGCTGGAAGGCTGACTCAAGGATTACAGGCTGGAAGGCTGTCTCAAGGACTGCAGGCTGGAAGGCTGTCTCAAGGACTGCAGGCTGGAAGGCTGGCTTGAAGAATGACACTGGGGCTGCAGGCTGGAAGGCTGGCTCGAGAACTGCAGGCTGGAAGGCTGGTTCGAGAACTGCAGACTGGAAGGCTGGCTTGAAGACTGGCTCTGGGACTGTAGGCTGGAAGGCTGGCTCGAGAACTGCAGACTGGAAGGCTGGCTCGAGAACTGCAAGCTGGAAGGCTGGCTCGGGAATTGCAAGCTGGAAGGCTGGCTCGGGAACTGCAAGCTGGAAGGCTGGCTCGGGAACTGCAAGCTGGAAGGCTGGCTCGGGAACTGCAGGCTGGGAAGCTGGCTCGAAGGCTGGTTCTGGAACTGCAAGCTGGAAGGCTGGTTCTGGAACTGCAAGCTGGAAGGCTGGCTCGAAGGCTGGTTCTGGAACTACAGGCTGGAGCAGGTTGGTGGGTGTGGAGGAAGGTGGGATTACTGGTTGGATTGTGTGGGTAGGGAAATACTTCCGCTTCTTTTTAGATTTGGTCACTGCAGGTTTGCACATAACGGGGGGAGTATATGGAAAAGATGGAATCGAGCAAATGGAAGAATATGGCAGGGATACGGGGACAGTGGCTGGAGGAGGTTCTTGTGGGCTTGCAGGCAGCTGAGAAGAGGCAGGTGGGTTGAATGCAGGATAGGTGCAGGGAGCAGAGACTGGATATTGATACCTGGTGGGAAGTAGTGTGTACTGAACTGCGACTGGGGTTGCCATGGGTGATGGAGAAATAGACTCTTGGGCAGGCAGGTGTCTGGCAGCAGAGATGTTTTTTTGTGGGCTGGCTGGGGCCGATTGCAAAATATCAGACCATGCTGAGAGTAGCGGCTGAACAAACTGCAGTTTACATTCTGCCTGTCTGACAAGGGATTGTACACAATCAACACACTCTATTATTTTCTTTTGGGAACAAGCTGTGTAATGTTCAAAAAAGTATGGGGAGTCATCCTCCAGAAGCCAAACCAAAGATACGACCTGATTAACATTAAAGGGGGGAGAAAAATCATCATGGCCCTCTGGGATACAAGGCAAAGCCAGCTCTGTGCAGATTTTAATTAAAGGTTGAACATCCCCAAACATCATACAGCCCTGATCAACCCAGGAGTGAGCTGAACGAATAATCTCTAGCAGCTGATCACTGGTCCACTCTTTCAGTGTCTGACGGAGATATTCACCACTCTCTGACGCCAGCAGAGCATAATAAGGAATCATATCAGAGTTCATTTTAGCAGAGTAACAGAACCAAAATGGGTCCTCTGTGCAGCTACTTCTGATCATTAATGGCCCTGGTATACTGTCACGTACCAAGTGTGACCAGAACTGTGCAGCTAGCAACAGAGGAACACCAAACACATATAAGTGAAATATAAAGATTTATTAAAGATAAGTGAAATAATATATATATATAACCACATCCAATACCACACAGTGCACAACAACCAATACCAAACAGAACCCACAATTAATAACAGTAACAGACAAATATGTACAAGTAATGGGGAAACCAGAATCATAAACAGGGCCAGGCCGAGGTCATACACAGGGGGATCAGCAGATGGGGTAAGGATGGATCAGGACAGGGAGACAGGATCAAGCAGGGGGCAACCAGGCTGCAGAGCAGGGATCAGGGATTAGGACGGACACAACAGATTCAGGATCAGGTTACAGGTTCAGGTTACAGGGATCAGGATACATGGATCAAGGTTCAAGCAGACAGGCTACAGGTCAGGGCACGAGGACGATACCAGGGCAGTGTGTGTATACACCTGCCGGGTATTTATAGGAATGCCTGATTAGCTTCAGGTCACACCTGATCGGAGGGAGGGCAGTCTGCTCCACACTGCCAGGATCCATCCGCTGGTGGAAACCAGTACTGCATCCAAAAGATAATACAACACCAGCAGGGAAAGATTCTCCTCTATTTCATCAAGGTATGGACCTTGAAGCCTTTAAATGGTGGCATGACAAGGGGTTGTACCGCATTGGCCACTTTCTTTCCCCAACGGGCCCTTTACCTATTGAATATTATATGAACAAACTAGATCTCCCTTTGTCTGAAAAACCGAGATTCCATCAAATCTCTAATTTTATTCATTCTATGTGGAAATCTGGATATACATCCCGAGATTTTACAGCATATGAAACTTGGTGTGGACAGACCATGGAGCGAAGGGGGGGATCTCGGTGATCTACAAGTCGCTGGCATCTAATTTTGTGAAACTACCTCACGTGTTAGCCTGGGAGAAGGAACTCCTAATTGATAGGGATATTGAGGACTGGCACGCAAGCTACTCTCGCTCGATTACAGGCTTTTACAACACCTCACTCATAGAGGCCAATATAAAACTTTTTACAAGATGGTATCTGGTTCCAGCGCGATTGGCTGTTATGTACCCCTCTATTTCACCTCTATGTTTTAGGGGTTGTCAGGGATTGGGTTCTGTGATACACATATGGTGGGAATGTCCCAAAATTTGTGGATTTTGGAATAACATTTTTCACATTTTACGCAGTTACAGGATGCCCTATACATCAAACGCCAACGCTTGTTGGATAAGACCTCAAATTTTGAAGCTATATGGGAACCTTGGGCTCGATTTATGGGAATCTCTTTGGTACCTAACATAGACGTCAACACCAATCACTGATCTTTAGAATGTATATTTGGCTGGTAGGCATTCTATATTCTTTTTCTTTCCAAGCTGAATTTATTTATTTTTTTCTCTTTTCTTGCTTTCTTTTTTCTCTCTCTGTATGGATTTTTATTTTTATTTTTATTTTTATAGTATATGTATTGTTTTATTTCAATATATATTATATAGAAGTTTCAGGTTCAGATTCTATCTATTTGTTCCAAGCTTAGACTGAAAAGCCTCGTACACACAACCGAGTTTCTCGTCGTAACAATCTCGTCGTTTTTTTCGACGAGATTCTTGTTAACCTTGACGAGTTTCTCGTCAAGCTTTCCATGCGTACACACTGACAATTCCAAATCTTGTCGTTGTTCTGCGCGGTCACGTCCAGCACGTACGACGGCAGTATAAAGGGGAAGATCGATTTCCTTGGCGCCACCCCTTGGGCTGCTTTTGCTGATCTCGTGTTACCGCGTGTGAAGTAAAAGTTTGGGAAGAGACGATTCGCGCTTTTCAGTCTTCGTGCTTTTCAGTTCATTTTCTGAGGTTCAGTTTGTGCTCGTGGGTTCGTATCTTGACTTTCAGGGCGTCTAGGCAGGTCGTATCTGTTTTACAGTGCGTTATTGCCCGTTTGTTTCTGATTTTCAGTTCGTTATTCATAGGCCTTGCTGTTCTAAAGTGCGTTCTGTTCTGTACGTTCTGATAAGACGACCGTTTCCTAGCCATGTCGCCTGGACGTTCTCGTCGTCGAGTTCGTGCTGTGCGTGCGCTTGGTGTTGGTTTGCTTGTTTTGGACCAAGACCAGTCCATGAACGGTGTGAGGAGGAGTTCATGGACCAAGAATTGGTTGCTCCAGTGGGACCAATTCTGCCATATGTCTCTGCTGCGGGAGATCGTCGAGAATAATCCTGAGGACTACAGGAATTTTCTGCGGATGTCTGACCCCGTTTTTCAGGAACTGTTGGCTTTGGTGTCCCCCTATATTACCAGGAAGGACACCGTTATGCAGGAAGCCATCAGTGCTGAGCAGAGGCTCATCGCCACGTTACGTTATCTGGTGACAGGGAGAAGTCTTCAGGACTTGAAGTTCACGACAGGCATCTCCCCCCAGGCTCTGGGCATCATAATCCCAGACACCTGTTCTGCTATTATACAAGTCCTGCAGGAGGACTATATTAGGGTAAGTTTTCTCCATTAACATCACATTTTATGTATTCCATGTATGCTAATGTATTGTATTTCTTTCATCCTTCCCTAATTACCATGATTGTAATATGCTGAGAATGTCCCCTTTGTCCCCATGCATGCTTGAAGTTTTTAAATGCCCCTTTTTTCTCCTCCATGCATATTTCCCTTCACTAAGCTTTCCAGCAGGGGCGTCTGTTGCTCCAAATGATTGGGGGTCCAACCCCAATTTAGGAAATAAACTTCCTCTTTTTTTGCGACTGTGCCTATTAAACGCCCCCAGTTGCCCCCTCCAATGCAGCCATTTTGTTCCCTCCAATGCGGCCATTTTGTTCCCTCCAATGCAGCCATTTTGTTCCCTCCAATGCAGCCATTTTGTTCCCTCCAATGCAGCCAGTTTGTTCCCCCCAGCCCTGCACTTACCTTCTTGTGGTCAGCGCCATCCTTCTTCTGTCCTTGATGTCTTCTCCTGCCCTTGATGTTGCATCAGCCAATCATGTTACCATTAAGTTAGAAGGCTAGCCGCAGGCTAGCCTGAATTTGTAGGAGGAGTCTGGGGGCTATTTATCCCCCCTCCTCTCTCCTCTCCTGCGTCGGCAGGGTTTCTGGGTCACAGCTGATGACGTCATTTCCGGGTTCCGCGTCACTTCCGCTTTCTACACTGTGCGGCGGTCGGCTGCAGGCGTCGTGGCTGGCTTTCTCCTCTCAGGGCTCATGCCGGGTTTCATTCAGGGGGACGCCCGCCGCTACTGCCGCATGGCTCACGCCGGGCGTCAGAGGGGGGGCCACCCACTCGCCTGCCTCACTTCCCGGGCTCACGCTGTCAGTGTCGGAGGGAAGGCCGCCCGCTCTCTTTCTCCCCACACTCGTACCGGGCGACGTGGGGGGCGCGCGCTCACTCCTTCCGCTCATACCTCCCGCTCGCCTGCTCATTCCTCCCTGTGTGCGTGTAAGGTAAGGGGGGGTTGTCTGGTTTGTCGGCGGTTGAAGTCATGGCAGTCCCCCTGCCTGTGCTTACTCCGGGCATCTGCAGGGGGGGGCCGCCTACCTACCGGTATCTTTGTGGGGGGGTGTCGTGCCCCCTCTTTGTGGGGGGGGTACGCACGCCGGCCTCCTTGCAGGGACGACCGCTCGTCACCCGCTCCTCCGGGGGGGGCCTTAGCTGTGAGAGCTGGGGCCCCTCCATCCACCCTCCCTTTCCTCTGGGTTCACTCTAGGCGTTCGGGGTTCCATGGTAACCGCCCGCCTGCTTCCCCTAGTACTCACGCCAGAGGGGGGGGCGGCCATCCAGCCTCCAGCATTGCCAGGGCTCCATCTCGTCCGGCTCCGGCCCACCCGGTCAGCCGCCTATTTCTCCCGGAGCTCTGAGCAGCAGCACGCTCAGCTGAGAGACTGGTGCTGTGGGTGGTTCACCTCCGGTTTCTTTGTGCCTCCAGTGTCGTGGAGGCCGCCCGCTCCTCCCGGAGCTCATGGGGGGGGGGTGCCGTCCCTCCGTCCTCCTCCTACCCGTCCTCCTGCTTCATCCCACCGGCTTCGTGGGGGGGCTGCCCGCCCGCTTCTCCCGGCGCTCATGGGGGGGGCGTCCACACACTCCGCTGGGCTCCCTCTGGTTGGAGGCCGCCCACCTGCTTCTCCTGGTTCTCGCGCCGCTGCAGGGGGGGCATCCATCCATTTTTCCCAGGGCTCAGTTTGCATCATGGGGGGGGGTCAGCTGATTGTTTTCCTGGAGCTCAGAGCAGCAGCACGCTCAGCCAGGAGTCTGGTGCTGGTGGTTTCTCCTCTCCGGTTTGTTCATTATGCTGGGGGGGGGCACTCCGGATGCCTCTCCGCCAGGGTGGGGAGGGTAGTGCAGGAGGGGGGTCTGCCCACGGCAGTTCGTCCTTCCGGGGGGCACCACTGTTTAGGTGTCAGTATTTCTTGTGCTTCAGTCTAACATGTATTTCGCCTGTTGTTTTTCTCCCGGTGCTTCCAGTGCTCAGAGTGGCAGCACGGTCGGCCGGGAGTCGGTGGTGGTTCACCGCACCAGAGGAGGAGGACACCCGTCAGATGGTGAGTATGCCACATGGTGTATTGTTCGGGTCGCATCATACAGGAGGTCGCACCCTGCTGTCGTTGCTTTGTTTTGTCATTGTGTTCATCTTTCTGCATCCTCATACGTTTCCATGCATCGATCACTGTACATGTCATACCGGGGGGGGGGCGTCTGTGTCAGGGGAGTCTGTCCGCTCACTCCTCCCCTCACTCACTGGACTCCTTCGGCTTATCCTGTTCGCCAGGCAGCATGGGGGGGGCGTCAGTTCACCCTTCTCACACCTCCGGGTGCTCACTCCTCTGGGCTCGCTCTGGCTGGTGGCCGCCATGTGGCGGGGCAGCATGGGAGGGGGACCATCCTGCTTATTCCTCCCGGTGCTCGCCGGGCAGCAGTGAGGCGGGGGTGGCAGCTTCAGCTGTGGTTACTGGTTGGATGGGAGAGGTGGGGCGGGGGACTGCTCGCTGCACGGCAGGGTGGCCTTGGCATCCAGACCTTGGTCCAGGTTATCCCATCCCCAGATCCTCAGCTATGTCTGTGAAGATATGCTTGGCTGGGGTGTCCTGGCATGGCTCAGTGAGCCAGGGGTGCTAGCCAGCCGAATCTTAGCGCAGACCCTGTCTACCTTTGGGGTCATTGGTGGTATTGTCTGTTTGCTGGGCTGTGTTGGCATACGGGGGGCGTCTATCCACCCACCTCTCCAGGGGTACACTGGGGGGGGGCTGTCCACCATTGCTCCGTGGTCACCCTAGCAGCTTAGGAGGGGTTGTCCACCCACGTCTCCACAGGTCACGTCTGGCAGTTTTCAGTACGTTATTCTGGGGGTGTCCTGACTTGGCCCTGCGAGCTGGGGGGGGCTAGCCAGCCGCATCTTGCTCTTGTATCCAGTCTACCTTGGGGTCTCTGAGCCAGGGGTGGGGGGATGCTGTTCAGGTTAGGGGGGCTGTTGGTGGAGTAGCTTTACTTCCACGATCGTTCGGGTATTCATGCGTCACGTGGTTTCTGTCTTAACGGTTCTGGCGGCAGCTTGTTGCTGTCAGCGGCCTGTGAGCGTTTTGCTGTCATGGCTTTTCCGGTCTTGGCGCGTTCCTGTCGTAGCGTTTTCCTGTCATGGCGTTTTTTCTGTCAGCTTGTGCAGGTTCTTACTTCCGTAGGTTTCATTGTACTTTTGAAGGTTCTTGCATTCCTGGTTCAGTTGGCTAGGTTTCACATCTCGGTTTCTGTCACGTCTACAGATCCTCACGGGCTCAGGTTTTTTCGTTGGTCTTGTTCTTTGACTACAATCTTCTCGCCCGTTACATTACGTCACACATTTGCATTCGTTTCATTTCATCGGCAGGACTACCCACCACGGTCTGTGGGTACTCAGGTCCTGAGGTTTCAGCTTACACCGGTAGCTGTTTTTCTTCTTCGTTCAGTTCCGTATCATCTTACTTCCGTAGGTTCTTCATAGCTTTGTAGGTTCTTGCATTCCTGGTTCAGTTGGCTAGGTTTCACATCTCGGTTCTGTCACGTCTACGGATCCTTGCGGGCTCAGGTTTTTTGTTGGTCTTGTTCTTTGACCACAATCTTCTCGCCCGTTACGTTACGTCATACGTTTGCATTCGTTTAGTGTCATCTGCGGGACTACCCACCACGGTCTGTGGGTACTCAGGTCCTGAGGGTGCAGTTTCTATGATCTGTCATCATGCAATAGTTTCCTTGCGCTCACTCACGTCACACGCCGGGGGGGACGTTTTTTCAGGTTCATTATACATGGTCCCACCTTTACTGCTTATGTCTTCGCTCGGGGGTTGGTACAGAGGGGGTCGTGTTCTGTCTTAGCATATTTTACCCCAGCGTGTTTCTGTTTAGCAGGTCAGCCAGTCCTAGCGTGGTCTGGCATAACTTGGCGGTGCTGTGCAGTTTCCGCTCGCACCCACAGCCGTTGCAACGTTGTTTGTTTTCCTTTTCGTTCAGGTTCTTGCATACCGGGGGTAGTTAGCCAGGGTGCGCATCTCAGGATCTGTCACGTCTACGGATCCATACGGGCTGAGGTTTCGTTTTTAATTGGTTGTTGACCACAATCTTCTCGCCTGTATACCATACGTCATATGTGCACGTTCATTCTTACGCCTATACTACTACCCACCACGGTCCGTGGGTACATCGGCCCTGAGTGTTTCGTTTTTAATCACCTGTCTCTGCGCGGCAGGTTACTCGGGCTCATTTACTACACACATTTACTACATACACTAGGGTGGGTTCTGTCTTCAGGTTCATTCACGCGCTGAGGTCTGGTCATTTCTGCTCACATCTTGTCCCAGGCAGATACAGAGGGGTGGTGTCTTGTGTCTGGTTGTCTGTTGTATTTTCTTTGTATGTTAGGGTTGAGGTAGGCTGCATGTTTCGGCGGCATCACAGGCAGGTTCATCCCTTCCACTCCATGTGGGGATTTCTGACCAGGGTGGTACTCCCCTGGTGGGGAGTTGGTCGGTCTTGGCTCTGCGGGGCGGTGAGTCATCTCAGGGGTTTCCTTTCTCCAGCCGCTACCGGGTAGGCGGTACATTTCAGTTGGTTTCCTGTTCTGTCCTAGATACCAGCACGATGCATGCTCTGGGCCGTATTCTTAGCACAGTTGGATGCGGGCCTATCAGGCTCCCCACGGCCTCTCATGTTCACTGGACAGGTTGTATGTGTTTTAACTCTCTTGGGCAGGGTGTCAGCACACCCCAGCTCCTGCATTTCGGCAGGCAGTCCAGCGTCTCCTTGGTTCCAGGTTTTGGTAAGCCTTCGGTTCGACAGGCCAGCCGGTTCCGAGGGGAGCTCACTGTCACTCGGGTAGGTTGGGTTATGCCATGTCTGGTTCTGTGCGGTCATCGGGGCATACGGTTTTAGCGTGTTGACATCGTCCATCCACTCCTGCAACACTTGCAGGTATCCGGCTCTTAGACCCCCCCTTCACTCCTGTCAGTTTGTCCTTTTTGGCATCTATCCCTCTCACGTCCCCATTACCATGTATGGACGGTTAGGCCAGGGGTTGTAGGTATTCACGGAGATACTCATCCTGGTTACTGGGCACAACCCTTGCATTATTCCTCGGGGCTCCTCGGGACGGCCCTTGTTCCGTCTCTCCCAAGGGTCCGCTCGCCACTAGCAGTTCGTTCCTAGGTCCATGTTTCTGGTGTAGGCTTATCCAGTCAGGTACGGGGGAGGTGGTTGGTTTCTGGGCAGGTTTTCAAGTTCTGTCGGATGGGGCCCTTCTAGTCTTCGTGCTCAGGTCACTGGTTTCTGCGATCGTAACGGATGCTTACCAGTTCCAATCATTGACGTCACCCAGACGGTTTGTTACCTGCCCTTCTTCTTTTTCAACTCACCTAGTCCGGCTCTTTTTGCCCACTTTTAGGCGTACTGACCAGCAGGCTATGGCACAACTCAAGCCTTGGGTAGTTAGGGTATCACATTCTCAGTTGAAGACTTTGACTATTCACTAGTGAAGACTCTGACTACAAGTTAGAAGGCTAGCCGCAGGCTAGCCTGAATTTGTAGGAGGAGTCTGGGGGCTATTTATCCCCCCTCCTCTCTCCTCTCCTGCGTCGGCAGGGTTTCTGGGTCCCCACCCACCCGTTTCCCCTTTTGCATACAATAAATTTCTTATTTCATTTCTCCAGTCATACTCAGGGTATGCCCACTTTTAGGCGTACTGACCAGCAGGCTATGGCACAACTCAAGCCTTGGGTAGTTAGGGTATCACATTCTCAGTTGAAGACTTTGACTATTCACTAGTGAAGACTCTGACTACAAACAGACTTGGTCAACATGATTGGCAGAGCAGCCTGTCAGTGTTTACCCAAGGAATGTCCCCCCCCCTGCGTCACCTATTTAACTTTTAGGAAGCCAATTACATCCCTCAGGCTGTAATGTGCAAGGCTATTTGCCTCCCTGTTTCTGATATGCAATTTTCACCCCATAAATGCTGCAGTTATTCATATGTTGGTCGCTTAACAGGGGGCCACCAACCTGAATAGTGGGCGGCATTGACAATACATAGGTTAATGCAAGGCATGAACCGATGTATTGTTCGGAGTGACGGGCACAGGTGAGAGGGGGCAGTGTTCCAGCGCCCACTCTGGACACACCGCCACTGCAATGCTATCCTGTGGCCAAACACATCTCCCCCCCCCCAAAATATTTTTTTAATGGACCATCAGAGGGGGTGATGAATATGAAACATGAGCCTTCCATTATACTTCTTAAAAACAGATTAATAAACTGAGAATTTGATTGATGTTGGCCTCTAATGTTTTATATTATAATCTCCTTGTAATGTAATATTTTTAAATTCTAATTTTTTTTCATCTTGTTTGACTCCCCAGCTTCCTTCCACGCCACAGGAATGGCAGACTGTGGCATCGGAGTTTGCCACGTGGTGGGACTTCCCCAACTGCGGTGGTGCCATAGACGGGAAGCACATCCGCATCGTGCCGCCACCCCGTTCTGGGTCCTACTACTTCAACTACAAGGGGTTTCATAGCATTGTGCTGATGGCGGTGGTGTCAGCACAGTATGAATTCCTCTATGTTGATATAGGGAAGAATGGCCGGATGTCCGATGGGGGATCCTTCATCCAGACGGAGTTTGCCCTCCGTCTCCAGAGTGACCTTGCATTGCCACCGGATGCAGGGAATGTTGAAGGACTCCCCTTTGTTTTTTTTGGCTGATGAAGCCTTCGGGCTCGGACCGCATCTTATGAGGCCATTTCCTCAGAGGACCCTGACCCCAGAGAAGAGGGTGTTCAATTACCGGCTGGCCAGGGGCCGAAGAGTCGTTGAAAATGCCTTCGGCATAATGGCCAGCCGGTTCCGCATTTTTATGACTTCCATCCACTTGGCGGACTACAAAATAAACTATGTAGTTTTATGCTGCTGTGTGCTACACAACTTTCTCAGCAGAAAATCCACTTCTTATATGGCCACAGTGTTGCCTGAGGCTGGACTTTCATCTGCAAATCCCCTGCCGGGCCTTGAATCTGCCCGTCCTGGCTTGCCCCCCCAAAATGCCCGTGAGGTTCGGGAGAAATATATGCAATATTTCACGGGTAAGGGGGCAATTTCTATGCCAGGCTATGCCTAAAGATTCATGGAGAATGAGCTAAATAAAATTCTGATTTCAACTTTTAACTTTTGTTTCTTTCCTGTCTCCTAGTTTGTCCTAGTGCATTTGTAGTGCCAAGTGTATTTTCCTTTAGTAAATAACAACCATTTCACTATGTAACCTTAAAAAAAACACAAATAACGTTAGAGCGTATTGAAAAAAGAAGCTACACGTTCTTTGTGTTCAAACATTTTACTCTGTGCACATTCACACACATGTTTACTTTTTTATTTATTTTTTTGTCCTGGCCACAAACCGCCAATTCTTTTCTAAGGAAAATACAAAAACAACAGTTGCATTCCAAAAAGTACAACTTTGGATATCTCTGAGCAATCTGGGACATTAACTTACACAAACTATGTCTCTATGTGCCCGTCATAATATGGGGTCTTGCCATCCCTTGCCCAGCCAAAAATTGAATATGCACACATTTTAAAGTTATTTCCAATAGGGATTTTAGACTCCTGATCCCTATTGTCAACATGTGCTATCTGCCATCAGGGGTGATCAATGGACGTGTTTTGGGGGTGCAACCCCTTCCTCAGTTCACCTACTTTAGATACGAGGAAGGGGTTGCACCCCAAAAGACGTACATGGATATCCCCTGATGGCAGATAGCACATGTTGACACACTGTGTGCATATTCAATTTTTGGCTGGTTTGATTGTCAAAAAGAGTTTAAAAGTTTGAAGAACAGTCATTCCTGAAACAAAAATGGGGGTTTGGTTGACTTATTCGATTCTCCCCAATACATCTAGAATGTCTTTAAATGTTTGATCCATCACATGAATTATTTGTTTTATTCTGTCCAGTTCCATGCTACATTCCATCACTTGCTGTATTATTCGGAGGGCACTGTCAGCAGAGAAACGTGTACTATCCTTCACCACAACATTTACATCCCCTAAAAACAAAATAAAAAGGTATTATAACTCTGCAGGCCTACATCTCTTACCTGAAGCTGTGGTGACAGATACTGACCTGTTGTGGTGACCAGTTCCACAACGTCATCCACCTCTCCTTCCTGCACTTCTCCTTCCTCCACCTCAACTTCCTCAACATCCTTCGGTTGTGGGTCTTTGGGAGTTTGGGGTTGTTGTGAAGTTGTGGGGTTCCTGTGTTCCCTGGAGTGTTCTCCTCCCAGTCTTCTCTCCCCTATGAGAATCAAACAAAAGGTCTATTTATCACACTGAAATTCTCTATGAAAAATAAAAACAGGCTAAATTGTTTGGAAGTGGGGTACAAGTGTGTGTTTGTGCGGATTTTAAAGATGAATGCATTATTTGGAAAGAAAAATATGTTTAGTATTCACCTTTTGGATTTAAATTTTTAGACATGGAGGCACCACAAAAATTCACTGATGCACCTGTGTGGTACACCCAAAAAAGGCGGGTATGGTGGCCCACACTATAGTGCTCCAAAGTAAAGATGTGGTACCAGCTGCTGAGTGTCCTCTCCTTTACACTGATTAAAGTTTGCATTTCATTCTCTTTACAAACACATCATCTAGGCGAAAATTTAGGAACAACAATTTGTAAAAAACAGGCAGATGTCTATTTTCTTTTGTGGCTGTAAAATAAGCCAAAACAGCGGATAGTGGCCGAACGAAGTGTCTGTAACGTAACAAACGATTACTGTGCCAAACCAAGTTCGAAATTAGGAAATTTTGGAAGGGAGTCCAATATGAAAATAAACAAAAAGGACCAACATGTAATTTGAGAAAAACCTTAATAGCAGAAAAGTGTACATTTTACTCACTTTTTGCTAGCATTCTCTTAATGCTCCTTAACTGCTCTGGCTCCCTCAGTTTGAGGTCTGACCACCTCTTTCTGAGCTGCTCATTTGAGCGTTTCACCCCGAAATTCGTCTTCAGACTCTTCACAACTTTCTTCAGGATTTTGGCCTTCCTTCTATTAGGTTTGCTATACGGCCCATGCTTTGCGTCATAATCAGACTTGAGCAATATGTCCACCATCTCCGCCATCTCCGCAAAAGACATATTAGATGCTTTGAATCTCCTCCTTGATCGTGACGTTTCCTCGGTCTCCGGGCTTGTCTCCTCCTCGTTTTTGGAGGAATTATCAGACACCTGCTGTAAATCCGCCATATCTGTCTGCGCGCCGAAAGAGAAGGGGCGGGAAAAGATGTTAGTTAGAACGTCATGGGCGGGCGACGTGTGCGGAGCGACGTGTGCGTAGTTTGACGCATGCGTGGTGTATATATAGCAAACACACATGTGACTATACTACGTTTGTTGTGCGGAGAGAGGAGTTCAAGTGACGGACGTGCGAACGAAGGTATGTGATTTTGTGACTTTGACTAATTGTTGGCCTATACTGTCTGGAGAATGTTGTAGGATATATATGGTGACTACGATTTTAAGGAGGTTAGACTGTGTGCCTCACATTAGTTATATATTATTTATTTTACTTGCAGATACAATATGAATGTCTTTATTAGCGACAAAGAATTCCTGGCAGAATTTATAGACCGGGTAAGGGAGCTGCCCGCTCTGTGGGAGACCAAAAACCCCATACACAAAAAAAAGGGGTGAGAAAAGCAGCGCTGGAGACCCTGCCCCCATTTGTGCATACCAAGGTGCCCACAGCCACAGCAAAACAGGTGGACACTAAAATTGGGAGCTTGAGAGGCACATACAGGAATGAACGCTCTTAGGTCCTGGCTTCTCAGAGGTCAGGAGCAGCAGCAGATGATGTGTATGTCCCCAATTTGTGGTACTACAGCAGGATGTCCTTTCTGGATGACCACATTGAGACAAGGCCATCACTCTCCACTCTTCCCCCCAGACTTCCCTGCAGCCAACCTGAGCCTTCTCTGGAGCAAGAGGAGGCAGCCATCCTGGATGAACCTGATTTGGCCATCTGGAGCCAGGTATAGTATTTATAGAAAATGTATTGGGATAAAAATAATGTTTGACAAATATGTCAAGATGACAAACATAAACTATTTTGGGTTCCACAAGTGAAATCAAGATCTCGAGACATTAGTCTGGCCTAAATTGGGTGCAAAATAGTCAATCTGATGTAGTTGTAAATTGGTCAAAATGATTTCTGGATTTACATTTGAATTGCTTCAATCATGATCTGAATTTTGGATGCAAAGATTAAACCAACATATTAAACTATGTCCCTTTTTCATACACAGGATGAAATCAGCCAGGAGGAGGGTCTGGAAACTGTCAGGCAGGAGGAGGCAGGGCCCAGTGGCAGGCAGGAGGTGGCAGGGCCCAGTGGCAGCCAGGAGGTGGCAAGGCCCAGTGGCAGCCAGGAGGTGGCAGGGCAAAGGAGAAGCACCAGATCACAGGTGCCTCCCATCCGACTTCCCAAAAGAAGCAAGAGGGACAGGACCACCAGTGAGACAGCAATGGCCCTTATTCGAGAGGCCCATGCCACCCTCAAGGAGCCCACATCCCCTGAAGAGGCCATTGCCGGCCTAGTGGAGGCAAAGTTCAAGGTGATGAGCATGGAGCAACGCCTCCTATGCGAGCCCCTGCTCATCACCTTGCTGAACAAGGGGGTGATGGAAAAAATTACCCCCAATACCGCTATTTGTGAGGTGGCACAACTGTCCCAACCTCAACCTCCTCCTCCACCTCCACCTTCTTCTTCTGCCCCATCCCCTTCTCCTCAACCTCCACCTTCTTCTTCTGCCCACCCCCTTCTCCTCAACCTCCACCTTCTTCTTCTGCCCCACCCCCTTCTCCTCCACCTCCACCTTCTTCTTCTGCCCCACCCCCTTCTCCTCCACCTCCATCTTGTTCTTCTGCCCCACCCCCTTCTCCTCCACCTCCACCTTGTTCTTCTGCCCCACCCCCTTCTCCTCAACCTCCACCTTCTTCTTCTGCGCCACCCCCTTTTCCTCCACCTCCTCCTCCTCCTGACAGGAGTACCCCTCCAGTGGCCCAGCCTCCAGCCAAACGAAGAAGGAAGGCTGCAGGGAAGGCTTCAGGAAAGGTTGCAGGGAAGGTTGCCAGGAAGACAAGGAAGTGATGGCCTTGCTTCATTGTGGTCGGACAGAAGGCAGCCTGTTGTAGTACCACACACTTGGGACATATATCTCACCTGCTGCTCTTCCTGACCTCTGGGAGGCCAGCATCAGATTGTGCTCAGAAATGTTGGCCTTCTCTCAAGCTCCCAATTTTAGTGTCCACACAGGGTTGATGTGTGGTCTGGGGTCCCTGGGATGCAGAAATGGCAGCAGGTTCTCCAGCGCTGCCTTCTCTTTATTTTATTTCAAACATGAATAAATGTTATTTTTGTTTAAGTTCATACTTGACTATGTGTATTTTTTAAAAATGTTAAATTTAGCTTTGGAGTAAGCAGAGACATTTGACAGCCAAAAAAAGGGACAGATACCAAACCCAAAAAAAGAATAACAATCTTATTTAAAAAAAATAGGGTGTAAAATTTAACAAATATATATTAAAATATTCAATGGGAGATCACTATCAAAACATTGCCAAATTACAATTAACATCAGTTTGAAAATTTTAAAATGTAAAATATTCAGAAGATCTTGCACGATATAATACACCTAAATCTTCTTAAGAGCAGCATGAAAAAGGATAAAAAAAGATAGTCATAACGCTGTGTGAATATCAGCAGCAAAAGAAGTTCATTCGTTTTGATTAATGTAACATTCTAAAGAAGATTTCAATGCACAACATTTAAACGATGCAATAATTTCGAGCGTGACGAATGTGCTATCTCCATTACGAAGGCTTGTTTTACCAGAAGATGCGCTCCCGTCTCATACTTGCTTCTGAACATGCACGCTTTTTGAAGAGTCGTAAAAGCATACACACGAACCATTTTCTCGTCACAAAACAGGCCGACGAGAAACACGACGAGGAAATCTGGAATCCTGACGAGATTCACGGCAATTTTCTCGTCGTAAAACCATACACACGAACGGTTTTCTCGAGGAAAAAGCTCTCGCGCCACTTTTCTTGCCGGTTTTGGACGAGAAAATCGGTCGTGTGTACGAGGCTTTAGTTTTAGCTTTAACACTGAGAACAGATTTTAGTTCTCTTGCTAAGTATGAGTATTTGTTTTGTATGAACAGATGACAACTTTCTATTATATTTTCCCATTTGTTTCCACTGATAATTGTTGGTGGAGACCGGAAGGTTGGGAAGAGGGCACTCTCTTCTCCCTAGTCCCAGTGTGTTCCTGTTAGGGGTGGATGGGGAGGGGAGTGGGAGTCCTTCATATTTTTTTTGTTTTATTGGGAATTAGATATTCTTTATGCAAGTTAATATGAAACAGATTTCTATGATTATATACACGACTAGGTTGCAGCCATGTATTCATACTTTTCTTTTGTACATTGACAGTAACGGTTTCTGGCGGTGATAATTTGTCTAAGTATGGTAATATTTTCTAAGATTTCTGTAAAGTCGATTGTGACTCTTTTTATTGTTTATGATTCTGTAATGACTTTTCACTGATGAAAATAAAAACTTGAATGACAAAAAAGTTTGTCTGGCATAGCAATGGCCCCCCTACCCATAAAATAGTCCACATATTGTTGGCACACATCATGGGCGCTTTGGGGGGCCAAGCCAGTACGGCCAGCTTCCAGGGCCGGCAATGGATTTTGGTCCCGTAGTGCGGCCTCAGGACCAACAGATGAAAGATAATTTGGGGAATGTACCCTTAAATAATTGTGCAGCACACAGCATGTCATTACAACGTGGTTCAGTTTATACCCTGCAAGATTGATGGAGGTCAGAAACAGGTGGAACCGGCTGGCCATGATGCCAAACGCATTTTCCACCACTCTTCTGACTCTGGCCAGCCGGTAATTAAACACCCTCCTCTCAGGGGTGAGGGTCCTTTAGGGAAATGGCCTCATAAGATGGGGACCTAGCGCAAAAGCCTCATCTGCAATAAAGACAAATGGTAGTCCCTCCACGTTGTCTGATGCAGGTGGCAATGCCAGGTCATCACTCTGTAGACGTCGGGCGAACTCCGTTTTGGAAAAGACTTCGCCATCGGACATCCGGCCATTTTTCCCCACGTCCACATACAGAAATTCATAGTTCGCCGACACCACCGCCATCATCACTATACTATGGAACCCTTTATAATTATAGTAATAAGATCCCAATTGGGGTGGTGGGACGATGCGGACGTGCTTCCCGTCTATTGTTCCTCCACAGTTGGGAAAGTTCCACCGCTGGGAAAACTGGGATGCCACATTCTGCCATTTCTGTGGCGTAGAAGGGAACTGTGTAGTTAAACAATACAAAAAAAAATAATACTTTTACACATAAACATAGCAAGCAGATTACACAAAAACATTCTCGGCCAACATCAGTATAACAGTTATTTTAAGGTGTATTTTAAGACAAAAATATAATGGTCACTTATCAGATTCCTCACCCCCTCTGATGGCCCATTTAAATCATTTTAGGGGGGTTCTAGATGAGTTGGGGACCTCACAAATCAAGGCTCTAGCACACTGCCTGAATTTAATGAAAAGAAAAACATTTGTACACATTTTAGGGGGAGTTTAGGGTAAAGCACTACAATGGAACAGACAAAATACATTGGGAAGTGACTAGGCTAGGTGTGTTTGGGCCTAGGATAGCATGCTGGAGAGGTTAGTGAAGGGAAATATGCATGTAGGCCAAAAAAGGAGCATTAAAAGCTTACAGTATGCATGGGGACAAAGGGGACATTCACAGCATATTACAATCATGGTAATTAGGGAATTATGAAAGAAATACAATACATTAGCAAGCATTAAATAGATAGAATGTGATGTTAAAGAAGAAAACTTACCTCAATATAATCTTCCTGCAGAACTTGAATTATGGCAGAACAGGTCTCTGGAATAATGATCCCCAGAGCCTGGGGGGAGATGCCTGTTGAGAACTTGAGGTCCTGCAGACTTCTTCCCGTCGCCAGGTATCTCAACGTGGCGACTAGGCTCTGCTCAGCAGTGATGGCTTCCCGCAAGACGGTGTCCTGCCTCGTGATATAGGGGGACACCAAAGCCAACAGATGCTGAAAAACGGGATCCGTCATCCTGAGAAAATTCCTGTAGTCATCAGGGTTATTCTCCTGGATCTCCCGCAACAAAGGCATGTGACAGAATTGGTCCCTCTGGAGCAACCAATTCTTCGTCCATGAACTCACCCTGTTCATGGACTGGACTTGGGTTAAAGCATGAACCCCAACACCAAGCCCAAACACAGCACAAACTCTACGACGAGTACATACCCGCAACATGGCTAGAACACGGTCGGTTGGTCAGAACTAACTAAAAGAACGCACTGAAGAACAGCAAGGCCTATGAAGAACGACCTGAAAATCAGTAACGAGCGGACAAGAACGCACTGAAAAAACAGATACGACCTGACTACACGCACTGAAAGACAGATACAAACCCACAAGCACAAACGGAACACCAGAAAACAATCTTAAAAGCACGAACACTGAAAAGCATAACTCGTCTCTCACCAAACTTTTACTAACACAAGGATCAGCAAAAGTAGCCCAAAGGGTGGCGCCATTTTAATGGAACTTCCCCTTTATAGTGCCGTCGTACATGTTGTACATCACCGTGCTTTAATTGAGCGTTTTTTTGCCTTGAGAGGAATCACGCCGGGAAAAACATCGGTTTTTGGCATGTCAGGAAAACCGGCCATGTGTACGAGGCATAAGTCTCTCAAAGACTTCAACCAATACAAATCTGCCCTCCAAAACTACGATTCCTGCCTCCTCACTGCCAAGCAGACTTATTTTATCACTCTCTTTAACACCTTCTCATTCAGTCCCCGTCAACTCTTCTCTACCTAAATTTCTACTTCATACTCCACTGCGTCCTCCCACTAACTCACTCACTGCCCAGGAGATCGCCATTCACTTCAAACATAAGATTGATTCAATTTGTGATGAAATCTCTACTCTCCAGGTATCTCCCCCACTTAACACCCCATGTCAACAGGTGCAGTCAACACTCCCCTTATTCAACTCTGCTACTATAGACGAGGTTGCTAAACTAATTTCTAACACCCACCTAACCACCTGCCCCCTTGACCCTGTTCCCGCTCAAATACTATGGTCACCCTCTGACTCTATCCTACACTCTCTAACCCACATCTTCAATCTCTCCCTCTCTTCTGGCATCTTCCCCAACTATCTAAACATGCACTGGTCACCCCATACTTAAAAAGCCATCCTTGGACCCTACCAATCTTAACTATCTACACTCTATCTCCTTGCTCCCCTTTTGCTCTAAACTCCTTGAAAGCCTGGTCTACAACCAATTGAGTGACCACCTCATTAAGAATAACCTTTTTGATCCCCTTCAGTCTGGATTTTGCCCTCAACACTCCACTTAAACTCTTCTGTTAAAACTCACAAATGACCTACTAACATCAAAAAGCAATGGACACTATTCTGTACTCCTACTTCTGGACCTATTAGTTGCCTTTGATACTGTTGACCACCCCCTCCTCCTAAAAAAACGTTACTCCTTTGGTCTCCGTGACTGTGCTCTTCTCATCCTTCCTATCCCAACGCACCTTCAGTGTCACTTGCAATTTTACCTCCTCTACTCCTCTTCCTTTCTCTGTCGGGGTCCCCCCAGTTTCTGCTCTTGGACCTCTACTATTTTCAATCTACACCTCCTCTCTAGGTCAGCTGATAGCCTGCCATGGCTTTCAATATCATTTCTATGCTGACGACACACAAATCTATCTCTCCACCCATCAGTTCACTCCATCAGTCTCCTCACGCATCACTAACTTACTAACAGACATATCTGTTTGGATGTTACACCACTTCCTCAAACTTAACTTGTCCAAAACCGAGCTTATAATATTTCCTCCCCCACATACCTCTTCCCCTGACTTCTCTGTCAAGAGCAATGGCACAACCATCCACCCCGGCATGCGAGGGTGCTAGGTGTTATGCTGGACTTTGAACTCTCCTTTCAGCTCCACATTCAATCACTTCCCAAGGCTTTCCTCCTCAACCTCCACAACATCTCTAAAATACAACCCTTCCTAACCAATGAAACCACAAAGCTCCTGATTCACTCCCTGGTTATCTCTCGCCTTGACTACTTCAACTCCCTCCTAATTGGCTTACCATTGAATAGGCTATCCCCTCTTCAGTCCATCATGAATGCTGCTGCCAGACTCATCCACCTTACAAACCGCTCAGCATTTACTACCCCTCTCTGCCAATCTCTCCATTGGCTTCCACTCACCCAACAAATTTAATTCAAAATACTAACAATAACTTACAAAGCCATCCACAACTCTGCCCCCAGCTACATCACTAACTTAGTTTTAAAATATCAACCAAATCATCCTGTTCATTCCTCCCAAGACCTCCTGCTCCCTAGCTCCCTCGTCACCTCCTCCCATACCCGCCTCCAGGACATCTCCCGAGCCTCTCCCATTCTTTGTAATTCCCTACCCCAATCTGTCTCACTATCTCCAAATCTATCCACTTTTAGGCGATCCCTGAAAACTTTTCTCTTCAGAGACGCCAACCTGCCCTCACCTAACAACTGTACTTTTCTTTTCTCCATCAGCTCATCCCCCACAGTTATTACCTTTTTTATCACTTGACCCTCCCTCATGGATTGCAAGCTCTACTGAGCAGGGTCCTCTGTTTCCTCATCTATTGAATTGTATTGTAACTGTACTGTCTGCCCTAACATTGTAAAGAGCTGCGCAAACTGTTGACGCTATATAAATCCTGTATAATAATAATAGCAATCCATTTACAAGGAATAGAAAATATTCACTTAGGAAAGTGAATGTATAGTTTGGTGTATTAAATAGAACATTGACTTGCTAAGAAAACATTCTGTACCCATTTAATAAATCTACAACACTATACGTAGAAAAAGGTTAAAATAATTGAGAAAAATAAGCCAAATTATAATGTGCAGAGATTTATTTTGTGTTACAAGCTTTAGGAAAATCACAAAATCATTATTAGCTAACCAGATTAAACTAGTAAGATTCAGTAATAGATTCATTTTACCTTACTTAGTATGATGTGTGTTGGAGATTTAGTGCCTGAGGAAGACAGAATCTTGCTTCGTGACTGTAAGAACACTTCAGGAACAAAAAAAATGCTACTGTGACTTTGCACTTACTCTCGACCCTTATGCATTATGCATTACTTACTCTTGATCCCTGCTTTCTATACGTTACAGACTCTTGAGCCCTGTGCTTTGTGTATTATTTAAGCCTCGTACACACGGGCAGGTATCTCGTAAAAAAAAAACGCCAGTTTTCTCTACGGGATCCCTGGCAAGCTTGTCTTGCCAAGCCCTGTGTACACACGTGCCATTCAATAGAACTGCCATTCTTTTGAATGACAAGAACGCGGTGACATCATCGACTACGACGAGCCAGCGCTCTTCACATTCTATGCCGTCGCCGCCAGCTTGCTACACACTACACTACCCTTGTATGCTACTGCGCATGCGTCGAAGTCTCATCGAGCATGCGTGGGTTTCCCTGGACAGGTAAGCATACAGACGACCGGGTTTCTCGGCAGGAAACACTCTGCAGAGAATCCCAACGAGAAAAATAGAGAGCAGGTCCTCTATTTTTCTCGTTGAGATTCCCGGCAGTTTTCCTGCCGAGAAACCATACATACGAACGGTTTTCTTGGCAAAAAGCTCTCCCAGCAGTTTTCTTGCCGAGAAAACCGGTCGTGTGTACGAGGCTTCTCTCTTGCCCCTGCACTTTGTGTGTTTCTTACTCCTGATCCTTGTAATTTTTGCAATTACTAAATTTTTCCCATGCACACTGTGTGTTAGGTACTTCTGACCCCTGCACTCAGTTCATTACATTCTCCTGACCGCTGTTCTCCACGTGTTTCACACTCCTGACCCCTGCATTCTGTGCCTTACATACTCTTGACCCTTGCACTCTGTTCATTGATCCCTGTGCTCTGTGTGTTTTGTACTTCTGTTTAAGAGCTACACCTGTCACATGCACATTGAGAATTTTGTACTACTGGCCCCTTCACTCTGTGCCTTACTTAGTCCTATTCCCTGCACTTTGTGCGCTACATAATCCTGACCCCTGTGTTTTACATAATCCTGACTCCTAACAGCTGCTCTTTGTGCGGTATGTCAATCTAACCCCTGTGCTCTGTATAATATGTACTCCTGACCATTGCACTCTTTTTGTTATATTCTACAATATATGTGTAGCAGCCTCACCCCTCTCTCCCCTTCTTCTTCTCGGCTTGTTGTCTTGTCTAGGAGAACCTGGGAGGAGGGATGCGGTTCTCCACGGCCCATGTCCTCTAATGTGTAGAGGTGAAGGCCAACACCATTTTTACCATCGGGTCGTGTGCATACCCAGAGCCAAATCCTTTCTGTAAATGACCCTCTGTCTCTGCTCCCAGTAACTGGAGTTCCACACCACTGAAAAGGTCCAACTCGTATTTATTCTCTGATAGCAATAAATCGTCCTTTAAACGCAGACAGGTTGTAACCCAAAGAACAGTTCAGTATAGGTGGGGAGTAGGTCAAGGCACACTCCTTAGATAGAACTAACCATTGTGATGTCACCAACGGTTATGGCGCACAGCCGCTGCCACCGACTGTGTAGAACAGAAAGTGAATTACCTTCGCTAAGCGCAGCCCCTGTCAGAGGGAAGGCATCCGTCCAAGAGAGTTACCAGAGGCCCCTCTGTCACTGGCGAATGCTGCACCGGACTATCCGGAAAAGTTCCGCTCACTGGCCTCCTCATCTCAGACTCGGGCACCCAAGGCTTTAGGGCCCCCTCGGATTCCTCCACTCTCGCGGAACCCAGTCGAAGGTACTGGGCCCCAGGCCTCCTCAACAGTAACCCACCCCAGGCTAAAGGTGCCTGGGATGGACTCCATCTCCCGCTCCGGCCAGGTCAAGGGCACCTGGGCCCGGAACGGCAGCACCCAGACTGAAGGTGTCTGGGCGCGGCTCTGACCTTCGACTCTGACCCCGTGTTCAGGGCGTCCGTCCCCTTTTATGTCCTCTCCCCAGCGTCACAGCAGGTTCCCCGCCCCACTGTACAACCGCTGTAAGAGGACAAAAAGGGCACAGTACTGCGGTGAGGGCTCAACCCCGGCCCAGAGCGACAGCGCCACCCACAGGCCACAGGGAACCCCACACCACCAGAGTCCTCCATGAACAATAAAGGATCCCAATTCCCTAACAATCAGTGCATCTGGGTTACACTACCACCCAGATGCCTCCCCTAAATTTAAATACCCGCTACATATGCTTCTGACCATGGTATTCATAGTCACATTAGTTGCTGATTGCAGATTGATTTAGCTCTTGGTTTTTATTCTGTGTGCAGAAAGTTGAAGAGTTAAATTTAAAAGGTTTAGATGTGTCTGTGAGACTATCACTTGCGGCTCAGTAATTAACGCATATTTTGTGGGTACAAGGATGCTTGGGAGTATGTTTGGGTTTATTTAACAATTCTTCTTTAAGTCCCTCCCACCGTTAGCACAATTAGGCCACACCCATCATTCACTACACTCACTGCATTACTACTCTACCTAGAGTTACCAAAACAATTATGGTATTGGTGGTTCCACGTGCGTGCGTTTTCGGCAAAGAGTTCGGTGGCGGCCATCCTATTAGTGGGCAGCTATAGAGGCCTGGCATGTGGGCATGTGCAACGTTATAATTGCTGTGGCACTGGGGTATACCCACTGGCATGCTTATGAATACAACATGCATAATTAGTCTCCCCTTTCAATGGGGGAGGGACAGCATGGGAGATGGAGGAACTTTAGCCGACACCATTTAAAATCAGCTGATATATAAGCTGTGATCTTTATCTTGGCTGCATTATATGAGATTCCAAATTGTTGTTTTGGACTCAGGTAAGGACTGTGATACTTTGTAGAAGGACATGGTACTAGTTTAGCGTGCTTCACTTTCATATATTGATTTTCAGTCCTTTTGCCTATGCAACTTTATCTCTATAAATACTTTGGGGACATGATTCACTTTACTACATAGGGGCTCCCATGTACTGCAGGAGCATTTGTTTGAACCACAGTCTGATCTCCCTAAACTACCATGGGAATGTCCGTTTTGCATATATCACATTATATACTATTATCATATTTCATTCAATGTTTTGAAAAGAACTACAGTATATGGAAGTTTACTATCCACTGTGAGAGGGACTTAGAGGGCTTAAAAAAGTCACATCCTGTATTCCTACCTAATCAATGTCCATTCTGGGCCAAATAGTACTTAAAGTGTTACAAAACTCAGGAACCTGCATTCACAATATCTGGTTTCCCACAGTACACAGAACATGGAAATGCAATTATTTTAGTAAATATAAACTGCTTAATACCTTTTCTTATCAGCAGTTAGAGCAGTCTTGTGACTTCTATCAGTATCTGGTTAAAGCTTGTAGGAGGATTTTTCATTCTACTCTGACTGTCCTATGAGGCTGCAGGACCCCTGACCCTCTGTCTGGACAGTGCTGAGTGGCCCTGTGCAGATCACATGCACTTTCCAAGAAAAAAGCAATACACACCAAACTGAACATGTGCAGCTTGTCCCCAATGCTCAGTTCTATCAGAAGATGGTTTGGGGACTATGGAAGAAGGGGAGGATCAGAGAAGACAGGATCAAACAGCCTTTTTACACAATGCAGAGGAATAAATCCTTAGGTTCCACAGTGAGTGTAACAAGCATGCTTTACTGCATATACAGGCAGATTTTACTGTTGTGGGTTTAGTAACACTTTGAAGTGGACCTTTCTCCAATAGTTTATTCTCTCTCTTACTCTGTTTACAATTTCTAAGCATTTTCATACTTTATGACCTGTAACTAGTTTAAAATCTGACACTCCACCCTCCCACCTCCTTATTTCTCACCTAAGCATAAGTGACCTTCATCCACATGTAGCCTCCAGGGATGTTCATGTCACACATCCTAGGGGACTGTAGGTCCATAAGTGCTGAAGTATCCTGAGATTATGCTCCTGCATCAGTTTCAGCTATGCATGGAATAATTACCAACCTGCAGTCTAGTGGGATGTGTGAAGTGACTGTTACAGGAAGGTGCAGTGGTTAAAGGTAAGTCACTGGGATGAATGATGAAATGAAGGGTATAGGAGCAATATTAAACAATTTACAGGTTACAAAACATGAAAATTCTTAGAAATCGTGTAATAGAGAGGAGGGAGGCAGAGAATGACAAAGTTAAATAAATGATGAAAGGTTCACTTCACCCCATTGTGTTCCCCCCTGTATGTACGGTATTTTATTTTTATCTATATTTAAATTTTCCTGTGTCCTTAATGACGTGACATCCTCTGCATCAAAAAAATATTAGCGCAGGGCGCTATAATGACGTCCCCCAAGGGGGCTGATACGTGACGCCTTGCACTTAAAGCATGTCCTTAGTCTTCCTTGTTGAATAACAATGGGCATCATCCAACATTAAAAACTAAGAACATGGGGCTCTTGATCATGGCGGACGTGTTCTGAGTGAGCTCTGGGCTCCATCAGCTCTCTGAGACCTTTGTACAGCGACGATAGAGGGCAGAAGGATCGGGGATAAGCCTAGTTGAACAATCTTCTCCTCGGGCACCCCATGGGAAAAGTTGGCCAGCAGCGGCACTGCTACAATCCACTGTTTGGGCTGCGCCAGGGATCCGACATGGACCGGTATGTTACTAGGCCGCAATACTTGGCCTCGAGTTCCCCCGCTGACCCCTTTGCTACGATGGTTTCCTTACTGGGTATGGAGGAAGCTGGGAATCCCACTCCCCTTGCGACACAGGTCTCTGGCCCCATACTCTCCTCTGTACCAGCAGTCTTTACCCCAGACATCCTAGATGCCAAACTGGATGCTAAACTGCAGCTTCTGCTTCAGCAAATAACCCAATCCATTTTGGCTGAGGTGAGCAAGATTTCTGCAGAACTGGGGGTAGAAATCACCCAAATTGGGGAACGCACAGACACGCTAGAGCATAAATTTGACGAAATGGTGAACTATGTGCAGGCCATGGAAGAGGAGAACTCCAACCTTAAACATTCAGTCTCTCAGCTACAGCTACAGTAGGAGGACTTAGAGAACAGGGAAAGAAGACAGAATCTATGCTTCCGTGGTATCCCTGAAACGGTGGGAGATTCCGCTTTGCGACCCTATCTCCTGTGTCTCTTTAACACCCTGGCCCCCTCGGTGGTGGGTGTGGACTGGCGCCTGAACAGGGCCCATCGTTCCCTGGGTCCAAAACCTCCAGCTGGAGCTAGGCCCAGAGACGTAATTGTGAGGTTTCACTTTTATGATAGCAAGGAGGCCCTGACATTGTCCACACGCAACAAATCCCAGATCACGTACCAAGGGGCTAAGCTGCAGATTTTTAGTGACCTCTCCCCCATTACATTGGCAAAACAGAGAAACCTGCCTCCAATAAAAGCACAACTGCAACATCACCGGGTCCAGTATTATTGGGGATTCCCCTTTCTTCTCATCGTGTCCAGGGATGGTGTCCAACACAGCCTTCGAGATCTTCAGGAAGGGGAAGCCTTCGTGAAAAGCTTAAACCTCCCTCCATTGCCTGAAGAATATTTGTTACCCCCCCGGGCAAGTCCGTCCATTTCCTACTACTCCCAGCCGTATCTGGACCCCTGTGAGGGCCAATCAAGGAAGCATGTTTCTACTAGGAATGAGCCGAACACCCCCCAGTTCGGTTCGCACCAGTAAATGAAAAGTACTCGTGGCTATAATGAATTGTCGGCTCCCGGCAATACAGAGAAAAGTCATTGATAAAAATAGAAAAAAATGCGTGGGGGTCCCCCCAAATTCAATTACCAGGCCCTTCAGGTCTGGTATGGATATTAAGGGGAACTCCACGCCAAATAAAAAAAAAATGGCGTGGAGTTCCCCCCAAAAATCCATACCAGACCCTTTATCCGAGCACGGAACCTGGCAGGCCGCAGGAAAAGAGGGGGGGACGAGAGAGCGCCCCCCCCTCCTGAACCGTACCAGGCCACATGCCCTCAACATGGGGAGGATGCTTTGGGTTTCTGTGACCCCTCAAAGCACCATGTCCCCATGTTGATGGGGACAAGGGCCTCATCCCCACAACCCTTGCCTGGTGGTTATGGGGGTCTGCGGGCGGGGGGCTTATCGGAATCTGGAAGACCCCTTTAACAAAAGGGACCCCCCGATCCCGGCCCCCTATGTGAATTGGTAAGGGGTACATTGTACCCCTACCATTTCACAAAGAAAGTGTAAAAAAAACAAAAAAAAAACACACAGACACCGTTGCGAAAAGTCCTTTATTAAAAATAAAAAATAAATAAAAAAAAGATTTCAGCGGTGGTAATCCACTCTCGGTATCCTGCGATGGGTGATCTCCTCTCCGGGGTCCAGCGATGGATAATCTCTCCTCTCCGGGGTCCAGGCTTCAACGATGATGTTCAGCGCAGCGAGGAACAGCACTCTTCACCGGAGTGGAGACACCCCGGGAATGACGCGGCTTCAGCCAGTGACAGCTCTTAAGTAGCTGAGGGCGGGGCCACCCGCCACGCAAGGGGAAACCCGGGCTTCCCCAGTGACGTGCGGGTGACCCCGCCCCCCTCTAATGCAACGGAAACCTGCATTACATCAGAGGGGGCAGGGTCACCCGCACGTCACTGGGGAAGCCCGGGTTTCCCCTTGCGTCAGAGGGGGACGGGGTCACATGACAGGTGGCCCCGCCCTCAGCTACTTAAGAGCTGTGCTAAACATCATCGTTAGAGCCTGGACCCCGGAGAGGAGAGATCATCCATCGCTGGACCATGGAGAGGAGATCACCCATCGCAGGATACCGAGAGTGGATTACCGCCACTGGAATCTTTTTTTATTTTATTTTTATTTTTAATAAATGACTTTTCCCAACGGTTTCTGTGTGTTTTTTTTTTTTTACACATTCTTTGTTAAATGGTAGGGGTTCAATGTACCCCTTACCAATTCACATAGGGGGAGACCCCCACAACTACTGGGCAAGGGTTGTGGGGATGAAGCCCTTGTCCCCATCAACATGGGGACATGGTGCTTTGAGGGGTCACAGACCCCCAAAGCATCCTCCCCATGTTGAGGGCATGTGGCCTGGTACGGTTCAGGAGAAGGGGCACTCTCTCATCCCCCCCTCTTTTCCTGCGGCCTGCCAGGTTGCGTGCTCAGATAAAGGGTCTGGTATGGATTTTTGAGGGGAACGTCACACCATTTTGTTTTTAAATTTGGTGTGGATTTCCCCTTAAAATCCATACCAGACCTGAAGGGTATGGATATTTGGGGGAACCCCATGTCATTTTTTTTTATTTGACGCAGGGTTCCCCTTAATATCCATACCAGACCTGAAGGGCCTGGTAATTGAATTTGGGGGGACCCCCACGCATTTTTTTTCTTTTTTTATCAATGACTTTTCTCTGTATTGCCGGGAGCCGACAATTCATTATAGCCGCGAGTGCTTTTAAATTACTTTTTTTCCTTCAGAAATGACACTTTGTGCAGGGACAGTTCTAAGCACGGGAAACAAGCGCTGCTTTACAGGCATACTCTAGACACCCCCCAGGTATGAAATTTAAAGGAATATTTCACTTTTATTGTTTCACTTTAAGCATTATTAAAATCACTGCTCCCGAAAAAACAGACGTTTTTAAAACTTTTTTTTGCATTGATACATGTCCCCTGGGGCAGGACCCGGGTCCCCAAACACTTTTTATGACAATAACTTGCATATAAGCCTTTAAAATTAGCACTTTAGATTTCTCCCATAGACTTTTACATTGTGTTCTGCGACTTTTCGAATTTACCACGAACACCCCAAATTATTTGCTGTTCGGCGAACGGGTGAACAGGCAATGTTCGAGTCGAATATGAGTTTGACTCGAACTCAAAGCTCATCCATAGTTTCTACACCTCAACGCCCACGATTCTCCAAACAACCTCTTTGATCTACCTAGACAGATCTTTTGGCCCACTTTTGTCTCTTTTCTCCCTGTAGTTTACAGGGAGCACAGTGCTGTGTGCTGGACTTCAGGTAGTATGAGTTACCCTGATATTTTGTTTTAGGGGTACTCCTTTCCCATCCCCTGGGTTTTTGAAGTTAAAGTTACTGTTATTGTTTTGATGCTTCTTGATGACTGTTTTGTGGAGCTACCTTTTGCCAGACTTTTATCGCTTCTGCCAAGTTCACAAGGAGAGCGGTCAGCCCCCTCTCTCTCTCCCCTGAGTCCCCTTGCTGGAGACTCCCATGTGCCCCTACCTGGCCTTTGCCATGGTGCAAGGCCTCCTGAGACGCAGATGTATCTCAGCCTTCCAAATCTTGGCTTTCTTTTTTTGTGGATGCTTTTGTTTTTATTTTTATTTTACTTTATTTATTTTTTTCAACATGTCCATGCTCATATGCCAGCTCTGTAGGTTGAGGTCGCAAGTTTTTGTTTTACTTTTATTGTTTTGGTTTCCTTCTCACAAGGTATATATGTCCTTCCACAGGTACCATAGGGCTAGTCCCTATTGTTATGCTAAAAACTATTCACTTAACAGTTTTCATGCCTTCTATGCTATGTTTCTTCTTAGGGTTTTTACACTAATGTTAGCTATTATTGACGCTTTGTCCCCATGGCGTTGAGGATCATGTCATATAATGTAAAGGATCTAGGCTCCATTCAGAAGCGCTGGGTGGCTCTGAAGGAGTTCAGATCCTCAGGAGCGGATGTGGTCATGCTCCAGGAGATGCACTGTCGGGCAGGAGGTACGCTGAAGTTTGCCTCCAAATTTTTCCCCACCTCCTACCTGGCCTCGGACTCATTAGGACGCATTAGGATTAAGCACCCTAATGCTAAACAATTCACTTTCTACTCCATGGCCCATAAAATTTACTCCCGCCTAGATAACTTTTTTATATCTGCCCCACTCATCCCTTGTATTGTAGAATCTGACATATCTCCCATCACTTGGTCTGACCATGCCCCTATTATACTGGATGTCATGTTGTCTCAGACCCCTACTAGTACATGTCATTGGCGCCTCAATAACCATTAGGCTTGTGCAATTCGTTTCGTAACGAATTGAAATTCGTCCGAATTTAGCAACTTTCGGACATTCGGAAGCATTCGAATTTCCGAACAAAGCAATTACGAATAAGACCGAATCCGAAATAAATTATACCGCAAATAGCGAATGCCCGAATGTCTTCGGCATAATTCGTTCTGAAAAAGTTACGAATGTACGAATCCATACGAAGCACAATAACACTCACTCTGCTCTGCTCTCTGCTTCTCCCACACCGTGCTGAACTCCCTCTCAAAATGGTGTACAGGGGCGGAGGTTATAGCCGCATGTAAAAAACGAAAGTAAAATACGAGATTTCGAATCCATTCGAAGCACAATAACACTCTGCTCTGCTCTCTGCTTCTCCCTCACCGTGCTGAACCCTCTCAAAATGGTGTACAGGGGCGGAGCCTATAGCCGCATGTTAAAAACGAAAGTAAAATACGAGATTTCGAATCGTTACAAATAACCGCAATGTATTTAGAAAAGTACAAATCCATTCGAAGCACATTAGGCATAATAGGCAGCGTCGTTGTGAGAGAGACACGGAAAATTACGAATCAACGAACCCAAAAAAAGTTACGAAAGTAGGAGTTGTGTCCAGAATCAACGAAAAACAACGTACTCTACCGAAAGTACGAACCCAATAAAAGTTACGAAAGTAGGAGTTGTGTCCAGAATCAACGAAAAACAACGTACTCTACCGAAAGTACGAATTATAAAGCAACAAAAAATTCAACGAAAAATGTCGCTTGCAAAAATACGAATGAGTCCGAACACGAAAAATCCCGTCTAGCAAAATTACGAATGATTACGAATCAACAGGACCGGAAAGAAACGAACCGAAACGGAACGAATTTTTCCGTTGTGCACAAGTCTAATAACCATATCCTGCAGTCTGAGGTCTTACGCACCAAATTGGCTGCAGACCTAAAGGAGTTTTTTCAACTTAATGTGGGGTCTGTCTCAGATTTTTCCACATTGTGGGAAGTGCACAAGGTGGTCTTCCGCGGAGCATGTATCGCAGAGGGCTCCCATATAAAAAAAGACAGAAATAGACTTCTACAGTCCTTGATGGTTGCTCTGCAGAAAGCAGGACACCAGCTGTTGTGCAAACCCACAGTGTCGAAACTGCGCAGGGTCACCTCCCTTAGAGAACAAATAAAATCTTTACACCTTGGTAAGGCGGCTATATCCATACTCTGGGCGAAACAAAAATGTTATGAATTTTCTAATAAGCCACATAGGATGTTGGTCAACAAATTGCGCCTGTGCCCATTTAACTCTTTTCCCGACTATCTCCTCCAGGCTGATGGGTCTAGAACCCATTGCCCCCTGGAGATGTCCAAGATCTTTGGCAACTTTTACCGCAAGCTGTACAACTGCCTTACCCCTGACAATCATTTTAACTTCACCCAGGCAAAATTTGATGAATTATTTTCTGGTCTTAAACTTCGAAAATTGTCTCCCTCAGACCTGGCCAGTCTAAACATAGCCGTTACAGCAGAAGAACTTCTAAACACAATCAAGGATCTTCCACTCCATAAATCACCAGGCCCGGATGGGTTGCCCTACTTTTATTACCTTAAGACCTTCCTTGACTTTCTGTCCCCCCATATGCTAACTCTTTATGGTACCCTGCTCAAAGGACAATCCCAACACCCCCAGTTTTCACACTCTTATATCTCAGTTATCCAAAAACCGGGAAAGGACCCCTCCATTCCGGATAATTATAGGCCTATAGCTCTCCTAAACTCGTATTACAAAATATTTACAAAAATACTTGCTTCTAGACTATCCAAACATATTTCTAAACTGATTAATAGAGACCAAGTGGGTTTTGTCTCGAATAGACACGCAGGGGACAACACCCGCCGCGCTATAAACTTGATCGATCTCTTGAATAGATCTCCCCGCCAGGCGCTTGTTCTGAGCCTGGATGCACAAAAGGCTTTTGACAGGTTGAGTTGGCCTTATATGTTCTCTGTTCTGCGTACGTTTGGTTTCAAAGGACCCTTTTTCAAAGCTTTAAAATGCTCTATACTCACAAGTCATGACTCAGGTCCAGATGTCATTCTTTTTGTCACCTGGCCTTCCCATGACTAATGGTACTCGGCAGGGGTGTCCCTTATCTCCATTACTTTTCATTTTGTGTTTGGAACCCCTTGCCGAGTCCATCCAATTAAATCCGGACATACGTGGGGTGGTGATGCGACAAAGGGAATACAAGCTATCGCTGTTTGAGGATGACATACTGCTTACTATTACAAACCCGCTATTGTCCCTCCCCTCACTGCATAGTCTCTTGTCCTCATTTGGTGCCATCTCTGGTTATAAGGTTAACACTACAAAAACCGAAGCTCTCCCTCTACACATACCACCTTCTCTACTATCTCAGCTCAAGGAATCCAACCTCTATAGGTGGTGCTCCACCTCTCTTAAATACCTGGGAGTTCAAATTACCCCCACCTACTCCTCCCTTTACTCTGTAAATTACCCCCCCATGATTGCAGAGATCAATAAATCTTTGCAAAGTTGGACTAAGTACCCCCTCTCCCTCCTAGGCCGGGTTAACGTACTTAAAATGTCCATTCTGTCTAGGCTTTCATATTACTTCGAGACCTTGTCTGTTGCCATACCCCTTTCCCAACTTAAGGCCATTCAGAGAAGTTTCCAGGAAATGTATCTGAAATGGTAAGGCTTATTGCAAGTTCCTTGCCTTGAGATCTAGGGGGGGCCTGGGAGCTACTATTATGCCTCGCACTTAAGGGTCATTGCCTCCTGGTCCAGTTTATGGACTCGTAGCCACTGGGCTGACATTGAGAAAGGGGTGTTATATCCGGTTCACCCATGTTGTGCGCCTAGACGCGCTCCTAAGGGAGCGTATTCAGCACAGTACAAATCCTATATCATCATCATGTTCCTTAGTCTGGTCTCACTCGTCCCATATAGATCCCATTTTTAGACGCCAATGTACTGCACCAATGAATTTCACACTAACCGTATGGCATAAATGCCTTAAGAATTTCTCTCTATCCTCCCCGTGTTCCCCCTTATGAATGTGCTATTTAGCCAGTCTATACCTGATAGTCTATCGCTGGGACGTATTCTCCCTTGGATAAATAATTCCTTATTTCAACTCCGGAAATTAGTTCACCCAATCTCTTGTAGGCTTCACACTTTTAAGACCCTCTGCGAGAAGTTTGACTTACCCTCACATCTGTTCCATTTTTATTTGCAAATTAGGCATTTCTTTCACTCCCAGGCTCCGCTCTTGACCCTTGATAAACCCACCCCTTTTAAATACCTATGTGCACAGGGACCTCACCAACTACATTTGGTTTCCTCTATTTACCATATCCTCCAGGAGTCAACCCCCCTCACTGAGGTCACGCATCTATACATGAGAAGATGGGCTCAAGTGATAGGTAGGCCCATCAGCTCTCAGATTTGGGACAGGATCTGGTCCTCCACTTTTAAGTCTTCCAAATGTGTGCTGCAGAGGGAAACATCCATCAAGATTCTCATGCTTTGGTATAAGACGCCTGAAGTTATTCAGAAGTATGACCCTTCGAGCTCAGCTAAATGCTGGCACTGTGGACTAGCCGTAGGTTCGTTATTTCATATTTTTTGGCATTGTGCTCTGATACAGCCCTTCTGGCATGAAGTAATGACACTAATACAGAAAGTGGTGGAGGTATCTCTTCCGCTTGATCCATTACATTACTGACTGGGCCTCCCTTTCTCAGGTATTACTAAAAAAGGCAACCAACTGATTTCTTATATTCTCCTAGCTGCTAAGAGACTTATCCCTTTGTGATGGTTATGAAACACCCCCTCCCCCATGGTCCAGACTTATCCAGCTTATTGCTGAAACTCAAAGAATGGAATACCTGAGGCCACTGTACATGATACTATTCCCCAATTTGACAAAATCTGGGAGCCTTGGGACCGATCGGAATATGGGACGCATTTGCCGTTCATTGAGCCCTGAAGTGTCCATATTCCACTCTCTGAGCTCACTTGCAGGGTCCTTCCAGCCACCCCTCCCAGGTACACACTAAATGGTACCCCCTAGAGTTAGAAGAAGAGAAACAAGGGTGCACCAGCCTAACGTATTATCATTAGGATAGATTTTTATTTAAAAGAAAACATCAATACCACTCACAAGTGTAGCAGAGAAAATCGCAGTACAATGACGTTTCATGTAGGTGGCAGCTGTAAGTAGAACTTGAACCCACACTCCACAAAGTCACAGAGAATGTGATGAGGGCCACTGCCGGCTTATGCGCTTCGAAGCACAGAGCTTCTTCCTCAGAGCCCAGCAGTGTTCTCACCCTATGCAGCACCCTATTTATAGGCATATGGACATGTGGACTCCAGCACAAGCAGAGGGCGGGCCACCCTGTGGCCAGGGAAACTCCTCCCACACCAATGGACAAATGCAAGCTGGACGACAACACCCACAGGGTTGGGTCAAAAGGACTGTACACAAACAATAGTCATTTGCTGTACGCTAACACAGACGCTCGCAAGTACAAAGCGAAACCATGGACAAACGATGGAGCCATTGGCATAACCCAGCCTCCCATACAGAATATGTCCCCCTTCCACTTTCAGGCCACCATTGGAACGCAAACTGACCTGTCCGCGTTCCAAGGGGCCGGAAGTGTACATCCCAAGTCACCTCCTGTGTGCCGGCCGCCGCCCCACTAGTGACGCGACGGCCGGAAAGTGTAGCCGCTATTGAGGAGGAGATCAAACTATAGAGGCCACTCTAGGACACCAATTATCAAAGGCCAATGCAACCAACGACCTAGGAGGGCTAAGCTGGAAAGGTCACAAACCGCAGCGACATATCGCTGAATGGCCCCATACCTCTATCCACGAGACAGTCGAGGTTCCCACTGGCTCTCTAGGGGAATCCCACCGCCCACCCCACAGAAACTACACGCGTCCATATGTAAAACAAAGGCGTGGGCACTGGAGGGAAGAAGGATGATGCCGCGGGAATCGCAATTCCGGCAAACGTGCATATATGTATAAGTGAAAATGTGAATAGCAATAACCTCGACTGTCTCGTGGATAGAGGTATGGGGCCATTCAGCGATATGTCGCTGCGGTTCGTGACCTTTCCAGCTTAGCCCTCATTTGTCGTTGGTTGCATTGGCCTTTGATAGTTGGTGTCCTAGAGTGGCCTCTATAGTTTGATCTCCTACTCAATGGCGGGATCACTTTCCGGCCATCGCGTCACTAGTGGGGCGACGGCCGGCGCACAGGAGGTGACTTGGGATGTACACTTCTAGCCCCTTGGAACGGCAGTTTGCGTTCCAAGCGTGGCCTGGAAGTGGAAGGGGGAAATCTTCTGTATGGGAGACTGTAGCGAGCCACATGACGCTACTAGCCCTAACAGTAACGGCTAACGTCCACCAGTACTAGGGTGCACCGATCTGAACATGTATGCATATCTAATGGCATCAACTCTGTCCTCAATGCTAATGTCCTTGTGGCTAGTTGTCAGACTTTTATATATGGCCACGCTGGTCGCTTTACACATGCATTACATGCGCTAGCTATGCAATGAATCCTGTTACTGATTGGTCTTTCGCAAGAATTTCAGTCTATGGTTATGCTAATCTATCTTTTGTCCATGGTTTTTCTTTATACTTGCGAGCATCTGTGTTAGTGTACAGCAAATGACCATTGTGTACAGTCCTTTTGACCCAACCCTGTGGGTGTTGTCGTCCAGCTTGCATTTGTCCATTGGTGTGGGAGGAGTTTCCCTGGCCACAGGGTGGCCCGCCCTCTGCTTGTGCTGGAGTCCACATGTCCATATGCCTATAAATAGGGTGCTGCATAGGGTGAGAACACTGCTGGGCTCTGAGGAAGAAGCTCTGTGCTTCGAAACGCGTAAGCCGGCAGTGGCCCTCATCACATTCTCTGTGACTTTGTGGAGTGTGGGTTCTAGTTCTACTTACAGCTGCCACCTACATGAAACGTCATTGTACTGCGATTTTCTCTGCTACACTTGTGAGTAGTATTGATGTTTTCTTTTAAATAAAAATCTATCCTAATGATAATACACAAGGCTGGTGCAACCTTGTTTCTCTTCTTCTATTTGCTATTAGGACACCCCTGTCCATGAAGGGCTGCAAATCCAGTGCTACCATCGTGCAAGATTGACTGTTTGATGATCCACTTGTGTGCAGGAGTGTTTGTGTTCTGTTATAAAAAGTACCCCCTAGAGTTCCCTGACCACACTTGTATACCCTAAGTTAGCTCTGCCTTACATGTATAACCTCTGTTTTTTCCTTTTGTTTATGAGTTGATGTTTTCTCTTTTTTGAGCTGTGCAGTCCACCCCTGTGTTCTGCCTTTGGGGACATTTTTTTCTGTGTTTTTATACCTTATGTTACATTTATGGAATTTTTTACGTCCTGTAACTTTTTCCTTTGTGAAACTTAATAAAAAAAAATACAATTATAAAAAAAAAAAAAAATAAGAACATTGTCACGGAATTTAAATATTCTAGAGGATGCCTTAAACTGAAGTACTGCAGCAAAAACTGCATTTTTTGTGTTTCGGGGGACCATTAAAGCAAAAACAGCCCAGATTTTCTTTGTGACAATGCATTATATTACACTTTAAAGCACTGTGCCGGTGTCTCTTAAGCCATGATTTGGGACCCAAATTGGGTCATGGACGTGTCTGTGAAGGGTAGCCACATGACTGTATAATAAACTAGTTTGTCCGAGTGCGAAATCAGTGGTGAGGAATAAAAAAAACAACAAAAAAAAAAAATGCCTATGGGACTTTTAAAGAGCACACCTCAAAACATACCAAGTAAAATTTATAAATGATTTATTCAACGCACATTTAAAAACATGTGATACAGAAAGAAAAAAATATATTAAATGTCATTATGTTGGTAAATTTTGCATTCATGTAATCAACCTTTCCATGAGACCTGGATGTGTCACAAATATGACTGTCAGTAGTCAGGAATAGCTGTGCTAGGTCTTGAGAAGAGTCTCACTTCTTTGGGAGAAGCACAGATAAACGCAAGGAAAGAAGAAGGAAAGAAAGAAAGAGGAAGGCCAAGCATTTAACATATAAAGTTAAATATTTTTCACTTACAATTGATGAAACACTCCTGGCCTACTTATGTAGTTTGGATGACTCTTTTTAAAGTCGTCAGAAAATTTCTGTATATGGGCTGGTATATCACCCGAAATTGTAAAAGCCATTTTAAACCAAAACGTCCATAGAGATAAAATGAAAAAAAGCCAACCATGCCAACAAACCCCCCCCCCAGGAGCTGTGTGAGGGTGGGGAAAGGGAAATCAGTAGCAGCCTCAAGAGACCAGAACCTGGGCGGAAGTTGTATATCTCACCAAGAAGGTACCCACACTTGTACAATCAAAAGATAAACCAAAGTAAAAACCTAACCAAACCATAAAAAGTCAATCAATGTAACTGATAAAAATAAATAAAATGCAATACGTGAGTGTGGTGATGAATGCCTGTGTACTAACATGATATTACAGCTAATTGTATCTTGAATTAAATAAGTAAACCAGATAGAAAGTGCAATATACAAGATATTATTATAAAGATAATAATAAGATATAAGATCTACAAAATGCAAGTGAAATGTTAATGTATTAAGTATTATTTTTCATGCACGGTGCACCACAGAGTACTCATAGTACACTCATGTTAACCACTTAAGCCCCGGACCATTTTGGCTGGTTAAAGACCAGGCCACTTTTTGCGATTCGGCACTGCGTAGTTTTAGCTGACAATTGCGCGGTCCCGGGAGCTGAGGTGACGGTTTTCATGTGCATGTCTCTTCCTTTGGGGGGGGGGGCGGTGTGTGAGCGCCCGGCTAGCATGCTGCTCCATCACCTTAGCTCCCGGGACAGACTACCATTTTGGCCTTGAATCCCTACTCGCCACACCTCATTGCCATCCTTTTTATGTAAGTACTCGGGGCGGGCTTCATTGCCTTCCCCTGCTACGATCAGTTATAACCATATTAACTATATTCCATCATACTTTTTAGATACTTCTGAGCATCCGCCCCTGATGAGTGTTCTCCTTTTACACAAAATGCGTCGGGCACTTGGGATGCTGACACACGTTTATACCACACTAACTACTCAGAACATTTCCCACTCATCAATCATGGTCTTACTGCTTTTTATACCCATTATTCCCTTTGCCAGTGCTGCTTTTATGTTTTTATGTTGTAACCTGGGGGGCAGGTAGTAGGTACAAAAGCTCCCTGGGATGAGCAGGCACAGATACCAAGTCCATTGGATCAGTGAAAACACAGTGGGGTTTATTGGTGCTATATACAAAGTCAATGACAGGTGCTGTACAGTGTGGTGAAAACAAACAGAAGAAAAAATAGCTAAACAAAAGCCGTGTCTCGGCTCTAACTACACAGTATGTACAGGCCCTCACTACCAGGCTGGACAAGCCTAACGCTTGTCAGCTTCCACATTCACAGAGTAACAAGTTTTACCAACCTTCTTGCTCTCACAAACCAACGTTGTCTGTGTTTCCCAGGCTGAGCAAAGGCTGTCTGCTCAGGTGAGCTTTTAATTAAGCTGGTGGAGAGAACCAACACCTGAAGTGGATCCTGGCTCAGAGATCCCTGAATGTATATGAGAGGAGCCTGGGAGATGTATAAACCCCGAACAGGACTTTCCCAGGCTCTCTCTGGGATGCTCTGTCACACATCCTCCCCCCTTGTTTCAACCCCAGGGTTGGAACACCTGTAGCCCAACAGGAGCGAACACGGGAGAGGGCATCTACATTCCCCATCTCAACACCTGGCCTGTGTTTTACCATAAAGGCGTAATCTTGTAGGGCCAAAAACCACCGGTTCACCCGCCTATTAGTCTCCTTCTTTTGGGCCATCCATTTCAGGGGAGCATGGTCAGTTATTAACTCAAACTGGCGCCCCAACAAGTAGTACCTGAGCGCGTCCACGGCCCACTTTATGGCCAGACACTCCTTTTCAATGACTGCGTACTTCTTTTCATGGTCATTGAGCTTTCTGCTTAAGTACACCACAGGGTGTTCTTCCCCATTGTGTACCTGTGAAAGTACTGCCCCGATACCAACATCAGACGCATCTGTCTGGACCAAAAAGTTTTTGGAGAAATCGGGGGAGTATAGGATTGGCTGTGCACAAAGAGCCTTCTTCAGGACTTGAAAAGACTCTTCTGCTACTGGAGACCATTTCACCATTACGGAGGCTTTCCCTTTCGTAAGGTCTGTCAGTGGGGCAGCTATAGTTGCGAAATTTGGGATAAATCTTCTATAGTACCCCGCAATGCCAAGAAAGGCCCTGACCTGCTTCTTGTTTGCAGGGCGTGGCCACTCCTGGATGGCTTCTATTTTATTCACCTGGGGCTTTATGACACCCCGGCCAATAGTGTAGCCCAAATACCTGGCTTCCTCTAGACCAATGGCACATTTTTTTGGGATTTGCCATAAACCCCTCCTTGAAGAGGGAATCCAGGACAGCCTGGACACGGGGCAAGTGAGACTCCCAGTCAGTGCTATGCACCACTATGTCGTCCAGATAGGCTGCAGCATACTGTCGGTGAGGTCTTAGGGTCCTGTCCATAGCCCTCTGAAATGTTGCAGGGGCATTTTGCAACCCAAAAGGCATTTTCTTATATTGAAACGACCCCTCCGGGGTCACAAATGCAGTCTTTTCTTTGGCACTACCAGTCAGGGGTATTTGCCAATATCCTTTGGTCAAGTCCAAAGTGGTCAGATAACGGGCCTTGCCAAGTCGGTCTATAAGCTCGTCTACCCTGGGCATTGGGTATGTGTCAAACTTTGTTACCGCATTAAGCTTTCTGAAGTCATTACAAAACCTCCAAGTGCCATCCGGTTTTGGGACCAATACAATGGGGCTAGACCAGTCACTATTGGATTCCTCAATAACATCTAGCTTCAACATCCTTTTAACTTCCTCACCGATGTCCTTTCTTCTAGCTTCGGGAATTCGGTATGGTTTGAGCTTGACACGGACTCCAGGTTCAGTAACAATATCATGCTGAACTGCTGAAGTCGTGCCCGGCAACTCTGAAAATTTCTCTTTATTCCTCATCAGGAACTCTCTAGCTTCCTGTTTCTGGGAACATGACAGGGTGTCTGGAATCGTGACCTCAGGGATCAGAGGGGATTCAGTACCTTTAAGGGTTACCGGGAGGGACCTCGCAGTTAATGCCATTCTATCCTTCCAGGGTTTTAACAGGTTTATGTGGTAAATCTGTTCAGGCTTCCTTTTACCTGGTTGATACACCTTGTAATTGACCTCCCCAACTCTTTCAATTACTTCAAAGGGTCCCTGCCACTTAGCCAGGAATTTGCTCTCAACAGTGGGAACTAACACGAGGACCCGGTCACCAGGTGAGAAAACACGAAGTTGGGCCCCCCTGTTGTATATCCTCTGTTGGGCTGCTTGGGCCTGCAGTAAATGTTCTTTTACTACCAGCATGATTGCTGCAATCCTATCCTGCATTTGAGCGATATGCTCAATAACACTTTTGTGAGGTGTCTGCTCCCCCTCCCAAGTTTCCTTGGCTATGTCTAAGAGTCCCCGAGGGTGTCTCCCATAAAGCAACTCAAATGGAGAGTACCCCGTAGAGGACTGGGGAACTTCCCTGATGGCGAACATCAAGTAAGGTATCAGGAAGTCCCAGTTTTTCCCATCCTTATCAACAACCTTTTTTAACATACTTTTTAATGTCTTATTGAAGCGTTCCACCAAGCCATCCGTTTGAGGATGGTACACTGAGGTACGCAACTGCGTCACCTTAAATAACTTGCAGAGCTCCCTAGTTATTCGTGACATGAATGGGGTACCTTGGTCTGTAAGGACTTCTTTCGGGACGCCAACCCGACTGAACACCATAAACAGCTCTTTGGCAATGTTTTTAGCAGATGCAGTGCGCAAGGGAACGGCCTCGGGGTAACGGGTAGCGTAATTCATGATCACGAGGATATGTTGATGACCGCGGGCAGATTTGGGGAGTGGACCCACAAGGTCCATGGCAATCCTCTCAAAAGGCACTTCAATAATGGGCAAGGGCACTAACGGACTTCGGAAGTGGGGTTGGGGGGCTGACATCTGACACACAGGACAGGATTGACAATAATTTTCTATGTTTTTCCGTATCCCAGGCCAGTAAAACCTGCGCAACACCCTTTCAGTGGTTTTCTCAACCCCTAAATGGCCTCCTAGCAAGTGCCCATGGGCAAGTTCCAACACCACCCGTCTGTATAACTTAGGGACTACCAACTGTTCAACCACTTCATCATTAGATTTACATACACGATACAGTAAATCCTCATTGCTGCAGAAATATGGAAAACAGAGCCTGTCCCCTGATTCGACAGGTACCTCATTAATCACTATTACATTTTCCCAGGCCCTGGCAAGGGTAGGGTCTTTTCTCTGCTCCGTACCAAAATTTTCCTTGTGCACATTAAGATTGGCAAACTCTAACGTAGGCTCAGATTCAGCAGGCGGCTGTCCAGCTCTACTGGTTGTGGGGACTTCTTCCGGCTCCCCCAGCTCTCCTGCCATAACTGAGAAAGGATTACCCGGAGAGCCCTGAGAGGAGTCCCCTGAACTCACAAGGTCAGTAATGGCCACGAGTTCTGGCTCTGCGACTGAGTTAGGTACTGCGACTGGGTCGGGACAATCCCACAGTTCCCAAAACTTAGGGAAGTCCCTACCAATGATAGCCTCATGCACCAAGTGGGGCACCAGTCCGACCGAATGGGTCACCGTACCTAAGCCAGTTTTAAACTGAACAGTGGCTATTGGATACTCGCGGGTATCCCCATGTACACAGATCACAGCAACCTTTTTTGCATGAAAATTCACAGTTTCAACCATCTCAGCTGTAACCAAAGTAACCAGACTTCCAGAGTCCAGCAAAGCCATAATAGGCTTATTATTAATAGTCACATGACACATGTGTTTTCCCACATTTGGCATTGCAGCGCATGAAACAGCAGCAAACATAGACTGCCTTCTAAAAGATAGATCACACTGCATTGGTTCATCTGTCAATGGACAGTTTGCTGCAACATGTCCCAGTTCTTGGCAACGAAAACACCTGATGTTTCCCCAGTTTGGTTTGCTGACAGGCAGTGGCTTCCCTTGTTTGGGCCGCCAAACTTCAGTCCTGGCACCAAAAATCCTCCCCCCTATTTCCTTGCCATGCTTACCACCCACTTCCCCTGGAACAGTCTTACCGGTTGCCTGGGGAGACCGTGGCTTTGGGTGGAAAGTCCGTGCGGCTGTAGGGGTGGTGACCAGGTTCTCTGCAGCAAAGTACCTCTCAACGAGCTCCACCAGGTTGTCTGCTGACTTGGGGTCTCCTTGACTCACCCACTTCTGCAGGGGAATTGGCAGTGACCTCAGGAATTGGTCCATGACCACACGCTCCACTATTTGTGGCGCAGACAGGGACTCCGGCTGTAGCCATTTCCGTACCAGGTGGATCAGATCAAACATCTGCGATCTTGGGGGCCTCTTATCTTGGAAGAACCAGCTGTGGACCCGCTGAGCTCGAACAGCCAAGGTGACACCGAGTCGTGCCAGGATTTCCCGCTTGACCTTCTCATAATCTCCCGCTTCTGCTGACTCCAGATCATAGTAGGCCTTCTGCGCTTCTCCAGAAAGTAAGGGGGCGATCAGTCCTGCCCACTGGGTTTGGGGCCAACCTTCCCTCTCAGTGGTCCGTTCAAATGTTAGTAGGAAAGCCTCTGGATCATCATCTGCCGTCATCTTTGAAAGAAAGCGACCCACATGGATGGTTGAGGGCTTGTCTCCAATATCCTTCATTATCGCAGGTGACCCCTGTGCTAGCGTCTCCACAACCTCAGTAAGGGTTTTTCTATCCGCTATTGCAGCAGTGGCAAGCTGTTCAAACAGCCTCTGTGATTGCTCCTGTACAGCACCAATCTGTTGGAACAGCACCTTGGTTTGCTCCTGTGCGATAGCGTTGGCTTGCTGTAATGCAGCGTTAGTTTGCTGTTGTGCAGCGTTTGCTTGCTGCAATGTAGCGTTAGTTTGCTGTTGTGCAGCGTTTGCTTGCTGCTGTGCAGCGTTTGCTAACACCATTTGTTTGAGGATGTCCTCCATGTTGTCACTTTAGGTACTGGCCTTTTAAGTAGTAACTTACTACAGCTGGTCGCAGCCTCCACCATATGTAACCTGGGGGGCAGGTAGTAGGTACAAAAGCTCCCTGGGATGAGCAGGCACAGATACCAAGTCCATTGGATCAGTGAAAACACAGTGGGGTTTATTGGTGCTATATACAAAGTCAATGACAGGTGCTGTACAGTGTGGTGAAAACAAACAGAAGAAAAAATAGCTAAACAAAAGCCTAGCCGTGTCTCGGCTCTAACTACACAGTATGTACAGGCCCTCACTACCAGGCTGGACAAGCCTAACGCTTGTCAGCTTCCACATTCACAGAGTAACAAGTTTTACCAACCTTCTTGCTCTCACAAACCAACGTTGTCTGTGTTTCCCAGGCTGAGCAAAGGCTGTCTGCTCAGGTGAGCTTTTAATTAAGCTGGTGGAGAGAACCAACACCTGAAGTGGATCCTGGCTCAGAGATCCCTGAATGTATATGAGAGGAGCCTGGGAGATGTATAAACCCCGAACAGGACTTTCCCAGGCTCTCTCTGGGATGCTCTGTCACAATGTATATATATGAAATTTTTGTATGTATTAACCTATCAATTGAGATCACTACGTGGCGCAAAGTTGTTATATATTTTATGTACCTTTGATGCTCATAGTTCACACGCACCTACACATGTGTGTGTGAACAGTTATGGAATGATATTCATTACAATGTCTTCTCGTTATATGGTCCTTGTCAATGATATGTGTTGTACATTTCATTATGATCAATAAATATGTATTCTCATTGTCTCCACCTCCACAATGCCTACAGCCTCATTTAAAGTCTCAAACTTCCCATTTATTCACTGAACCCGGGATGGATGCACACCACATATGTGCATCATCTAAAGTCCCAAACTTCCCCCTCCCCCTCTTTCACTTTTTAATACTTGGTTGCAAATCCTTTGCAGTCAATTACAGCCTGAAGTGTGGAACGCATAGACATCACCAGATGCTGGGTTTCATCCCTGGTGATGCTCTGCCAGGCCTCTACTGCAACTGTGTTCAGTTCCTGCTTGTACTTGGGGCATTTTCCCTTCAGTTTTGTCTTCAGCAAGTGAAATGTATGCTCAATTGGATTCAGGTCAGGTGATTGACTTGGCCATTGCATAACATTCCACTTCTTTCCCTTAAAAAACTCTTTGGTTGTTTTTCGCAGTATGCTTCGGGTCATTGTCCATCTGCAATATAAAGCGCAGTCCAATGAGTTCTGAAGCATTTGGCTGAATATGAGCAGATAATATTGCCCGAAACACTTCAGAATTCACCCTGCTGCTTTTGTCAGCAGTCACATCATCAATAAATACAAGAGAACCAGTTTCATTGGCAGCCATACATGTCCACGCCATGACACTACCACCACCATGCTTCACTGATGAGGTGGTATGCTTTGGATCATGAGCAGTTCCTTTCCTTCTCCATACTCTTCTCTTCCCATCACTCTGGTACAAGTTGATCTTGGTCTCATCTGTCCATAGGATGTTGTTCCAGAACTGTGAAGGCTTTTTTAGATGTTGTTTGGCAAACTCTAATCTGGCCTTCCTGTTTTTGAGGCTCACCAATGGTTTACATCTTGTGGTGAAGCCTCTGTATTCACTCTGGTGAAGTCTTCTCTTGATTGTTGACTTTGACACACATATACCTACCTCCTGGAGAGTGTTCTTTATCTGGCCAACTGTTGTAAAGGGTGTTTTCTTCACCAGGGAAAGAATTCTTCGGTCATCCACCACAGTTGTTTTCCATGGTCTTCCGGGTCTTTTGGTGTTGCTGAGCTCACCGATGCGTTCTTTCTTTTTAAGGATGTTCCAAACAGTTGATTTGGCCACACCTAATGTTTTTGCTATCTCTCTGATGTGTTTTTTTTTTTCAGCCTAATGATGGCTTGCTTCACTGATAGTGACAGCTCTTTGGATCTCATATTGAGAGTTGACAGCAACAGATTCCAAATGCAAATAGCACACTTGAAATGAACTCTGGACCTTTTATCTGATCCTTGTAAATGGGATAATGAGGGAATAACACACACCTGGCCATGGAACAGCTGAGCAGCCAATTGTCCCATTACTTTTGGTCCCTTAAAAAGTGTGAGGCACATATACAAACTGTTGTAATTCCTACACCGTTCACCTGATTTGGTTGTAAATACCCTCAAATTAAAGCTGAAAGTCTGCAGTTAAAGCACATCTTGTTTGTTTCATTTCAAATCCATTGTGGTGGTGTATAGAGTCAAAAAGATAAGAATTGTGTCGATGTCCCAATATTTATGGACCTAACTGTATTTCATTCACGATACAATTAGCTGTAATATCATGGCCAGGAGTGTTTCATCAATTGTAAGTGGAATTTTTTTTACTTTATATGTTAAATGCTTGGCCTTCCTCTTTCTTTCTTTCTTTCTTTCCCTTTTTTTTTGCCTTAGTTACCGTATATACTCGAGCATAAGCCAACCCGAATATAAGCCGAGGCAAAAAACTGGGAAAACGTATTGATTCAAGTATAAGCCTAGAGCAGGCATGTCCAAAGTCCGGCCCGTGGGCCAATTGCAGCCCGTGTTCTGGTTTTGAACGGCCCGCCTTGTTATCTGGACATATATATCTTTTGTGGCCCCCAATGATCTCCCAGCATCGGGCCACAAAAGATATATATCAGGAATATCCTAATGGTGGATCGTGGGCTGAATCCTGCCTGCCGCTAACATCATTCATTACATGGGAAGCACGGCAGGCAGATCTTTCCTTTACATGACATCACTCCCCCTTCCTCCCCCTCCCCACACACCTTATTCACACAAGCCTGGAAGCGCTGCAGGCACGGACAAAGGGCGGGACCTTTCAAGTTACAAAGCAGGTGATTGGTTGCTAGACAGTGGGGCGGTCCCAGCAACCAATCACGCGCCTTTAACTTGAAAAGTCCCGCCCTTTTTCTGGACCTGCCATGCCATGCGTGCTTCCCGGCTTGTGTGATTAAGGTAGGGCAGTCAGTGTGGGGAGGGGGAATCATGCTGCGTTGAATCATGCTGTCTGTCTCTGTAATATCGAGGGAGGACTGTGAAGTGGGGTCTGATGGGGGATCTGTAATGAAGTGGGGGTCTGAAGGGGGATCTGTAATGAAGTGGGGGTCTGATGGGGGATCTGTAATGAAGTGGGGGTCTGATGGGGGGATCTGTAATGAAGTGGGGGTCTGATGGGGGATCTGTAATGAAGTGGGGGTCTGATGGGGGGATCTGTAATGAAGTGGGGGTCTGATGGGGGGATCTGTAATGATGTGGGGGTCTGATGGGGGATCTGTAATGAAGTGGGGTCTGATGAGGGGATCTGTAATGAAGTGGGGGTCTGATGGGGGGATCTGTGATGAAGTGGGGTCTGATGGGGGGATATTTGATGAAGTGGGGTCTGATGGGGGGATCTGTGATGAAGTGGGGTCTGATGGGGGGATCTGTGATGAAGTGGGGTCTGATGAGGGGGATCTGTGATGAAGTGGGGGCCTGCTGGGGGGTTCTGTGATGAAGTGTAGGTCTGATGGGGGATCTGTGATGAAGTGGGGGGATCTGTGATGAAATGGGGTCTGATGGGGGGAATCTGTGATGAAGTGGGGTCTGATGGGGGGATCTGTGATGAAGTGGTGTCTGATGGGGGGATCTGTGATGAAGTGGGGTCTGATGGGGGATCTGTGATGAAGTGGGGTCTGATGGGGGATCTGTGATGAAGTGGGGGTCTTATGGGGGGATCTGTGATGAAGTGGGGGTCTGATGGTGGGATCTGGGATGAAGTGGGATCTGTGATGAAGTGGGGTCTGATGGGGGATCGGTGATGAAGTGGGGGTCTGATGGGGGAATCGGTGATGAAGTGGGGTCTGATGGGGGGGATCTGTGGGGTCTGTAATGGGGGGGTCTGTGATGGAGTGGGGTCTGTAATGGGGGATCTGTGATGGAGTGGGGTCTGTAATGGGGGGATCTGTGATGGAGTGGGGTCTGTAATGGGGGATCTGTGATGGAGTGGGGTCTGTAATGGGGGGGATCTGTGATGGAGTGGGGTCTGTAATGGGGGGATCTGTGATGGAGTGGGGTCTGTAATGGGGGGGATCTGTGATGGAGTGGGGTCTGTAATGGGGGGGATCTGTGATGGAGTGGGGTCTGTAATGGGGGAGATCTGTGATGGAGTGGGGTCTGTAATGGGGGGATCTGTGATGGAGTGGGGTCTGTAATGGGGGGGATCTGTGATGGAGTGGGGTCTGCAATGGAGGGGATCTGTGATGGAGTGGGGATCTGCTTCACAGACCTTTATTTAAAATTATTATTTTTTTCCTGAAACTTCCCTCTTAAAGTGAAGGTGCGTGTTATACGCCAAAAAATACGGTATATCCAAATAACACACAGAGCTCACCTCTTTACTCACACACAGCCACAAAGGCAAGAGAATTCTTGCTGGGCAGTGTTTTGGTGCTCGAACAAACACACTTAGACCGAATTTTTATGGTTCAAAGAATGTCAGGCCAAATGGTCGGCCCTCACGCATGTTCCCTTCATCAAATCTGGCCCTCTTTGAAAAAAGTTTGGACACCCCTGGCCTAGAGTGTCCATCTGCATGCCTCACTGTGTCTCACTTTGCCTCACTGTGTCCATGCCTCACTGTGCTCATGCCTCACTGTGCCCATACCTCACTGTGCCCATGCCTCACCGTGTCCATGCCTCACTGTGTCCATGCCTCACTGTGCCCATGCCTCACTGTGCCCATGCCTTACTGTGTCCATGCCTCAATGTGCCTCACTGTGTCCATGCCTCACTGTGCCCATGCCTCACTGTGTCCATGACTAGACTTACGTTTAACATGGGAGTATATGGAAGGGGTACCCGGCTTTGAAAAATCGGTGCTCCCTGACCATAGATCCCCCGGACAACAAACTTTGCACACTTGTAAAAGAAGAGTGAGGCTACATGTGTGCCAAGTACCAGGTCCCCAAAATCCGGGAGATCAGGCGCAAAAAGATGACTCGAGTATAAGCCGAGGGGGGCATTTTCAGCACAAAAAAATGTGCTGAAAAACTTGTCTTATACTCGAGTATATACAATACTTACTTACATTTTTGATCTCCAGGCATCTATCTGTGCTTCTCCCGAAGAAGCGAGACTCTTCACGTGAAACGCGTCAAGACCTAGCACAGCTATTTTAGACTACTGACAGTCATCTTTGTGACACATTCAGGTTTAATGGAAAGGTTGATTACATGAATGCAAAATTTACCAATATTATGACATTTAATATATTTTTTTCTTTCTGTATCACGTTCAGGGATGAGCCGAACACCCCCCTGTTCGGTTCGCACCAGAACCTGCGAACAGACAGAATGTTCGTGTGAACTTTAGAACCCTATTAAATACAATGGACTTGAACGTTCGAAATCTAAAGTGCTAATTATAAAGGCTAATATGCAATTTATTGTCCTAAAAAGTGTTTGGGGACCCGGGTCCTGCCCCAGGGGACATGTATCAATGCAAAAAAAGGTTTAAAAAATAGACGTTTTTACGGGAGCGGTGATTTTAATAATGCTTAAAATGAAAAAATAAAAGTGAAATATTCCTTTAAATTTCGTACCTGGGGGGTGTGTATGATATGCATGTAAAGTCGCGCATGTTTCCCGTGCTTAGAACTGTCCCTGCACAAAGTGTCCTTTTTGAAGGAAAAAAAGTCATTTAAAACTCACTCGCAGCTATAATGAATTGTCGGCTTTTATCAATACATAGAAAAGTCATTGATTAAAAAAAAAAGCGTGGGGGGTCCCCCAAATTCAATTACCAGGCCCTTTAGGTCTGGAATGGATATTAAGGGGAACCCCGCCGCAAATTTTAAAAAAAATGGCGTGGGGTTCCCTCTAAATATCCAAACCAGGCCCTTGAGATCTGGCATGGATTTTAAGGGGAACTCCACCCCAAATTTAAAAAAAATGGCGTGGAGTCCCCCCAAAAATCCATACCAGACCCTTATCCGAGCACGCAACCTGGCCGGCCGCAGGGGAAGAGGGGGGATGAGAGAGCGGCCCCCCCTCCCTCCTGAACCGTACCAGGCCACATGCCCTCAACATGGGGAGGATGTCCCCATGTTGATGGGGACAAGGGCCTCATCCCCACAACCCTTGCCCGGTGGTTGTGGGGGTCTGCGGGCAGGGGGCTTATCGGAATCTGGAAGACCCCTTTAACAAAGGGGACCCCCAGATCCCGGCCCCCCCTATGTGAATTGGTAAGGGGTACATTGTACCCCTACCATTTCACGAAGAAAGTGTCAAAAATGTAAATAAAAACACACAAACACCTTGGAAAAGTCCTTTATTAAAAAAAAAAAAAAAAAACATTCCAGCGATGAAATCCAGTGTCCCGCGGCGATCCCGATGTCCAGCGCTGTCCTTCATTGGTTGTGCCTGTGCGGACCTGATGGGGAACTTCCTCCGCTGTGTTTTAAATGTATAGACCCGCCCCTTCTAAAGTTCCCCATCAGGTCCGCTCAGCGGACCAGATGCGGAACGCGGAGAAGGGGCGGGTCTATTCATGTATTACACAGCGAACGAAGTTCCCCAACAGGTCCGCCCCCTCAGTATGTCCGACCCCCCCTACGTCATTGGCCTGAGCAGGGAACTTCCTTCACTGTGTAATTTAAATTTACACAGTGAAGGAAGTTTCCCGCTCCGGCCAATGATGTAGGCGGGGTCGGACATACCGAGGGGGCGGACCTGATGGGGAACTTTGTTCGCTGTGTAATACATGAATAGACCCGCCCCGTCTCGCGTTCCGCATCTGGTCCGCTGAGCGGACCTGATGGGGAACTTTAGAAGGGGCGGATCTATACATTTAAAACACAGCGGAGGAAGTTCCCCATCAGGTCCGCTCAGGCACAACCAATGACGGACAGTGCTGGACATCGGGATCGCGCGGGACACTGGATTTCATCACTGGAATGTTTTTTTTTTTTTATTATTATTTTTTTTTTAATAAAGGACTTTTCCAAGGTGTTTGTGTGTTTTTATTTACATTTTTTGACACTTTCTTCGTGAAATGGTAGGGGTGCAATGTACCCCTTACCAATTCACATAGGGGGGGCTGGGATCTGGGGATCCCCTTTGTTAAAGGGGTCTTCCAGATTCCGATAAGCCCCCCGCCCGCAGACCCCCACAACCACCGGGCAAGGGTTGTGGGGATGAGGCCCTTGTCCCCATCAACATGGGGACATCCTCCCCGTGTTGAGGCATGTGGCCTGGTATGGTTCAGGAGGGAGGGGGGCGCTCTCTCGTCCCCCCTCTTCCCCTGCGGCCGGCCAGGTTGCGTGCTCGGATAAGGGTCTGGTATGGATTTTTGGGGGGACTCCACGCCATTTTTTTTATTTGGGGTGGAGTTCCCCTTAAAATCCATGCCAGATCTCAAGGGCCTGGTATGGATATTTAGGGGGAACCCCACGCCATTTTTTTTTAAATTTGCGGCGAGGTTCCTCTTAATATCCATTCCAGACCAGAAGGGCCTGGTTATTGAATTTGGGGGAACCCCCACGCTTTTTTTTATTTTTTATCAATGACTTTTCTATGTATTGATAAAAGCCGACAATCCATTATAGCCGTGAGTGAGTTTTAAATGACTTTTTTTCCTTCAAAAATGACACTTTGTGCAGGGACAGTTCTAAGAACGGGAAACATGCGCGACTTTACATGCATATCATACACACCCCCCAGGTACGAAATTTAAAGGAATATTTCACTTTTATTTTTTCATTTTAAGCATTATTAAAATCACTGCTCCTAAAAAAACGGCCGTTTTTAAAACTTTTTTTTGCATTGATACATGTCCCCTGGGGCAGGACCCAGGTCCCCAAACACTTTTTAGGACAATAACTTGCATATAAGCCTTTATAATTAGCACTTTAGATTTCTCCCATAGACTTTTCGAATGTGCCGCGAACACCCCAAATTGTTCGTTGTTCGGCGAACGGGCGAACAGGCAATGTTCGAGTCGAACATGAGTTCGACTCGAACTCGAAGCTCATCCATAATCACGTTTTTAAATGTGCGTTGAATAAGTCATTGATACAATTTACTTGGTATGTTTTGAGATGTGCTCTTTAAAGCCCCATGGGCATTTTTGTTTTTTGTTGTGTGTACAGGTCCTTCTCAAAAAATTAGCATATTGTGATAAAGTTCATTATTTTCTGTAATGTACTGATAAACATTAGACTTTCATATATTTTAGATTCATTACACACAACTGAAGTAGTTCAAGCCTTTTCTTGTTTTAATATTGATGATTTTGGCATACAGCTCATGAAAACCCAAAAATCCTATCTCAAAAAATTAGCATATCATGAAAAGGTTCTCTAAACGAGCTATTAACCTAATCATCTGAATCAACTAATTAACTCTAAACACCTGCAAAAGATTCCTGAGGCTTTTAAAAACTCCCAGCCTGGTTCATTACTCAAAACCGCAATCATGGGTAAGACTGCCGACCTGACTGCTGTCCAGAAGGCCATCATTGACACCCTCAAGCAAGAGGGTAAGACACAGAAAGAAATTTCTGAACGAATAGGCTGTTCCCAGAGTGCTGTATCAAGGCACCTCAGTGGGAAGTCTGTGGGAAGGAAAAAGTGTGGCAGAAAACGCTGCACAACGAGAAGAAGTGACCAGACCCTGAAGAAGATTGTGGAGAAGGACCGATTCCAGACCTTGGAGGACCTGCGGAAGCAGTGGACTGAGTCTGGAGTAGAAACATCCAGAGTCACCGTGAACAGGCGTGTGCAGGAAATGGGCTACAGGTGCCGCATTCCCCAGGTCAAGCCACTTTTGAACCAGAAACAGCGGCAGAAGCGCCTGACCTGGGCTACAGAGAAGCAGCACTGGACTGTTGCTCAGTGGTCCAAAGTACATTCGGAAATCAAGGTGCCAGAGTCTGGAGGAAGACTGGGGAGAGGGAAATGCCAAAATGCCTGAAGTCCAGTGTCAAGTACCCACAGTCAGTGATGGTCTGGGGTGCCATGTCAGCTGCTGGTGTTGGTCCACTGTGTTTTATCAAGGGCAGGGTCAATGCAGCTAGCTATCAGGAGATTTTGGAGCACTTCATGCTTCCATCTGCTGAAAAGCTTTATGGAGATGAAGATTTCATTTTTCAGCACGACCTGGCACCTGCTCACAGTGCCAAAACCACTGGTAAATGGTTTACTGACCATGGTATTACTGTGCTCAATTGGCCTGCCAACTCTCCTGACCTGAACCCCATAGAGAATCTGTGGGATATTGGGAAGAGAAAGTTGAGAGACGCAAGACCCAACACTCTGGATGAGCTTAAGGCCGCTATCGAAGCATCCTGGGCCTCCATAACACCTCAGCAGTGCCACAGGCTGGTTGCCTCCATGCCACGCCGCATTGAAGCAGTCATTTCTGCAAAAGGATTCCCAACCAAGTATTGAGTGCATAACTGAACATAATTATTTGAAGGTTGACTTTTTTTGTATTAAAAACACTTTTCTTTTATTGGTCGGATGAAATATGCTAATTTTTTGAGATAGGATTTTTGGGTTTTCATGAGCTGTATGCCAAAATCATCAATATTAAAACAAGAAAAGGCTTGAACTACTTCAGTTGTGTGTAATGAATCTAAAATATATGAAAGTCTAATGTTTATCAGTACATTACAGAAAATAATGAACTTTATCACAATATGCTAATTTTTTGAGAAGGACCTGTATACTAATGGGGACTGAGTAGCTCCTCTACCTATCCCACACCAGGTTGTTTCTATTTATTGATGTTTTTAAATTGTCTACTACCATGATCTGAGATGTAGCCTATAAACAATGAGGTTAATGTATGACAGAGAGGGATTCTATGGAATTAAAACTTAGACTCCTTTCACACTGAGGCAGATTTTGGGCGCTTTAGCACTGGAAATAGCCAATACTAAGTGCATGAAAACTGCCTCCCATTCATTCAAGTGGAACTTTTCACACTCGGGCGGTGTGCTTGCGGGACGTTTCCAAAATTCCTGCAAGCAGCATCTTTTGGGCGAGTTGTGAGCAATGTATTTAGCACTCCCAAAAACACCCTGCCAATTGGAATGAACGGGCAGCGCTTTCAAAGCGCCTGTAAAGCGATTTGAAAGCGCTGCAAAATGGGAGTTTTTAACCCTTTTTGGGGTTAAAAGCACCCCGCTAGTGGCCGAAAAGCGGCGCAAAACTAGCGTCGCTTTAGCGCTAATGCCCGGCGCTTTCAGAGTGAAAGCACTCTTAAGAAATATTCCCACCCACAAATACAACTACCCCTCCTTAAAACAATGAAACAAGTAAACGAACACGATTGAAAACACAGACCCATATGAGGGACTACAGTGCATACGGCAGGGGGCAGAGAGGATTATACAATGTTTTTGTGGTGAAGAGACCCTGGCACTAGAAAGAAAATAAATATAAAAAATATAACATTTATCCCACCTTTTTTGTCTTTCTTTGGTTTTGTTAACATTGTGGTTATATTATGCTTTTTGGGTAAATTTTTCTTTAACACATAAACCTTTTTATTCCTTAAAATTGCATGCAGTTTAATCTGTTCTACTGCAGAGAGTATAAGATATACTTACCATTAAAGAGAAATGTATTATGTTGGGGTCACATTTGTCGTATCATGCAATATCACCTTTATACTCTACTTTGGCAACACTGTGATTGCACCTGTCATGTTCTGCTCTTACCTGCACTGGGGTCCTGGTTCCATGAGCTTTTGACTATTAGGGGTGTGATAACCAGCATTTCTTTTAGGGTACCTATGTACGTATAATATACTTGTGCATAATTAAGATATACTGTATGCCTTCTACTTATTTAGAACTTTTGCCTAAGCTCCTGAAGAAGCGTGGGTGAGTGTAACATGTACAGCGAGCCACTTCATGCCTCACCAACCTACACCAAGCCTGATGGGACAAGGTTAACTGCCACATCTGAAACTTTTTCACGTCCATAGAGGATACATTTTGGTGTAATTGGTGGTGTGATTTATGTGTGTTAGGCAATATTCATATTGTAATTCCTTTTAAGGATTGTGTTTTTCTACTTAAAAAAAAAAACTTTTTTGTAATAAAGATGTATAATTGTAACTTCCTGCCTTCCATGTGCCATAGTCTTCCTGCCTTCCGTGTGCCATCGTTTTCCAGCCTTCTATGTGCCATAGTCTTCCTGCCTTCCATGTGCCATAGTCTTCCTGCCTCCCATGTGCCATAGTCTTCCTGCCTTTCATGTGCCATAGTCTTCCTGCCTTTCATGTGCCATAGTCTTCCTGCCTTCCATGTACCATAGTGATCCTGCCTTGCATGTACCATAGTGATCTTGCCTTCCATGTACCATAGTCCCATAGTGCTCCTTCCTGCCTTCCATGTGGCATAGTGATCCTTTCTGTCTTCTGTGTGTCATAGTGATCCTACCTTCCTGCCTTCCATGTACCATAGTGATTTCCCCTTCCTTTCTTCCATGTACCATAGTGATCCTTCCCTCTCTCTCTCCCTAAGGATTTGTTCATACTGCAGTACTTATTCTTTGTACGGATGGGCGAACGGTTCAGCCCGAGCATAAGTTCGGGCCAAACTTTGGTTGTTCGTGTATTCGGCGAACAATATGCGGAGTTCGGGGCAAATTAGAAAGCCGCGGAACCACATTAAAGTCTATGGGACACTAACATTAAAAATCAAAAGTGCTAATTTTAAAGTCTTTAGCCTCGTACACACGAACGAGTTTCTCGGTAAGAAACGACAAGAAAACTGCTGAGATAGCTTTCTTCCCGAGAAAATCGTTTGTGTGTATGGTTTCTCGTCAAGAAAACCGACAAGAATCTCGACGAGAAATATAGAGAACCTGCTCTCTATTTTCTCATCGAGATTCTCGTCAGCCTGTTTCTCGACGAGAAAATTGTGTGTGTGTACACTTACCTGTCCTCCGGGAAGCCCGCGCATGCTCGAAATGACTTTGACGCATGCGCGGTAGCTTCCTAGGCATAGATAGGGTGTAGCAAGATGGCGTCAACGGCATCGAATGTGACGAGCGCACGCTTGTCGTAGTCGATGACAACACCGTGTTCGCTCCATTCAAAGAACCGCGGGTTCTTTGAATCGAGCGTGTGTACACTCGGCCGGGACAAGTTTCTTGTCCAAGAATCTCGTCAAGAAAAACGACGTGTTTTTTCTTGACGAGATTTTCAGCTATGTGTACGAGGCTTTATATGCAAGTTATTGCCATAAAAAGTGTTTGGGGACCCGGGTCCTGCCCCAGGGGACATGTATCAAAGCAAAAAAAAGTTTTAAAAACATCAATTTTTTCGGGAGCAGTGGTTTTAATAATGCTTAAAGTGAAACAATAAAAATAAAATATTCCTATTAATTTCATGCCTGGGGGGGTGTCTATAGTATGCCTTTAAAGTTTCAAATTTTTCCCGTGTTTAGAACATTACCACAGCAAAATTACATCTCTAGAGGAAAAAAAGTAATTTAAAACTGATCGCGGCTGTAATGAATTGTCGGGTCTCAGCAATATACATAAAACTCATTGAAAAAAAATGCTTGGGTTCCCCCCAGTCCCTTACCAGGCTCTTTGGGTCTGGTATGAATATTAAGGGGAACCCCAAACCAAAAATGTAAAAACAAAATTGCGTGGGGGTCCCCCAAAATCCATAGCAGGCCCTTCAAGTTTGGTATGAATATTAAGGAAACGCTGCGCCAATTAAAAAAAAAATTGGCGTAGGGGTCCCCCAAAATCCATACCAGACCCTTATCCGAGCACGCAACCTGGCAGGTCATAGGAAAAGAGGGGGATGAGAGAGCGCCCCCTCCTGACCCCAAAGCACCTTGTCCCCATGTTGATGGGGACAAGAGCCTCATCCCCACAACCCTTGCCTGGTGGTTGTGGGGGTCTGCAGGCAGCTTATCGGAATCTGGAAGCCCCCTTTAACAAGGGGACCCCCAGATCCCAGCCCCCCCCTATGTGAATTGGTAACGGGTACATTGTAACCCTACCATTTCGCAAAAAAAGTGTCCAAAATTTGTAAAAAAGACAAGAGACAGCTTTAGACAAGTCCTTTATTAAAAAAAACAATTACCAGCGATGTAAATCCACGCTGCCTGCCGTACCAAAATAGAAAAAAAAACGCTACAGTTCCGTCTCCATGGGTGGCTCCCGCCGAGTGATGCTTCTTCTGGTTTTGACAGCTGTTATATAGAGGGGGACATTTATGTCACCGGTGGCCCCGCCCTCAGCTATATAACAGCTGTCACTGGCGGGAGAAGCGTCACTCGGCGGCAGCCACCCAAGGAGGCGGAACTGTTGCGTCACTCGGCGGCAGCCTCCCATGGAGGCGGAACTGTTGCGGCTTTTTTTTTCTTTTTCAGGCGACGTGGATTTACATCGCTGGACATTTTTTTTTTTAATAAAGGACTTGTCCCAAACTGTCTCTTGTCTTTTTTACCATTTTTGACACTTTTTGTGTGAATTGGTAGGGGTACAATGTACCTGTTACCAATTCACAAGTGGGGGGGCCGGGATCTGGTTGACCCCTTGTTAAAGGGGGCTTCCAGATTCTGATAAGCCCCCCACCCGCAGACCCCACAACCAACGGGCAAGGGTTGTGGGGATGAGGCCATTGCCCCCATCAACATGGGGACAAGGTGCTTTGGGGTTAGACCCCAAAGCACCCTCCCCATGTTGAGGGCATGTGGCCTGGTACGGTTCAGGAGGGGGGGCGCTCTCTTGTCCTCCCTCTTTTCCTGTGGCCTGCCAGGTTGAGTGCACAGATAAGGGTCTGGTATGAATTTTTGGGGCTACCCCTACGCCATTTTTTAAAAATTTTGGCACAGGGTTCCCCTTAAAATCCATACCAAACCTGAAGGGTCTGGTATGGATTTTCGGGGGACCCTACACCATTTAAAAAAAATAATTGGCGCAGGGTTCCCCTTAATATTCATACCAGACCCAAAGGGCCTGGTATGGACTGGAGGGGGGAAGCCCATGCTGTTTTTTTCAATGAGTTTTATCTATATTGCCGAGACCTGACAATTCCAGCCGCGATTCATTTTAAATGACTTTTTTTCCTTTAGAAATGTCATTTTGCTGCGGGACTGTTCTAAACATGGGAAAATTGCGCTACTTTACAGGCATACTATAGACACCCCCCAGGCATGATATTTAAAGGAATATTAAATTTTTATTGTTTCACTTTAAGCATTATTAAAATCACTGCTCCTGGAAAAACGGCCATTTTTAAAACTTTTTTTTGCATTGATACATGTCCCCTGGGGCAGGACCCAGATCCCTAAACACGTTTTATGACAATAAGCCTTTAAAATTAGCATTTTTCATGTTCGTTTCCCATAGACTTTAACGGTGTTCGCGTGTTCGAACAAGTTCGCAAGTTCTGGTGCGAACCGAACCGGGGGGGGGGGGGGGGTGTTCAGCTCATCCTTAATTCTTTGGCTCCATCCCAGGGTCCTCAGGAAATCCTCTATTATAAACTCTCTGTCTATTTTCAGTGTATACAAAACCAGATGTATTGAAATAATTTTCTAAATGATTGTGTTGAAGTTTATATATATCCCTGAGAATCCAGCTTGTGGCAAAAGCATGTTTTATAGGTACAAGGAAGCCCAGGTTTTTATTTAACCATGGCCCTTAAGTTCGTCCCACAATCAAATTTGGTTACACCCACTTTTTGCTGAGGTAATTGTAATAAAAATTTAACAACACGTGCACTATACTATATGACCAGCAGACAAAGATATTTTTTTCTTACTCAAGAACTTGTAACACAAATGCAGGGAAATTAAGCAAAAGTCATGCTATTTTGTGGTATAAGTGTAAAAACAGGTGTTATGGTGTGTTACAAAGGCACACAACTGTAGGCATTTTCATCATGCAATGGTTGAATCAGGCCTAAGCCTTTTCCCAGTCTGCCTACTTTCCTGCTTTTTTACTTCTTAACACTGCATTTTAACAACTTTCAATGTCAACCTTTTATAACTTGGAGACAAAAAGGAAAAACAGATAAAGTATTGCACAATGAAATGCAATTGTTTTACCAATCATAATAAATAGGTCACTAAATTTAACCTATGACTAAATTTAACCTATGAGCCTTCTAATATTTCATGAACATCATTTAATCAAAAAATAAAAGCCTATGTACTTTGTCTGGACTGAATAAGGACACTTTTTATCAAATCAAAAAAAAAAAACACACATGCTGGTAAATTGAAAGTACCAGTGTGACAGTAACTCTGATGTGACTTTTATCATTGTCAGTCAGACAGACACACTGTCAGTGATTCCCTTTATTGTAATTCCCTATGGTTTCCTCAGTAAAGAACACCTCCAGGCTGACCTTTTTCTTTCATTGACTAACTTGGAACTCTACAATTTCTCTTTTTATTACATTCATCATACACATTAACAAGAAACAATGCAGCTATTGTGTAATCAAGTCAGGAACGTTCAGGAATCAATTCTTCTATCCTCATTTAACCCAACGTTTGGTGAAATTTGGCAAAAATCATACATTGCATATTTTTTTTTATTATTTCTTCAATCCTAAAGCAAAAAAATAACTATGGAAAAAGAACTGTAACATTGTACAAAACTGTACTTGTTTAAAATGAAAGGTGTTTCTCAAGTAATCGTATGTAATAGAATAATAAATTACCGTATTTATCTGCGAATAACACGCACAGGCGTATAACACGCACAGGCGTATTAAACATGCACCCTAACTTTAAGAGAGAAGTTTCAGGAAAAAAACGTTCCACAGCCCCCTGCGTATAACACGCAGGCACAGTTTACCCTCTATTTTCAGGGTAAAAAAGTGAGTGTTATTCGCCAATAAATACAGTACTTTTGGGGTACTTGGATTCCTTTTTATAAATTGTGAGGTGCAGAAATTACTGTGCTTAAAGTTGTAAACTATAAATAGCAACTGTTGAATAAACCTCTATTTTGTATATACAGTTTAATTTGCGTGCACGGTTCACAAAACTAGGATAATATTGGAGGCTGAATTTACTTTCTTATTGCGGACAAAATCTTAGGGGAACATTACTTATAATTTAAAACTGGATATATAAAAGCAAAATGCAACATCAAGGCTATAGTTATTGATATTGGCTATTTTTATTTCTCTTTTGGAGGTCTTTTTTCATTTTATCTTGCAAAATTAGAGGGAGAATATGATGATAGTAGTATTACATTATTTGTTTGTGTGTTTTTATATCTAAGACTGTCAAAACTGTTTCCATTGATGCCACTGGCAAATGTTACCAAAATCTAAAACCTATTTGAAAAAGATTCTACTTACAGTCTATAGAATTTTACCTACTCAACGAATAGCATTTTTAGATAGTTTTGTTATTTACTCACCTGTGCCTTAGTCAGAAACATGCAAAATGGAGGTAGGAGATGCTGGATCCAAAAATAGATTGATCATATAGTCAAAATAGAAAACATATTGAAATTTAGAAATAGAGATGTGGTGAACGTATGTGGGTTCAGTTTGAGTAGGGTTCAGCGAACATTAACAAACTTTGGGTGGTAATTCTGAACCCCAGTGAAGTCAATGAAAACTAATTGTTAAAAACAAAACAAAGTTAAGGCCATTTTCTAGGCTACAGTATGTACCAAAGCAAGAATGTATCCAGGTAAATCCAGGTAAATCGGCACATGGGAACCACTCAGACTGTGCTGCAATAAAAATCTATGCTTCCAATACTGGGTTCAGACACTGGGTCAGTACGGACTCTACCATATAGGTGCCTCACATTTATTATAAGGACACATTTGGACCAGATATATATATCTATATAGCCTAACCTTGGTTGTAGCACATACTTGTATACTGGCCCAGTTTCCTCTATAATCCCCTTTTGGAGTTCCTTGGGTGGCTTTTTGTGCTCATTTGATTCCCATGTGCAGATATATCTGGATGCATTGCTTTTGAATACCCCTCTCCTGAAAAAGCATGATGAGATATAGAACTTCTCCACAGCATATATAGATTGTGATTACCTGACCCACGATTAACTCTATATGTTACAGTTATATTTTGCGTCTTTTGCAACGGAAACCTGCATTACATCAGAGGGGGGTGGGGTCACCCGCACGTCACTGGGGAAGCCCGGGTTTCCCCTTGCGTCAGAGGGGGACGGGGTTACGTGACGGGTGGCCCCGCTCTCAGCTACAGAAGAGACCTGTCAGGCTGTCGGGATTCCCGGAGTGTCTCCGGTGGAGACAGGATGCGCTGCGCTGGATATCTAACTGCTGGAGCCTGGACCTGGATAGAGAGGAGATCATCCACCGCTGGACCCCGGAGAGGAGAGCAACCATCGCAGGATACCGAGAGTGGATTACCACCGCTGGAATCTTTTTTTTATTTTTAAAATTTTTAATAAAGGACTTTTCCCAATGGTGTCTGTGTGTTTTTTTACACTTTCTTTGTGAAATGGTAGGGGTACAATGTACCCCTTACCAATTCACATGGGGGGGCTGGGATCTGGGGTCCCCTTTGTTAAATGGGTCTTCTAGATTCCGATAAGCCCCCCGCTCGCAGACCCCTACAACCACCGGGTAAGGATTGTGGGGATGAGGCCCTTGTCCTCATCAACATGGGGACATGGTGCTTTGAGGGGTCACAGACCCCCAAAGCATCCTCCCCATGTTGAGGGCATGTGGTCTGGTATGGTTCAGGAGGGGGGGCACTCTCTCGTCCCCCCTCTTTTCCTGCGGCCTGCCAGGTTGAGAGCACGGATAAAGGGTCTGGTCTCCACACCATTTTTTTTTATTTGGCGTGGAGTTCCCCTTAAAATCCATACCAGACCTGAAGGGTCTGGTATGGAAATTTGGGGGGAACCCCACGTAATTTTTTTTTTAATTTGACGCATGGTCTCCCTTAATATTCATACCAGACCTGAAGGGCCTGGTAATTGAATTTGGGGGGACCCCCACGCATTTTTTTTTTATCAATTACTTTTCTCTGTATTGCCGGGAGCCGACAATTCTTTATAGCCGCGAGTGCTTTTAAATGACTTTTTTTACTTCAGAAATGACACTTTGTGCAGGGACAGTTCTAAGCACAGGAAACAAGCGGTACTTTACAGGCATACTATACAAACCCCCCCCCTCACTTTAAGCATTATTAAAATCACTGCTCCCGAAAAAACTGGCATTTTTAAAACTTTTTTTTGCATTGATACATGTCCCCTGGGGCAGGACCCGGGTCCCCAAACACTTTTTATGACAATAACTTGCATATAAACCTTTAAAATTAGCACTTTAGATTTCTCCCATAGACTTTTATATGGTGTCCCGCGGCTTTTCGAATTTGCCGCAAACACCCCAAATTGTTCGCTGTTCGGCGAACGGGTGAACAGGCAATGTTCGAGTCGAACAAGAGTTCGACTCGAACTCGAAGCTCATCGTTATTGATGTCTATTAAGAGGAAAAGTCTCTTATTGGGCAACAAAGTGTTCTTTTATTAAAAGCTACAGATTTAAAAAGATTGTCGATTCTTCATCCACTGGTTTCCCATGCAAACACCAGAAATCTGATAAGTTCAAACAGATGGTAACCACCCCAACCTATAAACAGCCTTTGCAGCAAGGAGCACATGGAAGGGCAACACACATCAAAAACAAACAACAATTCCCACGTCACTTATCAGCCAGCCTGCAACAAAACTGAATTGACTCTGTCTAACAGTTTATATTAAAGTACAACTATAAACAAAACTTTTTTTCTTTTTTTTTTTTTGGAAAGAACAAGGGAAGGTTATAACCCTTGTCAATTTTTTTTCTCGCCATCTGTGTCTCATTTTGGCAAATTCCCTTCACTTCCTGTCCCATAGCCAAACATGCTATGGTCACCAGAACTAGTGTCCCCATTGGAAGATTTTCTCTCAATTACTTTTCTGGGAGCAACCCAAAATTTGTGATTTTTTTTTACTTTCACTTTCAATGATAATGTTAAATGGAACAAATAGAGAGGGTGAATCTCCCTAACGGGGACACAGACAGCGATAAAAACTGACAGATGTTCTATGTTTTTGCCTTTAGTTATACTTTAAAAACAAGAGATTTTGTTGAATATGTTTACAAACATATGTGTAAGCTGCAGTGGCCACGTCAAGGCACCCAAGTGTACTGCAGTCCTAGCTCTATCATTTTCAGAGTCTCCCAAATTGGAGCACATATAGAAGTAGGATAGATTAAGGGCAGGTGTACCTGGAGGAAGACCTTAAGGGTATGGGGACACACAGGACACCCAACAAGGGCACAGTGGCAGTTGACGGTTTCCCTTGTGTCCCCTTATCAATTTACCAAGTGTACAAACAGATGACAGCCACCCCAACCTAAAACTATGCTGTGTGTGTAAGCTGCAGTGGCCACATCAAGGCACCCCAGTGTAATACACTCTTAACTCTATAATTTTGAGAGACTCCCAAATTGGAGCATGGGATAGCTTTAGCTGCCATTGTGCCCTTTCTGGGTGTCCCTGTACCTTTAAGGAGGGCTTGGCTCCCTCCAGGCACACCTGCCCTTAACCACTTAAGCCCCGGACCATTTTGGCTGGTTAAAGACCAGGCCACTTTTTGCGATTCGGCACTGCGTCGCTTTAACTGACAATTGCGCGGTCGTGCGACGTGGCTCCCAAACAAAATTTACGTCCTTTTTTTCCCACAAAAAGAGATTTCTTTTGGTGGTATTTGATCACCTCTGCGGTTTTTATTTTTTGCGCTATAAACAAAAATAGAGCGACAATTTTTAAAAAAATGCAATATTTTTTCCTTTTTGCTATAATAAATATCCCCAAAAATATCTAAAAACACTATTTTTTCCTCAGTTTAGGCCGATATGTATTCTTCTACATATTTTTGGTAAAAAAAGTGTTTATTGATTGGTTTGCGCGAAAGTTATAGCGTCTACAAAATAGGGGATAGTTTTATGGCATTTTTAGTAAAAATTTTTTTTTTTACTAGTTATGGCGGCGATCAGCGATTTTTATCATGACTGCGACATTATGGCGGACACATCGGACGCTTTTGAGACTATTTTGGGGCCATTGTCATTTTTACAGCAAAAAGTGCTATAAAAATGCACTGATTACTGTGAAAATGACACTGGCAGTGAAGGGGTTAAACTGTAGAGGGCGCTGAAGGGGTTAAGTGTTTTCTAGGGAGTGAATACTACTGTTAGGGGGCGTGGCTTGCCGTGTGATGTCACTGATCGTCGTTCCCTATGACAGGGAACAGACGATCAGTGGCAGTCACACTAGGAAGAACGGGGAAAGGTTTGTTTACACTTACCTCTCCCCGTTCTTCAGCTCTGTGACCTGACCCCGGGACACTGGCGGCGATCGAGTCCGCGGGTCCCGCGGGCGCGGTCACGGAGTACAGAACCAGGTCGCAAGAGCGCCGCCGCCGGCACGCTCGTGACCCACGGCTGGGCTCTTAAAGGCGATGTACAGGTATGTGCTTGTGCCCAGCCGTGCCATTCTGCAGACGTATATCGTCGTGAAGGGGTCCTTAAGCGGTTAATCAACCCTACTGCTATATGTGCTCAGAATTGGAAGACTCACAAAATTATAGAGTTAAAACAGCAGTACACTGGGGTTCATTGACTGAACTGTTAGACAGGGTCAGTTTAGTTTTGTTGTAGTTCTGGCTGGTAAGTAAGCTATGAATTTTTGCTTGTTTTTTGATGTGTGTTTCCCTTCCGTGTGCTCCTTGCTGAAAAGGCTAGTTAAAGTTTGGGGTGGTTGCCATTTACAGTAGGTGCCGCTGATTTTGTGTTTCCAGCACAATGGGATCACGCTGGGAATCACTGTTGTGAGCTGTGCTTCTCGCGCTCGCCGCCCGCCCAAGATGCCGCGCATCCATAGGAATACATTGGGGGCGGGGAGCAGGAGGAGCGACATAGCTCAGCGCTGGCTCCCGCGACGGGGTTCGCGAGTGTCAATTTCGCCGCTAGCAGAGGCGAGATTGACACAATATCAGCGGCAGGTACTGTAAGTGTATAATTGATGAATTGATGAGGGGATGCAGGGGATACCCTCAATCAGACATGGGAGTAAGTCACACATGTGCAAGTCACAAGCAAGTCTCAAGTCTTAACCTTCAAGTTTCAAGCAAGTCCCAAGTTACTGTGACGAAATGCAAGCAAGTCAAGTCGAGTCCCTGCTAGAAGTCAAGCAAGTCAAGTCAAGTCATTTATTTTGGTCAAGTCACAAATCAAGTCAAAATACTGATCTACCCCATACTGTATAAAAATAATAGGAGGGATAACAATAAATAATATTGGTTATGTGCCCATGCCTCACTGTGCCCATGCCTCACTGTGCCCATGCTTCACTGTGCCCATGCTTCACTGTGCCCGTGCCTCACTGTGCCTGTGCTTCACTGTGCCCAATGCCTCACTGTGCCTGTGTCTCACTGTGCCCGTGTCTCACTGTGCCCATGCTTCACTGTGCCCAATGCCTCACTGTGCCCGTATCTCACTTTGCCCAATGCCTCACTGTGTCTGTGTCTCAATGTGCCCATGCTTCACTGTGCCCGTCAACTGTGTACCTGATCGGCGGCATCCCGGCGGCCATTCCAGTATTCAAAAGCCGCGCCTCCTCCTCGTCTGTGATAGCCGAAACACTCAATTTCCCAGCATTCAGTGTTCCGCCTATCACAGACATCCGCTCATCCTCATAACACAGACGAGGATAAGAGAATGTCTGTGATAGGCTGAACACTGCCTGCTGTGAAATTGAGTGTTCCGTCTATCACAGATGAGGAGGCGCGGCTTTTGAACACTGCAATGGCCGCCATCTGTCTGCATGACACGCTGATCAGGTAGGCAGACGGCGGCTTGCGGTTAGTGTTAGTGGTGCCAAGTCATTGCAAGTCATATAGCCCAAGTCAAAGTCAAGTCTCAAGTCATTAGTGACAAGTCAAAGTCAAGTCGAGTCATTTATTGAATTCTGTCAAGCAAGTCGCAAGTCCTCAAACAAGTGACTTAAGTCTGACTTAAGTCAAGTCATGTGACTCAAGTCCCCCACCTCTGCCTTCAATTGCCACTGTGCAATTGCTGGGTGTCCCATGCACACCTGTCCTTATTCTCCAAATTATAGAGCTAGGAGCGCAGTACACTGGGACACCGTGACATGGCCACTCCAGCTTACATATATCTCTGCAAATGTGTGAGACTAAACTCCCTGTTTTATCTGTTAGACAGGGTCAATTTGGTTTTGTTGCAGACTGGCTGGTAAGTCAGCTAGACATTTTTCTTTGTTTTTGAGCTGATAGGTTCAAGCAAATATTAAAGAGCTTTAAGGAGTTAATCTTCTGTTTGTTAAGGTGATCATTATGACGATTATTGCTTCAGAATCTGGTGACAGCTATTCATATAATCTTGTGATTATTAGTCATTGTCTAAGAATATATTTGCAAAGTTAGGTATTCTGCTAAACTTGCTTTAATAGTCATTCCTCAATCTAAAACCTCAGGGCTGATTTAATGTTAGATAATAGCTTTGTTTTTTTAAATTAGTTGTATGCACTGTATAAGGCCAGATTCACACCTTTGTGCTACCCCAGTGCATGGTGCCTCTTCATGCACATGTATCTTGAATGGTATCCAAACACAAAAAAGCAATGCACCTGCACAACCATGTTTTTCTGCGTACTTCATTCCCAAAAAAGGGTGAGGTGCAGTTCCTTGTGCATTGGGGTATGTGGGCTGACCACTTAAAATACATAAGCTGCCTTATGCAGCTCAAGCTTAACGCATGATGTAACACACACTAATGTCCCTGCATTAATGAGCCACAAGCGCGTGGATAACACTTTTATGGATTTTATCTGCATCTAGGATTTAGCTAAGGTGAACAGCTAGGGTGAACAAAAAAGGGCAACAAAACTAATAAAGGGACTGGAGGACCTTAGTTATGAGGAAAGGACTGAACTTATTCTCTCTGGAGAAGTGACGCTTGAGAGGGGATAGGATTTCAATGTACAAAAACTGGACTGGACTGGTGACCCCACAATAGGGATAAAGCTTTTGAAGGGAATGTAATAAGACACACGGCCATTCACTAAAATTAGTAGAAAAGCAGTTTAACCTTAAACTGCGTAGAGGGTTCTTTACTGTAAGAGTGGTAAAGAAGGGGAATTCTCTTCCACAGGCAGTGGTTTCAGCGGGGAGCATAGATAATTTCAAAAAACTATTAGATAGGCACCTGAATGACCACAACATACCGGGATATACAAAGTAATACTGACATAAAATCACACACATAGGTTGGACGTGACTTTTTCAACCTTGCCTACTATCTAACTATGTAACATGTACAGAATTACAGAAATTTATATGTGTGGTCTAATTTAGAAGAAGGACACAGATCCAGCCCAAACTAGTTTTTTTCTAGTTTTAGGTTTTTATTGTAGTCCGTATGACGGAGACATATCCTAATTTTCTCTCCTGGTGATAAGGTGTTGTAGGCAGTAATATCGAGGTGGTGGGGATGGTGGCAGCAATAAAGGCATAGCAATTTGGTAGAGTGGAGAAGAGATGAAACATCTGTCAGGTTTTTATTGCTCTCTTTGTTTTTGTGTTCTATTGATACCCATAGAACAGGACTTTGGCTGCTACTCAGCGCTGTGCTTATGAAACACCATAACAATGTCCACTGGGAAAAACACTGTGTCCAACAATACTAAGATCTTTTGTTTTTTCTTATATCCCCTGCTGCACCAACATCTAGCCAAGATCTGTGCATACCCAATGAAAAGTGAAATTTAAATTAAAATAATTGACATTATTTTGTGATTTCACTTAAGCAAAACATATGTTTCCCAAACATTTTTATCAACATCTATTGTACATTTTTTTCTGAAGGTATATTAGTCTATAGGGGAAAGATTCCAAGCTTCCTCCTCCTCCAAAAATAAATACAATAAAAGTTGTGATTTAAAAATGATTTATTTGATACAAAACAGTCTGGGACTCCAACATATACAGTGCCTTGAAAAGGTAGTCATACCCTTTGAAATTTTCCACATTTTGTCATGTTACAATGAAAAACATAAATGTATTTTATTGTGATTTTACGTGATAGATCAATACAATGTGGCACATAATTGTGAAGTGGATGAAAAATTATAAATAGTTTTTAAAATGTTTTACAAATAATTATCTTAAAAGTGTGGCGTGCATTTGTATTCAGCCCCCTTTACCCTGATACCCTATATAAAATCTAGTTGAACCAATTGTCTTCAAAAGTCACCTAATTGGTAAATAGAGTCCACCTGTGTGTAATTTAATCTCAATATAAATACAGCTGTTCTGTGAAGCCCTCAGAGGTTTGTTAAAGAACCATAGTGAACAAACAGCATTATGAAGTCCAAGGAACACACCAGACAGGTCAGGGATAAAGTTGTGGAGAAGTTTAAAGCAGGGTTAGGTTATAAAAAAATTCCCAAGCTTTGAACATCTCACAGTGCACTGTTCAATCCATCATCCACAAATAGAAAGAGTATGGCACAACTGCAAACCTACCAAGACATGGCCGTCCACCTAAACGGACAGACCGGGTAAGGAGAGCATTAATCAGAGAATCAGCCAAGAGTCCCATGGTAACTCTGGAGGATGTGCAGAGATCCTCATCTCAGGTGGGAGAATCTATTCACAGGACAAATCTGGCCTTTATGGAAGAGCAGCATGAAGAAATCCATTGTTGAAAGAAAGCCATAAGAAGTGCCATTTGCAAGAAGCCATGTGGGAGACACAGCAAACATGTGGAAGAAGGTGCTCTGGTCAGAAGAGACCAAAAGTTTACTTTTTGGCCTAAAAGCAAATCGCTATGTGTGGTGGAAAACTAACACTGCACATCACCCTGAACACACCATCCCCACCATGAAACATGGTGGTGGCAGCATCATGTTGTGGGGATGCTTTTCTTCAGTAGGGACAGGGAAGCTGGTCAGAGTTTAAGGGAAGATGGATGGAGCAAAATAGGGCAATCTTAGAAGAAAACCTGTTAAAGTCTGCAAAAGACTTGAGACTGGGGTGGAGGTTCACCTTCCAGCAGGACAACAACCCTAAACATACAGCCAGAACTACAATGGAATGGTTTTGATCAAAGTATATTCATGTGTTAGAAAGGCCCAGTCAAAGTCCAGAACTAAATCCAATTGAGAATCTGTGGCAAGACTTGAAAATTGCTATTCACAAACGCTCTCCATCCAATCTGACAGAGCTTGATCTGATTTGCAAAGAAGATGTGCAAAGCTGGTAGAGACATCCTCAAAAAGAGTTGCAGCTGTAATTGCAGTGAAAGGTGGTTCTACAAATTATTGACTCAGGGGGGCTGAATACAAATGCACGGCACACTTAAGATATTTATTTGTAAAAAGTGTTGAAAAACATTTATAAATTTTCTTCTACTTCATAATTATGTGCCACTTTGTCTTGGTCTATCACATAAAATCCCAATAAAATACATTTATGTTTTCCACAAAATGTGGAAATTTTCAAGGGGTATGAATACTTTTTCAAGACACTGTATGAACTCTCAATGGAAATAATTTATGTGCTCATCACAACCTATTAGTGCACAATGATCTTTTATTGTTTCTGGATGTTTTAACAGGCCTTGCACTAACTGCTCTATCACCTAGCATGTGTTCTGAGGCTCTTTGAAAGCCTGCTGAGTAGGGATGAGCTTCGAGTTTGAGTCAAACTCATGTTCGACTCGAACCATGCCTGTTCGCCCATTCGCCAAACAACGAACAATTTGGGGTGTTCGCGGCAAATTCGAAAAGTCTATGGGAGAAATCTAAAGTGCTAATTATAAAGGCTTATATGCAAGTTATTGTCCTAAAAAGTGTTTGGGGACACGGGTCCTGCCCCAGGGGACATGTATCAATGCAAAAAAAGGTTTAAAAAATAGACGTTTTTACGGGAGCAGTGATTTTAATAATGCTTAAAATGAAACAATAAAAGTGAAATATTCCTTTAAATTTCGTACCTGGGGGGTGTGTATGATATGCATGTAAAGTGGCGCATGTTTCCCGTGCTTAGAACTGTCCCTGCACAAAGTGTCATTTTTGAAGGAAAAAAAGTCATTTAAAACTCACTCGCGGCTATTAATGAATTGTCGGCTTTTATCAATACATAGAAAAGTCATTGATAAAAAAAAAAGAAAAAGCGTGGGGGTTCCCCCAAATTCAATTACCAGGCCCTTCAGGTCTGGAATGGATATTAAGGGGAACCCCGCTGCAAATAAAAAAAAAATGGCGTGTGGTTCCCCCTAAATATCCATACCAGGCCCTTCAGATCTGGCATGGATTTTAAGGGGAACTCCACCCCAAATTAAAAAAAAAATGGCGTGGAGTCCCCCCAAAAATTCATACCAGACCCTTATCCGAGCATGCAACCTGGCCGGCCGCAGGGGAAGAGGGGGGGACGAGAGAGCGGCCCCCTCCCTCCTGAACCGTACCAGGCCACATGCCCTCAACATGGGGAGGATGTCCCTATGTTGATGGGGACAAGGGCCTCATCCCTACAACCCTTACCCGGTGGTTGTGGGGGTCTGCGGGCGGGGGGCTTATCAGAATCTTGAAGACCCCTTTAACAAAGGGGACCCCCAGATCCCGGCCCCCCCTATGTGAATTGGTAAGGGGTAGATTGTATCCCTACCATTTCATGAAGAAAGTGTCAAAAAATTTAAATAAAAACACACAAACACCTTGGAAAAGTCCTTTATTAAAAAAAAAAAAAACATTCCATCGATGAAATCCAGTGTCCCGCGGCGATCCCGATGTCCAGCGCTGTCCGTCATTGGTTGTGCCTGAGCGGACCTGATGGGGAACTTCCTCCGCAGTGTTTTAAATGTATAGACCCACCCCTTCTAAAGTTCCCCATCAGGTCCGCTCAGCGGACCAGATGCGGAACGCGAGAAGGGGCGGGTCTATTCATGTATTACACAGCGAACTAAGTTCCCCATCAGGTCTGCCCCCTCGGTATGTCCGACCCCGCCTACGTCATTGGCCTGAGCGGGGAACTTCCTTCACTGTGTAATATAAATTTACACAGTGAAGGAAGTTTCCCGCTCAGGCCAATGACGTACCGAGGGGGCGGACCTGATGGGGAACTTTGTTCGCTGTGTAATACATGTATAGACCCGCCCCTTCTCATGTTCCGCATCAGGTCCTCAGCCTTACACCTAGTCATTGGCTGAGTGGACCTGATGGGGAACTTGAGAAGGGGCGGGTCTATACATGTATTACAAAGTGCGAGAAGTTCCCCATCAGGTCCGCCCCCTCGGTATGTCAGACCCCGCCTACGTCATTGGCCTGAGCGGGAAACTTCCTTCACTGTGTCAGGCCAATGACGTAGGCGGGGTCGGACATACCGAGGGGGCGGACCTGATGGGGAACTTCGTTCGCTGTGTAATACATGAATAGACCCGCCCCTTCTCGCGTTCCGCATCTGGTCCGCTGAGCGGACCTGATGGGGAACTTTAGAAGGGGCGAGTCTATACATTTAAAACACTGCGGAGGAAGTTCCCCATCAGGTCTGCTCAGGACACTGGATTTCATCGCTGGAATGTTTTTTTTTAATTTATTTTTTATAAAGGACTTTTCCAAGGTGTTTGTGTGTTTTTATTTACATTCTTTTACACTTTCTTTGTGAAATGGTAGGGGTACAATGTACCCCTTACCAATTCACATGGGGGGGCGGGATCTGGGGGTCCCCTTTGTTAAAGGGGTCTTCCAGATTCCGATAAGCCCCCTGCCCGCAGACCCCCACAACCACCGGGCAAGGGTTGTGGGGATGAGGCCCTTGTCCCCATCAACATGGGGACATCCTCCCCATGTTGAGGGCATGTGGCCTGGTACGGTTCAGGAGGGAGGGGGGGCCGCTCTCCCATCCCACCCTCTTCCTCTGCGGCCGGCCAGGTTGCGTGCTCGGATAAGGGTCTGGTATGGATTTTTGGCGGGACTCCACGCCATTTTTTTTTTTTTTGGGGTGGAGTTCCCCTTAAAATCCATGCCAGATCTGAAGGGCCTGGTATGGATATTTAGGGGGAACCGCACGCCATTTTTTTAAATTTGCGGCGGGGTTCCCCTTAATATCCATTCCAGACCTGAAGGGCCTGGTAATTGAATTCTGGGGAACCCCCACGCTTTTTCTTTTTTTTTTATCAATGACTTTTCTATGTATTGCCGGGAGCCGACAATTCATTAATAGCCGCGAGTGAGTTTTAAATGACTTTTTTCCTTCAAAAATGACACTTTGTGCAGGGACAGTTCTAAGCACGGGAAACATGTGCGACTTTACATGCATATCATACACACCCCCCAGGTACGAAATTTAAAGGAAAATTTCACTTTTATTTTTTCATTTTAAGCATTATTAAAATCACCGCTCCCGTAAAAACGTCTATTTTTTAAACCTTTTTTTGCATTGATACATGTCCCCTGGGGCAGGACCCGGGTCCCCAAACACTTTTTAGGACAATAAATTGCATATTAGCCTTTATAATTAGCACTTTAGATTTCAAACGTTCGAGTCCATTGTATTTAATAGGGTTCTAAAGTTCACACGAACATTCTGTCTGTTCGCAGGTTCTGGTGCAAACCGAACAGGGGGGTGTTCGGCTCATCCCTGCTGCTGAGGTAGGACACTTTCTATTATTAGCTATGGCCTGACAGTAACATAGTTAGTCAGGTTGAGAAAAGACACAAGTCCTATTGAGTTCAACCAATAAATGTTTTCTGCCTGACACACAGTAATTTGCATTGACAATCAGTTGGCTGATGCATATTTCCATCTCTAGGGTTACTTAAATCTAATACAAGTACATGAGGTTCATAATATGAAATTAATTTTGACACAAATCAGCAGCAGCTTGCTATTTTGCCTGAATGGTGAAATACTGCATATTAAAGTGAGCTTTTTAATGGACAAATTTTCTTTAAATGTACATAAAAAGCAGTCTTCTTTTGCAGCTAATCTTTTATTTCCTGGAAGACAGTGGTACTAATTCATAAGGTTAATCAGCAGTTCAGAACCTAGAGTTAGGAAAGAGCAATATTACTATTCATTTTTAGTAGCGCTATTTGAAATCTTCACGTTTAGACTCCAACCAACGGATGTGTAATGATGCTGTTGTCTTCATTCAACCTTACATTTGAATTTGTAATGTAAAGCTTAAAGGAGAGCTAAACCCAAAAAAGGTAATATATTGCTGCATACTAGTCCTTAGATTTGGTGGCTATAGTTTTTTTTTTTTTTTATTATTATTATTATTACAAGCTAAGAACAATTTCAGAAAGTACAGAAGACACCTGTTGGCCTTGCCATAATGCGATGTCTCTTAGCTAAAGTGAAAGCACAGACAACCTAATCTTTCCTCAGTAAACGACTACTCCTATCAGCACAAGTGTAATGGAGATAAACAAAGGCAGACATGTTTGAAGTTCAGACTAGGTAACAATAATGACTGCCTCCATAGAATCCTTCTCCATAGATGCAATGAAGGTTGCCAATATAGCCAACCAGCCACAGGAAGTTTGTTGTTTACATGTTTACTGGGTAAAAATAAAGTAAAAATGCCTGACAAAAGGGAAGAAAAATTAATTATTAAATAATATATATGTAAAATGCTTTTTCACAGAAAAGACACACAGAGGTTGATTTACTAAGGCAAGTAGACTGTGCACTTTGCAAATTCAGTTGCTCTAGAGCTTAGTGAATGAGGTAAAGCTACACTTTGCAGGGAACACTGTCATGTCTATCTCAATGCAGGTGGTCAGACACAATAGCTAGCTACTGTGTGCTTCACCTATAGCAGCCCCCTTTCCCTTAAGACAAGCAGGCCTACCGGTACTTGGTTGCCCCCAGGACTTATACACAATGCTATAGTGCCTGGCCACCATACTAGGGCAGATGCGAACAGAGCAAACAACAGACTACTTGCAGTTTAGCAGACAGATAGTGTGGTTCTAAGACATTCCAGGTAATTTACGCCAGCTAAGTTCTATTCATTTATTACACTGTGGAGGAAGTTCCCCATCAGGTCCGCCCCCTCGTATGTCAGACCCCGCCTACGTCATTGGCTAAGGGGACCTGATGGGGAACTGCCTCGCAGTGTAATAAATGAATAGACCCGCCCCTTCTCACGTTCCGCATCTGGTCCGCTTAGCCTTACACCTACGTCATTGGCTGAGCGGACCTGATGGGGAACTTTAGAAGGGGCGGGTCTATTCATTTAATACACTGCGGAGGAAGTTCCCCATCAGGTCCGCTCAGGCTCAGCCAATGATGTTTCGTGTGGACAGCGCTGGACATCGGATCGCCGCGGGACACTGGATTTCATCGCTGGAATGTTTTTATTTTTTATTTTTTTTAATAAAGGACTTTTCCAAGGTGTCTTTGTGTTTTTTTTTACATTTTTTTACACTTTCTTCGTGAAATGGTAGGGGTACAATGTACCCCTTACCAATTCATATAGGGGGGGCCGGGATCTGGGGGTCCCCTTTGTTAAAGGGGTCTTCCAGATTCCGATAAGCCCCCTGCCCGCAGACCCCCACAACCTCCGGGCAAGGGTTGTGGGGATGAGGCCCTTGTCCCCATCAACATGGGGACATCCTCCCCATGTTGAGGGCATGTGGCCTGGTACAGTTCAGGAGGGGGGGGGCGCTCTCTCGTCCCCCCTCTTTTCCTGCAGCCTGCCAGGTTGCGTGCTCGGATAAAGGGTCTGGTATAGATTTTTGGGGGAACTCCACGCCATTTTTTTTATTTGGCATGGAGTTCCCCTTAAAATCCATACCAGACCTGAAGGGCCTAGTATGGAAATTTGGGGGAACACAACGCATTTTTTTTTAAATTTGCGGCAGGGTTCCTCTTAATATCCATACCAGACCTGAAGGGCCTGGTAATTGAATTTGGGGGGACCCCCACGCTTTTTTTTTTTATCAATGACTTTTCTATGTATTGCCGGGAGCCGACAATTCATTATAGCCGCGAGTGAGTTTTAAATTACTTTTTTTCCTTCAGAAATGACACTTTGTGCAGGGACAGTTCTAAGCACGGGAACAAAGCGTGACTTTACATGCATACTATACACACACCCTAGGTGCGAAATTTAAAGGAATATTTCACTTTTATTGTTTCACTTTAAGCATTATTAAAATCACTGCTCCCGAAATAACGGCCGTTTTTAAAACTTTTTTTTGCATTGATACATGTCCCCTGGGGCAGGACCCGGGTCCCCAAACACTTTTTATGACAATAACTTGCATATAAGCCTTTAAAATTAGCACTTTAGATTTCTCCCATAGACTTTTCGAATTTGCCGCGAACACCCCAAATTGTTCGCTGTTCGGCGAACGGGCGAACAGGCAATGTTCGAGTCGAACATGAGTTCGACTCGAACTCGAAGCTCATCCCTAATCATGAGTCATGACAAATACCCAATCACGTGAAATAAAAAAAAAAAAAAAAATAACAGTATTTTTACTTGTACATGATTGGATGATGGAAGTCAGCAGAGCTTCTGCTCATTTACTACTTATTGGTTCTTGCTGCTGTCAATCACAGCCAGTGAGCCATTAAGGAGAGAGTGAGAGTTATTTTTTTTTTTTATAAAAATCTTTCTTTTAGATTCACTTTAAACTTGGTACTGTAGAACTGTTGTTTGACATTATCAGTCACTGTAGCCAGACCTGTGATGTCATCTTCACATAGGGAAGTTTTTACAGATCAGTAAGCGTATTTGTGCAAACCAGGATTAAACTTATAACAATCACAACAGTTTAACTAATGCTCATATCAGGGAACTTGAAGATATGAACCAGTTTTGAACCATGGTGCTTTGCATGCTATTCTATCTTCCCACTTGCCTGCTCAATAGCACAAATAGCACAGCTATCACCATTCAGTCATTCTAGCAAGTGAAGTACATTTCAAGGGTTTTGGCCCACTTTTATTCAGAAGTAAAATTCAAAAACTCACACAAAAGGTTACACTCGTTTTCAGCATCACAATGACAAAAATTTATTTTCTGGTCTAGTCTGGTCATTCAACTTTGTGACCAGCAAACTGCCTAGCAAGGGGCTGTGTGCAACAACCTGGTCATATCACCTATCCTTGAGGTCAGAACTGACGCTCTCCCATACCTGGTTAGGCACCAGCTTGTTTCCAGGGGAAGAAACCCTGAAAAATGAGCAGTACCTATACTAAAAAGGTTTTCATACCTGCACAATCAAGATGCTGGTTTCCAGTAAAAGGACCAATGCTGGAGAAAACCACACAACCTTTTCTCTACTCAGAACAGAAATCCCAAGGCCCCTCAACCCTGAATTAATGAGAACCCTGGGATACATCTAATCCTTCTGACACCATGATAAAACACAGCACTGTTACATGTTCCTCTCTTGTTTCAACTCAGGAGAGAGAGGAACAGAAAAGCCTGTATCCGTAGCTTTAACACCTCTGTGACAGCAACTTCCTACCTTGGCACATTCCTGGCTATCATCACTTTTTCTCTTACCTCTAAATGATAACTCTACTCCATGCTTTCATGAGTGATTCTCTCTGTGCCACACTGTTATTATGCTGTGGACTTTTTCTGGGTGTGCTTTCACAAGCATCTTTTCCTAAACCTTGGGGACCGACTGATCACTTTATCAACCCTTCTACCTTAATTTTGCTCTGGGTTGCTGAGTGCATTCTCACTTGGATTTTAGGAATCCTCTCCCAAACATATTGTCCTAAATCTGTAGGCAGCCTACTTCCATTGTATTGTTTATCTCCCCTGTGACTGTTAAGCAATCACTCATCTTATTACATGTATCAGCTTCAGCCATCACAAACTGTCTTTCAGGTTTATCATTACCTTTGTGGTTACCCCTGGTAACCAAAACATCAGAGACCAACAACACATTACCCTGTTCACTATGAACAGTAATGTTCGGCAATATTTTAATTAATTAATTGCATTCTGTAGTAGCTGCAGAAGAAATACACACTAATCAGTGATTTTTTTCCCCATCTGAACCTCATGGAATTCACTCTGTAGGCAATTGTCCTGACATCTGATATTTAACATACTACTCTAGATCCCTATCCAGACTTTGACTAGATGAGAACTCTTCTGACCCACCTTGCTGGTTTCCACATTCAGGATACATTGTATTTTCCTGTTTTTCAGGAACTTTATCAGGTCTTCAGCATAAACCTACTTTTGGATTGGTGATCCCAGTCTCTTTAACCACCACTGGACACTCTGGCACTTTCATCAATACCTCTGAGTTTGGCAACATAGCCTTTTTAAACTCTTCCTGGGCTACAGACAGGATTTCTAAAATTTCTTCATAATTCCTCACCCTTCAAAACCCTGTGGTTCGTCTGCTGCTGCAGTGTGTGTGCCCTTGATTATAAGCTGATCAGCAGCACCTCAGACACGGGGCAGCCATCAGAAATTTTTGGGCCCCTTACACAGCTTTAGGCCTGCCCCCCAAGCACACCGCCAACATTCCCCAGGGCTTACCCACGGGCCATCCTACCAAATTCGTACACTGGCCACCTCACCTGTACGCACTCAGCCCCCCCAATCCTGTATATATGTCAGCGCCCCACACACCTGTATATATGTCAGTCCCCCCCCACACACCTGTATATATGTCAGCCCCCCACACACCTGTATATATATGTCAGTGCCCCCCACACACCTGTATATATGTCAGCGCCCCCCCACACACCTGTATATATGTCAGCCCCCCCACAAACCTGTATATATGTCACCTCCCCCACACACACCTGTATATATGTCAGCCCCCCCCCCACACACACACACACCTGTATATATGGCAGCCCCTCACATACACAAACCTGTAAACATACAAGGCTCTGGGCCCTTTCCTCACAGCCCCTACTTGTAAAGAAGGTCTTCCTACCTAGTGCAATAAAATAATAATAAATGCGCAACCCTGTGGATAGCAAACAACGTGCCCCCCCCACACACCTGTATATATGTCAGCCCCCCCACAAACCTGTATATATGTCACCTCCCCCACACACACCTGTATATATGTCAGCGCCCCCCCCCCACACACACACACCTGTATATATGGCAGCCCCTCACATACACAAACCTGTAAACATACAAGGCTCTGGGCCCTTTCCTCACAGCCCCTACTTGTAAAGAAGGTCTTCCTACCTAGTGCAATAAAATAATAATAAATGCGCAACCCTGTGGATAGCAAACAACGTGCCAAGGTGATAATATATGTGTATAAATGTAAACTCGTGAATTATGTAAGCACAAACAATAAAGAAAATTAATGAGTGAATGTGTAAAAACACACTTAGGAAGTCCATTCACTTCCACTGCCAAACTGTCACAGCAGCAGAAAAAGAAATAACTTCACATAAGAAGTGTCCATTGATGAAGCAAACAACCAACATATATCAGGGGATTGTAGATTTTCAAAGGTAAACTTCACTTCAGCAGAAATGTACAAACAGGAGGCTTACCAGAGCAGATGGGTCCCTGTCACGGGGACCAAATGGGCTCAGCAAGTACACCAGATCCAGGTGTCAGCGATGCGGTCCTCTGAGTCCTCACTCCGCTCACCGATCTCCAACTGTTAGTATACCTCCCATCCGTAGGAACGCTCATATAGCGTGGTAGATACCAAATTCAAAGGAAGAAATAAAAGAACTTCATGGTGCAGTAGGTTGGTAAAAAGATCGAATACCCTTTATTGTAGCAAGCGGGTAAGCTGGCATCCATACGAAGGTAAAAACAAAACTTGTCAAAACAGCACTGAAACCCCGCCGCGGCGTGAGCCAATCAGCTGGGGACGTGGTGACGTCAGGATCCTGAGCTCCGCCCTACGCTGCGTTTCTCCGTAAGAGGCGTTGTCTGGGAAAGGAGGTTGGATCCAGACGTCACTCACCACACTTTATATAAGAAGAGCAGGAGGGTGACACCGGAAATCCGATGAGATTATCAGCTCATCAGTTCCACGGCGCACAAGACTTTAAACATAGTAAGCATACACCGGAACGTCAGAACCGTGCTGTATGCCAGCCATGTATGTCTTATCTATCATAGATAAATACATGTTCAGAAGTCAATCTGTATTCAAAAGAAATTATACAAACTGAACAAAAATTACAGCATAGCACCTTCTTATAACAGTACCAATTTGCATTAATTGCAACCCTGCTCAAGGTACAAATCAGATATGAAATATGAGCATGTCATTAATACACACTAAAATTCTTAAAAATTATGCTATATTGTAAGCTGGAAAGAATTCAAAAATATTATTCAAAATTAATCAAAAAAACTTTCTGCTCACCCAAACAGTGTCCGTAATGCAAACGGGCACTGGGAGGGTTATACAATACCATATACATATGAGACCAAAAAAAAACATATGACATATATATCAGTATCTCAGATGAAGGAACCGAAAATGTCCAAATATGTCAACATTATAACCTTTAACAGCGAAAATAAATAAAATATGAAATGAGGAATAAAATTTATAAAAATATATTTAAAAAAATATTGTAATATATTATAATCCCCCAACCAAATGTGTTCCCTACCACGTATGCACCTCCCCACTACCAAAAACCCCCTGAGTGAAACCAAATGCTTAGCTGGGTGCACCAGGACAAAAATGGGGGGGGGGGAAGGGACAACACAAGGAGGGACTGAGGGGAATTATGGGTAAAAGAAAGAGAGGAAGAAGTGGGACTTCCTACCTAGTCCCAGCTCATTTTCACAAAGTTGACATGTTGCTGAGAAGCACAGTACAAATCACACAATGGGTGCACATACACACAGTAGCCAGAGGTGGCAGTAAAGAGCTAGATGTCTGAGCTCAGTGCCATGAGAACATCAAAAGCTGTGAAATTGTTTGTGTAGTGCACAGCATGGCTCCCCTCCACCCGTCTTCTTCTGGCCCGAGCGGGCCCCTTACAGTTGTGACGGTTGTAGCCCCCTGATGGCGGCCCTGCTCAGACATGAACAGCAACAATACTTTATGTCACACTGCTATACAAAAAGGTCTCTTACATCTCTGATATCTTAGAGCTATCTAACAGTCCTCTCAAGTCCATTTAAAACACAGAATTACCAGGAAGCAACCCAGCAGTGGATTTTGAGACATATTTCAACATCATTGACAAACATTGTACCAAACAATCCAAATCTTGTCCTGCTTTGTTCAGTACAGCCTGCACCACATTGCAACAACTATTGGTAACAATTGGTAACAAACAACTAGCCTCTTCCCCCACCTATAACTGTCCTTCGCAGCAAGGAGCACATGGAAGGGCAACGCATGCAAAACAAAAACAAAGAAAATTCCCAGCTCAACTCACCAGCCAGTCAGCAACAAACCAAATTAACCTGTTTAACAGTTTGTGTTAAAAAAAATAGGATTTTTATAACAGCTTACCTGTAAAATCCTTTTCTTGGAGTACATCACGGGACACAGAGCGACATAGTCATTACTAATGGGTTATATAGATACCGTCAGGTGCTGGCACTGGCAACTTCCAAAACCGGAAGTACCCTCCCCTATATAAGCCCCTCCCATCCGGGAGCACCTCAGTTTTGTAGCAAAGCAATAAGTGTCCCCAAAGAGGGGCGGGAGCTCTGTGTCCCGTGATGTACTCCAAGAAAAGGATTTTACAGGTAAGCTGTTATAAAAATCCTATTTTCTTTCTCGTACATCACAGGACACAGAGCGACATAGTCATTACTAATGGGATGTCCTAAAGCAATGCCAAATGAGGGGGGGGATACACCATATATAAGCTGAGCGCTATCAGACATGAGGATCTTTTGCGGCCTGCAACACACTGCGCCCAAAGGCGACATCCTCCTGACTTTTAACGTCCACCTGGTAGAACCTAGTAAACGTGTGAACTGAAGACCATGTTGCGGCCTTACAGATTTGAGCCAGGGAGGCCTGGTGATGCACTGCCCATGAAGTCTCAACTGCTCTCGTGGAGTACGCTCTAACTTTGAACAGAGGCGGTCTCCTTCTCAAGCCATAGGCTTGTATTATGACCTGTCGAATCCACTTGGCTAAAGTAGATTTTGACGCTGCCTGACCCTTTCTGGGGCCTTCCGGCAGAATAAACAAAGTATCCGTTCTGCGAATCTGAGCAGTGGCTTTTAGATAAGCTTTAACTGCTCTTACTACATCCAAAGAATGCAATAACTTTTCCTCTACCGAAGTAGGTTTGGGGAAAAAAGAAGGAAGAACCACATCTTGGTTCAAATGAAACCTCGATACCACCTTAGGAAGAAAGGCTGGATGAGGACATAACACTACTCTGTCCTTATGGATAACCAGATATGGCTCCTTACAGGACATAGCTGCTAATTCCGACACTCTTTTAGCCGAACAAATGGCTACTAGAAAAATCAATTTCCTGGTGAGAAGAACCAAAGAAATATGCTGTAATGGTTCAAATGGTTGTTTCTGTAGAACCGACAGAACCAAGTTTAGATCCCATGGACATATGGGAATATTAACCGGAGGACTAATACGCATCACTCCTTGTATAAAGGCTTTGACTAGTGAATGCGAAGCCAAGGGCCTTTGAAAAAATATTGACAAGGCCGAAATCTGACCCCTGATAGTACTCAAGGCAAGCTTCCTATCTACAGCCCATTGTAGGAAGTCCAGAATCCTACCTATTACGTATTTACGTGGATGCCATTTCTTGGCCTCACACCAGGCGATGTACGCCTTCCAGATTCTATAGTAGATCCGCCTGGATACCGGCTTCCTGGCATTGATCATGGTAGATACCACAGAATTAGAGAGCCCTCTCTTTTTTAGAATGTGGGCTTCAATAGCCAGGCCGTCAAACCTAGGGCTGGTAAGGAAGGGTGGTATATCGGTCCTTGCGAAAGCAGGTCCGGACGACGTGGGAGAGTCCAAGGACTCCCCACTGATATTTTACAATCTCCGCGTACCACGCTCTTCGGGGCCACGCTGGAGCCACCAGAATCACTGGTTTCTTTTCTACCCTGATTCTGCGGAGTAATCGAGGTAACAATTGTGGCGGTGGAAATGCATATATCAGCTTGAACTGATCCCAAGGGAACACTAGGGCATCCGAGCCGCAAGCTAGGGGATCTCTTGTCCGAGAGACAAACCTGTCCACCTTTGCGTTGAATCTGGATGCTAGAAGATCTACATCCGATGTTCCCCACCACTGACATATTGTCCAGAACCTCGGGGTGAAGGGACCCTTCCTCTGGGCATAATTGCTGGCGACTTAGAAAGTCCGCCTTCCAATTCTCCACTCCTGGAATGAATACCGCAGATATGGCTGGGACATATCTTTCTGCCCATTTCAGGATGTAATTTACTTCCCTCTGGGCTGCACGACTCCTGGTGCCCCCCTGATGATTGATATATGCCACTGCTGTGGCATTGTCTGATTGAATTCTGACAGGGGACCCTTGGAGTTTGGATGTCCATGCTACTAGGGCATACCGGGCTCTCGTATCTCTAAGAGATTGATGGGCAGGGCCTTTTCTGCATCCGACCATCTGCCCTGGAGAGACTATTGCTCCAGTACAGCTCCCCAGCCTATAAGGCTGGCATCTGTAGTGACCACCTTCCAAGAAATCGGACTGAAGGATTTCCCTTTTTCCAGATTCTGGGGAACCAACCACCAACGGAGGCTCTTGCGAACGGAAGGGGACAAGGACATTGTAAGTCTAGGGCCTGAACTTTTTTGTTCCAGGCTGACAGTATGGCCCCTTGCAAATTCCTTGAATGGAATTGACCGTAGGGTACTGCTTCGAATGATGCCACCATTTTTCCCAGCAGCCTCATGCACAGGCGTATGGACGGCTGTCTTTTTTGTACCCACTAAGTGGATCAAATCTTTCAAAGACAACACCTTTCCTCGAGGCAAGAATATTTTTCTCTGGCCTGAATCCAACCTTAGCCCCAAGTATTCCAGACTTTTGACTGGTTTTAGGGCTGACTTGTCTCGGTTGATAATCCAACCGTGATATTCCAGATACTTGATTGTCTCGTGAACAACCACTTCTAGTTTTTTCACTGAGTGGTCTATCAGCAACAAGTCATCTAGATATGCCATTATCATTACACCTTGTGTTCTTAGATTGGCCAATAAAGGGCCAGAATTTTTGTAAACACTCGTGGTGCTGTGGCCAAACCGAAGGGTAAGGCTCTGAACTGAAAATGGCGCCCTTCTACTGCAAAGCGTAGAAATTTTTGGTGGACTGGAAAGATGGGAATGTGCAAATAAGCATCTTTGATGTCGATCGCGGCTAACCAATCCTCCCCTTGTAGGGCAGTGGCCACCGATCGGATCGACTCCATCGGAAAGTCCTGATATACAGGAATTTGTATAGCCCTTTTAGAATTAATATGGGCCTCCCGTCCGCGTTTGCTTCGGGACTGTAAAGAGGTTTGAGTAAAACCCGAACCCTCATTCTTCCAGGGGAACCTCCATAATTACTCCTTGGAGCAATAGTTGTTCTAGTGCCACAGGAGGGACTCTCTCTTCCGGGGATCCCTTGGCACGTTTGACCTCAAAAATGGGAAGGAGGAGCTGTATCCCAAACATACCGCGGAGAGCACCTATCTGTCTTGATCGTGTCCCGCCAGGTCTCTTGCGAACAACTGGAGTCCTCCCCCCACCCGACTGAGTGGGGGCAACCCTTCAATGAATTTAACTTTGGGGGAGGTTTTGTACCTCCCCTGACCCAGGGTTTCTCATTACCCTGCTATTGTCCCTGTTTTTTACCCCCGGGAATTGACCGAGGAGGCCGTCGGAACTGTTACACAGCCGATGCCTCAGGGACTGGAGAAGCAGGCCTCTTAAAGAGGGACCTCTAACTCTGTTTTTAACCGGCAAGAGCGTATTTACCGCTGGAAATTTTCTGGGTATATTTGTCCAGGTTTTCCCTGAATAAGCGTTCACCATGAAATGGGACGCTAACCAGCCATTCTTTACAGGGAGCTTCAGCAGACCAGTTTTTGAGCCATAGAAGCCTACACATATGTACTATAGACAGCGTAAGGCGGGAGGCGTGATGGACTGAATCCTTTATGGCGTCAACCGCAAAGCCTAAGGCTCTAGGTAGATCAGCTAGGGCAAAGCCTGCTGATCTGTCAAGTCCCTCAAGACCTGTTTCAACTGATCCTTCACTGCTTAGCAGACCCCAATAGCTGCTACTGCTGGTTGTGTCACCAAGCTTGCTGTAGAAAGAAGCAGACTTTCATAAGGACTCCAATCTTTTATCTATTGGGTTCTTGAACATTTGGACATTATCCACTGGACATGTCAGTGATTTATACATACCAGAGATGGCTGCGTCCACTGTAGGGACCTTCCATTTTTTTTTTTTTTTTGATGAACTTATCCTCCATGGGATAGACCACCGGAAATCTCTTGGGGGAATAAATATTTTCTCAGGACGTTCCCAATCCTGGTAAATAAGCCCTTTCAGTAAAGGGTGAAGTGGAAAAGAACAGACAGTCTGGGGGCTTCTAGCGACCCCAACGAGGATACAGTAGTGGTTGATGGTTCCGCAAGGTGCATTTTTAAATGCTGATCGGACCATGTTAGTCAGAGACTGAACCCATAATCTTTCAGCTTGAGATGCTGAGAAAAGGTTCCCCCACTGTTGACTCCTCTATAACAGAATCAACCTTATCCTGATCCCCTTCAGGCAGGTCGATCCCTGTATGGGACTGTTGCTCTGCTAACAGGCACTCTGAAGGAGGAGACGGAGATCGGGCGTGCTTTCCCTGACAGGGAGGCAGCGCTCTCTCTAATCCTCCCAGAGCTGAGGAAAAAACCTCCTCTGTTGCATACACAGGAGCAGGTGAACTGAGGACAGCCACAGTACCAAGTACCCCTGCGGGGTCTCTACGGTCACTTACCTCTGAACTTCAGGGGAGACTGGTGCAGCAGAAGTATGCCCAAGATCCTCAGAGCCCGATGAGACCCCCTTCGCTTCCTGGAAGATTCAGTTCCGGAGCTTCTGGATGGCATATTCCTAAGCCTAAAGCTGAGGTATTCCAGCCGTAATACACCACTTTTACTGAGAATAGTCTAGCACAATTGCTGCTATATCACAGTTGGTGTCTACTAAAGTGCCTTTCTAGGGGATGCCTGCATCAACCGCCTCTGTGTGCCTTTATATTGTTGCTAGCTCTGTCTGTGCACTTCAACAGCCAGCTATAATGTGCTTTAAAACATGCTGGACGCCCGCACATGCGCAGTAGCGCCGCGGCGCACACCTGAGCGTCATCCACCCGCTCCGCCCCTTTTTCCAGATCGCCTCTATGAATAGAGGCGCGTGCACGCGCACGCGCGCGGGCACGTGCGCCTTCGGCGCCTTTTTTGAAAACAACAAGGAGCTAGATGGGAGCCAGGGTCCCTTTGCCGCAGGGCCCGGGGATGGATGAGCGCAGCAACAGGGCAGAGGAGACAGCTTCCCAGGAGAGAACATACCAACTGCCTGGATTTGATTCTGGAAGAAAAAAAATCCACATTACAAGAAAAAAGAACCATAGCGGCCTCTAGTGTCTAACACAGGTACCGCGGTCTTACATTTTTTTTTTTTTTTCTTGCCTACTATTAAAATTTTTACATTTTCTCAGTAGTAACAGGCATACACAGAATATTAGCGGGAATACCTTAAGTAACAGGCAGAAAGACAAAATAGGCTTGGGGGTCCCTCAATAGAACCAAGTTCCCGAGGGCCCCCACTTACCTTTTCCTCGCCGCAGGACTCTGTTTGGTCCACAGAAGCCCAAACTTCACCTATCACGGCAGGCATTGTAATCAAACCTTCAGGGACCGGGTTCCCAAGGATTCCACTCCCCTGGACCTGTATAGCACCCTGCACAGAAAACATCTTGGTCGTGGGTATGACCAGAGCTCTGGATCCCAGGGTCCAGCTCTCCTAAGAGAAGCATTACAGGCAAAACCTTGCTCTTCTCTGCAAGGCCCGGGTACCGACCGTTTAGCTATGAAGCTTTTTTGGTCGGATCCGGAATAGCTTACTGAGGCCCAAAAGAACCTGTACGCAAGCTCAGTGAAAAACACATGTTTCTTCTTGGCCAACACCTTAGACACTGGCAAAAAAACTGAGGTGCTCCCGGATGGGAGGGGCTTATATAGGGGAGGGTACTTCCGGTTTTGGAAGTTGCCAGTGCCAGCACCTGACGGTATCTATATAACCCATTAGTAATGACTATGTCGCTCTGTGTCCCGTGATGTACGAGAAAGAAAGGGGTTTAGTTTGCACACATTCGCAAAAACATGCGTAAGCTGCAGAGCCACTCCAAGGCACCCCAATATTATCTGCAGGCAAAACACACATCTGGTAGCCAATAGCCATGATTCGGATGTCATTAACAATTAGGCTGCATTTACATCTGCATGTTTCCAAATGCATGGCAACGGGCACAGAAAATGCATGCTTTGCCACACATGTCAGAAATGTGTTGCAACATAGGGCTTGCATCACCATGATAACAAGGCAAGTGGGTTGCATATTCTTTCAATGTGCAGAAAAGCAGGTTGCTTTGTGTTCCAAAATGCTAAAATGTGAATGCAGCCTAAATGGTAATGCAAGTGTGATGCAAGTGTGATGCACATTGCCACGCATTTTCAAAGCGCACAGCAAAGAGTATGTTTTCTTAAGGGTTGCCGTGCATTTGGAAATGCGCAGATGCAAACAAATAGTAATGCAAACACACCGTGAGTTGCCGCTCGCTTGTGAAATGCATGGCAAATCATGCATTTTCTTGTGTGTTGCCATGCATTCGAAAATGCGCAGATGTGAATGAATGGTAACGCAAGCATGACATGCATTTACACGCATTTTTGAAACGCTTGGAAAAACACGCATTTTCTTGCGGGTTGCCATGTGTTCGGGAATGCGCAGATGCAAAGGAGCGGTAACGCAAACGCAACACATGTTGTGTAGGAGGAACGCGTGTTCCCTCTCACAATTATTTTAGAGCAATTCACTCACGTTTCTGCATGTCGCACATAGGGCAGCTCATTCACTTGAATGGGCTGCCCTATATGCGTTTGTTGTGCCAAAGAAGCTCCTGCACCATTTTGGGCAGCAAGCTTTGTGCAGTTCTTTTCATGCACATTTTTTCCCAATTCCTGCATGTTTTTGCTATGTGACAATCACAGAAAAATCACATCATTTTTGGAGCTCCACCCTCATCCAGCATTAGCGTCTGATGTGAATATAAAGAGGATATGTGCAGCTTTGAAAAATAATTGGTGGATTCCCCCTTAAAGCGGACCTTCAGTATTTTTTTTCATCTTTCCATCTATTAAATATTCTGCCCTTGTTGTTTTAACTTTGGATAGTATTTATTTTTTCTGCCAGTAAATACCTTATACGGCCCACTTCCTCTTTCTTGTCTGGTCATTAGCCTAGGCTTATGACTAGGGTAGAGCGGACCCGAACTGTAAAGTTCGGGTCCGTACCGAACTTTTGAGTTTTTGAGTCCCGGACCCGAACCCGAACAATTGACTGTATGTTCGGGTTCGGGTCCGGTGTTCGCCAATATGCATGTAAAGTCGCGCTTGTTTCCCGTGCTTAGAACTGTCCCTGCACAAAGTATCATTTCTGAAGGAAAAAAAGTAATTTAAAACTCACTCGTGGCTATAATGAATTGTCGGCTCCCAGCAATACATAGAAAGGTCATTGATAAAAAAAAAAAAGCGTGGGGGTTCCCCCAAATTCAATTGCCAGGCCCTTCAGGTCTGGTATGAATATTAAGGGGAACCCTGCCGCAAATTGAAAAAAAAAATGTGTGCAGTTCCCCCAAATATCCATACCAGGCCCTTCAGGTCTGGTATGGATTTTAAGGGGAACTCCACCCCAAATAAAAAAAATGGCGTGGAGTACCCCCAAAAATCCAGACCAGACCCTTTATCCAAGCACGCAACCTGGCAGGCCACAGGAAAAGAGGGGGGGACGAGAGAGCGCCCCCTCCTGAACCGTACCAAGCCACATGCCCTCAACATGGGGAGGATGTTGCCCGGTGGTTGTGGGGGTCTGCGGGCGGGGGGCTTATTGGAATATGGAAGACCCCTTTAACAAAGGGGACCCCCAGATCCCGCCCCCCTATGTGAATTGGTAATGGGGTACATTGTACCCCTATCATTTCACAAAGAAAGTGTAAACATTTTTTTTAAAAATACACAGACACCGTTGGGAAAATCCTTTATTAAAAAAAAAAAAAATAAAAAAAAAAAAACATTCCAGTGATGAAATCCAGTGTCCCACAGCGATCCGATGTCCGGTGCTGTCCACACGAAATGTCATTGGCTGAGCCTGAGCGGACCTGATGGGGAACTTCCTCCGCAGTGTAATAAATGAATAGTTTTAAAGTGAACTCTGCGACAAAAAAATATTAAATAGGTAGAAAATTGTTGGACGAATGGTACCAGTTTTTTAATGCATGTGAGCATGCAACTCATGATTAGGAGACGAAAAAACAAAAATGTAATTTTAGAGGCCAAAATAGCAGGACTCAAAGAAAGAATGGAACCATTTAAAACCAACAATGAATATGAAGAGAAAGCAAAAAGTTTACAAAACTATCTAATTAAATACGACGGGGAAATCAAAAATCAAAAATTTAAAAAATATCAGAGAGATATAAAGGACTTTGAGGATAACAAAGTTTATAAATGGCAGGACACGATTGCTTCCGCTCCTGCATCGGAATTATCAATAGAAAGGGAAGCTGAGGCCCCCACAACGGTAGTCCCAAAAAACAAACCAAGAACCTCGAGTACCCCTAAAAAGATCATTAAAACACCTAACCATATGCCAAAGAATTCTCACTACCCACAGCCCAGTTCATATCCATATCCAACAGCTCATCCAGTGCACACCTACAATAGGATTGCACCACTGGAAAATAGGGGGCCGGATTATGGATACTATGAACAGAATAGAAATTACTATCCACCTAGACCCCCACGTGGGTCTTTTAGAGGTAACTTTAGAGGAAGACCGGGTCCCTATCAGAATCCCTACCAGGGGGGGTAATGGAGAGACTGGAAGGAACCTTACCGTATCCCATCCAGCACTCCACAGGTCGCCAAAGACCCCATAGACAAAGAGGGCGACGAGGAGGAAAGAGAAAAGAAAAGAAAAAGGAACAGATAAACAGAGGAATTTATAATTTAGCGGGGGTAGCTTTCACTGATCAAGAATGGGAAGTGTTAAATCAAGGGCTAAAATTTGCACCTGATAAAAATGTGGACAAATTTGAGTTGTTCATAGATATTGAAAAATATGTCCGCAAATTGAATATTAAAAAATATTATGCAAATTTAAGATCTGGGACAGGTGGGGACACTACTGACCAGCAGTATGTGCATAGTGGGTTAAAAAACAATTCAGTGTTCAATCCTGGTAAAGGTAAAAATCATCACATAGAAGTTTTTAGGACGATGGTGCAGGATGAAGCTAGGGAACTAGCAATTCAAAAACATGGATCTAATAAAAATATTTGGGAAGGAATTAAACTATTGGAAGAAAATAAACAAATGTGGTGAGACCAGCAGATAAGGGGAGAGGTTTGGTGATATTAACTCGTGAATACTATTACCAAGAAATTGAAAGATTACTTAACGACACAGCTACATATAAAAAGCTAAAAGGAGACCCCACAATCAGATTAAAAGAAGAATTGAACCTTTGGGTAGAGGAGGGAATATCCAAGTCCCTGCTAAACCCAAAGGAAGCAAACTATATTAAAATACAAGCACCCAAGGTCCCGGTACTCTATATAGTGCCTAAAGTACATAAGAACAAGGAGTTTCCACCAGGCAGACCTATCATCAGTGGGCTGGACTCCTTGTTCTCTAGGTTGGGTGAGTACTTGGATGGTTTTTTCAAACCCCTAGTGTCACAAAGCCCTTCTTACTTGAAAGATAGTAAAGACCTCATGGTTCTTCTGAATGAAATTAAAGCCACAGAAAATACAATTATGGTTACAATAGATATTGAATCATTATATACTAATATCAAACACAAGGATGCCCTGTTAGCTATCAAATGGGCTCTCTATAGAGAATCTAAACTCAAAAAGGCCCAGATCAACTATCTAGTTAGGGGCCTAGAGTTAGCTATGGGCAACAATTTTTTCTGGGCTAGGGATGACTTCTACAACCAGACTGGAGGCGTGGCCATGGAGGCATGGTACGCCCCTAGTGTGGCAAATGTAGTTCTCAATAAGTGGGAACTTGAGACCATCTTTAAAGACCAGAATAGATCATTGATCTTTTATAGAAGATATATTGATGATGTCATCTTGCTATGGGAGTGACCTATGTCAAGTTTGACATCATTCTTAGAAAAAATGAATGCAAATGAATATGGTCTGAAGTTCACGGCGGAATCTAATCATATTAGTGTGATATACCTTGATCTGACTATAACCAAGAACCATGGGATCTATGAGACAAAAACTTACTTCAAGGCCACGGATAGAAACGGGTTTGTCCCAACCCGCAGTTGCCACCATCTTCAATGGATAGGGGAAGTGCCCAAGGGACAGTTCATGAGACTCAGGCGCAATTGAGCCAATGATGCTGATTTTTATGAACAAGCCAAAATACTTAAAGCAAAGTTCTTAGAGAAGGGTTACCCCATGGGGGCACTCACCCAGGTATTAACACAAGTATCCGCCATGGATAGAAAATCCCTCCTAGAAACTAAGGTAAAATCTGAATTTAAAGGAGAAGTAGCTTTTGTGTCAGGATTCAACAGACAGTATAAGCAGGTCGAAGCTATTATTAAAAAAACATTGGCCAATTTTGCTTAAGGACCCTGATCTGAAATCCACTATTCCTGCAAAACCCAAGTTTATTTATAGAAGAGCTCCAGGGCTCAGAATAAAAATTGCGAAGAATGTACTGGATCCCCCCCAAAAAAACTCCACTTTCCTTGATAGTGTAGGCTTCCACTATTGTACTAGGTGTAAAGCCTGTAAAACGACTAGAAAAGCAGGGGCGCCTAAAAAAGTCTCAAACTTTCAGTCCAAAGTTACTCATGAAAATTTTAATATCAAGTCGTTTATTACATGCTATTCAGATCATGTGACATATGTGCTGGAGTGTCCTTGTTCCCTCCAGTACGTAGGGCACACTACAAGAAATCAGAATAAATGAACACCTTAAAAATATAAAAAATGGCTATCCTAATCATAGTGTTTCTAGGCATTTTAAAATGTTTCATAATAGTGACCCCTCGTTGTGCAAATTTTATGGGATCGACAAAATTGCTAGACACTGGAGAGGCACACATATGATCAGAGAGGTCTCAAAAAATGAGACTAAGTGGCTCTATAGACTAAAGTGTATGCACCCGCTTGGTATGAATATAGAGCTAGATCTCAATTGTTTCCTCTCCAATGATTAGCAATTCCATATGGTTTTAATTTTGGTCACATCACCTTTGATCCTAAATTTACTTCATATATTTTTCTACTAAGAGACCGATGTAGTCTTTTTCGCTTATATATGCAGTTTTCTGTGGTGTTTTTCTTTGGTACCAATTTGAAGAGGAAGGGTAACCTCTAGTATCTCATCCTAAGGCACTAATATTCCTGTTATCTGTTAGCAATTATCTAGATCATCTATTATTGCCCATATTTTTATGGAAGGATTTTCTTATATTTATGATCTTTCTTTATATATGTTTTTTTCCTTATATGGTTACATGAGGTAGTACACTTCTAACAAATACGACTTTGGGTGAAGTTTGTAATATTTACACTAGGGGACACTAGAGTACATATCGTGTCCCTTGGTCAACTAATGATGAGTCTGAATATACTCTGAGGGTAATGTTCAGATTACCAATCATTGTTATATACACATCAATAAATGTTTGGTTTAGGTTGGTTATGTTGCCATTTTAAATCTATATATCAAATATACTTATATATGTAAATGCGACCACTGGTTTTGTTCAGTCTTAACCGAGACTGAGGCTGCGCAATCCAATTTGTTTTTTCCCGGGTATTCTAGTAAACACAATATAAATCACGCGACCTCCAGTGACCAGGTACGCTTCCTGATGACGTAGCATCTTACGAAATGTACGTCGAGGCGGTATCTGGTCACGTGTTTGTACGCCTACATCCGGCCTGTGTGGTTAGCGGAAGGAGGGAGGTGGAACGCACGCCGTCCATGGAAGTGGACCGATCGTAGCGGTTCTTCATTTTCAATTCCTCTGAGAGCCTGCAGCCCCAGTGCCGGGATAAGGCACTTTTAAATGTGAGTAGCCATTTGGCTCTTTTTATGTTCCTTTAACAAAATAAAAACGGTTTTACACTATGGAATGTTTCTATCTTAAATTTCCGGTCTTGACACTATGAGGAGGAAGGATTTTTCCCAGGTCCAATCCATGTGAACAGGCACTACCCTGTACAAGCGATCTTGACCTACTTTTTAGTTAAAGTGGTCAACTAGTTCTGGTAAGCAGGATTTACTACAACACTTTGGGTGTATGTTTTTCCTTGGTGAAGGAGCACAATCCACATCACTTCAAGTTTTTGGTTGTCATCACTGAGTATTGGAGCCACATGAAACTTGAGGATTTCTTTTCAGCAGCAAATTTCAGACTTTTTTTCTGTTGGACTTTTGTTTTTATGATATATTGGGACATAAATTTATAGCATCTAACATTGTATATATATCAATTGGGAAATTGTTACACGCACAATCAACCAATCACAATTTTTGTTTTTCATTTGCACATATTAGCGCCCGCTATATTTCTATCTAATAAATGAATAGACCTGCCCTTTCTAAAGTTCGCCATCAGGTCCGCTCAGCCAATGACGTAGGTGTAAGGCTGAGGACCTGATGCGGAACGTGAGAAGGGGCGGGTCTATTCATTTATTATACTGCGGAGGAAGTTCCCCATCAGGTCCGCTCATCCAATGACATAGGTGGGGTCTGACATACGAGGGGGCGGACCTGATTTGGAACTACATGAATAGACCCCCCCTTCTCACGTTCCGCATCAGGTCCTCAGCCTTACACCTATGTCATTGGCTGAGCGGACCTGATGCGGAACGTGAGAAGGGGCGGGTCTATTCATGTATTACACTGTGGAGGAAGTTCCCCATCAGGTCCGCCCCCTCGTATGTCAGACCCCGCCTACGTCATTGGATGAGCGGACCTGATGGGGAACTTCCTCCAGTATAATAAATGAATAGACCCGCCCCTTCTCACGTTCCGCATCAGGTCCTCAGCCTTACACCTACATCATTGGCTGAGTGGACCTGATGGGGAACTTTAGAAGGGGCGGGTCTATTCATTTATTACACTGCGGAGGAAGTTCCCCATCAGGTCCACTCAGGCTCAGCCAATGACATTTCATGTGGACAGCGCTGGACATCGGATCGCCGTGGGACACTGGATTTCATCGCTGGAATATATATATATTTTTTTAATAAAGGACTTTACCAACGGTGTCTGTGTATTTTTTTTACAATTTTTTACACTTTCTTTGTGAAATGGTAGGGGTACAATGTACCCCATTACCAATTCACATAGGGGGGCGGGATCTGGGGTCCCCTTTGTTAAAGGGGTCTTCCAGATTCCGATAAGCCCCCCGCCCGCAGACCCCCACAACCACCGGGCAAGGGTTGTGGGGATGAGGCCCTTGTCCCCATCAACATGGGGACATCCTCCCCATGTTGAGGGCATGTGGCCTGGTATGGTTCAGGAGGGGGGGCGCTCTCTCGCCCCCCCTCTTTTCCTGCGGCCTGCCAGGTTGCGTGCTCGGATAAAGGGTCTGGTCTGGATTTTTGGGGGTACTCCACGCCATTTTTAAAAAAAAATTGGGGTGGAGTTCCCCTTAAAATCCATACCAGACCTGAAGGGCCAGGCATGGATATTTGGGGGAAGAGCACGCATTTTTTTTTAATATTTGCGGCAGGGTTCCCCTTAATATCCATACCAGACCTGAAGGGCCTGGTAATTGAATTTGGGGGAACCCCCACGCTTTTTTTTTTATTATCGATGACTTTTCTATGTATTGCCGGGAGCCGACAATTCATTATAGCCGCGAGTGAGTTTTAAATGACTTTTTTTCCTTCAGAAATGACACTTTGTGCAGGGACAATTCTAAGCATGGGAAACAAGCGCGAATAGTCCTCAGAAGTTCGGGTCCCCATTGATTACGATGGGGTTCGGGGTCAAGTTCGGGTCAAGTTCAGTCCCGAACTCAAACTTTTTTCCGAAGTTCGGCTGAACCCGTCGAACCCGAACATCCAGGTGTCCGCTCAGCTCTACTTATGACATCATGCACAGTTCTCTCTCTCACTCACTCTCGTGAGAGTTTGCCAGCAAGGGAGGGGGGGCAGGAGAGTGGGGAGGGATGAGTCATAGGAAAGTCAAGGAGAGCTGCAGAGCTGGAGTGAACTGGATGAGGACAGAGATAGGAGGAGACTGCAGATATCCATTTGTATTCATCAAGAGAGGAGAAATGTGCAGGCAAGCAGCGGTGTGAGTGTGTCTGTATATGTGTTTGTGACAGGAGTGACTTTGGGTCGGGGGTTTGGGGAACTCAGCTTGCCTGGAGAGTTTTGGAGGCTCCTTGTCCAGCTTCCCCGACGCCTCTTATGTGTCTCTAATAGGGGCACAGGGTGAATGAGAACCCCACTATGATCTGTGCTAGTCAGATTCAATGCTGTATACATTGTATATATTGTGTGTATATTGTGTGTTGGCTGTGTAATATTTGCTGTGATGGTTTGGGGTTCTATTGTGGCTGTCTGCCTCAACTATTATGGTATGTGTAAGTGTCTTGCTGTGAGGTAGAGGAAAGGAGACAGCCAGACTAGGACCTGAAAGGTCATGCCTTTGAGTCACCTATGCTGTCTAAAGGATTGCTAATTAGTTCATGGTAATTAGGTTTCTGGTTCAGTTTTTATTGTCACCCTTGTGTATATATTTGTGTGAGATCTCAAATAAAATGTTAGTCCTGATGTACTCCAAGACTGGTGTAGGCTGTTGGTTTTTACCCTACACTGAGGTGCTGTCTGTTGACTGGGTGGCTAAAGAATCTTGGACGGTGTTGGATCTGAACAGAGGAAGCATTGACGGCGGACCTAGATGTTTAAGGACAGAGAGTTTGTCACAACTGGTTGGCAGCAGTGGGATTGTGCTTCCTGGCTGTGAAGACCTCCACCTGGATCCAAGATCGAATAGCAGCCTTCAGTCACCCCAGCGGAGATATGGATCTGGCATCAGAGTTACCGGGGCTGCTGCAGTTCATACTTTCAGCATACACCAGGTCTGTGTCTGTGGATTAATACCTGGAGGTCAGGCAGCAGATTTGGGTAAGGCACTGGATTAGATGCCTCCAAGTTGCTAGTATGCAACAAGGCAAGTGTTTTCCAACCCCAGAGCAGCAGGCCAGTGAACAAAGGGAGTTACGGATGCAATTCCTGGAAGAGCGGCCCCAGGAGCAATGGGTGACTGAGTTTAACAGGCTGGTCCAGCAGGAGATAGAGCTGGACAATTGGTATCGGGCTCTGCAATGGCACACGGAGGAGGAATATTTATGGGAGACAACAGAATGCTCTCCAGAGGGATATGACTTTGGTGGCCCTGGATTGCTGTGGGAGAGATTGTGGTCTCTAAAGCTGAAGTGCTGACAACAGGGCAGAGCCCTGATAACCTCTGCTAAACAGCAGCTTCAGCCTCCCTGAGAGAAGATGTAGTCGGCCTTTCTCCCACAATACTGTCAGAGACCTGGGATTTTCTGGCAGCAGCATCAGCGGAGTTACCAGAATCTTCTCCAGCTGAAGCGCTGGCAACCAAACAGAGGGTCCAAGACCTCTGCCCTACACATGCAGTGGTCCTGGAGGTCCAGGGTGAGAAGGAGATGGTCACTCCCCAACAAGGATTCATGCACCTGGAAGACAGTGACAGAGAAATGTCATCCCAGAAGCCAGATGAGGGAATGGAAAAGGAAGAAGCCGGCTCACCTCCCCAATGGCAGCTACACCGATTAGGAGTGGAGGAAGCCAGCCTCCTGCCACAATGGTTAACCGGAGCAGAGAATGTGGAGTCCCCAGCAGAAGTGCTGGCAACAGGGCAGAGTTCTACCAACCTCTGCCCAGCACCGGCAACAACTGTGGAGTTCCAGGGAGCCGGGGCAGTTGGCCCCTCTCTCCAGCGACAAGCTGAGGTAGTAAAGCTTTTACTCCCAGCTGAATCACTGGCAGCAGGGCAGAATTCTACTGGCCTTTGCACACAACTGCAGCTGGAGCTGATATTAGGGGATGGGACTGCGGTCTCTGCTGGCCTCTGCCCTCAACTAACAGAAGACGGAGTTCCTCTGAAAGTGGATGGGACTTCGGTCTCCACTGACACAACCCCAAAAAATGGTGCGACACTGAGACAGGAGGATGTCAGCCTTGCTTTGCAAGCACTGGGGGATTCTCATCTACCACAAGTGGATGGGACTTTAGTCTCCACCTGCCTACCCCAGGAATGCTAGGTAGTTGGCCCAGATCCCCAACAGCATGACGGAGTGAGCTCAGTCACCCTGTCTTCTCTCCAGCGGCTGAAAGGACTCCAGGGAGAAGGACCAGTCCAGGCCTCTCCCCAGTGGTGGGTATGTTCTCTGAGAGAGGCAGAGGTTGGCTGGGTGAGTAATGCTCTGTTTGGGACAATTTATTTGGGGTACTGTGTGGATACCGGCATTGGGGGACTGGAACTACTGACTAACTTCGGAGTCAACCCGTCTGGGGTCTCCTCCTGCATTAGTCTCCTGCCGAAAGGGGAGATGTGTGACAGGAGTGACTTTGGGTCGGGGGTTTGGGGAACTCAGCTTGCCCTGGAGAGTTCTGGAGGCTCCTTGTCCAGCTTCCCCGATGCTTCTTATGTGTAAATCACCCTGTGTCTCTAATAAGGGCACAGGGTGAATGAGAACTAGGGATGAGCTTCGAGTTCGAGTCGAACTCATGTTCGACTCGAACATTGCCTGTTCGCCCGTTCGCCGAACAGCGAACAAATTGGGGTGTTCGCGGCAAATTCGAAAAATCTATGGGAGAAATCTAAAGTGCTAATTATAAAGGCTTATATTCCAGTTATTGTCCTAAAAAGTGTTTGGGGACCCGGGTCCTGCCCCAGGGGACATGTATCAATGCAAAAAGAAGTTTTAAAAACGGCCGTTTTTTCGGGAGCAGTGATTTTAATAATGCTTAAAATGAAAAAATAAAAGTGAAATATTCCTTTAAATTTCGTACCTGGGGGGTGTGTATGATATGCATGTAAAGTGGCGCATGTTTCCCGTGCTTAGAACTGTCCCTGCAAAAAGTGTCATTTTTGAAAGAAAAAAATGCATTTAAAACTGACTCGCGGCTATTAATGAATTGTCGGCTCCCGGCAATACATACAAAAGTCATTGATAAAAAAAAAAAAAAAAAAGCGTGGGGGTTCCCCAGAATTCAATTACCAGGCCCTTCAGGTCTGGAATGGATATTAAGGGGAACCCCGCCACAAATAAAAAAAAAATTGACGTGGGGTTCCCCCAAATATCCATTCCAGGCCCTTCAGATCTGGCATGGATTTTAAGGGGAACTCCACCCCAAATTAAAAAAAAAATGGCGTGGAGTCCCCCTAAAAATCCATACCAGACCCCTTATCCGAGCATGCAACCTGGCCGGCCGCAGGGGAAAAGGGGGGGGACGAGAGAGCGGCCCCCCCTCCCTCCTGAACCGTACCAAGCCACATGCCCTCAACATGGGGAGGATGTCCCCATGTTGATGGGGACAAGGGCCTCATCCCCACAACCCTTGCCCGGTGGTTGTGGGGGTCTGCGGGCGGGGGGCTTATCGGAATCTGGAAGACCCCTTTAACAAAGAGGACCCCCATATCCCGGCCCCCCCCTATGTGAATTGGTAAGGGGTACATTGTACCCCTACCATTTCACGAAGAAAGCGTAAAAAAATGTTTAAAAAAACACACAAACACCTTGAAAAAGTCCTTTATTTAAAAAAAAAAAACAAAACATTCCAGCGGTGAAATCCAGTGTCCCGCGGCGATCCCGATGTCCAGCGCTGTCCGTCATTGGTTGTGCCTGAGCGGACCTGATGGGGAACTCCCTCTCAGTATTTTAAATGTATAGACCCGCCCCTTCTAAAGTTCCCCATCAGGTCCGCTCAGCGGACCAGATGCGGAACATGAGAAGGGGCGGGTCTATACATGTATTACCAAAGTGAGAGCAGTTCCCCATCAGGTCCGCCTCCTCGGTATGTCGGACCCGCCTACGTCATTGGCTTGAGCGGGGAACTTCCTTCACTATGTAATTTTAATTTACATAGTGAAGGAAGTTCCCCGCTCAAGCCAATGACGTAGGCGGGTCTGACATACCGAGGGGGCGGACCTGATGGGGAACTGCTCTCACTTTGGTAATACATGTATAGACCCGCCCCTTCTCATGTTCCGCATCTGGTCCGCTGAGCGGACCTGATGGGGAACTTTAGAAGGGGCGGGTCTATACATTTAAAATACTGAGAGGGAGTTCCCCATCAGGTCCGCTCAGGCACAACCAATGAAGGACAGCGCTGGACATCGGGATCGCCGCGGGACACTGGATTTCACCGCTGGAATGTTTATTTATTTTTTTAAATAAAGGACTTTTTCAAGGTGTTTGTGTGTTTTTTTAAACATTTTTTTTACGCTTTCTTCATGAAATGGTAGGGGTACAATGTACCCCTTACCAATTCACATAGGGGGGGGGGGGCGGGATCTGGGGGTCCCCTTTGTTAAAGGGGTCTTCCAGATTCCGATAAGCCCCCCGCCCGCAGACCCCCACAACCACCGGGCAAGGGTTGTGGGGATGAGGCCCTTGTCCCCATCAACATGGGGACATCCTCCCCATGTTGAGGGCATGTGGCTTGGTACGGTTCAGGAGGGAGGGGGGGCCGCTCTCTCGTCCCCCCCTTTTCCCCTGCGGCCGGCCAGGTTGCGTGCTCGGATAAGGGGTCTGGTATGGATTTTTAGGGGGACTCCACGCCATTTTTTTTTTAAACTTGGGGTGGAGTTCCCCTTAAAATCCATGCCAGATCTGAAGGGCCTGGTAATTGAATTCTGTGGAACCCCCACGCTTTTTTTTTCTCAATGACTTTTGTATGTATTGCCGGGAGCCGACAATTCATTAATAGCCGCGAGTCAGTTTTAAATGCATTTTTTTTCTTTCAAAAATGACATTTTTTGCAGGGACAGTTCTAAGCACGGGAAACATGCGCCACTTTACATGCATATCATACACACCCCCCAGGTACGAAATTTAAAGGAATATTTCACTTTTATTTTTTCATTTTAAGCATTATTAAAATCACTGCTCCCGAAAAAACGGCCGTTTTTAAAATTTCTTTTTGCATTGATACATGTCCCCTGGGGCAGGACCCGGGTCCCCAAACACTTTTTAGGACAATAACTTGCATATTAGCCTTTATAATTAACACTTTAGATTTCGAACGTTCGAGTCCATTGTATTTAATAGGGTTCTAAAGTTTACACAAACATTTTGTCTGTTCGCAGGTTCTTGTGCGAACCGAACAGGGGGGTGTTCGGCTCATCCCTGATGAGAACCCCACTATGATCTGTGCTAGTCAGATTCAATGCTGTATATATGGTATATATTGTGTGTATATTGTGTGTTGTCTGTTGTGTAATATTTGCTGTGATGGTTTGGGGTTTCTATTGTCTATTGTGGCTGTCTGCCTCAACTATTATGGGATGTGTGAGTATCTTGCTGTGAGGTAGAGGGAAGGAGACAGCCAGACTAGGACCTGAAAGGTCATGCCTTTGAGTCACCTATGCTGTCTAAAGGATTGCTAATTAGTTCATGGTAATTAGGTTTCTGGTTCAGTTTTTATTGTCACCCTTGTGTATATATTTGTGTGAGATCTCAAATAAAATGTTAGTCCTGATGTACTCCAAGACTGGTGTAGGCTGTTGGTTTTTATTCTACACTGAGGTGCTGTCTGTTAACTGGGGGGCTAAAGAATCTTGGACGGTGCTGGATCTGAACAGAGGAAGCATTGACAGCGGACCTAGATCCACAGTGTGTGTTTGTGTCTGTATATACAGTATGTGTATGTGTGAGAGTCTGTATATATTTGTGTGTCTGTGTGCCTCTGTGTGTTTGTGTAAATACAGGAAGTGAACAGGCAGCAGCTTCAGCTGCCCACAGTTAAAATGGCTGCAGCCAGACTTAGTGGAGGGAGATTTCTGCAGCATATTTGGCAAGTACAGAATCACAGTATTTATAAAATAATATGCAAAGTGGTTTGAGGGAAGCTTCAGAATGGCAAATATGTTTATATTCCAAACTATTTGAGCAGACTGCAGTTCCTCTTTAATATTCATATCTGACCATCATCTAAGATTGTGGTCTGCTTTGATATCATACCAGACCCTCATCTGGGAATATTGTTTGATATTAATATAAAGGTTAACTCTGCCACAAAACTAAAGTGTGGTGTTCCCCTTTAATATCCGCATCAGGCCCTCATGCAGAATTAGGGTTTGTTATGATCATAAAGGCTGCTGTCAAGCACAGCCATTGAGGAAGGAGTGGGGGGGGCAGGGCTGAACCTCCCTTGTGTCTATAAAGCTGCTTGCTTTGGAAACACACGGTGGGGAGTGAGCCAGGAGTGTTGTCCGGGGGGACCTAAGAAGAGGAGGATCTGGGCTGCTCTGTGCAAAATCATTACAGGTTTGTTATTTTTTATTAAATAAAAACATTTCCTTTAGAATCACTGTAGTTTTCTGACTAAAGTTTCACTTTAAAGCAGTTACACTTCTTGCTTCTTCCCTTTTCAGCTGTACTGCACAGTGCAGTGTAGGTGGTGATAACACAATTCCATTCCTCCCCTATTTACCACCCATATGAAGGCCCAGAAAAACCCACAGTAACCCTTGGACTCACCCACATCCCCCACAGTGTCTCCCATAGCCCGCCCTCAAATTACAGAGGCTCAAAGGATCATGGGAGATGTAGTATCAGGACTGGCAAAGGAAGGAAACAGAAAGTCAGAGAACTTAGAAATTCAGCCAGTAGGAGGAGTGACATCACAGACACAGAAATCTGCTGTAAACAACTAAAGGAAGTATGTTACACGCAAACTGACAGCGGGGCTGTGACTCATTGCTAACTAACAACATTAACCAAATGTTTTATTTTAAACAAGCAGGCATGCAACCAAAATCTTTTATTTAGTGGTGGTAGTAATACTGCCACTAAAAGAATGACAGGGCAGGCAGGCAAACTAAACTTTCCCATTTGTGAACAGCTTGAGTTTAGATGGAACCCATGGTCAACCTGAACTCGAAACTCGAGGTGATGGCCGTGAGGTGTCCGGCCCTCCTCGGCTTTTCTATGACTAAATTCTCCATTTTGTTTTACATTAGTGACAGAAGTGACAGTGGAATGGGTTCTGTTTTCTGTCACAGGAAATGTAGTAAAGTACATTAATCGAAAGGGGATTCTGGCTCCTTTGGATCCCACGAAAGGGCTGGATTATCTGCTCTGCCGTGCTTCATGTTAGAGTGTTTCATATATTATGCAAGCTGTTGCCTGACTTCCTCTTGAAGATAAAGGCCCAGGTATTAGCCGCAAGCGTTAAAACACTTGCTATCGGGTAAGTGTGTATTTTATGTGGTGGAGGTTACACTTCTTGTTGCGGTGTGAGTTACCAACATCACCAGGAGGATCTTTAAAGTGATACACACTTTTTTCACTTCTCTCTACAGAAGTGGTGGGGCTTCTATTACGGACTATACCAAGTTTCCAACTGGGATTTAATCAATAATTGTTGTTTCATTCTGTGTTTTTTATTTAGGTTGATGTTTAGTGCAGCTCTATTCTTCGTGTCATTCATGAGTGTTTGTATCTCACAGCAGAGTTGCTGTTCTTAGTTACTGTTGATCATGTAGCGCAGTTTGCTTTTATTTGATTTATTCTCTCTAATTACGTTCCCCTACGAGTTGATCCCCCTTTTTGGGAACGGAACTGTGACTCAAATTTCACAAGGGTTCCTGGGTGCTATCTCAGCTCGAGTGGCAACCAGCAAACCCCCCATTTTTCTTTATGCATGCCTACATTGGGTAGGATTGTTTAAGTGTTTTTTCCTACTGTTGTTCCTGTTTGTTTTGTTCAGAAGAAGTCTCTATTAGACTTGTGCACAACGGAAAAATTCGTTCCGTTTCGGTTCGTTTCTTTCCGGTCCTGTTGATTCGTAATCATTCGTAATTTTGCTAGACGGGATTTTTCGTGTTCGGACTCATTCGTATTTTTGCAAGCGACATTTTTCGTTGAATTTTTTGTTGCTTTATAATTCGTATTTTTGGTAGAGTACGTTGTTTTTCGTTGATTCTGGACACAACTCCTACTTTCGTAACTTTTTTTGGGTTCGTTGATTCGTAATTTTCCGTGTCTCTCTCACAACGACGCTGCCTATTATGCCTAATGTGCTTCGAATGGATTTGTACTTTTCGAAATACATAGCGGTTATTTGTAACGATTCGAAATCTCGTATTTTACTTTCGTTTTTTACATGCGGCTATAGGCTCCGCCCCTGTACACCATTTTGAGAGGGTTCAGCACGGTGAGGGAGAAGCAGAGAGCAGAGCAGATTGAGTGTTATTGTGCTTCGAATGGATTCGAAATCTCGTATTTTACTTTCGTTTTTTCATGCGGCTATAGCCTCCGCCCCCTGTACACCATTTTGAGAGGGAGTTCAGCATGGTGAGGGAGAAGCAGAGAGCAGAGTGAGTGTTATTGTGCTTCGAATGGATTCGTACATTCGTAACTTTTTTCATAACGAATTATGCCGAAGACCTTCGGGCATTCGCTATTTTGCGGTATAATTTATTTCGGATTCGGTTTTATTCATAATTGCTCTGTTCGGAAATTCGAATGCTTCCGAATGTCCGAAAGTTGCTAAATTCCGACGAATTTCGATTTGTTACGAAACAAATTGCACAAGCCTAGTCTCTATGCACTTGGGATTTTTGTACGGATAATGTAGAGCCATAGTTCGGATATTCCTGTGGTTCTTACTGTGATTCACTTGAGTGGATTCCCTGGAAATTGCGTCACTCTCCCTCACTGCCGCCCTGAAAACATGGCAGGATTATGTCAAAATTAAAGATACTTTCTTATAACAGGTGGTTATGCTCTCCCAACAAATGTGGTAAAGTATGACAGGAACTCCACCACACCGACCTCTATGCCTAAATTGCCCCATTCAGTGTATGCACAGTGATACTTATGCCCCTCTCCATTACCTAAAGCTAGGGGGTAGCTACAGCCATACACAAGAGGTGTAATTTTGTTCTTATGTCACAGTTTTAAGATCCTGACAGCAGATATCTGTTTTTAAAAGGTACTATTTCCGGCCAGCTTATAACCATTGGAAATATCTATGCCCCGAATGTGCGTACAATAGGTTTCCTATCTACTGTTTTACAGAATTTATCTGTATTTAAAAAAGGCCTCTTAGTTTTGAGAGGGGACTTTAATCTGATCCCCAGATCCCCAGTTGGACACTTCCTCTGGGAGATTGGCATTCTCATTTAAAGCTAGGAAACATTTTCAGAAGTTGTTGCACTTCCTGCATCTGGTGGATGGCTGGAGGGCAAAACATGCTTCTGAAAAAGATTTTAGCTACTTCTCTGCAGTTCATAATTCTTACTCCAGGCTGGATCTTCTCTACATGGATCGGTATCACCTACACCGCCTTGTGGATGCATCTATTGGGCAGACAACTATTTCTGATCATGCTCCTGTATCTCTTATGCCACGTACACACGGTCGGAAATTCAGACAGAAAAAGTCAGATGTGAGCTTTTGGTCGGAAATTCTGACTGTGTGTATGCTCCATCAGACTTTTGCTGTCGGAATTTCCGCCAACAAAAGATTGAGAGCAGGTTCTCTATTTTTCCAACAGACCAGTAAGCAATTACGACGCGCAAAAAAACACGCATGCTCGGAGACAATTTGACGCATGCTCGGAAGCATTGAACTTAATTTTCTCGGCTCGTCGTAGTGTTGTACGTCACCACGTTCTTGACGGTCGAAAGTTCAGAGAACTTTTGTGTGACCATGTGTATGCAAGCCAAGCTTGAGCGGAATTCCGTCGGAAAAACCATTCAAGGTTTTTCAGACGGAAATTCCGACCGTGTGTACACGGCATTACACTTTCTCCTTGTATTTAGGAAGAAGAGAGTGGGCATGGAGAATCAGTGAAAAATTATTAGCAGATAGTCAAGTGCTGGGAGACTTTGAATCCTCACTTAAGTCCTGTTTTATGGTGACGAGGTCTCAGCGCAGTCACTTTGGGAAGGCCACAAGGCTGTGATCCGGGGGGTATTGATCATATAAGGCACTAGAATTAAAAAATTAAAACTTCAGGAGGTGAATGATCTATTGGCGGAGATTAGGTGGCTAGAGCAGAGGCATAAATCTCTTTTGCTACCTGCAGCTACAGATCAACTGAAAGACTTGAGAGTTAAACTGTCAGATTGTTTAGAGCGAAATATAGGCTCTTAGGTTTTATGCTCACAGGTTTAACGAATATGGAAATAAATGTGTCTCTTGGCACAGGCCCTTCTGAAGAAACAAAGCCTATGTCATGTGCATAAGCTGGTGGTTTATGATAGTTCCATAATGGACACCTCACATATTGCTCTGGAATTTAAAAAATACTTTCAATCCTTATATAGTCTCAACCCACCCCCTAGCCCTCATATGGCCCAACGTAAGCATGCTTTGATCCAGGAGTACCTGCAGGAGGTGGATTTTCCAACCCTGCCTAGTGAGGTTATTCAGAACCTGGAATGCTTGATTACTTCCATGGAAGTAGCCTCAGTTATTGCAGCTCTTCCCAATGATAAAAGTCCAGGCCCTGATGGATTTTCCAATGCTTATTACCGTCAATTCTCTCATGTTTTATTGAAGCCTCTTTGCATGTATTTTAATACTATCACGTCTGCAAATCCCTTCCCTAAGGAAGCCTAATTGGCGCACATAGTAATATTACCCAAATCGGGGAAAGATCCCATGTCATGCAATAATTATCGCCCCATGTCATTACTAAACTGTGACACAAACATTTTCTCCAAAATCCTGGCCTTACGGTTGCAAGAAATTTTGCAGAAGATAATTCATTTTAAATAAACTGGGTTTATGCCTGGTAGAGGGGCCTGAGACAATACTGTTAGGTCTCTACATATCCTCCATTGGTTGCACCATGGCCCCTCCCAACCTCCAACATTGCTATTATCCACTGATGCCGAGAAGGCCTTTGACAGGGTTTACTGGTTATACAAGGAGGAAACCCTGTCTAGGCTGGGTTTAGTGCAGAAAATGCTGGCACTTTACCACAGCCCAGAGGCCAAGGTTAAAGTGAATGGGACCTTTTCCTTCCTTATTACCATCCGTAACGGCACCAGGCAAGGCTGTCCCCTTTCACCATTGTTATTCATGTTAGTCCTAGAATCACTCCTACACAACATTAGAAACAACGTAGACATGTAAGCTGTCTGTATTGGTGGCTTGACTGAACAGAAATTATCAGCATGCTGATGACATACTCTTTTATGTTACACAACCCCATTCTACTTTGCTGATTTTGGCATCTGAATTGCAGAGGTATGGTCATGTATCCATTTTCAGGTCAACTATGGCAAATCTGAATTTTTACCAATTACAATCCTCCCCAGACCTAAAGTCCTCTTTGTGTTTCAATCTTTTTATTCAAGTTTTGTCATACAAAATGTATAAAAGTCGCCACATAACATTGTACAGTCACAATCAACATTTGGGGTAACACAATGAAGATCACCAAGTGTAGGGGTCCTTGGAGTAGTCCGAAGCTCCGTAGAGCCGTTAACCCCTATTAGCATCGCAGATCATATCTGAACCGTCCACCCAGATGAGCCGCCCCCCCATCCATCTATCGGGGGGGGCGCAACTCAGCCGGCCGTGTGGGCAGCCCAGAGGTCTGATCAGACTGACAATGGTCCCGTAGGAGCTGAGAAAACAGGGAGCAGCACAAACCTCTAAGGTCTGGATCTGACTCCAAAAATAAACAATAAACAAATTTCAAAAGAGAGGAAAGAGGACAGTGACAAAGAATAGAAGGAAGGAGACAGAGTAAGGAAAGGACAGTTGAGGAGGGGGGAATGGGGGGAGGGAGGGGGGGAGGAGCCCTGATTCAGCATCCAGACATCTCAACCCAATCCCCTAGGCTATGCTGTAAACATCCCCGGGTCATTAGTTAGGTAACGAAGCCATGGGTCCCAAACTCCATGAAACAGTTTCATTTTATCTTGGGCCAGAGCGGTCAAGCGTTCGTTTAGCATCAACCAAGACAATTTGCCTTTAAGCTGATCGAATGGTAGAGCTGCCGATTTCCAGTTCCTAGCAATAGTGATTTTGGCTGAAATAAAAATAAATGTCAAGAGCCTCTTGCAGGACTTGGAGGCTTCCACATCTCCTCCCCCCAGTAGTGCTTGCTTAGCTGATTTAGTTAGGTTTAGTTGGGTAAGGGAGTAAACGAAATTATACACCCTGATCCAAAACCTCCGGACCTTTGGGCATGTCCACCAAATATGATAGGTGGTGCCCATCTGGCCACATCCTCTAAAGCACAACGGGGTAGCTCCTGAGACAAAAGTTGCCAGTCTGACCGGCACCATATACCACCTCAGTAGAACCTTATAATTGGCCTCAATTATTGAAGTATTGACGAGCGAACGAGATGCTGTCTCGGCTATCCTATGCCATTCGTCCAGATCCAGGGTTTCCTGCAAGTCGGTCTCCCATTGGACCATATAAGTCAGCTTTGTCGATACACTCAGCAATATCGAATATATAGCAGATAAATGTCCTTTAATTTTATCATAATTTTTGCATAGATGTTCCATGGGAGTTTGGGTTGCTAGGTTGCTCTTGCGAGCCAGGGTTTGTACATAATGTGAGATTTGGGCGAACCTATAACCCTCCGCTGGAGGCATTTGATGCCTGTCAGCCATAGTCCGTTCGGTCAGCATACCTCTATGATCGCACAAGTCAGCAATACACTTAAAACCCTTATTAGTCCACCATTCGAACGCTAGTGGAGTGAGACCCGGGGTGAATGCTTTATTTTGAAGCAGAGGTGTCAGTGGAGAATGAGGAGATTTGAATTTGTGAGATCTGGAGAGTCTGTCCCATAGTTCCAGTGACATGGATAAAGTAGGGCAAATATAGGAGGTCGCTCCTTGATAGGGAGCCATAAAATATAAGAAATAGGTTTGGGACGGCAGGAATAAGATTCCATAGCCATCCAAATGGCCTGTGCCTGTTGGGAGTGAAACCTTGTAAGTTGTGCTATCTGGGCAGCATAAAAATATTTTAATAAGTCTGGAAGACCAAGTCCTCCTCTCCGCTTCAACGTGTATAGAGTGCTCCTATTCACCCTGGGTCTCTTATCACCCCAAATAAACTGTAGTACTTTATTCTGGAATCGTTTAAGGTCATCACGGGCCAATGAAACTGGCAAGGTACGGAAGAAATACAATAATCGAGGTAGAACATTCATTTTAATTGAGTGAAGTCTGCCAAACCACGATGGCGGGTGAACCTGCCACTTAGCCATGTCAGCTGTTAGCCGTTTGAAAAGGGCTGGATAATTCTCTTTGTACAACTCACCAATAGATGAGGTCAGCTGTATGCCTAAATAAGGGAGAGCTGTGGATTCCCATCGGAATTGAAATGATTTTTCAAGCGTAGCCTGAGTGGAGCTTAGCAAAGATAAGTTCAGTGCTCTTGACTTACTATGATTAATTGCCAACCCGGAAATGTTGGAGAAAGGCTGCAAAATAGCATACAAGTTAGGTAGGGATGTGATCGGTGAGGTCAAGGTCAGCAACAAGTCGTCCGCAAAAAGTAAACATTTGTGTTCATAGTCTCCGCAATAAATGCCCTGTATATCTCTGCAGGCGCGAATTTTGAGCGCTAGTGGTTCAATCGCCAGGGCGAATAATAGTGGCGACAACGGGCAGCCCTGTCTAGTTCCTCTCCTGATAGGAAATGTTTGGGATGTATATCCTCTGAGCATTAGCGAGGCACTGGGGGAATCATATAATATGTGAAGGAGATCCAGAAAGCGTCTCCCAAATCCAAAGCGTGTGAGAACATCAAAAAGATAGTCCCAGGAGATAGAATCGAACGCCTTCTGGATATCCAATGAAAGTAACATTCCCCTCCTAGTCCCCTTTCCATCCCAATCAGACCGAACTGCCGAGATAAGGTTAATTATCCGGCGGGTTTGGTCCGATGCCTGTCTTGTCGGGACAAAACCTGCTTGGTCAGGATGGATATAACACTGAAGAAAAGTATTAAGTCTCTGGGCCAGTATTTTGGTTAGAATCTTAAGATCCGTATTGATCAGAGAAATTGGGCGATAATTGGAACAGTCTGTATGGTCCTTTCCTGGTTTCGGGATAACACTTATATAGGCTACATTTTCATGGCTGGGGAGCTTGCTGCCGCTTCTCAGGTCATTAAAGTAAGTACAGAGATGTGGGGCCAGAAGATCGTGATATTTCCTATAGTAGTGACCCGGGAATCCATCTGGCCCAGGGGCCTTGGTAGGGTGTAGGGTTTTGATTGCAGCCCTGACTTCAGGCTCTGTAAGAGCACCGTCCATCAGTTCCGCATGGGCTTGTGTCAATTTAGGCAGCTGTAAGTCGCGAAAGAATGTGCTCGCTTCAGATGAATCGAACTTGTCCTGCACTCCATACAGCTTAGCATAAAATTTGTGAAATTCTCCAATTATCCGTTCGGGGTTCTGGGAGGTTAGGCCCGTGGATAGTCGTAGTTTAGGCAAAGTCGGTGTGTACGGTCGAGGAACCAGTTTTCTAGCTAACATTGTGGTTGGTTTATCACCCATCGTATAGAACCTGTGCTTAGACCAACTAATATGTTTCTCCGCTTGAGTAGTCAAGCTAAGATTTAGTGCTAGTCGAGCCTCGTCAATTTTATGCCTTATATCTACCAGGGGATTTCTGTGCTGTTCACTAAGTAAGTTATCTAAGTTAGTTTCCAGAATCTTATTTGCCTGTTCCCTATTGCGTTTAATCCTGGCTGCCACTTGTAACAATATGCCCCTAATCGCTGCTTTATGAGCTACCCAGTTAATTGCGGGGGATGTGTCCGATGCCTTATTAAGTCTAAAGTATTCCTGTATTTCCTTTTGAATCTCTAAAAAGATTGTAGGGTCATTCAGCAAGCTCACATTAAGTCTCCACGGGGAGGGTCTAGATTTAGTCCATAGCCCTGAAGTAGAGAGTTTTATCGGGGAATGATCAGACCAAGGGGTAGATAAAATCTTAACCGACTTAATAAATGGTAGCAAAGGCGTACGTACTAGAACGTGGTCTATCCTCGAGTAAGTATGATGGGCTTGTGAAAAGTGTGTAAAGTCTCTGACCGTAGGGTTATTTTCTCGCCAGGCGTCGATGAGGTCATAGAAATGAAACAGACGTGCAACCTTGCTGCTTCCAGTCGGTGGGCGTTTCAATGTTGGTCTAGAGGAGTCCGATTTATCCATAATTCTGTCCAAGGGAATATTACTATCGCCTCCCATAATGACCTGACCCTGGACTTTGGGCATAAGAATCTTCAGCATTTTGCTAAAGAATTCCGGCTGTCCAGTATTCGGGGCATAGTATGATATAAAGGACACCTCCTGGTCATGGAGCCGCCCCACTGCCATAATATATCTACCTCTCTTGTCCTTAACGATAGCAATGGGGGTAAAGGGGGTCCGTTTCGAAAAGCAGATGGCTACACCGCCCTTCTTTTCCCGACCCCCTGCCAAGTAAAACTGTGGATACTTCCCATTGAGGTAACGGGGCGCTGAGACATTGGAGAAATGAGTTTCCTGCAATAGCAGGACTTCAGCCTTCTGTTTATGATAAAACTGGAAAGCCTTAGTTCTTTTAGTAGGGGAGTTAAATCCATGTACATTGTGGCTAACTATCGAATAGTCTGTGTTATATGTGGTGGCCATCGTGGTAGGGCAGAGCACTCTTACCTTGCATAATGAATGAAGCGAGAAGGGTCCCGATGATGATGACTGTTTGGCTATGTGACCTCTCAGACCATGACATAAGGGAAGGGCGCTGAACCGAGGCTCCGAAGAAAGAGGGGGAAGGGAGAGAAGGAAAAGGCATTAGAGAAGAAGAGAAACAAAAATAAAAGCAAAAAAACATATACATAGGCCTTAGGCCCAAACAATCAATATAACTCAATCCTAGCTGATGAATGAAGGAATGGGGAATAACCCCTGCCGGAGACAACATCCGGCAAATTAGGTGCAAGGGTACCATCCTTGTCGTAGGATAGGTAGTCTTGCAGTTGGGTGGCAAGCATGACCACCCCGACCCAAATATGATTACACTCTGTACGAGCAGGCTATTCGAGGTCATATCGGAAATGACAAAATCAATCAATACAGTTTTAACATAACAGGCTGTCTATAGGAACATGCATTCCCAAGGCCAGTGGCGCCGGGGCCGGAAGGGTCCCCATCGGTCGTTCCGGCCCCCGAGCCACAGCCCAACAGGGGAACACATTGCGGTCCGACTAAGGCCCCCAGACTGCTAAAAAGCAAAAAGCAAAATTTCTTCGACCAGGTTGGGCCCGTCGGGGTTGTAAAATATTCGGCTGGCAGCCAGTCCGAAGAACCAGGAACTCCAGTAACTTTGTAACCCGTGACTTTGTAACCTGTGAACTGTGAACGGTAACGATGGCCCCATCAGGCCCATAGTCCACCATGGGCCCAGGCCATATACGTGCAATCAAGCACTAACAGTTCCCAAAAGGGGCAAAAAAGCAAAAAGAGAGAAGAGCAATAATACTCAGGTATTCCGGCGAGCATTTCTGGCCTGTGAGCGTGTGCGATCCTGCCATATCGGGGAGAGGGGACGATGATCCAGACAAGGGGGAGATGAAATCGGAGTCGGAGAGTCCCGTGCAATGATGCCGAGACTAAGCAGTAGGTCTTCGCCTGCTTGGAACGTGGAAAAGGAGTGGGACTTTCCGTTGTAAGTGAATGATAACTTAAAAGGGAACGACCATCGATACTTAATCTGTTTGGCCATAAGTTGCTGGAGTAATGGCCGTAGGTTTCTGCGTTTCTGGACCGTTGATGGCGCCAAATCTGTAAAGAGCTGTATTGGTGTTCCAAATAGCGACAGGTCCGGCCTGTTGCGAGCCGCAAGCATCATCTTATCCTTAATGCGGTAGTAATGTGGCTTAACAATAATGTCTCGTGGTAGGCCGTCGGCCCTTGGGGCTCTAAAGTCCTCTTTGAAGGCTATTTTTTCTTTTTCATGTCAATCTCAGACACTCCTATACCTAGGTACCCATATATCTCCTGATCACCACCTTCTCTATTCCAATAATTACAGAAATCTTTTGCAGTCCATAGACGGGGACCTTAAAAAAATGGTGGACCATAGCCCGTACCTGGTTGGGGTGTATTAATGTACTGAAAACAAACATTCTGCCAAGAATCCTTTATGTGCTATACACGATCCCTATTTTTATGCCTCATACGTTTTTTCACTGGTTATGTAAATCATTTACAGCGGTTGTTTGTCAGAATACGCTTTCCAGGCTGGCCTGTTTGCTCCTATGTAGACGCATGGAAGATGGTGGTTTGGGGCTCCCCCAATACTAACCTTTACTATAAAGCAATGGCCCTAGTACGCATCCTGATTTGGCACCATAATTCTTCGGATAAACTATGGGTACCGCTAGAAAAAATCCTAGCGGGTTCTAATTTAGTGGGGGCACACTGGATTCCACCTACGGCTAGGGGTTTGCCCACCTATATTTCCCCACTCACATTAGCCACGCTGAGAATGTGGGATAGGATGAACAGGAATGGGGAGCTCGCTCCCCCAACTTTCCCCTGGCACCCCTGGGGGGATTTCCCTTGTTCGTATCGGGGGAAGATGTTTAATTTTTTTCATCATTGGGAAACTAGGTGCTTAAAATTGGCCTCTACAGGGCATATTCTGACCCTGGATCAATTAAGACAAAGGCACGGTGGGTTTCCACTGGATTCCTGGCAACATAGACAGATGCAGAATTTTCTCCACAAACTGTGTCCCAAACTCCATGCCTCAGACTCCCTCACGGAGTTCAGGGAAATGTGCCTTCACTAAACTGATACCTTCCATTTACTATCGCAAACGTATCAGCTCTCGCTGAGGGTGCAGACACAAGCTCTTCCTTATTTTATATGGGAATGGGAGGATGAGCTGGGCTTCAACTTCTCCCCACCTCAACTACAAATAAGAATCAAGCTCTCGCACGTTTCATCCATCAGTACCAAAACTCAAGAATCCTGCTATAAGTTCCTCTCTCGGTGATACTGAACACCCCACCGCTTTGCAAAAAATTTCCCGAGAACGGACTCTAAGTGCTGGAGAGGATTTCAGCAAGAGGGCACTAATCTCCATTTGTGGCGGAAACCTCCTAAAATTAAAAAATTCTGGCAAGATATTTCGCTCTGAATACAAAAAAACACTCTCAAACCCATTGAATTTACTACTCTCCATTACTTGTTTAATGCTACCCCCTCCTCTTTAAAATCATACAAACGCAGCATCACTCCACAATTACTGAATGCAGCCAAGTGTCTAATTCCTAGGTTCTGGTGGCAAAGTACTTGGCTCACCCTGGAGGATTGGCAGAAGGAGGTGGAGAGGATAATGAAGGTGGAGAGTCAGAATAAAGAACAACAATTTTTAGACATCTGGTCTGGGTCACTGTATCACTCTTTGGAATTGGATGAGTCTACTGGGTCACAATCACCCTAGCTGTGCCACACACGTGACTGTAATTGTACAGTATACAGCCTGAGGGGGTATCATTGGGATTTTACTGCTAGTCCAGCTATAAGCTGACCAGTGGTCCTCAGCTGTAGCTGGCTGACTCCCCACCCAAACTATGGATAGGAGGTCCTTCTCCAATTGCTTTTGAGACCAGTTGTAATTCTGATGAAATCTTGTTTTCTCCTTCTTTTCTTTCTGGTCGGTCAAGGGTCTAGTTTCCCACTTTATACTTGGGGATACTCATATTGTTCTGCCAGGATGTTGTAGGGTCAGTGACCAGTGTCCTGCGATGTAACACACATACCGTATAGGTAATGATTGTGTTTATCCCCCTATGGATATACTGCCTGCGGATAGTACAGAGTTGTTCAGACTGACTACCCACCCTTTACTGCAAGGTCCTGTCACTTTAGTCTTTATTGCCTTCATTTTTCTTTTTATTGTTACTCTGTAATAATGTTGTTCTTCTTTTCTATACTGTATATGGTTGTCTGAAAATTCAAAAAGATTGATTATAAAAAAGAAAAAAAAAAAACACTGATGGCTGGCAACCCAAAATGGTGCACAGTATCTCTCTATCTGCTGTGTCCTGATTAGGGGCTCTCAGAGTACTCAGGAAGACCTAATATCTCACAGATAAAGTTATGTTCATTCATGACTGCTGAGGAAATCTGCCTATCTCTCCTAATGATAGGTTCACTTTAAAATTGACTGAGAAAAACCAACATGCAAAATAAGACTTTTTGCAGCATTCCCTGCCTATATATAGCTCTGCCACTGGCAATTGTCATTATTTGTTAAAATGTTCAATGTTAAAAGTTATAAAACTATCATTGGAATAGAATCCTTTCATGCAATGTATATACTCAGCCTGAGTACTTAAAACCTCAGGCCACACCAGTGATATATCTCTGCTGCTTGGAAGACCTATCATTAATTCCATCAGTCCCTCAAAACAAGAATCTTTCTCTAACATACTTTTTTGTAATAACCATTATGAACATGTAAGTCATTGCCTTATGCATTCTGTTTCAACAAGACTTTGTTTCCCCTTTATTGCATTCAATTTATTCTAATTGTCCGACTGGCAGCCAATTGCCTCTGGCTGGCAATGCAGATGAGTATCTCCTGTCAAAACAGATGAGAGTATTATTTTGATAATGAGCAGAGCAAGGTTCTGGCTAAAGTTCCCCCTCAGTAACATTCCTGAAGACGTAACATCTGAACTGTGGTATAGGAAAAAAAATAATACAAAAATTAAAAACAATACAGCTGATGCGAATAACAATACATAAGCATTGGTTTAAAAAAATATTACCAGGTCTAATATTTCAGTTTTAATGTGGAGAGTTAAATCACCTTGCAGCTTTCCAATATTATTATGTATGTTCCCTGGGCACTCCAATGGTGAGGTGTCTGCTCTTAAAGCAATCCTTTTTTTTTTAATGAGTTGTCCTTTTACCTGAAATAAGCATGCAGATCAGGAAAATTAAAAAAAACTGAGTATTACATCATGAGGGTCTATATAACAGCAAGGCAACAAGCATTTTCAGAAACAAAGGTCATAAATGGCTGCCTCTACTGTATGCTTCTTCCACAAGAGGTTTACTGTATTTTACTAGGTCCCCAGACTTGCCGCAATGAAGTTATACCACTTGTTTGATTTCTCTAGCTTACATTTTTTTAATACTGTGCAGGATGCAAGAGAAAAGTGTGATTACCACAAGGTGAACTGGAATAGTCCAAATATCAAGATAGACTGTAAAAGATCCATGAAATATGCAACAGAGAGCTAATTTGTGGAGTCCTTTACATGTAAAAAACTGACATACAGTATACTTACCAGGCAAATTGGTAAATTGGACTGTGACTTTTAGGGTCTGTTTGCATTTCTCAATAAGAGTTTTTTTTTTTTATGTTGAAGCTGTGCTTAAAATGAAAAAGCTCCCCAGCACTCAGCCCTGTCAGCAATAAAAGTGTATGAATAAATAATCTGCTCTTCTGGCAATTTACCTGGTCTGAACTTGAGATCTAATCTGCTAGGTTTAAAGCACAACTAAACCTACCCATTTAACTGTTTACCAAAACAGTGACATTCACGGCATTTCTTAAATGATAACTGTTACAAATACTAGTATGCTTATGTTAGATCCCACCTCAATTGTTAAGACATCAAATGGCTAATGGCATAGCTGACCACATGTGCAGCACCAAGGCAACTAAAGTTCAAACGGAGGATAGGAAGGCAGCCTCCTTGACTGTAAAGGATAGGAAGAATTAGTTGCACTATCCATTTATTTGTTTTTAGTTAAAAAAAATTACCCATCCCTCGAATTATGTTAGGCTGAAATGCCAGGCCTCCAAGTAAATGATCCGCACTGCCCCATTATTGCTCTTAAAATCTTCAATTTATTAATGACTCCGCAGTGTACACATCTAATGTAGCAAGTTGACACGTTTCAGCCTAAATGGCTTTAGTCATAACAAATAACAGTTCATAAAACAAGACAATAGTGGCATGTATATGCTCCACCTAGCAATTATTCCATCAAATAGCCAGACAGAAAACAATGCAACTAATTAATTGCCCAGGATTACTGGTCTTTACAGATTATCCCTTCCTATAGAACAATTCGATCGGGGAAGCCCACTTATGTCTTATTTATAAATAGTATCTGCATTAAAGGTCTCAAACATCATTTTACATAAGGGTTACATAAGGGTTAAATAAAAGGAAAAATCTAAGTGACTGCTGTGAGCAAAACATACAGTATCTGTGTTTAATAAAACAAAAATAAAATTTTGGATCACAAAAATATTTATGTCACAGTGAATAAATATATAAAAAATTCCTTTTGCAACTCTCTATGTAATCTTAGTGTATTATAAACATTAATTTGAGAATAATACCACATATAAAGTGAAAATAATTAATAACCTCCTATGACATGCATGACATTGCAAAATATATGTACTCAAATCCTCCACATAAGTATATAGAATATCTGCTTTTGTGCAATCAATAAATGCTTTGTGACATTCATCCAGTGAACAAAATCTTCCAATGTGATCTTTAATAGATATTATTAATCCATAGTGATCTTGTGATTTCCACCACCATTTCTGCTATGCGCTCACCTCCCAAGTTGGATCTGCTAAAAGCAAGGTCAAAAACGCCTTCCCCTTTGGCAGGGGGTGCTTTAAAAATGCTGCTCCAAATTTGGGATGCTACTTAAAAGCTTAGTCTCTCCTCCCTGGGGTATTCACGTAAAGAAGACGTGTGCCCCTTTAAAAATACGAGTGTTTGGCCTGTATTGGGCTCAAATGACAGAGGGGGTCCCCATAGCATAGTACGTTCAAACAATAAGTATTTATTTAAAAGAAATGCACTTACAGGGGTAATAAAACAGTCAGCTTTGTATAAAAACTGTGGAGCCGCAGCTCCCGCGTCAGCGTCACTTCCGGTTTCGGCAGTCACCCGACTCCACTCACTCCATTTTGCAATGTCATAGGAGGTTATTAATCGTTTGCACTTTATATGTGATATTATTCTCATATTAAGGTTTATACTACACTCAGATAACATAGGGAGGGGTGACAGGAATGTTTTATATAGTTGTTCACTTTTAGATGTGGGAACACATTTTACTGTTTGCAGCCCCCACACACGCAAACAAAATGAGGAGATTTGTATAGGAAGAGCAGGGTATTTTATTGATTGTTATTTATGTCACAGTAGTCTAAAAACGAATGACACTGATAACAAAAAAAAACCCTAGATCATAAAGTCATCTAAATTAAATTACAGTAAACATTTACATACAAGCATTTTTTGATTTTTTTCCTTTATATACTGTATCATAATCACATAATATACTAGTAAATGCAAATTACACAGATCGCTTCTTATCTATACAAGCAGAGAAAAAAATATGTGCATATGTGGTCTAAATGTAAATAAAAGTTTACTTAATGACAGAAATTACTTCTAATAGCATCTTTGTTATTTCTGATATAACTGCTGTAATAAAAAAATAAATAAAAACAAAGAGCATTTATCAGTACTAATTACTTGGAGCTCGAAAAACACAATCTATTTTTTCTCTTTCATTTCATTTTGTATGTTGCTGTTAGTTTGTATATTTTCTCGCACTACCCTTCTGTTTTAGTCGCCCACTACATCTGTCATCCCAAGGAAATGCTAATAACTATGTGCCAAGCACAAATGAGACAAGATTCACACTCAAGCTGAGAGGATTATCCTTGTATCCTACACAGGAGCACTTTGAGGGTCATGTAATTACTAGGAAGTTGCCAAAAAATTATCACTGCTGCTTCTAATGTGGGTGGGAGACAGCTTGCACCTCATTGCAGGGCAGAGCAAAGTTGCACTAAATGACAAGAAAATTAGCCTTCCCGAATACATATGCATATCAATTTCTGAACAGTAGAATGCTCATTCAGAAAGCTGCCATTTCCTGGGAAACTGACATTTCTAGGGCACTGGCTGGGATTTATAGTCAACCAACTTGTTAATGCTTCATTGTTCCTTATAAATCAATTCAACTTGCACTCGCCTAACCATTATGAAGCTTTGACTAGCATATATTATTCCAAGACATGGACTTTTATTGCTATTCTTTTATTGGTGATAAATTGCTCAGATGTTATTTCGTCACTGTCTGAATGCAAAATTGACTAATGTCAGAGTAATATTTTTGATCTTGTGTAGAGTCATTTAAATGGAGAGTTGATCATTTTGCATATATTACCACCCTAGTCTGAATGGTAATTCATTCTCTATTTGAGACACTTCCACGTAACTCCCCAGAGAGCTTCACAGGTTTAATAAACAGAAGCTGACCTTGTATGCCTGTACTTGTAGTCACATCTGCAATTAAAACACTTTTGCTACGTTCCTTTTTGTATTTTTATGATTCTGTAGGAAGCAGTAGGGTTCAGTTAACCTATGTGTACCTAAAATGTAGTGATCTCTAAGCATAGGTGTATTTCTCTGCCACTTGTTTTAGCTTGCTCCAACAGACTGCATTAGTGAGGTGACTCCCTGTGTTATAAATGTGTAATAACCAAGCCTATCAAAAGGTTTGGGGGGGGGGACTGGCGATACATGCTGGGAGAACTCTTAAATATTTGTGGCTCTTCCTATTCTCCCTTTTCCCTCATGGGCTTCTGCCCTGTAAGGATGACACTATTAAAGATCTAAAGAGAGATGAAAGTAAGACCTTGAATACATGTATTAAGTAAATAAGAAGTATTATGACTTGGGCTTAATAGCTGTGATTGAAAAGCTTTCCACAAAGCAAGGGGTGCCTTTGAAGGGAGTGACCCACAAATGAGAAATCATGTATACGAGACTAATAAAACACTCTTGTTGGCTGCTATATTCTTTCCTGCAAATAACTAATTATCATTAAAGATAATTAGTTAATTATGCCCTCTTGGAAGGTGTTCTGAAGATGTTGTCTACTAGAGGTTAAATAGTGCTAGGGAAGCAATTGTGATTGTCCCCCACAAGAGATGTGGTGATTGACTAACTGAAAGAGGAGTATACACAGGAGCATTTTTAGCAGTATTGTCTAGAATTGACAGAAATAAAACATTAATAGAGCCTTAATCTTCAAGGCGTCAAACCCTTGAAAAAAATTAGACAGCATAGTCTGTGTTCAGAAGGTATGGAGAGACATTGGGGTGCATTTACTAAAGGCAAATAGCCTGAACACTTTGCATGTGACGCTGCACTCATTTTCCCTAGAGCTTTGTAAATGTGGGGAAGCTTCACTTTGTAAAGAATACTCATACAGATGAAAATAATTTGTATTTTATTTTTTTCTTGCACATGATTGGATGATGGAGATCAGCAGAGCTTCACTACATTCTCTAAGCTGTAGGGAAAATTAATGCAATTGCACAGTATATATGCCTTTAGTAAATTAATTCCTTTTGTTGCAAATTATACACTTGAATGGGATTGGAGCCTAGTCTGGTGTTTAAGATCACCCATGTTTTGGGGATAACCTGATTCACACTTTGCCTTTTTTCTGATGTTGCCATGTGCCATAAACAAATTCTTGTTTTTACATCACTAAAGTGACTGGCACATACCCTTTTTACACCCTGGGAAAAGAACCATGTCTGATATTGCATGTGCCCGGGATATTAATGCCACATTACACCACAATGCCACATTTACACCTTTTGAATGATTGATTTTTTTTTTTTTTTAGCTGTTTTGAACAGTTTGAACAGTTTTTTTTTTGTTACATACATTTTTTATTGTTATTTGCTCAAAAAGTACAGACAAAGATCACGATGCAATCACCAAGGAACTGCACATAATAAAAAAGGAAAGAGAAGGAAAACAATAAACAGTAACAATGTTACACAGCCAATAGAGTTCAGTCACATGGTTTCAGTACAATAGTACAATGAGACACCTCAGCTAGGAAACTTTAACCACTTCAGTACTGGGCACTTTCACCCCCTTCTTGCCCAGGCCAATTTTCAGCCTCCCTTCGCACTTTGAATGACAAATGCGTGGTCATACAACACTGTATCCATTTGCATTTTTTATTAAAAAAATGTAATACATATAGAGCTCTATTTTGGTTATATTCAATCACCACTGTGTTTTTTTTTTTTTTTTGCTAAGCAAACAAAAAAAGACCAAACATTTTTCTTAGTTTCTGTTATAAAATTTAGCAAATAAGTATTTCTATTCTTCATTGATGTGCATTCATAAGGCTGCTCTGATGGGCAGTAATGAGGCTGCACTGATGGGCACCTGCATTGATGTGCACTGATGGGCACTGTTGAGGCTGCACTGATAAGGCAGTACTGATGGGCACTGATGAGGTGGCGCTGATGGGCACTGATGAGGAGGCACTGATGAGGCTGCACTGACAAGGTGGCACTGATGGGCACTGATGAGAACTGATAGGTGGCACTGATGGGCACTGATGAGAACTGATAGGTGGCACTGATGGGCACTGATTATCAGTGTAAATGTGCCCTGTGAGCCTTGGCAGTGATAAGCTATCCTTTCCTCAAGCAGTGATAGCTCGTGAGGAAAGAAATGCCAATAAACGGCAAGCTTGTTTACATGTGATGAGCTGTGATTGGACACAGCTGGTTACATGATCAAGGGCTGCTTTGAGTGACCATTTACCTTGATTTGTGATTAGCTGTGTCCAAAGGACACCTCGGTCACAGAGCGTGCCCGATGCATGTTCCAGGGGGCATGCAGGAGGCATATTCTGGGAAGACATCTATGGATGCCCTCCCAGGATAAGAGAGCCATGCTGTAGCCGTTTTTCAGCTGAGGTGGTTGTGACAGACCCAACTGGGATAGGGGCTTTTGGAGGGGACTGCAGGGGAGCCTCTTGCCTACTGACTATGGACCTTGGCATTTGAGGGCACTACAAGCATTTAGAAATATGTCCTGTTATATAATGCAAGATGACATTACCACATTTAAAAGTGTGCGATTGATGGTCTTTGCCAACTCAGTGAGAAAATGGATGTGAAAAGAAAGCTGGTTAATGAGATTTAGACAGCCCTGGGTCTTCTTGAATAGTGGTGCCAGATTGTCTGGGGGTTGAACTCCCTGACTAATCACGGCTTGTTCAGGTGCCTAGCTATTAATTAGCTTACTGTTAGTTAGGTCACTGTTTAATTTGATTACTGTTCACTGTTATCTGTTCATTAGATGTACTATTAGATGTACTGATGATATTACTGTTTGAAGTTTGCATTGTTTAGGATACTGTGATCAAGCTCTTATCTGATTTTGTGATTTGAATAAATTCTGGGTGAACTTACAATAGTCAGTTCCAGTTTGCACCTAAGCTAGTGTCATCTAGTTCCTGGGTGCAATGCTCAGCTTTACCTTGCTCCTGGTTCCAGATTAGAGGAAGCTGTATCTGGGTGCCAGGCGGTCCGTCACAGTGGTTAATCAGCATTATCGCCAGAACTCCAGTCTTCCCAGGGTTGTCATAGTTTTAAAAAGGTAGATTATGAGTTAGTGCCAGTGTTATATTTGGCAGCAAATTTTGATTTGGTTGTAGTCTTAAGCCCCGTACACACGATCGGTTTAACTGATGAAAACCGTCCAATGGATGGTTTTCATCAGACAAACCGATCGTGTATGGTACCCATCAGTCTTTTTTCCATCGGATGGAAAAAATAGAACTTGTTTTAAAATTTTCGGATGGATCAAGAACCGATGGTAATTTGCGATCGTCTATGGGCAAGTCCATCGGTTAAAAAACCCACGCATGCTCAGAATCAAGTCGACGCACGCTCAGAAGCATTAAACTTCATTTTTCTCGGCTCATCGGAGTGTTTTACGTCACCACGTTTGGAACGGTCAGTTTTTTGACTGATGGTGTGTGGCCAAGACTGATGAAAAACAGTTTCATCGGATTTCCGATGGTCAAATCCATCGGACGAAAATCCATAGGTTATCCGATCGTGTGTACAGGGCTTAAGTCTTTTGACTAAAATGCCATTTTAGTTTTAGTCCTGTTTTAGTCATCTGTAATTGTTTTAATTTTAGTCGTATTTAATAGACTAAATCTGCAGTACATTTTAGTCAACTAAAATGCCCTACATTTTAGTTGACTAAAATCAATTTAGTCGACTAAAATCATTTTAGTCGACTAATATCATTTTCGTCTGCTAAAATCAAATGGGTTTAGTTAAATTGTATTGCATTAGTTAAGCATTTCTCTATAATTTTCTAACTTATTACATACTCCTGAGTAAAAAATTTGAATATATTATAATTTATGGTATTAAGGTTGGAACAAACTCACAGATACAGGTTTAGCCACTTTTGATGGTCTAAGGAGGCCTGAAATGTGCAGTGCTGTGGATTGGCCACAGTGGTGATGTACTCGCGGTTTTCCTGCATGTTGCTCCTGGTTATAGCTGCAATTCCATAGACTACTATTAGGTTGCACGTTTTTGTAGGGTTTTCTGAAAGCACACAAAAAAGATGCAGCATCCAGGAATTTTGGTGTGCTTTCAGAAAATGTGGCAAAAATTTGCAACCTAATAGTAGTCAATGGGACTGTGGCTATAACCAGGAGTAACACACATGAAAATTGTGAGTACACCACCACTGCGGCCAAACCACATCATACCAGTGTGAACCCAAAGTGCTGTTCACACTTGCAGCAGGCAATGTCACTCAACAGAAAAGTGATCCATGCTCAGGTCCCTTTTCAGAGGCATTTGACAGGCAGTGAAGAGGTGATATCACTTTTGCTCACTGCCTGTTTTAACCTCCTAAATGCCTATCCTTCAAGGTAATGGCATGGTGAGCCCACTTTAATGCACATAGAAACAAGTACTATTATAACCTGAAGAAAGAAAGTTATATGCTTGCAGTTTAGGAAAGGTTCTGCTGGGGGACAACATAGGAAAGGGGAGGAGGGGGAGATATTCGGGAGAGAGATGGCAGGAAGGGATTCAAGGAGAAGTGAGAGAGTACAGTAACAGTGCTGTACTGCTCACTCACTCAAGCCCCTAGCTTCATATTTCGGCTGCTTGGTTGAAACTTTCCCACCCACACATCTTCTGCACATACACAGTGCACAGACGGGCTTCACAGAGGGAGGGGTGGGCACAGGGAGGGAGAGCAGATTCAGGGGAATGTGCTGTCTAGACGCTCATAGCCCAGGTTCAGTGAGGACGGAAAGCAGACACTTGTGTGGTGTGAGAGAAACCAGACATTCACAAGGGCAAACGTCCCTCCTTGCCATTTTCATTTTGTTTTCATTCGTTAACGAAAAGGTAATGAAGGTGAAGGGCGGGGCATGGAATGTCCCCGCCCCCGCCACCTATGGGACCGTGTCATACCTGGAAATTAAATTAAAGTTATAATAAAAAAATAAATAAAATAATAACTTACCTATGATTGGTCATCAATGTTGACAGTTACCCCAAACAACGGTCCTCTAGCACCCTATATAAAGAAAGAGGATGCGTCATCAGTGGGCAGAAGATGGAGAAGATTTAAGAGGAGCACATCATCTGCACTTCTTCTTCACTTACCTGTCATGGAGCAGTTGCTTCGCCTGATGATGGACCGGGCCGCGGCTGAGGATGGTGACAGCTGGATTCGGCAATGCCTCTCTCTTCCTGGCTCTTCTTCCATCTTGGAACATATTTTTTCGGCTCCTTCTTCTATTCCCCCCATGGACCTATTGCCTCTGGTCCTTCAGTGCCATGGTCGGCACCGTCCTCTCAACCCCCTCCTTCTCATCTTCACTTTTCCCAGGCTCCTGTACTTTCCCCCCTGGTCCTCCGGTGTCCTGGAGCGGACTTCCCTCTGAGCCATCCGGTGCAGTGTATGACGGTTCTTCTGTGTCTCACCGTCGGATGTCGTCATCTCCTCCTGAGTCATCTGCGTCTGGTCCTCCCTCCGTCTACGATGTTGCTCGGCCTTCTACTTCGGCTGGGATCGCGGGCGCATGCGCAGACCGTCCTGGAAGATCTACACAGAGACAACATAAGAGACCTCGCAGGTTCGATTCCCCAGCTGACCGGGTCACTGGGAGAATGGGAAAGGACAGGTTATTTAACTCTAATATTGCTATTGTTTCTAATAATCATTTATTTGATGTTAATGATTATTCTGCTTTTCATTTAACCCCTTTTTAGTGCTGTTGCTTCAGCTAAACCGCCACGGATGACTTCTGCAGGTCCTTCAATGACAGCAGATTCGGTTGTCATGGCGACTGGTAGTAAACAGATATCGGGGAAGAAACGTCTTTGTAAATCTAAAGGTATGGTACTGCCTTCTAATGTTTTGATGCATGAATGTTCTGATCGTCAATTGAATTCTTCTAGTTTTATTGTTACAGCTCCTTCTTTGATGACAGAACCCGTTACCATGGCATCGGGTCAGGACTGTGCATCTCCTGACTTTGTCGTTTTGCCTACTCTACTGCTAGCAGGGTCTGCGAATGCCTCGACTGAGATGGTTTCAGCTCCTGCTGGTGAGTTTATTAATTCTTCTCAAATGAGAGAATTGCTTTGTTCTTTTTCTAATTTTATGTCTACGTTTGCTGCTTCTTTTAATTCTCAATCTCAATCAACTCCTGCTTCTGTGTGGCTGGATCCTTTATCTGGGGCACAGAATGTCCCTGTCTCTACTTCAGTTGCCACGGCACTGTTATTCCTGCTGCTTCTGATGTTCTGATTCCTCCTCTGGTCCCAGAAACTTGTTTGAAGGAAGTTTTAACGTGCGACTTGTCTCCTCTGGGATTTCATTTTTCTGGAGCAGTTAAAGAAAAAATTTGGAAGGGAGACTATGTTGAAATTCTATCTTTGCTTCCGTCCAACCATGAACTTAGGATGGATAAGAGGGATGGTGATCGTAAAGATGATGATAAACGTAAATTGGCCCCACGCTCTTTTAACAACTGGTTGCAAGCGTTTTGCATTTATGCTAGCGTTATGGGTGAAAAACGCCCTGATTTATGTTCTGGTTTGTTTCAGCATATTGAGATTATTTTGGAAGCGTATAAAAATTTTCAGGGTTTTTCGTGGTTTTAATATGAGGAAGCATTTCGCCAAAAATTATCTGTGCACAAATCTCTGAGGTGGGGGTCAAAAGATGTTGGTCTGTGGCTCAATCTCTTATTGCCTCAGAAGCCCTTGGTTAAAGTTCCTGCTCCCAATGCCAATAGCGTGTATCGAAGGGGGGTGTGTTTTCATTTTAACGATGGATTGTGTAAATGGCCTAACAACTGTAAGTATAAACACGAATGTAGTCATTGTGCAGGTTCGCACCCCGCTTCTCGTTGTTTTAAGAAGTTGTCTTCTAATGCTTCTGCTCCTTCTAAGGAGCTTTTTCTTAAAAGCCACAACTCCAGTGAAAATTCAAAACATGCTACCATGGCTTTGCATGTATCCAGAACATCAGAGGGCACTCGTCCTGCATGATGGTTTTTCATTTGGTTTTCGTTTACCTTCTTTTTCAGGGGAAGGTTGTCGTGTCTTTCCGAATTTACCTTCGGTTTCTTCTCTTGTAGGTGTTGTTCGTGAAAAGATGAATAAAGAATTGCGTGTTGGTAAAATTGAGGGTCCTTTTTCTACTCCTCCTTTTGTTAATTTTCGGGTGTCCCCACTTGGTATTATTCCTAAAAAGGAACCTAACACTTTTAGATTGATACACCATCTATCTTTCTCATTTGGTTTTTATTAAATGATGATATTGACCCGTCTCTGTGTTCTGTGCAGTATTCTTCATTTGATGACGCCCTGTTCAAAATTAGGAGAGTTGGTGCGTCTGCTTTACTTGCTAAAGCTGATGTTCAGTCCACATTTCGGTTGCTGCCTATTCATCCGTCAGCCTTTAATTCTTTAGGTTTTTGTTTTCAGAATGAATATTACTTTGATAAGTGCCTCCCAATGGGATGTTCGCTTTCGTGTTATTATTTTGAACTTTTTTCAACATTTATTGAATGGGTTGTTGGTTGTCGTGCAGGTTCTGATAACTTGTTGCACTCCTTGGATGATTTTCTGTTTATTGGTAAAGTTGGTTCATCTGATTGTTTGTATTTATTTACCGAATTTCGGATTGTGTGTCGGGAGTTCGGTATACCGTTGGCCGATGAGAAATCTGTTTACCCTACATCTTGCCTTGATTGTCTGGGTATTCAAATAGATACGGTTTCCATGGAATTCCGTCTTCCTGAGGAGAAGATTGTAAAAATTCGGATTTTATTGGATTTTGTTCTTTCAAAATGTAAGGTTAGGTTGAATGTGTTGCAATCTCTTCTTGGTTTATTGGCATTTGCGTCCAGAGTTTTGCAGATGGGTCGTGTTTTCTCCAAGAGATTATATTGAGCTATTTCTGGAATTTCGTCTCCTTTCCATTTTGTGAGGATTACATCTGGTATTAGGGACGATCTTAAAGTTTGGCGTCGTTTTTTGTCTACATTTAATGGTAGTTGTTTATGGTAGACTCCGTTTTGTTCGGCCTCTGCACTTCATCTGCAGACGGATGCCGCTGGATCTTGCGACTATGGTGCTTATTGGAATGGACATTTGTCTGCTGATTTATGGTCTGAATCTTGAAAGGAGGCGGGTTTGACTTATAATATTGTTTTGTTAGAGATTTTTCCTGTTCTAGTGGCTTTGGAATTGTGGGGTGTTAATTTTAGGAATCATCGTATTTTACTTTATTCTGATAATAAGGGTGTCGTTTTTGCTATTAATTGCTTATCTTATAAATCTCTTCCTGTTCTTGCTGTACTTAGATTGTTGGTTTTTAAATGTTTAGATCTTAATATATGGCTTAAAGCCAAATACATTCCTGGTAAAGATAATCTTATTGCTGATGCTTTATCCCGCTCTCAGTTTCCAGAATTTCGACGCTTGGTGCCGGATGCGGATCTTGCTGGCCTGTTATGCCCTCCTTGCTTATGGGACCTTCGGTGAATCCTGTTTTTACTGCCATTAGAGATTCTTTGGCACCCTCGACGTGGGCGTCGTATAAAGCTGCGTGGGCTTTGTGGTGTTCCTTCTTGCTTTCTTTTGGATTTGATAGACTATTTTTTTCTGAGGATTTAGTTTTGTCCTTTCTTAGTTTTTTGATGTCTCGTGGTTATTCACATTCTCATATTGTCAAGACATTATCCGGTGTTTCTTTCTTTATGCGTATGCAAGGTCACAGGTCCTGTATGTCCTTTTTTACGGTCAAACATGCATTACAGGGTTACAAAAAGAAACGTGTGGTTGCTGATGACAGATTACCTATCTCTGTTGATCTTTTGGGTCGTCTTTGTGATGTTTCTAAGGATGTCTGTTTTTCTTCTTATGAATCACTATTGTTTTCTTTGTCTTTTTGTTTATGTTTTTTGGAGCCTTTAGGGTTTCTGAACTGTTTCCACGTAAAGTGTGTGATGACTCTGGTTTATTCTTTCGGGATGTTTTTGTTGGAATGGATTCTATTCAAGTTCTACTTCGTAAGAGTAAGACTGATTCTATGGGTCATGGTCGTTGGATTACTTTGAGAGCTAATCCTGGTGCTCGCTTTTGTGTTTTCTCTTTAGTTGAACAATTTTTGGCAGTGAGACTTTTATTTCATAAACAATTTTTGATTCATGTCACGGGTACTCCGGTGACTGTTTATCAATTCCAGGCTGTTCTACGTAGATGCCTCAAAGCTTTACGTTTGGAACACCTGAGGATTTCGTCTCACTCTTTTCGTATTGGTTTAGCCACTACAGCAGCTATGGTTGGTCTTAATGAATCTGTAAATAAACAAATTGGTGGTTGGCGATCGAATTGTTATAGATCATATGTTAGACCTGATTTTCGTTTTTAATTTTAGATGCGCAATATAACATCTGGATAATAGGACATTCGTATATTTTCTGGGCTCAGAAGAGAGCTGAATGGAGAGTCTATGGCAATAATTTGGGTTTGCCTTGTTCTAATTTTAATGTTTATTGGTATGGTCAACATGGTATGCTTTGGAGCAATTTACGTTCTGTTTTGTCTCATTTACAGGATTGCTGGCCCTTACCACAGGTCATTATTTTCCATTTATCCGGTAATGATCTTGGTAAACGCAAGACGTTAGAGTTAATTTCTCAGATTAAGCTTGATTTATTATGTTGGCATGCTGTTTTGCCTAATGCTATTTTAGTTTTTTCTGAAGTAATCCCTCGTCTTGATTGGTTGATCTGCCCTGAACGTAAGTTTTTTGAAAAAATTTGTAAGCGACTTAATAGAGCTTTAGATAAATTCATGCTTTTGGTTCATGGTCTGTCTTTTCGACACATGAACTTGGAGGGCGGTTTGCCTGGTTTTTATAGACCAGACAAGGTGCATTTATCTGATATTGCTCTTGATATCTTCAATTTAGATTTACAAACCTGTGTTGAATTGGCTGTCGCCTTGGTGGGGTGCCAGGCTCCTTGAAATATGGGCCTGGCGTGTGGGATGTTATGTTTCATGTTTAAGTGTAGCTTGAGCTTAAATGGCTAAGCTAATTTTTATATATATATATTTATATATGGTTATATGTTTGAAAAAAGTTTATATTATCCTTAAGTGGAATAATTACTTTGATTTAAATAAATAACAATTTTGGTATATTCAATTTAAGATTTATACCTATAAATAAAGGCCACGGCCATTTCAACCACAGATATTTACTGATGTATTGTTTACTTATTTATCTTATGAAATATTAAGAAGTTATGACTACGGTCCCATGAAGGTGAAGGGCGGGGCATGGAATGTCCCCGCCCCGCCACCTATGGGACCATGTCATACCTGGAAATTAAATTAAAGTTATAATAAAAAAATAAAAAAATAACTTACCTATGATTGGTCATCAATGTTGACAGTTGCCCCAAACAACGGTCCTCTAGCACCCTATATAAAGAAAGAGGATGCGTCATCAGTGGGCAGAAGACGGAGAATATTTAAGAGGAGCACATCCCGCCCTCCCTCCCTGTCGTGGCCTGTTTTATGAGGTTTAATCCCTTTTTGTAAGGGGATGTTATGTTTCATGTTTAAGTTTAGGTTGAGCTTAAATGGCTAAGCTAATTTATATATATATATATTTATATATGGTTATATGATTGAAAGAAGTTTATAATATCCTTAAGTGGAATAATTATTTTGATTTAAATAAATAACAATTTTGGTATATTCAATTTAATATTTATACCTATAAATAAAGGCCACGGCCATTTCAACCAAAGATATTTACTGATGTATTATTTACTTATTTATCTTATGAAATATTAAGAAGTTATGAGTACGGTCCCATTGATTTTCATCATAGTTTTCGTCAGTGGATGAAAATGTGCTGTACTTTTCGTTTTGTTTTCGTCACTGTAAAAATACCGCTGACCAAAACTTTGACGAAAACATTTTCGCTGACAAAAATCAGCACCGGTTGGTGCTCAAGGCCAGAACTTTTTCATAAGCAAAATTAGTTCTCAGTAAGAAATGGCCTTCCAGTGCACAACTATTAGACATGTGCACACTGAAATATTTTGTTTTGGAATTTAGTTTTCGTCCGAAAAATACATTTATTTAGTTACTCCCGAAATTCGTTTTTATTTATTTTGTTTCGGTAAAAAATGTATTCGTCCAAAAATCCGAATTAATTAAGGTCAAATCTGTCATTGAAGGCTTATGGTGTCTGTCGAATGTTCTAAGAAGATTCGACGGAGCAGCTAAACTGTACGACGCCGCAATCATACATTTCCGGTATAGCTATAGAAGAATTCTAATGTTGTATGACACTAGTAATAATTATATTTATAAATTATTATTACTAGTCAACCAACATTCAAATTCTTCTATAGCCTATGGGCCGAGCATTTGACCCGAAATGTAGGATTGTGGCGTCGTACAGTTTAGCTGCTTGTCAAATCTTCTTAGAACTTTCGACAGGCACCATAAGCCTTCAATGACAGATTCGACATTGGTATGTTTTGCGTTGCTTCGTCGAATCTTTGTCGTTCATGTCGAATGGTCTACCCCAACACTGTCTCTATAATGTTGAATTTTTTCTCTCTATGTCGAATCTTTCCTCTCTATGTAGAATAATCTTGAACTAGAAGAGTAAAGGTTAGGCACATTCGACCACAGGTTTGATGGACACAGATTGCTATTGTCAGCATCATGTCGAATCTCCTATCTATATCGAACTGTTGTAGCAACGAAAACGAAAATAAAGCCTTTTTTTATGTCGGATCTTTCGGATTTTGCATTCTGCGCGTTCGTTTTTGTTTGTTAAAACGATAACGGAAATAACTGAAATTCGGACGAAAATGCATTCAGACGAAAATGAATGCACATGTCTATAATGGTTCTAGCTGATGATAGGATATGGGTGATAATATTATGGTATACAGTTTGATATTTCTCTATCCCAAGATTCAGTAGTGCTAAAGCTGGATTGGTGGGCATTAGGATACATGTAATTTTAGAAATGATTAGAAAATGTTTTTCGTCAGGAGCTGGTTAGAACTTTGCATGTCCATAGGGTATGAAACAGGGTTCCCACCTGCCCGCAGTCCTGCCCACAGTCCTGCCAGTAGTACAGAGAGCTGGTGAATGAAAACTTACAGTAGATACATGGAATACTGTAGTGTGTAATAGCACTGAGAGGTAATTTTCCACTTTAATTCTCAATGATTAGAGCTGTGTGTTACAGTGTAGGTAGAATTAAAGTAGGAAAATCATTTTCTTTTTCATTTTGGATAGAGTAAACGAGAGTGACAGCCCCTGTCAGATATTTTTTTTGCCATCTGTGTCCCATTGCAGACATTTCTCTTCACTTTGTATCCCATAGCCAAACAAGAAGTGAGAGGAAATCCCTGCAAATTAGGGGAATTCCTTGGGGACCCCCAGGTCACCAGAACTAGTAACCCTTAGGGAGATTTCCCCTCTATTACTTTTCTGGGAACAACCCAACATTTAGGACTTTCTTTTACTTTCAATTTTAATGATAATGGTAAATAGGACAAATAGAGAGAGCGAATCTCCCTAACTGGGGCAAGGACAGCAATACAAATTGACAGGGGGGTTTTAATTTGTCTCCCCTCTATCGAAAACTATAACAAAATTGCCTTTAGTTATACTTTAAAGGCTTTATGCCATTGTTCATCTGTGCACTGATCATTCAAATATAATTCCCATTTCACCATGGTGGGCTATTTGGTAAAGGATAGTTTATCATGAAATAGGGTATGAAATAATGAAATACCCTTACTGGGTGAGGCGGGTGCAATGTAAGATTTCCACACCTTGGGATGTAAGGTCAGGACAGGGGGAGGGTATTGGGAAATAAATAGTAGAATATGAAATAAGGTGAAAAACTACACTTTTATTTATTTGAGTTCCTCCATCAGTTCACCCATGCATTTAGGGTTGCATTCATCATCCACAGTAATAAAACCCTGTTAAGCTATCTGGCTAACCAAGATATCACAGATAAGAGACTCTAAGACCTGAATAGGCACACTGGCCTCATATTTTGGTCTATAGCATCAAGGCAATGTAGTGAGAGCTCATCATGCCAGAAGAGATGCTTGTTTTGGCAGTAGCATTCCCTTAAGTGACTGGGTCCACCATAGATCAGCAAGTAATAAGTTTTACCAGTCTGAAGCCAGCAGCAGGGCCAATGCTATGTCCAGCCAAAAAACATTGGGAGTGGGTTTAAACTGTGTTTAAGCTGGTCCAGCTGGACCGCTAGATAGTAGTCCTTAATAATCACAAGGCCTATACCTCCAACTCATCTATGTTTATAATTTGGCATGTCTAACGGCACCCCAAATCTGAAAGGGGTTAACGCCGTCTAAGACCTTCCCTCTCCTGGACACACATTCGCTGCCGATCCTCCACAGTCAGGCGACCACTTCCCATAGGAATTAATCCTTCCAAAAGAACGAGACAAAATGCTCTGTATCTTTCCAAAATGAACTATATCTTTATTGACAAACGCTACAGCTTATATACCCACAGAGAGGAGTGTCTTGCAATACATCTTTGACCAGAGCTAATTTGCATGAGCCACTTAACTACAGTGAATGGCTCAGACACATGACCTTTCTGTCTCCCAATACCCATCTCTTAGAAGACAACAGCTAATCCCTTTACCTCTTAAAGGACTATGCATGACCTTTATATTCAGCAGACGGTCTGGCTGCCAGTGCACCATACCTATAATTACAGGCTTAACTCCCATTATCAAAAGACTTCACACAATAGATACATAACGAGCTCCCAAAATACATCTCACAATGAAAGGATGTGTAGCATATCTGAGGTTCATTACCATTACACATAGACAGGTGACACATCAGCATCTCTTAAATTAACCTGTCTGTCTGCTAGTTCCACAACCTATAATTATAGGCTTAATTCCCACAAGCCACACTAGACAGTAGAATGTAAATCACCCCCCACCTCATCACAGCAATGATTACACAACCCCCACACACAGTATACATCCAATCTATATACAATATATATACAGCATTGAATCTGATTAGCACAGATCATGGTGGGGTTCTCATTCACCCTGTGCCCCAAGTGACCCCTGTCACAGCATGTATATGGACATCCGGGGCGTTTCCCTTTCCAAAGATATTTTTTGAGTAACGAAGTATGGGCTCTTAAATAACAGGAGTGAATTGGGATGGGTAAGGTCCAGAATAAATATAAAATCTTAGGCAGTAGCATAATTTTATAGGAAGCTAATCTGCCGAACCAAGACAACTCCACCTGTGAGAACTGTTGAGACTCTTTATATATATCAAGAAGGTGTTTATAATTAGTGTGGGCAAAGGAAAATGCTTTAGAGGTCAAAGTGATACCCTGATATGGTATTCCTCTATCATCCCCTAAGTGGGAAGGAGTTGATTGTAGGAGGTGTTTGTTTTTCTGAGGGACACCCAAATCCAAAATCAGGGATTTGGAGAAATTAACTTTGTAATAGGATATATTGCTGAATTGTGTAAGGACCTGGTGGGCACAGGGTAAGGAAACACTAGGGTTTGTAATAATGAGTATCACATTATCTCTGAAAAAATTATATGGATTGGTGGGAACGGATCATTTCAGCCAAAGGCTTAATTATGAGGTTGAAAATAGAAGGCGATGATGGGCATCCCTGGCTCATGCCATTTGCTATATAAAAGGGTTTAGATAACAGGTTGGAGGTATAGACCTGCATGGAGGAGTTTGAGTATAATGCCAAGATGGTGGAGAAGATATTCCCCCGAAAACCAAATTTTAGGAGCACTTGGGACATATAGTGCCAATGCACCCTATCAAACACCTTCTCTGCATCAATAGAGAGGAGAAAAGAAGGCATTTGACAAGCTCGACATAAAAAAATATTTGTAACGATCCTCCTGGTGGCATCCGATGCTTGTCTATCAGAAGTAAACCCGATCTGATCTGGTTGGACCAAAATTATATGGATAAGTAGAGATGAGCTTTATGTTCGGGTCGAACATGAGTTTGACTCGAACATTGGCTGTTCGTCCGTTCGCCGAATAGCGAACAATTTGGGGTGTTTGTGGAAAATTCGAAAGCCGCGGAACACCCTATAAAAGTCTATAGGAGAAATCAAAAATGCTAATTTTAAAGGTTAATATGCAAGTTATTGTCATAAAAAAGTATTTAGGGACCCGGGTCCTGCCCCAGGGGACATGTATCAATGCAAAAAAAAGTTTTAAAAACAGCCGTTTTTTCGGGAGCAGTGATTTTAATAATGCTTAAAGTGAAACAATAAAAGTGAAATATTCCTTTAAATTTCGTACCTGGGGGGTGTCTATGGTATGCCTGTAAAGTATTGCATGTTTCCCGTGTTTATAACAGTCCCTGCGCAAAATTACATTTCGAAAGGAAAAAAAGGCATTTAAAACTACTCGCGGCTATAATGAATTGTCGTGTCCCAGCAATACAGATAAAAGTCATTGAAAAAAACAGCATGGGTCCCCCCCCCAGTCCATTACCAGGCCCCGTTGGATCTGGTATGGATATTAAGGGGAATCCTGCGCCAATTTTTTTTTTTAAATGGTGTAGGGGCCCCCCTCAAAATCCATACCAGGTCCTTCAGGGTCACTTTTGACAAATTTTTGGGACCATACACATTTATACAGCGATCTGTGCTATAAAAATGCATTGATTACTGTATAAATGTGACTGGAAGGGAAGGAGTTAACACTAGGGGGCGAGTAAGGGGTTAAATGTGTTCCCTATTAGTGATTCTTACTGTGGGGGGAGGGGACTGACTGGGGGAGGTGACCGATGGTTGTCCCTATGTACATCGGTCTCCTCTCCCTGACAGGATGTGGATCTGTGTGTTTACACACACAGATCCACCGTCTTGCTCGGTTACTGGGCAATGGTGGGCGGTTGACTAGTGGTTAAGGAATCTTCAGTAATATTCAGCTATGAGCTATTTATTACCCCAGCTTCCCGCCCCCTGCTAGTAAAAAACAGATATTGGCGTATAACATGCAGGCACAGTTTAGCCTCTGTTTTAAGGGTACAAAATGTGTGTGTTATATGCCGATAAATACGGTCCTTCAAATGGAAATTCTAAAGCCTAGCAGTTCAACTTTGAAACCTCAAAGTTGCTACAGTTTTTGTAAATAAATAAATTAACTACTTGAAGTTATTTTATATGACACCCCAAGCATTAACACTGGCTGAGCCTCTATTGACAGCTGGTGAGACATATACATTTTTCAAGGTCCATCACTTCTCTTTCTGCTATTGTAATGGGAAAAAAAAACTTGGGATTGAGTGTTGATAACCAATATTATTCCCTTCTCCACACAATTTCTTCTAGAGACAAGAAATCTGGAAAAAGACAAGATTGAAGTCTGTGGCATACTTATACAGAAAACATTGCTCCATTACTTTTAGCACATCTGTAATGCCGCGTACACACCACCGTTTTTAATGTCATTGAAAAAAACTGCATTTTTCTCAACGTGATTTTTCGTGTTTCCTCTCAAGCCTGCCTTGCCTACACACTATCGTGGAATAAAATGTTCGAGTAAAGCACGGTGACGTCCAACACATACGACGGCACTATAAAGGGGAAGTTCCATTTGGATGGCGCCACCCTTCATGTTAGTAAAGTTTGTTGAGCGACGATTCGCGCTTTTCAGCCTCGTGCTTTTCAGTCCGTTACAGCGTGATGAATGTGCTATCTCCATTACGAACGCTAGTTTTACCAGAACGAGCGCTCCCGTCTCATTTTTTTTCACGTCGTTAAAGCCCACACACGGGCGTTTTTCATGACGAGAAAAACGACGATGTAAAAAACGACGTGAAAAATTACTTCTGACACTGTGCCTGTATCCTTTGTGCTAATGAATACCGATCATCCCTTGTTTATTTGTAAGTGGATGCTATGAGTCCATTGCAATGAAGTTACTAGATACAGTACTGCTACTTCTCTGCGCCCTTAAGCCCCATACACACTATTTGATTTTCTGCTGATTTTTTTCTTCAGATTTACCAAAACCATATAGTGCAAGTGTCTGCCTGATTGCATACAAATTGAAACTCTTATGCCGCGTACACACAACCGTTTTTAATGTCATTGAAAAAAACTATGTTTTTCTCTACGTGATTCTTCTCAAGCCTGCCTTACCTTTTTACTATCGTGAAAAAAAATGCTTGAGCAAAGCGCGGTGACGTACGAAACGTACAACGACACTATAAAGGGGAAGTTCCATTCGGATGGCGCCACCCTTTGGGCTGCTTTTGCTGATCCTCGTGTTAGTAAAGTTTGGTGAGAGACAATTTGCGCTTTTCAGCCTCCTGCTCTTCAGTCCGTTACAGCGTGACGAATGTGCTATCTCCATTATGAATGCTAGTTTTACCAGAACGAGCGCTCCCATCTCATAACTTGCTTCTGAGCATGCGCGTTTTTTTCACGTCGTTAAAGCCTACACACGGCCGTTTTTCACGACGAGAAAAAACATTTTTCTCGTCATGAAAAACGGTCGTGTGTATGCGGCATTAAGGTTTGACCTCATATTACATGGTTTTGGTAAATCTGAAGACAAAAATCTGCAGAAAATCTAATAGTGTGTATGTGGTCTTACTTTTTCTTCAATATTGCCTGATGTTGTTGGATTTTCCCTGATCCTGTTGTGAGGCACTGTGGGATGTATCAATTACTGACTTGACAGAGGACTACCATTCCTGTCTGAATACCAGTTTGGTTCAAAGCTTATGCCCCATACACACAATCGTTTTTCATGCCATTAAAAATGCCATTTTTAAAAATGGCCATTAAAACTGATCGTGTGTATGCTCCAGAGCATTTTTAACGACGTGAAAAACGGCCATTAAAAATTTCGAACATGCTCTCTTTTTTCACGTCGTTTTTCATGTCGTTTTTTTTAACGACGTGAAAAACGATAGTGTGTATGCTTTAACGACGTGAAAAAAAACGCGCATGCTCAGAATCAAGTATGAGACGGGAGCGCTCGTTCTGGTAAAACTAGCGTTCGTAATGGAGATAGCACATTCGTCACGCTGTAACGGACTGAAAAGCACGAGGCTGAAAAGCGCAAATCGTCGCTCAACAAACTTTACTAACATGAAGGGTGGCGTCATTAGAATGGAACTTCCCGTTTATAGTGCCGTCGTACGTGTTGTACGTCACTGCGCTTTTGCTTGAACATTTTTTAAAATGATGGTGTGTACGCAAGACAGGCTTGAGAGGAAACAAGAAAAAAAATTACGAGAAAAACGTCAGTTTTAAAAATGGCATGAAAAACGATCATGTGTATGGGGCATTAGAGGTGTAAACCTTTAGCTCTGTGATTTTTCATTGAACCTCTTTATGGGCTTTTTTTTCTACAATTTTAATGGCAATATTTCTTAGTTTCCTGTTGTAGAAAATAGATACTGTGGTGGTAGAAGCGCCACATTTTTTTTTTCCTATGGCTATAGCTGCTTAATATAATACAGCTTTATAACCAATAAGCAAAATATATGTTGTTGTATATATGGGAGGATAGTAGTCCAACTCTGAAAGTTGCACTTTAAAATGTAATACGATTTTGTGTGACGCCATTAGTATTTTAATTCAAATATTTGTCCACTCCACCATAATAAAGCCATTTAACAGCACTACAAGTTGTACACTCTTGCATGAAGCAATTACCGGTATATGAGGCTCGCAATTATTTTCAATATAACCAGATATATGCACAGGCATTAAAAGAATGTTACTCCAGTGCCAGGAGTTGCACATGTGAAAGTAGATAATAAATCATATATGAGGCTCACAATTATTTTCAATATAACCAGATATATGCACAGGCATTAAAAGAATGTTACTCCAGTGCCAGGAGTTGCACATGTGAAAGTAGATAATAAATCATGGCAAAAGATCGAAGGAGCATACTAAAAACCTATTATATTATTAAGAATGACTTCTAAATTGCAGATTGTAGGATTAGAGATCATAAAGGTAAGTGCAACCTACTGACTACACTAACCTTTACTTTCCCATTCCTCAAATGGCAGGTAATCTTGGATTTACTCTTTAACCACTTGCCTACTGGGCACTTAAACCCTCTCCTGCCCAGACCAACTTTTCATACAAATAGAGCTTTCTTTTGGTGGTATTTATTCACCACTGGGTTTTTTATTTTTTGCCCTATAAATTTAAAAAGACCAAAAATGTTGAAAAAAAATGTCTTTGTTTCTGTTATAGCATTTTGCAATTCAGTAACTTTTCTTCATAAATTTTGGCCAAAATTTATACTGCTACATTGCTTTGGTAAAAATAACCCAAATACGTGTATGTTATTTGGTCTGTGTGAAAGTTAGAGAGTCTACAAGCTATGGCGCTAATCATTGAAAATTGATCACACCTGATGTACTGATAGCCTTTCTCAATTCCTGAGACACTAATAAGCCAGGAAAGTACAAATGCCCCCCAAATGACCCCTTTTTGGAAAGTAGACATTCCAAGGTTTTTAGTAAGAGGCATGGTGAGTTTTTTTGAAGTTGTCATTTTTTTTCCCACAATTCTTTTTTTTTTTTTTCACAAAATTGTCATTAACAACAGGTTATTTCTCTCACATGGCATATACTGTACATACTTGCAACTACACTCCAAAACACATTCTGCTACTGAGTATGGTGATACCACATGTGTGGGACTTTTTCACAGACTAGCCACATAGAGAGGCCCAACATACATGAAGGTGATCTAGGAGCATACATTACACATCTAACTTGTTGACTACCTATTACACGTTTAAAGGCCCAATGAACAATGGAAATGCCCACAAAATGACAACATTTTGGAGAGAAAACACCCCAATGTATAATATATAAGGCATAATGAGTCTTTTTAACATGTATTTTTTTTCCAGAAGTGTTTGGAAAATGTGGGAAAAAAATAAAAATGCATTTTTCTTACACAAAGTTGTAAATGTATGAGATATTTCCAACACATAGCATGTACATAGCAAAAATTACACATTTTGCTACTCCTCCTGAGTATGACAATATAACATATGTGAGACTTTTACACAGCCTGGCCACATACAGAGGCCCAACATTAAAGTAGCACTTTCAGGCATTCTAGGAGCATAAATTACACATCTCATTTCTCAATCACCTATTACACTTTTGAAGGCCCTGGAGCACCAGGAAAATAGTAAGGCCCACAATTGAGCAGCCCATGGCATGTTACCCGGCCCTTCCCCACTCTCCATCCTGGCGGATCCCCGGGAGAGTGATAGGGGGAACCCGGCAGAGGTGCGGGGGGGGCGAGGGGGGCCAGTAAAAAGAATGGGGGGCAGATAACACAGGTAGGAAGCCGAACAAACATGGATTGGGCCGGAGAGCACAGGGGGAGGCAGAGAGCACTCAGGGGAGGCAGAGAGCATGGGGCAGAGAGCACAGAGGATAGGCAGAGAAAACGGGAGAAAGAGAAAAGCACAGCTGGAGTCTGGAGAGCACTGGGGCCATCAAGAACATGGGGTGGGGCAGAGAGCACAGGGGGGCAGGAGAGCACAGGGGGCCAGAGAGCATGAGGGGGAAGACACGAGAGCACGGAGGAAGGTGGAGAGCACGGGGGAGGTGGAGAGCACAGGGGGAAGGTGGAGAGAACTGGGGGGGCTGGAGAGCACTGGGGAAGGTGGAAAACACTCAGGGGGAGGCATAGAGCCTGGTGGGAGGTGGAGATCACTGAGTCAGGAGGAAGCCACAGAGGGTTCTCAAGGGCATAGGGTAGGCTGACATGGGTCCTAACCCTTTGGGCTGAGGTGACAACCCACTAGTACTTGGCCTTTCTTGCCAAGGTACTGCACTGCTGGTTGATGGCATTGCAGTGCTGGTGGATGGTCCTGCACTGCTGGTGGATGCCACTGCCTCCTCCTCACCAGAATGCCTTAGTTTGGTGGGCACCCTATCTTCCTCCTCTGAGTCTGTCAGTGTCCCACTGTTTAGCACTAGCTTGTAATTGACATCAGACCCAGAATCAAAATCCAAAGTATAATCCGATACAGCAAGCTCCCCGTTGCTCTCGTCGGCCGGAATTTGGTACCAGAATTTGGTACGCCTCTTCAGTTGAAAATATTTTTTTTGGACATGGTGGTGGTGATGAGGCTGCACAGATGGACGCTGATAAGCCTGCACTTATGGGCACTGATGCCCCTGCACAAATGGCTGCTGATAAGCCTGCACAGATGTGCACTAATAAGCAGCACTATTCAGCTACACTGATAGGTGCTGGTGAGGTTCCACTAATGAGGCAGCACTGATATGCAGCACTGTTGGCAATGTTACACTGATGGTACCATGACACTGATGGAGCTGATGACAATGGTAGCACTAATATGTGGCACTGTGACGCTGATGGCACTGATGACACTATGGCACTGTGACACTGATGAAACTAGGGCACTGTGACACTAATGACACTATGGCACGGTGACACTAATGGCACTGATGACACTGATGACACTATATCCCTGATGGCACTGACAGCAGGTTGACACTGATGACACTATGGCACTGATGACACTGATGGCATGGTGACACTGATGACACTATGGCACTGATGACACTGATGGCACAGTGACACTGATGACACTATGGCACTGATGACACTGATAGCACGGTGACACTATGGTACTAATGACACTGATGGCACTGTGACACTATGGCACTGATGACACTGATGGCACAGTGACACTATGGCACTGATGGCACAGTGACAATGATGGCACTATGGCACTGATGGCACCTTGACACTATGGCACTATTAGCACTGTAATACTATGGCACTGATGACAGGTGACACAGATGGCACGTGGCACTTATGGCACTGGTGACACTGTGGACACTGATGACACTGGTGACACTGTTGACACTGATGGCACTATTGGCAATGGTGGGCACTGTGACACTGATGGACACTGTTTGGGCAGTGTTTGAACTAATTGCTGTAACTGCAACAAAATGTATCCAACTTACGACCTCACAGAAGCATTCCTTCCCTCTCACGCGGTCTGTGTCAGAGAAGGAGAGCCGTCAATGAGAGATGATCTCAAATGTTTACATTTGAGATCACCTTTCATTGGATATGGTGATCACATGGTAAATGGTCACTGTGATTGGCCCATTCACCACAATCTGTGATTGATTGTGTCCAAGGGACATGACCATAACAATTTTTCTCCGATGCGAGCCGCCTATGCTGTAGCCATCATTCGGCTATAGCGTGGGCGGAAAGTGGTTAAGGGCATAGTTCACTTTTGAAAACATGAGTACATGCAACAACAATGAATTAATAAAAAATAAATAAAAATTCTAAATATTTGCATTGAAGCCTGCAGAGCATTTTGACCAGTGGCGGCTGGTGAAGTTTTAGGATGGGGGGCGCAAGACCCCGCCCCTCCATGTTTGGCCCCTCCCACTTCTCATAAGCCACACCCCTTATAGAATCCACCCACTCCGTCCCCTGTATTCCACTTGCTTCCACTCATAGTGTCAGGAGTATACAGCCCCAGCATCACCGGACATAGTATATAGCCCCAGCATCACAGGACAGAGTATATAGCCCCAGCATCACAGGACAGAGTATATAGCCCCAGCATCACAGGACAGAGTATATAGCCCCAGCATCAGGATCTGCTGCTGCCGCCGGCCATGTAGTTTTCCAAAAAAAAAGTAATAGGGGGGGTTTGGGTGCCGCTGCTCCCGCCGGCCATGTAGTTTAAAAAAGTAAAAAGCGGGGGGGGGGGGGTTTGGGTGCCGCTGCTCCCGCCGGTGTAGTGTCATATTTTGCTCCCCATCACAGAATGCTGCGGAAGTGACGTTGCGGGCAGAAATTTGGCACTGCGCATGCGCGAAGCGTTCCAAACACATGCGCCGTGAGTTCCAAAGGATTTTCGGCAATACAGTTCAGCGAAACCATCAGATAATGTCATGGAAGTGACATTACAGACAACACAACCACTGGGCTATGCGTTCCAACACTAATACTTCCCTTGTTACCTAGTATAATTTTTTAACAACCATGCTGAGCTACCTGTGGTGTTAGGTTCTGCATTGCTGGGACTTGTAGTGCCTATCCTGAGCTACCTTTGGTGTTAGGTTCTGCATTGCTGGGACTTGTAGTGCCTATCCTGAGCTACGTGTGGTGTTGTGTTCTGCACAGGTAGCTCAGCATAGGCACTACAAGTCCCAGCAATGCAGAACCTAACACCGCAGGTAGCTCAGGATAGGCACTACAAGTCCCACCAATGCAGAACCTAACACCGCAGGTAGCTCAGGATAGGCACTACAAGTCCCACCAATGCAGAACCTAACACCGCAGGTAGCTCAGGATAGGCACTACAAGTCCCAGCAATGCAGAACCTAACACCGCAGGTAGCTCAGGATAGGCACTACAAGTCCCAGCAATGCAGAACCTAACACCGCAGGTAGCTCAGGATAGGCACTACAAGTCCCAGCAATGCAGAACCTAACACCGCAGGTAGCTCAGGATAGGCACTACAAGTCTCAGCAATGCAGAACCTAACACCGCAGGTAGCTCAGGATAGGCACTACAAGTCCCAGCAATGCAGAACCTAACACCGCAGGTAGCTCAGGATAGGCACTACAAGTCCCAGCAAAGCAGAACCTAACACCGCAGGTAGCTCAGGATAGGCACTACAAGTCCCACCAATGCAGAACCTAACACCGCAGGTAGCTCTGGATAGGCACTACAAGTCCCAGCAATGCAGAACCTAACACCACACGTAGCTCAGGATAGGCACTACAAGTCCCAGCAATGCAGAACCTAACACCGCAGGTAGCTCAGGATAGGCACTACAAGTCCCAGCAATGCAGAACCTAACACCGCAGGTAGCTCAGGATAGGCACTACAAGTCCCAGCAATGCAGAACCTAACACCGCAGGTAGCTCAGGATAGGCACTACAAGTCCCACCAATGCAGAACCTAACACCGCAGGTAGCTCAGGATAGGCACTACAAGTCCCAGCAATGCAGAACCTAACACTGCAGGTAGCTCAGGATAGGCACTACAAGTCCCAGCAATGCAGAACCTAACACCGCAGGTAGCTCAGGATAAGCACTACAAGTCCCAGCAATGCAGAACCTAACACCGCAGGTAGCTCAGGATAGGCACTACAAGTCCCACCAATGCAGAACCTAACACCGCAGGTAGCTCAGGATAGGCACTACAAGTCCCAGCAATGCAGAACCTAACACCACACGTAGCTCAGGATAGGCACTACAAGTCCCAGCAATGCAGAACCTAACACCACACGTAGCTCAGGATAGGCACTACAAGTCCCAGCAATGCAGAACCTAACACCGCAGGTAGCTCAGGATAGGCACTACAAGTCCCAGCAATGCAGAACCTAACACCGCAGGTAGCTCAGGATAGGCACTACAAGTCCCAGCAATGCAGAACCTAACACCGCAGGTAGCTCAGGATAGGCACTACAAGTCCCAGCAATGCAGAACCTAACACCGCAGGTAGCTCAGGATAGGCACTACAAGTCCCAGCAATGCAGAACCTAACACCGCAGGTAGCTCAGGATAGGCACTACAAGTCCCAGCAATGCAGAACCTAACACCGCAGGTAGCTCAGGATAGGCACTACAAGTCCCAGCAATGCAGAACCTAACACCGCAGGTAGCTCAGGATAGGCACTACAAGTCTCAGCAATGCAGAACCTAACACCACACGTAGCTCAGGATAGGCACTACAAGTCCCAGCAATGCAGAACCTAACACCGCAGGTAGCTCAGGATAGGCACTACAAGTCCCAGCAATGCAGAACCTAACACCACACGTAGCTCAGGATAGGCACTACAAGTCCCAGCAATGCAGAACCTAACACCACACGTAGCTCAGGATAGGCACTACAAGTCCCAGCAATGCTCTCGCCGGCCATGCAATTAAAAAAAAAAGTAATAGGGGGGGGTGCCGCTGCTCCCGCGGGCCATGTAATTTAAAAAAAATAAGTAATAAGCCGGCCATGTAGTTTAAAAAACAGAAAAAGGAATAAGCTTTTAGCTATAGTAGCCAGGCGACCTTCCGCTTACCTCATGCCGATCCTCTCACGCTGCACGTTCAACGGAGCTGCTGAGTGCCGACGTCACTTCCTATACTTTGAGTGACGTCGGAACAGAAAGCACTGCCCATGTCCCAGGGCGGTGATGGTCTATGCAGTGGCCAGTCCATCGCACCGGAAGCTAGTGGCGCGCTCGAACGCGCCACTGTACGAGTTTTTGGCTGCAAATGAAGCGCCTCGTCTGCAATCTTGTGATTGCATTGACGTGGCGTTTTCCATACAGCACTGTACCCGGCGCCCGGACACAGTGCACATAAGGACTTTTTTTTTTTTTTCTTTTTCTTAAAGGGACATGTTTAAATTTTTTTTTTTTTTTTTAGATTTTTTTTTTGACTGCCTGGGGGGGGGAGGGGGGGCGGCGCCCGGGCGCCCCCTATGGACGGGCCGCCACTGATTTTAACTATGATCAGTGCCTGACAAGTGCAATTGCCAGGCTCCTGCATTCTGTTATTAGGCTGGTGAAAGTAAACAATGAAATACAAGTGCAGTGATGTCACCTAACTTGTGCCAGTGCAATCAGTGACATGGTGGCCGATAAGACTTGTCATCTCATTCAGATGTTAGTTAATGGATAATGCAGCTGTGTGGGAGGAGCCATGCACAATCATGCAATTATTTTTTTTAAATAGAGACTGCTGTAGGGAAAAGCATGCTTTGATTCAGGTCAGGGGGCAGGTTTAGGATGCAACTGTGTTTCATGCTAAACCCTAAATATACTTGTAACGTAAAACATGATCTGAAAGGTGGAGTATTTCTTTAATGTTACATTGGCATACACTACAGGATAATGGTTTTTATTTTTTAAGGACAGTAGCCAAAAACATGATGACACACTGTTTAAATGATGAAGTGTTCTCTTCAGTGCACAGTATTTATTTCAGTATACTGCTGTATATAATTATAGTAAATGAAATCGATATATTAGATCATTTCAACGTTGTATGACAAACTGCAAAACAGTGTGTTCAGCTTTTTTCCTTACTTTGTCCTATTACCAGAAAGACATTTATAGCTTCTGTAGCACCACATTTATTTGTTGCTATTATCACTTTGGCTACCAGTCATTTCATTTTTGTCAGGTTCCAGTAAGCAAAACGCACACTGTTTATCTGAAGCGAGGTTCTTAACTGACCATAGTTAATGATCCACAATGGGTTTTTAGCACAGCCCAAATAGTAATAAAAATCTGGTGTTTATTGTTTAGAGAAATTCATTTTGCTAATACGTTGCTCACATTTAAAATTGCAGCGGTTCCCTCATTTTCTTCATCTACCCTACTGTGTAATTACACCATTATGATTGCAATCCTAAATGTGTTCTTACTGGTAAGTTCATCACAATACACAAGAGGCCCATAAACATTTTAAATGTACCCTTTTTAAATATATAACATAACTATGGCGCACTGTAGTTACTTTACAGCTTTTATTTGCATCAAGGTATCCACTTAATATGTGTCAACAAACCACTATCACAAAAATGTTTTGTTCTGTTTATTTAATCTTTATCTCATTTGTGATGACCTATTTCTTTTCTTTACGCTTTCTTACAGCCCAAGCTGTCTAAAAAAAGACAATAATACTGCCTTGGGTGCTACCCTTTATCCACATTTCTTAACCTCTTTTCGCTAAACACCTTTGTCATGGGTGGTGAACTGAAATACTATTACCGCTCTTTTTTTTTTGGTCCTTATGGAGGAGGATGTATTTAAAGCAACCCTGTCCGTCACCTAAAAAAAATTAAATGCCAGTTCCTTGAAATTCGAGTGATATTATAGGCATTTCTGCACAGCCCCTGTCTTTTAGTTCTCCTTCTGTTTTGGAGCTGCAGACACCATCAGATTATTCAGCATTCAACACTTTGGTGCCTGTATCACCCACCGTATGCTGTGGTTTTATCATTGAACCCCCCTGTCACTCCTGTGTTAAGGTGGAGCATAGAACCACAGTAAGCAGCAGGTGGCACAAACATCCAACACACCCAGAACTGTCAGATGCTGCAACGAAGGCTACAATATGATGGAGGCTGCAACATGTCAAACAAAGCAAAGATGAGAGACATGGCAGCAAAAAAAGTGTACGGCATTCATAGTTAGTACCTTAAAGGGGTGGGAAAATACCTCCCTAAATAGAAAAGGTCCAGTGCACTCCATACAGCAATATGACTGTCGTGGAGGGTGATGTGGTTAAATGGGTGATGGTACCCTCCAAAGCATAAGTCCAATCCAAGATATCACCAGCACACCATGTTTTAAAAAACATACAGGACACTTTGGGGTTTATTTACTAAAGCTGGAGAGTGCAAAATCAGACTCACTTCTGCTTAGAAATCAGCTTCTAACCTCAGCTTGTTTATTTAAGCTTTGGCAATAAAATCTGGAAGCTGATTGGTTTCTACGAAGACGTGAGTCTGATTTTGCACTCTCCAGCTTTAGTAAATAAACCCATTTATGTTGCCAAAAGAAAGAGGCAACATTTTGAGTATTCTTCCTCAGACAGCAGTAGTCAAACTCCACCAGTCACATTTAATAGAGAGGAGCCGAAAGAGATACTGCTATTTGCATCACCTGCATGGCATACCCTCTTGGTGCTCACCTGTTTCAGTCCAGCCAATGATATTTTCCACAGATAAATATCCAGGGTACTTTCTTCCAATTCTCTTTATTGTGTCCATTCTGAAAAGTTTAAAAGTATTTCAAATCTATTGGCCATAGACTTTCACATGAACAAGTTCATACGTTCTCAAGGCATGGGATGCTATTTTTTATTTTAGACACCAAACACAATAATTGTGAACACATTTAGTGATGAGCCAGATTGCCCTGGGTTCAGTTCGAGAAGGGTTCGATGAACTTCAAAGAAGTTTGGATGCCAAACTCAAACACCTTCGAAATCAATGGAAGCTGAATCTGCAAAATTTTAAATCTACTTATACTCCTTCATATTAAAAGGACTTTCAATTGCATATCTGCAACCAAATAATTCACAATATCAAAAGGGGAACAATTTGTCCTTAATATTTGTCCGTATACCCTAATGAGCATAATTCCTCTACATATCATGGGTATGATCCCCCAAAGGCCAGATTTGAGCTTGAGAATATAGGAAATTTCGAAAATCGAGCTCCAACACATCCAGGTGTAAATGATAAAAGCAGTTGTGTTCCTTTTTTTGTGAAGTAAGTGCTACCCATATTTTGTTTTTCATTTTTGTTTATTTTTGTTTTTGACTTCCTAAATGTATTTATGTTTGTATTTACATGATATTTATAATGAGAAGTGATGTGTCATAGGGAACACATTCCGTTTCCAATTTGGCATGTGGCTTATATGCAGGCATGTATTTGGTGAACTGTTTTTTCTTAAATAATTTTTAGACATTATCATTGATTGTTTCACTTTTTCCTGGTCTTGATGTTCATTTTCACTTGATTTTATTGACAATATCTGGCCCATTGGCTGGTCATAGGAACCATGTGACAGGACCATGATTTTCCATTTCTTCTGGGTGGAAGATTTCCATGCACTCCAATATGGAGTGAATCCTGTAGTGCATCTCAGCACTTTTAGTTCACATCCGTGTCACGTACAGTCCACGTCTATGATGTAATCATGCCACAGCCATTGCACACAGGAGATTGGAAGGAAATAAAAAGAGAAGGGCATGATTTTGCACTCCTCTTTCTCTTGAAGCAGGCTTGGGGTGTTTCCTATCCACTATGAGATAGCACAAAGTTATGCATGGGGAAGATTACTATACTGAAGTCTGGGGTATTCTTTACAAACACTGTCACTGCCCTCACCAGAAAGGATACTTACTCAAAGCTGGGGTTTCTAAAAGCACTGGCTATTTTTTTTAACTAAAAACCTTCACAATAGCACCTGTTCTTCATCATCCAAAGTTCCTCCGGCCTTTCAGTGTATAAGTCAATGCCTCCAAGGTTGGTGTAGCTTCAGTACTCTCACAGTAAGACTCCAAAACTGGTACCAGCTGCCCATGTGCCTACTATATCTTTTAAATATACTCCTGCTGAAAAGTACTACAATATTGGTGTCAGGAGCATCTAGCACTCCTGCTCCTAATTCCAGCCTCCTGGTTTTGGCTAAGGCATTTTCCCTGTCCCTCTGTCCACCTGCTGCAGTGATTAATGTGGTCAGTCTCTGGGTGGAGACCAGACCTGATTTAAGCCAGCCAAATGTCCAGTTTCATGCTTGTGATAAAGAGTGATTACGTGTATAATATCTGTTCAAGCCCCCTTTCTGTCTGCCCTGCTCTGCTAAATTGGATTTTCCTTTCCCTCTGACCAGATATCAGACTATTCTCTGAACTCTTCCTGCCTTTTACCTGGACTATCATTGAACCACTCTGCCTTTCTGTCACTATAGCATTGTGTATAAGACCTGGGGACAACCGAGTACCGGTAGGCCTGCTTGCCTTATTAAATGGGGCTGCTATAGGTGAAGAACACAGTAGCCAGCTATAGTGTCTGACCACCTGCATTAGGGGTAAGCGTGACAATTGGTCACAGGGAATTGTTGGCCATGAAGCTGGCTTGGAAGAATAGAATCATCTGCTCAAAGGGGCTTGGCACCATTTCCAGGTATTAACAGACCACAAGAATATGAATTATGTATGTTCTCTGTCACTTTTTTACATCAAAATCTTCTGCTGCCTGTCAATTTCATCCCATTATTTCCAAGGAACATTATTTCCATTTCCATTGATCTAAAACATGTCTAAACTTCACCCACCACCACTTCCTCAGGATTTCATTTTTTTCCACTTTCATTACAATTACAAGTCCTACAGCAACTCCACTGTTTCAGCTTGATTGATACAAAGACTTCTGGCAGAAACTTGAGATAGATCTTCCCCATGCATAATTTTGTGCCATCTCATGAGATAGATTCCTGAAGTCTATTGTAGCCTTTACTTAATTTTTTTTTCAATACTCTATTTTTAAGGCTGCACACGTTAAATACAGAAACGATATGACATACATGTCCAGAAGCTAACACATTCATACATGACACAATAATCGGATAAAAATAACTGGACTGGAGCCATGGAGAACATATGAAAAAGCAACCCGGAGAGCCAGGCAGTGGAGGGTCTCTGTACCCCATGTGGTATTTTGCACAATACACACTGTAAATAGAACAACATAGTAAAGGTAGTTTGTAAGAAAGGAACGCACAGCAAATAGGGTGGGGGGTATAGGAGGAGAGAGATAAAGGAAAAAAAGGGGGGGCTGGGGAAAAAAGGAGGGAAGGGAACCAGTCATTCCGCCATCCCTCACGCCCAAGAGCGATCCATTGGTATAGTCTCCAGTTTGAATGATTTAGTTCAGCAAGGCCCAGTACTCCTCAGAGTAGACAAATTCATGCCAGTAGAACATTCTTTTGAAGAATTTATTCCAGATTCCCCTCTCTGTGGCCACCAGATCCCCCAGCTCATTCATTTCATAATTTTTTTTCAACCAAACAGCTATGGATGGTGCCTGTGTCTGTTTCCAAAAGAGGGATATATAACTCTTTGCCGCAGTAATCAGTAATGGTAAGATGGAGCGCCTATAAGCCTTACCGGAGAAACGGTAGTGACGCAGAAGGAAGAGTGCAGGGTCAATTGGCAGATCATAGTCAGTGAATGTTTGGGATATTTGATTATATTACTGTAGTTGGTGGCAAGACCAGGAAATATGGGGAAGAGGGCCAGTCTCCTCTCCACACCTCCAGCACAAGTCATTGAGGGAACATCCCATGAATCTTTTCAATTGGTTTTTATTGAATTATATCACAGAAAAGAAAACATATACATTTATAGCAACAGAGGTTACACCGAATTGTCACTAAGCATGTATAGATATATATAGGTAATTTACAGAGAACATTCTTATATTAAGCCATAGACGGTTAAATTCTTCTCTTTGTTGTTAATAATTATTCCGGTTCTGCCCTTCAGACACCCCCAATGGGTACTAACTGTATCCAGAGCGCAGACCCGCAACTTACATTAGTTTACCATCCGTACTTTCGTGCACAAGTTATGTTCAAAAATTTCTTTGGACAACTCTTAGTTACCTAACCGAAAAATAATAACAGCAAAGTAGCGTAACACACATACCCTAACAAAAAAAAGACATAAAAAAAAAGAGAAAACAAGAGCAATATGTACCATACAAGACTGCATATGAACTTTCACTCACTAGGAAAGATCGCACTCCAAGTCTCCCAACAGTGTTTTAATGTAGCTAGAGTATGATTCCTAACTGCAAAGTATCTTTCATAGATATAATGTTGTTTGACTCTAGATATGACCTCAGATACATTTGGCGCATTAAGGGATTTCCACTTGGCAGTAATTGTTAATTTTGCTGCTATCAAAATATGCGTGATCACTGGTCTGAAGATTTTAGGCATTTGGTGAATCCCTATGTTCAGTATAGCCATCTGAGGGGATGGTGAGATAATCAGACCTGTAACTCTGGTAATCAACGAGAACACTGACCTCCAAAAGCTCCCCACCGCCCGACATGTCCATAGTACATGCATTATACCTCCCTTCTCTCCGCATTCTCTCCAACAGTTCGGCGAGGAGTTAGGGTATATCTGTGCTATCCTTACAGGTGTCAAATAGGTTCTATATATTACCTTCAGAATCAATTCCCAGTGATTCGCACAGTGGGAGTGACGAAAGTGCAATTGAATAGCACCCTGCCAATCCCCCTGTGAAAAGGTGGTCCCCATGTCCCTCTCCCAATTTACCATATTAGTGTTTTTTTTAAAAGTTCCTCCGTATTGTAATGTGGAGTAAAACTTGGAAAGGCCTTTAGTCCCTTCTTCACAGGACTCCATATATGCCCAAGTCTCCCTATGTACGCTATAGGAAACCTCTGGGTTTTTGTCGTGGAAATGGTTGAGTCTATATAAAGAGTATGAGGCCAGTTCCTGTTGTCTTTCTAACACTACTCTATAGGTTAGGATACCTTTGTCTATCCAAGTTTTAGTGTTCAGGTCAGGGATTAGGTAGTCATAAAGTTGTAGAGGGAAGTCCTTGCAACAGTCCAATAGTTCTGGAGATATAATAGTGTGAAATTTCTTCCACGCCATCAGGGTTGCCTCTATAGACGGGCAAGTCTTGTAGTGGAAAATCATATGGGTCAAACTCGACAACAGCAATGCAGGCAGCTGTTTGCTGCCCATCACACTCCTCTCCACCTGAACCCATAGTTTGTCGGTAGTCTGGTCAAACCACATTTTAGTCTGGTCAATGCGGGCTGCGTAATAGTAGTTTCCGAGGTTGGGAAAATTAACTCCACCATTTTTTTATGCCTCCCCAGTACAGGATAAGAGATTCTTGCCATTCCCCCCCCCCCCCCAAACAAATTGCCTAAATAACTTATCTACCTCTGTGAAAAATCTCTCAGGTATTATTATTGGGATCGTCCTAAAATAATATAATATCTTTGGTAACACAATCATTTTCAGCGCTGCAACCCTCCCCAACCATGACATCTCGAACTTAGAGATATGTTGAATGTCCTGTTTAATTGTGCCATTCAGTTTGGGATAGATAGCTTTGTATGCAGACGACGTGGGGGAGGCCAGATTGACCCCCAAATATGCTAGATTATTTGTGGCCCATTGAAAAGGGAATTTAGCTTTAAGTTGGTCTTTCAGTTTCTTTGATATGCCTATGGGCAGGATAGAGGATTTAGTAGAGTTTAATTTGTAATAAGACACTGACCCAAAGGCATGTAGAATATCCTGTACCTTCTCTAGGGAAGTAGCTGGGTTTGTCAAAGTCAAAACCACGTCATCTGCAAACAATCCAATCTTGTGGGTATAACCTCCCACTTTAATGCCAGACACAGATCTACATGACATAATGGCCTCCGCCAGAGGTTCCATCACCAATGTAAAAATCAATGGGGAAAGGGGACATCCCTGGTGGGTACCATCAGTAATGCCGAACGAGTCGAATAACACATTTGAAGTAAACACCCTTGCTGATGGCTTAGTATAGAGCGCTAAAATTGCTGAATAAATAAACCCAGTTATTCCGAATCTCTGCAAGGTCGCCCCTAGGAACCCCCAATGCACCCTGTCGAACGCCTTTTCGGCGTCTAATGTCAGGATTACAGTGGGGGCCCCACTAGTCTCCGCAACATGTAACAAGTTATACAATCTTCGGGTACCATCAGGAGCCTGTCGCCCCTTCACAAACCCCACCTGGTCTGATTTAACCAGCTGGGGAGTAACCGAAGACAGCCTGTTAGCTATAATCTTTGCATATATTTTCAGGTCTGTATTAAGCAGCGAGATAGGCCTGAAGTTTTGAGGGCAATCCGGGCTTTTCCCTGGTTTAGGGAGAGCCACTACCGTTGCTTGTAGCATTTCCTCGGGAAAAGAGACAGTAGTAGCAGCCAAAGTAAACATCTTTTGTAAATGTGGGGCTAAATCCTGTGCAAAGGTCTGATAATATTCCGCAGAGAATCCATCGCTACCCGGGGATTTATGTTTGGGGAGTGCTTTTGCCGTTTTTAGTATTTCCTGAACATTGATCGGTGCATTCAGAGAGGCTAGTTCCTCTGCACTTAATTTGGGTAGGTTAACTGAGGTCAAAAACTGATTTATTAATTCTTCACTAGGTTGAATGGTGTTGGGGTCTTTATTAAGGTTATACAAATCTCCATAATATTTTTGGAATGCGTTGGCAATTTTATGTGGATGGTATACTACTTGCTCCGTATGGGGGTCCCTAATAGAGTTTAATTTGGAATTCTGTTGTTTCTTTCTAATATAATTGGCTAAAAGTTTACCTGCTTTATTTCCATGGGAGTAGTATGTTGCTTTAAAGCGGTTCAAGGAAGCAGTATGGTCTTCCAGCAGAGCAAGTCTAAGCTTATTCATGCAATCCAATAGAGCTATTTGATTAGCATGAGAGGGGTTTATTTTGTTTGTGGATTCTACTTTGGCAAGATTTTGAAGTAAATCATTAAGATGTTTAGCTTTCCGTCTCTTTTCCCGAGCTGCCGCTTGGATCAATAGCCCTCTACTATACGCTTTATGGGCACACCAGACAGAGATAGCATTCACCTCGTCATTACAATTAAATTGAAAATATTCCTCCAACAGTTTAGAGATCTGTGCCACCTGAGCCTGATTAGAAAGCAATGCAATACTATTCCTCCATAAGTAGGAGGGGCTACAAGTGAACTGTTCCTCCAAAATAATTGACACTGGGGCATGATCAGACCACGTGATTGTATGTATCTTTGCTTCTACAGTCTGTTTCAGAAGGGTGAGATCAGAAAGAATACAGTCAATTCTTGAGTAGGAGTTATGGGGGGTGGAGTAGTAAGTATAGTCCCTTTTAGACGAGTTGGCACACCTCCAAGTATCAAACAGATCAGCTGTGTCTAGGAACTGTCTCATTTCATATCTGCGTGCAGTATGGGGAGAAGAACAATCCATGGCCTTGTCCACCACACAGTTAAAATCTCCACACAAGAGGAGTGCACCTTTCTTGTGTTTGTTGATTTTGTTATGTAGGGCCTTTAGGAAGGCTGCTTGCCCTGTATTGGGTGCATAAAGGTTGACCAAGGTGTAAACTAGGTTGTTCAGTTCACATACCAATATTACAAATCTGCCTTTGTTATCAGTGACCATTTCAATAAGGTTGAACCCCACAGATTTATTTATGGCTATCATCACACCCTTTTTTTTTTGGGGGCACAAGCATGAAAGACATGTGGGAATAGGGTATCCGAGCATTTAGGTTGTTTGTCCCGAGCAAAATGGGTCTCCTGAATACATATAACATCTCCCTTGAGTTTTTTCGCTTCCTGCCACACGAGTCTCCTTTTATGTGGGCTGTTGAGTCCATGTGCGTTGAGTGATATCACTTTAATAGTCATTATCAATATCTATGGGCAATGCTAAACTTAGTAAGCCAGAATTATTAATGGAGTGTAATTCTTTACTTTGGCCTGTAGGTGGTAGTACAGGAGAAGGTATAAAAAGTTGGGCACAAAAGCCTGCATGTAAACTGCGGAGATCAGAAGTCATACCTGGAGCCTTGAAAGAAAGTGTCTCAGAGTTCAGCTGCAAACAACCTGAAGGTGGCAGTATAGGATAAGGGAAGGGATAATGCAGGTTGAAGTTCTCATGCATAATGGAGAAGTTTGGATCCATCTCTGGGGTGTAGATAGATAGGACATCACAGCTTGTTGGTACATATAAAAAACAGAACAAAACAGAAAGAAACACAAAAATTATATAAAAAGAGTGAGACATGTCACTTTGTGCGAAAACTTTCGCTTCAGAACAGGAGAGGTGGTAACGCTCCCCAGCAACCAGACCCAAACAGATTCTGGGCAAAGAAAGTGTGAGGCCTTATTCGATGCGCTTGCATAGCCATACTGCTATTTTTCATACTAGACTTTTTGCCACTCCATGGAGATTTTTTGGTAATTGGAAGCACCAGGAACTTCCTCTTCTTCAGCTGGGAGTAGTTTCCACTGCCTGGCCAGTTGAAGACCATGTTCCAGGCTAGTTATAGCATAAGTCTTGTCTTGTCTGGTTAGGATGATTTTCGTTGGGAACCCCCATGTATAGGGTATTTTGTGATTTTGGGACAGCTTGGTCAGCGTGGCAAGGTTCTTGCGGGCCAGCATAGTGTGTTGTGAAATGCACAGATACATCCGTATATGGCTCAGGCAATGGGGAATTTTTCCTGCTGTATCTCATCAGGTCCTCCTTCACATGGAAGAAGTGAATACGTGCTATCACATCCCTCGGTATTTTATCTGGTAGATGTTTGGGTTTAGGTAAGCGGTGTGCCCGATCTACAATCACCTCCCTCTCCGGCGTATCAGGCAGCAGCGCGGAGATGAATTGCTGTACATACTTCCGGAGGTCTGCTGGCATAATGGATTCAGCTACTCCCCGCAGCTTTACATTGTTCCTCCTTGCCCGGTCCTCTAAATCTGCCATCTTGTTTTTCATCGCTAATGCCCCATACACACGATCATTTTTAATGTCATTTTTAAAACTGACGTTTTTCTCGTCATTTTTTTCTTGTTTCCTCTCAAGCCTGTCTTGCGTACACACCATCATTTTAAAAAATGTTCAAGAAAAGCGCAGTGACGTACAGCACGTACGACTGCACTATAAAGGGGAAGTTCCGTTCGAATGGCGCCACCCTTCATGTTAGTAAAGTTTGGTGAGAGACGATTCGCTCTTTTCAGTCTAGTGCTTTTCAGTCCGTTACAGCATGACGAATGTGCTATCTCCATTACGAACGCTAGTTTTACCAGAACGAGCGCTCCCGTCTCATACTTGATTCTGAGCATGCGCATTTTTTTTCACGTCGTTAAAGCATACACACTATCGTTTTTCACGTCGTTAAAAAAAACGACATGAAAAACGACGTGAAAAAAGAGAGCATGTTCGAAATTTTTAATGCCCGTTTTTCACGTCGTTAAAAATGCTCTGGAGCATACACACGATCATTTTTAATGGCCATTTTTTTTAATGGCATTTTTAACGGCATGAAAAATGATCGTGTGTATGGGGCATTAAGATTTCATCCTCCACTCCATTATACGCATCCACTAGCACTAGGTCCATGTGACACCACAGCAGAGTGTCTAATGGAAACCCTGCAAGAGTCCATTTTTGGATACAGTGTAGAATCAAGATGCATACCTGTGATGTCCGGGTTGTTTTTGACTGATCGTAAAAATGGCACCAAAGTCAGGATGAAAATTGAAGGGCAGAGGAGACACCTCTGTCGAGTTCCGTTAGTGATCCCGAAGGAGGAGGAAATATGCCCATTCACCTTCACTTGGGCAGAGGGACAGGAATATATTGAGTGAACCCAGTTCATCATCCAATGTGTCTGAGGGTTTTTGTCAAAAAGACCCAGTTCACCCTATCAAACGCTTTTTCTGCATCCATCGATAGGAGCAGCAGAGGGATTTTTTGAACGTGGGCAGCATGGTTTAGATTGATGGCTTTGATCAAAATTCTTGGGTTGGGACAAAGCCCACCTGATGGGAATGGATCAGTTTGGGCTGCAGCAAATTCTCCCATTTTCTCCTCATTGTGGGACACTCTCTCCCCTATGGCAGCAACTTCAGCTTTCAGCTGAGTTGTGCACTCCAGCATGTCCCTGTGAAGTGAGCCCCTCAAAGTGACCAGCATATCTTTCATCAGTGTATCAGTCAATGGTTGGCCCAATGTGGGGAAGTCATTGAGTTGTTCTACAAACTCCTTAGTGCTGTCTTGTGAGGTATCATGTCCCCCAAGCTCACCTGGGTATGTGTGCTCCACCAATCGCTTCTGCGATGACTTCTGCGGGCTGTGTATCGGAGATTCTGCGGGGGAGGATCTGCTGCTGTGCCCCGGTGAAGAGGCCTGGAACATGTAGTTCTTTTTAGAAGCTCCGCTGCCGCAGCGGCCTCGCCGCGTGTCTTGTGCTGCACCGCCATATTGAGGCCTCTCCTCGTCCGCTAGGCCAAAGAAGTCTGTGAGCTTTCTTGGGCCCCTCTCATGTTTCCTCTTATGCATCTTGGTATCGGGTGATAGCTAGATGTTCAGGCTATCGATATCACCACACGGAATCTTTTTATGTCGCTAAGAGTCGCTTGATGGGTCAGGATACTGCGGGAGCTCTGTCCTCAAGCTGCCATCACCTCGGCTGCTGGCCACACCCCCCCATCCGATGAATCTTTACAGGTGTGATGATACCACATGACAATGCGGAGAATACTCTAGACATAGAAGCTCAAACGTGGTAAGGTGTCATCTGAAGGCATCCGGTGAGGGTAACAATCTAATGAAATTAACCAACTGTAATTTTTGCTAGAATGGTAAACTTGCATATCCCAGGTCATCCAGAATTTGCTGCCTAGAATAACAACGTCTGTTCACAATAAAATGCCAGGCCTAGAAAAGACCTGTGGACTTCAGGCCTTGGAAGCTAGGGTCATGAACCTTGGGACTGAAGATCAGGTTTCCAATTATAGGGTGAGTGGGGAAGGATCCAGAGCAATAGGTGTGGACCTGAAAACATTGGAACAGACCCGCCAAGTCTCGCCCAGCATAGGGTGATTGAGAATCGAGCTGGATAGGTCCATGTGACACCACAGCAGAGTGTCTAATGGAAACCCTGCAAGAGTCCATTTTTGGATACAGTGTAGAATCAAGATGCATACCTGTGATGTCCGGGTTGTTTTTGACTGATCGTAAAAATGGCACCAAAGTCAGGATGAAAATTGGAGGGCAGAGGAGACACCTCTGTCGAGTTCCGTTAGTGATCCCGAAGGAGGAGGAAAGATGCCCATTCACCTTCACTTGGGCAGAGGGACAGGAATATATTGAGTGAACCCAGTTCATCATCCAATGTGTCTGAGGGTTTTTGTCAAAAAGACCCAGTTCACCCTATCAAACGCTTTTTCTGCATCCATCGATAGGAGCAGCAGAGGGATTTTTTGAATGTGGGCAGCATGGTTTAGATTGATGGCTTTGATCAAAATTCTTGGGTTGGGACAAAGCCCACCTGATGGGAATGGATCAGTTTGGGGATCAACTCAATCATGCGCATCGCAAGAACTTTGGTGAATAGTTTAATGTCAGTGTTCAGAAGGGAGACTGGGTGATAGTTTTGACAATGTAGGGGGCCTTTGCCTTCCTTTGTGTGTCAATGATGAGTCATCAGACGAACCTTGTGAAGAACTTGTTTATTGCAGTCAGCAGAGAGCTGCATGTAAAACTTTTTTCTTCTAGTTTCACTTCATAACTTCCTACTTCCTGTTCTCACCCCCAGGTCCTCACACATCTATGTAAATGCAACACATACATAATCTACACTTTGCAATCACTGTGATATGTGCACGAATTGTATTTTCCAGGAAGACAGCTCCCCTGCCTGCATCATTGTAAGCCAAAAGGAAATGTGAGGTCAAGAGGGCCTCAAAGGTTCTATAGTAAAGAAGAGAATATCCCTACCTATTTTCGTAATGAGAAATGACCAGAGCTTACTCTTCTGCCCACAGAGGTTCCTCAAGAGCTGTCAACTCATCCTCCGACAAGCGGGGAAGGCCCAAGCTCTCTAGGTACGCCTTAATGGCAGCAAATCTAGTGGGGTCCTCAGTACACAGGTCCAAGAAGGGAAGGTTATAAAGTGGCGTGTAATACTTTTGGAATATCTCAGCAATTTTCTCATCATGTGAACCTTAGATTGAGTTTCATCTAAAAGTTCCGGAATAAATGTTCGAGCCTGTTGGGCTCTAAGGCCTCGTACACACGACCGGTTTTCTCGACAAGAAACGACAAGAAAACTGTTGGGAGAGCTTTCTTGCCAAGAAAACCGTTCATGTGTATGGTTTCTCATCGAGAAAACTGCCGGGAATCTCGACAAGAAAAATAGAGAACCTGCTCTCTATTTTCTCGTCAGGATTCTCGTTTTTCTCGTCGGGATTCTCGTCGGCCTGTTTCCTGACAAGAAAACCGGTCGTGTGTATGCTTTTCCGAGTCTTAAAAAATCACGCATGCTCAGAATCAAGTATGAGACGGGAGCGCTCCTTCTGGTAAAACTAGCGTTCGTAATGGAGATAGCACATTCATCACGCTGTAACGGACTGAAAAGCACAAGGCTGAAAAGTGCGAATCGTCTCTCCCCAAACTTTTACTAACACGCGGTAACATGAGATCAGCAAAAGCAGCCCAAGGGGTGGCACCATTGGAATCGAACTTCGCCTTTATACTGCCGTCGTACGTGTTGTACATCAGTGCGCTTTACAACGACGAGATTTGGAATTGACAGTGTGTATGCAAGGAAAGCTTGACAAGAATCCCGTCAAGCTTGACAAGAATCTCGTCGAGAAAAACAACGTTTTTTTTTACGACGAGATTCTCGGGCATGTGTACTAGGCTTGAGAGCTTGTGTCAGAAGCTTACTGCATTTATCGCTGTGTTCATAGAAGGAATGTCTGCATTTGGCCAGTGTGGCTTTCTCTCTATGCATTGCAAGTGAACATAGTCGGTCTCCCAAAACTTAGATCCGCTAAGGTGGCTCTGGCAAACAACTTCTTATGAACTGTTTCTAATGCACCGATTTTCTCTATTATGTCCGCTATTTGTTTAGCCTTTTCTCTCTTAGGGCATGTTCCAATGTCAGGGAAATAGCAGAGTTATTGGCATTCCTGCCAGTGTCCATCATGGCCGCACCAGACTCACCCCTATGCGCATATGCGCACGCAGATGCGCAATGCGCATGCGCGCACGCAGATGCGCCGCACGGACGGCGCGTACAGACGCAAACAGACGGTGTGGGCGCACCCCCGGCCTATTTAAGCCTGTCACTGGCACATACAAGTTTCTGGATTATCTTCAGCTCCTACCGTGTTCCTGTGCCCTGTAACTTCTGCCTGTCTGATCTCCTGTGTACCGAACCCGGCTTGCCTGACCTGTTCCTGCTGACTTCCTGTCGTATACCTGGCTTTCTGCTGTTGCTCCCTGCACCTGACCCCGGCCCGGCCAACGGACTTCGCTTACCCTGTCTTCTGTGCTAAGACCCAGCTCTGCTGTTATCTCGGACTGTCTTGCTGTGTTTGACCCCCTGGCCTGGCTCCTGATGCTGCTATCTGGACATTCCACTGGTCCTTACCCTTTGGACCTCTTAAGCACGCCTGCTTCCCTGCAGTCTGCCTGTTCCACCAAGTTCCTGGCAACCAGCACTACCTACCAGGCAACCCGTGCTTCTGTGGGCACCACACCCCCTGTATCATCTCCAGGGCTGTGCTGCGCTCGGCCGCAAGGGGAGCCCTCCCAGCATCTTTGCCTCCTACCTAGAACGTGACAGTATAATCCACCCACTGACAGAGGCCGACGGAGGTGTCTCCCCGATGGAAACTGTAATGCAACACGTCACAGCCCTGACTCAGGTCATCCAAAAGCTCCAGGAGGGATACCTTCAACTAGAGGATCGCTTGCAGCACCTACCACAATTATCCACCTCCACAGGTCAAGGTCCACCTTCAGCCAGTCCTCCTAAAGTTTCCCCTACTGTGGTTACATCCCCTCCAGAACCACGAGTCCCAGTACCAGAACGTTTCCGTGGAGATCGAGAGAAGTTCCGGTCCTTTAGGAACGCCTGCAACTTGTACTTTTCCTTGCAGCCACGGACATTTTCCTTTGTGGGATTCATAATTTCTCTGTTAAGTGACGAACCTCAGACCTGGGCCCATGGCCTATTGGAGCAAGAGAGCCCTACCCTTAACTCCGTGGATCAGTTCTTTGAAGCCATGGCCCGCTTGTATGATGACCCCCTACGAACTACCACGGCTGAAGCTACTCTGCATGCTCTCCGGCAGGGTCAGCGCCCTGCAGAGGATTATACGGTAGAATTCCGTACATGGTCCACAGACTCTGGATGGAATGAAGCAGCCTTGAGATATCAGTATCGGATGGGGTTGTCTGAATCTCTTAAAGATGAACTGGCCAGGGTAGAGACCCCCCCTACATTGGAGGGTCTCATCCAGCTGACCATTCAGCTTGACAGACGCTTGCGGGAACATCAGTCTGAACGAGCCCGAACCTTCATGCCTACTCAGACACTACCTGAAGCCCTGTGTTCATCAGTTCCCGTACAGCTTAGCATGGTCCGCCCAGCACTGACTACTGAGGAAAGACTTCACCGCCGACAGGCAAATCTCTGCTTCTATTGTGGGGGTACAGGACATTTCATAAACAATTGCCCCATAAAACCTAGGAAGCCAACCCCCCGCACTCCAGTTAACTTCCAGGTAGCCAAGTCTTCCTCGGCTCATATTGCCCTTCCTGTCACATTACGGTTGGCAGGAGGAGAAATTCACCTCCAGGCGATACTGGATTCTGGGGCCTGTAGTTGCTTCTTGGATCTGGCTTTAGCAAAAAGACTCGCTATTCCTCTTCATCACAAGAATCAGAGACTGACCGTCCATCTGGCTGACGGCTCAATGCCGAGTTCTGGGCATGTCACCCAAGAAACAGTGCCTATTCTTACCTCTACCAACTCAGGTCATCAGGAATTCCTTCGATTTGACGTCTTGAGCTCCCCCATCTTCCCGGTCATCTTGAGAATTCCATGGCTACAGGCGCACAATCCCCAGATTGATTGGCCCAGGAAAGAAGTACTCTTCACATACTCCTACTGCCGGCAACATTGTCTTGCTCCTGTACCCAAGGACTCCTCCAGTTGCCTGACTGTATTACCCACGTCCCAAGTAGACCCGAACATACCGGCAGCCTACCAGGAATTCCTGGACGTCTTCGACAAGAAGAAAGCAGATACGCTACCTCCACATCGTCCATACGACTGCCCCATCGAGTTACTGCCAGGGGCTGAAATCCCTTTCGGTCGTATATTCCCTCTTTCTGAGACTGAGCTTGAGACTTTTAAGGGAATATGTCGATGAGAACCTCGAAAAAGGGTTTATCCGCCCATCCTCCTCTCCTGCCGGTGCTGGCATTTTCTTAGTTGAGAAGAAGGATAAGACTTTGAGACCATGTGTAGATTACAGGGAATTAAACAAAATTACCCTTAAGAATCGCTATCCGCTTCCCCTCATTCCCGAACTCTTCCAGAGGTTCCGTACAGCTCACATCTTTACCAAGCTAGACCTACGTGGAGCCTACAACCTCGTCCGCATCCGGGAGGGGGACGAGTGGAAGACAGCCTTTAGAACAAGATTCGGACATTTCGAATATTTAGTAATGCCATTCGGACTGTGTAACGCCCCAGCGACATTCCAGCATTTTATAAATGATATTTTCAGAGAACATTTGGATCACTTTGTTGTCGTCTATCTCGACGACATTCTTATATTTTCTGCCATTCTGGAACTCCATAGAACGCATGTCAAGAAAGTGCTGTGCATCCTCAGAACACACGGGTTATATGTCAAGGCAGAGAAATGCGATTTCGAAAAAGTGTCAATCCAATTCCTGGGGCTCATCATCACCACAGGCGGGATAGCTATGGATCCACAAAAAGTGAAGGCTATTCTTGAATGGCCGGTTCCGTCTGACAAGAAGGGCGTAGAAAGATTCATCGGCTTTGCGAATTTCTACAGAAGATTCATAAAGAATTTCTCCACCATCGTAGCACCAATTACCCAGATAACCCGCCAACATACCAAATTCCAGTGGTCCGCAGCAGCACAAACTGCCTTTGACCAACTTAAGGCCTTCTTTACCTCGGCACCAATCCTACTGCATCCTGATCCCGCCATGCCCTACGTCTTGGAGGTTGATGCTTCGGAAGTAGCCACAGGGGCGGTATTATCCCAACGTCAGGGCCCCAAAGCATTATTGCACCCCGTGGCTTTCTCTTCACGGAAGATGAGTCCTCCAGAGAAAAATTACGATGTGGGGGATCGAGAACTCTTAGCCATTAAAACTGCTCTAGAGGAATGGAGATATCTCCTGGAAGGTGCCACACATCCCATCTTAATTTTTACGGACCACAAGAACCTGGAGTACCTTCGCACAGCCAAACGATTAAGACCCCGACAGGCTCGGTGGGCTCTGTTCTTTTCAAGGTTCAATTTTCATATTACCTACCGCCCAGGCTCTAAAAACGGAAAAGCCGATGCCCTGTCCCGAATGTTCCCAGACACCCCTGAAGAGATAACTCCCAGTACAATTCTGTCCTCACAGAACTTTCTCTTGATTCAGCCTGATTTACGGACTTCAATTGAGCAGGCTTCCTCCCAATGCACTGAAGCAGAAGTCTCTTCCCTAAGGAGTCAGGAGGGCCTTCTATGGCATCAGAACAAAATTGTTGTCCCACTGCAAGCCAGGCTACAAGTGTTAAAGACATTCCATGACCATCAGCTGGCTGGCCACTTTGGGGTCCGTAAGACGACCAAACTTGTTCAACGGTCCTTATGGTGGCCTACTTTGAGGTCTGACTGTAAAGAATACGTCAACTCCTGTATAACCTGCCAGAGGAGCAAGGGGTCCAACACCAGATCGTGGGGCCTGCTAAGACCACTGCCAGTCCCGGAACAACCTTGGAAAGAAATTTCTATGGACTTTATAGTGGATTTGCCTGCCTCAGAGGAATTTACAACCATCCTAGTCGTTGTGGACCGATTGTCCAAGATGGCACATTTTCTACCAATGATGGGCACACCTTCCGCCATGGACACAGCAAAGACCTTTATAAAGGAAATCGTCAGATTACATGGCATACCAGACAACATCGTATCTGATAGAGGTGTACAATTCACCTCCAGGTTCTGGAGAGATCTCTGCAAATTACTTTCAATCAAGGTATGTTTATCCTCAGCCTACCATCCTCAGAGTAACGGTCAAACTGAAAGGACCAATCAGACTTTAGAACAATATCTGCGATGCTTCTGTTCTTTCTCTCAAGATGATTGGATTCCATTATTACCTTGTGCAGAATTTGCATATAACAACTCCGTGCACGCTACTACCAACCAATCACCCTTCTGGGCAAATTATGGCTTTCATCCTTCATTCTTACCTAACACTATTCCAGAATCATCGGTACTGGCAGTACAGGATAGAGTGAATTTCATTCAGACAAACTACCAAATGCTCCAGGACACAATGAAGAAAGCTCAGGAAGTATACAAGGAACAATATGATAAAAAGAAAAGAGGAAACCCTACCTTTAAGTTAGGGGACAAAGTATTGCTGTCATCTGTAAATCTCAAATTATCATGTCCATCCCGGAAATTGGGACCCAAGTTCCTGGGTCCTTTTGAAATCAAACGTGTAATCAATCCTGTAGCATTTGAACTTGCCTTGCCAGAGTCTTTTAAGATCCACCCGGTATTTCATGTTTCTCTTCTTAAACCTGTGATTTCTAGTCCTTTTCCGGGGAGAAGAGAAGAAGTGCCCCCGCCTCCGGTCCAGGTTGGTGATGGAACTGAATTTGAAGTGGAGTCCATTCTTGACTGTCGTCGGAGAGGTAGGACAATTCAGTTCTTAATTAAGTGGAAGGGGTATTCTCCTGAAGAAAATTCTTGGGAGCCTGCAAACCATGTGCACGCTCCTAGACTTCTGCAGAGGTTTCGAGCCCGTTACCCCGAAAGATGGGCCCGGTTGGGCATCCGGAGGCTGCCCCTTGGGGGGGCACTGTCAGGGAAATAGCAGAGTTATTGGCATTCCTGCCAGTGTCCATCATGGCCGCACCAGACTAACCCCTATGCGCATATGCGCACGCAGATGCGCAATGCGCATGCGTGCACGCAGATGCGCCGCACGGACGGCGCGTACAGACGCAAACAGACGGTGTGGGCGCACCCCCCGGCCTATTTAAGCCTGTCACTGGCACATACAAGTTGCTGGATTATCTTCAGCTCCTACCGTGTTCCTGTGCCCTGTAACTTCTGCCTGTCTGATCTCCTGTGTACCAAACCCGGCTTGCCTGACCTGTTCCTGCTGACTTCCTGGCGTATACCTGGCTTTCTGCTGTTGCTCCCTGCACCTGACCCCGGCCCGGCCAACGGACTTCGCTTACCCTGTCTTCTGTGCTAAGACCCAGCTCTGCTGTTATCTCGGACTGTCTTGCTGTGTTTGACCCCCTGGCCTGGCTCCTGACGCTGCTATCTGGACACTCCACTGGTCCTTACCCTTTGGACCTCTTAAGCACGCCTGCTTCCCTGCAGTCTGCCTGTTCCACCAAGTTCCTGGCAACCAGCACTACCTACCAGGCAACCCGTACTTCTGTGGGCACCACACCCCCTGTATCATCTCCAGGGCTGTGCTGCGCTCGGCCGCAAGGGGAGCCCACCCAGCATCTCGGCCTCCTAACTAGAACGTGACATCCAATCTTGATCAGGGTTCCCCTGATGTACACCTTCTGAGCCTCCCAGACCATCATGGGTGCACTATCAGGGATCACGTTTGATGACCGAGGATGTTTGAATTAATGAGTCGTTAAGCTTCCACATCTACAGTTTGGGGACAGGAGACAGCAAGTCTATGTCAACCATAACCGGAGCGTGGCCTGAGAAAGTAATGGAGATGTTGGAAGCAGATTTTAACTTGGACAGGAGAGATTGAGGGACCATAAAGATATCTATTCTAGTATACAAATCGTGGGGATGAGAGTAGAGGGTGCAATCCCGGTGGTTCGGGTGAAGTTTACGCCAAACGTCTTCCAGCTGGAAAGTATGGAAGTTCTTCTTTAAGTGTTTCAATGCTGTGTAAGAGAAATGGGAAGTGTGTCTGAAAGCATCCAGAATTGGATCCATTAGAAAATTCATATCTCCCCTTACTATCACCATATCCTCTGCTAATTTGCCTAATTTAGCAAAAAAATTTTCCAAAAAGGTGATCTGGTTTGAGTTGGGAAGATAAAGGTTTACCAAGGTGACCATAGAGCAACCGATAGTCCCCTTTACAGATAGAACCTGTCCCTCTGCATCACACCATATATCCGGAAACAACCAGGGGGTTGAGTCACGTATCAATATAGAAACTCCCTTTGATTTGGAATCAGGAGAGCTACTGTAATAGGCCGTCGGGAAAAGGCGATCATAGAGTTTAGGTATGTGTCTCCTGAAGGAATCAGAGATGGACCTTCATATGTTTCAGATTAGAATGAACTATAGAACGCTTCTCCGGAGTATTCAGCTCCTTAACATTAATCTAAACTAGATGGACGGATTCTGTTTAACCTGTTGCCATAGCTGAGGATAGTAAATGAGTGGGGAGGAAGAGTGAGTGGATACAAAGAGAACAAAAAAGGGGGTGAAGGGGGGAACACAGAAGAGAAAAGAGGTGGAAGAGAAAGTAAATAAGGCGAGTAATCAAAGAATTGCTAGCTCAGTACACCAAACCTAATACGCTGTGGGCGTAGTGAAGAGAAAATCTCAGAGCACCCTAGTGGCACACCAAAATTAACCAAAGAAAAAGAAATAAAATGAAAAATAAATTTGCCTATAGGGTGCAGCCCTACACGGGGAAGACGTTAAATGCAGCAGGGGTCAGATACTCCCTATCCCTCCCTTGCCCAAGTGAACAAGCTATAATAATACAATAGCATGTAATTAGACAGCCAGGCGATGCACACTCTGCCAGCGTGGTCAAACATAAAGTGGGTAGAGGATCATGGCCCATAAACAGCAAAAAAGCATCAGAATATCAGTTACCCCTTCGCTCCAGGGGAGAACTGCCCTTCAAATAGAGCTCATGTAATGTGATCTAAAATGGTCAAACTAGTAGGCTCAAACACGGGCCAAGGGTAGCCAGTCATTAGTTATCCGGAGAAAACTGCCAGAGTGGATTGGAAAGTAAGGGAAAGTACTAGAGGAGAAGGAACATGGGATCAGGCAGGATTACAGGGGAAAAGGGGGAAGGAAGAGAAAAAGGACAGGAAGGGAAAAAGGTGGTGAGCATGAACAAGGCTGTTTCCCCAGAACTTAGTCCCTTTATAGCACAGTATTCTACTTATCATCACTATATAGTAATAAAGCAATATAACGTTGAAAGGCAATAAAGAACATCTGAGGGAATGTAATCTTAGCAGTCTCATGGTAGTTACCTTAATGAGGCATGACAAAAAGATAGATATAGGAAGAATACCCTAAAACTATTAAGTAGGGTCTGCTGCAGGTCCCGCCGTCTCCCTCCCACCCCACCCAGAATGTTAGACAGGACTACCGTTCACTAACCCTGTCACAGCAAAAGTCACACACAGGGGAGAACCCAGAGAGGTTTAAGAGTTGGTATAATCCCCCCTCTATCATGAGGGCACTACATGATCTTCCCACTACCACACGACCGACGTTGCAGGCAGGAGTAACAGGAGCTTGGACACAAATTTATTGAACATAAAATATTCTCAAGAAGAATAATCCAGTGGCATTACAATATGTGAATCCCTTGATGTCTTTTACATGTTTATGCTGATTCTTGCAAGATCTGTAACGCTATAAAGTACCTGTTACATTGAAAAGGCTTTGAGGTCAAAAATATGCACTGGGTCTCAGCTAGAGACCCCCATGAAGAAACTCAGCAAAATAAATTTCCCAGGCTTCCCATCAGCAAACCTAAACCAGCAGTTCTCATCGGAGTTCCACGCCTCCTCCCAATTTGATGAATTCATGTCCTCTTTTAATGCACCTAAATTCCCCCCTACGGATTTATCTTCTTTAAATGCTAAAGTTACTATAGAGGAGCTTGCAGATGTTATTAAAACGTTACCGCATCATAAGTCTCGTGGCCTGGATGGCCTTCCTTACTCATACTACAAACAATGTTTAACATTCTTAGAGCCCCATCTGCTTCATCTTTTTAATTCTTTACCAAAAAAGGGTAGAAACCACATGCACACTTCCTGCACTCTTATATTGCCATTATACCAAAACCCACAAAAGCGTACTTCACTCCCCGAACAATTACAGACCAACAGCATTACTCAATTATGGCTTTAAATGTTTTACAATCTGGCCACTGGTGTACAGAACATCTCTGGGTTGCCACATTTCATTGAATTTTACAGAAAATTAGAGCTCTGCAGATTGAAAAGGAAAGGTAATTTAATAACATTATTACAATATGGCGTGTGTAACAATTGTACATGCTATTTTTTTCCCATTAAAGTGAAGTTACCATTTAAATGCAGTGGTAATGTCATTTTTTTCTGTTACTTGCACTGTGTTATACCATGGAATATTATAAACGTATGTTCCTGCAACAGTTATACATAAGATTTGCTAAATGTCCCATTTGTATACAACAAAAAGGAAAGATAAATGCAATGACATTAAAACTCAACTGCGCTCCAAAGTAATTTTTTTCCTGAATAGTCTAGGGAATTGTTATCTTAGCTTAAGAGGGTTCCCCTTGATTTTTTCCACTGTTTTTGGGAGAGGTAGTAAGAGGAAATTTCTCTAACAGTGACACAAATGGCAGCAAAAAATCCCCTTGCAGAATTCTCCTTCCTTAATGTCCAAGTGGCATTCAGGGGTCTAATTATTAATGTTTTCACCTAGGATTCATACAACTTTCACCTGGGATTTAATAATGTTTTTAAAACTTGTGAATCTTGTATGAATTTTGGATAAAACTATTCATAAGTAGACGCCTTAGAGAGTAACCAGGATGGGGAAAAAAATAAAACTTCTCAATAGGGGACACAGATAGCAATAAATCTGGTTAGAAATTTTAACCCCTTGAATTTTTACCAATAACTAAAAAAGGTTTTAGCTGGAGGTGGGTTTTAAATACTTATACTGGTGGGGTTAATCATTTGGGAGGTTATTATTAGTAGTAGTAGTATTATCCTTTGTATCACTGTCATTGTTACTCACTCTTTTCTAGTCATTTAGTGTTATCTCTGTACCTGCCAATATATATATATATTTTATTATTCAAAACAAATTTTATTGGTAATAATATGATGGTACAGGAATCAAATGTAACACAATGACAGTAATGAGATGTTGTAAAATGTCCGTTGTATTCATTATACAATGAGATATGTTGTTGTAGATGTTAGGTCTGTGAAACACAATTAGAGAAGAAAAGTATAATGCTGTTTTCTCATTGAAAGAAAAAAAAAAGAACAGTATATAACAATTTGAGGAAAGTAACAAGACTGTAAAAAGGAACCTTTAATATGTATTCTTAAGTAGCAATTCTTTATTTATATCCTCTTACCTGGTGCAGAATATGCCAGAAAATTGTATTGAAATGTAGTGGGTTTCTTACATAAGGTTGGTTTTATTATATAGGGGTGTCATGTACCTGGGTGTATTTGAACCGGGCTCTTCCTGGTCCCACAGCTGCAGTCTTACCTGTTGTGCCACAGAGGAGCTCTAGAGTTATGGAAATGTCCTCTCAGTTTGAAGCATTACCTAGGACTCACTAGCCCCACTTTATGCCAGCTGTGGACAATCTACAATCATAGCAGCCCATAAACAGCAACACTTCCTATCTCTCAGTGCCCGTTTGTGTGGACTAGATCCCTGGGTGTTGTGATAAGCTTTGTGACTCTGATTTCCGTGTATGAACTCCTGCCTGAATTCCTGACTTATCTCTCTAGCCTGCTGATTTTTTACTTTAACGCCAGCTTGTGTATGACCTCTGCCTGCCTGACCACTCTCTGTATTTCGATAGTTTGCCTGATCCGCTTTGCCTGATCCGTTGCCTTCCTGAACTGCCTGACTAAGCTTTCGCCTGAATCAGTGGCGGAATTTTCAGGGTTGCAACAGTCGCAGTTGCGACTGGGCCCTGTATATCCGCCAGGTCCGGGGGCCCGCAATCCGTCCATGTACTCCGCCGCGCCAACAGGGGCGGGGCAACGGGTCAATTGCCCCCCCCCGAGAAAATAGTGAGCAGGCTGTACTGACGCTGACCCCATCAGCCGTTGCTGACAGGCTCTGTGAAGGGACACATGCAGAGCCGCAGCTGCGGGGGATTCTACCCCTCCTTTTTCTCCTTGAGCCAAGCAGCTGGCAATGCCTGCTCCTATTGGCTACATTCAGGGCCAATGGCTGGGAAACTAAGAAGAGAGGCTCATGGGAAATGTAGTTCAGGAAACAAGCAGGCCTAGGACGATTCCCTGAGAGTGCACTGCAGCCCCCAACATGCTGAGCGGGAGGAGGAGGGGAAGAGGGGGAGAGAGGACTTTGAGAGAAGAGGGACCATGAGCCTGTCGGGTGGAGGAAGCCAGTGATTCTACTATATATCCCCCAAGGTAAGAACTTACTTCCAGGTGGGGGAATGGGGGGGGGCAGGGATGCAGGCTTCTATAGAGGTACAGGACCTTATCACTGGCTGCTCCTCCCATCCTCTCCCACCACCACCACCTGTGCCTCCTTACTGATCCCATCCCCCCACCACTGATCTCATCCCTATCCCCCCCATTACTTCTACAACAGAGGTGATGGGGGGATAGGGATGGGATCAGTAAGAGGCACAGATCAGATGGTGGTGGGAGAGGATAGCGCCACCGCAGCCACCCCCCCTTAAGTACAACCGCTGCCACCCCCCCTCAACACCAGCACTTCACTGATCCCATCTAGGGTTGCCACCTGTCCCGGATTCACCTGGACAGTACGGGTTTTGAAACATGTGCCCGGGTCTCTGCCCGCCTGAGACCCGGGCACATTATTCAGACCCGCCAGTGGCTCCCTGTGCCTGTGCCGAAGCTGTGCCGCCACCGCCGTGTGCGTCTCGAGTTCGGTCCGCTTTATTCTGCAACTTCTGCCTTCCTATCTACCCCCCCCACATTGTCAGTTCACCTCCGTCCGTTTTTTGTGCTGCAGACGGGACAAAGAGTCAGAGACGGAGCCTCCATGTTCCCAGAGACTCTCCTCTGGTTTTGCCCCCCCATACACTACCATATAGTTATGCCACCCCCCTCCAATACACCATCCATCCATCCAGTTTCCCTCTACTCCTCATACACACATTTATCATCCCCTCCATACACCATCCTTATATACAGTCCCCCCATATATACAGTTCTCTCCCCCCCCATACACCATCCATATATACAGTCCCCCCTATACACCATCCGTATATACAGTCCCCCCATATATATACAGTTCCCCCCTATACACCATCCATATATACAGTCCCCCCCATATATACAATTCTCCCCCCCATACACCATCCATATATACAGTTCCCCCCATACACCATACACATATACAGTTCTCCCCCCATACACCATCCATATATACAGTCCCCCCCATATATACAGTTCCCCCTCCCTCTACACCATCCATATATACAGTCCCCCATATATATACAGTTCCCCCCTATACACCATACATATATACAGTCCCCCCATATATACAATTCTCTCCCCCACCCATACACCATCCATATATACAGCCCCCCCCATATATACAGTTCTCCCCCCCATACACCATCCATAAATACAGTACTCCACCCCCCCCATATACCATCCATGTATATCATTCTCCACCCCCCCATACACCATCCATATATACAGTTCTCACTGGGTGACACCATCCACTGCTCTACTGACACCGTCCACTGCCCTACTGACACTGTCCTCTGCTCTACTGACACCGTCCACTGCCCTACTGACACCGTCCACTGCCCTACTGACACCGTCCACTGCCCTACTGACACCGTCCACTGCCCTACTGACACCGTCCACTGTCCTACTGACACCGTCCTCTGCTCTACTGACGTTGTCCACTGCCCTACTGACACCGTCCACTGCTCTATTGACACCGTCCACTGCTCTACTGGCTGACAGTGTCCACTTTTAAGGTAGGCTAGTTTCATATTTTAACTGACATTTCTTTTATTAATTGAATCATATTTTATGGGTACACTAATGTTTTTCTTTTTTATTTAACCATGCCCCTTTAAGTCCCCCCCCCACTGTTAATGCAATTCGGCCACAGCCACTGTTCATTGTAGCACACCTCATTACTACTCTCTTTGAGTAACCCAAAAGGTGTCCCAGGTATTTTACAATTCTATAGCGTGTAGTACAAAAAAATTGCCGTGCACCGCAAAAGAGTTCGGGTTTGGCTTGAAGAAAAGGTGGCAACCCTAATCCCATCCCTCCTCCCCACCAGCACTGTTACTGATCCCGTTCCCCAGGTCAGATTTAATTGATCCTATGATTGCTTCATAGGATCAGCAACTGATGTATTGCTTAATTTATGTGAAATCCCTGGTGATATGGCCAGTCCCTCTTTGTACAACAAAGTCCCCCTTTGTTGTACAGTGTAAAAAAATTAAGTATCAGAATTAGGCTTTTCGGTGGGGCCCTTCATGATTTCTTGCACCGGGGCCCTGAAGTCTCTAGTTACACCACTGGCCTGAATCCTCAGCACACAAGCTGCACTTCGGACACTACCTACCACAGGTACTTTACATTAGAAATGGGCCTCAATGGCAGTGGACCCTGCTGAGATTGTTAAGGCGATTTCACGTCAGGGACAATTGATTGGAGCTCATGGACAGCATCTTTCTTCTCTGGACGCCAAGTTAGATTAACTTTGTACTATGCTTAAATCCTGCTTGCCTGGTCCCTCTGCAATGGTCCAGACTCCGGCTCCTTCTCCAATCCAACCCGCCTCTTCTGTACCACCCAAACTTCCCTTACCTGACAAATTTGGTGGTGATACTGAGAACTGCAGAGGCTTTTTAAATGTTTGCCGTTTGCAGTTCTGCAACAACCCTGGGACTTTTAGCACTTCGTCTGCCAAAGTGACTTTTGCAATTTCCTTGTTAAAGGGGAAGGCCCTGGCCTGGGTCTTTCCTTACCTGGAACACAATGATCCTGTGCTGCAAGATGCTGACAAATTTCTGGCTTCTCTCCAGACTGAATTTGACAAGACAGATAGAGCTTCTGCAGCCGAGTATTCACTTTTGGACATACTGCAAGGTACCAGGTCTGTGGCACAATATGCTACTGAGTTCCGTACCCTGGCTGCTGAGACTAATTGGGACTCAAGGGCATTATGTGCATCCTTCCGAAAAGGTCTTACAGATCGCATCAAGGACGAATTAGTCTATAAGGATCCCCCAGAAGACCTTGAGGAATTCATAGAGCTGTGTTTGTCTGGATGTCCGGTATCATGAAAGGTGCCAAGAGAGAATTAGAACTCGTAAGCTTCCTAGGCCAGTTTACCGTTTGGCCCCTAACTTCCAAGCACCACCTCTGCTAGAACCTGAAATCTCTGTTGAACCCCAGGCACCTGTGAAACCCATGGAAGTAAGTCATCTCCACCTAACAGAGTCAGAGAAACAAAGGAGGTGTGCATTGGGCCTATGCCTATACTGTGGACTTAAAGGACATTTGTTATCTGTCTGTCCTTACCATCCAGTAAAAGGCAGGGTCTAACCAGTGTTGGAGGAGCTGGGTTAGACCTTACAGGTATATCCTCCAAGACCAAGATTACCGTTCCCGCAATTATCATTTAGCCTCTAAACTTGTCTCCTGTGAGGCTTTTGTGGATTCTGGAGCCGCTGGCATATTTTTGGACTACACTTTTGCTAAAGAAAATAACATCCCATTTGTTCCAAAGTCTAGACCCCTGAACATCACCACCCTGAATGGACAACCGTTGGGAGATGGCATTGTAAAATTTGAGACTATGACAATCACCCTTCAGGTAGGCGTACTCCACAAAGAGGAAATTGTCTTATCTCTTATTGATTCTCCACTTCTGCCTGTTATCCTTGGTTACCCATGGTTACAACAACACAACACTTCTTATGATTGGGGAAATGGAGAACTAACCTCTTGGGGGTTGTCCTGTTTTCTAAACTGTTTGTCTCAACCCAAAAGACTTTCTGGTTGTTTGTTGGCTTCCGTGGCCATCCCACCTTTCTTGCCTCACGAATACCATGAGTTTGCAGACGTATTTTGCAAGCAAAAGGCAGAGGTTTTACCTCCACATCGTTCTTTTGACTGCACAATTAATTTGATTCCTGGAGCACCTCTTCCTAAAGGAAGGACCTATCCCCTGTCTTTACCTGAACAAAAATCCATGGAGGAATACATTAAAGACAACTTGGAAAGAGGTTTTATCCGACTCTCTTCTTCTCCAGTAGGGGCAGGTTTTTTCTTTGTTGAAAAAAAGGATGGGGGTCTTCGACCATGCATAGACTATCGAGGGTTAAATCAAATCACTGTAAAAGACTCCTACCCTTTGCCTCTCATTCTAGAACTGTTTGATGTACTTAAGGGAGTCGTTATCTTCTCTAAGCTGGACCTCCGAGGGGCTTATAATCTAATTCGAATTAGAGAGGGGGACGAGTGGAAGACAATATTCAACACCCATAATGGACATTTTGAAAATCTGGTTATGCCATTTGAGTTGTGTAATGCCCCTGCTGTCTTCCAACGTTTCATGAATGACATTTTTCACGATTTCAGCAACAGTTTTGTGATCATCTACTTGGAACGACATTTTAATCTTTTCCAAGACTCATTTAGAGCACATCTCACATGTAAAGCAGGTATTACAACGACTGAGAGATAACCACCTTTATGCAAAGATTGAGAAATGCAGTTTCCATCAAAGCCGTATTCCTTTCCTTGGATATATTATAAGTGCTGTCGGGTTCTAAATGAACCCTCAAAAACGTTCTGCTGTCTTGCAGTGGCCCCAACCAACCGCCTTAAGAGGACTCCAAAGCTTTTTAGGGTTCGCAAATTACTACAAACGCTTCATCAAAGGTTTTGCCTCCATTGCGGCCCCCCTTACTGCTATGACTAAAAAAGGTACAAATTGCAAGGTGTGGCCCTCAGAAGCGGAATCGGCTTTCCAGCGATTAAAAGACATGTTCAGCATAGCTCCAATTCTTCAGCATCCAAATCCCGATCTTCAGTACATAGTTGAGGTTGATGCCTCCGAGGTAGGAGCAGGTGCTGTGCTGTCCCAGATACAGCCTAAGTCCGGTAGAATCCATCCAGTGGCTTTTTTTCTATAAAGTTTTCTCAAGCGGATATGAATTATGATGTTGGGAATCGAGAACTGCTGGCCATCAAATTGTCATTGTCCGAATGGCGACATCTTCTGGAAGGGACTCCCAAGCCTTTTTCCATCCTGACTGACCATAAAAACCTGCTGTATCTTCAGACTAATAAACGTTTGAACTCACGTCAGGCTCGATGGGCTCTGTTTTTCTCCCGTTTTAATTTTGTTCTTTCTTATGTCCATGGGCATAAAAACAAGAAAGCCAATGCTCTTTCCAGTTTGCTATCTCTGAAGAAGATCGACCTACCAAGCAGTATAAAATCCCACCTCACAAAATTGTCGCACAGATCTCTACGGCTCTTTCCCAACAGTTACAAGAAACCCAGAATCGTGTGCCCCAAGGCTTAAAGATACCACCAGGTCGCCTGTTCATAGCCCATAGCCTCAGAAAACCTGTACTCCTTTGGGCACATGATGGTGTGTTATCCAGTCATTCTGGTGTCACTATCACTCTTAAGACCTTGCAGCGTCATGTCTGGTGGCCTCATATGAAGAGGGATGTTACTAACTATGTAATAAAGTACCCCGCGTTTGCCTACTGGACTGTTACAACCACTTCCGCCACCTCGACAGCCTTGGACCCATGTGACTATGGACTTCATTACAGACTTACCGAGACCGAGGGAATGACTTCTATATGGGTCATAGTGGATCTATTTCCAAAATGTCTCATTTTGTGCAACTCCCAGGATTACCTACAGCGGAAGCACTGTCTACCTTCTTCCTTTCCCATATTGTGAAATATCATGGCATACCTACCAATGTCGTCTCAGACCGCGGATCCCAGTTTGTTTCCCGATCCTGAACGCATGAACCAGACCCTGGAAACCTATCTTCAACATTATGTCAATGCCTTACATTCCAACTAGACTGAGTATTTGTCTTTGGCTGAATTTGCCATTAACTCCCATTGGCACAGTGCTCTTCATACCACACCATTCTACGCAGCCCTAGGCTATCACCCTCAGACTTTTCCCTACTTCAGCCTTCTTCTAATGTACCAGCAGCAGATCAGCGGATGAAAAATATTCTGCTACAATGGAAAAAGATTTGCTTATTACTACGGAAGTCAGCAGACAAGTATGCACTTTTCTCCAACAAACGAAGACGCCATATACCTCCATATGTGGTAGGGGACAGAGTTTGGCTATCAACCAGATACGTGAGACTGAAACAACCTTCTACCAAATTGGGCCCTCGATTACAGAATTATTTCTCGAGTCGGGCCAGTCTCCTATCGGTTGAAATTACCCTCCTCTCTCCGGATACATCCCGTATTCCACATTTCCCTCCTCAAAAAATAAATTTTCAATCGCTACTCCAGAACGCAACAGCTACCTCCTCCTGTTCTTGTTGATGGACAAAATTTGTTTGAAGTCTCCAAGATTCTTGATTCTAGACAACAGGGTCATGGCCTTCGGTATCTGGTTCATTGGAAGGGATATCCCGTCACAGACCGTTCCTGGGTTCCAGACAAAAATCTGCATGCTCCTGCTATTATTCAAGACTTCCATGCCTCCTTTCCCACTAGGCTCCCGGGGGGGGTCCACTTGGGAGGGGGCCCTGTCATGTACCTGGGTGTATTTGATTTGGAAATGTCCTCTCAGTTTGAAGCATTACCTTGGACTCACCAGCCCCACTCGCTGCCAGCTGTGGACAATCTACAATCAAAGCAGCTCATAAATAGCAGCACCTCCTATCTCTCAGTGCCAGTTTGTGTGGACTAGCTCCCTGGGTGTTGTGATAAGCTCTGTGACTCTGATTTCCGTGTATGACCTCCTGCCTGAATTCCTGACTACTCTCTAGCCTGCTGATTTTGTACTTCAACTCCAGCTCGTGTATGACCTCTGCCTGCCTGACCACTCTCTGTATTTCGATCTTGTACCGCTTTGCCTGATCCGTTGCCTTCCTGACCTGCCTGACTACGTTTTCGCCTGAATCCTCAGCACACAAGCAATTTGGTGTAGAGTGAGTACCTTACTATTTGTGGGGATTAGGAAAGAATGGAATGGAGAGAAATGGATACATACATGGATGCGGATAGTTAAATATATATATATATATATATTGTGACAGCAGGAAGGTAAAGTCACCTGGTTGCATCCAGGGGGGTAGATATATTTCTCCCAGATTCAGGCTTTATGCCGACTTATACAACTAGGGAGTTGATGAAGCCCAGCTGAGGCTAGTGGGCTCATGGATGACTCATACCTCTAGGGAGAGGGCTGGGCGTCGTGCAGACAGGGAGTTGATGAGACCAGCTGAACCTTGTCAGCTCATTTAGGCCTCTATAAGAAAGCCCAGCTTCATTAGATGTTAGCTCATGCCTGGAACCAGACCTGTGTGGACTGTCTAGGGAGAGTGAACCCCTGTGCGGTGAGGCAAAGCCTGTGTGGCTATTTGTTTGGACTTTTACTAAACCAGGGACTTAGGGACTAGGACAGCACCAGGCTGATCCCAGTTGTTAGTTTAGGAAACCTGCATGTTTAGTCAGAGGTCAAACTGACCAGGATTTATTTTGTTTGTTTCTTTTTGGCTTTGCTGTGTTTTTGTCACTGTACATAGAGAAATAAACCGCACCTTTTGATTTTGAAAACCACAACCTCCGTCTGCTGGCCCTGTTTTTGTGGGGGGAGCCCAACCAGGGGGTCACACACACCCGCTACCGAGTTAACCCCCTCACAGTTGGTGGAGAACCAGTGGCAGTTTTTTTTAAGCCAGCATGGAGGAGATACTGAAACAGCTGGCTCTAGCAAATGCCAATCAACAGCAGACAAATGCAGGTTTGCAAAGGAGCCTTGCAGCCCAGCAGCAAGCTCATCAACAAGCCCAGCAGCAATCTGAGGCCCGCTTCATAGACCTGTTACAGAAGCAAGAGCAGAGACTACAACAAATGGAAGCAGTAATGCAGCAACGTCCGCAGACCAGTGAGGAAAGCCGTCCCACTAATACCGCGTCCTTTGGGGTGAGTCGTTTATTGACAAAAATGACTGGAGAGGATGATCCAGAGGTATTTTTGACCACATTTGAAAGGACTGCTGAAAGAGAAAAGTGGCCTGAGGAGCAGTGGGCTGGACTGGTGGCTCCTCTGTTAACTGGTGAATCGCAGAAGGCTTACTATGACCTAGAGCCTGACCAAGCAAAAGACTATGTGATGCTAAAAGCTGAAATATTGGCAAGGCTGGGTGTCACCCTGGCTGTCCGGGCTCAGCGTGTGCATAACTGGACTTTCCAGCTTGGAAAACCCCCCAGGTCTCAAATGTATGATCTCATTCACCTGAGCAGGAAGTGGCTACAGCCAGAGACTTTGTCCGCACCGGAGATTGTGGAACGTGTTGTGATGGATCGTTTCTTGAGAGCTCTTCCTACCGCCATTCAAAAGTGGGTAAGCCATGGAGACCCAGAAACGGCCGGTAAACTTGTGGATCGTGTAGAGAGATACTTGGCTACAGAGAACCTGACGGCCTCTTCCAGAGACTCTCGGACTTTCCACCCTAAGACCAGACCATCCCCAGGGGCGGATAAGAGGATTCCAAGGGGTGAGGGTGGAGAGAGTGAGAGGGTGGGAGCTCTACCCCAAGTTTGGCGAGAACAGCCTGGGAAATCAGCGGCTCAAGAGGCCGCAAGAAGGATCGTTTGCTACCGCTGCCGGCAAGCGGGACATATTGCAGCAAATTGCCCGGTTGTGGAGGAACCCATGCAATGTGACTTTCTGATGGACAGACGTCAGTCGCTGTGTGCGACAGTCGCATGCACTGCCATTCGGGGAACTGAGAAACATTTATGCAAAATGTGTATTAATGGTAGAAATGTTGTGGTATTACTGGATTCAGGTAGCCTTGTGACCCTGATAAAGGCTGAATTAGTTAAAACAGAGGTCTCTGGGAATAGCAAGGTAGCTGTTATTTGTGTGCATGGGGACACCCGAGAGTATCCAGTGACTACAGTGTGTTTCGAGACCCCCAAAGGTACCCTCTCTCATCCAGTGGGGTTAGTATCTCAATTACCGCATGATGCCATTGTGGGAAGGGATTTTCCGAAGTTCTGGGAACTGTGGGATGATCCTGAGCCCCCCACTGGTGCCCCTATGTACCAGGAATGTGATAGCCAGAACTCCTCTGAGAGTGGTGAGGACTCTCCAGAATTTCCCTTGTCAGTATTGGCAGGGGAGACTCAAACTGGAGAGGAGCCCACCTCCTCAGACGAAAACCTACCGTCTGTGGAGTTTTCTGATCTGGAGGTTCACAGGGAAAATTTTGCCACAGAACAGTTAAAAGACCCCGCCCTAATAAAGGCACGGGAAAACGTAGTGGAAATAGATGGCGAGTTAGTGAACCCAGATAATACCTGCACTTACCCATACTTCAGCGTAGAGAAGGACCTACTGTATCGGGTGGCAAAAAGGGCAGAAGAAACCGTTGAGCAGCTGGTGGTGCCCAAACCTTACAGGAAGTTGGTGTTGGAGTTGGCCCATGGGCACATTCTTGGAGGTCATCTGGGGACAGAGAAAACCCGAGAGAGGGTATTACAGAGATTCTATTGGCCTGGGGTGATGAAGGACATAGAAAATTATTGTTCCTCCTGCCCTGTGTGTCAGAGGTCGGCCCCGATGCCACATTTCCGTAGCCCGCTGGTCCCTCTACCCATCATTGAGGTCCCGTTTGAGAGAATCGCAATGGATTTGGTAGGTCCTATAATCAAGTCCGCTAGGGGGCACCAGTACATATTGGTTATAATGGACTATGCCACCCGTTATCCAGAAGCGATCCCTCTCAGAAATACCTCGGCCAAAACCATAGCCAAAGAGCTATCTCTTGTTTTTAGCCGGGTGGGTATTTGTAAAGAACTGCTTACGGACCAAGGTACACCCTTTATGTCCCGGGTTATGAAAGAGCTGTGTAAATTGTTCAAAGTGACGCAATTGCGTACATCTGTGTATCACCCCCAAACCGATGGGCTGGTTGAAAGATTCAACAAAACCCTAAAACAAATGTTGAAGAAAGTGGTGGATAGAGATGGAAAGGATTGGGACTGTCTACTTCCTTATTTGATGTTTGCTATTAGGGAGGTGCCCCAATCCTCTACGGGATTCTCCCCCTTTGAGTTACTGTATGGGAGACACCCAAGAGGGCTGTTGGATATTGCCAAGGAAACTTGGGAAAGTGAGAGTTCTCCCCACAGGAGTGTGATTGAGCATGTCGCCCTGATGCAAGATCGAATTGCACAGGTAATGCCCATCGTGAAGGAACATTTGGCCCAAGCGCAGTTGGCACAGCAGAGAGTGTACAACCGTGGAGCAAAGACCCGTACCTTTTCCCCGGGGGATAGGATATTGGTACTTGTCCCTACGGTTGAAAGTAAATTCCTTGCCAAATGGCAAGGCCCCTACGAGATAATGGAAAAAGTGAGCGAAGTGAATTACAAGGTCAGACAACCAGGAAGGCGAAAGCCCGAACAGATATATCACGTTAATCTGTTGAAAGCCTGGAGGGATAGAGAGTCCCTAGTCGCAGAAACTTGGTCACCAGCTCAAACTGGTTGCGTGATTCCGGAGGTTGGAATAGCAGCCACCTTGTCACAACCCCAACAACAGGAGGTTAAGGAGTTTGTGCTTCGCAACAAGGAGGTGTTCTCTGAGCTGCCGGGACAAACATCTGGGGTAGAGCATGATATTATTACCCCGCCCGGTGAAAGGGTGAAGTTAAAACCCTATCGGATCCCAGAGGCCCGACGGGAGGCAATACGGGAGGAAGTACAGAAAATGCTGAACTTAGGGGTGATAGAGGAGTCCCAAAGTGATTGGTCTAGTCCCATTGTGTTGGTGCCTAAACCGGATGGGAGCTGGCGATTTTGTAACGATTTTCGTCAGTTGAACAAAGTTACAAAATTTGACACCTACCCCATGCCACGTATAGATGAGTTGATCGACCGGCTGGGAACAGCCCGATACATGACGACTCTTGACCTCACAAAAGGGTATTGGCAAATTCCCCTGGCCAAGTCGGCCAAAGACAAAACCGCATTTGTAACCCCAGACGGGGCGTTCCAATATAAGAGAATGCCGTTCGGGTTACAGAATGCGCCGGCCACATTCCAGCGGAAAATGGACCAGATGCTGAGGCCCCATCGGAAGTATGCTGCGGCTTACCTGGATGACGTAATTGTCCATAGCACAGATTGGGCCTCACATCTGCCAAAAGTGCAAGCAGTCCTGGACTCTGTTCGGGAAGCGGGGTTTACGGCTAACCCCAAGAAGTGTACCATTGGGCAGGAGGAGGCCAAATATCTTGGGTACACCATTGGCAGGGGAGTAATAAAACCCCAACTCAACAAAGTCGAGGCCATCCAGAGTTGGCCACGTCCCAACAGCAAGAAGCAGGTACGAGCCTTTCTGGGAATCGCGGGTTATTATCGGCGCTTCATTCCCCACTTTGCTTCTAAGGCTGTGCCCCTAACCAACCTGACGAAAGGGAAAGGGTCGGTCATGATTAAATGGACCCCCGAGGCTGAGGCAGCATTCCAATTCTTGAAACAAGCCTTATGTAGCCAGCCAGTGTTGTACTCACCCGACTTCTCTAAAGACTTTGTCGTACAAAGTGATGCGTCAGATGTGGGGTTAGGAGCAGTATTGTCCCAGGTCTGGAACGGGGAAGAGCACCCAGTCATTTACCTCAGCAGGAAGTTGAAGTCCCATGAGGTAAATTACGCCACGGTTGAAAAGGAGTGTTTAGCGGTGAAGTGGGCTCTAGATTCCCTTCGGTACTATCTGCTAGGTAGGCACTTTGACATGGTTACGGATCACGCTCCGTTAAAGTGGATGGCTCAAAACAAGGAGACAAATAGAAGAGTGAATAGGTGGTTCCTGGCCCTACAGGAATTCAACTTCACAGTAAAGCATCGCCCTGGCGTTCAAATGGGGAATGTGGATGCTTTGTCTCGAGTACATGAATGCCTGATTGCTGGTGTTCCAACCCCAAGGTTAAAACAAGAGGGGGGGGTATGTGACAGCAGGAAGGTAAAGTCACCTGGTTGCATCCAGGGGGGTAGATATATTTCTCCCAGATTCAGGCTTTATGCCGACTTATACAACTAGGGAGTTGATGAAGCCCAGCTGAGGCTAGTGGGCTCATGGATGACTCATACCTCTAGGGAGAGGGCTGGGCGTCGTGCAGACAGGGAGTTGATGAGACCAGCTGAACCTTGTCAGCTCATTTAGGCCTCTATAAGAAAGCCCAGCTTCATTAGATGTTAGCTCATGCCTGGAACCAGACCTGTGTGGACTGTCTAGGGAGAGTGAACCCCTGTGCGGTGAGGCAAAGCCTGTGTGGCTATTTGTTTGGACTTTTACTAAACCAGGGACTTAGGGACTAGGACAGCACCAGGCTGATCCCAGTTGTTAGTTTAGGAAACCTGCATGTTTAGTCAGAGGTCAAACTGACCAGGATTTATTTTGTTTGTTTCTTTTTGGCTTTGCTGTGTTTTTGTCACTGTACATAGAGAAATAAACCGCACCTTTTGATTTTGAAAACCACAACCTCCGTCTGCTGGCCCTGTTTTTGTGGGGGGAGCCCAACCAGGGGGTCACACACACCCGCTACCGAGTTAACCCCCTCACAATATATATATATATATATATATATATAAATGCCTATGCAGTGAAATATAAAGTTTTCAGCAAAGTGTTTCTGGTCCAGGGTTCTGAGATGAGGTATAAATATGTTCAGTATCGTATGCCTTATAAAGTTAGAGGTCTGTGTTAGAAGGGTTTGAGTTTACCGATGGGAGTAGGGATGGCCTGGTTTTTACATCTGATCTGGAAAAGCGAGGCCCATCGTGTGCAGATATTCATTGGAAGACTGGAAATGACTGGAAGTGAGTCCAGAAAGCCGATGTAGATGAAAATTCAGAGGGGGAATCATGTGAAATTGAAATGGGTTCTTCCATCCGGGAAATGCTGTCTATATGTTTGTACCATTCAGAGTGGGAAGGGACTTTAGGGGTACCTCACAGTTTAGGTATACACATTTTGACTGCATTGATTAACATCATGGCAAGGGACTTGAAGTATGGGGTGTGTCTTGACATATGGAGGTGTAGAACATATTGTGTGAATTCTAAGAAGCATATAGTTATTTTTTTGTTTGTGTACCGTTTTCCAAAAGGATTTGATGAGTGGGCAATCCCACCAAATGTGTAGGAGGTTTACGGTTGCTTGTTGGCATCTCCAGTACTGCTCTGAGATTAAGGCTTTAAATTTGTGTAGAAGAGAGGGGGTGCGGTACCAATGGGACATTATTTTGTAATTATACTCTTGGATGGAGACATTGATAGAGCCCTTGTGGACATTGCGGTAAATTCTCTCCCAATGAGTATCAGTTAATTCTATTTGTAGGTCCTGGGCTCATGATTTACAAGCTTTCCCATCATTAGCCTATGTGCTATCCCACAACATGTTATGCATAGTCAAAATAAAATGTTGTTGGGGAGAAGGTTTCACACACAGATTTTTGAAGGGGGTCAAGGGCTTAGATAGGTCAGTTGAGTGTTGAATAGAAATTGCAAGTATTTTCATGTGTTTATTTGTGAATCAGCCCAGAGTGTGTTCATGTTTTCATGTGATAGAAATTTGCCACTTTGGAGGAGGTGATTTATATACATTCCATTATCAGGTTACCTATTTGAAAAAGGGTGATTGAACATCTCATGCCGCGTACACATGATCAATTTTCTCGACGGTGAAAACACAGTCGAGAAAAACGATGGGAAAAACGAGGGAACGGCTTGGTTCCCTACACACGTCCGTTTTTCCCGACATTTTTTTCTTGGTCGAGAAAAACGACCGTGTTTGGGCTCCGTGGCAGTGTTTCCCTATGGGAAAACTTCCGCGGAAAAAAAAACGACGGGAATCACGACGAGAAAAATTAGAGCATGTTCTAATTTTTCTCGTCGTGATTAATGCCGTTTTTCCCGTCTGGAAAAATGACAAAAAGCCCACACACGGTCGTTTTTCTTGTTCCGATGGGAAAAATGATTGTGTGTACGCGGCATCAGGAGGGAAAAACCTATTCATATGGGTGATAATGGACCTGGGGTCTTAGAGATTTTGAGTTTGTGGCAGACCTCATGGAAACACTGTAGGGTAGGTCCTATAATGTGGTGATCTCTTAGGTCTTTTGCAATTAGGTTGTGGCAAATCCATGGGGGGCAGCTTACTGAATGTTGGGAAAAAGAGTTTTCTATCCTATCCAGTCTTTCACCTGGTAATGTACGTGCCAATCTATTATGCAATGTAGATGACATGCCCAGTCATACTATTGACTGTCAGGTAAACCTATTCCTCCTTTGGCTTTGGGTTTAGCAAGTTGGGCATGACTAATTCTTGGGCATTTATGGGTACATAGGAAACCTCTACAAGCTCTTTTGAAGGAACAAAAATAGGTAGGTGGCAGTCGAATAGGTATTGTTTGGAGGGTATAAAGTATCCGTGGCAAGATGTTCATTTTAACAATCGCTGCTTGGCCGAGCCATAAAAAGTGTGATTTATTCCACTTTTTGAGATCATCTGTTATGGACCTAAGGATTGACAAACAGTTTTTAGGGTATAGATCAGAAAGACGTGTTAGTAATTGAATACCAAGATAGGTTATAGCATCTGGTTGCCATGTGAATGGAAAATTTTGTCTGCAATTTGGGACTTGGGATGTTGATAATGGATTTTTGGGGGGACCCCACGCCAGTTTTTTTTTTTTTTTTGGCGCAGAGTTCCCCTTAATATCCATACCAGACCTGGCGTGGGGTCCCCCCAAAAATGGAATGGAAAATTTTGTCTGCAGTTTGGGACTTGGGATGTTGATAATTGAATTTTGGGGGACCCCCACGCATTTTTTTTATTTTTATTTTTCAATGAGTTTCAATGACTTTTCTCTGTATTGCCGGGACCCGACAATTCATTACAGCCGCGAGTAGTTTTAAATGACTTTTTTTCCTTCAGAAATGACATTTTGTGCAGGGACAGTTCTAAACACGTGAAACATGCGCTACTTTTCAGGCATACTTTAGACACCCCCCAGGTACGACATTTAAAGGAATATTTCACTTTTATTGTTTCACTTTAAGCCAGTGTTTCTCAACTCCAGTCCTCAAGGCGCCCCAACAGGTCATGTTTTCAGGATTTCCCTCAGATGAAACTGCTGTGGTAATTACTAAGGCAGTGAAACTGATCAAATAACCTGTGCAAAATAATGGAAAACCTGAAAACATGACCTCTTGGGGCGCCTTGAGGACTGGAGTTGAGAAACCCTGCTTTAAGCATTATTAAAATCACTGCTCCCGAAAAAAACGTTAGTTTTTACAACTTTTTTTGCATTGTGTGGCAGAGCGTCCCAGAGAGAGCTTGGGAAAGTCCTGTTCTGTGTTTATACATCTCCCAGGCTCCTCTCATATACATTCAGGGATCTCTGAGCCAGGATCCACTTCAGGTGTTGGTTCTCTCCACCAGCTTAATTAAAAGCTCACCTGAGCAGACAGCCTTTGTTCAGCCTGGGAAACACAGACAACATTGGTCTGTGAGAGCAAGAAGGTTGGCAAAACTTGTTACTCTGTGAATGTGGAAGCTGACAAGCGCTAGGCTTGTTCAGCCTAGTAGTGAGGGCTTGTAAATACTGTATAGTTAGAGCCGAGACACGGCTAGGCTTTTGTTTAGCTATTTTTTCTTCTGTTTGTTTTCAGCCCACAGTACAGCACCTGTCATTAGACTTTGTATATAGCACCAATAAACAACACTGTGTTTTCACTGATCCAATGGACTTGGTATCTGTGCCTGCTCATCCCAGGGAGCTTTTGTACCTACTACCTGTCCCCCAGGTTACATATGGTGGAGGCTGCGACCAGCTGTAGTAAGTTACTACTTAAAAGGCCAGTACCTAAAGTGACTACATGGAGGACATCCTCAAACAAATGGTGTTAGCAAACTCTGCACAGCAGCAAGCAAACGCTGCACAACCGCAAACTAACTCTACATTTCAGCAAGCAAACATTGCAGAACAGCAAACTAACGCTGCATTACAGCAAGCCAACGCTATCGCACAGGAGCAAACCAAGGTGCTGTTCCAACAGATTGGTGCTGTACAGGAGCAATCGCAAAGGCTGTTTGAACAGCTTGCCACTGCTGCAAAAGCGGATAGAAAAACCCTTACTGAGGTTGTGGAGACGCTAGCACAGGGGTCACCTGCGATAATGAAGGATATTGGAGACAAGCCCTCAGCCATCCATGTGGGTCGCTTTCTTTCAAAGATGACGGCAGATGATGATCCAGAGGCTTTCCTACTAACATTTGAACGGACCGCTGAGAGGGAAGGTTGGCCCCAAACCCAGTGGGCAGGACTGATCGCCCCTTACTTTCTGGAGAAGCGCAGAAGGCCTACTATGATCTGGAGTCAGCAGAAGCAGGAGATTATGAGAAGGTCAAGCGGGAAATCCTGGCACGACTCGGTGTCACCTTGGCTGTTCAAGCTCAGCGGGTCCACAGCTGGTTCTTCCAAGATAAGAGGCCCCCAAGATCGCAGATGTTTGATCTGATCCACCTGGTATGGAAATGGCTACAGCCGGAGTCCCTGTCTGCACCACAAATAGTGGAGCGTGTGGTCATGGACCAAATCCTGAGGTCACTACCAATTCCCCTGCAGAAGTGGGTGAGTCAAGGAGACCCCAAGTCGGCAGACAACCTGGTGGAGCTCGTGGAGAGGTACTTTGCTGCAGAGAACCTGGTCACCACCCCTACAGCCGCACGGACTTTCCACCCAAAGCCACGGTCTCCCCAGGCAACCGGTAAGACTGTTCCAGGGGAAGTGGGTGGTAAGCATAGCAAGGAAATAGGGGGGAGGATTTTTGGTGCCAGGACTGAAGTTTGGAGGCCCAAGCAAGGGAAGCCACTGCCTGTCAGCAAACCAAATTGGGGAAACATCAGGTGTTTTCGTTGCCAAGAACTGGGACATGTTGCAGCAAACTGTCCATTAACAGATGAACCAATGCAGTATGATCTATCTTTTAGAAGGCAGTCTATGTTTGCTGCTGTTTCATGCGCTGCAGTGCCAAATGTGGGAAAACACATGTGTCAAGTGACTGTTAATAATAAGCCTATTACGGCCTTGCTGGACTCGGGAAGTCTAGTTACTTTGGTTACAGCTGAGATGGTTGAAACTGTGAATTTTCATGCAAAAAAAGTTGCTGTGATCTGTGTACATGGGGATACCCGCGAGTATCCAATAGCCACTGTTCAGTTTAAAACTGGCTTAGGTACAGTGACCCATTCGGTTGGACTGGTGCCCCACTTGGTGCACGAGGCTATCATTGGTAGGGACTTCCCTACGTTTTGGGAACTGTGGGATTGTCCCGACCCAGTCGCAGTACCTAACTCAGTCGCAGAGCCAGAACTCATGGCCATTACTGACCTTGTGAGTTCAGGGGACTCCTCTCAGGGCTCTCCGGGTGATCCTTTCTCAGTTATGGCAGGAGAGCTGGGGGAGCCTGAAGAAGTCCCCACAACCAGTAGAGCTGGACAGCTGTCTGCTGAATCTGAGCCTACGTTAGAGTTTACCAATCTTAATGTGCACAAGGAAAATTTTGGTACGGAGCAGAGAAAAGACCCTACCCTTGCCAGGGCCTGGGAAAATGTAATGGTGATTAATGAGGTACCTGTCGAACCAGGGGACAGGCCCTGTTTTCCATATTTCTGCAGCAATGAGGATTTACTGTATCGTGTATGTAAAACTAATGATGAAGTGGTTGAACAGTTGATAGTCCCTAAGCTATACAGACGGGTGGTGTTGGAACTTGCCCATGGGCACTTGCTAGGAGGCCATTTAGGGGTTGAGAAAACCACTGAAAGGGTTTTGCGCAGGTTTTACTGGCCTGGGATATGGAAAATATCGAGAATTATTGTCAATCCTGTCCTATGTGTCAGATATCAGCCCCCCAACCCCACTTCCGAAGTCCATTAGTGCCCTTGCCCATTATTGAAGTGCCCTTTGAGAGGATTGTCATGGACCTTGTGGGTCCACTCCCCAAATCTGCCCGCGGTCATCAACATATCCTCGAGATCATGGATTACGCTACCCGTTACCCGAGGCCGTTCCCATACGCACTGCGTCTGCTAAAAACATTGCCAAAGAGCTGTTTATGGTGTTCAGTCGGGTTGGCGTCCCGAAAGAAGTCCTTACAGACCAGGGTACCCCATTCATGTCACGAATAACTAGGGAGCTGTGCAAGTTATTTAAGGTGACGCAGTTGCGTACCTCAGTGTACCATCCTCAAATGGATGGCTTGGTGGAACGCTTCAATAAGACATTAAAGAATATGTTAAAAAAGGTTGTTGACAAGGATGGGAAAAACTGGGACTTCCTGATACCGTACTTGATGTTCGCCATCAGGGAAGTTCCTCAGTCCTCTACGGGGTACTCTCCATTTGAGCTGCTTTATGGGAGACTCTTAGACATAGCCAAGGAAACTTGGGAGGTTGAGCAGACACCTCACAAAAGTGTTATTGAGCATATCGCTCAAATGCAGGATAGAATTGCAGCAATCATGCCGGTAGTAAAAAAAAAATTACTGCAGGCCCAAGCAGCCCAACAGAGGATATACAACAGGGGGGCCCAACTTCGTGTTTTCTCACAGGGTCCTCGTGTTAGTTCCCACTGTTGAGAGCAAATTCCTGGCTAAGTGGCAGGGACCCTTTGAAGTAATTGAAAGAGTTGGGGAGGTCAATTACAAGGTGTATCAACCAGGTAAAAAGAAGCCCAAACAGATTTACCACATAAACCTGTTAAAGCCCTGGAAGGATAGACTGGCATTAACTGCCAGGTCTCTCCCGGTAACCCTTAAGGGTACTGAATCCCCTCTGATCCCTGAGGTCACGATTCCAGATACCTTGTCATGTTCCTAGAAACAGGAAGCTAGAGAATTCCTGATAAGGAATAAAGAGAAATTTTCAGAGTTGCCGGGCACGACTTCAGCAGTTCAGCATGATATTGTTACTGAACCTGGGGTCCGTGTCAAGCTCAAACCATACCGAATTCCCGAAGCTAGAAGAAAGGACATCGGTGAGGAAGTTAAAAGGATGTTGGAGCTAGATGTTATTGAGGAATCCAATAGTGACTGGTCTAGCCCCATTGTATTGGTCCCAAAACCGGATGGCACTTGGAGGTTTTGTAACGACCTCAGAAAGCTTAATGCGGTAACAAAGTTTGACACATACCCAATGCCCAGGGTAGACAAGCTTATAGACCGACTTGGTAAGGCCCGTTATCTGACCACTTTGGACTTGACCAAAGGATATTGGCAAATACCCCTGACTGGTAGTGCCAAAGAAAAGACTGCGTTTGTGACCCCGGAGGGGTCGTTTCAGTATAAGAAAATGCCTTTTGGGTTGCAAAATGCCCCTGCAACATTTCAGAGGGCTATGGACAGGACCCTAAGACCTCACCGACAGTATGCTGCAGCCTATCTGGACGACATAGTGGTGCATGGCACTGACTGGGAGTCTCACTTGCCCCGTGTCCAGGCTGTCCTGGATTCCCTCTTCAAAGAAGGGTTTACGGCAAATCCCCAAAAAATGTGCCATTGGGCTAGAGGAAGCCAGGTATTTGGGCTACACTATTGGCCGGGGTGTCATAAAGCCCCAGGTGAATAAAATAGAAGCCATCTAGGAGTGGCCACGTCCTGCAAACAAGAAGCAGGTCAGGGCCTTTCTTGGCGTTGCGGGGTACTATAGAAGATTTATCCCAAATTTCGCAACTATAGCTGCCCCACTGACAGACCTTACGAAAGGGAAAGACTCCGTAATGGTGGAATGGTCTCCAGTAGCAGAAGAGTCTTTTCAAGTCCTGAAGAAGGCTCTTTGTGCACAGCCAATCCTATATTCCCCGATTTCTCCAAAAACTTTTTGGTCCAGACAGATGCGTCTGATGTTGGTATCGGGGCAGTACTTTCACAGGTACACAATGGGGAAGAACACCCTGTGGTGTACTTAAGCAGAAAGCTCAATGACCATGAAAAGAAGTACGCAGTCATTGAAAAGGAGTGTCTGGCCATAAAGTGGGCCGTGGACGCGCTCAGGTACTACTTGTTGGGGCGCCAGTTTGAGTTGATAACTGACCATGCTCCCCTGAAATGGATGGCCCAAAAGAAGGAGACTAATAGGCGGGTGAACCGGTGGTTTTTGGCCCTACAAGATTACGCCTTTACGGTAAAAACACAGGCCAGGTGTGGAGATGGGAAATGTAGATGCCCTGTCCCGTGTTCACTCCTGTTGGGCTACAGGTGTTCCAACCCTGGGGTTGAAACAAGGGGGGAGGATGTGTGGCAGAGCGTCCCAGAGAGAGCTTGGCAAAGTCCTGTTCGGGGTTTATACATCTCCCAGGCTCCTCTCATATACATTCAGGGATCTCTGAGCCCAGATCCACTTCAGGTGTTGGTTCTCTCCACCAGCTTAATTAAAAGCTCACCTGAGCAGACAGCCTTTGCTCAGCCTGGGAAACACAGACAACATTGGTCTGTGAGAGCAAGAATGTTGGTAAAACTTGTTACTCTGTGAATGTGGAAGCTGACAAGCGCTAGGCTTGTTCAGCCTAGTAGTGAGGGCTTGTAAATACCGTATAGTTAGAGCCGAGACACGGCTAGGTTTTTGTTTAGCTATTTTTTCTTCTGTTTGTTTTCAGCCCACTGTACAGCACCTGTCATTAGACTTTGTATATAGCACCAATAAACAACACTGTGTTTTCACTGATCCAATGGACTTGGTATCTGTGCCTGCTCATCCCAGGGAGCTTTTGTACCTACTACCTGTCCCCCAGGTTACAATTGATACATGTCCCCTGGGGCAGGACCCAGGTCCCCAAACACTTTTTATGACAATAACTTGCATATTAACCTTTAAAATTAGCACTTTAGATTTCTCCCATAGACTTTTAAAGGGTGTTCCATGGCTTTTCGAATTTGCCGCGAACACCCCAAATTGTTCGCTGTTCGCCGAACGGGCGAACAGCCAATGTTCAAGTTGAACTCATGTTCGACTCGAACATAAAGCTCATCCCTAGTTGGTATCAGGGGTGTTATTATTATCAAAGAATTTGAAGATGTTTTCATTAATGGTGGAGGTGCGAGTAGGGTAAGTGAGTAGTGATGCGTCAAGTCTCCAAGTTTTAGTGAATTGTAGTTGCTCGGGGAATGTTAACCACTTGACCACTGGGCACTTAAACCCCCTTAATAACCAGACCAATTTTCAGCTTTCGGTGCTCTCACATTTTGAATGACAATTACTCAGTCATACAACACTGTACCCATATGAAATTGTTGTCCTTTTTTTCACACAAATAGAGCTTTCTTTTGGTGGTATTTAATCACTGTTGGGTTTTTTATTTTTTGCGCTATAAGAGAAAAAAGACTGAAAATTTTGTAAAAAAATGATTTTTTTTTTCGTTTCTGTTATAAAATTTTGCAAATTACTATTTTTTCTTCATAAATTTTGGCCAAAATTTATACTGCTACATATCTTTGGTAAAAATAAGTACAAATTGGTGTATATTATTTGGTCTTTGTGAAAGTTATAGAGTCCACAAGCTATGGTGCCAATATCTGAAAATTGATCACACCTGAAGTACTGACGGCCTATCTCAATTCTTGAGACCCTAACATGCCAGAAAAGTACAAATACCCACCAAATGACCCCTTTTTGGAAAGAAGACATTCCAAGGTATTCAGAAAGAGGCATTGTGAGTTTTTTGAAGTTGTCATTTTTTCCCACAATTCTTTGCAAAATCAAGATTTTTTTTTTCTCTTTTTTTTTTCACAAAATTGTCATATTAGCAGGTTATTTCTCACACACAGCATATGCATTCCACAAATTACACCCCAAAACACATTCTGCTATTCCTCCCGAGTATGGCGTTACCACATGTGTGAGACTTTTACACAGCGTGGCCACATACAGAGGCCCAACATGCAGGGAGCACCTTCAGGCGTTCTGGAGCACCCAGGCCAATTCTGACATTTCTCTCCTACATGTAAAAATCATCATTTGTTTGCTAGAAAATTACATAGAACCCCAAAACATTATATATGTTTTTTTAGCAAAGACCTTAGAGAATATAATGGTGGTTGTTGCAACTTTTTATCTCGCACGATATTTGCGCAGCAATTTTTTTAACACGTTTTTTACGGAAAAAAATGTTTTGTGCTTAAAAAAAAAAAAAACAGTAAAGTTAGCCCAATGTTTTTGCATAATGTGAAAGATGAAGTTACGCCGAGTAAATAGATACCTAACATGTCGCCCTTAAAAATTGCACACACTCGTGGAATGGCGCCAAACTTCGCTACTTAAAAAATCCCCATAGGCGACGCTTTAAATATTTTTACTGGTTACATGTTTTGAGTTACAGAGGAGGTCTAGGGCCAAAATGATTGCTCTCGCTCTAACGTTCGCAGAGATACCTCACATGTGTGGTTTGAAAACCGTTTTCATATGTGGGCGGGACTTACGTATGCGTTCGCTTCTGTATGCGAGCTCACGGGGACAGGGGCGCTTTAAAAAAAAAAAAAAAATATTCTTCATTTTACTTTATTTATTTTAGTTTGACATGTTTTTCCACCCTAAACATTTTTTTGATCACTTTTATACCTATTACAAGGAACGTAAACATCCCTTGTAATAGGAATATGGCATGACAGGTCCTCTTTACAGTGAGATATGGGGGGGGGGGTGTCAATAAGACCCCACATCTCACCTCTAGGCTGGGAAGCCTGAAAAAAATACAAAAAAAAAAACAACAATCCTGGCTTTGATCGTAGCGGTGAGTCGGTAGAAGCACCGGAGGGCGGCGGGGGGGGGACATCCCCTCTCGCCTCCCGTAAGAATGATCAAGCGGTGGAACAGCCGCTATGATTGTTCTTATGGTGTAGGGAATCGCCGGCTGAAAAAGCTAATATCTGAATGATGCCTGTAGCTGCTCCCATCATTCAGATATCCCCGCACAAAGTCAAGGACGTCATATGACGGCCGGAGGGCGGGAAGTGGTTATTGCAGAGTATTGCCGGGCATTGCGGCGTATTGCCGGGCATTGCGGAGTATTGCCGGGCATTGCGGAGTATTGCAGGGCATTGCGGAGTATTGCGGACTATGGCAGGGTATTGCGGTGTATGGCAGGGTATTGCGGTGTATGGCAGGGTATTGCGGTGTATGGCAGGGTATTGCACGGGTATTGCACAGGGTATTGTGGAGGGTATTGCACAGGGTATTGTGGAGGGTATTGCAGAGTATTGTGGAGGGTATTGCAGAGTATTGTGGCGGGTATTGCAGAGTATTGTGGCGGGTATTGCAGAGTATTGTGGCGGGTATTGCAGAGTATTGTGCAGGGTATTGCAGAGTATTGTGCAGGGTATTGCAGAGTATTGTGCAGGGTATTGCAGAGTATTTTGCAGAGTATTGCGCAGGGTATTGCAGAGTATTTTGCAGGGTATTGCAGAGTATTTTGCAGGGTATTGCAGAGTATTGTGCAGGGTATTGCAGAGTATTGTGCAGGGTATTGCAGAGTATTGTGCAGGGTATTGCAGAGTATTGTGCAGGGTATTGCAGAGTATTGCACCAGGGTATTGCAGAGTATTGCACCAGGGTATTGCAGAGTATTGCACCAGGGTATTGCAGAGTATTGCACCAGGGTATTGCAGAGTATTTCGCAGGGTATTGCAGAGTATTTCGCAGGGTATTGCAGAGTATTGCACCAGGGTATTGCAGAGTATTGCACCAGGGTATTGCAGAGTATTGCACCAGGGTATTGGCAGGGTATTTTGCAGAGTATTGGCAGGGTGTATTGCAGAGTATTGGCAGGGTATAGCACAGGGATGGCTGAGCAGGGATGGATGGATGGCTGGATCTGTGACTGCAATTGTCACAGATCCAGCCCACAGTGCTGCTGCTGCCATCCGCTCCCTCCCCCTCCCCTCTCACACTGTACCGATCGGTACAGAGAGGGGAGGGAGGAACCGGCGTCATCAAATGACGCCGGTCTGTTTACAAGTGATTGCTCCGTCATTTGACGGAGCGATCACGTGGTAAACGGCCGCTATCAGCGGCGATTTACCGCGATTCGTGATCCGCCGGGTCCTCTGGACCCGGCGGTCACGGAGTTTCCCGTGTGCGCGCCCCAGGGGGCGCGCGGGAGCGCGATTCTGGGAGGACGTTATATAACGTCCTCCCAGAGTTAAGCATTCACCTTGTTGACGTTATTTGTCGGCAGGTGGTTGTTAAGTGGTTAAAGTTGCAGATATTGTGTGGTGATCTGAGATGAACATTGGTTCGATAGTTGCTTTAGAGAGAAATGGGAGGTCTTTTTGAGTGACAAATATGTAGTCTATTCTGGAGTAGCGGTTGTGAGGTGGGTAGAGGAAGGTATCGTTTTTTACTCCTGGGTGAGTGTGTGCCATGAATCATGTACGAGAAGTTCTTGCAATTGAATCTTAATTTGACGGAGAGCTCTGTATGGTAAAGAGGATGTTTCTGAGGAGGTAGCCTCAAGTGGATTCAGGGCTACATTGAAATCTCCTCCAAGTATAAGAATACCAGATTAGAAAGATGCTAGAGGCATTGGCTACTGTGATTGGTCTTCCCCAGACCGAACCGTTGATGAAAACATAGCGTCCTTCCTCATCTATTAGAGAGTCTGATATTTCAATAGGGGGGTGTATGGAGAGAAATATGGTCACCCCTTTTGTTTTGGCTAGCTTGTTAGTTGCATGGTAGACTTTGGGGAAGTCCTTGTTACTTTGGGTATATTATCAGCTCTGAAGTGGGTTTCTTGTAAGAGAATTATATCTGTATTAGTTTTTTGCATGTAGAGTAAAAGTTGAGCTCTTTTTTTTTTCTGGCAAGTTTAGGCCTTTTGTGTTGAGGGAGACTTTTTTGATGCTTGCAATTTTGGAATGTAGGTTTACATATTTTTCTTCAGAGGGGAGGTGCGAAGATTTTTTTTTAGGAGTGAAGTAAAAAGGGAGGCTTGTAGTTGAGGGAAAAGAGGGAAACTATTTTGAGGTGAAAGAATTTTGCAAAGATGGGTTAAAGTAAGAAGGGTAGGAGTAGTCCGACAGCAAGGGTAGGCCGGCTAACCTGCCTTGAATGGAAATGTATGTCGGAGAGGGTCAGCACAGATAATCTAACTGTGCTTGGATATGAGGTGGTAGGGCAAGAGAAGATGTCACCAAGTAGCGTGTAATAAAAGAAAATCAAAATATAATTTATCAATGATAGTAGGTCCTATTGAGAGTAATTCTAGTTGTGCTGATATAGGGAGAGGTTAGTACTAATGTTATTTTATGGGGCATGAGAGTATAGCGCATAGTGACTAGGTGTTGTTGAGGGAGGCTCCTTGGGGTGTCAATATGCACTTAGTGGAAGAATGTGATCTTCGTTATCATATTTGGAAGAGAAGAGAGAGTCATCCGTTTAGGAGTCATCGTGGTTAGTCTGTTATTGGAGATTGTGTGGTAGTGAAGGTGATGATGTAGTCTTTGTAATATTCTTTAATAGGAGTTGAGATCAATATTTTAACACACTTGTATGTGTTGGATATTTAAAAAAAATATATATAGCATGTCTTCTGTACTTTCTTTTCTTAGGTCAGGGATGCCCCCCGGCACAAAAGGAGGCTAGTGTTTTCTAAAGAGTGGGCAATAACTCAAATGGAGCATGAGATTTAGCCATTTTAAAGACTGTTTAACCGGTGGACTGCACAATGGGCATCCATGACCTGTCATGAGGTAAACAACCAAAGAAATGAATGATAAAATGCAATGCAACATTTATAACTTGAGATGCTAAGATAAACCTTTACTTCCTTTCTCAACTATAACCTTTTATCTATCTTTTTATATCTGTTAGTGTATTCCATAACAGCAGATATGTTTGAATTAATGAGGAATATTGTTTATAACACCTCCAATGGGTAGGGAAGGTTTAGTTAATAGTTAGCTAGGTCATTCTGGGATTATTCATGTTGGATGAGGAGTATTCCCCCCAGCCAGTATCCACCCAGCCAGCCCTATTCACGTGAATAAATTACCCCCCCCCCCCCATTCATGCCTCTATCCAGATGTCTGCTACTTGAAGAAATTACTACATCTATTACATGGAAATCTTTGTTGTTCATCTTTGTTGTTCTAATGTCAGAGGAGGTCTGAGATGAGAAAATAGGGGACTCCTGATGGAATTTTTTCCTGGGAATGACACCTTGAGGAGGATCCATGATGCAAAGATCTGATGTGCCAGCCCAAAGACCCAAACCTAGCCCAAATGCATCAGTTCCAGTCTGTCTGTGTATGTCAAGTACTGTCCTTACAAAGAGGCAAGTTTTGGGGTGGAGAATCTTCTGTTTACATGGATGACTACAAAATCAAATCTGTGGAGGTATATTAACCACTTCAGCCCTGTAAGGATTTGCCCCCTTAATGACCAGAGAATTTTTTAGAATTTGGCACTGCGCTGCTTTAAATGGTAATTGTGTGGTCATGCAATGCTGTTCCCAAACAAAATTTGGGTCCTTTTTTTTCCCACAAATAGAGATTTCTTTTGGTGGTATTTGATTACCTCTGTTTTTTTTTTTTTTGCGATATAAACCAAAAAATTAAGAGAATTATATTTTCTACTTTTTGTTATTAAAAAAAATACAATAAACTCAATTATAGTCATACATTTAGGTCAAAATGCATTCATCCACATGTCTCGGGTAAAATAAATATATTATTTATTAAGTATATTTATTGGTTTGTGCAAAGGTTTACACCACAAAATACATTCTGTTGCTTCTCCTGAGTATGAGATACCACATGTGTGAGACTTTTTGGGAGCCTAGTCACGTACAGGGCCCCAAAAATCTAAATACTCACAATGCCTTTTAGCAAATACCTAGGGGTGTCTACTTTCCAAAATGGGGTAATTGGGGGGGGGGGGGTTGTGCTATCTTGACATTTCAGGGCCTCCGAAACCGTGATAGGTAGTGTGGAAGTGAAATCATCATTTTACGCCCATAGAAATCCTGAAGGCGGTGATTGGTTTTCGGGGTCCTGTAGGCGGCTAGGCTCCAAAAAAGTCCCACACATGTGGTATCTCCGTACTCAGGAGAAGCATCAGAATGCATAATGTATTTTGGGGTGTAATTCCACATATACCCATGGCATGTTCGAGCAATATATCATTTAATGAGAACTTTGTGCAAAAAAAAAAAATGTTTGTCAATTTCCTGAAACTTGTGGTAAAATATTCCATGGAATTAACATGCCTCTTAGCACATAGCTTTGGGTGTTTTCTTTCCAAAGTGTGTGCTATCTTGGAATTTCATGGCCTCTGAAACTCCGAGATAGGTAGTGAGAAGTGAAAGCGGTGCTTGGCTTTCGGGGTCCTTTACGCAGCTAGGCTCCTAAAAAGTCTCACACATGTGGTATCTCCATACTCAGGAGAAGCAGCAGAATGTATTTTGAGGTGTAATTTCACATATATCCATGCCATGTGTGAGCAATATATAATTTAGTGACAAAAAATAAATTCCATGGACTCAACATGCCTCTCAGAAAATAGCTTGGGGTGTCTACTTTCCAAAAAGGGGGGAATTTGGGGGGGGGGGTGGGAGGGTGGTTTGAACTGTTCTGGCATTTTCTGCCCAAAATCACCCACTCTTCTAACCACTTGTCCTTTCTGACACTTTTTGTTTACATGAAAAAAAAAATTGCAAGAAAATTATTTCGAACCCCGAAACATTATATAAATTATTATTATTTTTATTTTTTTAAAGCAGAGGCACTACAGATTAAAATGGTGGGTGTTGCAAATGTTTTTTCACAAAGTATTTGAGCAGCGATTTTTCAAACGCAATTTTTTGGGAAAAAAAAACACTTTTTTGAATTTTAATGCACAAAAACACACTATAATGCCTTAATGTTTGGTAAAATATAAAAGAAGATCTTATGCCGAGTACATAGATACCAAACACGGCATGCTATAAAATTATGCACACCCACGCAACGGTGACAAACTATATACATTTTTAAAAGCCTTTAAAAGCCTTCACAGGTTACCACTTTAGATTTACAGAGAAGGTCTACTGCTAGAATTACTGACATTTGCGGTGATACCTCACATGCATGGTGCAATTGCTGTTTACATACAACACGAGACCGACACTTGCGCTTCCCTGTGCGCACGTGCACGGGAGGGACATGGGTGCTTTATTTTATTTTTTTAAAATTTTTTTTTGCTTTTTATTTTATTTTTACACTGTACCTTTAATTTTAATTTTTATCATTTTTATTGTTATCACAGGCAATTTAAATATCCCCTATGATAGCAATATGTAGTGACGGGTACTCTTTTTTGAAAAATGTGGGGTCTATTAGATTCTAGACCTCTCCTCAGCCCTTAAAGCAACTGACCACACCAAGATCGGTGTGATAAGATGCTTTCCCAATTTCCCAGTGGTGCTGTTTATATCCGGTGAAACCGATGTCATGAAATGATCGTAGCTGGGGGCGTGGCCAGCAGCCGAGGAGATGGCAGCTTGAGGAGAGAGCTCCTGAAGTATCCAGACCCATCCAGCGACTATAAGCGACATAAGAAGATATCGTGCAGTGATCCTGATAGCCTGCTCTTCTAGCTATCCTCCGATACCAAAATGTACAAAAGGAAACCTGGGAGAGGCCCGAAAAAGCTTACAGACTTCTTTGGCCTAGCTGACGAGAAGAGGCCTCAATATGGCGGCGCAGCTTGAGACACGCGGCGTGGCCGCAGTGGCAGTGGAGCTACTAAACAGGATCGCCAGTTCCAGGCCTCCTCACCAGGGAACAGTAGCAGATCCTCCCCCGCAGCGTCTCCGGTACCCGCAGAAGTCGTCGCAGAAACGATCGGCGGAGCATACGTATCCAGGTGAGCTGGGGGGCCATGACACCTCACAAGACAGTACAAAAGAGTTTGTAGAACAACTTAATGATTTCCCCACCCTGGGCCAGCCATTGACTGATACATTGATGAAAGAAATGCTGGTCACTTTGAGGGGCTCACTTCACAGGGACATGCTGGAGTGCACAACCCAGTTGAAAGCTGACTTTGTAGCTATTGGGGAGAGAGTGTCTCATGCTGAGGATAAAATGGGAGAATTTGCTGCAGCCCACAATGAGCTGGTTGATGCATATAATGGAGCGGATGATGAAATCTTTGCGATTAAAAACAAGATGGAAGATTTAGAGGACCAGGCAAGGAGGAATAATGTGAAGCTGAGGGGAGTATCAGAATCCATTATGCCAGCAGACCTCCGGAAATATGTACAGCAGTTCATCTCCGCGCTGCTGCCGGACACGCCGGAGAGGGAGGTGATTGTAGATCTGGCATACCGTCTTCCTAAACCCAAACATCTACCAGACAAAGTACCGAGGGATGTGATAGCACGCATTCACTTCGTCCACGTGAAGGAGGACCTGATGAGGTATAGTAGGAAGAATTCTCCGTTGCCTGACCCATATGCAGATGTGTCTGTGTTTTCTGATATCTCACAACATACTATGCTGGCTCGCAAGAACCTTGCTACACTGACCAAATTGTTCCAGAATCATAAAATACCCTATACGTGGGGATTCCCAACAAAAATCATCATAACAAGACAAGATAAGACTTATGCTATTGCTAACTTGGAACATGGTCTTAAACTGGCCAGGCAGTGGAAACTACTCCCAGCTAAAGAGGAGGACGCCCCAGGTGCTTCCAATTATCAAAAACTCTCCCTTGAATGGCAGAAAGCCTAGTTGAAGAAATGGCACTATTAAGTTAAGCCTCACGCTTTCTTTACTCAGAGTTAAGTATGGGTCTGGTTGCTGGGGAGCATTACCTCCCCACTGATATGGAGTGAAAGTTTTCGCGTAAAGTGACATGTCTCACCCTTTTTATTTGTTCCTTTTTGTTTTCTTCTGTTCTATTCAGTTTTTTTACATGTACAAGCAAGCGCTGTACATCTATGTCCCAAAGGTGATCTCAAACTTCTTCATCTTGCATAAGGACTTTTGTCTTCAATATCTTATTCCTTAACCTTTGCTGCCACCTTCAGGTCATCTACCAGCAAGCTCCGATAAACTTCCTCTCAAGGTTCCAGGTATGACTTCTCATCTCCACATTTTGCATACAGGCTTCTGTGCCCAGCCTCTCATTCCTTATCCTGTACTGACACCTACAGGCCGCAGTAAAGTATTGCACACTAATATTTGTTTTTGCTTACAATATTTAGCATTATCCAAGGATACCGATAATGACTATTAAGCATAGGCATGCGCACAGGGTGTGCCAGGTGTGCCCAGGCACACCCTATTCACCCTGTGCAGCACAAATCCCCCCTACTTCCCTAGCTCCTCCCCTTCTCCGTACAGCACTTCTGGCTTCTCTCCTCTCCCGCCGGCTGTTGCTGTGGGGATGTTTTAGAATGAGTGGGGGAAGGGGCCTGGTAAGTAATTACCGTATATACTCGAGTATAAGCTGAATTTTCAGCACATTTTTTTGTGCTGAAAATGCCCCCCTCGGCTTATACTCAAGTCGCCTTTTTGCGCCTGATCTCCCAGACTTTGGGGACCCGGTACCGGTCTTGACCCCAAACTTGGCACACATGTAGCCCCACTCTTCTTCTACAAGTGTGCAAAGTTTGTTGTCCGGGGGACCTACGGCCGGGGAGCACCGATTTTTCAAACCCGAGCACCCCCTCCATAAACTTCCATGTTAAACCATAATCTCTCCGGTGATTTTGGGGACCCGGTACCGGCAGGTCGTAGGTCCCTTGGACCCGGAACTTGGCACACATGTAGCCCGATTTCTCCTCTACAACCGGGAAGCACTAATTTTTCAAATCCAAGCACCCCTTCTATAGACTCCCATGTTAAACGTCAGTCTAGTCATAGACACAGTGAGGCATGGGCACAGTGAGGCATGGACACAGTGAGGCATGCACATGGACACAGTGAGGTACAGTGAGGCATGCAGATGAACACCCTAGGCTTATACTCGAGTCAATAAGTTTTCCCAGTTTTTTGTGGTAAAATTAGGTGCCTCGGCTTATACTCGAGTATATACGGTATGTAATTTACTGGCCCCTTCCCTTTCTGAATGAAGATCGTGAGTGTGTTTGAGCTTTGGGGTGCACACCCTAATGCTATAGGCTGCGCACACCTATGCTATTAAGGTGATATAACTCAATGCACATGGACTTAATAGCCCATACAAAAGGAGGCTCATGTGGCAGGAAGCGAAAAAGCTTAAGTGAGATATCATATGTATTCAAGAGACTCATTTTGCCAGGGACAAACAACCTAAATGCTCAGATGCCCTATTCCCACATATTTTTCATGCTTGTGCCCCAAAGAAGAAAAGGGGTGTGATGATTGCCATAAACAAATCTGTGGGGTTCAAGCTCATTGAAACAGTCACTGACACCAAAGGAAGATTTCTTATATTGGTATGTGAATTGAACAATCTGGTGTACACTCTAGTCAACCTCTATGCACCCAATTCTGGTCAAGCATCCTTCTTAAAGGCCCTACACAACAAAATAAGTAAATTCAAAAAAGATGCACGCCTTTTGTGCGGGGACTTTAACTGTGTTGTGGATAGGACCATGGACTGTTCTTCTCCCCACACCGCACGTAGATACGAAATGAAGCAGTTCCTTGCTACAGCTGATCTGCTTGATACTTGGAGATGTGCTAATTCCTCTGAAAGGGACTATACATACTAATCAACCCCTCACAACTCCTACTCGAGAATTGACTGTATCCTTTCTGACCTTACTCTGCTACAACGGACAGTGGAAGTGAAGATACCTGCAATTACATGGTCGGATCACCAGTGTCCATTATTTTAGAGGAACAGTTCACATGTAGCCCCTCCTACTTATGGAGGAATAATCTTGTGCTGCTTTCTAACCAGAATCAGGTGGCACAAATATCTAAACTGTTGGTAGAATATTTTCAGTTTAACTGTACTACAGAGGTAAATGCTATGTCTGTTTGGTGCGCCCATAAAGCGTACAATAGAGGGCTATTGATTCAAGCGGCAGCTCGGGAAAAGAGACGGAAGGCTAAACATCTTAGGGATATCCTCCAGGATCTTGCCAAAGTAGAGTCCACCAACAAATTACATCCCTCCCATGCCACTCAAGCAACTTTATTGGAGTGCAGGAATAAGCTTAGACTTGCTCTGCTGGAAGACCATACTACTTCTTTAACCACTTAACGACCGCTCACTGTATATATACGTCGGCAGAATGGCACCGACAGGCACAATCACGTAGAGCATACGTGATTGCCTTTGTATAGTTGGGGGGTCCAATCGGACCCCCCTCCTATACAGTGAGCGGTGGCTAAGTGTCCGGGAGCGTTCCGGGATGAGGGGGCAGCCATTCGTTTCTGGCCACCCCCTCGCGATCGCTCCCGGCGAATGGAAATGCCCCCTCTGTCTGTGTCAGACAGAGGGAGCAGGAGGAAGTGATGTCATCTCTGGTGCAGCGCTCACATATACCGAGCGCCGTACAAGAGAAGACATCAGGTCAGTGCACACAACACTACACTGACACCAGGACACATAGGAACATAAATCGCCCCCCCAGGCCCCCCCAGACACCCCAGATCACCCCCAGATCACCCCCCAGCCCCCAGTCACAGTGTCACTGATTGCAGTGACCATTTATTTAGTGATCACTGCAATCAGTGACATTTGTGACTGTAAAAGTGTCACCAAAGTTTAGTCTTAGGTCCAGTGTAGCCCCCTAACCCCCCCTAATAAAGGTTTAACCCCCTGATCACCCCCCAGATAACCCTTTCACCCCCTATCACCACTGTCGCTAAGCGATCATTTTTCTGATCGCTGTCTTAGCGTCAGTGATGCCGATCGGCAGCCAGTAATTTTTTTTAGGTTCGCCGCATGTTTTTATAGCGTCAGGTACCCCAATATATTATCTAATAAAGGTTTAACCCCCTTGATCGCCCCCCAGGTAACCCTTTCACCCCCTATCACCACTGTCACTAAGCGATCGTTTTTCTAAACGCTGTCTTAGTGTTTGTGATGCAGATCGGTAGCCGGTAATTTTTTTTAGGTTCGCCGCAGGTTTTTATAGCGTCAGGTACCCCAATATATTATCTAATAAAGGTTTAACCCCCTTGATCGCCCCCCAGGTAACCCTTTCACCCCCTATCACCACTGTCGCTAAGCAATTGTTTTTCTAAACGCTGTCTTAGTGTCGGTGATGCAGATCGGTAGCCAGTAATTTTTTTTAGGTTCGCCGCATGTTTTTATAGCGTCAGGTACCCCAATATATTATCTAATAAAGGTTTAACCCCCTTGATCGCCCCCCAGGTAACCCTTTCACCCCCATCACCACTGTCGCTAAGCGATCGTTTTTCTAAACGTTGTCTTAGTGTCGGTGATGCAGATCGGTAGCTGGTAATTTTTTTTAGGTTCGCCGCAGGTTTTTATAGCGTCAGGTACCCCAATATATTATCTAATAAAGGTTTAACCCCCTTGATCGCCCCCCAGGTAACCCTTTCACCCCCTATCACCACTGTCGCTAAGCGATCGTTTTTCTAAACGCTGTCTTAGTGTCGGTGATGCAGATCGGTAGCCAGTATTTTTTTTTAGGTTCGCCGCATGTTTTTATAGCGTCAGGTACCCCAATATATTATCTAATAAAGGTTTAACCCCCTTGATCGCCCCCCAGGTAACCCTTTCACCCCCATCACCACTGTCGCTAAGCGATCGTTTTTCTAAACGCTGTCTTAGTGTCGGTGATGCAGATCGGTAGCTGGTAATTTTTTTTAGGTTCGCCGCAGGTTTTTATAGCGTCAGGTACCCCCATATATTATCTAATAAAGGTTTTAACCCCCTGATTGCCCCTAGTTAACCCTTTCACCAGTGATCACCATATAAGTGTTACGGGTGACGCTGGTTAGTTAGTTTGCTTTTTATAGTGTCAGGGCACCCGCCGTGTATATAACCCAATAAAGGTTTAACCCCCTGATCGCCCGGCGGGTGATATCAATTAGGTTTTAGCGTCAGAGAGGGTCTGAGTCACACCCCAGGCAGCGTCAGGTTAGTGCCAGTAACGCTAACACCCACGCGTGAAGCATACACCCCCCCTTAGTGGTATAGTATCTGAACAGATCAATATCTGATCTGATCAGATCTATACTAGCGTCCCCAGCAGTTTAGGGTTCCCAAAAACGCAGTGTTAGCGGGATCAGCCCAGATACCTGCTGGCACCTGCGTTTTGCCCCTCCGTCCAGCCCAGGCCACCCAAGTGCAGTATCGATCGATCACTGTCACTTACAAAACAAAAACACACATAACTGCAGCGTTCGCAGAGACAGGCCTGATCCCTGCGACTCCAGTGCTGTAGGAGGTGATTTCACCACCACAGTTAAAAAAAAAAAGCAAATATGCCGAAGCATTGGGGCAGCAGGGGCGGAGGAGCAATTTTGCTCCTAATGCCGCGTACATACGGTCGAAATTCCGACGGAGGCTTGCCCGTGGAAAAGTCCGACCATGTGTGTGCGGCATAACTTTTTTGCGGGAGGATGCCCCCATGCTTCGGCATATATAAATGGTGCGTGTATGCCCATCATTGGAAGTGGGTGGATGAAGGGCGGTATTCTAATGGTGGGCATACCCACCGATCAATCTCTTTTTTCGTTCAGCCAACTGGCTGCATGAAAAAAAAAGATTACAATACATGTCCAACAAGGACCAGCAACGTACTGGTATGTTGCTGGACTTTGAATGTTTATACCAGAATGATGCCTGCGGGTTTAGGTATCATCTTGGTATCATTCTTTTCAGCCTGCGGCCGGCTTTCATGTAAAAGCAATCCTAGCGGCTAATTAGCCTCTGGACTGCTTTTACAAGCAGTGGGAGGGAATGCCCCCCCGGATATAAAAAGCACCATTGGGAAATTGGGAAAGCATTTTATCACACCGATCTTGGTGTGGTCAGATGCTTTGAGGGCAGAGGAAAAATCTAGGGTCTAGAAGACCCCAGTTTTTTCAAAAAAAGAGTACCTGTCACTACCTATTGCTATCATAGGGGATATTTACATTCCCTGAGATAACAATAAAAATGATAAAAAAAAAATACTTGGAAGGAACAATTTAAAAATAAAATAAAAAAGCAAAATTAATAATAAAAAAAAAAAAGAAAAAAAAAAAAAAGCACCCCTGTCCTGCCCTGCTCTTGCCCAATGGCGAACGCAAGCGTCGGTCTGGCGTCATATGTAAACAGCAATTGCACCATGCATGTGAGGTATCACCGCGAAGGTCAGATCGAGGGCAATCATTTTAGCAGTAGACCTCCTCTGTAAATCTACTGGGGTAACCTGTAAAGGCTTTTAAAGGCTTTTAAAAATGTATGTAGTTTGTCGCCAATGCGCGTTTGTGCGAAATTTTAAAGCATGTCGTGTTTGGTATCTATGTACTCGGCCTAAGATCATATTTTTTATTTCATCAAACATTTGGGCAATATAGTGTGTTTTAGTGCATTAAAATTAAAAAAAGTGTATTTTTTAACCCAAAAAATGCGTTTGAAAAATCGCTGCGCAAATACTGTGTAGAAAAAAAAAATGCAACACCCACCATTTTAATCTGTAGGGCCTTTACTTTAAAAATATATATAATGTTTGGGGGTTCAACATAATTTTCTTGCAAAAAAAATATGTTTTCATGTAAACAAAAAGTGTCAAAAAGGGCTTTGTCTTCAAGTGGTTAGAAGAGTGGATGTAAGCTTCCTAATGTTGTGTATAAAATGCCAGAACAGTTCAAAACCCCCCCAAATAACCCCATTTTGGAAAGTAGACACCCCAAGCTATATACTGAGAGGCATGTCGAGTCCATGGAATATTTTATATGTTGACACAAGTTGCGGAAAAACAACAATTTTTTTTTTTTTTTGCACAAAGTTGTCACTAAATGATATATTGCTCAAACATGCCATGGGCATATGTGGAATTACACCCCAAAATACATTCTGTTGCTTCTCCTGAGTACGGGGATACCACATGTGTGAGACTTTTTGGGAGCCTAGCCACGTACGGGACCCCAAAAACCAAGCACCGCCTTCAGGCTTTCTAAGGGTGTAAATTTTTGATTTCACTTCTCACTGCCTATCACAGTTTCGGAGGCCATGGAATGCCCAGATAGCACAAAACCCCCCCAAATGACCCCATTTTGGAAAGTAGACACCCCAAGCTATTTGCTGAGAGGTATTGTGAGTATTTTGCAGATCTCGCTTTTTGTCACAAAGTTTTGAAAATTGAAAAAAATATATATATATATATATATTTTCTTTCTTCATTTTCAAAAACAAATGAGAGCTGTAAAATACTCGCCTTTCCTCTCAGCAAATAGCTTGGGGTGTCTATATTCCAAAATGGGGTCATTTGGGGGGTTTTGTGCGATTTTGGCATTTTATGGCCTTCGAAACTGTGATAGGTAGTGAGGAGTGAAATCAAAAATTTGTGCCTAGAAATCCTGAAGGCGGTGCTTGGTTTTCGGGGTCCCGTACGCGGCTAGGCTCCTAAAAAGTCCCACACATGTGGTATCTCCGTACTCAGGAGAAGCAGAAAAATTTATTTTGGGGTGTAATTCCACATATAACCATGGCATGTGTGAGCAATATATCATTTAGTGACAACTTTTTGTAATTTTTTATTTTTATTTTTTGTCATTATTCAATCACTTGGGACAAAAAAAAATATATTCAATGGGCTCAACAGGCCTCTCAGCAATTTCCTTGGGGTGTCTACTTTCTAAAATGGGGTCATTTGGGGGGGTTTTGTGCTATTTTGGCATTTTATGGCCTTCGAAACTGTGATAGGTAGTAAGGAGTGAAATCAAAAATTTGCGCCCTTAGAAATCCTGAAGGCGGTGCTTGGTTTCCGGGGTCCCGTACGCGGCTAGGCTCCCAAAAAGTCCCACACATGTGGTATCCCCGTACTCAGAAGAAGCAGCAAAATGTATTTTGGGGTGAAATTCCACATATAACCATGGCATGTGTGAGCAATATATCATTTAGTGACAACTTTTTGTAATTCTTTTTTTTTTTTTTTTAGTCATTATTCAATCACTTGGGACAAAAAAAAAAAAATTCAATGGGCTCAACATGCCTCTCAGAAATTTCCTTGGGGTGTCTACTTTCCAAAATGGGGTCATTTGGGGGGTTTTTGTACTGCCCTGTCATTTTAGCACCTCAAGAAATGAGATAGGCAGTCATAAATTTAAAGCTGTGTAAATTTCAGAAAATGTACCCTAGTTTGTAAACTCTATAACTTTTGCGCAAACCAATAAATATACGCTTATTGACATTTTTTTTACTAAAAACATGTGGCTGAATACATTTTGGCCTAAATGTATGACTACAATTGAGTTTATTCGATTTTTCTTATAACAAAAAGTAGAAAATATCATTTATTTTCAAAATTTTCGGTCTTTTTCCGTTTATATCGCAAAAAATAAAAATCGCAGAGGCAATCAAATACCATTAAAAGAAAGCTCTATTTGTGGGAAGAAAAGGACGCAAATTTCGTTTGGGTACAACATTGCATGTCCGCACAATTTACAGTTAAAGCAGCGCAGTGCAAAATTCTGAATTCACCTCTGGTCCTTTAGCTACCAAATGGTCCGGGGCTTAAGTGGTTAAATCGCTTTAAAGCAACATACTATTCCCATGGGAATAAAGCGGGCAAACTCTTGGCTAATTATATTAAGAAGGGGCAACAAAACTCCAAACTAACCGCTATTAAGGACCCCCATACAGGGCAAGTAGTATACTATCCCCATAAAATTGCTAACGCATTCTGAAAATACTATGGAGATTTATATAACCTGTATAAAGATCCTGCTACCATACAACCTAGCGACAAACTAATAAATCAGTTCCTGACTTCAGTTAACCTACCCAAATTAAGTGCAGAGGCCCTGGTTTCCCTTAATCCACCGATCACAGAAAATGAGATACTGATAACCATAAAAGCACTCCCCAAACATAAATCCCCAGGTAGTGATGGGTTCTCTGCTGAATATAATACCAGGCTTTTGCACATATTCTAGCCCCACATTTACAAAGGATGTTTACTTTGGCGGCCTCTACTGTCTCTTTTCCCGAAGAAATGCTACAGGCAACGGTAGTGGCTCTTCCTAAACCGGGGAAGAAGCCGGATTGTCCTCAAAACTTCAGGCCAATCTCGTTGCTCAATAAGGACCTGAAAATTTATGCTAAGATTATAGCTAACAGGTTGTCTAAGGTAACTCCCCAGCTGGTTAAATCAGACCAGGTGGGGTTTGTGAAAGGGTGTCAGGCCCCTGATGGTACCCGGAGACTGTATAATTTGTTACATGTTGCAGAAGCTCGCGGGGCCCCCACTGTAATCCTGACTTTAGAAGCCGAGAAGGCGTTTGACAGGGTGCATTGGGGGTTCCTGGGGGCGACATTGCGAAGATTCGGAATAACTGGCTTTATATATTCAGCAATTTTAGGGCTTTACACTAAGCCATTGGCTAGGGTATTTACTTCAAATATATTATCCGACACGTTCAACATCACTGATGGAACCCACCAGGGGTGTCCCCTCTCCCCATTGATCTTTACATTAATGATGGAGCCTCTGGCGGAGGCCATTAGATCATGCGACTCTGTGTCTGGCATTGATATGGGAGGTTACTCCCATAAAATTGGATTGTTTGCGGATGACGTAGTATTGACTTTGACGAACCCGATCACTTCCCTAGAGAAAGTACAAGATATTCTGCAATCCTTTGGGTAGTATCTTATTACAAATTAAATTCTACTAAATCCTCTATCCTACCCATAGGCATGTCGAGGAAATTGAAAGACCAACTTAAAGCAAAGTTCCCTTTTCAGTGGGTCACAAATAATTTAACATATCTAGGGGTCACTTTGACCTCCCCAACGTCATCTACATACAAAGCTAATTATCCTAAGCTGATTAGTACAATTAAACAGGATATCCATAATATCTCTACGTTTGAACTATCGTGGGTAGGGAGGGCTGCAGCGTTGAAAATGATTGTGTTACCAAAGATAATTTATTATTTTAGGACAATCCCAATAATAATACCTGAGAGATTTTTCACTGATGTAGATAAGTTATTTAGGCAATTTGTATGGAGGTGGAAAATGTCAAAGATCTCTTATCCCGTACTGGGGAGGCACAAAAAAAATGGTGGTATAAATTTTCCCAACCTCAGAAACTACTGCTACGCAGGTTGTCTTGACCAGACTAAAAGGTGGTTTGATCGGACTACCGACAAATTGTGGGTTCAGATTGAGAAGAGTGTAGTAGGCAGCAAACCGCTGCCTGCGCTGCTGTTGTCGAGCTTGACCCATATGACTCTTCACTATAGAACATGTACATCTATAGACGCAACCCTGTTAGCATGGAGGAAATTGCATACAACAATACCTCTAGAGAAACTGAAATGTTGCAGAGATTTCCCTCTACAACTCTATGATTATTTTATCCCTGACCTGGACACTAAAACATGGGTAGATAAAGGTATTCTAACCTGTAAGGAAGTATTAAATAGACAACAGGAGCTTGCCTCATATTCTTTATATAGACTTAACCATTTCCACAATAAAAACCCGGACGTTTCTTATAACATCCATAGAGAGACATGGACATATATGGAGTCTTGCGAAGATGGGGCTGGAGACCTGTCAAAGTTCTACTCCACGTTGCAATATGGGGGAGCTTTTAAAAAGACCGCCAATATGGTAAGTTGGGAAAAAGACATGGGGACTCCTTTCTCGCAGGGGGAGTGGCAGAGTGCTATACAATCGCACTTTCGTTACTCCCACTGCGTGAACCATTGGGAACTGATTCTGAAAGTAATACATAGATCCTATTTGACACCCGTGAGGCTAGCACAGATATATACCAACTCCTCGCCTAATTGCTGGAGACAATGTGGAGAAAAAGGAGGTATAATGCACATACTGTGGACATGTAAGGCTGTGAGGAGCTTTTGGAAGTCAGTGTTCTCGTTAATCACCAATGTTACAGGTCTGATTGTTTCACCATCTCCACAGTTGGCTATGTTAAACATAGGTATTCACTTAGTGCCTAAAATCTTCAGACCAGTGATCACGCATATTTTGATAGCAGCAAAATTAACAATTACAGCTAAATGGAAATCTCTTAATGCACCAAATATATCTGAAGTTATATCTAGAGTTAAACAACAGTATGTTTATGAAAGGTACTTTGCTGTCAGGAATCATACTCTAGCTAAATTTAAACCTTGTTGGGAGACCTGGATAGCGACTTATCCTACTGAATAAGTGAACGGTAGCAGAACTGTCTGGTACATGTTATTTTTGGTTAACATCTTATTTTTGGTTAACATCTTGTTTTATTTTATGTTATTTTCATTTTACGGGTATGTAACCATGAATTGTCCAAAGGAAATATTGAACTACGCTTGATAATTTAGATGGTAAACTAATGTAAGGTGCAGCTCTGCGCTCTAGACACAGTTAGTCCCCATTTGGGGTGTTTGGAGTGCGGAGTCGGTATAGTTGATAACAACTAATAGAAGACTCTAACCATCTATGGACAACATTGCATGCCTAGTGACAATTCAGTGTGACTTCTGTTTGATGTAAATGTATATGTTTCCTTTTTTTTGTTTATATTTTTTGTGACATAACTCAATAAATTGAAAAAAAATGATCGTAGCTTCCAGTTTTTTAGGCAACTGAGATGATTGGAGCCATTCCAGTCTTTGATCAGCTGAATGGTGTACCTGCAAGGAAAATAATGGTTAACAATTAAACACAGTAAACAGTAAAGTATAAAATAATTACACACCTGCAAAGCAAACATGACAACACATAGTAACAATAAAACATTGAAGTTAAGCATAAAATACAGTAAAACAGAGCAGAACAATAAAGAGAGAACAATAGAGAGAAAAGAACCAAAAAATGACAACTATTTTTGGTTTTTTTATTTTATATATATATATATATATATATATATATATTTATTTTTTATTTTTTTATTTTTACTTTTAAAAAAACAAAAAAAAACAAATTAACACTTATTTGTAACTGTTACTGTAAAGGTTCCAGGTTCAGGTCTCTCAAAATGTGATGGCATCTTTGGAGACCCTGTGAAAGTGTGCCCTAGAACTGTGCAGTGCTATACCCTACACTAATACTCCACTAGTGTGTGGTAGTGACAGAAACATTCACCGATGCAGAGACCAGGTTGGTCAGAACAGGAGGGACAATAATAACGTATGTCATGCCTATCTCTGTGTTTTCTACAGACACAACATCTTATTTGGGGTGCTTGTTGGGTAGGGGTACCAGGGAGGACATCTGGAAAATGCCTCTCATGCAGCTGGCTCACTGCATTTGCATTGGGAAGTAGGGACACAGCACCATCTGGAAACAGAAGAGCTGTGACAATCTCTTCCTGGATTTTTTTTTTTCTAATTAATCGACTTTATTTCATTTTTTTTCTTATTTCAATACAAAGAAATACATAATAAAAAATTAGATACAACTCCACATTGAATATTAATTGTTCCACCTGGCCACAAAAAACAAAATACAAAACAAAAACAACAACAAAAAAAAAAAAAGGGAAAAAATATCTCCCTCCCCCATTCTCTCTCCCCATGGCTGTCAAATACATGATTATAGACCTATCTTGATCTCCTCAATTTAAGACTCATTACATTTCTCATCCATTATTCCATTTTCGAGGAGATTTTTCCCCTCGTCTGAGGCTAGGAAGGTGTTCCAAGCAGACCATGTCTCTAAATACCTTCCATGCTGATGACGTGCAGATAAAACAAACTCTTCTGGAGGCGCATGCACGGCAGCTTCCAAGATGGCCGCCGTCATCTAAAGCTCCGCTCCACCACGGCCCTTTTCTGACCACCGGAGCTTACAGAGCGCTCCACTGGACCCCTTCCCGGGATATTCGAGTAGGGGACACCCCCCGGAACCCGCAGATGTCATCCTCGCTGGCCAGAAGGGACCTCTCCAGCCAGATGTCGGCAGCGCCAGGCCCCCTCAGCTGTGCCAAGATGGCGGCGGCTCCACGAGGCCCGCTCCTCACAGAACGACCTGAGGACTCCATAGCTGACCAGGATCTGGTCCCACCTCAATCCCCAGGTACCGAGTACCCCCCGCTGTCCCCAGTAATCTCCCCCTCCTCCACTGAATCTTTGCTGGGCAGGATGGGTGCTGCATGTCCCTCCACACCTATGCTGGATCCCCACACAGGCATGCTTCTTTCAGTCAGTGAAGCACAGGAGGAGGCCCCAACCCCCACAGACTTTACCTCCATGATGACTGCTTTTTCCCATATGCTGTCTAGAAGCCTGGCTCTAAATGCTGCACAGATTACATCCTCCATTCATGTAGACCTGCAGCAAATTGGGATCAGGATAGACACGATAGAACAGAAAGCTGATCAGGCCATGGCGAGGATTAATCAGAATTCCTCCAGGCTGCAAGACGTGCAGGATCCATTGGAAACCGCTTATGCAAAGATCGATGATCTCGAGAATAGATCAAGAAGATATAACTTTAGGATACGGGGACTCCCCGAATCAGAGAAAGAGGTGCAATCTGCTGTGAAATCACTTCTAAAGACCCTCATCCCTGACATTACTGAACCACGTTTGGAGCTGGATAGAGCTCACAGAGCCCTTCAATCTCCTCGCTCTGATGGCCTTCCCAGAGACATCATTGTGAAACCGCACTATTACTCAGTCAAAGAAGAGGTGATGAGGAAGGCTAGGTACTCTGACAACCTCACTTTGCATGGCCACAAAATTCAAATTTTTGCTGACCTTTCTCCATACACGGTACAAAAGAGACGCTCATTTAAACCGTTATTGCAAGTGCTTATGGACAAGGAAATCGCATACCGGTGGGCCTTCCCTTTACGTCTGAACTTTTCCTACAAGAACAAAAGCTTTGCGGAAGGGGAACGTATCCTGACACATCTCGGATTGATTCATCTGGATCCTAGTCCTGCAGCAGCTAACAGAGGGACTCCTGCCTCCACGAAGCGGCCCCCGCCGGCGAGCCCGCTGCACCAAACATGGCTGAATCATGGTTCCAAGCACACCAAAGAAAACCTCCCGCCCTGATACCTTTTTTCCCCCCTTTTTCTTTTTCTTTTTTTGTGTATGACACATCTCCTTACAAATCCCCTCTCTGAACAAGGCCCTGATGTGAGAAACATTCCCTGTTGCTAAAACTGTATTGGGGATCTCCTCTCCATCTTTGGCAACTCTATACCGCCCCATACCATATTTTTATTTTTATGAAATGATCTGCTATGGTTTTTAGATAGTACATTTGGGGTTTCTATGATACTTGTGATGGAGAGGGGCTATCAGGTACATGGTCGAGGGAGGGGGGGGACCTTTGCCTGGCTGGCAGCCTGCTGTTTCTTCCCACATAGGCCAACACGAAACTTTGTTACAGATCTTTATACGATCTGGAACAGGTATTGCGTACCCTTGCCCTGTTCAACGGACCGCACTGTTCTTTTTCCTCCTGGAGTACCACCTTTAGTAAATAGTTTACACGGCCTGGTTATTAAACAATGGTCACTTGGGGATCCACTTACACGATATCTGTGCTCCCCCTCGGGGACCGCAGATGTTTTTCTTGGGCTGGTCCCTAGGCGGGTTCCGCCTACCTGCCTACTTCTCAACCCAGAAGGGGGGTGGGCAGGGTCTGACCGGCATTACTGGTTTAGTTATATTACACGGTTTACTTATGTTGGTTCATGTTGCTCTCATAGTTAGAGGGCGCTCTGTAGTTTGAAAATCATGGGTTCTTCGGGACCCTCAGTCAATACTGTTATGGGAAGTTGGGGCCGTGGTGGACCCAATGCACCTCTCTGGGTTCGGAGGCACTTTTGGTGCATATGGATCTATACCCGGTTTCCCTGTCATCAGGGTATACCGGTCCTTTGGGGTTTTGGGGTAGGAGATGGCAAGTTCACTCCGCCCTGGGGGTGGGAAGGGGTCTGGGGATCCCTCAGTTCGGTTATGTATATGTTCCTTGATAACAATTTTACATCACGTGTATAATGCAGTTCTCTTCTTCTCTCCTCCTCTCCCCTTTTTCATCTCTTTTTTCCCTTCTTTTGTAGACGCACTTCGGTGCATCCACAGGCACCAGGGCTGCCTCCGATCTTCCGTCCCAGGCTCCGGGTCACGGCTTAGATTCACCTTCAGATATCGCAGGGAAAGTCGCTTTCACTTCACCGGTAAGTGGCGGTTCTCGCTCATAGATTCCACCCCTCTGATCCATGACTGACATACGCCAACCCCCACCCCCCCTCAAAATTGTCTCACACAACACTCAGGGCCTCAACTCCCCAATTAAACATAGGAAACTCCTTCAGCAATATAATTCTATGCATGCAGATGTTCTTTTACTGCAGGAAACCCACTTCCCTTCCTCCTTTAAGCCCACGTTCATTCATCAACGGTACCCTCAGTTCTTTTTAGCTTCGGCTGAAAACAAAACAAAAGGTGTGGCAGTCTGTTTCTCCAGGCATTTAAACTTTTCTCCGCTTGACACTGTACTGGACCTTATGGGTCGCTACATTTTGGTTTCGGGCCACATCGATGGGGCACTATACACTTTTGTTTCCTACTACACTCCCAACAGGGGCCAAAAAAACTTTTTTGAATCTTTGTTACACAACCTGCAGACACACTTTAAAGGTACGATATTCATCGGCGGCGACTCAAACACAGCATTTGATTTCTCTCTAGACAAAAGTTCAAACGGTACTTCTAAACCTAAACGCCCTTCCAAACAAAGTGTTAAAATAGCAAAGCTTCTGCATACTGCAGGACTGATAGATGTCTGGAGAGAGTCCAACCCCCGCACAAAAGACTACACTAATTTTTCAGCGCCGCATAAATCTTTTGCCAGAATTGACCACATTTTCACCCGCGCCCCTACAATCCCTTTAATCAGGAACTCCAAGATTGTTGATTCCTCCCTCTCAGATCATGCCATGGTGATTGTGACTACACAGAGACCCTCTGGGTCAGATAGCCCCCCTCGCTGGTGCCTACGGGAATCCCTATTAAGCGATCCAATTCAATGCACTCTGCTGGAAAAAGCTATTACGGAATACTTTCTTATTAACGATACGGGTGATGTATCCCCTCCTACGGTATGGGCAGCTCATAAGACAGTAATTCGAGGGAAACTGATTCAATTGTCAGCTAAACTAAAAGCGGAACACAAGGCGGACACGCTGAGGCTTACTGAGGACTTTCGCAAGTTAGCGAAAGCCCACAAGAGCCATCCTACCCCTGAATCTCTTGCAAACCTAGATAATGCCCGGGCACTACTAAACTTGTCACTGACCACAGCCGCCGAACAGCACCTTCGGTGGACAGGGGCTACATTCTATGCCCAAGCTGATAGAATAGGTTCGAAGTTAGCCGCTAAATTGAGTCCCAAACAACGCACACTTGCATTCCCTAAAATTCGGACAGCTATTGGGGAACGGTCGCAGAACCCGTCTAAAATAATGGAAACCTTCCTGAGGTTTTTTACTGAATTATATAAACCGAACCTGAACCCCCCCAAATATCTACGAGAGGAATTTTTAAATACACTTCCCCTACCTACTCTTACAAAGGATCATTGTGAGCTCTTGGAGAGCCCTTTTACCCAAGACGAAGTGCTGGACACCATTAAAACTCTTAAACTGGGATCCTCACCGGGTCCGGATGGATTTTCCACGGGCTACTATAAAAAATTTGGCCCCTGCCTGGCCCCCCATTTGACACGATTCTTCAATTCTCTCAGGGATGGAGTCCCTTCGCACAAAGACTTGAACCTGGCTTACATCTCGGTAATACCGAAACCGGGCAAGGACACCAGTGATGTGGCGAACTTTCGCCCTATTTCGCTTATCAATAATGACATAAAAATAATGACCAAAATAATGGCAAACAGACTTTCGAGTTTCATTTCTTCTTATGTTTATAAGGATCAGGTGGGCTTCATCCCTGGCAGACAGGGACCTGACCAGATTAGACGTGCCATTGACGTTATCTCTCTGCTTCAATCGCAGTGGGACGGGGGCCCTCCTCAAAAAGGCTTTCTACTTTCAATAGACCTACACAAGGCCTTTGATTCAATAGACTGGGCATACCTGACTGACATCCTGGGGAGATGGGGATTTGGACCAAACTTCCTTCAGCTTATTAACTCGCTTTACTCTGACACCTCAGCACAGATTTGTTTAATGGGCAGATACTCCGATTCATTCTCCATTGGCAGAGGGACCAGACAGGGATGCCCACTCTCCCCTCTCCTCTTTGCGGTGGCAATTGAGACTCTAGCTATTGCACTACGGTCGGACCCTGACATTAAGGGGGTCAAATGTGGTCCCCAGGAACATAAGTGTGCATTATACGCTGATGACCTCCTACTTTTCGTCACTTCCCCCCTGACCTCCACTCCTTCGATCCTCAAGACATTGCGGATATTCAGTGAGATCTCCGGTCTGAGGGTCAACATGAACAAATCACTGGCATTGAATATATCCGTCCCCCCGGACATTTTAAAGAAACTCTCCAGTGATTTTGATTTTTCCTGGGCTCCCACACTCATCCCATACTTAGGCATCAAACTTACATCTAATATAAGTACCTTGTTTAAGATGAACTATCCCCCTATGGTGCTCAAATGTAAAAAGGACATGGAAAGGTGGTCCAAGAGTGGTCTATCATGGTTGGGCAGGATTCATGCTATTAAAATGACCCTCCTCCCACATCTTTTATACCTGTTTAGATCTCTCCCAATCCCGGTCCCGAAACGATTCCTCAGTAAAACTCAGTCGGACATAATAAGTTTTGTATGGGGCAGGAAGGGCTACAGATGTCCCGCGGGAATACTATTCCGTCTGAGATCTCAGGGTGGTCTGGGCCTCCCTCATCTTTGGGGCTACTACCGGGCAGCTCAATTAACACAAATCTCAGCAGCCTTCTCTATGGGCTCGAAACCAGACTGGTTACACATGGAAAGACAGGCTGTCCCATCGCACACCGTTGACTATCTATTAGGATGCGAACCCAAACGCAGACCAGCGATCCTATCACCTACTCTCTCGCACTCAGTAGCGCTTTGCTCCAAGCTTTTTAATCTACGCACCTTGATATCTCCACTGAGGCCTTTAATGCATTTATTTCACAACTCTGACTTTCCCCCGGGGATGAATATTAAGGCGTTCCGATGGTGGACAGATAAAGGCCTTTATAGAATCGGACACTTTCTTTCCCCAGCAGGGCCATTTTCCTTACCACACTACAGGACACAAATGGACATGCCTAATTCTGAACTTTTTAGATTCAACCAAATATCTCATTTCCTTCACTCCATTTGGACAGGCAAAACGATTCCCCCCACCATTACCCCCTATGAACAATGGTGTGCCAATGCATTGGATCAGAGGGGGGGGCATCTCGCTAATTTATACAGCGCTAATGTCTAAGACGGATATACCAGCCTATGCCCGGACCTGGGAGGAAGATACGGGCGGCACGTGGGACGCAGAGGTCTGGTTCCGTGCTTCACAGCGAGCTTTCAAAGGTATTCTCAATGTCTCAATTGCAGAGGCTAGCCTAAAGGTGCTGTTAAGGTGGTATTATGTCCCTGCCAGGTTGGCACGGATGTACCCAGGGACTTCACCTGTATGTTAAAGAGGTTGTGAACTAGAAGGCACGATGATCCACATCTGGTGGACTTGCCCCCGCATTAGATCCTTTTGGCGGAAAGTTTTCCGTACCATCAGCTCTCTGACAGAGGTAACAGTGACCCCACATCCCTGTACAGCACTACTCAATCATAATATTCCCAAGTTATCTACATGCTCACAGGTCTTGGCATTCTTCGTCTTATTAGGCGCTAGGATGACCATAGCCAGAGCCTGGAAGAAACCCACCATCCCCTTCCAGGGTTTCAAGAGGAAGGTTTCCTGGATTATGGTGCAAGAACAAATTGTGGCTAAAATGAATGACAATACTGAAACATTTAGATCCATTTGGGAACCCTGGGCCACCTTCTGCAATATGTCTCTCATACCTGGAGTACAGCCTGGAAGCCTGTCCACACATACATCTTCTCGATAGCTGACTTACTCTTCTTCTTTCTCTTACTTCCTTCTAACACGTTTCTCTTTTCCCCTACTTTCTGACGCCCTTCTTGGCGTCTCAGTGTTCAGATATGGTTACTGAGAATTTTCGATTGCAGATCCTGAACCTTGAGGTGTTATGTTATCAATATGGTTATATGCATCCCTCACATTCCTATTTGATGTAATAATCATACAGACCGGGTGGTAGGGATGGGCGACCCTGGCTCCTGGGATGCATTGTGAACCCTTTTGGGGCATCCGGAGGGTCGGAGGCCACCGAGCCGTAATGGGCTTTGTCCCATGAGGTGATGGGGGATCTATGGAACTACGGTTTTGACATTGCATATTTGATGCTGTATAACTAGTAGTAGTATACTGGGACACCTTATAGTAAAGTCTCTAGATATATCGATTTGTATATGCAATTTTTGGAATGTTTTGTATGATCTTATGACATTTCACTGTAATTTTTGATATTGCTGTCATCGCAGAAATCCCTTAATAAAAATCTTTGAATCTAAAACAAACTCTTCTAATTTACTGATCTCCTTCACCTTGCCAATCCAAATTCCCACTGTAGGTGGGTCTGGTAATTTCGATTCTAAGGGAATACATGCCTTTGCAGCATCCATAAGATGAGAGAGGCATGATTCCTTATATAACTTTTCAGGTACCTGATTTACATGTAAGAGAAAGTACGCCTGGTCTTCCGGTATTATTGAATCCGTACAGCATTGGAGAATTTGTTTAATCCCCCCCAAAAACACCTCAGCTTGGGACAATCCCAAAAGATATGTAACATAGTACCTTTATCTTTGTGACATCTCCAACAACAATCTGAGATGTCTGGGAACATTTTCCGAAGTTTCTCAGGTGTTCTATACCACCTGGAGAAGATCTTGAAATTGGTTTCTTGGGTTTTGACACAAATTGATGTTTCATGTGTAAATCTAAGCATCTTTTGTTCCAAGCTAAAGGTCCTACCCAATTCCCTTTCCCATTCCTGCAAACATTTCAGGGAGTAAGTTTCCGGCGGTGTGATTAACAGACTGTAACTTACAGATAATGTATGCGCTATTGCTCCCTTCTCGTTACAAAGTTTCTCAAAAGTAGTAAGCGGTCTCTCAAACTGTCTCGGGCTTGGTAGGGTGCTTAAAAAGTGAGTAATCTGTAGAGCGTTCCAGAATTTTAGTCTAAAGATGTTCCCTTGTTCCATCAGTTCCCTTATTGTCAGCCATCTTCCTGTATGAATGAAATTGGATGCCTGTGTGTATCCCATGCACTCTAAATGTCTAAATGCTCTATCTTCACAACCTGGTTGAAAGAGAGGATTGCCTAATATCGGGTATAGAGGGGAAGTCGTGGGTACTATGCCTATGGTGGGAAACAAGGTCGAGCAAACCCTGACCGTGTTGCCCACCAGCGGGTTCATAGAGATCTTTCTGGGCAATGCTGCGTAACACCACGGTGCTCCTTTCAGGGGCACAGGTGACTGGGCATTTTCTATTTGTACCCACAATTTGGTGTCTGTATGTCTGTTCCAATCAATAATTCTGTTCAAATGTACTGCTTGGTAATACTTCCATATATCCGGTACAGCCAATCCTCCCTGTCTTTTAGAGTACATTAGTTGTTTCCGTTGTGTCCTCGGCTGTTTATGTGCCCATATAAAATCAAATATTAGTTTCTGACTCTGTTTGAAAAAACATGAGGGAATGTGTATTGGTAATGCCTGTAATGGATAAAGGAGTTTAGGTAGTATGCTCATCTTGATTATATTACACCGTCCCAGCCAGGTATGCAAACCCGAGCTCCATTTCTCCAGCAAAATCTTAATTTTTTGTAGTAGGGAGGGAAAGTTTAACTCATAAACCTTTACTATATTTCTTGGGAGTAAGATACCAAGGTACGTTAAGGCTCTATCTGTCCATTTAAACTTAAAGTTCTGTTTCAACTGAGTTATTGATATATGTGGTAAGTTAACCCCCATAGCTTCAGATTTATTAAAGTTAATACGAAGATTCGAAAGTGCACCATACTTCTCAAACTCCCTCATTAAGTTCGGGATCATAATCAGGGGATTTGTGAGGGTAAACAGCATATCGTCCGCATAGGCCGAGATTTTGCATTGAATATTCCTTATTTTAATTCCTACGATATCCTGGTTTAATCGCAGGGTGCAGAGAAACGGTTCCAGTGACAGGGCAAAGAGTAGTGGGGACAAGGGGCACCCCTGTCGTGTCCCGTTTGTATTAGGGAATGGCTTTGATAGTATTCCATTCGCCCGTACCCGAGCCGTTGGGCAAGAGTAAATGGCAGCAATCCACTGCAGTATCTTACTACCAAAGCCTCCGTGCTGTAGAACTGCCCGCATAAACTCCCAATTCACCCTATCAAAGGCCTTCTCTGCATCCGTATTCAGGAAAACACATTGTGTCTGCATTTCATTCGCTATCTGTAATAAATTGAGGGCCTTCGTAGTATTATCCCTCGCTTCTCTTGTAGTAACGAATCCAACCTGGTCTAAATGTATCAAGTTTGGGACATACTGTTGGATCCTGTTCACCAAAATTTTAGTAAAAAGTTTCAGATCTAAGTTTAACAGAGAGATTGGGCGCTAGCTTCCACAGGACGCTGGATCTTTCCCCTCCTTCGGTATCACTGAGATGTATGCTAACAGAGTATCTTTCGTTAAGGTTGCTGACGACCCCAGGGCGTTAAATAGTTTTAGCAAATACTCCGATAAGACTGGAAGTAGTGTTTTATAATATTGAGCCGTAAAGCCGTCTGGTCCCGGCGCTTTCCCTATTTTAATGGAGCCTACAGCTTCCTCCAGTTCTTCCCTAGTAATGGGAACCTCAAGTTTATCTCTGTCTTCTACTGAGAGTCTTGGCATTAATGATGGCGAGAGGTAGAGATCTATCTGTTCTTGTGTAGGAGATTTAATCTGTAAATTATAAAGAGTTTGATAAAATTCTTGGAATTCTTGTACTATCTCCTGTGGTTTTGTTACCTTAGATTTGTTCGGTGTAATAATATGGGGTATATAATTACTTAGTTTCTGTTCTCGTAGAGTTCTGGCCAATAACTTCCCGCATTTATCCCCTGATTCGTATGAGAACTTCCTGCATTTCTGTAGTGCTGCTTTGGCCTTATAATAAAGAAGGTCTGTGATTTGTGTTTGTATTTCAGTAATATTTCTCTCTAGGGATGTTGAACGTGTTCGTTTATGTCTAGACTCTAATCTGGCTAGCTCCTCCAGTAGATATTTTAACTGTTCTGTACGTCTCCTCTTTATCCTTGCTCCATGTTTAATCAAGACCCCTCGAATAACCGCCTTATGTGCTTCCCAGATAATCCCTGGGTCACAATCTGGGGTATCATTAGTATTAAAGTAAAGTTGTATTTCTTTAGTCACATCTTCCAGGACCTCTTGGTCCTGCAAGAGTCTCTCATTTAGTCTCCACTGGTTAGATCTAGTCTTGGATGGGTCTTGTAATACATATGTCAAGAAAATAGGTGCGTGGTCTGACCACGTAATCAAATCTATTTTTATCGTTTTAACTGAGTGAAGTTGAGCATGTGGAACAAGAAAAAAGTCTATCCGAGAATACATTTTGTGAACAGGATAATAAAACGTAAAGTCTTTTTCTTTAGGGTGGAGGAGCCACCATACATCAATCAGCTGGTTTTTGTGTAGGATTTGGGCAACTCGGTTTCGCGCCCTGAGGGGAATAGATGACACTCCTGAGGGAGTATCTTCTTTAGGGACTAATGCAATGTTCAAATCTCCTCCTAGTATCAATTGTCCTTCTTTAAATCCCATCAGGCGTTCAATCGCTTTGCCCAAAAACTCTTCTTGATGATGATTGGGAGCATATAATGTCGCCAGTGTAACCTCTATATCTCCTATTTTCCCCTTTACGAACAAATAATGCCCTATTGGGTCTCTCATGGAAGCAATGTATGTCCATGGTATTCTCCTTGCTAAAAGAATAGAAACCCCCTTTGACTTAGCTATTTGGTTAGTCGAATGGTATACTGTTGGGTACAACCGGTTCTTTAAAATCAGTATTTTATCATCTCTAAAATGCATCTCCTGTATGAAGGCTACGTCTGTTTCCAGGCGCTGCATATCATGCAGTAGCATCCTCTTTTTTTCTGGTGTATTTAGCCCTTTAACATTCAATGATAGTACTTTCAGGGTCTACATTTTATTCCCCAGCCAAGTGAGAGAGAGAGAAACAGGGGAGGGAAAAAAAGGAAAAAGGGGGAACAGCAACCCAAACCAAAGAGAAAAAAAAAAAAAGGAAAAGGGCTTGTTGCCCAGCCCTTACCTAGTACTATTAGCTATGTGCTAAAAAAGACACTCACCGATTCTCCGGTATTTGAGCGTCAACCTATGTGGGGGCGTGTACCACGAATAGGCAGTGGAGAGAAGCCTCAAAAAAAAAGAGACTCAACTAAACAAAGAAAGAGAAAAAAAAATCATAATACTCAAGCTCCGGGCTCCTCCGTATCTCCCCAGCTTTTCTCGTCAGCGCAAACAAAGAAGGGAATTGATATACATTACTGTATCTATAAGACGGTTCCCTATTTCTCATATCCCTTATAGTCTATTATGGTGATACAGCACCTATATTTTGGTATATAACACATATTTATCTATAGAATGTATTACCTCACATATAGACTCTTGTATATTCCTTAAGATCCTTGTATTAAATTTAATAATTCAAACGTATAGTCATACAGACCAATAATCATATCCTCCCCCCCTATTCCCTCCTCACCGTTCCTCTCCCCAAAAAGACGAATAAAAAAAGAATTGGGAGTAAGTAAGGAGAGAAAGGAAGGGGGGGGAAGGAAAAGGAAAGGGTAACCAATACCTTGTACATTAATTCCCCTCTCAAAATACCCTATATCATCTTATATTTCTTCAGACCGTTTCTATCCGTATATACCCCTTCCCCCGCTCCCTTCCCTCCCCTCTCTCAAGATACCCCAGCTCCTCCCCACCTCCTTTATATAGGGGTGGGGGGACTAGAAATGGAACTCGTACCTACCCATGTTTACCCCCCCCCCTTATTCCCAACTATCCCCAGCTACAAGAGAGGAGTATAAACACAATAATTATTCCACCCAACTGGAATCTATCACTTCTGTGTAAAAAAAAAGGGAGGGAGGGAGGGACTAGAAACTACAGGGAAGAATGAGGGGACCCGACAAGTACAGTGTATATAGTGTATATATCTTGTGAATTCCCCAAAAAAAAGGAAAAGAGAAAAAAAATAAAAGTAAAGTTTCCTTTTTTTAGTGTCCCACCCTTATCTTCAACTGCAGTCTCCCATGGCTGCATTTATTCCGTATTTAGTGTATGTGCTAATGAAAATTCCCCCAGATGAACAATCTATGTGTCTTCCTTTATACTGTAATTCTATGTTCTATATATTGTATAGTAGAATATATGTATATATATATTTACGTGACTTTAAACAAGTTCCAGTTTAAAAAAATAAAAAAATAAAATAAATTCTTTTGTATGTGACAATATTAAGAAAGAAGAGGAAAAAAAAATTCTTTGCATCTCCTTTTAAATAGTGAAAAAAATCTAAAAAGGAAAAAAAAAACCTTCACACCACTTAGACCTACTGCCTGGGTTCCCTTAAAATCCCTGGAAAAGAAACACAAAAAACACAGAATTCCTATATATACTCCTATATATATACTCCTCTAGGTTCTATGTATGCTTGAAAAAGGGGGGGAGAGAAAAGGGAAAGAAAAGGGGCAAGGGGATCCTCTTTTTCCTGGAGGTTCCTATAGGTACCCCTTTAATTGTTTAATACTATTTATTACTATTTATATTGCTATTTATACCCAGCATTTCCAAAAACCAACCAAGGAAAAAGGAAAAAATAATCTAGGGGGGGGGGACAACCCCTGCACACAGCATTATTCCTTTCGGTGGGGGGAGGGCAGTTTATTCAGTTTTTCAGTTTTACTGGTACTACTTCGGACTCCTGCTACTTTCTGTTCTGGGTTGTTGACGCTGACCTTGACCTTGACCCATTTCTGGGTTCGTCCGTAGTCCCTGAAAGTTTGACCTCCCCCAGCGGTTCCCTGAATAAGTAATCGGCCATAGCCAGTTTGGGGTGTGGATCGGTGTCACCTTCAGGAACAAAAAAAAGTCTGGTAATTCCGCCAATGTTCTAAGGGTAAATGAGGTGGTTTCCTTATGAAAGGTCACTGCTAGCGGGTACTCCCACCTGTATGAACACCCCTGTTCCCTCGCCAGTTCTAATATTGTCCGTAAGCACGCTCTGCGTTGGAGTGTGGCCCGAGGCAGATCCAGCAGAACTTTTATATGGGTCCCTTCATAAACGATATCCCCCATATCCCATGCTGCCCTAAGAATCTGCTCCTTTAGCTGATATCGATATAAGCAGCAGATTATGTCTCTAGGTCTTTCCAGATTTTTGGATTTGGGGCCTAAGGCTCTGTGGACCCTTTCTTTTTCAATCTCCCCTTGTGGGGTTTTTAAAATTGACAGGAGAACCGCTCTTACTTTAGTGTCCAAGTCCTCTATCTCAGCCTCTTCGGGAAGTCCCCGGAGTCGCAGGTTATTCCTGCGACTTCTGTCCTCGAGGACCTCCATCTGCAATTGTAGGTCTATTACCATGTCAGTCTGTTTGCACTGAGTTTTCCCAAAGGTTTTTTCGATATCGCCAACACGCTGCTCTAAGGATGCTATGGCTTCCTCTTTCTCCTCCACCCTGTCTATCAGCAGTTTCACATCCGCCCTTACCGCCAGCAAGTCTTGGCGATGTGTCTCTTCCACCCGGAGGATTAATGCCTCAATGTCCTGGCCGGTGGGCAGTGCCGCAATGTCCTGCCGTGTGGGGAGCAAAGCTAACATAGCCTTAATATCAGCCGCCTCCATCCTTACCGTAGTTTCTGGCCTGGGTGAATCCTCGGAGTGCTCGGAGATCCACGCTCCAGCAGCTTGTGTCTGTCGGCTCGCCCCCACTTCCCGTTCACCACCTGACCCGGTAGGCAACCTTGTTGCAGTTGAACTTGTTCCTGCAGTTTGATCCAATCCGTGTCTCGTTGTCTCCTCTGCACCCAGGGAATCACGTGGGGGTGCCGGTCTAGGTATGGGTGAGGTAAGGTAGCACTGGATATCCTCTTGAGTCTTACATGCGGGCGGTTTCCTTATGGTGGATCTAGTCTTGTACTTACATCCAGTGTACATGCCTCAGTCTAAAGCTTTTTGTCCATCAGCTCCACCGCTCATATCTGGGTTAACACGGAGGACCCGGAGCTCTAGTACAGCGTGTCTCTCACACCACCATTCTGAGGCCACGCCCCCTCTTCAAGTGCCTCTTCCTGGAATTTAAGGAAGGATCCAGTTCGTCCTGATGCATTGTATAGCACATAAGCGTTCAGCAGAGCCAATTGAAATAGATCAACAGACACTTTTTTATACCAGCGTTTGGCTCTATGGGCAATTAAGCACAGCACCATCAACTGGTCATTGAAGTCCACCCCTTCCATGTTAAGGTTGTAATTGTGGACACAGAGGACACAGAGGGGCTCCTTAACAACTCCAGTCGCCGTTGCAACTTGGACTATCGTATCTGCGTGGATGGAGGACAGAACGAAAACATTCCTTGTATCCCTCCACTTCACTGTAAGCAAATTATTACCCCCAGTCTAAGTAGGGCTCTACAAGCTGCTGGGAAAGCCCCGAACATTAGATTGCATGGTGCCACATGCACCAATTCCAAAATCAAGAATTTGACTAAAAAGTGGCACACTTGTGTAATAATTGTCAACGTCCAAGTGGTACCCCTTTCCAAATAAGTTGGGGGGCTCCACGTGACTGTCTTTTCCCTTGTAAACCATAAAACTATATATATAGCCTGTGGCCCTGTCACAGACCTTATACATCTTGACCCCATATCTGGCACGCTTGCTAGGGAAGAAACAGTTTGAAAGCAAGACAATTTAATCAGGGACTCGTCAACTTGATTGGGAATAAACAAGGCTGCAGACTGTTGGTTTGACATGGTTTACGAGGGGCCGAATTTTGTGGCGCCGATCAAATCCAGGGTCATCCCGAGGATGACAGACTTCATTGTCACTAAAATGCTTGAACTGCAAGATCTGCTCATATCACGTCCTGGTCATGGAAGCAGAGAACACGGGTGTGACAGGAGGGTCACCTCCTCTGTAGTGATGAGCCGAACACCCCCGGGTTCGGTTCGCACCAGAACCCGCGAACGGACCGAAAGTTCGTACGAACATTAGAACCCTATTAAATACAATGGATGCGAACGTTCGAATTCTAAAGTGCTAATTATAACAACTATTATGCATGTTATTGTCCTAAAAAGGGTTTGGGAACCCGGGTTCTGCACCAGGGGACATGTATCAATGCAAAAAGAAGTTTTAAAAACGGTCGTTTTTCGGGAGCAGTCATTTTAATGATGCATAAAGTGAAAAAAAAAAAGTCAAATATTCCTTTAAATATCGTACCTGGGGGGTGTCTAAAGTATGCCTGTGAAGTGCCACGTGTTTCCCGTGTTTAGAACTGTCCCTGCACAAAATGACACTTCTAAAGGAAAAAAAAGCCATTTAAAACTGCTTGCGGCTTTAATGTAATGTCTGGTCCCGGTAATATGGATGAAAATCTTTAAGAAAAATGGCATAGCTACCCCATGACCCCCCCCCCTACCCCAGCCCATTACCAGCCCCTTTGGGTCTTGTATGGATATTAAGGGGAACCCCGCACATAAAATAAAAAAGGCCCTATATACTCTGAACAGCCGTATACAGGCGGTGCATACAAGACAGGGACTGTAGGTTTGTTCTTATGTAGAATCTGTTTGTAATTTTGAACAGGTACATTGTTTAAGTGTAGCTCCAGCCCAAAAATCTATTTTTAAACTTTTTGGAAAACATAGGTAAGGGTTATCACCCCTGTAACATTTGTTTTGCTGTCTGTGCCCCTGTTCAGAACATTTCACCTCACTTTCCGTCCCAATGACAACTGTTTTTGAAATGTGGTGTTTTTCTTGAAACAAGGATTGCTGATAAAGCATCAGTACAGAGGAGACACCTTTCTCCCATATTAATTCTTACAGGAGAGCATTTTCCTTCCAAGGGGTAGATTTCCTCTCACTTCCTGTTGTCTTCTTGCGTTTGCAAGTAGGAGTCGTTTGTAAGTTGGATGTTTGAAAGTAGGGACCTGCTGTATATACTCTGCAGAAATAGGCCCCTTAGTTGTTGGTGTTGGCACAACACTGTAAGCACTCACAGTTACTCTTGGTTGGTGCTGGAACGCCCTGCTGTCAACTATTATATCAGGAATTTTAATTACATATAATTGTTGAACAGTGGTAGTAAAAATTGGGCCTTTGATGGTGGTGCTGGTGCCACAACACTGTAAGCCCTGACAGTTACTCTTGGTGGGTGCAGCAATGGGCCCTGCTGTGAATTATTAGATCAAGAATTGTAATTGCATGCCCCTGTTGAACAGGGGCTGAAAAATTGGGCCTTTCGTGGTGGTGGTGGTGGTGGTGGTGTTGCCACAACACTGTAAGCCCTCAGAGTTACTCTTGGTGGGTGCAGGAATGGGCCCTGCTGTGAATTATTAGATCAAGAATTGTAATTACATGCCCCTTTTGAACAGGGGCTGAAAAATTGGGCCTTTCGTGGTGGTGGTGGTGGTGGCGTTGCCACAACACTGTAAGCCCTCAGAGTTACTCTTGGTGGGTGCAGCAATGGGCCCTGCTGTGAATTATTAGATCAAGAATTGTAATTACATGCCCCTGTTGAACAGGGGCTGAAAAATTGGGCCTTAGGCACTGGTGGCACAACACTACAACCCCTCACAGATACTGTACTTGGAGCACAGCAATGAGCCCTGTTGCAAAGTATTGCTTCAAAAATTGTAATGACACGCCCCTGTTAAACAGGGGCTGAAAAATTGGGCCTTAGGCACTGGTGCCACAACACTCCAACCCCTCACAGATACTGTACTTGGAGCACAGCAATGAGCCCTATGGCAAATTATTGCTTCAAAAATTGTAATTACACGCCCCTGTAAAACAGGGGCTGAAAAATTGGGCCTTAGCCACTGGTGGCGGCACCCATAAACAAAAATGATCTTCCAAGCTATCATCATCAATCGTATCATTGAGGACTCGGAGGAGGAGGATAGCCAGTCAACATAACAGCACAGGCACTCAGCATCAGCATCAGTCTTGAAGGGATGTGACATGTTAAAATCAATTAGTCTGTTATATCAGCATCAGGTGTGTGGTAGCTGGTGGTGATCCAAGACTGGTTCATCTTGATGAAAGTCAGTCGATCAAACGAGTCGGTGGACAGGCGCACCCTGTGATCCGTGACAAATCCTCCAGCAGCACTGAATGTGCGTTCCGAAAGAACGCTGGATGCAGGACAGGCCAGTAGCTCAATTGCATACTGTGCAAGCTCTGGCCAGTGATCCATCCTCAAGACCCAGTAAGCCAGAGGATTTTCGGTGGGGAAGGTGTCCAAGTCTGACCTTGCCCCTAGATATTCCTGCACCATGTTTATCAGACGCTGGTGATGGTTGCTGGAACCGATCATACTTTGGGGCTGCGGACTAAAGAATTGTCTGAACGCATCGGTCAGACGGCCACCTTCCCCACCGCTCCTTCTTTGACTGGCCGAAGCCTCAGCAACTCGTTGTCCAGGACCAGGAGTTTGTAACCTCCCAGTCTCTGGGAACGCGTTGCACAGACCTTTCTGCAAGGCCTCCCGGAGTTGTCTCATCCTCTGCTCCCTCTGCGACGGTAACATAAGGTCCGCAACCTTACCCTTGTACCGTGGATCAAGGAGAGTGGCCAGCCAGTAATGGTCCCTCTCCTTGATCCGAAGAATACGAGGATCCTTCCGCAGACTTTGCAGGATCAGGGAGGCCATGCAGCGTAGGTTTGCTGAGGCATTCGCTCCGGAGTCCTCTGGGTCACTAAGGACGACATGATCCGCAGCCACCTCCTCCCAGCCACGTACAAGTCCACTGGTTTCTTGGGACTGTAAATCATCCCTAAAAGACTGCTGCTGATGATGCTGAGTGCCAGCCTCCACCTCCATGCTGACACAATCCTCCTCCTCCTCCTCCTCCTCCTCCTCTTCCTGTGCGATGGGTGGGACAGAAGGAACACTGTCTGGGTAAAGGGGGCCTTGAGAGGCAAGGAAGTCCTCCTCTTCCTGCCTCTGTTCTGCCTCAAGTGCCCTGTCCATTATTCCATGCAGCGTGTGCTCCAACAGGTGGACAAGAGGTACAGTGTCACTGATGCATGCACTGTCACTGCTCACCATCCTCGTGGCCTCCTCAAATGGTGCCAGGACAGTGCATGCATCCCTGATCATGCCCCACTGGCGTGGAGAAAAAAAACCAAGCTCCCCTGACCCTGTCCTGGTGCCGTAGTCGCACAGGTACTCATTGATGGCCCTCTGCTGCGTGTGCAGCTGCTGCAGCATGGCCAACGTTGAGTTCCACCTGGTGGGCATGTCACATATAAGGCGGTTCTTGGGCAGGTTCAACTCCTTTTGCAGCTCAGCCAGGCGAGCACTGGCATTATAAGATCTGCGGAAATGCACACAGACTTTCCTGGCCTGCCTCAGGACATCCTGTAAGCCCGGGTACCTGCCCAAGAACCGCTGCACCACCAGGTTAAGGACGTGAGCCACACAGGGCACATGGGTCAGTTGTCCCTGTCGGAGGGCGGAGAGGAGGTTGGTGCCATTGTCGCAAACCACCATTCCTGGCTTAAGCTGGCGTGGCGTCAACCACTTCTCGGCCTGGCCCTGCAGAGCAGACAGGACCTCTGCCCCAGTGTGGCTTCTGTCCCCCAAACACACCAGCGCAAGCACGGCATGGCATCTTTTTGCCTGCGTACTTGCGTAGCCCCTTGAACGGCTACGGAGCACCGCTGGTTCAGAGGACAAACCACAGGAAGAGGCCATGGAGGAAGAAGAAGAGGAGGGGGTGGAGGAGAGAGGTGTGTCACAACCAGTAGTAGCATTTTGGAGGCGTGGCGGTGGAACAACCTCCAACACTACTGCACCTTGTCCTGCATCCTTCCCAGCTGCCAAAAGAGTGACCCAATGGGCCGTGAAAGAAAGGTAACGTCCCTGTCCATGCCTGCTGGACCATGAGTCAGCGGTAATATGCACCTTACCGCTGACCGCCCTGTCCAGCGAGGCCAAGACATTGCCTTCCACATGCCGGTAGAGAGCCGGAATAGCCTTCCGTGAGAAAAAGTGGCGTTTGGGAACCTGCCACTGAGGAACCGCACATTGCACAAACTCACGGAAGGGGGCCGAGTCTACCAACTGAAAAGGCAGCAGTTGAAGCGCTAGCAATTTAGCCAAGCTAGCATTCAACCGCTGGGCATGTGGATGGCTGGGAGTGAACTTCTTTCGACGGTCCAGCAGCTGGGGCAGGGAAATTTGCCTGCTAGAATCGGACGTCGGTGTACTGCTAGCAGAGTGGCCGCAAGTACTTGGCTGTGACACACCTAATTCTACACCTTCATTCCTCTCAGTGCATGTTTCAGAGAGGACTGAAGTTATAGTGGGGTTGGAGATCCCAGCTGATGCGGTGCAAGGAGAGGTCCGCTTTGTTCTTTGGTGTGGGTCTTTGAGGTAGGCTTGCCAACGAGCTGCATGGCAGGTCAACATATGTCTGGTCAGGCATGTGGTACCCAAGCGGCTGATGTTTTGGCCACGCGATATACGCTTGAGACATATGTTGCAAACAGCAGCTGTGCGATCTGATGCACTAGCCTCAAAAAAGGCCCACACCAAAGAACTTTTTGAATGACGGGCAGAGGCAGCGCCCTGCACAGGCGGAGCTCTGCGGTGTGATTCCGTCGGTGTACTGCCCTTACGCTGGCCACCAAAGGGCATCCTGCCTCATTGGAGATGTGCCTCCTCCTCATCCTCCTCCTCCTCCTCTCTCCTATTAGGCACCCATGTGGAGTCAGTGACCTCATCATCCCCTCCCTCCTCATCACTGGAGCCAATCTGGCAGTATGCTGCAGCTGCTGGAACATGACTGCCAGATTGGTGTCCTTCTTGAGCATCCCCTCTGTCTGCTCTCACGCTACTGCCTTCCTGTAGCTGGGTTTCATCATCAGACCCTTCGAAACGCTGGGCATCCTCCTGGAGCATGTACCCAACACTGTGCTCAAACAGTTCGGGGGACTCCTCAGGAGGAGGACATGGTGGGTCTAGGGAAGGAGTGACTGATGATGAGTCTGACATTGATACCAGGGAAGAGGACGCTTTGGCAGCTGCTTTGCCAGTACCCTGAGCCTGGGTGAGAGAGGATGAGGAGGAGGAGGAGGGCTTGGTCATCCACTCTACCAAGTCTTCGGCATGATGTGGCTCAACATGTCCATCTGCCGAAAAGAAGGACAAGCGTGTCCCATGGCCATGTGCTGATGACAATGCACCGCGTCCACGACCAGCACTGTTGCCCCCAGACACAGAGCCTGCTTGCCCTCTTTTATTGCCTCCTGACTGTCTGCCTCTCCTTGTTTGCCTTCCAGACATTCTAATAGATGGCCTGCAGGGAGATGGGAAAAAAGCAATAAGGGCTACCTTCAGGTGTCCTTCTCTGTCCCTTTACTTAAGGACTTCTAAATATGGTTGAGGATGATTGCTTTTGCACAGAATAGCACAACGACAATTTCCCTGACTGTCCAAAAAACAAGGATTTCAAAGATGGTTGATGAGGAATGCTTTAGCACACTATAGCACAAGGAGAATTTCCCTCACTGTCCTTCCCTGTCCCTAGAAACAAGGATTATCACAGTGAAAGAAACTGACACTCTTCCTACCTATAGTTTTCTGTCCCTAGAAAAAATGTTTTTTTAAAGCTGATTGATGATCAATGCTTTAGCACACTATAGCACAAGTAGAATTTCCCTCACTGTCCTTCCCTGTCCCTAGAAACAAGGATTATCACAGTGAAAGAAACTGACACTCTTCCTACCTATAGTTTTCTGTCCCTAGAAAAAATGTTTTTTTAAAGCTGATTGATGATCAATGCTTTAGCACACTATAGCACAAGTAGAATTTCCCTCACTGTCCTTCCCTGTCCCTAGAAACAAGGATTATCACAGTGAAAGAAACTGACACTCTTCCTACCTATAGTTTTCTGTCCCTAGAAAAAATGTTTTTTTAAAGCTGATTGATGATCAATGCTTTAGCACACTATAGCACAAGTAGAATTTCCCTCACTGTCCTTCCCTGTCCCTAGAAACAAGGATTATCACAGTGAAAGAAACTGACACTCTTCCTACCTATAGTTTTCTGTCCCTAGAAAAAATGTTTTTTTAAAGCTGATTGATGATCAATGCTTTAGCACACTATAGCACAAGTAGAATTTCCCTCACTGTCCTTCCCTGTCCCTAGAAACAAGGATTTTCACAGTGAAAGAAACTGACACTCTTCCTACCTATAGTTTTCTGTCCCTAGAAAAAATGTTTTTTTAAAGCTGATTGATGATCAATGCTTTAGCACACTATAGCATAAGTAGAATTTCCCTCACTGTCCTTCCCTGTCCCTAGAAACAAGGATTATCACAGTGAAAGAAACTGACACTCTTCCTACCTATAGTTTTCTGTCCCTAGAAAAAATGTTTTTTTAAAGCTGATTGATGATCAATGCTTTAGCACACTATAGCACAAGTAGAATTTCCCTCACTGTCCTTCCCTGTCCCTAGAAACAAGGATTATCACAGTGAAAGAAACTGACACTCTTCCTACCTATAGTTTTCTGTCCCTAGAAAAAATGTTTTTTTAAAGCTGATTGATGATCAATGCTTTAGCACACTATAGCACAAGTAGAATTTCCCTCACTGTCCTTCCCTGTCCCTAGAAACAAGGATTATCACAGTGAAATAAACTGACACTCTTCCTACCTATAGTTTTCTGTCCCTAGAAAAAATGTTTTTTTAAAGCTGATTGATGATCAATGCTTTAGCACACTATAGCACAAGTAGAATTTCCCTCACTGTCCTTCCCTGTCCCTAGAAACAAGGATTATCACAGTGAAAGAAACTGACACTCTTCCTACCTATAGTTTTCTGTCCCTAGAAAAAATGTTTTTTTAAAGCTGATTGATGATCAATGCTTTAGCACACTATAGCACAAGTAGAATTTCCCTCACTGTCCTTCCCTGTCCCTAGAAACAAGGATTATCACAGTGAAAGAAACTGACACTCTTCCTACCTATAGTTTTCTGTCCCTAGAAAAAATGTTTTTTTAAAGCTGATTGATGATCAATGCTTTAGCACACTATAGTACAAGTAGAATTTCCCTCACTGTCCTTCCCTGTCCCTAGAAACAAGGATTATCACAGTGAAAGAAACTGACACTCTTCCTACCTATAGTTTTCTGTCCCTAGAAAAAATGTTTTTTTAAAGCTGATTGATGATCAATGCTTTAGCACACTATAGCACAAGGAGAATTTCCCTCACTGTCCTTCCCTGTCCCTAGAAACAAGGATTATCACAGTGAAAGAAACTGACACTCTTCCTACCTATAGTTTTCTGTCCCTAGAAAAAATGTTTTTTTAAAGCTGATTGATGATCAATGCTTTAGCACACTATAGCACAAGTAGAATTTCCCTCACTGTCCTTCCCTGTCCCTAGAAACAAGGATTATCACAGTGAAAGAAACTGACACTCTTCCTACCTATAGTTTTCTGTCCCTAGAAAAAATGTTTTTTTAAAGCTGATTGATGATCAATGCTTTAGCACACTATAGCACAAGGAGAATTTCCCTCACTGTCCTTCCCTGTCCCTAGAAACAAGGATTATCACAGTGAAAGAAACTGACACTCTTCCTACCTATAGTTTTCTGTCCCTAGAAAAAATGTTTTTTTAAAGCTGATTGATGATCAATGCTTTAGCACACTATAGTACAAGTAGAATTTCCCTCACTGTCCTTCCCTGTCCCTAGAAACAAGGATTATCACAGTGAAAGAAACTGACACTCTTCCTACCTATAGTTTTCTGTCCCTAGAAAAAATGTTTTTTTAAAGCTGATTGATGATCAATGCTTTAGCACACTATAGCACAAGGAGAATTTCCCTCACTGTCCTTCCCTGTCCCTAGAAACAAGGATTATCACAGTGAAAGAAACTGACACTCTTCCTACTCTGAGGGGGTTAGCTCGGCAGCGGGTGTGTGTGACCCCCGGGATGGGCTCCCCACACAAAACAGGCCCAGCAAACGGAGGTTGTGGTTTTCAAAATCAAAAAGGTGCGGTTTATTTTCTATTTACAGTGACAAAACACAGCAAAGCAAAAGAAACATAACCAAAATAAATCCTGGTCAAGTTGACCTCTGACTAAACATACAGGTTTCCTAACTAACAACTGGGATCAGCCTAGTGCTGTCCTAGTCCCTAAGTCCCTGGTTTTAAATGTCCAAGCAAATAGCCACACAGGCTTTGTCTCACCGCACAGGGGTTCACTCTCCCTAGACAGTCCACACAGGTCTGGTTCCAGGCATGAGCAAACACCTAATGAATCTGGGAGTTTTTATAGAGGCCTTAAACGAACTGACAGGCTTCAGCTGGTCTCATCAACTCCCTGCCTCACGACGCCCAGCACTCTCCCTAGAGGTATGAGTCATTCATGAGCCCACTAGCCTCAGCTGGGCTTCATCAACTCCCTAGTTGTATAAGTCGGCGTAAAGCCTGAATCTGGGCGAAATATATCTACCCCCCTGGATGCAACCAGGTGACTTTACCTTCCTGCTGTCACATACCCCCCCCCTCTTGTTTTAACCTCGGGGTTGGAACACCAGCAATCAGGCATTCATGTACTCGAGACAAAGCATCCACATTCCCCATTTGAACGCCAGGGCGATGCTTTACTGTGAAGTTGAATTCCTGGAGGGCCAGGAACCACCTATTCACTCTTCTATTTGTTTCCTTGTTTTGAGCCATCCACTTTAACGGAGCGTGATCCGTAACCATGTCAAAGTGCCTACCTAGCAGGTAGTACCGAAGGGAATCTAGAGCCCACTTCACCGCTAAACACTCCTTTTCAATGGTGGCGTAATTTACCTCATGGGACTTCAACTTCCTGCTGAGGTAAATGACTGGGTGCTCTTCCCCGTTCCAGACCTGGGACAATACTGCTCCTAACCCCACATCTGACGCATCACTTTGTACGACAAAGTCTTTAAAGAAGTCGGGTGAGTACAATACTGGCTGGCTGCATAAGGCTTGTTTCAAGAATTGGAATGCTGCCTCAGCCTCGGGGGTCCATTTAATCATGACCGACCCTTTCCCCTTCGTCAGGTTGGTTAGGGGCACAGCCTTAGAAGCAAAGTGGGGAATGAATCGCCGATAATACCCAGCGATTCCCAGAAAGGCTCGTACCTGCTTCTTGCTGTTGGGACGTGGCCAACTCTGGATGGCCTCGACTTTGTTGAGTTGGGGTTTTATTACTCCCCTCCCAATGGTGTACCCAAGATATTTGGCCTCCTCCTGCCCAATGGTACACTTCTTGGGGTTAGCCGTAAACCCCGCTTCCCGAACAGAGTCCAGGACTGCTTGCACTTTTGGCAGATGTGAGGCCCAATCTGTGCTATGGACAATTACGTCATCCAGGTAAGCCGCAGCATACTTCCGATGGGGCCTCAGCATCTGGTCCATTTTCCGCTGGAATGTGGCCGGCGCATTCTGTAACCCGAACGGCATTCTTTTATATTGGAACGCCCCGTCTGGGGTTACAAATGCGGTTTTCTCTTTGGCCGACTTGGCCAGGGGGATTTGCCAATACCCTTTTGTGAGGTCAAGAGTCGTCATGTATCGGGCTGTTCCCAGCCGGTCGATCAACTCATCTATACGTGGCATGGGGTAGGTGTCAAATTTTGTAACTTTGTTCAACTGACGAAAATCGTTACAAAATCGCCAGCTCCCATCCGGTTTAGGCACCAACACGATGGGACTAGACCAATCACTTTGGGACTCCTCTATCACCCCTAAGTTCAGCATTTTCTGTACTTCCTCCCGTATTGCCTCCCGTCGAGCCTCTGGGATCCGATAGGGTTTTAACTTCACCCTTTCACCGGGCGGGGTAATGATGTCATGCTCTACCCCAGATGTTTGTCCCGGCAGCTCAGAGAATACCTCCTTGTTGCGAAGCACAAACTCCTTAACCTCCTGTTGTTGGGGTTGTGACAAGGTGGCTGCTATTCCAACCTCAGGAATCACGCAACCAGTTTGAGCTGGTGACCAAGTGTCTGCGACTAGGGACTCTCTATCCCTCCAGGCTTTCAACAGATTAACGTGATAGATCTGTTCGGGCTTTCGCCTTCCTGGTTGTCTGACCTTGTAATTCACTTCGCTCACTTTTTCCATTATCTCGTAGGGGCCTTGCCATTTGGCAAGGAATTTACTTTCAACCGTAGGGACAAGTACCAATATCCTATCCCCCGGGGAAAAGGTACGGGTCTTGGCTCCACGGTTGTACACTCTTTGCTGTGCCAACTGCGCTTGGGCCAAATGTTCCTTCACGATGGGCATTACCTGTGCAATTCGATCTTGCATCAGGGCGACATGCTCAATCACACTCCTGTGGGGAGAACTCTCACTTTCCCAAGTTTCCTTGGCAATATCCAACAGCCCTCTTGGGTGTCTCCCATACAGTAACTCAAAGGGGGAGAATCCCGTAGAGGATTGGGGCACCTCCCTAATAGCAAACATCAAATAAGGAAGTAAACAGTCCCAATCCTTTCCATCTCTATCCACCACTTTCTTCAACATTTGTTTTAGGGTTTTGTTGAATCTTTCAACCAGCCCATCGGTTTGGGGGTGATACACAGACGTACGCAATTGCGTCACTTTGAACAATTTACACAGCTCTTTCATAACCCGGGACATAAAGGGTGTACCTTGGTCCGTAAGCAGTTCTTTACAAATACCCACCCGGCTAAAAACAAGAGATAGCTCTTTGGCTATGGTTTTGGCCGAGGTATTTCGGAGAGGGATCGCTTCTGGATAACGGGTGGCATAGTCCATTATAACTAATATGTACTGGTGCCCCCTAGCGGACTTGATTATAGGACCTACCAAATCCATGGCGATCCTCTCAAACGGGACCTCAATGATGGGTAGAGGGACCAGCGGGCTACGGAAATGTGGCATCGGGGCCAACCTCTGACACACAGGGCAGGAGGAACAATAATTTTCTACGTCCTTCATCACCCCCGGCCAATAGAATCTCTGTAATACCCTCTCTCGGGTTTTCTCTGTCCCCAGATGACCTCCAAGAATGTGCCCATGGGCCAACTCCAACACCAACATCCTGTAAGGTTTGGGCACCACAAGCTGCTCAACGGTTTCTTCTGCCCTTTTTGCCACCCGATACAGTAGGTCCTTCTCTACGCTAAAGTATGGGTAAGTGCAGGTATTATCTGGGTTCACTAACTCGCCATCTATTTTCACTACGTTTTCCCGTGCCTTTATTAGGGCGGGGTCTTTCAACTGTTCTGTGGCAAAGTTTTCCCTGTGAACCTCAAGATCAGAAAACTCCACAGACGGTAGGTTTTCGTCTGAGGAGGTGGGCTCCTCTCCAGTTTCTTGAGTCTCCCCTGCCAATACTGATAAGGGAAATTCCGGAGAGTCCTCACCACTCTCAGGGGAGTTCTGGCTATCACATTCCTGGTACATAGGGGCACCAGTGAGGGGCTCAGGATCATCCCACAGTTCCCAGAACTTCGGAAAATCCCTTCCCACAATGGCGTCATGCGGTAACTGAGATACTAAGCCCACTGGATGAGAGAGGGTACCTTTGGGGTCTCGAAACACACTGTAGTCACTGGATACTCTCGGGTGTCCCCATGCACACAAATAACAGCTACCTTGCTATTCCCAGAGACCTCTGTTTTAACTAACTCAGCCTTTATCAGGGTCACAAGGCTACCTGAATCCAGCAATACCACAACATTTCTACCATTAACACACATTTTGCATAAATGTTTCTCAGTTCCTCGAATGGCAGTGCATGCGACTGTCGCACACAGCGACTGACGTCTGCCCGTCAGAAAGTCACACTGCATGGGTTCCTCCACAACCGGGCAATTGGCTGCAATATGTCCCGCTTGCCGGCAGCGGTAGCAAACGATCTTTCTTGCCGCCTCTTGAGCCGCTGATTTCCCAGGCCGTTCTCGCCAAACTTGGGGTAGAGCTCCCACCCTCTCACTCTCTCCACCATCACCCCTTGGAATCCTCTTATCCGCCCCTGGGGATGGTCTGGTCTTAGGGTGGAAAGTCCGAGTGTCTCTGGAAGAGGCCGTCAGGTTCTCTGTAGCCAAGTATCTCTCCACACGATCCACAAGACCATCGGCCGTCTCTGGGTCTCCATGGCTTACCCACTTTTGGATGGCAGTAGGAAGAGCTCTCAAAAACCGATCCATTACAACACGTTCCACAATCTTTGGTGCGGACAAAGTCTCTGGCTGTAGCCACTTTCTGCTCAGGTGAATGAGATCATACATTTGAGACCTGGGGGGTTTTCCAAGCTGGAAAGTCCAGTTATGCACACGCTGAGCCCGGACAGCCTGGGTGACACCCAGCCTTGCCAATATTTCAGCTTTTAGCATCACATAGTCTTTTGCTTGGTCAGGCTCTAGGTCATAGTAAGCCTTCTGCGATTCACCAGTTAACAGAGGAGCCACCAGTCCAGCCCACTGCTCCTCAGGCCACTTTTCTCTTTCAGCAGTCCTTTCAAATGTGGTCAAAAATACCTCTGGATCATCCTCTCCAGTCATTTTTGTCAATAAGCGACTCACCCCAAAGGACGCGGTATTAGTGGGACGGCTTTCCTCACTGGTCTGCGGACGTTGCTGCATTACTGCTTCCATTTGTTGTAGTCTCTGCTCTTGCTTCTGTAACAGGTCTATGAAGCGGGCCTCAGATTGCTGCTGGGCTTGTTGATGAGCTTGCTGCTGGGCTGCAAGGCTCCTTTGCAAACCTGCATTTGTCTGCTGTTGATTGGCATTTGCTAGAGCCAGCTGTTTCAGTATCTCCTCCATGCTGGCTTAAAAAAAACTGCCACTGGTTCTCCACCAACTGTGAGGGGGTTAGCTCGGCAGCGGGTGTGTGTGACCCCCGGGATGGGCTCCCCACACAAAACAGGCCCAGCAAACGGAGGTTGTGGTTTTCAAAATCAAAAAGGTGCGGTTTATTTTCTATTTACAGTGACAAAACACAGCAAAGCAAAAGAAACATAACCAAAATAAATCCTGGTCAAGTTGACCTCTGACTAAACATACAGGTTTCCTAACTAACAACTGGGATCAGCCTAGTGCTGTCCTAGTCCCTAAGTCCCTGGTTTTAAATGTCCAAGCAAATAGCCACACAGGCTTTGTCTCACCGCACAGGGGTTCACTCTCCCTAGACAGTCCACACAGGTCTGGTTCCAGGCATGAGCAAACACCTAATGAATCTGGGAGTTTTTATAGAGGCCTTAAACGAACTGACAGGCTTCAGCTGGTCTCATCAACTCCCTGCCTCACGACGCCCAGCACTCTCCCTAGAGGTATGAGTCATTCATGAGCCCACTAGCCTCAGCTGGGCTTCATCAACTCCCTAGTTGTATAAGTCGGCGTAAAGCCTGAATCTGGGCGAAATATATCTACCCCCCTGGATGCAACCAGGTGACTTTACCTTCCTGCTGTCACACTACCTATAGTTTTCTGTCCCTAGAAAAAATGTTTTTTTAAAGCTGATTGATGATCAATGCTTTAGCACACTATAGCACAAGTAGAATTTCCCTCACTGTCCTTCCCTGTTCCTAGAAACAAGGATTATCACAGTGAAAGAAACTGACACTCTTCCTACCTATAGTTTTCTGTCCCTAGAAAAAATGTTTTTTTAAAGCTGATTGATGATCAATGCTTTAGCACACTATAGCACAAGGAGAATTTCCCTCACTGTCCTTCCCTGTCCCTAGAAACAAGGATTATCACAGTGAAAGAAACTGACACTCTTCCTACCTATAGTTTTCTGTCCCTAGAAAAAATGTTTTTTTAAAGCTGATTGATGATCAATGCTTTAGCACACTATAGCACAAGTAGAATTTCCCTCACTGTCCTTCCCTGTCCCTAGAAACAAGGATTATCACAGTGAAAGAAACTGACACTCTTCCTACCTATAGTTTTCTGTCCCTAGAAAAAATGTTTTTTTAAAGCTGATTGATGATCAATGCTTTAGCACACTATAGCACAAGGAGAATTTCCCTCACTGTCCTTCCCTGTAACTAGAAACAAGGATTCGCACAGTAAAACACACTGACACTCTCCCTACCTATCCTTCTCTTTCCCTAAACTAAAGGAATCCAGGTTAAGCAAGAAAAAATAAATGTCACTGTCCCTGCCTATGCTTCTCTTTCCCTGCTCCGGAACACACTACACTAGGCCGCCGTGCTGGCGGCCTTTTATAGTGTGGGGCGTGTACTAAACACCCTCAGCAATAATTGGCCACAGGCATCCTGCCTGTGGCCAATCATTGCTCTCCTCGCTGCCGGCGCTGTGATTGGCCAAGCATGCGGGGTCACAGTGCATGCTTGGCCAATCACAGCGCCTGGATTACACTGCGATGGCGTAGTGCATTGTGGGCCGTTCGCGTCACTCGAATTAGGCGCGAACGGCCCAAATCGTTCGATCTTCGTCGAACGATCGAACAGCCGATGTTCGGGTCGAACGTATGTTCGACTCGAACACCGAGCTCATCCCTACTCCTCTGTTAGTCTCCTGCCGAAAGGGGAGATGTGTGACAGGAGGGTCACTTTGGACACAGGGTGAGCCAGGAAATAATGGACATTAAGAAATATATCTTGGGCTACCTAAAATGGGTCTGTAATATTTATCCACCATATCCCCAAGGATATCTGTAAAGGACTATTTACTGTTTCTGAACTCAACAGGTTAATTGAGAGATACTGAGGTGTTCAGCCTCAATCACCTGCCTAGTGTAATGTTAATGAATTCCAGCCTCTAGAAGACCTGTTCATTGTTTGTGGTGATGTGGATTGGGGAAATTAAGTCTGTCCTTGTGTGTATTGTAAAGTATCAGACAGTCTGGTGAATACAAAGGTTATGCATAGTTATTTAAACATAAAGGGGATTATTAGAACCTGTTGTCTCCTAGCAGACGTCAAAATAATGTGTGGAGTCTTGTAATGTGTGGGTGGAGCTGGGCCATTGTTCATGTTAAACTAAGGTGTATTGGATGTATATAAAAGTTACAATGTTTTTCTCAATAAAGGCATTCGTTCCTGGAAGAGACAGAGTACGTCTCGTTTCTTCTGGAGCGATTAATTTTATGGGAAGTGATCGTCTGGCTGTGGAAGATTGGTAGCGAGTGGATGTGTGTCCAGGAGAGGGGAACATCGTAAACGGCGTTAATCCCCCTTTCGTATTTGGGGTGCCGTTACATTGGTTGGCAGCAGCGGGATTTTCCCTCCAGTTCCTGGGACACTCCAAACCACCACAGTGAAGGACCAGCTATGCAGCCTGCAGGAGAGCCACGCTGAAAGACCTACTTGAGAGCCGTGGAGGGACAAAGAACAAAGTCACCTTGATCAGGTAGCATAGCCAAGATGGATCAGAGGGATGGTGATGCGGGACCCCGGTCAGTTGAAGACTTGTTTCAACAACGAGTTCGAGAACGATTGACATTATATGGTGCTAACCCATCAGAGACCGCCATACAGAAAGCCATTAAAGACATCCAGCTGCAGGATGAGAGACAAGAGAGAGAACGAGAGCGACAAGAGAGAGAACTAGAGCGACAAGAGAGAGCACTAGAGCAGCAACATGAGCAGAGAATAGCGGAAATACGGCAATCGGAGACAACACCTAAAGATGCAGTGCCTTGCCGTAAGTTGCCCTTTCCGGTGTTCAAACTATTTAAGGAAGGAGAGGAGGAAATTGAAGCGTTCCTGCAGGACTTTGAGAGACTATGCCAGATACATGAAGTGCGGGCCCCAGATTGGGTCGCCTTACTGGCAAGTAATTTAACTGGCAGAGCGGCGGATGCGTATCGGGCCCTGGAGGATGAGGATGCTAAAGACTATGACCGGGTAAAAGAAGCTCTGCTAGCCCGATTTGCCATTACACCCGAAGCCAGCTGGATTAAGTTTCGAGAATCCCGGAAACAAACCCACATAACATACGTGGAGTGGGCACATCGCCTGCAGCGAGACCTTAAGGGCTGGCTCCAGGGAAGCCACGCTCATACCATAGAGGACATCACCCAGCTAGTACTCTTGGAACAGTTCTTTAACCACACCCCTCCGGTACTACGGGATTGGGTGCGAGATAAGCAACCACGGACTGTACAGAAAGCGGCTACGCTGGCCGATGAATATCTAGACTCTCGAAGGTCAGGTGGAAGCAAGTGCTATCCACCATCTCGGCCCACTTTACCAGCCTCTAACCCAGCTTCAGCACCAACCCCAGCGGCCACTTACCCTCAGCAGCCCAGGTTCAACGCCCAGGACTACGCACAACCCATCAGGTGTTTCGGATGTAAACAGCTAGGACACAAAAAGCCAGACTGTCCATTGAATCCAGCCAGCCAGTCCCAGTCATGGAGACAGCCAGCAAGGGGGAGCCCCCGCACATCCATGCCTGCGGCCCACTGCATTGAGGAGGAAGAACATTGGGGCATCCTGCACGAGGCTGATCCAATACAAGCAGCTAAACGGGACAACAGGCAACAACACAGGCAGACTGTCCGGGTTAATGGAAAGGTAGCCAATGGATTACGTGATTCTGGTGCCACCATGACCCTACTGCAGAAGAACCTCATCCCAGAGAGCCAACATACCGGAGACACTGTAGACGTAAGCGTAGCGGGAGGTACCGTCTTCTGGCTCCCCGTTGCCCGTGTTCACCTGGATTGGGGGGTTGGTTCGGGACACGTGAATGTGGGGGTAATGAAGGATTTGCCAGTGGATGTGCTACTGGGGAATGATTTGGCCCCCCTCCTTTCTGCTTACGCCCCGATGGGCCCCGATGAAGTCAACCCTGTGTCTACCCGTGCCCAGACACGTACTGCTGGAACCGGCCCACTTGCTGCTGAGACCCAGGTGAGACTACCTTCCCCGACACGTACCTTAGATCAAACGCTCTTAGGCTGGGATACCCCAGAAGCATTCGGGAGGGAAACTCGGGAGGACCCAACCTTACACAAGTATAGGGCTAAGGCAGATACTCAGGAAAGGGGAATAGATGGGGAGCTTTTTGAATGGGTGGGGGATAGACTGTATAGGATCCCTAAGCCATCCCAGAGAAGTAAGGCCCCTCCGCAGAAACGACAGCTGGTGGTACCTAAGAAATACCAGCTAGAGATTCTGCGAATCGGGCATGATGTACCGCTAGCAGGACATCTAGGGTTCCGTCGTACAGCCCATAGGATTGCACAGAATTTCTTCTGGCCCAGTTTTAGCCAGGATGTGCGACAATACTGCAAAACGTGTGACACATGTCAACGGACAGGTAAGAGGGGGGACCACCCTAAGGCTAAACTCATGTCCATGCCTATTATTGGGGAGCCCTTTTACCGCATAGCCGTTGACATTGTGGGTCCCCTGGCCAGGCCTAGTCCATCCGGGAAGAAGTATATTCTCACCGTGGTGGACTACGTCACCCGTTACCCAGAGGCAGTAGCTATGTCTAACATTGAAGCAGAGACACTAGCTGATGCCCTGGTTAAGATTTTTACCAGAGTGGGGTTCCCTAAGGAGATTCTCTCTGACCAGGGAACCCAGTTTACCATGGTGCTCACCCAGCAGTTGTGGAAGGTGTGCAATATTAAGCCCTTGCTGAGCTCACCTTACCACCCCCAGACTAATGGTCTCTGCGAACGCTTTAACGGGACCCTCAAGCAAATGCTGAGGACCTTTTCGGACGCTTGCAGAGACTGGGAGAGATTCCTGCCTCACCTGTTATTTGCGTACAGAGAGGTACCCCAGGAATCTACGGGGTTCTCGCCCTTCGAGTTGCTCTATGGGAGAAGGGTCCGCGGACCCCTCGACCTCATCAGAGGACACTGGGAGGGAGAAACAGAGCAAGAAGGGACCCCCATAGTGCCCTACGTTCTGGAACTCCGGGACCGCATGGAGCAACTGTCTCTGATGGTAAGGGTGAATCTCCAGGCGGCCCAGGGAAGACAGAAGAGATGGTATGATCGGGGTGCCCGACAGCGTATCTTCCAGGTTGGGCAGAAGGTCTTAGTGCTCAAACCTGTGAAGACCGACAAGATGCAGGAATCTTGGCAGGGCCCGTATAAAGTAGTAGCCCAGGTATGTGATACTACCTATGTTATTGCCAGCTGTGCAGATGAAAGAATCCAGCGAACCTTTCATGTGAACATGCTGAAGGAGTATCAGGAATGGCAGGAGGATGTTGCTGCAGTATGTGCCCCTGCTGCGGACGACTCAGAAGGTCTACCCCTCCCTGACTTACTAAAGAGAGAGCCCCAGACTGACCTCATTAGCCTTGTACAGCTAGGAGACCGGTTAAGCCCCACAAAGAAGGAACAGGCTAAGCGGCTTCTGTGGGAGAAACAGGCGACGTTCTCCCAAAAACCGGGCTATACGACCCTGGCTGTGCATAAAGTAGAGACCCCTGGACTAGCACCCCTTTGACCGCCCCCCTACCGTATCCCTGAAGCAGTCCGAGAAGAAATACGGAAGGAGATACAGGAGATGATTCAGTTAGGAGTCATTGAGCCTTCTGACAGCCCTTGGGCCTCGCCTGTAGTCCTGGTGCCTAAGAAAGACGGAACTACCCGGTTCTGCGTGGACTACAGGCGACTCAATGAGAAGACCACCACCGATGCCTACCCGATGCCCAGGGTAGACGAACTGCTAGATCGGATAGCCAGGGGACGTTATTTAACTACAATAGACCTGTGTAAAGGTTATTGGCAGATCCCCCTGGCCGAGGATGCTATCCCCAAGTCGGCATTTGTTACCCCATTTGGCCTGTACCAGTCTAGGGTCATGCCATTTGGGATGAAAAACGCCCCGGCCACCTTCCAACGTATGGTGGATAGGCTCCTCGATGGCTTCCAGGATTTTGCATGTGCATACCTGGATGACATTGCGATCTACAGTGGATCTTGGGAGGAGCACCTGGTTCACGTAGGGGTGGTTCTGGACAAAATTCGGGCCGCAGGCCTGACCTTGAAACCAGACAAGTGCCATCTAGGTATGGCGGAGGTGCAGTACCTGGGACACCGAGTGGGGTGTGGGAATCAGAGACCAGAGCCAGCCAAGGTAGAGGCAGTAGCTAACTGGCCCATGCCCCGTACCAGGACCCAGGTATTAGCCTTCTTGGGGACTGCAGGGTACTACCGACGTTTTGTCCCTAATTATAGTGCTATCGCCAAACCCCTGACGGACCTGACGAAAAAGAATTTACCTAGGCAGGTCCTGTGGTCTCCAGCTTGTGAAACCGCGTTTCTAGCCCTCAAGAAAGCACTTGTAAATGCCCCTGTCTTGGCTGCCCCAGTACCTAACAAACGTTTTCTTGTCCACACAGATGCTTCCATGTTTGGACTGGGGGCTGTGCTGAGCCAAGTTGGGGAGGATGGAGGAGAACACTCTGTCGCATACCTGAGCAGGAAGCTATTACCCCAGGAAGTGAGCTATGCGGCAGTGGAGAAGGAATGTTTGGCCCTGGTCTGGGCCCTTAAAAAGTTGAACCCTTACTTATACGGACAGGAATTTTCACTGGTCACCGACCACAACCCATTGGTGTGGCTTAACCGGGTATCAGGAGACAATGGCAGGTTGTTGCGGTGGAGCCTAGACCTACAACCTTACAATTTCACCACCAGCTACCGACCCGGTAAGCAAAATGGCAATGCTGATGGGTTGTACCGGCAAACAGACGTCACCCCGGACCCCTAGTGCAATGGTGATGGGTTGTCCAGATATTAGAAGAATGGAACTATGGACTAACTTTGGAGTCAACCCGTCTGGGGTCACCTCCTCTGTTAGTCTCCTGCCGAAAGGGGAGATGTGTGACAGGAGGGTCACTTTGGACACAGGGTGAGCCAGGAAATAATGGACATTAAGAAATATATCTTGGGCTACCTAAAATGGGTCTGTAATATTTATCCACCATATCCCCAAGGATATCTGTAAAGGACTATTTACTGTTTCTGAACTCAACAGGTTAATTGAGAGATACTGAGGTGTTCAGCCTCAATCACCTGCCTAGTGTAATGTTAATGAATTCCAGCCTCTAGAAGACCTGTTCATTGTTTGTGGTGATGTGGATTGGGGAAATTAAGTCTGTCCTTGTGTGTATTGTAAAGTATCAGACAGTCTGGTGAATACAAAGGTTATGCATAGTTATTCAAACATAAAGGGGATTATTAGAACCTGTTGTCTCCTAGCAGACGTCAAAATAATGTGTGGAGTCTTGTAATGTGTGGGTGGAGCTGGGCCATTGTTCATGTTAAACTAAGGTGTATTGGATGTATATAAAAGTTACAATGTTTTTCTCAATAAAGGCATTCGTTCCTGGAAGAGACAGAGTACGTCTCGTTTCTTCTGGAGAGATTAATCTTATGGGAAGTGATCGCCTGGCTGTGGAAGATTGGTAGCGAGTGGATGTGTGTCCAGGAGAGGGGAACATCATAAACGGCGTTAACCCCCCTTTCGTATTTGGGGTGCCGTTACAACGGGCATATAGTGAATTTGATCAGTGGGCTAATTTGACCGCAACTCCCTCTTTTTAGTTATGCTCATGAGGAGGGATTGGCCCAGAAAGGTCTTAAATTCGGAAACCGTAATAGGTTTCCATTCTCTGGCAAGGGTCAAATGGGGATTAGCGGCGTTGAATTGACCAGCATACAAATTTCTTTGGTCCACAATAGATCTATAGGTACATTCCATGAAAAAGTGAATAGAAATCAAGTGACATAAAATCAACTGTTTTCACCTGAATTCCGGGTTGGCCAGTGAATGGGGGAAGTGCAGGTGCTGCAGAAGTTATGGGCTGCCAATCAGGGTTAGCATATGCAGCGGGAAGGACACGTCGGGCTCTACGGGCCTGTCCTTGTCTTCTTGGTGGCTGTGGGACACTACTTGTGCTAGCCACCTCACCAGCTTGATCTGCACTTATGGGACTCAACACGTCACCAAGTGTTACTGCAGTGCTGGTTTGTCTTTGACCAGGATATACTAGGCCGCTGGTGCTTGCCGTTAGCGGCGCATTGGTGCGCGCATGCGCGGTAGCGTTGCGGGAGCGCACGCGGGAGCGTGCAGTGACAGCTCTTGGCGCCAAACGGGGCTATTTAAAGGGACTGATGCCTGGGCTCCTTGCTGTCTGGTCTACAGCGTTACCTGAGACCTCTGATCCCTGTTTACCTGTATCCTGCTCCAGCTGACCTTTCCTGGCTTGCTTTGACCATCCCTGCTTATCTGCCTGTATCTGACCTCGGCCTGTGTTGACTACTTCCCTGCCTGCTCCTCTTGCCACCTTGCTGTCAGCCTGTTGCCGAACCTGCCTGTACTTGAGACCACGTCCTGTCAACCCCATCTGCTACCTTGCTGTCAGCCTGTTGCCGAACCTGCCTGTATCTGAGACCACGTTCCTGCCTGCCCCGTCTGCTATCCTGCTGCCAGCCAGTGCCTAATCCTGTTTACCCACTCTTCCAGTCCATCTGACCGCACCTGCTTGAGCTCCCGTTTCCAGTCTGACAGCTGTTCCCGGGTCCGTTCCAGTTCCTGCTCCAGTTCCGGTCCAGGTCGTCTACCAGCAACCTTGCCAGGCTCTCATGCGACTTTGCACTCCTGAGCCTCCTGTCTTCACTACCAGGGGCCTCGAGTGAGAGGTGTAAGAGAGGCCTCCCTCTGCATACCAGACTCTTCCACCAGGTACGTGACAGTACCGGACAGCCACGTCAGAGTCTGTGCAGGGAGCCTCTTCCATGCAGGGATTCCGCTTACACCTCGAAGACCTCACCCAGACTGTTAAAATTGCACAAGATACATATACCCGACTGGAAATACGTGTCCAGGCTCTTTCCTCACCTACTACGGCCCCGCAATCAACTTCTTCAGCAATGGCAATGTTGCCTCCAGAATCCAGGGTTCCTGCGCCTGAAAGATTCACTGGTGATTGCCAACTGCGAGAGCAGAAATCAGAGAGACGTCCTGTCCGGCCTGGAAATTATCCCGGGCCTCCAACTTCAGCAGTCTGACATTGTCTACCCCTGCTGCACCCACATCCGATGTCCCTGAACCTAAGCAGCTTGGCGTGCCCGTCCCTCACTTTCCCCCGAGGAATGTCAACGCTGACGACACGAGAATCTCTGCCTGTATTGTGGGAAACCAGGACATTATGTGAGATCGTGTCCAGCCAAGATTCACAAGGGCCATACTATCTTATCTGCCAGCACGACCATCCTGCCAGCTCACCTGGCTCTTCCCATAGTATTACAGCTTCCGGGAAGAAGTATTTCTGTTTCCACTATAATTGACTCTGGTGCCTGTAGCTGCTTTATGGACATGTCTTTCATTGCTAAACATCAAATTCCTTTGCGGCCTAGGGCCCAGGGACTTTCAATACATCTGGCCGACGGGTCTGCCATTAAATCCGGACTGGTGACTCAGCAGACTATACCCTTGCCTGTTGTTATTGGCGATAGTCACAAGAAATTTCTATGCCTGGATGCCATCGCATCCCTCTGTTCCCCATAATCCTTGGCATGCCGTGGCTCCAAGCACATAACCCTCTTATCAACTGGGTCGAAGGGGAAGTCAAGTTTCACTCTTCCTACTGCCTCCAACACTGCTTGCCAAAATTCTCTCCTGATCTGCCATCCCTGTTATGCTTGGACTCTGATGCTGAAACATGCTCATCAGTTGCATACCATGACTTTTTAGATGTGTTTAGCAAAAAGGGAGCTGAAACTCTCCCTCCACATCGGCCATATGACTGCCCGATTGATCTCATCCCGGGTGTTGAGGTCCCTTTTGGAAGGATTTTTCCTCTGTCAGAATTGGAGCTTGTCGCCCTGAAAGACTATATAGACGATAATATAAAGAAAGGCTTCATTCGCCCCTCCACTTCTCCGGCAGGAGCGGGTATCTTTTTCGTGGAGAAGAAAGATCATTCCCTTCGCCCATGTATAGATTATCGTAAACTCAATAAAGTTACGGTCAAGAACCGATATCCTCTGCCTTTGGTACCCAAATTGTTCCAGAGGTAGGGAGCAGCAACCATATTTACAAAACTGGACCTCCGAGGGGCTTATAAGCTGGTACGGATTCGGGAGGGAGACGAGTGGAAGACGGCTTTTCGCTCCCGATTCGGGCATTTCGAATATCTGGTGATGCAGTTTGGCCTATGGAATGCTCCAGCAACATTCCAGCACTTTATTAACGATATTTTCCGTGATTACCTAGACCTGTTTGTTGTAGTTTATCTGGATGACATCTTAATTTTCTCTGCTTCCCTTGATGACCACCGCAGGCATGTTAAGAACATATTGAGCAGACTACGACAGCACGGGCTATACGCTAAGCCAGAGAAGTGCGAGTTCGACCGACAAAGCATTCAATATTTGGGACTAATCCTCTCCACCAAAGGTGTCAAGATGGACCCACAAAAGGTCATGGCCATCCTAGATTGGCCAGCCCCAGTGGACAGAAAGGGCATTCAACGCTTTGTCGGGTTCTCAAACCTTTACCGAAAATTCATCAGGGGATTTTCAGCCATCATATCACCCATCACGCAACTGACCAAACAAGGCATCCGTTTTCAGTGGTCCCCTGAGGCTCAAAATGCTTTTGAATCTCTTAAGAAGCTATTCACTTCCGCACCAGTTCTGAAGCACCCTGACCCAGCATTACCCTATGTATTGGAAGTAGACGTATCAGAAACGGCAGTCGGAGCAATACTATCCCAAAGGCGGGGACCCAAGGCTTTGCTACACCCAGTTGCCTTTTTCTCACGCAAATTGTCAAACTCTGAAAAGAAATTATGACGTTGGATATCGAGCCATTAAGAATGCATTGGAGGAATGGAGGTACCTCTTAGAAGGAGCAGCGCACCCGATCCTGATCTATATGGATCATAAGAACCTGGAATATCTGAGGACTGCCAAGAGACTCAAACCACGCCAGGCTAGATGGGCACTCTTCTTTTCCAGGTTCTCTTTCCATCTCACGTACAGGCCAGGATCTAAAAACACCAAACCTGATGCACTCTCTCGGATGTTCTGTGATACCAGGGAATCCGCTCCGCCTGACACTATCCTGTCTTGTGAGAACTTTTTGCTACTTCAGGGAGACCTGCTCTCTCAAATTAAACAGGCTTCTGTGAATGTCCCTTCATCTCTGGGAATAACGTTGCAGGCCAGGGATGATCTGCTTTGGCACAAGGACAAAATATTCATACCAGAAAATCTACGTGTCTCTGTCTTGGGATTATGTCATAACCACAGGTTAGCCGGACACTTCGGGATCCGTAAAACTACTGAACTTGTGCAACGCACAGGCTGGTGGCCACAAATGGAAATAGACTGCAAGGGCTATGTAGAGTCCTGTACCACTTGCATATGAAATAAGAACAGTAAAACCAAAGCTTGGGGCTTGCTGAAGCCGCTATCAGTCCCGGAGAGACCCTGGAAGAATATCTTAATCGATTTCATCCTGGAACTTCCTCCATCAGACGGTTTTTCCACCATCTTTGTGGTGGTAGACCGATTATCCAAAATCGCCCACTTCCTGCCCATGAAAGGCACACCATCTGCCCCGGAAACAGCCCAAATTTTTGTGAAAGAAATTGTGAGACTCCACGGAATTCCAACAAACATTGTGTCAGACCGGGGGGTACAGTTCATCTCAAGGTTTTGGAGGTCTCTATGTGAAACCTTGGGGATCGAGTTTTCGTTTTCTTCCGCACACCACCCCCAAACGAATGGGCAAACGGAAAGAACCAATCAGACTCTTGAGCAGTATTTGCGGTGTTTGTCCTCATTCTCACAAGATGACTGGGCCGCATTACTTCCGTTAGCGGAATTCGCTTATAACAACTCCATCCACTCTGCCACAAAACAGTCTCCATTTTTTGCCAATTACGGATTTAACCCATCATTTCTGACCAGTACTTTTCCGGAATGTTCAGTACCTGCTGTTCTGAAAACCATAAATTTCTTTGATACCAACAACAAATTACTACAGATAACTATGACTAAAGCTCAAGAATACAACAAACAGGTCTTTGATAAGAAGAGGCGGGGAGAGTTAATACTGGAACCTGGTGATCGGGTTTGGCTATCCACAACGAAACTAAAACTAACGTGCCCCTCTAAGAAGTTAGGCCCTAAATTTATGGGACCCTTCCCGGTAAAGAGAAGGATCAACGACGTGGCCTACGAGCTAGAACTGCCGGATTCCTTTAAGATACATCCTGTCTTTCACATGGCTTTATTAAAACCTGTGACCCCTGATCCATTCCCTGACCGGGATACGGGCCCACCCGAACCAATATTAATCGACGGGACTGAAGAATTCGAAGTCAAGGCAATTCTGGACTGCAGAAAAAGAAGAAATCAGATCCAGTATCTCGTTAAGTGGAAAGGGTATGGCCCGGAGGAGAATTCATGGGAACCTGAGGATGATGTCCATGCTGAAAGACTTGTTCAGGCATTCAAGAGATCCCACCCTTTGAAGTTCGCCAGATTGGGCATCCGGAGGCTGCCCATTGGCAGGGGGCAATGTCAGGAAAGGCATGCCAGCAGTCAAGATGGCGACAGCGGCGCGTCGGCGCACGCTGGTGCTTGCATGCACGGTGACGGCTCTTGGCACCAAACGGGGCTATTTAAAGGGACTGAGGCCTGGGCTCCTTGCTGTCCGGTCTACAGCGTTACCTGAGACCTCTGATCCCTGTTTTCCTGTATCCTGCTCCAGCTGACCTTACCTGGCTTGCTTTGACCATCCCTGCTTATCTGCCTGCATCTGACCTCGGCCTGTGTTGACTACGTCCCTGCTTGCTCCAGCCTGTTGCCGAACCTGCCTGTATCTGAGACCACGTTCCTGCCTGCCCCATCTGCTATCCTGCTGCCAGCCAGTGCCTAAACCTGCTTGTACCTGATCCTGCTCCAGTGTTCACGTGCCTTGGACCGGTTTACCCACTCTTCTAGTCCATCTGACCGCACCTGCCTGAGCTCCCGTTTCCAGTCTGACAGCTGTTCCCGGGTCCGCTCCAGTTCCTGCTCCAGTTCTGGTCTACCAGCAACCTTGCCAGGCTCTCGTGCGACTCTGCACTTCTGCGCCTCCTGTCTTCACTACCAGGGGCCTCGAGTGAGAGGTGTAAGAGAGGCCTCCCTCTGCATACCAGACTCTTCCACCAGGTACGTGACACCTTAGCAGGGACAACTACTCTGTCATCAGAGCTATCTGTCAGGGTGCCGCTTCTCTTTACTGGTTCGTATACTTAGCCTGAATCTGACAGTGGAGCTTTCCTATCCCTCTCATCTGTCATGCTCAGCAACGAGTAGGCCTCTTCACTAGTGTACCTCTGTTTGGACATTTTGCCTCTAAATTTATAGGTACAGCTAGTGTGACTCACAGGCAAAAGAGCACCTGGTTGTCAGAGCCTGCTTCAATCGCTACCAAAAAAATTAACTGTTAGCGTTCGCAGGGATTATGCGTGACTCTGCGAACACTGCAGTTATGTGTGTTGTGTTTTGTAAGTGACAGTGATCTATTGATACTGCGCTTGGGTGGGCTGGGCTTGGCAGAGGGGCTACACACAGGTGCTAACTAGGGATGAGCTTTGTGTTCGAGTCAAACTCATGTTCGACTCGAACATTGTCTGTTCGACCGTTCATTGAATTTCAAACATTATGGGCCGTTCGTGCCAAATTCGAGTGGCGTGTCACAGTCCATAATTCACTGCGGCATCACAGTGCATTGCTGGCTGATGATTGGCCAAGCATGCACTATGACCCGCATGCTTTGGCCAATCACAGTGCAGTAAGAACGGAGAGCCATAATTGGCCAAAGCCAGGGTGGCTTTGGCCAATTATGTCTCAGGGGTTTAGTACACGCCCCACACTATATAAGGCCGCCTGCGTGGCAACCTTGTGTAGTGTGTTGCGGCGGCGGAAAAAGATAGACAGACAAAGAGAGAAACAGTGTAATTTAATTTGAGTTAGATAGAGCAGGCAGGCGCGTCAGTTACCTGCAGTTACAGTGTGTGGAGGATATATATGCATCCTAGGTGTTGTGTGTGTGTGTGTGTGTGTATATATATATATATATATATATACTGTATTCAGTTTAGCTAGATGTGTTCCTGTTATTCTCTTCCTAATATACTGTCAGGCAGGCAGGTGATTGTGGTAGCTGCAGTATTTTCAGTTAGTGTACTGTGTCCTTTGCACAGTGTGCACCTAAAGCTACCTGAAGACAATTGCTGGTGTTCTCATACTAATAATACCACAGGCAGGGAGCTGCAGTATTTTCAGTTAGTGTACTGTGTCCTTTGCACAGTGTGCACCTAAAGCTACCTGAAGACAATTGCTGGTGTTCTCATACTAATAATACCACAGGCAGGGAGCTGCAGTATTTTCAGTTAGTGTCCTGTGTCCTTTGCACAGTGTGCACCTAAAGCTACCTGAAGAAAATTGCTGGTGTTCTCATACTAATAATACCACAGGCAGGGAGCTGCAGTATTTTCAGTTAGTGTACTGTGTCCTTTGCACAGTGTGCACCTAAAGCTACCTGAAGACAATTGCTGGTGTTCTCATACTAATAATACCACAGGCAGGGAGCTGCAGTATTTTCAGTTAGTGTACTGTGTCCTTTGCACAGTGTGCACCTAAAGCTACCTGAAGACAATTGCTGGTGTTCTCATACTAATAATACCACAGGCAGGGAGCTGCAGTATTTTCAGTTAGCGTACTGTGTCCTTTGCACAGTGTGCACCTAAAGCTACCTGAAGACAATTGCTGGTGTTCTCATACTAATAATACCACAGGCAGGGAGCTGAAATATTTTCAGTTAGTGTACTGTGTCCTCTGCACAGTGTGCACCTAAAGCTACCTGAAGACAATTACTGGTGTTCTAATACTAATAATACCACAGGCAGGGAGCTGCAGTATTTTCAGTTAGTGTACTGTGTCCTCTGCACAGTGTGCACCTAAAGCTACCTGAAGACAATTGCTGGTGTTCTCATGATAATCATACCACAGGCAGGGAGCTGCAGTATTTTCAGTTAGTGTACTGTGTCCTTTGCACAGTGTGCACCTAAAGCTACCTGAAGACAGTTTCTGGTGTTCTCATACTAATAATACCACTGGCAGGTAGCTGCAGTATTTTCAGTAAGTGTACTGTGTCCTTTGCACAGTGTGCACCTAAAGCTACCTGAAGACATTTGCTGGTGTTCTCATACTAATAATACCACAGGGAGGCAGCTGCAGTATTTTCAGTTAGTCTACTGTGTCTTCTGCACAGTGTGCACCTAAAGATACCTGAAGACAATTGCTTTAGAAATGTCATTTTGTACAGGGACAGTTCTAAACACGGGAAACACATGCCACTTCACAGGCATACTATAGACACCCCCCAGGTACGATATTTAAAGGAATATTTCACATTTTTTTTCACTTTAAGCATCATTAAAATCACTGCTCCCGAAAAAACTGAAATTTTTTAAAACTTTTTTATGCATTGATACATGTCCCCTGGGGCAGGACCCGGGTCCCCAAACCATTTTTATGACAATAACTTGCATATTAGCCTTTAAAATTAGCACTTTTGATTCCGAACGTTCAAGCCCCATAGACTTTAACGGGGTTTGATAGTTTGCGCGAACTTTCGGTCCGTTCGCAGGTTCTGGTGCGAACCGAACCGGGGGGTGTTCAGCTCATCCCTAGTGCTAACAGGTGTCTGGGCTGAGCCCACTAACGCAGCGTTTTTTTGGGAACACTAAACTACTGGGGATGCTAATATAGTTCTGATCAGATCAAAGATATTGATCCATTCAGACACTATACTAGTTACATAGTTACATAGTTACATAGTAGGTGAGGTTGAAAAAAGACACAAGTCCATCAAGTCCAACCTATGTGTGTGATTAGTAACGGAGCTATCTAGTGTGTGCGTGTTATGCCTTGTACACACGGTCGGAATTTCCAATGGAAACTTTTCATTGGCTATTCCGACCGCGTGTATGCCCCATCTGAGTTTTTCCGTCGGAAATTCCGACGGACTTAGATAGAGAACATGTTCTCTATTTTTCCGATGGAAAAAATTCCTATCGTAAAATCTGTTCGTCTGTATGCAATTCCGACGCACTAGAATCCACTCATGCTCAGAATCAAGTTGACGCATACACGGAAGTATTGAACTTCATTTTTCTCGGCTCGTCGTAGTGTTGTACGTCACCGTGTTCTTGACGGTCGGAATTTAGTGTGACCATGTGTATGCAAGCCAAGCTTGAGCGGAATTCCGTCTGAAAAACCATCCGATTTTTTTTTTCCAGTGGAAAATCCGACCGTGTGTACAAGGCATTAGAGTACCTGCACTAATATGACCCTGCCTGGGATTTAAGCTGACCCTAACTGATGCCAAAACCTAACTGATGTCACCCGCCGGGGCGATCAGGGGGTTAAACCTTTATTAGGTAATATATGGGGATACTCTGAGGCTATATATTAACTAGCTAACTAGCGTCACCCGTGACACTAATATGGCAATCAGAAAATAGATCTGTACACTATACTAGTGACACTGGTGACAGGGGTGAAAGAGTTAACTGGGGAGCAATCAAGGGATTAAACCTTTATTAGAGGGTTAATGAGGGTACCCTAAACCTACCTGGGCCTACCACTAACTACCACTAACTGCCCTAACACTATTTAGTGTCCCAAGTGACACCAATACAGTGATTAGTGAAAAATCTGAAAATTGAAATTGGTGACGCAGTGACAGGGAGTGAAGGGGTTAACTGAAGGGCGATCAGGGGGTGATCAAGGGGTTAATTGTGTGCCTACGTGTCCTGGTTTCAGTGTGCTGCTTGGTGAACTCACAGAGATGTCTTCTCCTCTCGAACTAGAACCGAAAAGGGCTTCAGGAGGGTAGATGACTTTTCTTCCTCTGCCTGTGTTTACATTTCACAGGCAGATGAGGCTCTTCATTCGCCAGAACCGATCAGCAGGTCCAGACCAGAAATCATTGGCCTGGACCTGTAGACTGATCAGTTCTGTAACAAATCTGAACGCTGCGGGCCCCAACCTGCAGCAGTAAATGTATGTGAGCTGGTCGGCAAGTGGTTAAAAGTTTAGGAAAAATGTATTATAATGTGGATTAAATGATAAGAGAGACTTTTTTTGTGTTCTTTTTGGGACCATTTTTCATTGGCCTAAAGACTTTCATGCCCCCTCCCTCTTGGTTTTATAGATTGTCACGCCCCCTTCCTCTTTATTTGTCATGGGCAATTGCTATACAGCTGAGATCTTGCTATCTACTAATTCTGATGTGTTTATTCTCTATTTTTACATGCTTGAGATAGGTGTACATTTATAGGAAAGTAATCCAGGTAAATGTTAAGGGCATATTGGGGCAACAGGGTTTGTGATTGTCACTTTTGTGACAAAAGAGGTGATTGAAAGGGTCTTGTAAAGGCCCCCCTAATGTCTATACTGCTTTGTGCGATGTTATTGGAACCTAAGGCTGAATTGCGCCTTTAAATGTATTATTTTGTTTAGTAGTAAGGTTTATATAAACTATTGCTTAATAAGTACCGTAAGCTTGTGTTGAAATTGAAACTCGATATGAGGAACTTGCATATGTAACCTAAGTGTGTCTGGGCTGACAGGAAATCATACGTTTTTTTTTCCATATATTCTAAGTCACATAATAGTTTGCTTAGCTACAGATATGTAAGAATTCTAAATATATGTATAATAGGGGTGAGCTTTGAGTTCGAGTCGAACTCATGTTCGACTCGAACATTGCCTGTTCGCCCGTTCGCCGAACAGCGAACAATTTGGAGTGTACGCGGCAAATTCGAAAAGTCTATGGGAGAAATCTAAAGTGCTAATTTTAAAGGCTTATATGCAAGTTATTGTCATAAAAAAATGTTTGGGGACCCGGGTCCTGCCCCAAGGGACATGTATCAATGCAAAAAAAAGTTTTAAAAACGCCAGTTTTTTCGGGAGCAGTGATTTTAATAATGCTTAAAGTGAAACAATAAAAGTTAAATATTCCTTTAAATTTCGTACCTAGGGTGTGTGTATAGTATGCCTGTAAAGTCACGCTTGTTTCCCGTGCTTAGAACTGTCCCTGCACAAAGTGTCATTTCTGAAGGAAAAAAAGTCATTTAAAACTCACTCGCGGCTATAATGAATTGTCGGCTCCCGGCAATACATAGAAAAGTCATTGATAAAAAAAAAAAAAAATGTGTGGGGGTGCCCCCAAATTCAATTACCAGGCCCTTCAGGTCAGGTATGGATATTAAGGGAAACCCTGCCGCAAATTTAAAAAAAAAATGCGCGGGGTTCCCCCAAATATCCATACCAGGCCCTTCAGGTCTGGTATGGATTTTAAGGGGAACTCCCCCCCAAAAAAAAAAAATGGCGTGGAGTTCCCCCAAAAATCCATACCAGACCCTTTATCCGAGCACGCAACCTGGCAGGCCGCAGGAAAAAAGGGGGGGACAAGAGAGCGCCCCCCTCCTGAACCGTACCAGGCCACATGCCCTCAACATGGGGAGGTTGTCCCCATGTTGATGGGGACAAGGTCCTCATCCCCACAACCCTTGCCCATGGGTGTGGGGGTCTGTGAGCAGGGGGCTTATCGGAATCTGGAAGACCCCTTTAACAAAGGGGACCCCCAGATCCCAGCCCCCCTATGTGAATTGGTAAGGGGTACATTGTACCCCTACCATTTCACGAAGAAAGTGTAAAAAAACAAAAAAAAACACAGACACCTTGGAAAAGTCCTTTATTAAAAATAAAAAAATAAAAAATAAAAAACCCATCCTAGCGATGTAATCCAGTGTACCGTGGCGATCCGATGTCCAACGCTGTCCACACCAAACGTCATTGGCTGAGCCTGAGCGGACCTGATGGGGAACTTCCTCTGCAGTGTATTAAATGAATAGACCCGCCCCTTCTAAAGTTCCCCATCAGGTCCGTTCAGCCAATGACATAGGTGTAAGGCTAAGCGGACCAAATGCGGAACGTGAGAAGGGGCGAGTCTATTCATTTATTACACTGCAGAGGCAGTTCCCCATCAGGTCCGCTCAGCCAATGACATAGGCGGGGTCTGACATACGAGGGGGGTGGACCTGATGGGGAACTTCCTCCACAGTGTAATAAATTAATAGACCCGCCCCTTCTCACGTTCCGCATCTGGTCCGCTTAGCCTTACACCTACGTCATTGGCTGAGCGGACCTGATGGGGAACTTTAGAAGGGGCGGGTTTATTCATTTAATACACTGAGGAGGAAGTTCCCCATCAGGTCCGCTCAGGCTCAGCCAATGACGTTTCGTGTAGACAGCGCTGAACATCGGATCGCCGTGGGACACTGGATTACATCGCTGGAATGTGTTTTTTATTTTTTATTTTTTTATTTTTAATAAAGGACTTTTCCAAGGTGTCTGTGTGTTTTTTTTACATTTTTTTTACACTTTTTCGTGAAATGGTAGGGGTACAATGTACCCCTTACCAATTCACATGGGGGGGCCGGGATCTGGGGGTCCCCTTTGTTAAAGGGGTCTTCCAGATTCCGATAAGCCCCCTGCCCGCAGACCCCCACAACCACTGGGCAAGGGTTGTGGGGATGAGGCCCTTGTCCCCATCAACATGGGGACATCCTCCCCATGTTGAAGGCATGTGGCCTGGTACGGTTCAGGAGGGGGGGGCGCTCTCTCGTCCCCCCCTCTTTTCCTGCGGCCTGCCAGGTTGCGTGCTTGGATAAAGGGTCTGGTATGGATTTTTGGGGGAACTCCACGCCATTTTTTTTTTTATTTGGGGTGGAGTTCCCCTTAAAATCCATACCAGACCTGAAGGGCCTGGTATGGATATTTGGAGGAACCCCACGCATTTATTTTTTAAAATTTGCAGCAGGGTTCCCCTTAATATCCATACCAGACCTGAAGGGCCTGGTAATTGAATTTGGGGGGACCCCACGCATTTTTTTTTTTTTTATCAATGACTTTTCTATGTATTGCCGGGAGCCGACAATTCATTATAGCCGCGAGTGAGTTTTAAATTACTTTTTTTCCTTCAGAAATGACACTTTGTGCAGGGACAGTTCTAAGCATGGGAAACAAGCGCGACTTTACAGGCATACTATACACCCCCCCCCAGGTACAGAATTTAAAATAATATTTCACTTTTATTGTTTCACTTTAAGCATTATTAAAATTACTGCTCCCGAAAAAACTTCCGCTTTTAAAACTTTTTTTTGCATTGATACATGTCCCCTGGGGCAGGACCCGATCCCTAAACACTTTTTAGAACAATAACTTGCATATTAGCCTTTATAATTAGCACTTTTGATTTCGAACGTTCGAGTCCATTGTATTTAATAGGGTTCTAAAGTTCACGCAAACATTCTGTCTGTTCGCAGGTTCTGGTGCGAACCGAACAGGGGGGTGTTCGGCTCATCCCTAATGTATAATTATAATTGGTTAATTGAATAAGTAAAGAAAACATGTCATTTGAACATGTACCCCTTATTGGTGGAAAATGATTAATAACCCCCATCTCATCCTGTGTATTTAAGATCCTGTACAAGCCAAAAATAAACAAAGTGTATAGACTTGATCTGTGTTGGTCATTATTATTATATATGCTGTTCCCTGCGCAGATCTGGGTGTGGCTAATGGATTGATGCTGGCAATAAGGTAATGTAATTAGACGATAATAAGGTGATAGTCAGGACTAGTTGTTATAGGTTAAAGGAGTATCCTAACACTAGTCTGAGGTAAACAACCAAAAAAAATGAATGATAAAATACAATGCAACTTTTATAACTTGAGATGCTAAGATAAACCTTTCTTTCTCAACTATAACCTTTATCTATCTTTTTGTATCTGTTAAGCCCTGTACACACGATCGGATAACCTATGGATTTTCGTCCGATGGATTTGTCCATCGGAAATCCGATGAAACTGTTTTTCATCAGTCTTACCCACACACCATCAGTCAAAAAACCGACCGTTCCAAACGCGGTGACGTAAAACACTCCGATGAGCCGAGAAAACTGAAGTTTAATGCTTCTGAGCATGCGTCGACTTGACTCTGAGCATGCGTGGGTTTTTGATCCGATGGACTTGCCCATAGACGATCTGAGTTTTCGATCGTTTTTTTATCCATCGGAAAAATTTAAAACATGTTCTATTTTTTAAAACCGATGGAAAAAAGACCGATGGGTCCCATACACGATCGGTTGGTCTGATGAAAACCATCCATCGGACGGTTTTCATCAGTCAAACCGATCGTGTGTACGGGGCTTCAGTGTATCCTGTCAAACAGGTGCAGAACAATTGGTACTTGGGTGTTAATTTTGCCCATAAAACCTATACCAAAAAGTTTCTTCATGATAAAATCTACACCCAGCGTAGACAGTATTACAGAGATTCCACATTCCAAAAACACTTACAGTGATACTAAAGTCTTGTTATTTTTCATAAAAAATGACAAACATGTCAAACTTACCTGCTCTGTGCAGTGGTTTTTCACAGAGCAGCCCAGATCCTCCTCTCCTTGGGTCCCTCTTTGGTGTTCCTGGCCCCTCCCCTCCTGTTGAGTGCTCCCACAGCAAGCAGCTTGCTATGGGGGCACCCGAGCCACAGCTCCCTGTATCCATTCAGGCATGGAGCCATAGCCCTGCTCCTTTCCCCTCCACTTTTCTCCCCTCATTGGCTCACTGACTTTGATTGACAGCAGTGGGAGCCAATGGCGCTGTGCTGCTATCTTAGCCAAAGAGAAGGGAGAGTCCCGGACAGTTGAGTCTCTTGTGCAACATTGCTGGATCGAGATGGGGCTCAGGTAAGTATCAGGGGGGCCGCTCAATACAGAAGGCTTTATATCTCAATGCAAAAAATGCATTGAGATAAAAAACCTTCTGCCTTTACAGCCACTTAAATTGGCAACATCAAAATCAGGGGCTTGATAGCTGATGCTAATCCAGGAATGATTAATTTTGATAAATGTCAGCCAGTCAATGGAGTCTGTAGACAGACGTGCTCTTTTATCTGTCACAAAACCTCTGGCAGCATTGAATGTCCATTCAGAAAGCACGCTGGATGCAGGGCAGCCCAGCAGCTCAATTGCATACTGGGAAAGTTCTGGCCAATGGTCTATTCTCATGACCCACTAACCCAGTGGATCGTCAACTGGAAAGCTCTCCATGTCTGTTTTTGCCCCTAGATAACCACCCACCATATGATGCAGATGCTACCAATGGGATGTGGAAGCTGACAGCCCTGGACACGAGGACTAAAAAAAAATTGAAATGCATCACTGAGGCGGCCCCCTTCTCCACTGCTCTTCTCTTGAACAACAGAAGCCTCAAAACTAGCCTTTCCATGAGACTGTAACCTAGAGTCTAGAAAGGCATTACATAAACTCCTCTTTAGGTTGTCCTCAAGATATTTCTGAGACTTAAGGTGGGTTTCCAACCAATAGTGATCCTTCTCCTTGATAGTCATATTCTTGGGTCCTTAACCAGGCTTTGAAGAATGAGGGAGCCCATGCACTGAAATTTTACAGAGGCATGAGAATCAGAGTCCTCGGGGTCACTGAGGATTACAGTATCTGGAACTCCCTCCTCTCAGCCACGTACAGTACTTCTCACAAGGGTTCTGGGGATAGAAAAACATCTCTTAAGTTTTGATGTATGTCTTCCTCTGCTTCAATGCCTCCAAAACTGACATCATCCTCCTCCTCCTCCGCTTGTGTGTTCTGTGGCATCACAAGAATGGTGTCTGTATAAAGAGTGCTTTGAGAGGAAAGGAAGTCCTCCTCTTCCTCCCGCTGCTTTGTCGCTAGTGTCCTGTCCATAATGCCATGCAGAGTCTGCTCCAGCAGAAACACAACAGGGATTGTGTCACTGATGCATGCATTGTCACAGCTCACCATCCTTTTCGCCTCCTCAAATGGTGACAGTACAACGAATGCATCCTTTATCAGAAGCCATTGGTGTGGGGAAAAAAGTAGAGCCGGCCTGAGCCTGTCATTGTGCCATACTCACAGATGTACTTGTTGATGGCCCTCTGCTAGGTGTGCAGCCACTGCAGCATTAAAGTTGAGTTCCACCTGGTAGGCATATCACAAATCAGGCGGTTTACGCAGCGCCGTTTGAAGGAATTTGGGGGCCCCAAGCAAAAATACTGCTGTTGCTTATAATGTGCATAAAATTTGAACATTTTCAACAATTGAACATTTGCAAAAAACACCACTGTACCATAAAATCAAATATACATAAAAAAAGTGCACAATAACTAAATCAAACATACTTAAAACATACTTAAAACACACAAACACACACACATACATACACGCTCCCCCCTATGTTATTTTTACTCCCGCCCCTCCCTCCCTCCCTATGTTCTTTTTACCCCCCCTCCCTACCGTACCGCACGGCAGGAGATTCAGTTTCCTGTTCCCGGCCGGACTAAAAGGAAGTGAGCACTCAGTGTGCACTTCCAGTCAGTCCAGCCGGGAACAGGAAATTGAATCTCCTGTACCGCGCGGTACCCTGCCGGACTGACAGGAGGAAGGAAGAGGAGCTCGGCCACGCTACAGGGAAGGGGAAGTGATGAAAGAGGCAGCAGTGCTGCAGCCGCCTGAGACGCTCTATAGAGCGCTCAGGCGGCTGCAGCATTTATAGGAAGCGTGGCAAGGGCCCTGCTTGGGGCCCCAGGCCAGCTTGGGGGCCCCAAGCAATTGCTTGGTTTGTTTGCCACGTCACGACGGTCCTGGGTTTACGGGCAGGTGGAATTGTTGCTCAATTTCAGCCAACCGAGCACTGGCTGTGTATGACCACCTGAAATGGCTACAGACTCATCTGGCCTACTTTAGCAAATCTTCCAACCCTGGGTACCTGCTTAAGAAATGCTGCACCACCAAATTGAGGGCATGTGCCACGCATGGCACATGTGTCAACTTTTCCTGTCTAAGGGCAGACAGGAGGTTAGTGCCATTATCGCACACCACCATTCCTGGCTCCAGCTAGCATGGTGAAAACCACCTCTGGCCCTGGCCCTGCAGCAGTGTTGCCAACTGTCCGCAGAATTACGGACAGTACGTAAATAAAAGGCACTTTTCCCCTGTTCGTAAAAGTCTGCAGTAAGGGAAATGTGCCAGTAAAAATGGTGGTGATCTGCTCGGGTCCGAACTGTGCATGCGCAATTCCAGAAATCGCCGAGAAGATCCGAAACTGAGCCGCAGCGTCTAAGTCCTGCATTAGCCTCTGCCCGCCCAGCCCACCACCTGCCGCGCAGCCAATTATCGTAGCGCATTTTCGCGCCAACACCGCCGCCAGCCAGCCTGTAAAATTAGCAAGAGCAGAGCGGGAATCTGAGGAGCCTCGTGGATGTGGAGACTGGAGAGCTAAACGGTGGGGGCGGGACAGCAGCGGGACAGCAGCACAGCAGCAGATGCAGTATTACCCCCCACTGTGACTGGACTGTAGCTACGGATGGACCGATACCACGACCGTCCAGTGCCCCTGTGCCTGCCTGCTCTGCCCGCCCGACTGAGTGACTGTGGTGGACTGGAGCAGCCGGCCAGCCGCCCTGCTGCTGCCCATGGTGCCCGGAGTCATAGTCAGACTTGGACGCCTGCCTGCCCTCAGTGCCCTGGCCTGGTCTGGTGAGTCCAGCAGAGTGACGTGCTATGACAGAAAGGAATGCCCAATAGACTTTAACATGGTGATTTAATACCCATAGAGAATAATGGGGGAAAATTCAATTAGTGACAGACTAAAGCCTCGTACACACAACCAAGTTTCTCGGCAAGAACCAGCAAGAAACTTGCTGGCAGAGCTTTCTTGCCCAGTAAATCGGTCGTGTGTACGCGGCGATCATGTTTCTCGTCAAGAAAAACGACAAGAATCTCGACGAGAAAAATAAAGAACCTGCTCTCTTTTTTCTCGTTGAGATTCTTGTCAGCAGGTTTCTCGACGAGAAAAGTGTGTGCGTGTACACTTACCTGTCCTCCGGGAAGCCCGCGCATGCTCAAAATGACTTTGACGCATGCGCGGTAGCTTCCTAGGCATAGGTAGGGTGTAGCAAGATGGCGGCGACGGCATCGAATGTGACGAGCGCACGCTCGTCGTAGTCGATTACGTCACCGCGTTAGCTCTATTCAAAGAACCGCGGGTTCTTTGAAAGGAGCGTGTGTACACTCGGCCGGGACAAGTTTCTTGTCCAAGAATCTCGTCAAGAAAAACTATGTGTTTTTTCTTGACGAGATTCTCGGCCGTGTGTACGAGGCTTCAGTCTTTAGACATATCAAATTTTTTTGCAAACCTTCTTTTAAATATCAGTGGCCATGTTTAATATTGAGATAAGGTGGGATTATTATTTTTTATGGCTTTAAAAGTTTGCAAAATGTTATTGAAAAAATGTATTTGACATGTCTAAAGATTCTGTCACTAATTGATATATTTTTTTACATTCTCTATGGGCATTCCATTTTGTTCCATTCTCTATGGGCATTCCATCTCCCTGTTAACATCTATGGACATTCCTTTCTGTCATTCCTCTTAGTATATCCCCATTTATCTCACTGTGTACAATGGCACTTAACTACCTTTCACTAAATCACAAAAATTCAAAGACATTCCCAAGGCTGGATTTATACTACAAGCTTCCCCTAGGTCCTTTGTTTAATGCTTTGCACCGCAGTGCACTCACCTAATTAGGATAAGTATCACATAATGACAAAATCACATGGCATTGGCAAGTCTAGGTGTGGAAGACAGTCTTTTATTTAAAGCGGAGGACTCCCCGAAATTTTTGTTTTTAAAAATGAACACTTACCTGTCCAGCGCGCCCACAAAGTCGGCAGACGGGGACAAGCAATCACTCGGTTGGTCCTCGGATGCTACCACTGCCATGCTCGGTGAGGGAATCAGGAAGTGAAGCCCTGCGGCTTCACTGCCTGGTTCCCTACTGTGCATGCGCGAGTAGCGTGGCGCGCCGTCACTGGTCCCCGCTCTCTCCTGCGAACAGTGTGTCCTGGAGACAGCGGGGGGTGATGCAAAGAGGCGTGACTCCCGCGGGAGTCGATACCCGGAAGTGGTGCAAATACCTGTCTTATGCCGCGTACACACGATCATTATTCACGGCGGTTAAAAAACCGCCGTGAATAATGTCATTTAAAATGGGGGAACAGCTTGTTCCCCACACACGGTCGTTTTTCACGTCGTTTTTTCTTTTGTCGAGAAAAACGACCGTCTGTGGGCTCCGCGGCAGTGTTTCCCTATGGGAAACACTGCCGCGGAAAAGATGTAGGAAAAAACGACGAGAAAAATTAGAACATAATTTTTCTCGTCGTTTTTAATGCCGTTTTTCTCGTCGAGAAAAACGACAGAAAGCCCACAGACTATCGTTTTTCTCGTCGAATGGGAAAAATGACGTTTTTCCCGACGAGAAAAACGGCCGTGTGTACGCGGCATTAGACAGGTATCTGCACCCACTCCCCCCTGAAAGGTGCCAAATGTGACACCGGAGGAGGGGAGGGTTCAAAAAAGCGGAAGTTCCATTTTTGGGTGGAACTCTGCTTTAAGTTTGCTTGAGTATGTCTAGAAATGTTGACTAGAAGAGTAAAGAAATCTGTTGGCCTAGCCTGCTTGTAGTTCAATTCCAGGTATGTGGACTCAAATTGATGGCTGTGCAAAGATTATGCTCAGGCCAATCTATTTTATCTGTAATTTACATGCAAAATCCATTACTTCACAAAAAGGCAGACGTGTGTGACTTTGTTCCAGGAACGCCTAAGAATACTAATGTGGTCAACGGTGTTACAATGCGATTATGTAATCTCCTTTCCGTCAATTAATGATGAGCTAAACATAAATTCAGAATCTACCAGCAGGCCACAGCAGGGTGGCAATAGCATGCATTAAAACACTACACAGCTTCGTCTAGGCTGTCCCAATTTATACCAAAATTAATCAATAGAGATCAAGTAGGTTTTGTACCTTCCCGTCATACAGGCGATAATACAAGACGCACCATAGACTTAATCGATCTGATTAATACATTTCCTCGCCCAACTCTTGTTCTAAGTTTAGACGCTCAAAAAGCGTTTGATCGCTTAAGTTGGCCCTATATGTTTTCTACGCTGAAGAGATTTGGATTTGATGGTCCTTTCTTTAAAGCTATACAAGCCTTATATACAGGTGCCTCTGCTCAGGTTCAGATGGATTTGTTTTTATCCCCCTCCTTCTCCATGTCCAAAGGCACTAGACAGGGTTGCCCTCTGTCCCCCCTAATTTTTATTCTCTGTTTAGAGCCCCAAGCAGAAGCTATTAGATTCCACCCAGATATTAAGGGGATATTGATAAGACGGCAAGAATATAAATTATCCCTTTTTGCGGACGACATTCTTTTAACGGTAACAAACCCCATTATATCCTTACCCTCTTTACATGCTCTTTTGTTGTCCTTTGGGTCTCTCTCAGGTTACAAAATAAGCACAGCGAAAATGGAGGCGCTTCCCCTGCATGTCCCTCCAGACATGTTATTAACTCTTCAAAGTACCTATCCCTATAAGTGGTGTCCTCAGGCTTTGACATATCTAGGTCTCAAGATTACATCCTCATACTCGGCTTTATATTCTGCTAACTTTCCCCCTCTGTTCCAAGATATTTACCGCTGTCTTCGCCAGTGGGACGTATATCCAATTACTATGTTAGGAAGAATCAATGTATTAAAGATGTCGGTGCTGCCCAGGCTCCTGTATCTTTTCGACACGCTACCGGTTGCAATCCCCTTAGGTCAACTTAAAGCTCTTCATAGGGGTTTTTTGAAATTTATTTGGAACAACAAATCCCATCGAATAGCCAGCTCGGTGGTATTTTCATTACAGTCGAGGGGGGGTTTGGGGGCTCCTGACATAGTTCGGTACTATCATGCCTCCCACTTGAGGGCGGTGGCGTCCTGGTCGTGTCAGGGGTGCCCGAACCGGTGGTCAGAGATTGAGAGGGGTGTCATATATACGGTACACCCCTGTTCTTTAGTTTGGTCTGGCTCCCTGCATAGGGATTCTGTGTTGAGGAATATGTGCTTGGCATCTATGCTATTTACCTTGTCCTTATGGAGAAAATGTACGTTGAAATATTCGCTCTCCTCACCGTGTCCCCCCTGACTAATATACTGTTTAACCCTGTCTTGCCTGATAGCATGGCCCATGGCCGTTTACTGCCTTGGGTACAGACCCCTCTCTTTCAGCTACGCAACCTGGTTGGTCCTGTTACTCGTAAATTACATTTGTTTGATTTTTTGCAGGAGAAGTTTTCTATCCCTAAAAACCTATTTTATTTTTATCTTCAGATCCCCACCCCACCCCACCCGTCCCTTATTGTCTCGTCTTAACCATTGATTCTTACACACCTCCCAGTGGAGGCAGACCACTAACAAAATACTAAAAGTATATTTCAGAATCAGCATCAGCGACAACTCCTGACATTACCGATGGCTTACTCATCCCTGGGGAGGAATCCCATGATCATATCGCACAACACAAAAGGGCTGAATATCCCGGAAAAAAGGGCAATGCTCCTTAGAGAGTTGAAGAAGGGTAAGCCTCACTTTGTTTTCTTACAGGAAACCCATTTCAGAACAGGTCACATACAAAAGCTCACTAACACCTACTTTACTGCAGCACACCATGCGACCAATGACAATGCAAAAACTAAAGGGGTAACGACCCTGATAAGTAAGGACGCACCATTCGCCCTGCTGGATCGCCTAGTCGATCCAGAGGGGCGATACGTCTTCCTAAAGGGCACTTACAATGGCAAACCCATCACCTTAGCAAACGTTTATTTTCCCAACTCAGCACATGTAACTTTCTGCCAGAAGATAACACGGGAATTAAGGGGTTTCGCGTCAGGACTCCTTATTTTAGGGGGTGACTTTAATTTACCCTGGGATCCGACAGTAGATTACTCATCAGGGATGTCTTGCATTACATACCATGCACTCAAAATACTGAAAACAATGCTCAACTCCCTACAGTTGATAGACACTTGGAGATTTCTCCTCCCTGACTCCAGAGACTTTACATTCCACTCGATTCCCCACAACCGCTACTCCCGAATTGACAACCTATTCATTACCCAAAGAGACTTGCACTCTGTGACAGGAGCCCATATTGGTATCCAATCAATATCTGACCATGCACCAATCTCTTTACTGATTGACCCCAGGCTGTCCACTCCTAAGCCAAACTCCTGGAGACTGAACGCCTCACTTCTGACAGACCCAGACTTGCTCCCCAAAATCACCTCCTCACTATCGGAATACTTCCGTCTTAATGTCACCCCAGGTATGGACCCTATGACAATCTGGCAGGCTCATAAGTGTTCCATAAGGGGAGACCTGATAAGACTGGGCTCACAGAAGAAAAAGCAAAAAAGACCAGGTAATCAGAGGACTGACAAATAAAATACATAGACTTGAAAGTCACCACAAACAATCCCTGTCAATACAGTCTGCGACGGAACTACTTGAAACTCGTAAAGGCCTGCAGGAATTGTTTGAGTCCAAAACTGAAACACGGACGTGGAGGGGGCTCGCAATTGGGGACACCTGCACCACGCTCCACACCCGCCAGGGGTCACGCACTTGAATAACTCGCGCTACACTGAATGGATTCTATTTGAGAGACTCACGGCACCCTAGATGGTGAATGGGACTAATGCCCAACATGATCAGAAGCTAGATGTACTGAATGGACACTGACTATAACCCATGTAATGCATTCTGATTCTCTACACTCATTGTTCTTGACCCTGTCCAAGTTGGATACCCCTATATCAGACCCAATCAGAGACCTTGGGGTCAGGTGTCCAGAACCACGTTAGAGACTCGGTGAGTGAGCACATACAGACTTCCACAAACGCTACCACCTTCACCCACATCGTTTCAGGTACTGTTTGGTTAACCCTGGGAGATGGCTGGGTGATGATGGTCAAACCTGCTTAAGACTGATATCTCATCACTGTTGCTCTCACAATTCTCAGAGACTCCATTCTAGCTGATAGTCTGTACTCCCTCTGAATTGGGTGATGATGCACATAACCTTTTTTCTGATCCACAGGTATTATCTTTGATTTAAGGCCTGCAACATTGGTTGCACAACAATCAATCTGTGCCTTCTCGATTACAGTCCATAGCACAAAGTTGCCTACACAGGCCCAATTAACTTTTTTTTGCTTTAAAGAGGCTGTGTCTTTTCCTTGCTATGCTTCACCGACAGAGTAAACACTATACAGGTTATTTTAGTTGTTCTGTTTTGTTTAATCAAACACACAGGTCGCTGGCTCTCCACATTACCAAAAAGTCTATCTGGACTGAGATTTCTTTGTTCAGATAGACTACTTTTCTACTTTAGTGACGGATATATTTTGTCTAAAGTGTTCCACAATTGTTCTCCTTGCTGCTGGAGTAATTTCCACACTTTAATTGTTCTCTTCTTTTTATTCTTTTCTCCTTCTTTTCTTATCTTCTCCCTCCCTCTGCCCTTACCCTACCCCACCCGTCCCTTATTGTCTCGTCTTAACCATTGATTCTTACACACCTCCCAGTGGAGGCAGACCACTAACAAAATACTAAAAGTATATTTCAGAATCAGCATCAGCGACAACTCCTGACATTACCGATGGCTTACTCATCCCTGGGGAGGAATACCATGATCATATCGCACAACACAAAAGGGCTGAATATCCCGGAAAAAGGGCAACGCTCCTTAGAGAGTTGAAGAAGGGTAAGCCTCACTTTGTTTTCTTACAGGAAACCCATTTCAGAACAGGTCACATACAAAAGCTCACTAACACCTACTTTACTGCAGCACACCATGCGACTATGGACAATGCTAAAACTAAAGGGGTAACGACCCTGATAAGTAAGGACGCACCATTCGCCCTGCTGGATCGCCTAGTCGATCCAGAGGGGCGATACGTCTTCCTAAAGGGCACTTACAATGGCAAACCCATCAACTTAGCAAACGTTTATTTTCCCAACTCAGCGCATGTAAATTTCTGCCAGAAGATAACACGGAAATTAAGGGGTTTCGCGTCAGGACTCCTTATTTTAGGGGGTGACTTTAATTTACCCTGGGATCCGACAGTAGATTACTCATCAGGGACGTCTTGCATTATATACCGTGCACTCAAAATACTGAAAACAATGCTCAACTCCCTACAGTTGATAGACACTTGGAGATTTCTCCACCCTGACTCCAGAGACTTTACATTCCACTCGATTCCCCACAACCGCTACTCCCGAATTGACAACCTATTCATTACCCAAAGAGACTTGCACTCTGTGACAGGAGCCCATATTGGTATCCAATCAATATCTGACCATGCACCAATCTCGTTACTGATTGACCCCAGGCTGTCCACTCCTAAGCCAAACTCCTGGAGACTGAATGCCTCACTTCTGACAGACCCAGACTTGCTCCCCAAAATCACCTCTTCACTATCGGAATACTTCTGTCTTAATGTCACCCCAGGTATGGACCCTATGACAATCTGGCAGGCTCATAAGTGTTCCATAAGGGGAGACCTGATAAGACTGGGCTCACAGAAGAAAAAGCAAAAAAGACCAGGTAATCAGAGGACTGACAAATAAAATACATATACATAGACTTGAAAGTCACCACAAACAATCCCAGTCAATACAGTCTGCGACGGAACTACTTGAAACTCGTAAAGGCCTGCAGGAATTGTTTGAGTCCAAAACTGAAACACGGACGTGGAGGGGACTCGCAATTGGGGACACCTGCACCACGCTCCACACCCGCCAGGGGTCACGCACTTGAATAACTTGCGCTACACTGAATGGATTCTATTTGAGAGACTCACGGCACCCTAGATGGTGAACGGGACTAATGCCCAACATGATCAGAAGCTAGATGTACTGAATGGACACTGACTATAACCCATGTACTGCATTCTGATTCTCTACACTCATTGTTCTTGACCCTGTCCAAGTTGGATACCCCTATATCAGACCCAATCAGAGACCTTGGGGTCAGGTGTCCAGAACCACGTTAGAGACTCGGTGAGTGAGCACATACAGACTTCCACAAACGCTCCCACCTTCACCCACATCGTTTCAGGTACTGTTTGGTTAACCCTGGGAGATGGCTGGGTGATGATGGTCAAACCTGCTTAAGACTGATATCTCTTCACTGTTGCTCTCACGATTCTCTGAGACTCCATTCTAGCTGATAGTCTGTACTCCCTCTGAATTGGGTGATGATGCACATAACCTTTTTTCTGATCCACAGGTATTATCTTTGATTTAAGGCCTTCAACATTGGTTGCACAACAATCAATCTGTGCCTTCTCGATTACAGTCCATAGCACAAAGTTGCCTACACAGGCCTAATTAACTTTTTTTTGCTTTAAAGAGGCTGTGTCTTTTCCTTGCTATGCTTCACCGACAGAGTAAACACTATACAGGTTATTTTAGTTGTTCTGTTTTGTTTAATCAAACACACAGGTCGCTGGCTCTCCACGTTACCAAAAAGTCTATCTAGACTGAGATTTCTTTGTTTAGATAGACTACTTTTCTACTTTAGTGACGGATATATTTTGTCTAAAGTGTTCCACAATTGTTCTCCTTGCTGCTGGAGTAATTTCCACACTTTAATTTTTCTCTTCTTTTTATTCTTTTCTCCTTCTTTTCTTATCTTCTCCCTCCCTCTGCCCTTACCCCACCCCACCCGTCCCTTATTGTCTCGTCTTAACCATTGATTCTTACACACCTCCCAGTGGAGGCAGACCACTAACAAAATACTAAAAGTATATTTCTTTCTCGTACATCACGGGACACAGAGCGACATAGTCATTACTAATGGGTTATATAGATACCGTCAGGTGCTGGCACTGGCAACTTCCAAAACCGGAAGTACCCTCCCCTATATAAGCCCCTCCCATCCGGGAGCACCTCCGTTTTTTGCCAGTGTCTAAGGTGTTGGCCAAGAAGAAACATGTGTTTTTCACTGAGCTTGCGTACAGGTTCTTTTGGGCCTCAGTAAGCTATTCCGGATCCGACCAAAAAAGCTTCATAGCTAAACGGTCGGTACCCGGGCCTTGCAGAGAAGAGCGAGGTTTTGCCTGTAATGCTTCTCTTAGGAGAGCTGGACCCTGGGATCCAGAGCTCTGGTCATACCCACGACCAAGATGTTTTCTGTGCAGGGTGCTATACAGGTCCAGGGGAGTGGAATCCTTGGGAACCCGGTCCCTGAAGGTTTGATTACAATGCCTGCCGTGATAGGTGAAGTTTGGGCTTCTGTGGACCAAACAAAGTCCTGCGGCGAGGAAAAGGTAAGTGGGGGCCCTCAGGAACTTGGTTCTATTGAGGGACCCCCAAGCCTATTTTGTCTTTCTGCCTGTTACCTAAGGTATTCCCGCTAATATTCTGTGTATGCCTGTTACTACTGAGAAAATGTAAAAATTTTAATAGTAGGCAAGAAAAAAAAAAAAAAATGTAAGACCGCGGTACCTGTGTTAGACACTAGAGGCCGCTATGGTTCTTTTTCTTGTAATGTGGATTTTTTTCTTCCAGAATCAAATCCAGGCAGTTGGTATGTTCTCTGCTGGGAAGCTGTCTCCTCTGCCCTGTTGCTGCGCTCATCCATCCCCGGGCCCTGCGGCAAAGGGGGCCCTGGCTCCCATCTAGCTCCTTATTGTTTTTAAAAAAGGGCGCCGAAGGCGCACGTGCCCGCGCGCGTGCGCGTGCACGCGCCTCTATTCATAGAGGCGATCTGAAAAAAGGGGCGGAGCGGGTGGATGACGCTCAGGTGTGCGCCGCGGCGCTACTGTGCATGTGCGGGCGTCCAGCGTGTTTTAAAGATAGCTGGCTATTGAATGCACAGACAGAGCTAGCAACAGATAAAGGCACACAGAGGCGGTTGATGCAGGCATCCCCTAGAAAGGCACTTTAGTAGACACCAACTGTGATATAGCAGCAATTGTGCTAGACTATTCTCAGTAAAAGTGGTGTATTACGGCTGGAATACCTCAGCTTTAGGCTTAAGAATATGCCGTCCAGAAGCTCCAGAACTGAATCTTCCAGGAAGCGAAGGGGGTCTCATCGGGCTCTGAGGTGGGCATGCTTCTGCTGCACCAGTCTCCCCTGAAGTTCAGAGGTAAGTGACCATAGAGACCCCGCAGGGGTACTTGGTACTGTGGCTGTCCTCAGTCACCTGCTCCTGTGTATGTAACAGAGGAGTTTTTTTCCTCAGCTCTGGGAGGATTAGAGAGAGATGGTCAACATTGATCGCTGCCTCCCTGTCAGGGAAAGCACGCCGATCTCCGTCTCCTCCTTCAGAGTGCCTGTTAGCAGAGCAACAGTCCCATACAGGGATCGACCTGCCTGAAGGGGATCAGGATGAGGTTGATTCTGTTATAGAGGAATCAACAGTGGAGGAACCCTTCTCAGCAGCTCAAGCTGAAAGATTATGGGTTCAGTCTCTGACTAACATGGTCCGATCGGCATTAAAAATGCACCTTGCGGAACCATCAACCACTACTGTATCCTCGTTGGGGTCACTAGAAGCCCCCAGACTGTCTGTTCTTTTCCACTTCACCCTTTTACTGAAAGGGCTTATTTACCAGGATTGGGAACGTCCTGAGAAAATATTATTCCCCCAAGAGATTTCCGGTGGTCTATCCCATGGAGGATAAGTTCATCAAAAAAAAAAAAAAAATGGAAGGTCCCTACAGTGGACGCAGCCATCTCTTGTATGTATAAATCACTGACATGTCCAGTGGATAATGTCCAAATGTTCAAGAACCCAATAGATAAAAGATTGGAGTCCTTATGAAAGTCTGCTTCTTTCTACAGCAAGCTTGGTGACACAACCAGCAGTAGCAGCTATTGGGGTCTGCTAAGCAGTGAAGGATCAGTTAAAACAGGTCTTGAGGGACTTGACAGATCAGCAGGCCTTGCCCTAGCTGATCTACCTAGAGCCTTAGGCTTTGCGGTTGACGCCATAAAGGATTCAGTCCATCAGGCCTCCCGCCTTACGCTGTCTAGAGTACATATGCGTAGGCTTCTATGGCTCAAAAACTGGTCTGCTGAAGCTCCCTGTAAGGAATGGCTGGTTAGCGTCCCATTTCATGGTGAACGCTTATTCAGGGAAAACCTGGACAAATATATCCAGAAAATTTCCAGCGGTAAAAATACGCTCTTGCCGGTTAAAAACAGAGTTAGAGGTCCCTCTTTAAGAGGCCTGCTTCTCCAGTCCCTGGGGCATCGGCTGTGTAACAGTTCCGACGGCCTCCTCGGTCAATTCCCGGGGGTAAAAAACAGGGACAATAGCAGGGTAATGAGAAACCCTGGGTCAGGGGAGGTACAAAACCTCCCCCAAAGTTAAATTCATTGAAGGGTTGCCCCCACTCAGTCGGGTGGGGGGAGGACTCCAGTTGTTCACAAGAGACCTGGCGGGACGCGATCAAGACAGATAGGTGCTCTCCGCAGTATGTTGGGGATACAGATTGGAGTTAAGAGACTCTCCTCCTTCCCATTTTTGAGGTCAAAACGTGCCAAGGGATCCCCGGAAGAGAGAGTCCCTCCTGTTGGCACTAGAACAACTATTGCTCCAAGGAGTAATTATGGAGGTTCCCCTGGAAGAATGAGGGTTCGGGTTTTACTCAAACCTCTCTACAGTCCCGAAGCAAACGCGGACGGGAGGCCCATATTAATTCTAAAAGGGCTATACAAATTCCTGTATATCAGGACTTTCCGATGAAGTCGATCCGATCGGTGGCCACTGCCCTACAAGGGGAGGATTGGTTAGCCGCGATCGACATCAAAGATGCTTATCTGCACATTCCCATCTTTCCAGTCTACCAAAAGTTTCTACGCTTTGCAGTAGAAGGGCGCCATTTTCAGTTCAGAGCCTTACCCTTCGGTTTGGCCACAGCACCACGAGTGTTTACAAAAATTCTGGCCCTTTATTGGCCAATCTAAGAACACAAGGTGTAATGATAATGGCATATCTAGATGACTTGTTGCTGATAGACCACTCAGTGAAAAACTAGACGTGGTCGTTCACAAGACAATCAAGTATCTGGAATCTCACGGTTGGATTATCAACCGAGAAAAGTCAGCCCTAAAAACCAGTCAAAAGTCTGGAATACTTGGGGCTAAGGTTGGATTCAGGCCAGAGAAAAATATTCTTGCCTCGAGGAAAGGTGTTGTCTTTGAAAGATTTGATCCACTTAGTGGGTACAAAAAAGACAGCCGTCCATACGCCTGTGCATAAGGCTGCTGGGAAAAAGGGTGGCATCATTCGAAGCAGTACCCTACGGTCAATTCCATTCAAGGAATTTGCAGGGGGCCATACTGTCAGCCTGGAACAAAAAAGTTCAGGCCCTAGACTTACAATGTCCTTGTCCCCTTCCGTTCGCAAGAGCCTCCGTTAGTGGTTGGTTCCCCAGAATCTGGAAAAAGGGAAATCCTTCAGTCTGATTTCTTGGAAGGTGGTCACTACAGATGCCAGCCTTATAGGCTGGGGAGCAGTACTGGAGCAATAGTCTCTCCAGGGCAGAAGGTCGGATGCAGAAAAGGCCCTGCCCATCAATCTCTTAGAGATACGAGCAGCCCGGTATGCCCTAGTAGCATGGACTTCCAAACTCCAAGGGTCCCCTGTCAGAATTCAATCAGACAATGCCACAGCAGTGGCATATATCAATCATCAGGGGGGCACCAGGAGTCGTGCAGCCCAGAGGGAAGTAAATTACATCCTGAAATGGGCAGAAAAATATGTCCCAGCCATATCTGCGGTATTCATTCCAGGAGTGGAGAATTGGAAGGCGGACTTTCTAAGTCGCCAGCAATTAGGCCCAGAGGAAGGGTCCCTTCACCCCGAGGTTCTGGACAATATGTCAGTGGTGGGGAACATCGGATGTAGATCTTCTAGCATCCAGATTCAACGCAAAGGGGGACAGGTTTGTCTCTCGGACAAGGGATCCCCTAGCTTGCGGCTCGGATGCCCTAGTGTTCCCTTGGGATCAGTTCAAGCTGATATATGCATTCACACCGCCACAATGGTTACCTCGATTACTCCGCAGAATCAGGGTAGAAAAGAAACCAGTGATTCCGGTGGCTCCAGCGTGGCCCCGAAGAGCGTGGTACGCGGAGATTGTAAAATTTCAGTGGGGAGTCCTTGGACTCTCCCACGTCGTCCGGACCTGCTTTCGCAAGGACCGATATACCACCCTTCCTTACCAGCCCTAGGTTTGACGGCCTGGCTATGGAAGCCCACATTCTAAAAAAGAGAGGGCTCTCTAATCCTGTGGTATCTACCATGATCAATGCCAGGAAGCCAATATCCAGGCAGATCTAATATAAAATCTGGAAGGCGTACATCGCGTGGTGTGAGGCCAAGAAATGGCATCCACATAAGTACGTAATAGGTAGGATTCTGGACTTCCTACAATGGGCTGTAGATAGGAAGCTTGCCTTGAGTACTATCAAGGGTCAGATTTCGGCCTTGTCAATATTTTTTCAAAGGCCCTTGGCTTCGCATTCACTAGTCAAAGCCTTTATACAAGGAGTGATGCGTATTAGTCCTCCGGTTAATATTCCCATATGTCCATGGGATCTAAACTTGGTTCTGTCGGTTCTACAGAAACAACCATTTGAACCATTACAGCATATTTCTTTGGTGCTTCTCACCAGGAAATTGATTTTTCTAGTAGCCATTTGTTCGGCTAAAAGAGTGTCGGAATTAGCAGCTATGTCCTGTAAGGAGCCATATTTGGTTATCCATAGGGATAGAGTAGTGTTACGTCCTCATCCAGCCTTTCTTCCTAGGGTGGTATCGAGGTTTCATTTGAACCAAGATGTGGTTCTTCCTTCTTTTTTCCCCAAACCTACTTCGGTAGAGGAAAAGTTATTGCATTCTTTGGATGTAGTAAGAGCAGTTAAAGCTCATCTAAAGGCCACTGCTCAGATTCGCAGAACGGATACTTTGGTTATTCTGCCGGAAGGCCCCAGAAAGGGTCAGGCAGCGTCAAAATCTACTTTAGCCAAGTGGATTCGACAGGTCATAATACAAGCCTATGGCTTGAGAAGGAGACCGCCTCCGTTCAAAGTTAGAGCGCACTCCACGAGAGCAGTTGGAACTTCATGGGCAGTGCATCACCAGGCCTCCCTGGCTCAAATCTGTAAGGCCACAACATGGTCTTCAGTACACACGTTTACTAGGTTCTACCAGGTGGACGTTAGAAGTCAGGAGGATGTCGCCTTTGGGCGCAGTGTGTTGCAGGCTGCAAAAGATCCTCATGTCTGATAGCGCTCAGCTTATATATGGTGTATCCCCCCTCTCATTGGGCATTGCTTTAGGACATCCCATTAGTAATGACTATGTCGCTCTGTGTCCCGTGATGTACGAGAAAGAAAATAGGATTTTTATAACAGCTTACCTGTAAAATCCTTTTCTTGGAGTACATCACGGGACACAGAGCTCCCGCCCCTCTTTGGGGACACTTATTGCTTTGCTACAAAACTGAGGTGCTCCCGGATGGGAGGGGCTTATATAGGGGAGGGTACTTCCGGTTTTGGAAGTTGCCAGTGCCAGCACCTGACGGTATCTATATAACCCATTAGTAATGACTATGTCACTCTGTGTCCCGTGATGTACTCCAAGAAAAGGATTTTACAGGTAAGCTGTTATAAAAATCCTATTTTCAGAATCAGCATCAGCGACAACTCCTGACATTACCGATGGCTTACTCATCCCTGGGGAGGAATACCATGATCATATCGCACAACACAAAAGGGCTGAATATCCCGGAAAAAAGGGCAACGCTCCTTAGAGAGTTGAAGAAGGGTAAGCCTCACTTTGTTTTCTTACAGGAAACCCATTTCAGAACAGGTCACATACAAAAGCTCACTAACACCTACTTTACTGCAGCACACCATGCGACTAATGACAATGCTAAAACTAAAGGGGTAACGACCCTGATAAGTAAGGACGCACCATTCGCCCTGCTGGATCGCCTAGTCGATCCAGAGGGGCGATACGTCTTCCTAAAGGGCACTTACAATGGCAAACCCATCACCTTAGCAAACGTTTATTTTCCCAACTCAGCGCATGTAACTTTCTGCCAGAAGATAACACGGGAATTAAGGGGTTTCGCGTCAGGACTCCTTATTTTAGGGGGTGACTTTAATTTACCCTGGGATCCGACAGTAGATTACTCATCAGGGACGTCTTGCATTACATACCGTGCACTCAAAATACTGAAAACAATGCTCAACTCCCTACAGTTGATAGACACTTGGAGATTTCTCCACCCTGACTCCAGAGACTTTACATTCCACTCGATTCCCCGCAACCGCTACTCCCGAATTGACAACCTATTCATTACCTAAAGAGACTTGCACTCTGTGACAGGAGCCCACATCGTTTCAGGTACTGTTTGGTTAACCCTGGGAGATGGCTGGGTGATGATGGTCAAACCTGCTTAAGACTGATATCTCATCACTGTTGCTCTCACGATTCTCAGAGACTCCATTCTAGCTGATAGTCTGTACTCCCTCTGAATTGGGTGATGATGCACATAACCTTTTTTCTGTTCCACAGGTATTATCTTTGATTTAAGGCCTGCAACATTGGTTGCACAACAATCAATCTGTGCCTTCTCGATTACAGTCCATAGCACAAAGTTGCCTACACAGGCCCAATTAACTTTTTTTTGCTTTAAAGAGGCTGTGTCTTTTCCTTGCTATGCTTCACCGACAGAGTAAACACTATACAGGTTATTTTAGTTGTTCTGTTTTGTTTAATCAAACACACAGGTCGCTGGCTCTCCACATTACCAAAAAGTCTATCTGGACTGAGATTTCTTTGTTCAGATAGACTACTTTTCTACTTTAGTGACGGATATATTTTGTCTAAAGTGTTCCACAATTGTTCTCCTTGCTGCTGGAGTAATTTCCACACTTTAATTGTTCTCTTCTTTTTATTCTTTTCTCCTTCTTTTCTTATCTTCTCCCTCCCTCTGCCCTTACCCTACCCCACCCGTCCCTTATTGTCTCGTCTTAACCATTGATTCTTACACACCTCCCAGTGGAGGCAGACCACTAACAAAATACTAAAAGTATATTTCAGAATCAGCATCAGCGACAACTCCTGACATTACCGATGGCTTACTCATCCCTGGGGAGGAATACCATGATCATATCGCACAACACAAAAGGGCTGAATGTCCCGGAAACAGGGCAACGCTCCTTAGAGAGTTGAAGAAGGGTAAGCCTCACTTTGTTTTCTTACAGGAAACCCATTTCAGAACAGGTCACATACAAAAGCTCACTAACACCTACTTTACTGCAGCACACCATGCGACTATGGACAATGCTAAAACTAAAGGGGTAACGACCCTGATAAGTAAGGGCGCACCATTCGCCCTGCTGGATCGCCTAGTCGATCCAGAGGGGCGATACGTCTTCCTAAAGGGCACTTACAATGGCAAACCCATCAACTTAGCAAACGTTTATTTTCCCAACTCAGCGCATGTAAATTTCTGCCAGAAGATAACACGGAAATTAAGGGGTTTCGCGTCAGGACTCCTTATTTTAGGGGGTGACTTTAATTTACCCTGGGATCCGACAGTAGATTACTCATCAGGGACGTCTTGCATTATATACCGTGCACTCAAAATACTGAAAACAATGCTCAACTCCCTACAGTTGATAGACACTTGGAGATTTCTCCACCCTGACTCCAGAGACTTTACATTCCACTCGATTCCCCACAACCGCTACTCCCGAATTGACAACCTATTCATTACCCAAAGAGACTTGCACTCTGTGACAGGAGCCCATATTGGTATCCAATCAATATCTGACCATGCACCAATCTCGTTACTGATTGACCCCAGGCTGTCCACTCCTAAGCCAAACTCCTGGAGACTGAATGCCTCACTTCTGACAGACCCAGACTTGCGCCCCAAAATCACCTCTTCACTATCGGAATACTTCTGTCTTAATGTCACCCCAGGTATGGACCCTATGACAATCTGGCAGGCTCATAAGTGTTCCATAAGGGGAGACCTGATAAGACTGGGCTCACAGAAGAAAAAGCAAAAAAGACCAGGTAATCAGAGGACTGACAAATAAAATACATATACATAGACTTGAAAGTCACCACAAACAATCCCAGTCAATACAGTCTGCGACGGAACTACTTGAAACTCGTAAAGGCCTGCAGGAATTGTTTGAGTCCAAAACTGAAACACGGACGTGGAGGGGACTCGCAATTGGGGACACCTGCACCACGCTCCACACCCGCCAGGGGTCACGCACTTGAATAACTTGCGCTACACTGAATGGATTCTATTTGAGAGACTCACGGCACCCTAGATGGTGAACGGGACTAATGCCCAACATGATCAGAAGCTAGATGTACTGAATGGACACTGACTATAACCCATGTACTGCATTATGATTCTCTACACTCATTGTTCTTGACCCTGTCCAAGTTGGATACCCCTATATCAGACCCAATCAGAGACCTTGGGGTCAGGTGTCCAGAACCACGTTAGAGACTCAGTGAGTGAGCACATACAGACTTCCACAAACGCTCCCACCTTCACCCACATCGTTTCAGGTACTGTTTGGTTAACCCTGGGAGATGGCTGGGTGATGATGGTCAAACCTGCTTAAGACTGATATCTCTTCACTGTTGCTCTCACGATTCTCTGAGACTCCATTCTAGCTGATAGTCTGTACTCCCTCTGAATTGGGTGATGATGCACATAACCTTTTTTCTGATCCACAGGTATTATCTTTGATTTAAGGCCTTCAACATTGGTTGCACAACAATCAATCTGTGCCTTCTCGATTACAGTCCATAGCACAAAGTTGCCTACACAGGCGCAATTAACTTTTTTTTGCTTTAAAGAGGCTGTGTCTTTTCCTTGCTATGCTTCACCGACAGAGTAAACACTATACAGGTTATTTTAGTTGTTCTGTTTTGTTTAATCAAACACACAGGTCGCTGGCTCTCCACGTTACCAAAAAGTCTATCTAGACTGAGATTTCTTTGTTTAGATAGACTACTTTTCTACTTTAGTGACGGATATATTTTGTCTAAAGTGTTCCACAATTGTTCTCCTTGCTGCTGGAGTAATTTCCACACTTTAATTTTTCTCTTCTTTTTATTCTTTTCTCCTTCTTTTCTTATCTTCTCCCTCCCTCTGCCCTTACCCCACCCCACCCGTCCCTTATTGTCTTGTCTTAACCATTGATTCTTACACACCTCCCAGTGGAGGCAGACCACTAACAAAATACTAAAAGTATATTTCAGAATCAGCATCAGCGACAACTCCTGACATTACCGATGGCTTACTCATCCCTGGGGAGGAATACCATGATCATATCGCACAACACAAAAGGGCTGAATATCCCGGAAAAAAGGGCAACGCTCCTTAGAGAGTTGAAGAAGGGTAAGCCTCACTTTGTTTTCTTACAGGAAACCCATTTCAGAACAGGTCACATACAAAAGCTCACTAACACCTACTTTACTGCAGCACACCATGCGACTAATGACAATGCTAAAACTAAAGGGGTAACGACCCTGATAAGTAAGGACGCACCATTCGCCCTGCTGGATCGCCTAGTCGATCCAGAGGGGCAATACGTCTTCCTAAAGGGCACTTACAATGGCAAACCCATCACCTTAGCAAACGTTTATTTTCCCAACTCAGCGCATGTAAATTTCTGCCAGAAGATAACACGGGAATTAAGGGGTTTTGCGTCAGGACTCCTTATTTTAGGAGGTGACTTTAATTTACCCTGGGATCCGACAGTAGATTACTCATCAGGGACGTCTTGCATTACATACCGTGCACTCAAAATACTGAAAACAATGCTCAACTCCCTACAGTTGATAGACACTTGGAGATTTCTCCACCCTGACTCCAGAGACTTTACATTCCACTCGATTCCCCACAACCGCTACTCCCGAATTGACAACCTATTCATTACCCAAAGAGACTTGCACTCTGTGACAGGAGCCCATATTGGTATTCAATCAATATCTGACCATGCACCAATCTCGTTACTGATTGACCCCAGGCTGTCCACTACTAAGCCAAACTCCAGGAGACTGAATGCCTCACTTCTGACAGACCCAGACTTGCTCCCCAAAATCACCTCTTCACTATCAGAATACTACCGTCTTAATGTCACCCCAGGTATGGACCCTATGACAATCTGGCAGGCTCATAAGTGTTCCATAAGGGGAGACCTGATAAGACTGGGCTCACAGAAGAAAAAGCAAAAAAGACCAGGTAATCAGAGGACTGACAAATAAAATACATATACATAGACTTGAAAGTCACCACAAACAATCCCTGTCAATACAGTCTGCGACGGAACTACTTGAAACTCGTAAAGGCCTGCAGGAATTGTTTGAGTCCAAAACTGAAACACGGACGTGGAGGGGGCTCGCAATTGAGGACACCTGCACCACGCTCCACACCCGCCAGGGGTCACGCACTTGAATAACTCGCGCTACACTGAATGGATTCTATTTGAGAGACTCACGGCACCCTAGATGGTGAACGGGACTAATGCCCAACATGATCAGAAGCTAGATGTACTGAATGGACACTGACTATAACCCATGTACTGCATTCTGATTCTCTACACTCATTGTTCTTGACCCTGTCCAAGTTGGATATTCCTATATCAGACCCAATCAGAGACCTTGGGGTCAGGTGTCCAGAACCACGTTAGAGACTCGGTGAGTGAGCACATACAGACTTCCACAAACGCTCCCACCTTCACCCACATCGTTTCAGGTACTGTTTGGTTAACCCTGGGAGATGGCTGGGTGATGATGGTCAAACCTGCTTAAGACTGATATCTCTTCACTGTTGCTCTCACGATTCTCAGAGACTCCATTTTAGCTGATAGTCTGAACTCCCTCTGAATTGGGTGATGCTGCACATAACCTTTTTTCTGATCCACAGGTATTATCTTTGATTTTTAGGCCTGCAACATTGGTTGCACAACAATCAATCTGTGCCTTCTCGATTACAGTCCATAGCACAAAGTTGCCTACACAGGCTCAATTAACTTTTTTTGCTTTAAAGAGGCTGTGTCTTTTCCTTGCTATGCTTCACCGACAGAGTAAACACTATACAGGTTATTTTAGTTGTTCTGTTTTGTTTAATCAAACACACAGGTCGCTGGCTCTCCACGTTACCAAAAAGTCTATCTGGACTGAGATTTCTTTGTTCAGATAGACTACTTTTCTACTTTAGTGACGGATATATTTTGTCTAAAGTGTTCCACAATTGTTCTCCTTGCTGCTGGAGTAATTTCCACACTTTAATTTTTCTCTTCTTTTTATTCTTTTCTCCTTCTTTTCTTATCTTCTCCCTCCCTCTGCCCTTACCCCACCCCACCCGTCCCTTATTGTCTCGTCTTAACCATTGATTCTTACACACCTCCCAGTGGAGGCAGACCACTAACAAAATACTAAAAGTATATTTCAGAATCAGCACCAGCGACAACTCCTGACATTACCGATGGCTTACTCATCCCTGGGGAGGAATCCCATGATCATATCACACAACACAAAAGGGCTGAATATCCCGGAAAAAAGGGCAACGCTCCTTAGAGAGTTGAAGAAGGGTAAGCCTCACTTTGTTTTCTTACAGGAAACCCATTTCAGAACAGGTCACATACAAAAGCTCACTAACACCTACTTTACTGCAGCACACCATGCGACTAATGACAATGCTAAAACTAAAGGGGTAACGACCCTGATAAGTAAGGACGCACCATTCGCCCTGCTGGATCGCCCAGTCGATCCAGAGGGGCGATACGTCTTCCTAAAGGGCACTTACAATGGCAAACCCATCACCTTAGCAAACGTTTATTTTCCCAACTCAGCGCATGTAACTTTCTGCCAGAAGATAACACGGGAATTAAGGGGTTTCGCGTCAGTACTCTTTATTTTAGGGGGTGACTTTAATTTACCCTGGGATCCGACAGTAGATTACTCATCCGGGACGTCTTGCATTACATACCGTGCACTCAAAATACTGAAAACAATGCTCAACTCCCTACAGTTGATAGACACTTGGAGATTTCTCCACCCTGACTCCAGAGACTTTACATTCCACTCGATTCCCCACAACCGCTACTCCCGAATTGACAACCTATTCATTACCCAAAGAGACTTGCACTCTGTGACAGGAGCCCATATTGGTATCCAATCAATATCTGACCATGCACCAATCTCGTTACTGATTGACCCCAGGCTGTCCACTCCTAAGCCAAACTCCTGGAGACTGAATGCCTCACTTCTGACAGACCCAGACTTGCTCCCCAAAATCACCTCTTCACTATCGGAATACTTCCGTCTTAATGTCACCCCAGGTATGGACCCTATGACAATCTGGCAGGCTCATAAGTGTTCCATAAAGGGAGACCTGATAAGACTGGGCTCACAGAAGAAAAAGCAAAAAAGACCAGGTAATCAGAGGACTGACAAATAAAATACATATACATAGACTTGAAAGTCACCACAAACAATCCCTGTCAATACAGTCTGCGACGGAACTACTTGAAACTCGTAAAGGCCTGCAGGAATTGTTTGAGTCCAAAACTGAAACACGGACGTGGAGGGGGCTCGCAATTGGGGACACCTGCACCACGCTCCACACCCGCCAGGGGTCACGCACTTGAATAACTTGCGCTACACTGAATGGATTCTATTTGAGAGACTCACGGCACCCTAGATGGTGAACGGGACTAATGCCCAACATGATCAGAAGCTAGATGTACTGAATGGACACTGACTATAACCCATGTACTGCATTCTGATTCTCTACACTCATTGTTCTTGACCCTGTCCAAGTTGGATACCCCTATATCAGACCCAATCAGAGACCTTGGGGTCAGGTGTCCAGAACCACGTTAGAGACTCGGTGAGTGAGCACATACAGACTTCCACAAACGCTCCCACCTTCACCCACATCGTTTCAGGTACTGTTTGGTTAACCCTGGGAGATGGCTGGGTGATGATGGTCAAACCTGCTTAAGACTGATATCTCTTCACTGTTGCTCTCACGATTCTCAGAGACTCCATTCTAGCTGATAGTCTGAACTCCCTCTGAATTGGGTGATGCTGCACATAACCTTTTTTCTGATCCACAGGTATTATCTTTGATTTTTAGGCCTGCAACATTGGTTGCACAACAATCAATCTGTGCCTTCTCGATTACAGTCCATAGCACAAAGTTGCCTACACAGGCTCAATTAACTTTTTTTTGCTTTAAAGAGGCTGTGTCTTTTCCTTGCTATGCTTCACCGACAGAGTAAACACTATACAGGTTATTTTAGTTGTTCTGTTTTGTTTAATCAAACACACAGGTCGCTGGCTCTCCACGTTACCAAAAAGTCTATCTAGACTGAGATTTCTTTGTTTAGATAGACTACTTTTCTACTTTAGTGACGGATATATTTTGTCTAAAGTGTTCCACAATTGTTCTCCTTGCTGCTGGAGTAATTTCCACACTTTAATTTTTCTCTTCTTTTTATTCTTTTCTCCTTCTTTTCTTATCTTCTCCCTCCCTCTGCCCTTACCCCACCCCACCCGTCCCTTATTGTCTCGTCTTAACCATTGATTCTTACACACCTCCCAGTGGAGGCAGACCACTAACAAAATACTAAAAGTATATTTCAGAATCAGCATCAGCGACAACTCCTGACATTACCGATGGCTTACTCATCCCTGGGGAGGAATACCATGATCATATCGCACAACACAAAAGGGCTGAATATCCCGGAAAAAGGGCAACGCTCCTTAGAGAGTTGAAGAAGGGTAAGCCTCACTTTGTTTTCTTACAGGAAACCCATTTCAGAACAGGTCACATACAAAAGCTCACTAACACCTACTTTACTGCAGCACACCATGCGACTAATGACAATGCTAAAACTAAAGGGGTAACGACCCTGATAAGTAAGGACGCACCATTCGCCCTGCTGGATCGCCTAGTCGATCCAGAGGGGCGATACGTCTTCCTAAAGGGCACTTACAATGGCAAACCCATCACCTTAGCAAACGTTTATTTTCCCAACTCAGCGCATGTAAATTTCTGCCAGAAGATAACACGGGAATTAAAGGGTTTCGCGTCAGGACTCCTTATTTTAGGGGGTGACTTTAATTTACCCTGGGATCCGACAGTAGATTACTCATCAGGGACGTCTTGCATTACATACCATGCACTCAAAATACTGAAAACAATGCTCAACTCCCTACAGTTGATAGACACTTGGAGATTTCTCCACCCTGACTCCGGAGACTTTACATTCCACTCGATTCCCCACAACCGCTACTCCCGAATTGACAACCTATTCATTACCCAAAGAGACTTGCACTCTGTGACAGGAGCCCATATTGGTATCCAATCAATATCTGACCATGCACCAATCTCGTTACTGATTGACCCCAGGCTGTCCACTCCTAAGCCAAACTCCTGGAGACTGAATGCCTCACTTCTGACAGACCCAGACTTGCTCCCCAAAATCACCTCCTCACTATCGGAATACTTCCGTCTTAATGTCACCCCAGGTATGGACCCTATGACAATCTGGCAGGCTCATAAGTGTTCCATAAGGGGAGACCTGATAAGAATGGGCTCACAGAAGAAAAAGCAAAAAAGACCAGGTAATCAGAGGACTGACAAATAAAATACATATACATAGACTTGAAAGTCACCACAAACAATCCCTGTCAATACAGTCTGCGACGGAACTACTTGAAACTCGTAAAGGCCTGCAGGAATTGTTTGAGTCCAAAACTGAAACACGGACGTGGAGGGGACTCGCAATTGGGGACACCTGCACCACGCTCCACACCCGCCAGGGGTCACGCACTTGAATAACTCGCGCTACACTGAATGGATTCTATTTGAGAGACTCACGGCACCCTAGATGGTGAACGGGACTAATGCCCAACATGATCAGAAGCTAGATGTACTGAATGGACACTGACTATTACCCATGTACTGCATTCTGATTCTCTACACTCATTGTTCTTGACCCTGTCCAAGTTGGATACCCCTATATCAGACCCAATCAGAGACCTTGGGGTCAGGTGTCCAGAACCACGTTAGAGACTCGGTGAGTGAGCACATACAGACTTCCACAAATGCTCCCTCCTTCACCCACATCGTTTCAGGTACTGTTTGGTTAACCCTGGGAGATGGCTGGGTGATGATGGTCAAACCTGCTTAAGACTGATATCTCTTCACTGTTGCTCTCACGATTCTCAGAGACTCCATTCTAGCTGATAGTCTGTACTCCCTCTAAATTGGGTGATGATGCACATAACCTTTTTTCTGATCCACAGGTATTATCTTTGATTTAAGGCCTGCAACATTGGTTGCACAACAATCAATCTGTGCCTTCTTGATTACAGTCCATAGCACAAAGTTGCCTACACAGGCCCAATTAACTTTTTTTTGCTTTAAAGAGGCTGTGTCTTTTCCTTGCTATGCTTCACCGACAGAGTAAACACTATACAGGTTATTTTAGTTGTTCTGTTTTGTTTAATCAAACACACAGGTCGCTGGCTCTCCACGTTACCAAAAATTCTATCTGGACTGAGATTTCTTTGTTCAGATAGACTACTTTTCTACTTTAGTGACGGATATATTTTGTCTAAAGTGTTCCACAATTGTTCTCCTTGCTGCTGGAGTAATTTCCACACTTTAATTTTTCTCTTCTTTTTATTATTTTCTCCTTCTTTTCTTATCCTCTCCCTCCCTCTGCCCTTACCCTACCCCACCCGTCCCTTATTGTCTCGTCTTAACCATTGATTCTTACACACCTCCCAGTGGAGACAGACCACTAACAAAATACTAAAAGTATATTTCAGAATCAGCATCAGCGACAACTCCTGACATTACCGATGGCTTACTCATCCCTGGGGAGGAATCCCATGATCATATCGCACAACACAAAAGGGCTGAATATCCCGGAAAAAAGGGCAACGCTCCTTAGAGAGTTGAAGAAGGGTAAGCCTCACTTTGTTTTCTTACAGGAAACCCATTTCAGAACAGGTCACATACAAAAGCTCACTAACACCTACTTTACTGCAGCACACCATGCGACTAATGACAATGCTAAAACTAAAGGGGTAACGACCCTGATAAGTAAGGACTCACCATTCGCCCTGCTGGATCGCCTAGTCGATCCAGAGGGGCGATACATCTTCCTAAAGGGCACTTACAATGGCAAACCCATCACCTTAGCAAACGTTTATTTTCCCAACTCAGCGCATGTAAATTTCTGCCAGAAGATAACACGGGAATTAAGGGGTTTCGCGTCAGGACTCCTTATTTTAGGGGGTGACTTTAATTTACCCTGGGATCCGACAGTAGATTACTCATCAGGGACGTCTTGCATTACATACCGTGCACTCAAAATACTGAAAACAATGCTCAACTCCCTACAGTTGATAGACACTTGGAGATTTCTCCACCCTGACTCCAGAGACTTTACATTCCACTCGATTCCCCACAACCGCTACTCCCGAATTGACAACCTATTCATTACCCAAAGAGACTTGCACTCTGTGACAGGAGCCCATATTGGTATCCAATCAATATCTGACCATGCACCAATCTCGTTACTGATTGACCCCAGGCTGTCCACTACTAAGCCAAACTCCAGGAGACTGAATGCCTCACTTCTGACAGACCCAGACTTGCTCCCCAAAATCACCTCTTCACTATCAGAATACTACCGTCTTAATGTCACCCCAGGTATGGACCCTATGACAATCTGGCAGGCTCATAAGTGTTCCATAAGGGGAGACCTGATAAGACTGGGCTCACAGAAGAAAAAGCAAAAAAGACCAGGTAATCAGAGGACTGACAAATAAAATACATATACATAGACTTGAAAGTCACCACAAACAATCCCTGTCAATACAGTCTGCGACGGAACTACTTGAAACTCGTAAAGGCCTGCAGGAATTGTTTGAGTCCAAAACTGAAACACGGACGTGGAGGGGGCTCGCAATTGGGGACACCTGCACCACGCTCCACACCCGCCAGGGGCCACGCACTTGAATAACTCGCGCTACACTGAATGGATTCTATTTGAGAGACTCACGGCACCCTAGATGGTGAACGGGACTAATGCCCAACATGATCAGAAGCTAGATGTACTGAATGGACACTGACTATAACCCATGTACTGCATTCTGATTCTCTACACTCATTGTTCTTGACCCTGTCCAAGTTGGATACCCCTATATCAGACCCAATCAGAGACCTTGGGGTCAGGTGTCCAGAACCACGTTGGAGACTCGGTGAGTGAGCACATACAGACTTCCACAAACGCTCCCACCTTCACCCACATCGTTTCAGGTACTGTTTGGTTAACCCTGGGAGATGGCTGGGTGATGATGGTCAAACCTGCTTAAGACTGATATCTCTTCACTGTTGCTCTCACGATTCTCAGAGACTCCATTCTAGCTGATAGTCTGAACTCCCTCTGAATTGGGTGATGCTGCACATAACCTTTTTTCTGATCCACAGGTATTATCTTTGATTTTTAGGCCTGCAACATTGGTTGCACAACAATCAATCTGTGCCTTCTCGATTACAGTCCATAGCACAAAGTTGCCTACACAGGCTCAATTAACTTTTTTTGCTTTAAAGAGGCTGTGTCTTTTCCTTGCTATGCTTCACCGACAGAGTAAACACTATACAGGTTATTTTAGTTGTTCTGTTTTGTTTAATCAAACACACAGGTCGCTGGCTCTCCACGTTACCAAAAAGTCTATCTGGACTGAGATTTCTTTGTTCAGATACACTACTTTTCTACTTTAGTGACGGATATATTTTGTCTAAAGTGTTCCACAATTGTTCTCCTTGCTGCTGGAGTAATTTCCACACTTTAATTTTTCTCTTCTTTTTATTCTTTTCTCCTTCTTTTCTTATCTTCTCCCTCCCTCTGCCCTTACCCCACCCCACCCGTCCCTTATTGTCTCGTCTTAACCATTGATTCTTACACACCTCCCAGTGGAGGCAGACCACTAACAAAATACTAAAAGTATATTTCAGAATCAGCACCAGCGACAACTCCTGACATTACCGATGGCTTACTCATCCCTGGGGAGGAATCCCATGATCATATCACACAACACAAAAGGGCTGAATATCCCGGAAAAAAGGGCAACGCTCCTTAGAGAGTTGAAGAAGGGTAAGCCTCACTTTGTTTTCTTACAGGAAACCCATTTCAGAACAGGTCACATACAAAAGCTCACTAACACCTACTTTACTGCAGCACACCATGCGACTAATGACAATGCTAAAACTAAAGGGGTAACGACCCTGATAAGTAAGGACGCACCATTCGCCCTGCTGGATCGCCCAGTCGATCCAGAGGGGCGATACGTCTTCCTAAAGGGCACTTACAATGGCAAACCCATCACCTTAGCAAACGTTTATTTTCCCAACTCAGCGCATGTAACTTTCTGCCAGAAGATAACACGGGAATTAAGGGGTTTCGCGTCAGGACTCCTTATTTTAGGGGGTGACTTTAATTTACCCTGGGATCCGACAGTAGATTACTCATCCGGGACGTCTTGCATTACATACCGTGCACTCAAAATACTGAAAACAATGCTCAACTCCCTACAGTTGATAGACACTTGGAGATTTCTCCACCCTGACTCCAGAGACTTTACATTCCACTCGATTCCCCACAACCGCTACTCCCGAATTGACAACCTATTCATTACCCAAAGAGACTTGCACTCTGTGACAGGAGCCCATATTGGTATCCAATCAATATCTGACCATGCACCAATCTCGTTACTGATTGACCCCAGGCTGTCCACTCCTAAGCCAAACTCCTGGAGACTGAATGCCTCACTTCTGACAGACCCAGACTTGCTCCCCAAAATCACCTCTTCACTATCGGAATACTTCCGTCTTAATGTCACCCCAGGTATGGACCCTATGACAATCTGGCAGGCTCATAAGTGTTCCATAAAGGGAGACCTGATAAGACTGGGCTCACAGAAGAAAAAGCAAAAAAGACCAGGTAATCAGAGGACTGACAAATAAAATACATATACATAGACTTGAAAGTCACCACAAACAATCCCTGTCAATACAGTCTGCGACGGAACTACTTGAAACTCGTAAAGGCCTGCAGGAATTGTTTGAGTCCAAAACTGAAACACGGACGTGGAGGGGGCTCGCAATTGGGGACACCTGCACCACGCTCCACACCCGCCAGGGGTCACGCACTTGAATAACTCGCGCTACACTGAATGGATTCTATTTGAGAGACTCACGGCACCCTAGATGGTGAACGGGACTAATGCCCAACATGATCAGAAGCTAGATGTACTGAATGGACACTGACTATAACCCATGTACTGCATTCTGATTCTCTACACTCATTGTTCTTGACCCTGTCCAAGTTGGATACCCCTATATCAGACCCAATCAGAGACCTTGGGGTCAGGTGTCCAGAACCACGTTAGAGACTCGGTGAGTGAGCACATACAGACTTCCACAAACGCTCTCACCTTCACCCACATCGTTTCAGGTACTGTTTGGTTAACCCTGGGAGATGGCTGGGTGATGATGGTCAAACCTGCTTAAGACTGATATCTCATCACTGTTGCTCTCTCGATTCTCAGAGACTCCATTCTAGCTGATAGTCTGTACTCCCTCTGAATTGGGTGATGATGCACATAACCTTTTTTCTGATCCACGGGTATTATCTTTGATTTAAGGCCTACAACATTGGTTGCACAACAATCAATCTGTGCCTTCTCGATTACAGTCCATAGCACAAAGTTGCCTACACAGGCCCAATTAACTTTTTTTTGCTTTAAAGAGGCTGTGTCTTTTCCTTGCTATGCTTCACCGACAGAATAAACACTATACAGGTTATTTTAGTTGTTCTGTTTTGTTTAATCAAACACACAGGTCGCTGGCTCTCCACGTTACCAAAAAGTCTATCTGGACTGAGATTTCTTTGTTCAGATAGACTACTTTTCTACTTTAGTGACGGATATGATTTGTCTAAAGTGTTCCACAATTGTTCTCCTTGCTGCTGGAGTAATTTCCACACCTTAATTTTTCTCTTCTTTTTATTCTTTTCTCCTTCTTTTCTTATCTTCTCCCTCCCTCTGCCCTTACCCCACCCCACCCGTCCCTTATTGTCTCGTCTTAACCATTGATTCTTACACACCTCCCAGTGGAGGCAGACCACTAACAAAATACTAAAAGTATATTTCAGAATCAGCATCAGCGACAACTCCTGATATTACCGATGGCTTACTCATCCCTGGGGAGGAATCCCATGATCATATCGCACAACACAAAAGGGCTGAATATCCCGGAAAAAAGGGCAACGCTCCTTAGAGAGTTGAAGAAGGGTAAGCCTCACTTTGTTTTCTTACAGGAAACCCATTTCAGAACAGGTCACATACAAAAGCTCACTAACACCTACTTTACTGCAGCACACCATGCGACTAATGACAATGCTAAAACTAAAGGGGTAACGACCCTGATAAGTAAGGACGCACCATTCGCCCTGCTGGATCGCCCAGTCGATCCAGAGGGGCGATACGTCTTCCTAAAGGGCACTTACAATGGCAAACCCATCACCTTAGCAAACGTTTATTTTCCCAACTCAGCGCATGTAACTTTCTGCCAGAAGATAACACGGGAATTAAGGGGTTTCGCGTCAGGACTCCTTATTTTAGGGGGTGACTTTAATTTACCCTGGGATCCGACAGTAGATTACTCATCAGGGACGTCTTGCATTACATACCGTGCACTCAAAATACTGAAAACAATGCTCAACTCCCTACAGTTGATAGACACTTGGAGATTTCTCCACCCTGACTCCAGAGACTTTACATTCCACTCGATTCCCCACAACCGCTACTCCCGAATTGACAACCTATTCATTACCCAAAGAGACTTGCACTCTGTGACAGGAGCCCATATTGGTATCCAATCAATATCTGACCATGCACCAATCTCTTTACTGATTGACCCCAGGCTGTCCACTCCTAAGCCAAACTCCTGGAGACTGAACGCCTCACTTCTGACAGACCCAGACTTGCTCCCCAAAATCACCTCCTCACTATCGGAATACTTCCGTCTTAATGTCACCCCAGGTATGGACCCTATGACAATCTGGCAGGCTCATAAGTGTTCCATAAGGGGAGACCTGATAAGACTGGGCTCACAGAAGAAAAAGCAAAAAAGACCAGGTAATCAGAGGACTGACAAATAAAATACATATACATAGACTTGAAAGTCACCACAAACAATCCCTGTCAATACAGTCTGCGACGGAACTACTTGAAACTCGTAAAGGCCTGCAGGAATTGTTTGAGTCCAAAACTGAAACACGGACGTGGAGGGGGCTCGCAATTGGGGACACCTGCACCATGCTCCACACCCGCCAGGGGTCACGCAATTGAATAACTCGTGCTACACTGAATGGATTCTATTTGAGAGACTCACGGCACCCTAGATGGTGAACGGGACTAATGCCCAACATGATCAGAAGCTAGATGTACTGAATGGACACTGACTATAACCCATGTACTGCATTCTGATTCTCTACACTCATTGTTCCTGACCCTGTCCAAGTTGGATACCCCTATATCAGACCCAATCAGAGACCTTGGGGTCAGGTGTCCAGAACCACGTTAGAGACTCGGTGAGTGAGCACATACAGACTTCCACAAACGCTCCCACCTTCACCCACATCGTTTCAGGTACTGTTTGGTTAACCCTGGGAGATGGCTGGGTGATGATGGTCAAACCTGCTTAAGACTGATATCTCATCACTGTTGCTCTCACGATTCTCAGAGACTCCATTCTTGCTGATAGTCTGTACTCCCTCTGAATTGGGTGATGATGCACATAACCTTTTTTCTGATCCACAGGTATTATCTTTGATTTAAGGCCTACAACATTGGTTGCACAACAATCAATCTGTGCCTTCTCGATTACAGTCCATAGCACAAAGTTGCCTACACAGGCCCAATTAACTTTTTTTTGCTTTAAAGAGGCTGTGTCTTTTCCTTGCTATGCTTCACCGACAGAATAAACACTATACAGGTTATTTTAGTTGTTCTGTTTTGTTTAATCAAACACACAGGTCGCTGGCTCTCCACGTTACCAAAAAGTCTATCTGGACTGAGATTTCTTTGTTCAGATAGACTACTTTTCTACTTTAGTGACGGATATATTTTGTCTAAAGTGTTCCACAATTGTTCTCCTTGCTGCTGGAGTAATTTCCACACCTTAATTTTTCTCTTCTTTTTATTATTTTCTCCTTCTTTTCTTATCTTCTCCCTCCCTCTGCCCTTACCCCACCCCACCCGTCCCTTATTGTCTTGTCTTAACCATTGATTCTTACACACCTCCCAGTGGAGGCAGACCACTAACAAAATACTAAAAGTATATTTCAGAATCAGCATCAGCGACAACTCCTGACATTACCGATGGCTTACTCATCCCTGGGGAGGAATCCCATGATCATATCGCACAACACAAAAGGGCTGAATATCCCGGAAAAAAGGGCAACGCTCCTTAGAGAGTTGAAGAAGGGTAAGCCTCACTTTGTTTTCTTACAGGAAACCCATTTCAGAACAGGTCACATACAAAAGCTCACTAACACCTACTATACTGCAGCACACCATGCGACTAATGACAATGCTAAAACTAAAGGGGTAACGACCCTGATAAGTAAGGACGCACCATTCGCCCTGCTGGATCGCCCAGTCGATCCAGAGGGGCGATACGTCTTCCTAAAGGGCACTTACAATGGCAAACCCATCACCTTAGCAAACGTTTATTTTCCCAACTCAGCGCATGTAACTTTCTGCCAGAAGATAACACGGGAATTAAGGGGTTTCGCGTCAGGACTCCTTATTTTAGGGGGTGACTTTAATTTACCGTGTGATCCGACAGTAGATTACCCATCAGGGACGTCTTGCATTACATACCGTGCACTCAAAATACTGAAAACAATGCTCAACTCCCTACAGTTGATAGACACTTGGAGATTTCTCCACCCTGACTCCAGAGACTTTACATTCCACTCGATTCCCCACATCGTTTCAGGTACTGTTTGGTTAACCCTGGGAGATGGCTGGGTGATGATGGTCAAACCTGCTGAAGACTGATATCTCATCACTGTTGCTCTCACGATTCTCAGAGACTCCATTCTAGCTGATAGTCTGAACTCCCTCGGAATTGGGTGATGCTGCACATAACCTTTTTTCTGATCCACAGGTATTATCTTTGATTTTTAGGCCTGCAACATTGGTTGCACAACAATCAATCTGTGCCTTCTCGATTACAGTCCATAGCACAAAGTTGCCTACACAGGCCCAATTAACTTTTTTTGCTTTATAGAGGCTGTGTCTTTTCCTTGCTATGCTTCACCGACAGAGTAAACACTATACAGGTTATTTTAGTTGTTCTGTTTTGTTTAATCAAACACACAGGTCGCTGGCTCTCCACGTTACCAAAAAGTCTATCTGGACTGAGATTTCTTTGTTCAGATAGACTACTTTTCTACTTTAGTGACGGATATATTTTGTCTAAAGTGTTCCACAATTGTTCTCCTTGCTGCTGGAGTAATTTCCACACTTTAATTTTTCTCTTCTTTTTATTCTTTTCTCCTTCTTTTCTTATCTTCTCCCTCCCTCTGCCCTTACCCCACCCCACCCGTCCCTTATTGTCTCGTCTTAACCATTGATTCTTACACACCTCCCAGTGGAGGCAGACCACTAACAAAATACTAAAAGTATATTTCAGAATCAGCATCAGCGACAACTCCTGATATTACCGATGGCTTACTCATCCCTGGGGAGGAATCCCATGATGATCATATCGCACAACACAAAAGGGCTGAATATCCCGGAAAAAAGGGCAACGCTCCTTAGAGAGTTGAAGAAGGGTAAGCCTCACTTTGTTTTCTTACAGGAAACCCATTTCAGAACAGGTCACATACAAAAGCTCACTAACACCTACTTTACTGCAGCACACCATGCGACCAATGACAATGCTAAAACTAAAGGGGTAATGACCCTGATAAGTAAGGACGCACCATTCACCCTGCTGGATCGCCTAATCGATCCAGAGGGGCGATACATCTTCCTAAAGGGCACTTACAATGGCAAACCCATCACCTTAGCAAACGTTTATTTTCCCAACTCAGCGCATGTAACTTTCTGCCAGAAGATAACACGGGAATTAAGGGGTTTCGCGTCAGGACTCCTTATTTTAGGAGGTGACTTTAATTTACCCTGGGATCCGACAGTAGATTACTCATCAGGGACGTCTTGCATTACATACCGTGCACTCAAAATACTGAAAACAATGCTCAACTCCCTACAGTTGATAGACACTTGGAGATTTCTCCACCCTGACTCCAGAGACTTTACATTCTACTCGATTCCCCACAACCACTACTCCCAAATTTACAACCTATTCATTACCCAAAGAGACTTGCACTCTGTGACAGGAGCCCATATTGGTATCCAATCAATATCTGACCATGCACCAATCTCTTAACTGATTGACCCCAGGCTGTCCACTCCTAAGCCAAACTCCTGGAGACTGAACGCCTCACTTCTGACAGACCCAGACTTGCTCCCCAAAATCACCTCCTCACTATCGGAATACTTCCGTCTTAATGTCACCCCAGGTATGGACCCTATGACAATCTGGCAGGCTCATAAGTGTTCCATAAGGGGAGACCTGATAAGACTGGGCTCACAGAAGAAAAAGCAAAAAAGACCAGGTAATCAGAGGACTGACAAATAAAATACATAGACTTGAAAGTCACCACAAACAATCCCTGTCAATACAGTCTGCGACGGAACTACTTGAAACTCGTAAAGGCCTGCAGGAATTGTTTGAGTCCAAAACTGAAACATGGACGTGGAGGGGGCTCGCAATTGGGGACACCTGCACCACGCTCCACACCCGCCAGGGGTCACGCACTTGAATAACTCGCGCTACACTGAATGGATTCTATTTGAGAGACTCACGGCACCCTAGATGGTGAACGGGACTAATGCCCAACATGATCAGAAGCTAGATGTACTGAATGGACACTGACTATAACCCATGTACTGCATTCTGATTCTCTACATTCATTGTTCTTGACCCTGTCCAAGTTGGATACCGCTATATCAGACCCAATCAGAGACCTTGGGGTCAGGTGTCCAGAACCACGTTAGAGACTCGGTGAGTGAGCACATACAGACTTCCACAAACGCTCCCACCTTCACCCACATCGTTTCAGGTACTGTTTGGTTAACCCTGGGAGATGGCTGGGTGATGATGGTCAAACCTGCTGATGACTGATATCTCATCACTGTTGCTCTCACGATTCTCAGAGACTCCATTCTAGCTGATAGTCTGAACTCCCTCTGAATTGGGTGATGCTGCACATAACCTTTTTTCTGATCCACAGGTATTATCTTTGATTTAAGGCCTGCAACATTGGTTGCACAACAATCAATCTGTGCCTCCTCGATTAGAGTCCATAGCACAAAGTTGCCTACACAGGCTCAATTAACTTTTTTTGCTTTAAAGAGGCTGTGTCTTTTCCTTGCTATGCTTCACCGACAGAGTAAACACTATACAGGTTATTTTAGTTGTTCTGTCTTGTTTAATCAAACACACAGGTCGCTGGCTCTCCACGTTACCAAAAAGTCTATCTGGACTGAGATTTCTTTGTTCAGATAGACTACTTTTCTACTTTAGTGATGGATCTATTTTGTCTAAAGTGTTCCACAATTGTTCTCCTTGCTGCTGGAGTAATTTCCAGACCAGGTAATCAGAGGACTGGCAAATAAAATACATAGACTTGAAAGTCACCACAAACAATCCCTGTCAATACAGTCTGCGACGGAACTACTTGAAACTTGTAAAGCCCTGCAGGAATTGTTTGAGTCCAAAACCAAAAGAATGCTGTTCTTCAAAAAGAAACTTTACTATGAGACAGGTGACAAGACAGGTAGATTCCTAGGGAGAGCCTTAAAAGAAGCCAATGCCATAAATCACATACCAAAAATCAGAACACATAAGGGGAGCCTAGAGGTATCCACAGAAGCCATAGCCGCACAATTTCACCAGTTCTATACAAAACTGTACAACCTCCCACAGCAACATAAACCCTGAACCGTGGAGGGAGATAGAGATACTGTTATACTAGACTACCTAAATAAAAGTGGCCTCCCCAAATTGGAGGATTCAATGTTAGACCCCCTTGAAGAGCAAATCACGGTAGAGGAGACTCAGTCGGCAATTCAGGATCTTAAATCGGGGAAAAGTCCAGGACCTGACGGGTTTACCTCAGTCTATTATAAAACATTCAGTGATATATTATCGATACCCCTGACAAAGGCTTTGAATTCACTATCCTCTCCCAGATCGGTGCCGACTGATTTTCTATCTGCCCATATCACCCTTATCCCGAAACTTGGGAAAGACCATACCGAATGCTCAAGCTACAGGCCCATTTCCTTACTAAATCTCGACCTTAAGATACTAGCAAAAATCATTGCCAACAGACTGAGACCATTACTTGCCTCCTTGTTTCGCCCTGATCAGGTGGGTTTCATGCCCGATAGAGAGGCCAAAGGCAATGTGATCAGGGCCTTACTTTTGACAAATGAGGCACATAGTCGCGATTTTGAAGGCCTTCTCCTGTCTACGGATGCGGAGAAGGCCTTCGACAGAGTTGCCTGGGATTATATGATGGCCACTTGCAAACATGTTGGTCTCGGTCCACGAATGATGTCGTGGATTGCAGCCATCTATGCTAAACCTACAGCCAGGCTAAAGATAAATGGCTCACTGTCGGAAGAGGTCCTGATCTCGAACGGAACCAGGTGGGGGTGCCCTCTATCCCTAATTCTTTTCGTTTTGTCCCTAGAACCTGTTGCCTTTTAAATATTAATTTAAATATTTAATATTTAATAGCTCAACTTAATATGATGTATGTTAAAATGATAGTTCTTTGACAAGATTTGAAAGCTTCAAATATAATAAGCATTTATTAAAGAATGGTCATTAGTCTATCTAATACACCGCAAACATTTACAGTCTTTAGGCAAGGGGGTAAATATTAGTTTAAATACAAAGTAGTAAATATTAGTGTTAGGTTACAATACAGAGTATATACATTACAAATAGACAGACAAACATATGAGCATGTTAGTATACTGTAAGTGCTGGGAGAGGGTCTGATAATTACCTATAATGAATCCTGGGCCCAGGTTACCTCATCTCTCTCCAACTCTAATGAATTAGGGTGGTCCTTTTTATGGAGTCCTCTTCCATTGACTAACCCAGGGCGGCTACGATTGGCTACTGTTAATTCTCTCCTCCTTCCTATCGTTATATTATTTTCCCACACTACCCACTCTTTAGCGATGATTGAATTTGAAGTTGATTAAACTGGAGGTCGTTAACGTCCCTTGAATGGGGCGCTTAGCTATGCATGGAACTAGCCAGGAAGAATTACCCCTTAAATGGATAATGGTTCGTTAGTATGGGAGAATACATATGCCTTTATCTAGTGAATTAAGCCGCAGCCGCATAGACTGTCTCTTTCAGCTGCGATCTCTTTCTAGTTTGTTTGAATACTAAGTTATCTCGTCAGACCCTAAGACTCCGCAGCTCTTGTTACCCTGCATTCATGCATATTCAAATAAGAGGACAGGTAATTAGATTGTCCTCAAGCCCAGCTTGTCATCTCAGTTAACCCTTACCGATACACACATTTCTTATTCTAACTTATATATATATACATATATGAACAGATATTCCCAGTTTCAAATGGAGATCATTCATAAACATTCCTCATAAGGCAACAGATGACCCCTTGTGGCCAGTTGAGACAGGTGAGACAAGGCCACACTTAAGTGAGTAATTGTTTATGCCTAAGCTCCATTAGAGTGTTAAGTTTCTCCCTCTGCCATCTTAGAAGTCGGCCAAGATATATCACCATGCCCGTCATGAAAATCAGTACCCCACATTGCAATATGAGAAGACCTTTTATTCCCATTTCCACCCAGGTCCTAGTTGTGACTAAGCCGAAATCCCCATCATGTAAAAGTTAATTCAGACTCTTCCCTGTTTTCACCATATCATTACTAATATAAATTATATGGGTAACCTTCCTTGCAAGCAAATTGTGATTTACTGACAGAGTATCAATTTGTACATCAAAATGGGGTATGTATGTGATAGGATCTGGGACATCAGGGGTACTTTCAATGATATAGTCTTCTGTTAACACTGGTATGGGGGTTACTACAGTTTCCCCAATAGTAGTGTACTCATGTGGAATGAAGCAAAAATTTGGATAGGGTAGTGGACACGACTGACCCCCATAGAGAAATGTCTGGTGATTGGTAACGACACAGTACAGTCCATCCATGTGGTAGGTGACCCTTGTGCTTGGTGTTCTCCATTTTGACAACTTTACAGGGCAGTTAGCTTCCATCTCATTTGGACTGGTTTCTTGAGGTGGTTGGCGTGGACTTTCCAGTTGGGGGTCCCTTGCTACTTTGGCTGTGGGAACCGGGTCATTGCTTAGACCACAGACTGGAGTGTCAATTTCGAACACATCACAGCGGCATAAGTATCTATTGTCTTTGACAGTGCAGCAGGCAGTGTGTGGTGCTTTCCATCGCCCCTGAACTTGAATGAGCATTTCGGGGAGGTGCAACCTTTCCTTGTACACGTCATTTTCGAGGTATCCGAGGGAGTGTATGGACGCCATTGTGTGGAAGTAGTCATCTTGTGGATGGAACACGGGCAGCGACATTGTGAAGGACATGTACAGTAGGTCACGGTATGTGGGCAGTGACTGGCTCTTCTTGAAAGCAAATGGCCCTCTATTTGGGTTGTGGTGTCACTATCCCTATATTTCAAATTGTGGAAACTGGCACAGGTTTGCACTTGTCTCCAGAATGTACATTCATTCCACCACTAGTATTAGTGTGAGTATAATACCACTGGGTAAGGTCTATATCTTTTACTTTCCATACGCAGTGCATTATACCTCTTTGCCCATACCACCCTCTCTAGCTTCATGTTATAAACCGTAAACCTTTCCTCCTCTGCAAGCCCCTCAACTCCCTGCAGAACTGGTTTCAGCACTTGCCGACCCTCCTTCTGTTTAAAAATTTCCGATATGCCTGCGAATTGCTGACAGATCGGCTCTGTTCCAAATTGACATGCCAGATCCATAAAGTCCTGGGATGGACGCGAGTATGCTGTCCAAGCCCTTTAACTTTCTGGATCTGAAAATGCCCCTGTGGGGAGGGAGGTTTGGTTCTGCAAATGGATCCTGAGTTCGGCTTGCATGGGAGGCAATCAAATCTACTAGCAAGGAAGAGTAAAACAGACCCATTTGTCCGGGCACATGAGCCAAATTCGGCCATGTTCCACTGGGACAAATTAAGTACCAACGGCACATGAATGATCTTAACGTTATTAAACAATATTACAGGGATTGAGGTTGCCGTTAGGCTGCTAGGTGGTCCCTCTTGCATTGATGGGCATTCCAAGGATGTTGGTTCATAATAGGGGATTGCAACTGTATTTTTGGGCACAGTTGTAGGAGCAGGGGTGTTAGTCTTTGGGGACACATGTAATAAGATGGATTTCCCCTCTAGGTAGTAGACCGGATTCTTGGTCAATGAGCATTCCAGTCTCCTCTCCCTTGGTGTGTCTGATCAGATGGAGCAGGATCACAATCCACCTCGACTTCATGGCTCTAAAAGGGAAGAAAGCAGAACATTTTAGTTGCAGGATTTTGTGAGGGCACAAACGCTGGGGCACAAGACTGAATCCAGTAAATTCCAAGGAATTTCCCAGATCTCCCCCCCTTGTGCTCCTTGTTTGGCCAAACAATCCGCTACCTCATTTTGTTCCCAGTATGGGGCAGTGCCTAAATTACCTTTTACTTTGCACCCCCATGGTTTGACTGGCAACTTTTGCACCAATGTTACAATAAATTTCAACAGGGATACATGTTTAAGTGGAGACCCATCTGAGGACATGTACTGGTGGGCGTGCCAGAAGGGCAGAATTTCTGTAATAGTATTACAGACCCACGCAGAATCTGAGTATAAAACTATTTCTTGGTCCCTTTTCATCAGTTCTAGGGCATGAGAAATTGAAGCCAGCTCAGCAAATTGTGCTGATTTGACTTGCCATGACCGAAAGATTGATGTTTGGGTCTTTGCATGTGGATTGTTAAGGTATATTCCAAATCCTGCATGTGGTGAACCCTCCACGTAAAAACATGATCCATCTGTGAAAATTTGGACTGCATTTTCAGGGACATTTTCCTTTGCTGACAAAGGTCTAAAGAATTGTTGCGCAACTGATTGTGGTATGATATCACATTCCTGTGGTACTCCTTGGTAAAGGAGGCCATGGGCCCTAGTGGAAGAATTATTTGTGTGTTTGTCTCGATCATGGAGCAACCGAGGCCAATAGTTTTCCTGTGACAGAACCGCTGACATGGTTGTCTCTGATATGGCAGTCTCACTGTGAAAGGGCAGTTGGTACTTTGGGTTGGCTAATGCTGGCGCTTGCGCTAAAGCTTCTTTAAGCTCCTGCACTGGATTGGTGTGTTGCTCAGTCCAGTGCCATCGGGTATCCTTTTTCCACCAATCATACAGTGGTGCAGACTTTTGGGCACAATCAGGGATGAAAGGCCGCAAATAATTTACCATTCCTAGGAAAGATCTGAGAGTAGGCATACTTACTGACAGAGGTAATTGTAGCCTGGTTTCTACCTTCTCAGTTACTATCTTACTACCGTATGCTGTCACTGTAATCCCAAGAGAAGACACAAATTCCTGCAACAATTGTGCCTTAATGGGATTACACTTCAGTTCCGTTTTTCCTAGGATCCGTAGGAGTTCCTCCAATAGCCGCAAATGCTTTTCTTTGTCGCATGTGGCTTTAAGTAAATTGTCAATATACTGAAAAAGATTCTTTGGGGAAGAAAAATCAGTTAAAATATCTGTCATGGTTGCATATGAAGTCATGTGTTCACTAGATTTAATTTTGTCAATGAAATCAGCCACACTCATAAGGATTTTTACCGGTTGAATTGGATATACATTGGAAATCACCTCATTTCCTTCATTATCAAACCCCAAAAATGTTTGATTTCCTTCAGTAGAGGAGGAGATCTGGGTCCTAACCATGATGGGGAACTTGGCATGCTCCTCATTTGTGGATAGCTGGTCCCCATTGTCTGGTGGGTCTATGACCATGGTGCATTCTCGATTTTCCTGTGGCTCTGCGATTTCTCCCATTGCCACCGGAAAAGTAGAATTAGGATCCATATCTTCCTCTCCCCAATACTCTTCATATTTCTCAGTATCCCCAATTTCATAGGCACAAGTAGGTGCCGTAGCATTACCATGTTCGCATCTGCTGGCCACAGCTGCCTGTCCTTTAAGGATTGAAATTGTTTGTAGCAACTCTGACTCTATTTGTGTGCACTGTGTGCGATCTAGCACTTTGTATGCACTTGTTATATGGTCCAGTTCAGTGTCAGCTTTAGTTGGCATGCTTTTATATTGTACCCCGTCTTTTTGGGCCAATTTGTAATTTTTACCATTTTCCTCCTGTGAGGCATTAACTATTTGATTAAGGGTAGTTAAGGTTTGTAATTGGCTTTGTAAAGCTGTATTCTCCTTCTCCCTCTCAGAAATTGTAATATTTTGATTATAGACTATATCTTTCAATTTCTGCATTTTAGCCTTCATAGCCAATATGCCTGCTATGGCTAGACTTTTAAGCTTTTTGTTCTTTTTGATTGTTTTTTCTTGTTCTTCCAATAATTTAGCATCACAGGCAAATTCATTGCTCTTATGTTTAAGAGTATAAGTTGCTACAAAACTTTCTAGACGGGTCATGGCAGCCATTGTGATAGTATGCACAATTTGTGAGCTAAATTAAATTAATTGTTCCCTTATACTATAAATTCACTTGTGATTACAGTAAAAGGAAAAAAAAAAGAAAAGGAAGCAAAAAAAAAAACAATAAATAGGAACTCAAATGAAATAAGCTGCAGAAACTATAGTAAAAGTTAAACAATATTTTCCAGCTCTCAATAAACAATCTTTTAGATTGGTGGGGAAAACTAATTATACTAACAATAGCATTTAGCCTATCTTGTCTGAGCCTACTCAATAGACCAAGGGACAATAGAAGCCCCACAGGGATCAATTAGAATGAATACCTGTAGTCTGATAATAGGAATGTCAACACGGCAGTGTTTACACTACTATTTGTAACACTCAATTCAGTAGAAAAAACAAAACAAAAACAAAAAACAAAAAAAAGTTCAATGCACCTTTTAAAATCCTAATAATCTTTCTCAGGTTTCAGTAGCAAGACTTCCACAGACTTGTACTTTAATTGACACCAATGAGAATATTACTGCTTGTAACTTCTCACAGTTAAAAAAAAAAAGGTACAATAAAAACCAAAAAAATAAGAGTAAAGAAAAAAAAATCTCTTGTAGGTTATTTGCAATGTCCTATTTTTAATGTTAGTGGACATGCCAATTAAATAACAAGCAAAAACCCTATTGAGCCTGTTTCAACCTACACACCCCAGAACACAAGCACGTGTCTGTGTCTTAAACAAAAACTAAAAACCAAAAAATAAAATAAAAAATAAAGGCTAAAACTAAGCCAGGTTACCAAAAATTTATGATAACAAGAATTATTAAAAAAATAAAAAATAATAATTCAATAACCAAAATTTAAAATTAAAATTAATAAATTGCAAAAAAAGTAAATACACTTTTTCGCCACAAAACCAAGGACCACGTTTTCAGTGTCCTCCTTCCAATAAAACAACACAAATCAAGGCAAAAATGTTTTTGCTTTGTAAAAAAAAAATCTTTTTTTTTTTTTTTTTTTTTTTTTCAAAACCACGGATCACTATTTAAGTGTCTCATAAACAACAATTATTAAAACAAAAATTTTCCCATTCTGTACTTCCTCCCCATTAAATTGACCGGTTATAATGGTACATCCAAAGTATTTTATCAATTATGATTTTGGGATAAAATAATTTTAAAAAAAAGCAAAACAAACAAAAAAAATAAAAATAACCTGTGGTGTATATTCTCTCCTTGGAGGTAATACCCACTAATAAAACAAAAATATTTACCTATATTTTCCCTAGATAGATTGAATAAGCTGACTCAACTTGAATTCCCCCTAATAACCTTAATCTCTAATATACAGATTTTGTTATTATATTAAATGCTTTCAGTCCTGTACTTAACTTCGTGGTCGCCAACTGTTGATTTTTAAATATTAATTTAAATATTTAATATTTAATAGCTCAACTTAATATGATGTATGTTAAAATGATAGTTCTTTGACAAGATTTGAAAGCTTCAAATATAATAAGCATTTATTAAAGAATGGTCATTAGTCTATCTAATACACCGCAAACATTTACAGTCTTTAGGCAAGGGGGTAAATATTAGTTTAAATACAAAGTAGTAAATAGACAGACAAACATATGAACATGTTAGTATACTGTAAGTGCTGGGAGAGGGTCTGATAATTACCTATAATGAATCCTGGGCCCAGGTTACCTCATCTCTCTCCAACTCTAATGAATTAGGGTGGTCCTTTTTATGGAGTCCTCTTCCATTGACTAACCCAGGGCGGCTACGATTGGCTACTGTTAATTCTCTCCTCCTTCCTATCGTTATATTATTTTCCCACACTACCCACTCTTTAGCGATGATTGAATTTGAAGTTGATTAAACTGGAGGTCGTTAACGTCCCTTGAATGGGGCGCTTAGCTATGCATGGAACTAGCCAGGAAGAATTACCCCTTAAATGGATAATGGTTCGTTAGTATGGGAGAATACATATGCCTTTATCTAGTGAATTAAGCCGCAGCCGCATAGACTGTCTCTTTCAGCTGCGATCTCTTTCTAGTTTGTTTGAATACTAAGTTATCTCGTCAGACCCTAAGACTCCGCAGCTCTTGTTACCCTGCATTCATGCATATTCAAATAAGAGGACAGGTAATTAGATTGTCCTCAAGCCCAGCTTGTCATCTCAGTTAACCCTTACCGATACACACATTTCTTATTCTAACTTATATATATATACATATATGAACAGATATTCCCAGTTTCAAATGGAGATCATTCATAAACATTCCTCATAAGGCAACAAACCGTTCATCAGAATGGTCAATGGAGACAAATCGATAACAGGTTTTATGGTAGCAGGAGTAGAATACAAGATCGTGGTCTACGCTGATGATCTTCGGTTTTTCCTGACTAATCCCCACATCACTGTCCCTAACCTGATGAAACAGTTTTCAATCTACGGATACATATCAAACCTTAAAATTAATTTCACCAAATCTGAGGCCATGAACATCTCCTTGATGAAAGAATCGCTAACTAAAACACAAACCAACTGCCCCTTTAAATGGGTGACTAAGACACTCAAATACTTGGGAGTGTGGTTAACACCTAAATTGACATCCATTTATGAACATAACTTCCCTACGCTATTACAAGACATAAGAAAAGACTTACAGACCCGGAACTCTAAATATTTCTCCTGGTTCGGAAGAGCAGCGATCTTAAAGATGGTTATCCTCCCGAGACTACTGTATCTCCTCAGAACCCTCCCAATCAAAATACCACAGTCATTTTTCAGAACCCTGCAGTCTACCCTCATACAATTCCTGTGGCGGCATAAAAAACCCAGAATAAAGTTCTCACTCCTCACTAGGCCCAAAGACAAAGGTGGGATGGGTCTGCCAAATTTCTACAATTACTATCTGGCGTCACACCTTACAAGGGTGATCGATTGGCACTGCCATGGCAAGTCCAAAGACTGGGTAAAACTGGAGGACTCACTGAGTGAGACTCCCTTACTATTCTCACCATGGATTCCGTGGCAGAGCCAAACTGACACCATTAAGAAACATCCATTTACAGGCACTACATTATCCCTGTTTCGGGTTGTGGCCACCAAAACAGACCTGACTACTGTTCTCAGCCTATTGTCCCCGTTAAGAGATAACCCAGACTTCCCGCCTGGAATTGGCAATGCTACTTTACAAACCCCTGACTCCAAACCACCAGTACCAATGAAAGATTGCTTTATCAAGGGCTTATTTAAAAACCTAACAGCACTCCAAAAAGATAATGATCTTCCAAGACTTTCCTGGTGGACGTACTTTCAAATACGTTCTTACGCTAACTCTGGGTCGCGGAAGCCTTATCTTTCCAGGGAATTGACTAATTTGAGAGAGTCTGTGCTAAGGGCACAAAGTGTGACAGAGTAACCTCCATTACCTACGCTTGGCTACAAAACACACTCACTACATCAGATGATAGATTTAGAATAGCATGGTCTACAGCAGGGGTCTTCAAACTACGGCCCTCCAGCTGTTCAGGAACTACAATTCCCATCATGCCTAGTCATGTCTGTGAATGTCAGTGTGTTACAATGCCTCATGGGATGTGTAGTTCTACAACAGCTGGAGGGCCGTAGTTTGAGGATCCCTGGTCTACAGCCTTAAAAATTGACATCACTGACAACCAATGGAAAACAGCTTGCATCCTCGCACATAAATGCTCCATAAGTACCAAAACTCAAGAGACGTCTTTCAAACTCCTGAAACATTGGTATGCAACACCAGACAAACTTAAAAAATGGTACCCACATACCTCGGACAGATGCTGGAGATGTGGGACGGATACGGGCAGTCTCAAACATATTTGGTGGGATTGCCCGGCTCTGAACGATTTCTGGACTAAGGTCAAGGAGATCACAAAGCAGATCACGGAGACCAGAATTGAATTAAACGCGGCTTGCTGCCTGCTCCACATAACAAATTTTTCTCTAACACATTATAAACGTTCACTGACTAAACACCTGCTGAACGCAGCCAAATCTCTAATCCCAATACTCTGGAAAAACCCCAGACCTCCGTCTATTCGAGACTGGCTAAAAAAGGTAGCTGATACTTGTTACATGGAAGATACATCAGCCCAACACACAGATAAGGTCGAAAAATATCAAGAAACATGGTCTCCGTGGTTCGCTTATAAGGCTTCTCAGGCGTATGAAGCAATAATGACCTCATAAGATGCCACCACATTGACCCATCTCCCTTCCATGACTGAGACAATGAGTCAACCTGTTCCCATGTGGCTTTGACTCTGATTCCTTACTGGAAAAACACTGAATCCTACTAATACAAGACACCTTACCCCACCCATTACCCACTCATCCCCTTACTTTCTCATTCCCTCTCTTCTTTTTTTCTCCCCCTTTTTCTCAAATTGTTATGTCTCTATTTTTATTGATTATATGCCAAATTTTACAAACAGATAATACGATACGAAGATACTGATGTCTGTTTGAATGACTTTTACAACCTTTCACAGCTTAGCTCTAGTTAGTGCATGAAGTAACACCTATGCCTACCACGTTTGATGTTTTTATCAACGCAAGACTGTTATCTTCTGTCGACCAATCTAATTGTTAGATCTTCTATAATGCCTCATTATCTGTTACACATATGGATTGTTCTGTACTGCTATATCTCTGTTTCAATAAACTTTTGATGATAAAAAAAATAAAATAAAAATAAACCCTCTTTAAAATCACATTTTGTTGCTTAGTCTGAAATTAAGACAGTCCGTTTTCATTTTATCCAGCTGCATTTACTCATAGCATCCAAGTGAAGGATATAACACCAACATGTCAGAAAATAAAGCAAAAACAGAATCAGTGAGTTGTAAACGATCCCACATATCTTTGTCAGAGTCTAAATGTGCCACGTTAGTAGAGACTTATCCCAACAGACCAAAGGCTGGAGATGAATCAAAAAAGGTGGTTTAACAAAATTCTGACAAACGGGTGGTTCCAACTCAGTGCTTCTGTTTGAGTTTTTTTTTTTTTGGTGACATGTTGGTATTTTTGGGTAAGGGTGGTGTTACTGGGGTTTTCCCCTCTGACAGCCAATGTAAGGAATGTTACTGGGGTTTTCCAACAAAAAGCCTAAGGGGATGTTACTGGGCTTTTCCCACTGACAGCCAATGTAAAAAGGGAATGGGGTTGTTACTGGGGTTTTCCCACTGACCGCCAATGTAAAAGGGAAATGGGGATGTTACTGGGGTTTTCCCACTGACCACCAACGTAAAAGGGGATGTTACTGGGGTTTTCCCACTGACCACCAATGTAAAAGGGGAATGGGGATGTTACTGGGGTTTTCCCACTGACCACCAATGTAAAAGGGGAATGGGGCTGTTACTGGGGTTTTCCCACTGACCACCAACGTAAAACAGGAATTGGGATGTTACTGGGCTTTTCCCACTGACCGCCAATGTAAGAGGGGAATGGGGATGTTACTGGGATTTTCCCACTGACAGCCAATGTAAGAGGGGAATGGGGATGTTAGAGGGGTTTTCCCACTGACAGCTAAAGTAAGGGGCTGTTACTGGGGTTTCCCTCTGACAGACAATGTAAGAGGAAATGCTACTTTTCGAAGACTTGATTTAACAGGAATCTTTAATGTAAAGGGGGCCCTAATGTAAGGAGGACTTATACAGGGACAATGATGTGAGTACTTTGAAGCAAGGATGGATGCTGATGTAAGTGGGATTTGTTTAGGCTTTAAGCAGAGTTACTCTGCTTAATCTCCCTAGCGGTAATCCCGAGTTGGGCTCGGGGTGATTTTTTTATGCTAAAATCGGTAACCCCGAGCCAGACTCGGGCTGCATCGCAGTATCCAGGGGAAGTAACTTACCTGGTTCCCTGGATCCTGCAATGTCCTCCCGCAGTGTCTGTGAGCCGTGTCTCGCTCGATCCTCACTGCCGAGTGCTGAGCTCCGTTCCATGCGACGTTGCGGCGCACGGGGGTGCAGTTCGGCGCAAAATTCAAAAAGGTAAACACATAGTATACATACAGTATACTGTAATCTTACTGATTACAGTACTGTATGTAATAATTACACATCCCCTTTGTCCCTAGTGGTCTGCCCAGTGTCCTGCATGCACTTTTATATAATAAAAACTGTTCTTTCTGCCTGGAAACTGGAGATTGTCCATAGCAACCAAAAAGTGTCCCTTTATGTCAAAAGTGGTTTTAGACCAGCTAAAAAATAGCGACAATAAATTAGAATCACTCGCAGAATTGAGCGATAGCGATTTGTGGGGAAATTCATCATCAAACAAAAAATCGAATGACAGTGACAATTCTGCAACTGAGCAAATTTCAGTGTTTTTGATTTGATTACATTATTGAATATTTTTTATTATAATTACATTACTATTTGTTATAATTATTTATAGTTATTTATTATATTATAATTTATGATTTTGTGTTTCAAACTTTATCATACCCGGGATGTCTACTAGACTCTTGTTTGGTCAGGTTTAAGTAAGTAATTACTAAGAATCGCAGGCCTACAATATAAGATGTCAAATTTCCATGCAAAATAATTGTACCGCTTTTGGTACATAATTCCAGACAGAATCATACCGCCAGGGAGGTTAAAGACTAAAACGAATATCTTGTTTGAATTAAGAGAAAATAAGAGGGAGGGATGAATAATGGACTGCAACTTTTTATTGTAAAAAAAATAAAGATCAATTAATATAAAAAAAGTGGGATTTTTTTACAATATCTTTCACTTGGATGGCATAAGTTGTACAGAGTAAATGAAGCTGGCTAAAACTGCATCTGTCTCTTCAGGCTGCAAAGCTAAAAAAATAATTATTAAGGGGGTGATTATTTTCTCTTTACCCACTGCAGTGCATGTGACAAAAGGATGGGTTATATTAACCTGCTCTAATGCTCTTACTATATCAAAAATAACAAGAAATGTTGTTTTACCTTGAAACCTCCTCTATATCACATTGTTAATTGCACATTTATTTGATTGTAGCATAAATGCTAAAATTTGCATTTTAAAATGTAATTTTTGTAAGTTTTGAAAATGGCAGTAAAAATGTGGCTTTGCCAGTAAAAATTATGTGTTGTGTCAGTGAATTTTATTCTGGTAGGTTGGCAACACTGCGGGCCTGCAGAGCTGAAGGAATCTCTACTCCGGTGTGGCTCCTGTCCCCTAGACAAACCAGCTAAAGCACTGCAAGGCATCTTTTAGCCGTTTGAATGCTTAGGGGGTACTGATGGTTCATAGGACAATTCAGCAGAGGAGAGCATGGAGGAGGAGGGAGTAGAGCTGACAAATCTCACATCATCACCACTAGCTGTATAGAGACATGGCGGCAAAACAATCTGCAGCACTGAGCCCTGTCCTGTATCCTTCCAAGTTGCAAGCAGAGTTACCCAATGTGCTGTGAACAAAATAAAGTGTCCTTGACCATGCTTGCTGGCTGCCTTGCCAACGATGCCACAACATTGCCTTCCACATGATGGTACAAAGCTGGATTAGCCTTAGGTGCAAAGAAATAGCAACTGGGAACCTGCCATTGTAGTACAGCACATTCTGCAAAATCACTAAAGGGGGCAGAATTCACCAGACAGAAAGGCAGAAGTTGTAAAGCCAGCAGCTTTGACAAGCTGGAATTTAGACCCTGGACATGTGGGTGGTAGTAACTGTATTTAGTTTATTTTTTTCTGCAACAGCTGGGCAGAGAAATTAGCTGGTGGTGTGCTGCTAGCAGATGTGCTGCAAAGACCTGTGACACCCTTCGCTATACCATCATCCCTGTCAGTAAAGGCTGCTGAGAGGTCATGAGATATAGTAGGGGTAGATTTGAAAGGTGAGGAGTGAGGACGAGCAGAACTGTGTGGCTTTCAGGCACTCTTGCCAATGGGCTGAGTGGTGGGAGGTTAAATGCCTTGTCAAGCATGTGGTACCCAAATGGCTGGTGTTTTGCCACGCTTGATATGCTTGAGACAAAGTTTGCAAATCGCAAAGATGGAATACGGAGGCTGCTCTCTACTCTTCCATAATGGCTGCCTCATTGGGGTTGTGCCTCATCCTTACTTTCCTCCTCTGCTCTATCTGGCACCCAAGTTGCATCAGTGACCTCATCATCATTGTCTCCATCCTCATCATCACTGAAGCCAACTTGGCAATCGGCTGGGGGAACGTGACTGCAAATTTGTTGTCTACCTGTGTTTTCCCCTCTCTGTAGGCTCATGTTCCTACCTTCTTAAACCTCAGAACCAACATCAGACTCAAGTAATGCCTGTGCATAGTCAAGTCGCAAGTGGCTGATGCTGTGTTCAAGTTACTCAGCTGACTCCTCCATGCATGATGCTGGGGATATGACAGGAGTAGCTGTGGACAAGGAGGCGGAATAAGGCGCTCTGGCGGCTACGGTGTACTGCATACTAGTCTCTGCTTGGGTGACAGAGGATGAGGAGGATGGTTTAGTAGGCCAGTCCACCACCTCCTCTGCATGCTGTGGGTGGATAGCATGGGCAACATCACTAAACAAAGGAAGTGGTACCCTTTCTGAGGACAGACCACGTTCACCTTTGCCTGTGGACACAGACGCTGCTGGCCCCCTCACAGTGCCATGGGAAAGTCTGCCTCTTAACGCTGGCCTCCCAGACATGATGGGGGGATTATTACCGAAATGTAATAGAGAAGGGGAAATGTGTACTTGAATGCACTTTAATCAATGGAAAGTAGTGTTTAGTGCACTTTAACCTGAGAACTCACTACACAGACACACTCCACTGACACACTACAATATACGGCAGTAAAACTGCACTGACACACTTTAATATACTGCAGTAAATGTGCACTAACGCACCTCAATATACTACTGTAAACGTGCACCAACGCACCTTAATATACTGCAGTAAACGTGCACTTATGCAGTTAATATACTGCAGTAAATGTGCACTGACGCACGTCAATATACTGCAGTAAACGTGCACTAACGCAGTTCAATATACTGCAGTAAACCTGCCCTGAAACACTAAACTGATACTAATGTAAAAATTAATGGTTGCACTACACTCACACTGCACTATCACTATATTCACACTAAACTGACATTCTACACTCACAATAGAATCACAATAGCACACTATAGCACGCTAACTCTCTAGTAGCAATGAACAGAGCCCTGTTCTATCGATCTTCCCTCCAGTATCACACTGCAAATGGCTGCTGTGGAAAGGATCCTTTCATAGAGGGGGTGGGTCCATGAATAATGAGCCATGATTGGGCATAGTCATCATTATTTTCTCCAATCATGGCTCTGACAGTGTTTTGTGCCCTGATTAGACAAATCCTTCATTGTTTCAGCCAATCAGGGCTTCCAATGCACTGTGTTGCACACAGCGCATTGTGGGGGGCTTGGCGGGCTGAACAAACTGTCGAACGCCCCAACAATGTTCAACAAAAATTTGTGCTTGAGCCGAACCATTAGCCCAACACTACTTCTATATCACTTTTATATCACATGGACACTTTAAGGGATATGTTGTGATATAATTTTAACCTGCCTAGTGGTATTCCCGAGTCTGGCTCTGGGTGGAATTTCAGTACCTAAAGCGGTAACCCCGAGCGAGACTCGGGATCGCATCGCAGGATACAGGGGAAGTTACTTACCTTGTTTCCTGGATCATGCGATGTGTCCCCGCTGTGTGAGCGAGCTGTCATCTTGCTCGATTCACACTGCCGAGTGCCGCCGAGCTCCGTTCCCTGCGACGTTGCGGTGCACGGGGGTGGAGTTCGGCGCCAAATTCAAAAAGTGAAACACACAATACACATACAGTATACTGTAATGTTACAGATTACAGTACTGTATCAAATAATAACACATCCCCTTTGTCCCTAGTGGTCTGTCCAGTGTCCTGCATGCACTTTTATATTATAAAAAACGTTCTTTCTGCCTGGAAACTGGAGATTGTCCATAGCAACCAAAAAGTGTCCCTTTACATCAAAAGTGGTTTTAGACCAGCTAGAAAACAGCGATAATAAATTAGAATCACTTGCAGACTTGAGCGATAGCGTTTTGTGGGGAAATTCGTCATCAAACACTAAATCTAATGACAGCGACAATTCTGCAACTGAGCAAATTTCTGCTTTTTTGATTTGATTACATTATTGAATAATTTGTATTAATATTATATTATTATTATTTGTTATAAGTATTTAGAGTTATTTATTATATTATAATTTATGATTTTGTTTTTTGAACTTTATCATACCCGGGATGTCTACTAGACTCTGGTTTGGACAGATTTAAGTGAGTTATTCCTAAGAATTACAGGCCTACAATATAAAATGCCAAATTTCCATGCAAAATAATGGTACCGCTTTAAGCACCTAAAATCTGAAATACTCATACCGCCAGGGAGGTTAATAAGTAATATAGCCACTTTCTGTTTAATGTTGAACGTTGAATTTATCAATATGACTTAAGTTACACAGCACTACCTTGAATCTAGATGATGAATTAGTGTGGTGATTTATATATTTTATGACTTAAGGTTGGCAGTTATGATTTTCTTGCTTAAATCACAATTAAGGGGTATTTATTTTTCTTTCACTTGTTTCTTTTTTTATTTTATTCACTTGCACTGTGTGCTTGTTTGTAATTTTTTATCATTTTAAAACATCGCTCCACTTTACTTTTACTTTTACTTTTAATTTTAAACGTCATTGTATTTCAAGGATCTAGCTATATGAGGAAAATGTATTAGAACAGGAGCAAATAGAATCTGGAGCAGTTGTGTGTGGCAACCAATCAGCTTGTAGCTTTAATTTTCAAAGCTTAACTGAACAAGATGAGGTTAGAAGCTGACTGGTTACTGTACATAGCTGCTCCAGATTGTGTCTAATTCAGGTTTAGTAAATGCCCCCCATCTTTATGTGTTGCTCAAATACCCCCATCTCCCCTCCGCAATTTGGCCAGAATCTATAACAGTTTTATCGAAATATTAACATAAGATATAGAAATAAAGTACCTTTAAAACATGTTTATTATTTAATTGTATTGTATATGGCCTTTTGTATTTCCTCCCTCCAGCTGACCGTATCGGAGTGATGTGTGCCACTTTGTACTTCAGAGAGTTGGATGGGAAGTGCTTATTAACGGCTTAATGACTGCCTGCCGCAGTTGTACTGCAGCAGGTTGGCTCCCCTGCACGAATCGCCATCATTGTACGTCAACTTGCGCAGGCATGGTTGCGGGTGGGTGCGCAACCCCGCCGCTGCACTTTAACGCACGCTGCATTCTGTGGGAGCGCGCCCGCGGGTAGGGCAGATTCTATGTCCGTCAGCGACCCGTGATCACCCAGTACAAAGACAGAATGGGGATCTGCATTTGTAAACAAAGCGGATCTCCATTCTGACAGATGACATGACAGAGATCTACTGTTCCTAGTCATCGGGAACAGTGATCTCTGTCATGTCCCTGGCAGCCCATCCCCCCTACAGTTAGAAAACGCTGGGGGAACACACTTAACCCCTTGATCGCCCCCTAGTGTTAACCCCTTCCCTGCCAATGTCATTTTTACATTGATCAGTGCATTTTTATAGCACTGATAAATGAAATAATGTCACTGGCCCCCAAAGAGTGTCATTTGGGGTCAGATTTGTCCGCCACAATGTCACAGTCCCGCTAGATCGCCGCCATAACCAGTAGAAACAATAAAAAAATAAAAGTCCCTAAATCTATCCCATAGTTTGTAGACGCAATACATTTTGCACAAACCAATTAATATACACCTATTGCAATTTTTTATTACCAAAAGAGGTGATCAAATACCCCCAAAAGAAATCTCTATTTGTGGGAAAAAAAGGACATCCATTTTGTTTGGATACAGCATCACACAACCACCCAATTGTCCGCTAAAGCGACGCAGTACCGTATCGCAAAAAATGGCCTGGTCATTAAGGGGGCACTAATGGTTTGGACTGTGCAGGGCATCATGTTGTCCAATAGAAGAGTGACTGCCACAGAAACAGAAAGAACTCAAAAGAATAAGACCCCTTTCACACTGAGCCACCCATAGCATCGGCGGTAAAACCCCCGCCATTTTTACCGCCTATGCTATGGGTGGATTTGCGGCGCATTTCGGCCGCTAGCGGGCGCTTTTAACCCCCACTAGTGGCCGAGAAAGGGTTAAAACTGCCCGCAATGCGCTGCTGAAGCAGCGCATTGCGGGCGGTATAGCTGTGGTGTCCAATTGATTTCAGTGGGCAGCACTCCAAAGATGTGGCTAGCAGGACTTTTTTTACCATCCTGCTAGCGCAACGCTCCAGTGTGAAAGCCCTCTGGCTTTCACACTGGAGACAATGGAGCAGCTGTTTGAGGGCGGATTGCAGGCGCTATTGTTAACGCTATAGCGCCTGCAATACGCCCTCAGTGTGAAAGGGGTCTTAGGGAGAGCTTTCCCAAAGACCATTTGGGTAAATCTTTAAATTAACACGGTGTTGGGGTCAGCTTTAATAAATTCCTTTGTTATATTTGAAGCAATGTTACTAAGCTAATTTCCACACTAGTTTGTGTTCATTAAATCAGATTTGGAAAAAACATTTGGGATTTTTTTTACTTCCCTGAACCTGATTGGGTATTGAAAGAGCAGACTGTTTTGCTTTCTTTTATGGGTTTAAGACAATATTGCGCTTCCAAGTCAAATACAAGTGTATTTCCATTTTATGTTTTATTACTTTAGTACATTTATTCAATATATATGTTTCTGGTTACAGGGTATTACTGTCATTCCTACAATTCTATAAGTAACAAAAACAGATTTGTTTCAGACAATGTTCATATAAAATATGTTAAGCAAAAAAGAGAACATGACAATATTAATATGCACAAAAGTTATAAACTTAATTAACTGTCTAAGAGACTCACTTGGTATGTGTATAACAGATGCTAAACATTCACACATCTAGACCCTTATTAGCATAATTTAAATCCAGATGGCAATAACACTCCTAAACTAAACTCCTGAATTAAATTAGTGTCATAACCATTGAAATAAAACAGCCAGGATAAAAGATTTATAATGTTTCAAAATTATGAATTACCTAATCCTTTAAACAATTTAGGATGGGAGGACAAATACTGTTGAACTATCAAAATTAGTTATTACCTGTACATCAGTAAAAACACAGAAGAAAGACAGTGATTGATAATCAATATTTTAAATTTGATTTAACATAATCAACAATATGAAATAAATCATTGAGAAGTATAAAGCATTAACTTGGTACACTCTTTGGAAATACCATCTTCTCAGCACAATGGACAATTATTTACTGGGTACTCCTAAAGCAGTAAGTGGGTTGGCTGTGAAATAGCAATATTGTAACTACCAACAGATTCATCTTGGAAAATATTGCTCATGCTTAGTTACTAATTCAATTCAGTATTCAGTAATTACTTGTAATTGTAATTATTGATCAGTTAAACCTTGTAAATCTCATCTTAGCATTTATCTTCTTAGTATGCTAAGTTAGTTCCTTGTTCTTTCAAGATAAAATTCAAATGTATTTCTTTATTAACTTAAACATGGCTTGCTGTTCAGAATCGCTATGGGTGATCCAGAAGAACAATGAAAAATGTGTCCAAGATTAGTATGGATTGTTGTGTCTCATGGTTCTTTATAATATTGCTGTCCACTCTGAAACTATATACCTAGATTTAAATGAGGACCTTAGAAAAAAAATTAAATGTAAAAAAACAAGCACTGGTACTCTAAAGCAGAACTTTACCGCTATTGTGGTGGGTTGGCGCTTACATTATACTTGCACACTATGGCTCACATACCCTTCAGTGTGCCCTAAGGCATTGGATGGTCAATAAACGTCCTTTTATGCTTGCTGTAGTTACATCACCCCAGCACCTGACTCCATTCTTGGCATTTTGTAGATGCTGGTAACAAGCTAGTGTTGTACATTATGCCACACATGTGCCACAGGAAGTGGCTCCTTTTTGGAGGCGTGGGCTCCCTCCAGGCAAACCTGACCTTATTTATCCACTGCTCCAACTTGGAAACACTTAAAACTGTAGAATTAGGACAGTATACAGAGGAGCCTTTACAAGGCACTGTGGTTTTCACATATAATTGCAAATGTGTTCAACTAAACCCTCTGTCTTTGACATGAACTGTTAGAAAGGACTAATTTGTGTTTTTTGTGGGGGGGGGGGGGGTTGCAGGCTAGCTGGTAGCTGTGCTGGGGAATTTTCTGTTTGTAAAACCTGTTGAATCTGTAAAAGGGTGATAATGTTGAGTGCAGTCTGGTCAATTTTCCAAAACATTGTCACCCTGACATTGCACTACCAGACTGTAGGATGACACAGCCTTAGCTGTCTTGCAGCACAGTGTCTGTAACATAATAGTGCAGGACACTTAAATTTGTGTGATGCTGTGGTGCAATTGCTGTCCCACACACTCTAATCCAGTGAGGCTGTATAGGAACCTAGAAAAAGTCATCATGTGACTGCATACCAAATGAAAAAATAAACTATTTATGGGCATGTTAGAATTAAAGCAAATTATAGTTACTATCGAGCCTGACCTGCATGTGAAAATGTTGGCTTCAGCTTTAACTAAGTTGAAGTTAAAAAAGCTATCAATAATAAGAAAATAACTTTTAAAAAATATAAAGATGAAGGAACACTGTCATCGTTTAAATCTTACAAGAAAACAAAATATGTAAAAATAAAACCAAGGCCGCAAAAATTCTTCAAATATATTATTAGTAAAAATGTCAGGTCTGAGTATGTAGGTCCTTTACAAAATAATCTGGAGTGGGTGACTGGGGACAAAAGTAAGGCAAATTTATTAAATACCTGTTTCAGCTCTGTGTATACATGGGGGAGCCCATTTCCATAATGGGGATAATATTGACAAATGAATCACTATCGCTCCAAATTAATATGGTGAAGAAATTTTCAGGCAGAATAAAAGTGAATAAGACACCTGGATCGGATGGCATACACCCATGGGTCGTAAAAGAATTGAGCTCTGTCATTTCAAATCCATTGTTTCTAATTTTTAGGGACTCTTTAACCACTTACGCCCCGAACCATTTTGTTGCTAAAGGACCAGGCCACTTTTTGCGATTCGGCACTGCGTTGCTTTAACTGACAATTGCGCGGTCGTGCGACGTGGCTCCCAAATAAAATTTACGTCCTTTTTTTCCCACAAATAGAGCTTTCTTTTGGTGGTATTTGATCACCTCTGCGGTTTTAATTTTTAAAATAAATTCAATATATTTAACTTTTTGCTATAATAAATATCCCCAAAAAATATATATATTTTTTTTTTCCCACAGTTTAGTCAAATACGTATTCTTCTATAGGGATGAGCCGAACACCCCCCGGTTCGGTTCGCACCAGAACCTTCGAACGGACCGAAAGTTTGCGCGAACGTTAGAACCCTATTAAATACAATGGACGCGAACGTTCGAAATCTAAAGTGCTAATTATAACGACTAATATGCATGTTATTGTCCTAAAAAGGGTTTGGGGACCCGGGTTCTGCCCCAGGTGACATGTATCAATGCAAAACGAAGTTTTAAAAACGGCCGTTTTTCGGGAGCAGTCATTTTAATGATGCATAAAGTGAAAAAAAAGTGAAATATTCATTTAAATATCGTACCTGGGGGGTGTCTAAAGTATGCCTGTGAAGTCGCATGTATTTCCCGTGTTTAGAACTGTCCCTGCACAAAATGACATTTCTAAAGGAAAAAAAGCCATTTAAAACTGCTTGTGGCTTTAATGTCATGTCTGGTCCTGGTAATATGGATGGAAATCTTTGAGAAAAATGGCATGGCTACCCCACCAGCCCCCCCCCCCCTACCCCAGCCCATTACCAGCCCCTTTTGGTCTTGTATGCATATTAAGGGGAACCCCGCACACAAAATAAAAAAGGCCCTATATACTCTGAACAGCAGTATACAGGCGGTGCAAACAAGACAGGGACTGTAGGTTTGTTCTTAAGTAGAATCTGTTTGTAATTTTGAACACGTACATTGTTTAAGTGTAGCTCCAGCCAAAAAATCTATTTTTAAGCTTTTTGGAAAACATAGGGAAGGGTTATCACCCCTGTAACATTTGTTTTGCTGTCTGTGCTCCTTGTTCAGAACATTTCACCTCACTTTCCATCCCAATGACAAATGTTTTTGAAAAGTGGGGTTTTTATTGAAACAAGGATTGGTGATAAAGCATCAGTAGAGAGGAGACACCTTTTTCCCATATTAACTCTTACAGGAGAGAATTTCCCTTCCTAGGGGTAGATTTCCTCTCACTTCCTGTTGTCTCCTTCCGTTTGCAAGTAAGAGTCGTTTGTAAGTTGGATGTTTGAAAGTAGAGGCCTGCCGTATATACTCTGCTGGAATTTGCCCCTTACATGTTGGTGTTGCCACAACACTGTGAGCCCTCACAGTTATTCTTGGTGGGCGCTGGAACGCTCTGCTGTGAACTATTATATCAGGAATTGTATTTACATGCCATTGTTGAACAGTGGTAGGAAAAATTGGGCCTTTGGTGGTGGTGCTGGTGCCACAACACTGTAAGCCCTCACAGTTATTCTTGGTGGGCGCATGAATGGGCCCTGCTGTGAATTATTAGATCAAGAATTGTAATTACATGCCCCTGTTAAACAGGGGCAGAAAAATTGGGCCTTAGGCACTAGTGCCACAACACTGCAACCCCTCACAGATACAGTACTTGGAGCACAGCAATGAGCCCTGTTGCAAAGTATTGCATCAAAAATTGTAATTACACGCCCCTGTTAAACGGGAAGAAAATTGGGCCTTAGGCACTGGTGCCACAACACTGCAACCCCTCACAGATACTGAACTTGGAGCACAGCAATGAGCCCTGTTGCAAAGTATTGCATCAAAAATTGTAATTACACGCCCCTGTTAAACAGGGGCAGAAAAATTGGGCCTTAGGCACTGGTGCTGGTGCCACGACACTGCAACCTCTCCCAGATACTCTAGTTGGAGTGCAGGAATGAGCCCTGTTGCAAAGAATTGCATCAAAAATTGTAATTACATGCCCCTGTTAAACAGGGGCTGAAAAATTGGGCCTAAGCCACTGGTGGCGGCACCCAGAAACAAAAAAGTTCTTCCAAGCTATCATCAAGAATCGGATAATTGAGGAGGAGGAGGATAGTCAGTCAACGTAACAGGACAGTCACTCAGCATCAGCATCAGTCTTGAAGGGATGTGACATTTGAAAATAAATTATTCTGTTATATCAGCTTCAGGTGCTTGGTAGCTGGTGGTGATCCAAGACTGGTTCATCTTTATGAAGGTCAGTCGATCAACCGAGTCGGTGGACAGGTGCACCCTGTGATCCGTGACAAAGCCTCCAGCAGCACTGAATGTGCGTTCCGAAAGAACGCTGGATGCAGGACAGGCCAGTAGCTCAATTGCATACTGTGCAAGCTTTGACCAGTGATCCATCCTCAACACCCAGTAAGCCAGAGGATATGCAGTGGGAAAGGTGTCTAAGTCTGACCTTGCCCCTAGGTATTTCTGTACCATGTATATCAGACGCTGGCGATGGTTGCTGGAACCGATCATACCTTGGGGCTGCGGACTAAAAAATTGTCTGAACGCATCGGTCAGATGGCCACCTTCTCCACCGCTCCTTCTGCTACTGACCGAAGCCTCAGCAACTCGTTGTCCAGGACCAGGAGTTTGTAACCTCCCAGTCTCTGGGAACGCGTTGCACAGACCTTTCTGCAAGGCCTCCCTGGGATGTTTCATCCTCTGCTCCCTCTGTGATGGCAAGATCTGCAACCTTACCCTTGTACCGTGGATCAAGGAGAGTGGCCAGCCAGTAATGGTCCCTCTCCTTGATCCGAAGAATACGAGGATCCTTCCGCAGACTTTGCAGGATCAGGGAGGCCATGCAGCGTAGGTTAGCTGAGGCATTCAGTCCGGAGTCCTCTAGGTCACTAAGGACGACATGATCCGCAGCCACCTCCTCCAAGCCACGTACAAGTCCACGGGTTTGTTGGGACTGTAAATCATCCCTAAAAGACTGCTGCTGTTGATGCTGAGTACCATGCTCCACCTCCATGCTGACACAATCCTCCTCCTCCTCCTCCTCCTCTTCCTGTGTGATGGGTGGGACAGAAGGAACACTGTCTAGGTAAAGGGGGCCTTGAGAGGCAAGGAAGTTCTCCTCTTCCTGCCTCTGTTCTGCCTCAAGTGCCCTGTCCATTATTCCACGCAGCGTATGCTCCAACAGGTGGACAAGAGGTACAGTGTCACTGATGCATGCACTGTCACTGCTCACCATCCTCGTGGCCTCCTCAAATGGTGCCAGGACAGTGCATGCATCCCTGATCATGCCCCACTGGCGTGGTGAAAAAAACCCGAGCTCCCCTGACCCTGTCCTGGTGCCGTAGTCGCACAGGTACTCATTGATGGCCCTCTGCTGCTTGTGCAGCCACTGCAGCATGGCCAACGTTGAGTTCCACCTGGTGGGCATGTCACATATAAGGCGGTTCTTGGGCAGGTTCAACTCCTTTTGCAGCTCAGCCAGCCGAGCACTGGCATTATATGATCTGCGGAAATGCACACAGACTTTCCTGGCCTGCCTCAGGACATCCTGTAAGCCCGGGTACCTGCCCAAGAACCGCTGCACCACCAGGTTAAGGACGTGAGCAGCACAGGGCACATGGGTCAGTTGTCCCTGTCGGAGGGCGGAGAGGAGGTTGGTGCCATTGTCGCAAACCACCATTCCTGGCTTAAGCTGGCGTGGCGTCAACCACCTCTCGGCCTGCCCCTGCAAAGCAGACAGAACCTCTGCCCCAGTGTGGCTCCTGTCCCCCAAACACACCAGCACAAGCATGGCATGGCATCTTTTTGCCTGCGTACTTGCGTAGCCCCTTGAACGCCTACGGAGCACCACTGGTTCCGAGGACAAAGCACAGGAAGAGGCCATGGAGGAAGAAGAAGAGGAGGGGTGGAGGAGAGAGGTGTGTCACAACAACCAGTAGTAGCATTTTGGAGGCATGGCAGTGGAACAACCTCCAACACTACTGCACCTTGTCCTGCATCCTTCCCAGCTGCCAAAAGAGTCACCCAATGGGCCGTGAAAGAAAGGTAACGTCCCTGTCCATGCCTGCTGGACCATGAGTCAGCGGTATAATGCACCTTACCGCTGACCGCCCTGTCCAGCGAGGCATGGACATTGCCTTCCACATGCCGGTAGAGAGCCGGAATCACCTTCCGTGAGAATAAGTGGCGTTTGGGAACCTGCCACTGAGGAACCGCACATTGCACAAACTCACGGAAGGGGGCCGAGTCTACCAACTGAAAAGACAGCAGTTGAATTGCTAGCAATTTAGCCAAACTAGCATTCAACCGCTGGGCATGTGGATGGCTGGGAGTGAACTTCTTTTGACGGTCCAGCAGCTGGGGCAGGGAAATTTGCCTGCTAGAATCGGACGTCTGTGTACTGCTAGCAGAGTGCCCGCAAGTACTTGGCTGTGAAACACCTAATTCTACATCTTCATTCCTCTCAGTGCAGGTTTCAGAGAGAACTGAAGGTACAGTGGGATTGGAGATCCCAGCTGATGAGGAGCAAGGAGAGGTCCGCTTTGTTCTTTGGTGTGGGTCTTTAAGATACGCTTGCCAACGAGCTGCATGGCAGGTCAACATATGTCTGGTCAAGCATGTGGTGCCCAAGCGGCTGATGTTTTGGCCACGCAAGATACGCTTCAGACATATGTTGCAAACAGCAGCGGTGCGATCTGATGCACTCGACTCAAAAAAGGCCCACACCAAAGAACTTTTGGAATAACGGGCAGAGGCAGCGCCCTGCACAGGCGGAGCTCTGCGGTGTGATTCAGTCGGTGTGCTGCCCTTACGCTGGCCCCATGAGGGCATCCTGCCTCTTTGGAGATGTGCCTCCTCCTCATCCTCCTCCTCCTCCTCTCTCCTATCAGGCACCCACGTGGAGCCAGTGACCTCATCATCCCCTCCCTCCTCATCACTGGAGCCAATCTGGCAGTATGCTGCAGCTGCTGGAACATGACTGCCAGATTGGTGTCCTTCTTGAGCATACCCTCTCTCTGCTCTCACGCTACTGCCTTCCTCTAGCTGGGTATCATCATCAGACCCTTCGAAACGCTGGGTCATGTACCCAACACTGTGCTCAAACAGTTTGGGGGACTCCTCAGGAGGACACGGTGGGTCTAGGGAAGGAGTGACTGATGATGACATTGATACGAGGGAAGAGGACGCTTTGGCAGCTGCTTTGCCAGTACCCTGAGCCTGGGTGAGAGAGGATGAGGAGGATGAGGAGGGCTTGGTCATCCACTCTACCAAGTCTTCGGCATGATGCGGCTCAACACGTCCAGCTGCCAAAAATAAGGACAAGCGTGTCCCATGGCCACGTGCTGATGACGATGCACCGCGTCCACGACCAGCACTGTTGTCTCTAGACACAGAGCCTGCTTGCCCTCTTTTATTGGCTCCTGACTGTCTGCTCTCTCCTTGTTTGCCTTCCAGACATTCTAATGGCCTGCAGGGAGATGGGAAAACCACGAGCAATAAGGGGTAGCTTCAGGTGTATACTGTGCAGGAGGCACACTACGCCCGCTGTAAGTGCTGCAGATGCCTGCCTGTGTTACACAACAGGAAAACACAGCAATAAGGGCTAGCTTCAGGTGTATATTTTGCAGGAAGCACACTACGCCCGCTGTAAGTGCTGCAGATGTCTGTTAGTGTAACACAAAAGAAAAAAAAACACGAGCAATAAGGGCTAGCTTCAGGTGTATACTGTGCAGGAGGCACACTACGCCCGCTGTAAGTGCTGCAGATGCCTGCCTGTGTTACACAACAGGAAAACACAGCAATAAGGGCTAGCTTCAGGTGTATATTTTGCAGGAAGCACACTTTGCCCGCTGTAAGTGCTGCAGATGCCGGTTAGTGTAACCCAAAAGAAAAAAAAACACGAGCAATAAGGGCTAGCTTCAGGTGTATAATGTGCAGGAGGCACACTATACCCGCTGTAAGTGCTGCAGATGCCTGCCTGTGTTACACAACAGGAAAACACAGCAATAAGGGCTAGCTTCAGGTGTATATTTTGCAGGAAGCACACTACGCCCGCTGTAAGTGCTGCTGATGCCTGTTAGTGTAACACAAAAGAAAAAAACCACAAGCAATAAGGGCTAGCTTCAGGTGTATAATGTGCAGGAGGCACACTATACCCGCTGTAAGTGCTGCAGATGCCTGCCTGTGTTAAAAAACAGGAAAACACAGCAATAAGGGCTAGCTTCAGGTGTATATTTTGCAGGAAGCACACTACGCCCGCTGTAAGTGCTGCAGATGCCAGTTAGTGTAATACAAAAGAAAAAAAGCACGAGCAATAAGGGCTAGCTTCAGGTGTATAATGTGCAGGAGGCACACTATGCCCGCTGAAAGTGCTGCAGATTCCTGCCTGTGTTACACAACAGGAAAACACAGCAATAAGGGCTAGCTTCAGGTGTATATTTTGCAGGAAGCACACTACGCCCGCTGTAAGTGCTGCAGATGCCTGCCTGTGTTACACAGCAGGAAAACACAGCAATAAGGGCTAGCTTCAGGTGTATACTGTGCAGGAGGCTTAGCAAAAATGACACTGACACTGTCCCCTGCCTATCCTTCTCTCTCCCTGCACACAAGGTTTAGCAAAGAATATCACTGACACTGTCCCTGCCTATCCTTCCCTCTCCCTGCACACAAGGTTTAGCAAAGAATATTACTGACACTGTCCCTGCCTATCCTTCTCTCTCCCTGCAGACAAGTTAAATGAACAAATAGCACTGACACTGTCCCTGCCTATCCTTCTCTCTCCCTGAACCGGAACACACTACACAAGGCCGCCGCGCTGGTGGCCTTTTATAGTGTGGGGTGTGTACTAAATCCCCCTGAGCTATAATTGGCCACAGGCATCCTGCCTGTGGCCAATTATAGGTCTCCTTGCTGCCGGCGCTGTGATTGGCCAAGCATGCGGGGTAACAGTGCATGCTTGGCCAATCACAGTGCCTGGATTAAACTGCAATGGCGTAGTGCATTGTGGGCCGTTCGCGTCACTCGAATTTGGCGCGAACGGCCTTAATCGTTCGATCTTCTTTGAACGATCGAACAGCCGATGTTCGAGTCGAGCGTATGTTCGACTCGAACAAGAGCTCAACCCTATTCTTCTACATATTTTTGGCAAAAAATTGCAATAAGCTTTTATTGATTGGTTTGCACAAAAGTTATAGCGTCTACAAAATAGGGGGTAGTTTTATGGCATTTTTATTATTATTTTTTTTTTACTAGTAATGGCGGCGATCAGTGATTTTTATCGTGACTGCGACATTATGGTGGACACATCGGACACTTTTGACACATTTTTGGGACCATTGTCATTTTTACAGCGATCAGTGCTATAAAAATGCACTGATTACTGCGAAAATGACACTAGCAGTGAAGGGGTTAACCAGTAGGTGGCGCTGTAGGGGTTAAGTGTTTCCTTGTGAGTGTTTCTTACTGTAGGGGGGATGGGCAGTGTGTCATATGACACTGATCACCGCTCCGATCACACGGAGCGGAGATCAGTGTCATTGTCACTAGGCAGGGCGGAGAGATGTGTAAACAAGCATCTCCCCGCTCTATCTCTCCGTGAGATGATCGCGGGTGTCCCTGCGGTGATCGAGTCTGCGGGGACCCATGGTCGGGCTCAAGAAGAAAGCGGCAGGGTCGCGAGCGCGCCACCAGCGGCGCACGCCCGACCACACGGCGGCATCTTAAAGAGGATGTACCTGTACGTGCTTGTGCCTGTCCGTGCCATTCTGCCGACGTATATATACAGGAGGCGGTCCTTAAGCGGTTAAAGACTTGCATAGTACCACTGGATTGGCATAAGGCCATTGTGGTGCCTATAATTAAAAACGGGTCAAAGTCTTTACCAAGTTACTATTGACCTGTTAGTTTAACTTCTATAGTTGACAAGATACTGTAGCGTTTAATAAAAGACCACACAGATGAGTTTTCCCTAGAATTTTTTTTTAAGCAATAGCCAGCATGGATTCAAGAAAGATGGAAATTGTAAAACAAATCAGATTCTTTTTAGACAACAAGTGAACACGTGGTTGAATAACTTTATATACTGTAACTATAGATATATATACACCAAGGGTTTAAAGGTTGCTAGACTGTATATTTAAACTGTATCCGCAAAAGGAGAGACAAGAGTACGTAGAGGCAGCACACCGTGGTACCTAAGACCACATCCGGTCCAATCAGGATTGTACACTACCTCCTAGGCCTTCCTTTTCCTGGAATTGGGAACTTTTCAAACAAACTTGCTTCATACATTCTATTAGCCGCCAAGAGAGTTATTCCAATGCATTGGCTATCTCCTACCCCTCCCTTTCAAGACCAATTTTTGAAGGTAATTGTTGAGATCCACAAAATGGAGCATATGACAGCTCTAGTGGAGGATGCTGTGACCAGGTTCAACAAGATTTGGGATATGTGGGACAATTCTGAGTTTGGTTCCCCTCCCGAATCCTGATTGGACCGGATGCGGTCTTGGGTAACACGGCGTGCTGCCTCTACATACTCTCGTCTTTCCTTTTGTGGATACAGTTTAAATATACAGTCTACCAACCTTTAACCCCTTGGTGTATATAACTCTGTACTTATATAAAGTTATTCAACCACGTGTTCACTTGTTGTCTATATGTTAGTGCTCACAAGTAGACTATTATCTTGATGGACACTTGTACTTGATCTACTTGCAACCGTTACATTTCTATAAAATTTATTTCTGCCTTTATATGCAAAATATGCTGTTTGTGATTCACAATACTTTAGTAAAAATACTATTTTATTATAACTTTTCATGTGACAACACTGAAGAAATTACACTTTGCTACAATGTAAAGTAGTAAGTGTACAGCTTGTATAACAGTGTAAATTTGCTGTCCCCTCACAGTAACTCCACACATAGCCATTAATGTCTAAACCGCTGGCAACAAAAGTAAGTACACCCCTAAGTGAAAATGTCCAAATTGGGCCCAATTAGCAATTTCCCCTCCCCAGTGTCATGTGACTTGTCAGTGTTACAATGTCTCAGGTGTGAATGGGGAGCAGGTGTGTTAAATTTGGTGTTATCACTCTCACGCTCTCATACTGGTCACTGGAAGTTCAACATGGCACCCCATGGTAAAGAACTCTCTGAGGATCTGAAAAAAAAATTGTTGCTCTACATGAACTTTCATGGCATCCCAGTCTTCATCCGTAGGGTTCAATATTGAGTTGGCCCACTCCTTGAAGCTATAACAGCTTCAACTCTTTAATAAGGGTGCCCTCAGATCCCTGCCCCCCCTCCATGTGAATGAGTATTGGGTACCCATTTACCAAAAAATTCACCAAAAAGTGTAGAAAAAGTAATAAAAACAAGGGACAAGTTTTTGACAAATGCTTTATTAAAAAAAATAAAAATAGTGTCCCTTGATGTAAATCCATTGTCAATCACGCTGCCCACCAACCCGAAAAACAAACAAAAAACATCTGGGATGGCCTCCCGTCGAATACCTCCTTTGCTGTTTGACAGTTCTTATATAGGTAAGGGGCAGAGACACCTGACAATTTCACCTGGTGACCCCGCCCCCTGTGACGTCACATGCCCAGCATGCACCGGTCCGTGATGTCAGAAAGGGGTGGTGCCACCGGGGGGTGTAGACAGGTGGCCCTTCCCCTTACCTATATAAGAAATCTCAAAGTGCAGAGGAGGCATTCAGTGGAAGGCCATCCCTGAAGGTGGAGCGTTTTGTTTTTTTCAGGTCGGCGAGCAGCATGATTGATGATGAATTTACATCGAGGGACACTATTTTTTTATTTCATAATAAAGAATTTTGACACCTTTTAGTGAATGGGTAGGGGTACTATGTACCTGATACTCATTCACATGGGGGAGGGATCTGGGGCCCCCATTTGTTAAAGGGGGCTTCCCGATTCCAATAAGCCTCCCACCCGCAGACCCCAACAACCACAGGCCACGGTTATGGGGATGAGGCCCTTGTCCCCGTTAGCATGCGGACAAGGTGCTTTGGAGCGGGGGGCAGACCCCCCCAGGCACTATATTTAATGCAATTTTTCATTTTTATTGTTGCACTTTAAGCATAATTAAAATCAATGCTCGTGAAAAAAATATATTGTTTTAAAAAATAAATGTTTGCATTGATACATGTCCCCCAGGGCAGTATCCAGACCCCCATAACCCTTTTATGGCCAATTACTTGCATATAAGCCTTCAAAATGGGCACTTTTGATTTTTCCTGTTCAGCTCCCATCAATTTCAATGGGATTAGCCATTTGGGTTAGAACATTTCCCCTGTTCGGGAGTTCTGCTGGGAACCGCATGGGGGGTGTTCGGCCCATGTCAATTCCCTGGACACAAGCAATAATCACATCTATATTCTGAAACGTTTAACTTAATACAAGCCCATATATAATGTAACAAATCACTAACGATAGTCTTGTGTGATGACTATTTCTTCACATTAGGAGAGTAAGTGCTTGTTCCACACCCCCGGGTACAATGTGCACTTACCAGAAATACTGTATATGGCTGACCAAGTAGCCTATACATTTTAAGGAAGATATCTGAATTCTTTTGTCCTTAGTAACTCCTCTCCAGCAAGATTTTGTTATGTCCAAGTAATAGATCATACCGTGGTATGTTTATTAAAACAAAGTGCAAACCAAGTAAATGTAAATCAGCTACTCACATGTTTAAGGTGTCTGTAAAACACCAACAAAAACGTCTATCTTGACAGGTACCAATTGCGCCACCGCCCCGAGCTGGCGTGTATTCCAAAGAACAGATGAGGGACAGGTAATAGACCGGATGTGATGTTGTGGCTCAGCCTCTATGCATTTTGCATGTAATACACCTTTAGGAAGCTCAGCCGCACCGTTTTGTTGCAGCCTCTTGTAGGTCCTGTTAGAAGCCTATTGGTGGAATCAAATTGTGCATTCAACAAATGCCGGGATCATTAATATGAATCTATATGAGCTATATGTATTGGTGCAAGACCCTTCATTAAAAAATTAATTTTACATACAATTAATAATATTACCCTTACTAATTCTCATAACATTTTTAATAAAATTATTTGATATCGTTGTTCAGGGCCGCTGATAGAAATCATGGTGCCCCGTACAGCCTACCTGACGGGGCCCCCTTTAGCCCCACCCCTGGCCGCATTCATGGCCCCTCCCCCCACCCCGCCAATTTTTATTGGATGTAACAATCGGACAGGTTGATTGCGCCCAAGTCGATCTATCACTTGGGTGCAATCAGCCTACTCATAGATGGTTCGAATTTTAGCTGGTCCCTGCTAAACCAGGCAAGATTCTTATCATCTATGGCTGGCTTAACTGACACTGACATTGTAACGGCACCCCAAGTATGAAAGGGGTTAACGCCATTTAGGATATTCCCTTTCCGAACACAAGGCAACTACTGACACTCCCCAGTCAGGCGACCGAGACCCATAGGAATAATTCTCCCCCAGATACGAGACAAACGCTCTGTATGAGGTTCAAACAGGGAATGAATCTCTATTGCAAGCACATGGTAACACACTTCTCTTCAAATCACTTCCCTCCCATCCTTGGGAAACAGGGCAGGTTAAACTGTCCAATGGCAATGGTGATACAGGTCAGGTGTGTTCCAACTTCTCATCAGTACACAGTCTTAGCAGGGGGGGGGGTTTTCTGGAGTGATTTCCCCAACCCCCCTTTCCTCACAGCAAGACACTTAAACATCCCATAATAGGCAGCCAGGCTGTCTACCAAGCTCCAGTCCATATCATCACAAACAACAATGAAAGGGTCTTTAGAAGTTATTCTGGATTCATTAACATTACAACAGGCAGCCAGGTGGTTGGAGGTGATGACATTAACATCTTTCAACTAACATGTTGAATTCAGAATCAAACACACAGTAAATAGTTATTTACAGATATCCTGGGGAATATTGTGGATTATTATTACAGACCCATTTTAAAGCAATCCAAGACATATTCTTAATGTCCATTATTTTATGGCTCATACTTTCTAAGAACTTCTGGGTTCCACGGGCCCACCCGTTACATCTCTCCCCTTTCGGCAGGAGACTAACACAGGAGGAGACCCCAGACGGGTTGACTCCGAAGTTAGTCCATAGTTCCATTCCTCTAATGCCTGGACAACCCATCAGCATTGCTATTTTGCTTACCGGGTCAGTAGCTGATGGTGAAGTTGTAAGGTTGCAGGGCGAATAATGGAATTCAGTTCTGGAAAAGTCACTTGCTTTGCTCTCTCAATGGCTCCCAAAACTTGTTGCTGACGCTCTTGGGAGAGGTAAGGCAAAACCTGGACGCAAATCCCATTTAACCTTTTGACAATTTTAGCCAGTTTGTGCATTTCAATGTTCAAGCCATGGGACATCTCATAATACATGACGTAGTGTCGTTGCATCTCCGATTTCTCACTGGCCAACTTGCCACATTCCAATTTTAGACTGTGATATTGTGCCTGATCTTAGGTACATGTCGGGGAAGATCGTCTTAACCGGGTCTCGGCAGCAAGCGGGTCGGTTCCAGCAGCACGGGTCTGGGCACAGGTAGAAACTGTGTTGGCTTCAGCAAGGCCCATCGGGGCGTAAGCAGAAACGAGGGGGGCCAAATCATTCCCCAGTAGTACATTCACTGGCAAATCCTTCATCACCCCCACATTCACGTGTCCTGAACCAACCCCCCAATCCAGGTGAACACGGGCAACGGGTAGCCGGAAGACGGTGCCTCACGCTACTCTTACGGCTACAGTGTCTCCGGTATGTTGGCTCTCTGGGATGAGGTTCTTCTGTAGTAGGGTCATGGTGGCACCAGAATCACGTAGGCCATTGGCTACCTTTCCATTGACCCAGACAGTCTGCCTGTGTTGCTACCAGTTGTCCCGGTTAGCTTCTTGTATTGGATCAGCCTCGTGCAGGACGCCCCAATGTTCTTCCTCCTAAACGCAGTGGGCCGCAGGCATGGATGTGTGGGGGTTCCCCCTTGCTGGCTGTCTCCATGACTGGGACTGGCTGGCTGGATTCAACAGACAGTCTGGCTTTTTGTGCCCTAGCTGTTTACACCCGAAAGACCTGATGGGTTGTGAGTAGCCCTGGGAGTTGGACCTGGGCTGCTGAGAATAAGTGGCTGCTGGAGGTGGTGCTGTAGGGTGGCACGACTGGGGTTGGTAGGCGATAGCCGGAAGGGGTGCCGCTGATCGATAATCCACCCGAGCTGTTGTCTTGACCACAGGGTTATCCAGTTTGTGGGCGTCTGTGTATTCGTCCGCCAGGCGAGCTGCTTCAGGCAAGGTGAGAGGTTTTCGGTCCCGGACCCACTCTCTGACTTCCAGGGACAGTTTGTCAAAGAAGTGCTCCAGCAGGAACACCTGCAGCACCTCTTCCCCGGATTCTGCTTGGCATCCAGCGACCCAGTGAGCTGCCGTGCGGTGTAGGCGGCATTCCCACTCGGTATACGAGTCTCCAGTCTGCTTGCTCGTCTCTCAGAACCGCCTCCGGTATGCCTCCGGTGTGACGGCATACCTGGCCAAAAGTGCTTCTTTTACCAGTCCATAGTTCAAAATATCCTCGTCTGGGATGGCCCTGAACGCTTCACTGGCCCGGCCGGACAGTTTCCCAGACAAAATGGTGACCCATTACTCTGTGAGCACCCGGTGTAGGGCACATTGCCGTTCAAAATCGGCAAGGTACCCATTAATCTCCCCTTCAGTTTCAATTACATTTTTAAAAGCAGCAAAATGTATCTTTCTCCTTTCAGCTGGTGCTGCTCTGACTTCTGCTGCTGCAGCACCTCTTTGTGGTACCAAATTTACGTCCAGAGCCGCTATAACTCGGTCTATGATCTCCGCTGTAGGGTTAGGACCATAATGTGCCAGTCTTATGTTAACAGCCCAATCAAAACTTGCCTCTTCGGGTGTCCTGTCTGTTACGCTGGGCCTTTCGGTTCCATCCATTTCGACTAGTTCTCTAATAATGTCCCTCTTCTTACGGTTGTTGGCCGGTCTGCCCCAGTTCTCCAGTAAGTCCTTGAGGGTAGAGTGCTTTAGCCGTTCATACTGTGCTTCCATTGTCCTGTGTCCTCTTGTAGCTGTCCTTATAGGCCGTGGAATCATCCCACTGCTTGCCAACAATTGTAACTGCACCCCAAGTATGAAAGGGGTTAACGCCGTTTAGGATATTCCCTTTCCGAACACAAGGCAACTACTGACACTCCCCAGTCAGGCGACCGAGACCCATAGGAATAATTCTCCCCCAGATATGAGACAAACGCTCTGTATGAGGTTCAAACAGGGAATTAATCTTTATTGCAAGCACACGGTAACACACTTCTCTTCAAAACACTTCCCTCCCATCCTTGGGAAACAGGGCGGGTTAAACTGTCCAATGGCAATGGTGATACAGGTCAAGTGTGTTCCAACTTCTCATCAGTACACAGTCTTAGCAGGGGGGGTTTGCTGGAGTGATTCCCCCCCTTTCCTCACAGCAAGACACTTAAACATCCCATAATAGGCAGCCAGGCTGTCTACCAAGCTCCAATCCACATCATCACAAACAACAATGAAAGGGTCTTTAGAAGTTAATCTGGATTCATTAACATTACAACAGGCAGCCAGGTGGTTGGAGGTGATGACATTAACATCTTTCAACTAACATGTTGAATTCAGAATCAAACACACAGTAAATAGTTCTTTACAGATATCCTGGGGAATATTGTGGATTAATATTATAGACCCATTTTAAAGCAATCCAAGAAATATTATTAATGTCCATTATTTTCTGGCTAATACTTTCTAAGAACTTCTGGGTTCCACGGGCCCACCCGTTACAGACAGTGACACTAATATAATGATCAGCTAAGGTAGAGGAGTGCAGAGTATATGGTAGTGGGTAGTATGTGCAGGAGAAGAGTGTGGAGTAGTATGTACAGGATGGTGTCAGTAGGGCAGTGGATAGTGTCAATAGAGCAATAGACAGTGTCAAATATTTATTATTTTTCCTATTTTTATTTTTGTATTTGCAGTGGATGGTGTCAGTAGAGCAGTGGATGGTGTCATTCGTTTTTTCTTTTTATTATTTTTTACAATTTTATTTAAAACATTTTATTTATGATAATTTTTTTTACAGTGCTTTGGGGATTGGGGGGCGGTTATGGCTTATTTATAGATTTTTTTTAAATGTATTTTTTTATTTATTTTTATTTTTTACAATGTAATTGCTTCTTCTTTTCTCTTCACAATTGTTTTTTTGGGGAAGGAGGTTGGTAGTGGATTGAGTCAGTAGTTCATTTTTATCTTATTTTTACAATTTATATTTTAATATTATTATTTTTTTACAATTCTTTCTTTTTTTGGGGGTGGGGGGGAGGGGGAGTGGATGGTGTCAGTGTTTTTTTTTTTTTATTATTATTTTTACAATTTAATTTTTAAATATTTATTTATTACAATTCTTTTTTTTATCAGCCCTGTTGGGGGGGAGGCTTTTGTGAGATATCAGGGGTCCAGGGGTCTGAACACACCCCTCACATCTCCCCTTTGAGACAGAGAAGGGCACTGAGGACAATGATTCCCTGTTCCCTTTCTCATCATCCTCAGCTGCACTGAAGATGAATGAACAGGGGGCAGAGACTTACAATGCTCAGTTATGAATGGATAGTCAGTGATCACTGACTTTGTTCATTTAGAAAAGGAAAGAGCCAGTAAATGACATATTTACCTGCTCCTTCCTCCGCTCTCTATTCTGACAGACCTGGGATGAGGGAGGGACCGGAGGAGCAAAGAGGGGGACGGGAGGAGGACCCAGGGAGTTGGAGAAGCACACAGAGGACCCGGGGAGCCACAGAAGCATACCAGGAGCCAGAGGAGGACACAGAGTGCCTGGGGAGGACACAGGGAGCCATAGGAGGAGGACACGGAGAGCCTGGGGAGGACACAGGGACCCATAGAAGGAGTACATGGGGAGCCGGAGGAGGACACAGGAGCCCAGAGATTAAGGAACATTTGATGGGCAATCAGGGATGATCGGTGCAGTGGTGGGAGTTACAAGCATCGATCTCCCTGTGTGGCTTTCAATGAAGCAGCTGACAGCCATAGGAGGGAGAGGAGGGGAAGCAGCTATCAGCTGCTTCATTGAAATCCACACAGGGAGATCGGTGCTTGTAACTCCTCCCACCGCCGCACTGATCATCTGAGAGGCTGCCCAGGCTGCTGAGCTGAGGATGTTGGGCCCAGTGCAACAGGGCCGGCTGTACTGGCTTATCAGCGGCCTTGATGTTTAATACACTACTCGAAATTTATGGGTTTAATCAGTGTATTTATGTGTAGAAACATCTACTCTGTTTATACTGCCAACTAGTGTGTGACTGTTATCCTTGCATCTATCATTACCCCTTATTGTATTTGTGGTCTGATGTGAGTGATAGAGCTTAATAAGCTATTCCATGGATGCCATATAAGTGAGTATCCTTGTGAAAGACAATTATGATTGAAACATAAAACATATCAGTGCTATGTTGTGGATGAAGAAGTATACATTTGTAAAATTTGTGTGAAAAAATATAAAATATAAGGAAAACCATCACCGTGTGACATGACTATGGATATTCAAAAAAATGTTTTGTATTTAGTTTGAATGATGTGATTTCTATCCAAGTAACTATGTATATGCAAATGTGTGAAAAATTGATGTGCAACATGTACGTAAAAGATATATGAAAGGAAAATAAGAAAAATTGTATAAGAAATGTATAAAAAAAATATAAAAAATGTGTATACCAAAAGAGTAAGGATGAGCCGAACACCCCCCGGTTCGGTTCGCATCAGAACTTGCAAACAGACAAAAATTTTGTTTGAACACCGTTAAAGTCTATGGGACATGAACATATAAAACCAAAAGTGCTAAATTTAAAGGCTTATATGCATATGGCATTGTCATAAAAAATGTTTGGGGACCCGGGTCCTGCCCCAGGGGACATGTATCAATGCAAAAAAAAGTTGTAAAAATTTAAGTTTTTTTCGGGAGCAGTAATTTTAATAATGCTTAAAGTGAAACAATAAAAGTGAAATATTCCTTAAAATTTCGTACCTGGGGGGTGTCTATAGTATTCCTGTAAAGTGGCGCATTTTCCCGTGTTTAGAACAGTCCCGCAGCAAAATGAAATTTCTAAAGGAAAAAAAGTAATTTAAAACTACTCGTGGCTGTAATGAATTGTCGGGTCTCGGCAATACAGATAAAAGTCATTGAAAAAAACAGCATGGGTTCCCCCCCAGTCCATTACCAGAACCTTTGGGTCTGGTATGAATATTAAGGGGAACCTTGAACCAAAATTTAAAAAAAATTGCGTGGGGGTCCCCCCAAATTCCATACCAGGCCCTTCAGGTCTGGTATGGATATTAAGGGGAACCATGCGCCAATAAAAAAAAATGGCGTAGGGGTTCCACTCAAAATCGATACCAGACCCTTCAGGTCTGGCATGGATTTTAATGGGAACCCTGCGCCAAAATAAAAAAATGGAGTAGGGGTCCCCCCAAAAAGCCATATCAGACCCTTATCTGAGCACGCAACCTGGTAGAACGCAGGAAAAGAGGAGGGGATGAGAGAGCGCCCCCCCTCCTAAACCATACCAGGCCACATGCCCTCAACATGGGGAGGATGCTTTGGGACCCCAAAGCATCTTGTCCCCATGTTGATGGGGACAAGGGCCTCATCCCCACAACCCTTGCCCAGTGGTTGTGGGGGTCTGCGGGCGGGGGGCTTATCGAAATCTGGAAGCCCCCTTTAACAAGGGGACCCCCAGATCCCACCCCCCTATGTGAATTGGTAACGGGTACATTGTACCCCTACCATTTCACCAAAAAAAGTGCCAAAAATGGTAAAAAAGACAGGAGACACTTCGGGACAAGTCCTTTATCAAAAAATAAAAAAAACAAAAATGTCCAGCGATGTCCATCTTCTATTCTGCCACAGACGCTGAAAAAAACCATCTCTGCTTCCATGGGTGGTTGATAGGGATGAGCTTCGAGTTTGACTGGAACATCGGCTGTTCAATCGTTCGACGAAGATCGAGCATTATGGGTCGTTTGCGCCAAATTCGAGAGGCACGTCACGACCTATAATTCACTGTGTCATCACAGTGCATTGCTGGTTGATGATTGGCCAAGCATGCACTATGACCCGCATGCTTTGGCCAATCACAGCGCCGTCACCGAAGAGAGCCATAATTGGCCAAAGGCATGGTGCCTTTGGCCAATTATGGCTCAGGGGGTTAAGTCCACGCCACACACTATATAAAGTCGCCTGCACGTCGGACTTATGTAGTGTGTTCCGGCAGAGATAGAGAGAGAGAGTGTCAGAGAGAGAGTGTCATTTCATTTACTTTACTTTGAGCAGGCAGGCGATTCAGTTAGCTGCAGTCACTGTGTATTTAGTGTATATATATATATATATATATATATATATATATATGCATCTGGGTTTTGTGTATATATATATATATATATATATATATATATATATATATATATATAAAGGGGTGTAAATGAAGGCCTGCAGAACACCCACTTAGACACCATTCAGCACTTTGGATTGTTTACATCACCTTGACTACATCTAAGACTTTCTTTATTCAGTGTTTTTTCCACGAGTCTATCATTATTGATTTTTAAGCGCTGTTTTGTGTATTTTAATATCACAGAGACTGAACTGTTTTATTCTTATACCGTGTTTTTATATATATATATATATATATATATATATATATATATATAAATGTAGCAGGGTGAGGTGCACATCGGTCCCAACTGGTTTAGTGCTAGCAATCAAGCCTTCCCACAGACCTGTATATAGAAAAAATAGCGGAGGGATTGCTGCACTTAAAAGTTATTTATTTAGATGTCAAAAATACATCATAATAAGGCAAACATGATATTCCTCAGAATATTATGCCTAGGCATAATATTCTGAGGAAGGGCGTAATCTTCAATAGCCCGAAAACGTTTACTACCATGTTTGCCTTATTATGATGTATTTTTGACATCTAAATAAATAACTTTTAAGTGCAGCAATCCCTCCGCTATTTTTTATATATATATACACACTGTATCCAGTTTAGCTAGATCTCATTGCAGACCGTTCCTGGTGTACTGTTTCTAAAATACACTTTCAGGCAGGCAGTTGATTCAGTTAGCTGCAGTGTACTCAGTATATTATTATACAGGATTTATATAGCGCCAACAGTTTGCGCAGTGCTTAACCACTTCCCTACCCAGCCATAGTCAAATGACGTCCACAGATGGGATCTCCCATCCTGGGTGGACGTCATATGACGTCCTCGGCTTTGTAGGGGGATATCTGAATGATGCCTGCAGCTAGAGGCATCATTCAGATATCCTTTTGAAGTGCCGGCGATTCTGCGCACCATAAGAACGATCATAGCGGCGTTTCCACCGCTTGATTGTTCTTACAGGCGGCGGGAGGGGACATCCCCCCCTCCCGCCGCCATCCGGTGCTTCTCCGGGCTCCCCGTGCGATCGGGGACCCGGAGCGAATCTTCCGGCGTCGTTGGTGGGGTCACGTGATGAGCATAGAGATGACTGGTGACCAGATGGTCACCAGTCATCTCTATGATCGTCGGAGGCCCGGGCGCGATGTGATGACGTCACGCCCGGGCTTCAAATGTAAACAAAGCCGCCATTGCGGCTGTAAGTATGAGATCAGTGAAAAAATTTTCACTGATCTCATGCTTTCCAGCCTGGAGGAGAGATGTGGGGTCTTATTGACCCCGCATCTCTCAATAAAGAGAACCTGTCACACATATCCTATTACAAGGGATGTTTACATTCCTTGTAATAGGAATAAAAGTGATCAAAAAAAAAAAAAAACTTAAAATCATTGTAAAAAAATAAACAAGTAAAAAAAAAAAAAAATAATAAAAAAAAAAATTAAAATGCCCCTGTCCCCGGTAGCTCGCGATCAGAAGCGAATGCACACGTAAGTCGCCCACATATGTAAACGCCGTTCAAACCACGCATGTGAGGTATCGCCACGTGCGTTAGAGCGCATGCAACAATTCTAGCACTAGACCTCCTCTGTAATTCTAACCTGGTAACCTGTAAAAAAAAATAAAGCGTCGCCTATGGAGATTTTTAAGTACCGAAGTTTGGCGCCATTCCATGAGTGTGCGCAATTTTAAAGCGTGACATGTTAGGTATCTATTTACTCGGCGTAACATTATCTTTCATATTTTCCCAAAAAATTGGGCTAACTTTACCGTTTTGTTATTTTTTAATTCATGAAACCATTTTTTTTTTTAAAAAAGCGTTTGAAAAATTATTGCGCAAATATCGTGCAAGAAAAAATGTTGCAATGACTGTCATTTTATTCCCTAGGGTGTCTGCTAAAAAAACATATATAATGTTTGGGGGTTCTGAGTAATTTTCTAGCAAAAGAATGATGATTTGTACATGTAGGAGAGCCCGGTATTGAATAGGTACAAAAAGCCCTGTATTGAAGTGGTTAACAAAATAAAGGCAAACATTACAGTTACATTACAATTTGGTACAAGAGGAATCAGAGGGCCCTGCTCAATAGAGCTTACAATCTAAAAAGGGAGGGTCAAATGATACAAAAGGTAATAGCTGTGGGGGATGAGCTGATGGAGGAAGTAAAACAGTGTTAGTTAGAAGCAGGATAGGCTTCTTTAAAGAGAAGGGTTTTCAGGGATTGTCTAAAGATGGATAGATTAGGGGACAGTCGGACAGATTGGGGCATGGAGTTCCAAAGGATGGGAGAAGCTCTGGAGAAATCCTGGAGGTGAGCATGGGAGGAGGTGACAAGGGAGCTAGAGAGCAGGAGGTCTTGGGAGGACCAAAGAGAGCGGCTTGGGTGGTATTTTGGGACTAGGTTAGTGATGTAGCTGGGGGCCGAGTTGTGGATGGCTTTGTAAATTATTGTTAGTACTTTGAATTTTATTCGTTGGCCAGTGGAGGGATTGGCAGAGAGGGGTGGAGGACAATTAATGGTTGGTAAGGTGGATGAGTCTTGCAGCAGCATTCATGATGGACTGAAGGGGGGATAGTCTATGTAAAGGTAATCCAATCAGAAGGAAGTTGCAGTAGTCGAGGCGAGAGATAACCAAAAAGTGAATTAGAAGCTTGGTGGTGTCATTAGTTAAAAAGAAGCATATTCTAGAAATGTTGCTGAGGCTAAGGCGGCATGATTTGGACAGGGATTGGATGTGGGCCTGAAAGGACAGTTCAGAGTCTAGGGTTATCCCTAGCACCCGGGCATGTGTGGACGGACTGATAGATGTGCCATTGATCTTGATAGAGAAGTCAGGGGAAGGGGCACGTGGGGGAGGAAATATTAAGAGCTCAGTTTTAGATAGATTCAGTTTGAGGAAGTGGTTTGACATCCAGGCTGATATGTCTGTTAGTAAATCAGTGATGCGTGAGGAGATTGATGAGGTAAGCTGAGGGGTAGGGATGAGCTCCGCGTTCGAGTCGAACATACGTTCGACTCGAACATCGTGTGTTTGATCGTTCGACGAAGATCAAACATTTTGGGTCGTTCGCGACAAATTTGAGTGACGCAAAAATCCCGGCGCTCTGATTGGCCAAGAATGCACTGTGACCCCGCATGCTTGGCCAATCACAGCGCCGGCAACGAGGAGAGCCATAATTGGCCACAGGCAGGATGCCTGTGGTCAATTATAGCTCGGGGGGTTTAGTACACGCCCCACACTATAAAAGGCCGCCAGCGCGGCGGCCTTGTGTAGTGTGTTCCGGCGTGCAGGGAGAGAGAAGGATAGGCAGGGACAGTGTTAGTGAAATTGTGTGTAGGGAGAGAGAAGGTTAGGTAGGGACAGTGTCAGTGTGATATTCTGCTAAACCTTGTGTGTAGGGAGAGAGAAGGATAGGTAGGGACAGTGTCAGTGAATTCTGCTAAACCTTTTGTGTAGGGAGAGAGAAGGATAGGCAGGGACAGTGTCAGTGATATTTTTGCTAAGCCTCCTGCACTGTATACACCTGAAGCTAGCCCTTATTGCTGTGTTTTCCGTGTGTGTCACACTAACAGGCATCTGCAGCACTTACAGCAGGCGTAGTGTGCTTCCTGCAAAATATACACCTGAAGCTAGCCCTTATTGCTGTGATTTCCTGTTTGAGTAACACAGGCAGGCATCTGCAGCACTTACAGCGGGCGTATTGTGCTTCTTGCAAAATATACACCTGAAGCTAACCCTTATTGCTGTGATTTCCTGTTGAGTAACACAGGCAGGCATCTGCAGCACTTACAGCGGGCATATTGTGCTTCTTGCAAAATATACACCTGAAGCTAGCCCTTATTGCTGTGATTTCCTGTTGAGTAACACAGGCAGGCATCTGCAGCACTTACAGCAGGCATAGTGTGCCTCCTGCACATTATACACCTGAAGATACCCCTTATTGCTCGTAGTTTTTTTTTTCTTTTGTGTTACACTAACAGGCATCTGCAGCACTTACAGCAGGCGTATTGTGCTTCTTGCAAAATATACACCTGAAGCTAGCCCTTATTGCTGTGATTTCCTGTTGAGTAACACAGGCAGGCATCTGCAGCACTTACAGCGGGCATATTGTGCTTCTTGCAAAATATACACCGGAAGCTAGCCCTTATTGCTGTGATTTCCTGTTTTAGTAGCACAGGCAGGCATCTGCAGCACTTACAGCGGGCGTCTTGTGCTTCTTGCAAAATATACACCTGAAGCTAGCCCTTATTGCTGTGATTTCCTGTTGAGTAACACAGGAAGGCATCTGCAGCACTTACAGCAGGCGTAGTGTGCCTCCTGCACATTATACACCTGAATTGCTCGTAGTTTTTTGTCTTTTGTGTTACACTAACAGGCATCTGCAGCACTTACAGGAGGCGTATTGTGCTTCTTGCAAAATATACACCTGAAGCTAGCCCTTATTGCTGTGATTTCCGGTTTGAGTAACACAGGCAGGCATCTGCAGCACTTACAGCAGGCGTATTGTGCTTCTTGCAAAATATACACCTGAAGCTAGCCCTTATTGCTGTGATTTCCTGTTTGAGTAACACAGGCAGGCATCTGCAGCACTTACAGCGGGCGTATTGTGCTTCTTGCAAAATATACACCTGAAGCTAGCCCTTATTGCTGTGATTTCCTGTTGAGTAACACAGTCAGGCATCTGCAGCACTTACAGCGGGCATATTGTGCTTCTTGCAAAATATACACCTGAAGCTAGCCCTTATTGCTGTGATTTCCTGTTGAGTAACACAGGCAGGCATCTGCAGCACTTACAGCAGGCGTAGTGTGCCTCCTGCACATTATACACCTAAAGCTACCCCTTATTGCTCGTAGTTTTTTTTCTTTTGTGTTACACTAACAGGCATCTGCAGCACTTACAGCAGGCGTATTGTGCTTCTTGCAAAATATACACCTGAAGCTAGCCCTTATTGCTGTGATTTCCTGTTTGAATAACACAGGCAGGCATCTGCAGCACTTACAGCAGGCGTAGTGTGCCTCCTGCACATTATACACCTGAAGCTAACCCTTATTGCTCGTAGTTTTTTTTCTTTTGTGTTACACTAACAGGCATCTGCAGCACTTACAGCAGGCGTATTGTGCTTCTTGCAAAATATACACCTGAAGCTAGCCCTTATTTCTGTGATTTCCTGTGTGAATAACACAGGCAGGCATCTGCAGCACTTACAGCAGGCGTAGTGTGCCTCCTGCACATTATACACCTGAAGCTAACCCTTATTGCTCGTAGTTTTTTTTCTTTTGTGTTACACTAACAGCCATCTGCAGCACTTACAGCAGGCGTATTGTGCTTCTTGCAAAATATACACCTGAAGCTAGCCCTTATTGCTGTGATTTCCTGTTTGAGTAACACAGGCAGGCATCTGCAGCACTTACAGCAAGCGTATTGTGCTTCTTGCAAAATATACACCTGAAGCTAGCCCTTATTGCTGTGATTTCCTGTTGAGTAACACAGGCAGGCATCTGCAGCACTTACAGCGGGCGTATTGTGCTTCTTGCAAAATAAACACCTGAAGCTAGCCCTTATTGCTGTGATTTCCTGTTTGAGTAACACAGGCAGGCATCTGCAGCACTTACAGCAAGCGTATTGTGCTTCTTGCAAAATATGCACCTGAAGCTAGCCCTTATTGCTGTGATTTCCTGTTAAGTAACACAGGCAGGCATCTGCAGCGCTTACCGCGGGCGTATTGTGCTTCTTGCAAAATATACACCTGAAACTAGCCCTTATTGCTGTGATTTCCTGTTGAGTAACACAGGCAGGCATCTGCAGCACTTACAGCAGGCGTAGTGTGCCTCCTGCACATTATACACCTGAAGCTACCCCTTATTGCTCGTAGTTTTTTTTCTTTTGTGTTACACTAACAGGCATCTGCAGCACTTACAGCAGGCGTATTGTGCTTCTTGCAAAATATACACCTGTAGCTAGCCCTTATTGCTGTGATTTCCTGTTGAGTAACACAGGCAGGCATCTGCAGCACTTACAGCGGGCGTATTGTGCTTCTTGCAAAATATACACCTGAAGCTAGCCCTTATTGCTGTGATTTCCTGTTGAGTAACACAGGCAGGCATCTGCAGCACTTACAGCAGGCATAGTGTGCCTCCTGCACATTATACACCTGAAGCTACCCCTTATTGCTCATAGTTTTTTGTCTTTTGTGTTACACTAACAGGCATCTGCAGCACTTACAGCAAGCGTCTTGAGCTTCTTGCAAAATATACACCTGAAGCTAGCCCTTATTGCTGTGATTTCCTGTTGAGTAACACAGGCAGGCATCTGCAGCACTTACAGCGGGCGTATTGTGCTTCTTGCAAAATATACACCTGAAGCTAGCCCTTATTGCTGTGATTTCCTGTTGAGTAACACAGGCAGGCATCTGCAGCACTTACAGCGGGCGTATTGTGCTTCTTGCAAAATATACACCTGAAGATAGCCCTTATTTCTGTGATTTCCTGTTTGAATACCACAGGCAGGCATCTGCAGCACTTACAGCAAGCGTATTGTGCTTCTTGCAAAATATACACCTGAAGCTAGCCCTTATTGCTGTGATTTCCTGTTAAGTAACACAGGCAGGCATCTGTAGCACTTACAGCGGGCGTATTGTGCTTCTTGCAAAATATACACCTGAAACTAGCCCTTATTGCTGTGATTTCCTGTTGAGTAACACAGGCAGGCATCTGCAGCACTTACAGCGGGCATATTGTGCTTCTTGCAAAATATACACCGGATCAAGCCCTTATTGCTGTGATTTCCTGTTTGAGTAACACAGGCAGGCGTCTGCAGCACTTACAGCGGGCGTATTGTGCTTCTTGCAAAATATACACCTGAAGCTAGCCCTTATTGCTGTGATTTCCTGTTGAGTAACACAGGCAGGCATCTGCAGCACTTACAGCAGGCGTAGTGTGCCTCCTGCACATTATACACCTGAAGCTACCCCTTATTGCTCATAGTTTTTTTTCTTTTGTGTTACACTAACAGGCATCTGCAGCACTTACAGCAGGCGTAGTGTGCTTCCTGCAAAATATACACCTGAAGCTAGCCCTTATTGCTGTGATTTCCTGTTTGAGTAACACAGGCAGGCATCTGCAGCACTTACAGCGGGCGTATTGTGCTTCTTGCAAAATATACACCTGAAGCTAGCCCTTATTGCTGTGATTTCCTGTTGAGTAACACAGGCAGGCATCTGCAGCACTTACAGCGGGCATATTGTGCTTCTTGCAAAATATACACCTGAAGCTAGCCCTTATTGCTGTGATTTCCTGTTGAGTAACACAGGCAGGCATCTGCAGCACTTACAGCAGGCATAGTGTGCCTCCTGCACATTATACACCTGAAGATACCCCTTATTGCTCGTAGTTTTTTTTTCTTTTGTGTTACACTAACAGGCATCTGCAGCACTTACAGCAGGCGTATTGTGCTTCTTGCAAAATATACACCTGAAGCTAGCCCTTATTGCTGTGATTTCCTGTTGAGTAACACAGGCAGGCATCTGCAGCACTTACAGCGGGCATATTGTGCTTCTTGAAAAATTTACACCGGAAGCTAGCCCTTATTGCTTTGATTTCCTGTTTTAGTAACACAGGCAGGCATCTGCAGCACTTACAGCTGGTGTCTTGTGCTTCTTGCAAAATATACACCTGAAGCTAGCCCTTATTGCTGTGATTTCCTGTTGAGTAACACAGGAAGGCATCTGCAGCACTTACAGCAGGCGTAGTGTGCCTCCTGCACATTATACACCTGAATTGCTCGTAGTTTTTTGTCTTTTGTGTTACACTAACAGGCATCTGCAGCACTTACAGGAGGCGTATTGTGCTTCTTGCAAAATATACACCTGAAGCTAGCCCTTATTGCTGTGATTTCCGGTTTGAGTAACACAGGCAGGCATCTGCAGCACTTACAGCAGGCGTATTGTGCTTCTTGCAAAATATACACCTGAAGCTAGCCCTTATTGCTGTGATTTCCTGTTTGAGTAACACAGGCAGGCATCTGCAGCACTTACAGCGGGCGTATTGTGCTTCTTGCAAAATATACACCTGAAGCTAGCCCTTATTGCTGTGATTTCCTGTTGAGTAACACAGTCAGGCATCTGCAGCACTTACAGCGGGCATATTGTGCTTCTTGCAAAATATACACCTGAAGCTAGCCCTTATTGCTGTGATTTCCTGTTGAGTAACACAGGCAGGCATCTGCAGCACTTACAGCGGGCGTATTGTGCTTCTTGCAAAATATACACCTGAAGCTAGCCCTTATTTCTGTGATTTCCTGTTGAGTAACACAGGCAGGCATCTGCAGCACTTACAGCAGGCATAGTGTGCCTCCTGCACATTATACACCTGAAGATACCCCTTATTGCTCGTAGTTTTTTTTCTTTTGTGTTACACTAACAGGCATCTGCAGCACTTACAGCAGGCGTATTGTGCTTCTTGCAAAATATACACCTGAAGCTAGCCCTTATTGCTGTGATTTCCTGTTGAGTAACACAGGCAGGCATCTGCAGCACTTACAGCGGGCGTATTGTGCTTCTTGCAAAATATACACCGGAAGCTAGCCCTTATTGCTGTGATTTCCTGTTTTAGTAACACAGGCAGGCATCTGCAGCACTTACAGCGGGCGTATTGTGCTTCTTGCAAAATATACACCTGAAGCTAGCCCTTATTGCTGTGATTTCCTGTTGAGTAACACAGGCAGGCATCTGCAGCACTTACAGCGGGCATATTGTGCTTCTTGCAAAATATACACCTGAAGCTAGCCCTTATTGCTGTGATTTCCTGTTGAGTAACACAGGCAGGCATCTGCAGCACTTACAGCAGGCATAGTGTGCCTCCTGCACATTATACACCTGAAGATACCCCTTATTGCTCATAGTTTTTTTTCTTTTGTGTTACACTAACAGGCATCTGCAGCACTTACAGCAGGCGTATTGTGCTTCTTGCAAAATATACACCTGAAGCTAGCCCTTATTGCTGTGATTTCCTGTTTGAGTAACACAGGCAGGCATCTGCAGCACTTACAGCAGGCGTATTGTGCTTCTTGCAAAATATACACCTGAAGCTAGCCCTTATTGCTGTGATTTCCTGTTGAGTAACACAGTCAGGCATCTGCAGCACTTACAGCGGGCGTATTGTGCTTCTTGCAAAATATACACCTGAAGCTAGCCCTTATTGCTGTGATTTCCTGTTGAGTAACACAGGCAGGCATCTGCAGCACTTACAGCAGGCGTAGTGTGCCTCCTGCACATTATACACCTGAAGCTACCCCTTATTGCTCGTAGTTTTTTTTCTTTTGTGTTACACTAACAGGCATCTGCAGCACTTACAGCAGGCGTATTGTGCTTCTTGCAAAATATACACCTGAAGCTAGCCCTTATTGCTGTGATTTCCTGTTTGAATAACACAGGCAGGCATCTGCAGCACTTACAGCAGGCGTAGTGTGCCTCCTGCACATTATACACCTGAAGCTACCCCTTATTGCTCGTAGTTTTTTTTCTTTTGTGTTACACTAACAGGCATCTGCAGCACTTACAGCAGGCATATTGTGCTTCTTGCAAAATATACACCTGTAGCTAGCCCTTATTGCTGTGATTTCCTGTTGAGTAACACAGGCAGGCATCTGCAGCACTTACAGCGGGCGTATTGTGCTTCTTGCAAAATATACACCTGAAGCTAGCCCTTATTGCTGTGATTTCCTGTTGAGTAACACAGGCAGGCATCTGCAGCACTTACAGCAGGCATAGTGTGCCTCCTGCACATTATACACCTGAAGCTACCCCTTATTGCTCATAGTTTTTTGTCTTTTGTGTTACACTAACAGGCATCTGCAGCACTTACAGCAAGCGTCTTGAGCTTCTTGCAAAATATACACCTGAAGCTAGCCCTTATTGCTGTGATTTCCTGTTGAGTAACACAGGCAGGCATCTGCAGCACTTACAGCGGGCGTATTGTGCTTCTTGCAAAATATACACCTGAAGCTAGTCCTTATTGCTGTGATTTCCTGTTAAGTAACACAGGCAGGCATCTGCAGCACTTACAGCGGGCGTATTGTGCTTCTTGCAAAATATACACCTGAAGATAGCCCTTATTTCTGTGATTTCCTGTTTGAATAACACAGGCAGGCATCTGCAGCACTTACAGCAAGCGTATTGTGCTTCTTGCAAAATATACACCTGAAGCTAGCCCTTATTGCTGTGATTTCCTGTTAAGTAACACAGGCAGGCATCTGTAGCACTTACAGAGGGCGTATTGTGCTTCTTGCAAAATATACACCTGAAACTAGCCCTTATTGCTGTGATTTCCTGTTGAGTAACACAGGCAGGCATCTGCAGCACTTACAGCAGGCGTAGTGTGCCTCCTGCACATTATACACCTGAAGCTACCCCTTATTGCTTGTAGTTTTTTGTCTTTTGTGTTACACTAACAGGCATCTGCAGCACTTACAGCAGGCGTATTGTGCTTCTTGCAAAATATACTTCTGTAGCTAGCCCTTATTGCTGTGATTTCCTGTTGAGTAACACAGGCAGGCATCTGCAGCACTTACAGCGGGCATATTGTGCTTCTTGCAAAATATACACCGGAAGCAAGCCCTTATTGCTGTGATTTCCTGTTTGAGTAACACAGGCAGGCATCTGCAGCACTTACAGCGGGCGTATTGTGCTTCTTGCAAAATATACACCTGAAGCTAGCCCTTATTGCTGTGATTTCCTGTTGAGTAACACAGGCAGGCATCTGCAGCACTTACAGCAGGCATAGTGTGCCTCCTGCACATTATACACCTGAAGCTACCCCTTATTGCTCATAGTTTTTTTTCTTTTGTGTTACACTAACAGGCATCTGCAGCACTTACAGCAGGCGTATTGTGCTTCTTGCAAAATATACACCTGAAGCTAGCCCTTATTGCTGTGATTTCCTGTTTGAGTAACACAGGCAGGCATCTGCAGCACTTACAGCAGGCGTATTGTGCTTCTTGCAAAATATACACCTGAAGCTAGCCCTTATTGCTGTGATTTCCTGTTGAGTAACACAGGCAGGCATCTGCAGCACTTACAGCAGGCGTAGTGTGCCTCCTGCACATTATACACCTGAAGCTACCCCTTATTGCTCGTAGTTTTTTTTCTTTTGTGTTACACTAACAGGCATCTGCAGCACTTACAGCAGGCATATTGTGCTTCTTGCAAAATGTACACCTGAAGCTAGCCCTTATTGCTGTGATTTCCTGTTTGAATAACACAGGCAGGCATCTGCAGCACTTACAGCAGGCGTAGTGTGCCTCCTGCACATTATACACCTGAAGCTAACCCTTATTGCTCGTAGTTTTTTTTTATTTTGTGTAACACTAACTGCCATCTGCAGCACTTACAGCAGGCGTATGGTGCTTCTTGCAAAATATACACCTGAAGCTAGCCCTTATTGCTGTGATTTCCTGTTTGAGTAACATAGGCAGGCATCTGCAGCCCTTACAGCAAGCGTCTTGTGCTTCTTGCAAAATATACACCTGAAGCTAGCCCTTATTGCTGTGATTTCCTGTTGAATAACACAGGCAGGCATCTGCAGCACTTACAGCGGGCGTACTGTGCTTCTTGCAAAATATACACCTGAAGCTAGCCCTTATTGCTGTGATTTCCTGTTGAGTAACACAGGCAGGCATCTGCAGCACTTACAGCAGGCGTATTGTGCTTCTTGCAAAATATACACCTGAAGCTAGCCCTTATTGCTGTGATTTCCTCTTTGAGTAACACAGGCAGGCATCTGCAGCACTTACAGCAGGCGTATTGTGCTTCTTGCAAAATATACACCTGAAGCTAGCCCTTATTGCTGTGATTTCCTGTTTGAGTAACACAGGCAGGCATCTGCAGCACTTACAGCAAGCGTCTTGTGCTTCTTGCAAAATATACACCTGAAGCTAGCCCTTATTGCTGTGATTTCCTGTTGAGTAACACAGGCAGGCATCTGCAGCACTTACAGCGTGGGTATTGTGCTTCTTGCAAAATATACACCTGAAGCTATCCCTTATTGCTGTGATTTCCTGTTTGAGTTACACAGGCAGGCATCTGCAGCACTTACAGCGGGCGTATTGTGCTTCTTGCAAAATATACACCTGAAGCTAGCCCTTATTTCTGTGATTTCCTGTTTGAATAACACAGGCAGGCATCTGCAGCACTTACAGCAGGCGTAGTGTGCCTCCTGCACATTATACACCTGAAGCTAACCCTTATTGCTCGTAGTTTTTTTTTTCTTTTGTGTTACACTAACAGCCATCTGCAGCACTTACAGCAGCCGTATTGTGCTTCTTGCAAAATATACACCTGAAGCTAGCCCTTATTGCTGTGATTTCCTGTTTGAGTAACACAGGCAGGCATCTGCAGCACTTACAGCAAGCGTATTGTGCTTCTTGCAAAATATACACCTGAAGCTAGCCCTTATTGCTGTGATTTCCTGTTGAGTAACACAGGCAGGCATCTGCAGCACTTACAGCGGGCGTATTGTGCTTCTTGCAAAATATACACCTGAAGCTAGCCCTTATTGCTGTGATTTCCTGTTGAGTAACACAGGCAGGCATCTGCAGCACTTACAGCAGGCATAGTGTGCCTCCTGCACATTATACACCTGAAGCTACCCCTTATTGCTCATAGTTTTTTGTCTTTTGTGTTACACTAACAGGCATCTGCAGCACTTACAGCAAGCGTCTTGAGCTTCTTGCAAAATATACACCTGAAGCTAGCCCTTATTGCTGTGATTTCCTGTTGAGTAACACAGGCAGGCATCTGCAGCACTTACAGCGGGCGTATTGTGCTTCTTGCAAAATATACACCTGAAGCTAGTCCTTATTGCTGTGATTTCCTGTTAAGTAACACAGGCAGGCATCTGCAGCACTTACAGCGGGCGTATTGTGCTTCTTGCAAAATATACACCTGAAGATAGCCCTTATTTCTGTGATTTCCTGTTTGAATAACACAGGCAGGCATCTGCAGCACTTACAGCAAGCGTATTGTGCTTCTTGCAAAATATACACCTGAAGCTAGCCCTTATTGCTGTGATTTCCTGTTAAGTAACACAGGCAGGCATCTGTAGCACTTACAGAGGGCGTATTGTGCTTCTTGCAAAATATACACCTGAAACTAGCCCTTATTGCTGTGATTTCCTGTTGAGTAACACAGGCAGGCATCTGCAGCACTTACAGCAGGCGTAGTGTGCCTCCTGCACATTATACACCTGAAGCTACCCCTTATTGCTTGTAGTTTTTTGTCTTTTGTGTTACACTAACAGGCATCTGCAGCACTTACAGCAGGCGTATTGTGCTTCTTGCAAAATATACTTCTGTAGCTAGCCCTTATTGCTGTGATTTCCTGTTGAGTAACACAGGCAGGCATCTGCAGCACTTACAGCGGGCATATTGTGCTTCTTGCAAAATATACACCGGAAGCAAGCCCTTATTGCTGTGATTTCCTGTTTGAGTAACACAGGCAGGCATCTGCAGCACTTACAGCGGGCGTATTGTGCTTCTTGCAAAATATACACCTGAAGCTAGCCCTTATTGCTGTGATTTCCTGTTGAGTAACACAGGCAGGCATCTGCAGCACTTACAGCAGGCATAGTGTGCCTCCTGCACATTATACACCTGAAGCTACCCCTTATTGCTCATAGTTTTTTTTCTTTTGTGTTACACTAACAGGCATCTGCAGCACTTACAGCAGGCGTATTGTGCTTCTTGCAAAATATACACCTGAAGCTAGCCCTTATTGCTGTGATTTCCTGTTTGAGTAACACAGGCAGGCATCTGCAGCACTTACAGCAGGCGTATTGTGCTTCTTGCAAAATATACACCTGAAGCTAGCCCTTATTGCTGTGATTTCCTGTTTCAGTAACACAGTCAGGCATCTGCAGCACTTACAGTGGGCGTAGTGTGCTTCTTGCAAAATATACACTTGAAGTTAGCCCTTATTGCTGTGATTTCCTGTTTGCGTAACACAGGCAGGCATCTGCAGCACTTACAGCGGGCGTATTGTGCTTCTTGCAAAATATACACCTGAAGCTAGCCCTTATTGCTGTGATTTCCTGTTGAGTAACACAGGCAGGCATCTGTAGCACTTACAGCAGGCGTAGTGTGCCTCCTGCACATTATACACCTGAAGCTACCCCTTATTGCTCGTAGTTTTTTTTCTTTTGTGTTACACTAACAGGCATCTGCAGCACTTACAGCAGGCATATTGTGCTTCTTGCAAAATGTACACCTGAAGCTAGCCCTTATTGCTGTGATTTCCTGTTTGAATAACACAGGCAGGCATCTGCAGCACTTACAGCAGGCGTAGTGTGCCTCCTGCACATTATACACCTGAAGCTAATCCTTATTGCTCGTAGTTTTTTTTCTTTTGTGTTACACTAACAGGCACCTGCAGCACTTACAGCAGGCGTATTGTGCTTCTTGCAAAATATACACCTGAAGCTAGCCCTTATTGCTGTGATTTCCTGTTTGAATAACACAGGCAGGCATCTGCAGCACTTACAGCAGGCGTAGTGTGCCTCCTGCACATTATACACCTGAAGCTAACCCTTATTGCTCGTAGTTTTTTTTTTATTTTGTGTAACACTAACTGCCATCTGCAGCACTTACAGCAGGCGTATGGTGCTTCTTGCAAAATATACACCTGAAGCTAGCCCTTATTGCTGTGATTTCCTGTTTGAGTAACATAGGCAGACATCTGCAGCCCTTACAGCAAGCGTCTTGTGCTTCTTGCAAAATATACACCTGAAGCTAGCCCTTATTGCTGTGATTTCCTGTTGAATAACACAGGCAGGCATCTGCAGCACTTACAGCGGGCGTATTGTGCTTCTTGCAAAATATACACCTGAAGCTAGCCCTTATTGCTGTGATTTCCTGTTGAGTAACACAGGCAGGCATCTGCAGCACTTACAGCAGGCGTATTGTGCTTCTTGCAAAATATACACCTGAAGCTAGCCCTTATTGCTGTGATTTCCTCTTTGAGTAACACAGGCAGGCATCTGCAGCACTTACAGCAGGCGTATTGTGCTTCTTGCAAAATATACACCTGAAGCTAGCCCTTATTGCTGTGATTTCCTGTTTGAGTAACACAGGCAGGCATCTGCAGCACTTACAGCAAGCGTCTTGTGCTTCTTGCAAAATATACACCTGAAGCTAGCCCTTATTGCTGTGATTTCCTGTTGAGTAACACAGGCAGGCATCTGCAGCACTTACAGCGTGGGTATTGTGCTTCTTGCAAAATATACACCTGAAGCTATCCCTTATTGCTGTGATTTCCTGTTTGAGTTACACAGGCAGGCATCTGCAGCACTTACAGCGGGCGTATTGTGCTTCTTGCAAAATATACACCTGAAGCTAGCCCTTATTTCTGTGATTTCCTGTTTGAATAACACAGGCAGGCATCTGCAGCACTTACAGCAGGCGTAGTGTGCCTCCTGCACATTATACACCTGAAGCTACCCCTTATTGCTCGTGTTTTTTTTTCTTTTGTGTTACACTAACAGGCATCTGCAGCACTTACAGCAAGCGTATTGTGCTTCTTGCAAAATATACATCTGAAGCTAGCCCTTATTTCTGTGATTTCCTGTTTGAATAACACAGGCTGGCATCTGCAGCACTTACAGCAGGCGTAGTGTGCCTCCTGCACATTATACACCTGAAGCTAACCCTTATTGCTCGTAGTTTTTTTTTTCTTTTGTGTTACACTAACAGCCATCTGCAGCACTTACAGCAGCCGTATTGTGCTTCTTGCAAAATATACACCTGAAGCTAGCCCTTATTGCTGTGATTTCCTGTTTGAGTAACACAGGCAGGCATCTGCAGCACTTACAGCAAGCGTATTGTGCTTCTTGCAAAATATACACCTGAAGCTAGCCCTTATTGCTGTGATTTCCTGTTGAGTAACACAGGCAGGCATCTGCAGCACTTACAGCGGGCGTATTGTGCTTCTTGCAAAATATACACCTGAAGCAAGCCCTTATTGCTGTGATTTCCTGTTGAGTAACACAGGCAGGCATCTGCAGCACTTACAGCAGGCGTATTGTGCTTCTTGCAAAATATACACCTGAAGCTAGCCCTTATTGCTGTGATTTCCTGTTTGAGTAACACAGGCAGGCATCTGCAGCACTTACAGCAAGCGTATTGTGCTTCTTGCAAAATATACACCTGAAGCTAGCCCTTATTGCTGTGATTTCCTGTTGAGTAACACAGGCAGGCATCTGCAGCACTTACAGCGGGCGTATTGTGCTTCTTGCAAAATATACACCTGAAGCAAGCCCTTATTGCTGTGATTTCCTGTTGAGTAACACAGGCAGGCATCTGCAGCACTTACAGCAGGCGTATTGTGCTTCTTGCAAAATATACACCTGAAGCTAGCCCTTATTGCTGTGAATTCCTGTTTGAGTAACACAGGCAGGCATCTGCAGCACTTACAGCAAGCGTCTTGTGCTTCTTGCAAAATATACACCTGAAGCTAGCCCTTATTGCTGTGATTTCCTGTTGAGTAACACAGGCAGGCATCTGCAGCACTTACAGCAGGCGTATTGTGCTTCTTGCAAAATATACACCTGAAGCTAGCCCTTATTGCTGTGATTTCCTGTTGAGTAACACAGGCAGGCATCTGCAGCACTTACAGCAGGCGTATTGTGCTTCTTGCAAAATATACACCTGAAGCTAGCCCTTATTGCTGTGATTTCCTGTTTGAGTAACACAGGCAGGCATCTGCAGCACTTACAGCGGGCGTATTGTGCTTCTTGCAAAATATACACCTGAAGCTAGCCCTTATTGCTGTGATTTCCTGTTGAGTAACACAGGCAGGCATCTGCAGCACTTACAGCGGGCGTATTGTGCTTCTTGCAAAATATACACCTGAAGCTAGCCCTTATTTCTGTGATTTCCTGTTTGAATAACACAGGCAGGCATCTGCAGCACTTACAGCAGGCGTAGTGTGCCTCCTGCACATTATACACCTGAAGCTAACCCTTATTGCTCGTAGTTTTTTTTTTTGTGTTACACTAACAGGCATCTGCAGCACTTACAGCAGGCGTATTGTGCTTCTTACAAAATATACACCTGAAGCTAGCCCTTATTTCTGTGATTTCCTGTTTGAATAACACAGGCAGGCATCTGCAGCACTTACAGCAGGCGTAGTGTGCCTCCTGCACATTATACACCTGAAGCTAACCCTTATTGCTCGTAGTTTTTTTTTCTTTTGTGTTACACTAACAGGCATCTGCAGCACTTACAGCAGGCGTATTGTGCTTCTTGCAAAATATACACCTGTAGCTAGCCCTTATTGCTGTGATTTCCTGTTTGAGTAACACAGGCAGGCATCTGCAGCACTTACATCAAGCGTCTTGTGCTTCTTGCAAAATATACACCTGAAGCTAGCCCTTATTGCTGTGATTTCCTGTTGAGTAACACAGGCAGGCATCTGCAGCACTTACAGCGGGCGTATTGTGCTTCTTCCAAAATATACACCTGAAGCTAGCCCTTATTGCTGTGATTTCCTGTTGAGTAACACAGGCAGGCATCTGCAGCACTTACAGCAGGCGTATTGTGCTTCTTGCAAAATATACACCTGAAGCTAGCCCTTATTGCTGTGATTTCCTGTTTGAGTAACACAGGCAGGCATCTGCAGCACTTACAGCAAGCATATTGTGCTTCTTGAAAAATATACACCTGAAGCTAGCCCTTATTGCTGTGATTTCCTGTTGAGTAACACAGGCAGGCATCTGCAGCACTTACAGCGGGCGTATTGTGCTTCTTGCAAAATATATACCCGAAGCTAGCCCTTATTGCTGTGATTTCCTGTTGAGTAACACAGGCAGGCATCTGCAGCACTTACAGCAGGCGTAGTGTGCCTTCTGCACATTATACACCTGAAGCTACCCCTGATTGCTCGTAGTTTTTTTTCTTTTGTGTTACACTAACAGGCATCTGCAGCACTTACAGCAGGCGTATTGTGCTTCTTGCAAAATATACACCTGTAGCTAGCCCTTATTGCTGTGATTTCCTGTTGAGTAACACAGGCAGGCATCTGCAGCACTTACAGCGGGCATATTGTGCTTCTTGCAAAACATACACCGGAAGCTAGCCCTTATTGCTGTGATTTCCTGTTGAGTAGCACAGGCAGCCATCTGCAGCACTTACAGCAGGCGTATTGTGCTTCTTGCAAAATATACACCTGGAGCTAGCCCTTATTGCTGTGATTTCCTGTTTGAGTAACACAGGCAGGCATCTGCAGCACTTACAGCGGGCGTATTGTGCTTCTTGCAAAATATACACCTGAAGCTAGCCCTTATTGCTGTGATTTCCTGTTGAGTAACACAGGCAGGCATCTGCAGCACTTACAGCAGGCGTAGTGTGCCTCCTGCACATTATACACCTGAAGCTAACCCTTATTGCTCGTAGTTTTTTTTATTTTGTGTTACACTAACAGGCATCTGCAGCACTTACAGCAGGCGTATTGTGCTTCTTGCAAAATATACACCTGAAGCTAGCCCTTATTGCTGTGAATTCCTGTTTGAGTAACACAGGCAGGCATCTGCAGCACTTACAGCAAGCGTCTTGTGCTTCTTGCAAAATATACACCTGAAGCTAGCCCTTATTGCTGTGATTTCCTGTTGAGTAACACAGGCAGGCATCTGCAGCACTTACAGCAGGCGTATTGTGCTTCTTGCAAAATATACACCTGAAGCTAGCCCTTATTGCTGTGATTTCCTGTTGAGTAACACAGGCAGGCATCTGCAGCACTTACAGCAGGCGTATTGTGCTTCTTGCAAAATATACACCTGAAGCTAGCCCTTATTGCTGTGATTTCCTGTTTGAGTAACACAGGCAGGCATCTGCAGCACTTACAGCGGGCGTATTGTGCTTCTTGCAAAATGTACACCTGAAGCTAGCCCTTATTGCTGTGATTTCCTGTTGAGTAACACAGGCAGGCATCTGCAGCACTTACAGCGGGCGTATTGTGCTTCTTGCAAAATATACACCTGAAGCTAGCCCTTATTTCTGTGATTTCCTGTTTGAATAACACAGGCAGGCATCTGCAGCACTTACAGCAGGCGTAGTGTGCCTCCTGCACATTATACACCTGAAGCTAACCCTTATTGCTTGTAGGTTTTTTTTCTTTTGTGTTACACTAACAGGCATCTGCAGCACTTACAGCAGGCGTATTGTGCTTCTTGCAAAATATACACCTGAAGCTAGCCCTTATTGCTGTGATTTCCTGTTGAGTAACACAGGCAGGCATCTGCAGCACTTACAGCGGGCGTATTGTGCTTCTTGCAAAATATACACCGGAAGCTAGCCCTTATTGCTGTGATTTCCTGTTTTAGTAACACAGGCAGGCATCTGCAGCACTTACAGCGGGCGTATTGTGCTTCTTGCAAAATATACACCTGAAGCTAGCCCTTATTGCTGTGATTTCCTGTTGAGTAAAACAGGCAGGCATCTGCAGCACTTACAGCGGGCATATTGTGCTTCTTGCAAAATATACACCTGAAGCTAGCCCTTATTGCTGTGATTTCCTGTTGAGTAACACAGGCAGGCATCTGCAGCACTTACAGCAGGCATAGTGTGCCTCCTGCACATTATACACCTGAAGATACCCCTTATTGCTCATAGTTTTTTTTCTTTTGTGTTACACTAACAGGCATCTGCAGCACTTACAGCAGGCGTATTGTGCTTCTTGCAAAATATACACCTGAAGCTAGCCCTTATTGCTGTGATTTCCTGTTTGAGTAACACAGGCAGGCATCTGCAGCACTTACAGCAGGCGTATTGTGCTTCTTGCAAAATATACACCTGAAGCTAGCCCTTATTGCTGTGATTTCCTGTTGAGTAACACAGTCAGGCATCTGCAGCACTTACAGCGGGCGTATTGTGCTTCTTGCAAAATATACACCTGAAGCTAGCCCTTATTGCTGTGATTTCCTGTTGAGTAACACAGGCAGGCATCTGCAGCACTTACAGCAGGCGTAGTGTGCCTCCTGCACATTATACACCTGAAGCTACCCCTTATTGCTCGTAGTTTTTTTTCTTTTGTGTTACACTAACAGGCATCTGCAGCACTTACAGCAGGCGTATTGTGCTTCTTGCAAAATATACACCTGAAGCTAGCCCTTATTGCTGTGATTTCCTGTTTGAATAACACAGGCAGGCATCTGCAGCACTTACAGCAGGCGTAGTGTGCCTCCTGCACATTATACACCTGAAGCTACCCCTTATTGCTCGTAGTTTTTTTTCTTTTGTGTTACACTAACAGGCATCTGCAGCACTTACAGCAGGCATATTGTGCTTCTTGCAAAATATACACCTGTAGCTAGCCCTTATTGCTGTGATTTCCTGTTGAGTAACACAGGCAGGCATCTGCAGCACTTACAGCGGGCGTATTGTGCTTCTTGCAAAATATACACCTGAAGCTAGCCCTTATTGCTGTGATTTCCTGTTGAGTAACACAGGCAGGCATCTGCAGCACTTACAGCAGGCATAGTGTGCCTCCTGCACATTATACACCTGAAGCTACCCCTTATTGCTCATAGTTTTTTGTCTTTTGTGTTACACTAACAGGCATCTGCAGCACTTACAGCAAGCGTCTTGAGCTTCTTGCAAAATATACACCTGAAGCTAGCCCTTATTGCTGTGATTTCCTGTTGAGTAACACAGGCAGGCATCTGCAGCACTTACAGCGGGCGTATTGTGCTTCTTGCAAAATATACACCTGAAGCTAGTCCTTATTGCTGTGATTTCCTGTTAAGTAACACAGGCAGGCATCTGCAGCACTTACAGCGGGCGTATTGTGCTTCTTGCAAAATATACACCTGAAGATAGCCCTTATTTCTGTGATTTCCTGTTTGAATAACACAGGCAGGCATCTGCAGCACTTACAGCAAGCGTATTGTGCTTCTTGCAAAATATACACCTGAAGCTAGCCCTTATTGCTGTGATTTCCTGTTAAGTAACACAGGCAGGCATCTGTAGCACTTACAGAGGGCGTATTGTGCTTCTTGCAAAATATACACCTGAAACTAGCCCTTATTGCTGTGATTTCCTGTTGAGTAACACAGGCAGGCATCTGCAGCACTTACAGCAGGCGTAGTGTGCCTCCTGCACATTATACACCTGAAGCTACCCCTTATTGCTTGTAGTTTTTTGTCTTTTGTGTTACACTAACAGGCATCTGCAGCACTTACAGCAGGCGTATTGTGCTTCTTGCAAAATATACTTCTGTAGCTAGCCCTTATTGCTGTGATTTCCTGTTGAGTAACACAGGCAGGCATCTGCAGCACTTACAGCGGGCATATTGTGCTTCTTGCAAAATATACACCGGAAGCAAGCCCTTATTGCTGTGATTTCCTGTTTGAGTAACACAGGCAGGCATCTGCAGCACTTACAGCGGGCGTATTGTGCTTCTTGCAAAATATACACCTGAAGCTAGCCCTTATTGCTGTGATTTCCTGTTGAGTAACACAGGCAGGCATCTGCAGCACTTACAGCAGGCATAGTGTGCCTCCTGCACATTATACACCTGAAGCTACCCCTTATTGCTCATAGTTTTTTTTCTTTTGTGTTACACAAACAGGCATCTGCAGCACTTACAGCAGGCGTATTGTGCTTCTTGCAAAATATACACCTGAAGCTAGCCCTTATTGCTGTGATTTCCTGTTTGAGTAACACAGGCAGGCATCTGCAGCACTTACAGCAGGCGTATTGTGCTTCTTGCAAAATATACACCTGAAGCTAGCCCTTATTGCTGTGATTTCCTGTTGAGTAACACAGGCAGGCATCTGCAGCACTTACAGCAGGCGTAGTGTGCCTCCTGCACATTATACACCTGAAGCTACCCCTTATTGCTCGTAGTTTTTTTTCTTTTGTGTTACACTAACAGGCATCTGCAGCACTTACAGCAGGCATATTGTGCTTCTTGCAAAATGTACACCTGAAGCTAGCCCTTATTGCTGTGATTTCCTGTTTGAATAACACAGGCAGGCATCTGCAGCACTTACAGCAGGCGTAGTGTGCCTCCTGCACATTATACACCTGAAGCTAACCCTTATTGCTCGTAGTTTTTTTTTATTTTGTGTAACACTAACTGCCATCTGCAGCACTTACAGCAGGCGTATGGTGCTTCTTGCAAAATATACACCTGAAGCTAGCCCTTATTGCTGTGATTTCCTGTTTGAGTAACATAGGCAGGCATCTGCAGCCCTTACAGCAAGCGTCTTGTGCTTCTTGCAAAATATACACCTGAAGCTAGCCCTTATTGCTGTGATTTCCTGTTGAATAACACAGGCAGGCATCTGCAGCACTTACAGCGGGCGTACTGTGCTTCTTGCAAAATATACACCTGAAGCTAGCCCTTATTGCTGTGATTTCCTGTTGAGTAACACAGGCAGGCATCTGCAGCACTTACAGCAGGCGTATTGTGCTTCTTGCAAAATATACACCTGAAGCTAGCCCTTATTGCTGTGATTTCCTCTTTGAGTAACACAGGCAGGCATCTGCAGCACTTACAGCAGGCGTATTGTGCTTCTTGCAAAATATACACCTGAAGCTAGCCCTTATTGCTGTGATTTCCTGTTTGAGTAACACAGGCAGGCATCTGCAGCACTTACAGCAAGCGTCTTGTGCTTCTTGCAAAATATACACCTGAAGCTAGCCCTTATTGCTGTGATTTCCTGTTGAGTAACACAGGCAGGCATCTGCAGCACTTACAGCGTGGGTATTGTGCTTCTTGCAAAATATACACCTGAAGCTATCCCTTATTGCTGTGATTTCCTGTTTGAGTTACACAGGCAGGCATCTGCAGCACTTACAGCGGGCGTATTGTGCTTCTTGCAAAATATACACCTGAAGCTAGCCCTTATTTCTGTGATTTCCTGTTTGAATAACACAGGCAGGCATCTGCAGCACTTACAGCAGGCGTAGTGTGCCTCCTGCACATTATACACCTGAAGCTAACCCTTATTGCTCGTAGTTTTTTTTTTCTTTTGTGTTACACTAACAGCCATCTGCAGCACTTACAGCAGCCGTATTGTGCTTCTTGCAAAATATACACCTGAAGCTAGCCCTTATTGCTGTGATTTCCTGTTTGAGTAACACAGGCAGGCATCTGCAGCACTTACAGCAAGCGTATTGTGCTTCTTGCAAAATATACACCTGAAGCTAGCCCTTATTGCTGTGATTTCCTGTTGAGTAACACAGGCAGGCATCTGCAGCACTTACAGCGGGCGTATTGTGCTTCTTGCAAAATATACACCTGAAGCTAGCCCTTATTGCTGTGATTTCCTGTTGAGTAACACAGGCAGGCATCTGCAGCACTTACAGCAGGCATAGTGTGCCTCCTGCACATTATACACCTGAAGCTACCCCTTATTGCTCATAGTTTTTTGTCTTTTGTGTTACACTAACAGGCATCTGCAGCACTTACAGCAAGCGTCTTGAGCTTCTTGCAAAATATACACCTGAAGCTAGCCCTTATTGCTGTGATTTCCTGTTGAGTAACACAGGCAGGCATCTGCAGCACTTACAGCGGGCGTATTGTGCTTCTTGCAAAATATACACCTGAAGCTAGTCCTTATTGCTGTGATTTCCTGTTAAGTAACACAGGCAGGCATCTGCAGCACTTACAGCGGGCGTATTGTGCTTCTTGCAAAATATACACCTGAAGATAGCCCTTATTTCTGTGATTTCCTGTTTGAATAACACAGGCAGGCATCTGCAGCACTTACAGCAAGCGTATTGTGCTTCTTGCAAAATATACACCTGAAGCTAGCCCTTATTGCTGTGATTTCCTGTTAAGTAACACAGGCAGGCATCTGTAGCACTTACAGAGGGCGTATTGTGCTTCTTGCAAAATATACACCTGAAACTAGCCCTTATTGCTGTGATTTCCTGTTGAGTAACACAGGCAGGCATCTGCAGCACTTACAGCAGGCGTAGTGTGCCTCCTGCACATTATACACCTGAAGCTACCCCTTATTGCTTGTAGTTTTTTGTCTTTTGTGTTACACTAACAGGCATCTGCAGCACTTACAGCAGGCGTATTGTGCTTCTTGCAAAATATACTTCTGTAGCTAGCCCTTATTGCTGTGATTTCCTGTTGAGTAACACAGGCAGGCATCTGCAGCACTTACAGCGGGCATATTGTGCTTCTTGCAAAATATACACCGGAAGCAAGCCCTTATTGCTGTGATTTCCTGTTTGAGTAACACAGGCAGGCATCTGCAGCACTTACAGCGGGCGTATTGTGCTTCTTGCAAAATATACACCTGAAGCTAGCCCTTATTGCTGTGATTTCCTGTTGAGTAACACAGGCAGGCATCTGCAGCACTTACAGCAGGCATAGTGTGCCTCCTGCACATTATACACCTGAAGCTACCCCTTATTGCTCATAGTTTTTTTTCTTTTGTGTTACACTAACAGGCATCTGCAGCACTTACAGCAGGCGTATTGTGCTTCTTGCAAAATATACACCTGAAGCTAGCCCTTATTGCTGTGATTTCCTGTTTGAGTAACACAGGCAGGCATCTGCAGCACTTACAGCAGGCGTATTGTGCTTCTTGCAAAATATACACCTGAAGCTAGCCCTTATTGCTGTGATTTCCTGTTTCAGTAACACAGTCAGGCATCTGCAGCACTTACAGTGGGCGTAGTGTGCTTCTTGCAAAATATACACTTGAAGTTAGCCCTTATTGCTGTGATTTCCTGTTTGCGTAACACAGGCAGGCATCTGCAGCACTTACAGCGGGCGTATTGTGCTTCTTGCAAAATATACACCTGAAGCTAGCCCTTATTGCTGTGATTTCCTGTTGAGTAACACAGGCAGGCATCTGTAGCACTTACAGCAGGCGTAGTGTGCCTCCTGCACATTATACACCTGAAGCTACCCCTTATTGCTCGTAGTTTTTTTTCTTTTGTGTTACACTAACAGGCATCTGCAGCACTTACAGCAGGCATATTGTGCTTCTTGCAAAATGTACACCTGAAGCTAGCCCTTATTGCTGTGATTTCCTGTTTGAATAACACAGGCAGGCATCTGCAGCACTTACAGCAGGCGTAGTGTGCCTCCTGCACATTATACACCTGAAGCTAATCCTTATTGCTCGTAGTTTTTTTTCTTTTGTGTTACACTAACAGGCACCTGCAGCACTTACAGCAGGCGTATTGTGCTTCTTGCAAAATATACACCTGAAGCTAGCCCTTATTGCTGTGATTTCCTGTTTGAATAACACAGGCAGGCATCTGCAGCACTTACAGCAGGCGTAGTGTGCCTCCTGCACATTATACACCTGAAGCTAACCCTTATTGCTCGTAGTTTTTTTTTTATTTTGTGTAACACTAACTGCCATCTGCAGCACTTACAGCAGGCGTATGGTGCTTCTTGCAAAATATACACCTGAAGCTAGCCCTTATTGCTGTGATTTCCTGTTTGAGTAACATAGGCAGACATCTGCAGCCCTTACAGCAAGCGTCTTGTGCTTCTTGCAAAATATACACCTGAAGCTAGCCCTTATTGCTGTGATTTCCTGTTGAATAACACAGGCAGGCATCTGCAGCACTTACAGCGGGCGTATTGTGCTTCTTGCAAAATATACACCTGAAGCTAGCCCTTATTGCTGTGATTTCCTGTTGAGTAACACAGGCAGGCATCTGCAGCACTTACAGCAGGCGTATTGTGCTTCTTGCAAAATATACACCTGAAGCTAGCCCTTATTGCTGTGATTTCCTGTTTGAGTAACACAGGCAGGCATCTGCAGCACTTACAGCAGGCGTATTGTGCTTCTTGCAAAATATACACCTGAAGCTAGCCCTTATTGCTGTGATTTCCTGTTTGAGTAACACAGGCAGGCATCTGCAGCACTTACAGCAAGCGTCTTGTGCTTCTTGCAAAATATACACCTGAAGCTAGCCCTTATTGCTGTGATTTCCTGTTGAGTAACACAGGCAGGCATCTGCAGCACTTACAGCGTGGGTATTGTGCTTCTTGCAAAATATACACCTGAAGCTATCCCTTATTGCTGTGATTTCCTGTTTGAGTTACACAGGCAGGCATCTGCAGCACTTACAGCGGGCGTATTGTGCTTCTTGCAAAATATACACCTGAAGCTAGCCCTTATTTCTGTGATTTCCTGTTTGAATAACACAGGCAGGCATCTGCAGCACTTACAGCAGGCGTAGTGTGCCTCCTGCACATTATACACCTGAAGCTACCCCTTATTGCTCGTGTTTTTTTTTCTTTTGTGTTACACTAACAGGCATCTGCAGCACTTACAGCAAGCGTATTGTGCTTCTTGCAAAATATACATCTGAAGCTAGCCCTTATTTCTGTGATTTCCTGTTTGAATAACACAGGCTGGCATCTGCAGCACTTACAGCAGGCGTAGTGTGCCTCCTGCACATTATACACCTGAAGCTAACCCTTATTGCTCGTAGTTTTTTTTTTCTTTTGTGTTACACTAACAGCCATCTGCAGCACTTACAGCAGCCGTATTGTGCTTCTTGCAAAATATACACCTGAAGCTAGCCCTTATTGCTGTGATTTCCTGTTTGAGTAACACAGGCAGGCATCTGCAGCACTTACAGCAAGCGTATTGTGCTTCTTGCAAAATATACACCTGAAGCTAGCCCTTATTGCTGTGATTTCCTGTTGAGTAACACAGGCAGGCATCTGCAGCACTTACAGCGGGCGTATTGTGCTTCTTGCAAAATATACACCTGAAGCAAGCCCTTATTGCTGTGATTTCCTGTTGAGTAACACAGGCAGGCATCTGCAGCACTTACAGCAGGCGTATTGTGCTTCTTGCAAAATATACACCTGAAGCTAGCCCTTATTGCTGTGATTTCCTGTTTGAGTAACACAGGCAGGCATCTGCAGCACTTACAGCAAGCGTATTGTGCTTCTTGCAAAATATACACCTGAAGCTAGCCCTTATTGCTGTGATTTCCTGTTGAGTAACACAGGCAGGCATCTGCAGCACTTACAGCGGGCGTATTGTGCTTCTTGCAAAATATACACCTGAAGCAAGCCCTTATTGCTGTGATTTCCTGTTGAGTAACACAGGCAGGCATCTGCAGCACTTACAGCAGGCGTATTGTGCTTCTTGCAAAATATACACCTGAAGCTAGCCCTTATTGCTGTGAATTCCTGTTTGAGTAACACAGGCAGGCATCTGCAGCACTTACAGCAAGCGTCTTGTGCTTCTTGCAAAATATACACCTGAAGCTAGCCCTTATTGCTGTGATTTCCTGTTGAGTAACACAGGCAGGCATCTGCAGCACTTACAGCAGGCGTATTGTGCTTCTTGCAAAATATACACCTGAAGCTAGCCCTTATTGCTGTGATTTCCTGTTGAGTAACACAGGCAGGCATCTGCAGCACTTACAGCAGGCGTATTGTGCTTCTTGCAAAATATACACCTGAAGCTAGCCCTTATTGCTGTGATTTCCTGTTTGAGTAACACAGGCAGGCATCTGCAGCACTTACAGCGGGCGTATTGTGCTTCTTGCAAAATATACACCTGAAGCTAGCCCTTATTGCTGTGATTTCCTGTTGAGTAACACAGGCAGGCATCTGCAGCACTTACAGCGGGCGTATTGTGCTTCTTGCAAAATATACACCTGAAGCTAGCCCTTATTTCTGTGATTTCCTGTTTGAATAACACAGGCAGGCATCTGCAGCACTTACAGCAGGCGTAGTGTGCCTCCTGCACATTATACACCTGAAGCTAACCCTTATTGCTCGTAGTTTTTTTTTTTGTGTTACACTAACAGGCATCTGCAGCACTTACAGCAGGCGTATTGTGCTTCTTACAAAATATACACCTGAAGCTAGCCCTTATTTCTGTGATTTCCTGTTTGAATAACACAGGCAGGCATCTGCAGCACTTACAGCAGGCGTAGTGTGCCTCCTGCACATTATACACCTGAAGCTAACCCTTATTGCTCGTAGTTTTTTTTTCTTTTGTGTTACACTAACAGGCATCTGCAGCACTTACAGCAGGCGTATTGTGCTTCTTGCAAAATATACACCTGTAGCTAGCCCTTATTGCTGTGATTTCCTGTTTGAGTAACACAGGCAGGCATCTGCAGCACTTACATCAAGCGTCTTGTGCTTCTTGCAAAATATACACCTGAAGCTAGCCCTTATTGCTGTGATTTCCTGTTGAGTAACACAGGCAGGCATCTGCAGCACTTACAGCGGGCGTATTGTGCTTCTTCCAAAATATACACCTGAAGCTAGCCCTTATTGCTGTGATTTCCTGTTGAGTAACACAGGCAGGCATCTGCAGCACTTACAGCAGGCGTATTGTGCTTCTTGCAAAATATACACCTGAAGCTAGCCCTTATTGCTGTGATTTCCTGTTTGAGTAACACAGGCAGGCATCTGCAGCACTTACAGCAAGCATATTGTGCTTCTTGAAAAATATACACCTGAAGCTAGCCCTTATTGCTGTGATTTCCTGTTGAGTAACACAGGCAGGCATCTGCAGCACTTACAGCGGGCGTATTGTGCTTCTTGCAAAATATATACCCGAAGCTAGCCCTTATTGCTGTGATTTCCTGTTGAGTAACACAGGCAGGCATCTGCAGCACTTACAGCAGGCGTAGTGTGCCTTCTGCACATTATACACCTGAAGCTACCCCTGATTGCTCGTAGTTTTTTTTCTTTTGTGTTACACTAACAGGCATCTGCAGCACTTACAGCAGGCGTATTGTGCTTCTTGCAAAATATACACCTGTAGCTAGCCCTTATTGCTGTGATTTCCTGTTGAGTAACACAGGCAGGCATCTGCAGCACTTACAGCGGGCATATTGTGCTTCTTGCAAAACATACACCGGAAGCTAGCCCTTATTGCTGTGATTTCCTGTTGAGTAGCACAGGCAGCCATCTGCAGCACTTACAGCAGGCGTATTGTGCTTCTTGCAAAATATACACCTGGAGCTAGCCCTTATTGCTGTGATTTCCTGTTTGAGTAACACAGGCAGGCATCTGCAGCACTTACAGCGGGCGTATTGTGCTTCTTGCAAAATATACACCTGAAGCTAGCCCTTATTGCTGTGATTTCCTGTTGAGTAACACAGGCAGGCATCTGCAGCACTTACAGCAGGCGTAGTGTGCCTCCTGCACATTATACACCTGAAGCTAACCCTTATTGCTCGTAGTTTTTTTTATTTTGTGTTACACTAACAGGCATCTGCAGCACTTACAGCAGGCGTATTGTGCTTCTTGCAAAATATACACCTGAAGCTAGCCCTTATTGCTGTGAATTCCTGTTTGAGTAACACAGGCAGGCATCTGCAGCACTTACAGCAAGCGTCTTGTGCTTCTTGCAAAATATACACCTGAAGCTAGCCCTTATTGCTGTGATTTCCTGTTGAGTAACACAGGCAGGCATCTGCAGCACTTACAGCAGGCGTATTGTGCTTCTTGCAAAATATACACCTGAAGCTAGCCCTTATTGCTGTGATTTCCTGTTGAGTAACACAGGCAGGCATCTGCAGCACTTACAGCAGGCGTATTGTGCTTCTTGCAAAATATACACCTGAAGCTAGCCCTTATTGCTGTGATTTCCTGTTTGAGTAACACAGGCAGGCATCTGCAGCACTTACAGCGGGCGTATTGTGCTTCTTGCAAAATGTACACCTGAAGCTAGCCCTTATTGCTGTGATTTCCTGTTGAGTAACACAGGCAGGCATCTGCAGCACTTACAGCGGGCGTATTGTGCTTCTTGCAAAATATACACCTGAAGCTAGCCCTTATTTCTGTGATTTCCTGTTTGAATAACACAGGCAGGCATCTGCAGCACTTACAGCAGGCGTAGTGTGCCTCCTGCACATTATACACCTGAAGCTAACCCTTATTGCTTGTAGGTTTTTTTTTTGTGTTACACTAACAGGCATCTGCAGCACTTACAGCAGGCGTATTGTGCTTCTTACAAAATATACACCTGAAGCTAGCCCTTATTTCTGTGATTTCCTGTTTGAATAACACAGGCAGGCATCTGCAGCACTTACAGCAGGCGTAGTGTGCCTCCTGCACATTATACACCTGAAGCTAACCCTTATTGCTCGTAGTTTTTTTTCTTTTGTGTTACACTAACAGGCATCTGCAGCACTTACAGCAGGCATATTGTGCTTCTTGCAAAATATACACCTGTAGCTAGCCCTTATTGCTGTGATTTCCTGTTTGAGTAACACAGGCAGGCATCTGCAGCACTTACAGCAAGCGTCTTGTGCTTCTTGCAAAATATACACCTGAAGCTAGCCCTTATTGCTGTGATTTCCTGTTGAGTAACACAGGCAGGCATCTGCAGCACTTACAGCGTGGGTATTGTGCTTCTTGCAAAATATACACCTGAAGCTATCCCTTATTGCTGTGATTTCCTGTTTGAGTTACACAGGCAGGCATCTGCAGCACTTACAGCGGGCGTATTGTGCTTCTTGCAAAATATACACCTGAAGCTAGCCCTTATTTCTGTGATTTCCTGTTTGAATAACACAGGCAGGCATCTGCAGCACTTACAGCAGGCGTAGTGTGCCTCCTGCACATTATACACCTGAAGCTACCCCTTATTGCTCGTGTTTTTTTTTCTTTTGTGTTACACTAACAGGCATCTGCAGCACTTACAGCAAGCGTATTGTGCTTCTTGCAAAATATACATCTGAAGCTAGCCCTTATTTCTGTGATTTCCTGTTTGAATAACACAGGCTGGCATCTGCAGCACTTACAGCAGGCGTAGTGTGCCTCCTGCACATTATACACCTGAAGCTAACCCTTATTGCTCGTAGTTTTTTTTTTCTTTTGTGTTACACTAACAGCCATCTGCAGCACTTACAGCAGCCGTAGTGTGCCTCCTGCACATTATACACCTGAAGCTAACCCTTATTGCTCGTAGTTTTTTTTTCTTTTGTGTTACACTAACAGGCATCTGCAGCACTTACAGCAGGCGTATTGTGCTTCTTGCAAAATATACACCTGTAGCTAGCCCTTATTGCTGTGATTTCCTGTTTGAGTAACACAGGCAGGCATCTGCAGCACTTACATCAAGCGTCTTGTGCTTCTTGCAAAATATACACCTGAAGCTAGCCCTTATTGCTGTGATTTCCTGTTGAGTAACACAGGCAGGCATCTGCAGCACTTACAGCGGGCGTATTGTGCTTCTTGCAAAATATACACCTGAAGCTAGCCCTTATTGCTGTGATTTCCTGTTGAGTAACACAGGCAGGCATCTGCAGCACTTACAGCAGGCGTATTGTGCTTCTTGCAAAATATACACCTGAAGCTAGCCCTTATTGCTGTGATTTCCTGTTTGAGTAACACAGGCAGGCATCTGCAGCACTTACAGCAAGCATATTGTGCTTCTTGAAAAATATACACCTGAAGCTAGCCCTTATTGCTGTGATTTCCTGTTGAGTAACACAGGCAGGCATCTGCAGCACTTACAGCGGGCGTATTGTGCTTCTTGCAAAATATATACCCGAAGCTAGCCCTTATTGCTGTGATTTCCTGTTGAGTAACACAGGCAGGCATCTGCAGAACTTACAGCAGGCGTAGTGTGCCTTCTGCACATTATACACCTGAAGCTACCCCTGATTGCTCGTAGTTTTTTTTCTTTTGTGTTACACTAACAGGCATCTGCAGCACTTACAGCAGGCGTATTGTGCTTCTTGCAAAATATACACCTGTAGCTAGCCCTTATTGCTGTGATTTCCTGTTGAGTAACACAGGCAGGCATCTGCAGCACTTACAGCGGGCATATTGTGCTTCTTGCAAAACATACACCGGAAGCTAGCCCTTATTGCTGTGATTTCCTGTTGAGTAGCACAGGCAGCCATCTGCAGCACTTACAGCAGGCGTATTGTGCTTCTTGCAAAATATACACCTGGAGCTAGCCCTTATTGCTGTGATTTCCTGTTTGAGTAACACAGGCAGGCATCTGCAGCACTTACAGCGGGCGTATTGTGCTTCTTGCAAAATATACACCTGAAGCTAGCCCTTAATGCTGTGATTTCCTGTTGAGTAACACAGGCAGGCATCTGCAGCACTTACAGCAGGCGTAGTGTGCCTCCTGCACATTATACACCTGAAGCTAACCCTTATTGCTCGTAGTTTTTTTTATTTTGTGTTACACTAACAGGCATCTGCAGCACTTACAGCAGGCGTATTGTGCTTCTTGCAAAATATACACCTGAAGCTAGCCCTTATTGCTGTGAATTCCTGTTTGAGTAACACAGGCAGGCATCTGCAGCACTTACAGCAAGCGTCTTGTGCTTCTTGCAAAATATACACCTGAAGCTAGCCCTTATTGCTGTGATTTCCTGTTGAGTAACACAGGCAGGCATCTGCAGCACTTACAGCAGGCGTATTGTGCTTCTTGCAAAATATACACCTGAAGCTAGCCCTTATTGCTGTGATTTCCTGTTGAGTAACACAGGCAGGCATCTGCAGCACTTACAGCAGGCGTATTGTGCTTCTTGCAAAATATACACCTGAAGCTAGCCCTTATTGCTGTGATTTCCTGTTTGAGTAACACAGGCAGGCATCTGCAGCACTTACAGCGGGCGTATTGTGCTTCTTGCAAAATGTACACCTGAAGCTAGCCCTTATTGCTGTGATTTCCTGTTGAGTAACACAGGCAGGCATCTGCAGCACTTACAGCGGGCGTATTGTGCTTCTTGCAAAATATACACCTGAAGCTAGCCCTTATTTCTGTGATTTCCTGTTTGAATAACACAGGCAGGCATCTGCAGCACTTACAGCAGGCGTAGTGTGCCTCCTGCACATTATACACCTGAAGCTAACCCTTATTGCTTGTAGTTTTTTTTTTTGTGTTACACTAACAGGCATCTGCAGCACTTACAGCAGGCGTATTGTGCTTCTTACAAAATATACACCTGAAGCTAGCCCTTATTTCTGTGATTTCCTGTTTGAATAACACAGGCAGGCATCTGCAGCACTTACAGCAGGCGTAGTGTGCCTCCTGCACATTATACACCTGAAGCTAACCCTTATTGCTCGTAGTTTTTTTTCTTTTGTGTTACACTAACAGGCATCTGCAGCACTTACAGCAGGCATATTGTGCTTCTTGCAAAATATACACCTGTAGCTAGCCCTTATTGCTGTGATTTCCTGTTTGAGTAACACAGGCAGGCATCTGCAGCACTTACAGCAAGCGTCTTGTGCTTCTTGCAAAATATACACCTGAAGCTAGCCCTTATTGCTGTGATTTCCTGTTGAGTAACACAGGCAGGCATCTGCAGCACTTACAGCGGGCGTATTGTGCTTCTTGCAAAATATACACCTGAAGCTAGCCCTTATTGCTGTGATTTCCTGTTGAGTAACACAGGCAGGCATCTGCAGCACTTACAGCAGGCGTATTGTGCTTCTTGCAAAATATACACCTGAAGCCAGCCCTTATTGCTGTGATTTCCTGTTTGAGTAACACAGGCAGGCATCTGCAGCACTTACAGCAAGCGTATTGTGCTTCTTGAAAAATATACACCTGAAGCTAGCCCTTATTGCTGTGATTTCCTGTTGAGTAACACAGGCAGGCATCTGCAGCACTTACAGCGGGCGTATTGTGCTTCTTGCAAAATATATACCCGAAGCTAGCCCTTATTGCTGTGATTTCCTGTTGAGTAACACAGGCAGGCATCTGCAGCACTTACAGCAGGCGTAGTGTGCCTTCTGCACATTATACACCTGAAGCTACCCCTGATTGCTCGTAGTTTTTTTTCTTTTGTGTTACACTAACAGGCATCTGCAGCACTTACAGCAGGCGTATTGTGCTTCTTGCAAAATATACACCTGTAGCTAGCCCTTATTGCTGTGATTTCCTGTTGAGTAACACAGGCAGGCATCTGCAGCACTTACAGCGGGCATATTGTGCTTCTTGCAAAACATACACCGGAAGCTAGCCCTTATTGCTGTGATTTCCTGTTGAGTAGCACAGGCAGCCATCTGCAGCACTTACAGCAGGCGTATTGTGCTTCTTGCAAAATATACACCTGGAGCTAGCCCTTATTGCTGTGATTTCCTGTTTGAGTAACACAGGCAGGCATCTGCAGCACTTACAGCGGGCGTATTGTGCTTCTTGCAAAATATACACCTGAAGCTAGCCCTTATTGCTGTGATTTCCTGTTGAGTAACACAGGCAGGCATCTGCAGCACTTACAGCAGGCGTAGTGTGCCTCCTGCACATTATACACCTGAAGCTAACCCTTATTGCTCGTAGTTTTTTTTCTTTTGTGTTACACTAACAGGCATCTGCAGCACTTACAGCAGGCGTATTGTGCTTCTTGCAAAATATACACCTGTAGCTAGCCCTTATTGCTGTGATTTCCTGTTGAGTAACACAGGCAGGCATCTGCAGCACTTACAGCGGGCATATTGTGCTTCTTGCAAAACATACACCGGAAGCTAGCCCTTATTGCTATGATTTCCTGTTGAGTAACACAGGCAGGCATCTGCAGCACTTACAGTAGGCGTAGTGTGCCTCCTGCACATTATACACCTGAAGCTAATCCTTATTGCTCGTAGTTTTTTTCTTTTGTGTTACACTAACAGGCATCTGCAGCACTTACAGCAGGCGTATTGTGCTTCTTGCAAAATATACACCTGAAGCTAGCCCTTATTGCTGTGATTTCCTGTTTGAGTAACACAGGCAGGCATCTGCAGCACTTACAGCAGGCGTATTGTGCTTCTTGCAAAATATACACCTGAAGCTAGCCCTTATTGCTGTGATTTCCTGTTTGAGTAACACAGTCAGGCATCTGCAGCACTTACAGCGGGCGTATTGTGCTTCTTGCAAAATATACACCTGAAGCCAGCCCTTATTGCTGTGATTTCCTGTTGAGTAACACAGGCAGGCATCTGCAGCACTTACAGCGGGCGTATTGTGCTTCTTGCAAAATATACACCTGAAGCTAGCCCTTATTGCTGTGATTTCCTGTTGAGTAACACAGGCAGGCATCTGCAGCACTTACAGCAGGCGTAGTGTGCCTCCTGCACATTATACACCTGAAGCTACCCCTTATTGCTCGTAGTTTTTTTTCTTTTGTGTTACACTAACAGCCATCTGCAGCACTTACAGCAGGCGTATTGTGCTTCTTGCAAAATATACACCTGAAGCTAGCCCTTATTGCTGTGATTTCCTGTTTGAGTAACACAGGCAGGCATCTGCAGCACTTACAGCAAGCGTATTGTGCTTCTTGCAAAATATACACCTGAAGCTAGCCCTTATTGCTGTGATTTCCTGTTGAGTAACACAGGCAGGCATCTGCAGCACTTACAGCAGGCGTATTGTGCTTCTTGCAAAATATACACCTGAAGCTAGCCCTTATTGCTGTGATTTCCTGTTTGAGTAACACAGGCAGGCATCTGCAGCACTTACAGCAGGCGTATTGTGCTTCTTGCAAAATATACACCTGAAGCTAGCCCTTATTGCTGTGATTTCCTGTTTGAGTAACACAGGCAGGCATCTGCAGCACTTACAGCGGGCGTATTGTGCTTCTTGCAAAATATACACCTGAAGCTAGCCCTTATTGCTGTGATTTCCTGTTGAGTAACACAGGCAGGCATCTGCAGCACTTACAGCAGGCGTATTGTGCTTCTTGCAAAATATACACCTGAAGCTAGCCCTTATTGCTGTGATTTCCTGTTTGAGTAACACAGGCAGGCATCTGCAGCACTTACAGCAAGCATATTGTGCTTCTTGAAAAATATACACCTGAAGCTAGCCCTTATTGCTGTGATTTCCTGTTGAGTAACACAGGCAGGCATCTGCAGCACTTACAGCGGGCGTATTGTGCTTCTTGCAAAATATATACCCGAAGCTAGCCCTTATTGCTGTGATTTCCTGTTGAGTAACACAGGCAGGCATCTGCAGCACTTACAGCAGGCGTAGTGTGCCTTCTGCACATTATACACCTGAAGCTACCCCTGATTGCTCGTAGTTTTTTTTCTTTTGTGTTACACTAACAGGCATCTGCAGCACTTACAGCAGGCGTATTGTGCTTCTTGCAAAATATACACCTGTAGCTAGCCCTTATTGCTGTGATTTCCTGTTGAGTAACACAGGCAGGCATCTGCAGCACTTACAGCGGGCATATTGTGCTTCTTGCAAAACATACACCGGAAGCTAGCCCTTATTGCTGTGATTTCCTGTTGAGTAGCACAGGCAGCCATCTGCAGCACTTACAGCAGGCGTATTGTGCTTCTTGCAAAATATACACCTGGAGCTAGCCCTTATTGCTGTGATTTCCTGTTTGAGTAACACAGGCAGGCATCTGCAGCACTTACAGCGGGCGTATTGTGCTTCTTGCAAAATATACACCTGAAGCTAGCCCTTATTGCTGTGATTTCCTGTTGAGTAACACAGGCAGGCATCTGCAGCACTTACAGCAGGCGTAGTGTGCCTCCTGCACATTATACACCTGAAGCTAACCCTTATTGCTCGTAGTTTTTTTTATTTTGTGTTACACTAACAGGCATCTGCAGCACTTACAGCAGGCGTATTGTGCTTCTTGCAAAATATACACCTGAAGCTAGCCCTTATTGCTGTGAATTCCTGTTTGAGTAACACAGGCAGGCATCTGCAGCACTTACAGCAAGCGTCTTGTGCTTCTTGCAAAATATACACCTGAAGCTAGCCCTTATTGCTGTGATTTCCTGTTGAGTAACACAGGCAGGCATCTGCAGCACTTACAGCAGGCGTATTGTGCTTCTTGCAAAATATACACCTGAAGCTAGCCCTTATTGCTGTGATTTCCTGTTGAGTAACACAGGCAGGCATCTGCAGCACTTACAGCAGGCGTATTGTGCTTCTTGCAAAATATACACCTGAAGCTAGCCCTTATTGCTGTGATTTCCTGTTTGAGTAACACAGGCAGGCATCTGCAGCACTTACAGCGGGCGTATTGTGCTTCTTGCAAAATGTACACCTGAAGCTAGCCCTTATTGCTGTGATTTCCTGTTGAGTAACACAGGCAGGCATCTGCAGCACTTACAGCGGGCGTATTGTGCTTCTTGCAAAATATACACCTGAAGCTAGCCCTTATTTCTGTGATTTCCTGTTTGAATAACACAGGCAGGCATCTGCAGCACTTACAGCAGGCGTAGTGTGCCTCCTGCACATTATACACCTGAAGCTAACCCTTATTGCTTGTAGGTTTTTTTTTTGTGTTACACTAACAGGCATCTGCAGCACTTACAGCAGGCGTATTGTGCTTCTTACAAAATATACACCTGAAGCTAGCCCTTATTTCTGTGATTTCCTGTTTGAATAACACAGGCAGGCATCTGCAGCACTTACAGCAGGCGTAGTGTGCCTCCTGCACATTATACACCTGAAGCTAACCCTTATTGCTCGTAGTTTTTTTTCTTTTGTGTTACACTAACAGGCATCTGCAGCACTTACAGCAGGCATATTGTGCTTCTTGCAAAATATACACCTGTAGCTAGCCCTTATTGCTGTGATTTCCTGTTTGAGTAACACAGGCAGGCATCTGCAGCACTTACAGCAAGCGTCTTGTGCTTCTTGCAAAATATACACCTGAAGCTAGCCCTTATTGCTGTGATTTCCTGTTGAGTAACACAGGCAGGCATCTGCAGCACTTACAGCGTGGGTATTGTGCTTCTTGCAAAATATACACCTGAAGCTATCCCTTATTGCTGTGATTTCCTGTTTGAGTTACACAGGCAGGCATCTGCAGCACTTACAGCGGGCGTATTGTGCTTCTTGCAAAATATACACCTGAAGCTAGCCCTTATTTCTGTGATTTCCTGTTTGAATAACACAGGCAGGCATCTGCAGCACTTACAGCAGGCGTAGTGTGCCTCCTGCACATTATACACCTGAAGCTACCCCTTATTGCTCGTGTTTTTTTTTCTTTTGTGTTACACTAACAGGCATCTGCAGCACTTACAGCAAGCGTATTGTGCTTCTTGCAAAATATACATCTGAAGCTAGCCCTTATTTCTGTGATTTCCTGTTTGAATAACACAGGCTGGCATCTGCAGCACTTACAGCAGGCGTAGTGTGCCTCCTGCACATTATACACCTGAAGCTAACCCTTATTGCTCGTAGTTTTTTTTTTCTTTTGTGTTACACTAACAGCCATCTGCAGCACTTACAGCAGCCGTATTGTGCTTCTTGCAAAATATACACCTGAAGCTAGCCCTTATTGCTGTGATTTCCTGTTTGAGTAACACAGGCAGGCATCTGCAGCACTTACAGCAAGCGTATTGTGCTTCTTGCAAAATATACACCTGAAGCTAGCCCTTATTGCTGTGATTTCCTGTTGAGTAACACAGGCAGGCATCTGCAGCACTTACAGCGGGCGTATTGTGCTTCTTGCAAAATATACACCTGAAGCAAGCCCTTATTGCTGTGATTTCCTGTTGAGTAACACAGGCAGGCATCTGCAGCACTTACAGCAGGCGTATTGTGCTTCTTGCAAAATATACACCTGAAGCTAGCCCTTATTGCTGTGATTTCCTGTTTGAGTAACACAGGCAGGCATCTGCAGCACTTACAGCAAGCGTATTGTGCTTCTTGCAAAATATACACCTGAAGCTAGCCCTTATTGCTGTGATTTCCTGTTGAGTAACACAGGCAGGCATCTGCAGCACTTACAGCGGGCGTATTGTGCTTCTTGCAAAATATACACCTGAAGCAAGCCCTTATTGCTGTGATTTCCTGTTGAGTAACACAGGCAGGCATCTGCAGCACTTACAGCAGGCGTATTGTGCTTCTTGCAAAATATACACCTGAAGCTAGCCCTTATTGCTGTGAATTCCTGTTTGAGTAACACAGGCAGGCATCTGCAGCACTTACAGCAAGCGTCTTGTGCTTCTTGCAAAATATACACCTGAAGCTAGCCCTTATTGCTGTGATTTCCTGTTGAGTAACACAGGCAGGCATCTGCAGCACTTACAGCAGGCATATTGTGCTTCTTGCAAAATATACACCTGAAGCTAGCCCTTATTGCTGTGATTTCCTGTTGAGTAACACAGGCAGGCATCTGCAGCACTTACAGCAGGCGTATTGTGCTTCTTGCAAAATATACACCTGAAGCTAGCCCTTATTGCTGTGATTTCCTGTTTGAGTAACACAGGCAGGCATCTGCAGCACTTACAGCGGGCGTATTGTGCTTCTTGCAAAATATACACCTGAAGCTAGCCCTTATTGCTGTGATTTCCTGTTGAGTAACACAGGCAGGCATCTGCAGCACTTACAGCGGGCGTATTGTGCTTCTTGCAAAATATACACCTGAAGCTAGCCCTTATTTCTGTGATTTCCTGTTTGAATAACACAGGCAGGCATCTGCAGCACTTACAGCAGGCGTAGTGTGCCTCCTGCACATTATACACCTGAAGCTAACCCTTATTGCTCGTAGTTTTTTTTTTGTGTTACACTAACAGGCATCTGCAGCACTTACAGCAGGCGTATTGTGCTTCTTACAAAATATACACCTGAAGCTAGCCCTTATTTCTGTGATTTCCTGTTTGAATAACACAGGCAGGCATCTGCAGCACTTACAGCAGGCGTAGTGTGCCTCCTGCACATTATACACCTGAAGCTAACCCTTATTGCTCGTAGTTTTTTTTTCTTTTGTGTTACACTAACAGGCATCTGCAGCACTTACAGCAGGCGTATTGTGCTTCTTGCAAAATATACACCTGTAGCTAGCCCTTATTGCTGTGATTTCCTGTTTGAGTAACACAGGCAGGCATCTGCAGCACTTACATCAAGCGTCTTGTGCTTCTTGCAAAATATACACCTGAAGCTAGCCCTTATTGCTGTGATTTCCTGTTGAGTAACACAGGCAGGCATCTGCAGCACTTACAGCGGGCGTATTGTGCTTCTTGCAAAATATACACCTGAAGCTAGCCCTTATTGCTGTGATTTCCTGTTGAGTAACACAGGCAGGCATCTGCAGCACTTACAGCAGGCGTATTGTGCTTCTTGCAAAATATACACCTGAAGCTAGCCCTTATTGCTGTGATTTCCTGTTTGAGTAACACAGGCAGGCATCTGCAGCACTTACAGCAAGCATATTGTGCTTCTTGAAAAATATACACCTGAAGCTAGCCCTTATTGCTGTGATTTCCTGTTGAGTAACACAGGCAGGCATCTGCAGCACTTACAGCGGGCGTATTGTGCTTCTTGCAAAATATATACCCGAAGCTAGCCCTTATTGCTGTGATTTCCTGTTGAGTAACACAGGCAGGCATCTGCAGAACTTACAGCAGGCGTAGTGTGCCTTCTGCACATTATACACCTGAAGCTACCCCTGATTGCTCGTAGTTTTTTTTCTTTTGTGTTACACTAACAGGCATCTGCAGCACTTACAGCAGGCGTATTGTGCTTCTTGCAAAATATACACCTGTAGCTAGCCCTTATTGCTGTGATTTCCTGTTGAGTAACACAGGCAGGCATCTGCAGCACTTACAGCGGGCATATTGTGCTTCTTGCAAAACATACACCGGAAGCTAGCCCTTATTGCTGTGATTTCCTGTTGAGTAGCACAGGCAGCCATCTGCAGCACTTACAGCAGGCGTATTGTGCTTCTTGCAAAATATACACCTGGAGCTAGCCCTTATTGCTGTGATTTCCTGTTTGAGTAACACAGGCAGGCATCTGCAGCACTTACAGCGGGCGTATTGTGCTTCTTGCAAAATATACACCTGAAGCTAGCCCTTAATGCTGTGATTTCCTGTTGAGTAACACAGGCAGGCATCTGCAGCACTTACAGCAGGCGTAGTGTGCCTCCTGCACATTATACACCTGAAGCTAACCCTTATTGCTCGTAGTTTTTTTTATTTTGTGTTACACTAACAGGCATCTGCAGCACTTACAGCAGGCGTATTGTGCTTCTTGCAAAATATACACCTGAAGCTAGCCCTTATTGCTGTGAATTCCTGTTTGAGTAACACAGGCAGGCATCTGCAGCACTTACAGCAAGCGTCTTGTGCTTCTTGCAAAATATACACCTGAAGCTAGCCCTTATTGCTGTGATTTCCTGTTGAGTAACACAGGCAGGCATCTGCAGCACTTACAGCAGGCGTATTGTGCTTCTTGCAAAATATACACCTGAAGCTAGCCCTTATTGCTGTGATTTCCTGTTGAGTAACACAGGCAGGCATCTGCAGCACTTACAGCAGGCGTATTGTGCTTCTTGCAAAATATACACCTGAAGCTAGCCCTTATTGCTGTGATTTCCTGTTTGAGTAACACAGGCAGGCATCTGCAGCACTTACAGCGGGCGTATTGTGCTTCTTGCAAAATGTACCCCTGAAGCTAGCCCTTATTGCTGTGATTTCCTGTTGAGTAACACAGGCAGGCATCTGCAGCACTTACAGCGGGCGTATTGTGCTTCTTGCAAAATATACACCTGAAGCTAGCCCTTATTTCTGTGATTTCCTGTTTGAATAACACAGGCAGGCATCTGCAGCACTTACAGCAGGCGTAGTGTGCCTCCTGCACATTATACACCTGAAGCTAACCCTTATTGCTTGTAGTTTTTTTTTTTGTGTTACACTAACAGGCATCTGCAGCACTTACAGCAGGCGTATTGTGCTTCTTACAAAATATACACCTGAAGCTAGCCCTTATTTCTGTGATTTCCTGTTTGAATAACACAGGCAGGCATCTGCAGCACTTACAGCAGGCGTAGTGTGCCTCCTGCACATTATACACCTGAAGCTAACCCTTATTGCTCGTAGTTTTTTTTCTTTTGTGTTACACTAACAGGCATCTGCAGCACTTACAGCAGGCATATTGTGCTTCTTGCAAAATATACACCTGTAGCTAGCCCTTATTGCTGTGATTTCCTGTTTGAGTAACACAGGCAGGCATCTGCAGCACTTACAGCAAGCGTCTTGTGCTTCTTGCAAAATATACACCTGAAGCTAGCCCTTATTGCTGTGATTTCCTGTTGAGTAACACAGGCAGGCATCTGCAGCACTTACAGCGGGCGTATTGTGCTTCTTGCAAAATATACACCTGAAGCTAGCCCTTATTGCTGTGATTTCCTGTTGAGTAACACAGGCAGGCATCTGCAGCACTTACAGCAGGCGTATTGTGCTTCTTGCAAAATATACACCTGAAGCCAGCCCTTATTGCTGTGATTTCCTGTTTGAGTAACACAGGCAGGCATCTGCAGCACTTACAGCAAGCGTATTGTGCTTCTTGAAAAATATACACCTGAAGCTAGCCCTTATTGCTGTGATTTCCTGTTGAGTAACACAGGCAGGCATCTGCAGCACTTACAGCGGGCGTATTGTGCTTCTTGCAAAATATATACCCGAAGCTAGCCCTTATTGCTGTGATTTCCTGTTGAGTAACACAGGCAGGCATCTGCAGCACTTACAGCAGGCGTAGTGTGCCTTCTGCACATTATACACCTGAAGCTACCCCTGATTGCTCGTAGTTTTTTTTCTTTTGTGTTACACTAACAGGCATCTGCAGCACTTACAGCAGGCGTATTGTGCTTCTTGCAAAATATACACCTGTAGCTAGCCCTTATTGCTGTGATTTCCTGTTGAGTAACACAGGCAGGCATCTGCAGCACTTACAGCGGGCATATTGTGCTTCTTGCAAAACATACACCGGAAGCTAGCCCTTATTGCTGTGATTTCCTGTTGAGTAGCACAGGCAGCCATCTGCAGCACTTACAGCAGGCGTATTGTGCTTCTTGCAAAATATACACCTGGAGCTAGCCCTTATTGCTGTGATTTCCTGTTTGAGTAACACAGGCAGGCATCTGCAGCACTTACAGCGGGCGTATTGTGCTTCTTGCAAAATATACACCTGAAGCTAGCCCTTATTGCTGTGATTTCCTGTTGAGTAACACAGGCAGGCATCTGCAGCACTTACAGCAGGCGTAGTGTGCCTCCTGCACATTATACACCTGAAGCTAACCCTTATTGCTCGTAGTTTTTTTTCTTTTGTGTTACACTAACAGGCATCTGCAGCACTTACAGCAGGCGTATTGTGCTTCTTGCAAAATATACACCTGTAGCTAGCCCTTATTGCTGTGATTTCCTGTTGAGTAACACAGGCAGGCATCTGCAGCACTTACAGCGGGCATATTGTGCTTCTTGCAAAACATACACCGGAAGCTAGCCCTTATTGCTATGATTTCCTGTTGAGTAACACAGGCAGGCATCTGCAGCACTTACAGTAGGCGTAGTGTGCCTCCTGCACATTATACACCTGAAGCTAATCCTTATTGCTCGTAGTTTTTTTCTTTTGTGTTACACTAACAGGCATCTGCAGCACTTACAGCAGGCGTATTGTGCTTCTTGCAAAATATACACCTGAAGCTAGCCCTTATTGCTGTGATTTCCTGTTTGAGTAACACAGGCAGGCATCTGCAGCACTTACAGCAGGCGTATTGTGCTTCTTGCAAAATATACACCTGAAGCTAGCCCTTATTGCTGTGATTTCCTGTTTGAGTAACACAGTCAGGCATCTGCAGCACTTACAGCGGGCGTATTGTGCTTCTTGCAAAATATACACCTGAAGCCAGCCCTTATTGCTGTGATTTCCTGTTGAGTAACACAGGCAGGCATCTGCAGCACTTACAGCGGGCGTATTGTGCTTCTTGCAAAATATACACCTGAAGCTAGCCCTTATTGCTGTGATTTCCTGTTGAGTAACACAGGCAGGCATCTGCAGCACTTACAGCAGGCGTAGTGTGCCTCCTGCACATTATACACCTGAAGCTACCCCTTATTGCTCGTAGTTTTTTTTCTTTTGTGTTACACTAACAGCCATCTGCAGCACTTACAGCAGGCGTATTGTGCTTCTTGCAAAATATACACCTGAAGCTAGCCCTTATTGCTGTGATTTCCTGTTTGAGTAACACAGGCAGGCATCTGCAGCACTTACAGCAAGCGTATTGTGCTTCTTGCAAAATATACACCTGAAGCTAGCCCTTATTGCTGTGATTTCCTGTTGAGTAACACAGGCAGGCATCTGCAGCACTTACAGCAGGCGTATTGTGCTTCTTGCAAAATATACACCTGAAGCTAGCCCTTATTGCTGTGATTTCCTGTTTGAGTAACACAGGCAGGCATCTGCAGCACTTACAGCAGGCGTATTGTGCTTCTTGCAAAATATACACCTGAAGCTAGCCCTTATTGCTGTGATTTCCTGTTTGAGTAACACAGGCAGGCATCTGCAGCACTTACAGCGGGCGTATTGTGCTTCTTGCAAAATATACACCTGAAGCTAGCCCTTATTGCTGTGATTTCCTGTTGAGTAACACAGGCAGGCATCTGCAGCACTTACAGCAGGCGTATTGTGCTTCTTGCAAAATATACACCTGAAGCTAGCCCTTATTGCTGTGATTTCCTGTTTGAGTAACACAGGCAGGCATCTGCAGCACTTACAGCAAGCGTATTGTGCTTCTTGCAAAATATACACCTGAAGCTAGCCCTTATTGCTGTGATTTCCTGTTGAGTAACACAGGCAGGCATCTGCAGCACTTACAGCGGGCGTATTGTGCTTCTTGCAAAATATATACCCGAAGCTAGCCCTTATTGCTGTGATTTCCTGTTGAGTAACACAGGCAGGCATCTGCAGCACTTACAGCAGGCGTAGTGTGCCTTCTGCACATTATACACCTGAAGCTACCCCTGATTGCTCGTAGTTTTTTTTCTTTTGTGTTACACTAACAGGCATCTGCAGCACTTACAGCAGGCGTATTGTGCTTCTTGCAAAATATACACCTGTAGCTAGCCCTTATTGCTGTGATTTCCTGTTGAGTAACACAGGCAGGCATCTGCAGCACTTACAGCGGGCATATTGTGCTTCTTGCAAAACATACACCGGAAGCTAGCCCTTATTGCTGTGATTTCCTGTTGAGTAGCACAGGCAGCCATCTGCAGCACTTACAGCAGGCGTATTGTGCTTCTTGCAAAATATACACCTGGAGCTAGCCCTTATTGCTGTGATTTCCTGTTTGAGTAACACAGGCAGGCATCTGCAGCACTTACAGCGGGCGTATTGTGCTTCTTGCAAAATATACACCTGAAGCTAGCCCTTATTGCTGTGATTTCCTGTTGAGTAACACAGGCAGGCATCTGCAGCACTTACAGCAGGCGTAGTGTGCCTCCTGCACATTATACACCTGAAGCTAACCCTTATTGCTCGTAGTTTTTTTTCTTTTGTGTTACACTAACAGGCATCTGCAGCACTTACAGCAGGCGTATTGTGCTTCTTGCAAAATATACACCTGTAGCTAGCCCTTATTGCTGTGATTTCCTGTTTGAGTAACACAGGCAGGCATCTGCAGCACTTACAGCAGGCATATTGTGCTTCTTGCAAAATATACACCTGAAGCTAGCCCTTATTGCTGTGATTTCCTGTTTGAGTAACACAGGCAGACATCTGCAGCACTTACAGCAAGCGTATTGTGCTTCTTGCAAAATATACACCTGAAGCTAGCCCTTATTGCTGTAAATTCCTGTTGAGTAACACCGGCAGGCATCTGCAGCACTTACAGCGGGCGTATTGTGCTTCTTGCAAAATATATACCCGAAGCTAGCCCTTATTGCTGTGATTTCCTGTTGAGTAACACAGGCAGGCATCTGCAGCACTTACAGCAGGCGTAGTGTGCCTCCTGCACATTATACACCTGAAGCTACCCCTGATTGCTCGTAGTTTTTTTTCTTTTGTGTTACACTAACAGGCATCTGCAGCACTTACAGCAGGCGTATTGTGCTTCTTGCAAAATATACACCTGTAGCTAGCCCTTATTGCTGTGATTTCCTGTTGAGTAACACAGGCAGGCATCTGCAGCACTTACAGCGGGCATATTGTGCTTCTTGCAAAACATACACCGGAAGCTAGCCCTTATTGCTATGATTTCCTGTTGAGTAACACAGGCAGGCATCTGCAGCACTTACAGCGGGCGTATTGTGCTTCTTGCAAAATATACACCTGAAGCTAGCCCTTATTGCTGTGATTTCCTGTTGAGTAACACAGGCAGGCATCTGCAGCACTTACAGCGGGAGTATTGTGCTTCTTGCAAAATATACACCTGAAGCTAGCCCTTATTGCTGTGATTTCCTGTTGAGTAACACAGGCAGGCATCTGCAGCACTTACAGCAGGCGTAGTGTGCCTCCTGCACATTATACACCTGAAGCTAATCCTTATTGCTCGTAGTTTTTTTCTTTTGTGGTACACTAACAGGCATCTGCAGCACTTACAGCAGGCGTATTGTGCTTCTTGCAAAATATACACCTGAAGCTAGCCCTTATTGCTGTGATTTCCTGTTTGAATAACACAGGCAGGCATCTGCAGCACTTACAGTAGGCGTAGTGTGCCTCCTGCACATTATACACCTGAAGCTAATCCTTATTGCTCGTAGTTTTTTTCTTTTGTGTTACACTAACAGGCATCTGCAGCACTTACAGCAGGCGTATTGTGCTTCTTGCAAAATATACACCTGAAGCTAGCCCTTATTGCTGTGATTTCCTGTTTGAGTAACACAGGCAGGCATCTGCAGCACTTACAGCAGGCGTATTGTGCTTCTTGCAAAATATACACCTGAAGCTAGCCCTTATTGCTGTGATTTCCTGTTTGAGTAACACAGTCAGGCATCTGCAGCACTTACAGCGGGCGTATTGTGCTTCTTGCAAAATATACACCTGAAGCTAGCCCTTATTGCTGTGATTTCCTGTTGAGTAACACAGGCAGGCATCTGCAGCACTTACAGCGGGCGTATTGTGCTTCTTGCAAAATATACACCTGAAGCTAGCCCTTATTGCTGTGATTTCCTGTTGAGTAACACAGGCAGGCATCTGCAGCACTTACAGCAGGCGTAGTGTGCCTCCTGCACATTATACACCTGAAGCTACCCCTTATTGCTCGTAGTTTTTTTTCTTTTGTGTTACACTAACAGCCATCTGCAGCACTTACAGCAGGCGTATTGTGCTTCTTGCAAAATATACACCTGAAGCTAGCCCTTATTGCTGTGATTTCCTGTTTGAGTAACACAGGCAGGCATCTGCAGCACTTACAGCAAGCGTATTGTGCTTCTTGCAAAATATACACATGAAGCTAGCCCTTATTGCTGTGATTTCCTGTTGAGTAACACAGGCAGGCATCTGCAGCACTTACAGCAGGCGTATTGTGCTTCTTGCAAAATATACACCTGAAGCTAGCCCTTATTGCTGTGATTTCCTGTTTGAGTAACACAGGCAGGCATCTGCAGCACTTACAGCAGGCGTATTGTGCTTCTTGCAAAATATACACCTGAAGCTAGCCCTTATTGCTGTGATTTCCTGTTTGAGTAACACAGGCAGGCATCTGCAGCACTTACAGCGGGCGTATTGTGCTTCTTGCAAAATATACACCTGAAGCTAGCCCTTATTGCTGTGATTTCCTGTTGAGTAACACAGGCAGGCATCTGCAGCACTTACAGCAGGCGTATTGTGCTTCTTGCAAAATATACACCTGAAGCTAGCCCTTATTGCTGTGATTTCCTGTTTGAGTAACACAGGCAGGCATCTGCAGCACTTACAGCAAGCGTATTGTGCTTCTTGCAAAATATACACCTGAAGCTAGCCCTTATTGCTGTGATTTCCTGTTGAGTAACACAGGCAGGCATCTGCAGCACTTACAGCGGGCGTATTGTGCTTCTTGCAAAATATATACCCGAAGCTAGCCCTTATTGCTGTGATTTCCTGTTGAGTAACACAGGCAGGCATCTGCAGCACTTACAGCAGGCGTAGTGTGCCTCCTGCACATTATACACCTGAAGCTACCCCTGATTGCTCGTAGTTTTTTTTCTTTTGTGTTACACTAACAGGCATCTGCAGCACTTACAGCAGGCGTATTGTGCTTCTTGCAAAATATACACCTGTAGCTAGCCCTTATTGCTGTGATTTCCTGTTGAGTAACACAGGCAGGCATCTGCAGCACTTACAGCGGGCATATTGTGCTTCTTGCAAAACATACACCGGAAGCTAGCCCTTATTGCTGTGATTTCCTGTTAAGTAACACAGGCAGCCATCTGCAGCACTTACAGCAGGTGTATTGTGCTTCTTGCAAAATATACACCTGGAGCTAGCCCTTATTGCTGTGATTTCCTGTTTGAGTAACACAGGCAGGCATCTGCAGCACTTACAGCGGGCGTATTGTGCTTCTTGCAAAATATACACCTGAAGCTAGCCCTTATTGCTGTGATTTCCTGTTGAGTAACACAGGCAGGCATCTGCAGCACTTACAGCAGGCGTAGTGTGCCTCCTGCACATTATACACCTGAAGCTAACCCTTATTGCTCGTAGTTTTTTTTCTTTTGTGTTACACTAACAGGCATCTGCAGCACTTACAGCAGGTGTATTGTGCTTCTTGCAAAATATACACCTGTAGCTAGCCCTTATTGCTGTGATTTCCTGTTTGAGTAACACAGGCAGGCATCTGCAGCACTTACAGCAGGCGTATTGTGCTTCTTGCAAAATATACACCTGAAGCTAGCCCTTATTGCTGTGATTTCCTGTTTGAGTAACACAGGCAGACATCTGCAGCACTTACAGCAAGCGTATTGTGCTTCTTGCAAAATATACACCTGAAGCTAGCCCTTATTGCTGTAAATTCCTGTTGAGTAACACCGGCAGGCATCTGCAGCACTTACAGCGGGCGTATTGTGCTTCTTGCAAAATATATACCCGAAGCTAGCCCTTATTGCTGTGATTTCCTGTTGAGTAACACAGGCAGGCATCTGCAGCACTTACAGCAGGCGTAGTGTGCCTCCTGCACATTATACACCTGAAGCTACCCCTGATTGCTTGTAGTTTTTTTTTCTTTTGTGTTACACTAACAGGCATCTGCAGCACTTACAGCAGGCGTATTGTGCTTCTTGCAAAATATACACCTGTAGCTAGCCCTTATTGCTGTGATTTCCTGTTGAGTAACACAGGCAGGCATCTGCAGCACTTACAGCGGGCATATTGTGCTTCTTGCAAAACATACACCGGAAGCTAGCCCTTATTGCTATGATTTCCTGTTGAGTAACACAGGCAGGCATCTGCAGCACTTACAGCGGGCGTATTGTGCTTCTTGCAAAATATACACCTGAAGCTAGCCCTTATTGCTGTGATTTCCTGTTGAGTAACACAGGCAGGCATCTGCAGCACTTACAGCGGGAGTATTGTGCTTCTTGCAAAATATACACCTGAAGCTAGCCCTTATTGCTGTGATTTCCTGTTGAGTAACACAGGCAGGCATCTGCAGCACTTACAGCAGGCGTAGTGTGCCTCCTGCACATTATACACCTGAAGCTACCCCTTATTGCTCGTAGTTTTTTTTCTTTTGTGGTACACTAACAGGCATCTGCAGCACTTACAGCAGGCGTATTGTGCTTCTTGCAAAATATACACCTGAAGCTAGCCCTTATTGCTGTGATTTCCTGTTTGAATAACACAGGCAGGCATCTGCAGCACTTACAGTAGGCGTAGTGTGCCTCCTGCACATTATACACCTGAAGCTAATCCTTATTGCTCGTAGTTTTTTTCTTTTGTGTTACACTAACAGGCATCTGCAGCACTTACAGCAGGCGTATTGTGCTTTTTGCAAAATATACACCTGAAGCTAGCCCTTATTGCTGTGATTTCCTGTTTGAGTAACTCAGGCAGGCATCTGCAGCACTTACAGCAGGCGTATTGTGCTTCTTGCAAAATATACACCTGAAGCTAGCCCTTATTGCTGTGATTTCCTGTTTGAGTAACACAGTCAGGCATCTGCAGCACTTACAGCGGGCGTATTGTGCTTCTTGCAAAATATACACCTGAAGCTAGCCCTTATTGCTGTGATTTCCTGTTGAGTAACACAGGCAGGCATCTGCAGCACTTACAGCGGGCGTATTGTGCTTCTTGCAAAATATACACCTGAAGCTAGCCCTTATTGCTGTGATTTCCTGTTGAGTAACACAGGCAGGCATCTGCAGCACTTACAGCAGGCGTAGTGTGCCTCCTGCACATTATACACCTGAAGCTACCCCTTATTGCTCGTAGTTTTTTTTCTTTTGTGTTACACTAACAGGCATCTGCAGCACTTACAGCAGGCATATTGTGCTTCTTGCAAAATATACACCTGAAGCTAGCCCTTATTGCTGTGATTTCCTGTTGAGTAACACAGGCAGGCATCTGCAGCACTTACAGCAGGCATAGTGTGCCTCATGCACATTATACACCTGAAGCTACCCCTTATTGCTCGTAGTTTTTTGTCTTTTGTGTTACACTAACAGGCATCTGCAGCACTTACAGCAGGCGTATTGTGCTTCTTGCAAAATATACACCTGAAGCTAGCCCTTATTGCTGTGATTTCCTGTTTGAGTAACACAGGCAGGCATCTGCAGCACTTACAGCAGGCGTATTGTGCTTCTTGCAAAATATACACCTGAATCTAGCCCTTATTGCTGTGATTTCCTGTTTGAGTAACACAGGCAGGCATCTGCAGCACTTACAGCGGGCGTATTGTGCTTCTTGCAAAATATACACCTGAAGCTAGCCCTTATTGCTGTGATTTCCTGTTGAGTAACACAGGCAGGCATCTGCAGCACTTACAGCGGGCGTATTGTGCTTCTTGCAAAAAATACACCTGAAGCTAGCCCTTATTTCTGTGATTTCCTGTTTGAATAACACAGGCAGGCATCTGCAGCACTTACAGCAGGCGTAGTGTGCCTCCTGCACATTATACACCTGAAGCTAACCCTTATTGCTCGTAGTTTTTTTTATTTTGTGTTACACTAACAGCCATCTGCAGCACTTACAGCAGGCGTATTGTGCTTCTTGCAAAATATACACCTGAAGCTAGCCCTTATTGCTGTGATTTCCTGTTTGAGTAACACAGGCAGGCATCTGCAGCACTTACAGCAAGCGTATTGTGCTTCTTGCAAAATATACACCTGAAGCTAGCCCTTATTGCTGTGATTTCCTGTTGAGTAACACAGGCAGGCATCTGCAGCACTTACAGCGGGTGTATTGTGCTTCTTGCAAAATATACACCTGAAGCTAGCCCTTATTGCTGTGATTTCCTGTTGAGTAACACAGGCAGGCATCTGCAGCACTTACAGCAGGCGTATTGTGCTTCTTGCAAAATATACACCTGAAGCTAGCCCTTATTGCTGTGATTTCCTGTTTGAGTAACACAGGCAGGCATCTGCAGCACTTACAGAAAGCGTATTTTGCTTCTTGCAAAATATACACCTGAAGCTAGCCCTTATTGCTGTGATTTCCTATTGAGTAACACAGGCAGGCATCTGCAGCACTTACAGCAAGCGTCTTGTGCTTCTTGCAAAATATACACCTGAAGCTAGCCCTTATTGCTGTGATTTCCTGTTGAGTAACACAGGCAGGCATCTGCAGCACTTACAGCGGGCATATTGTGCTTCTTGCAAAATATACACCTGAAGCTAGCCCTTATTGCTGTGATTTCCTGTTGAGTAACACAGGCAGGCATCTGCAGCACTTACAGCAGGCGTATTGTACTTCTTGCAAAATATACACCTGAAGCTAGCCCTTATTGCTGTGATTTCCTGTTTGAGTAACACAGGCAGGCATCTGCAGCACTTACAGCAGGCGTATTGTGCTTCTTGCAAAATATACACCTGAAGCTAGCCCTTATTTCTGTGATTTCCTGTTTGAATAACACAGGCAGGCATCTGCAGCACTTACAGCAGGCGTAGTGTGCCTCCTGCACATTATACACCTGAAGCTAACCCTTATTGCTCGTAGTTTTTTTTCTTTTGTGTTACACTAACAGCCATCTGCAGCACTTACAGCAGGCGTATTGTGCAAAATATACACCTGAAGCTAGCCCTTATTGCTGTGATTTCCTGTTTGAGTAACACAGGCAGGCATCTGCAGCACTTACAGCAGGCGTATTGTGCTTCTTGCAAAATATACACCTGAAGCTAGCCCTTATTGCTGTGATTTCCTGTTGAGTAACACAGGCAGGCATCTGCAGCACTTACAGCGGGCGTATTGTGCTTCTTGCAAAATATACACCTGAAGCTAGCCCTTATTGCTGTGATTTCCTGTTGAGTAACACAGGCAGGCATCTGCAGCACTTACAGCGGGCGTATTGTGCTTCTTGCAAAATATACACCTGAAGCTAGCCCTTATTTCTGTGATTTCCTGTTTGAATAACACAGGCAGGCATCTGCAGCACTTACAGCGGGCATATTGTGCTTCTTGCAAAATATACACCGGAAGCAAGCCCTTATTGCTGTGATTTCCTGTTTGAGTAACACAGGCAGGCATCTGCAGCACTTACAGCGGGCGTATTGTGCTTCTTGCAAAATATACACCTGAAGCTAGCCCTTATTGCTGTGATTTCCTGTTGAGTAACACAGGCAGGCATCTGCAGCACTTACAGCAGGCATAGTGTGCCTCCTGCACATTATACACCTGAAGCTACCCCTTATTGCTCATAGTTTTTTGTCTTTTGTGTTACACTAACAGGCATCTGCAGCACTTTCAGCAGGCGTATTGTGCTTCTTGCAAAATATACACCTGAAGCTAGCCCTTATTGCTGTGATTTCCTGTTTGAGTAACACAGGCAGGCATCTGCAGCACTTACAGCAGGCGTATTGTGCTTCTTGCAAAATATACACCTGAAGCTAGCCCTTATTGCTGTGATTTCCTGTTTGAGTAACACAGTCAGGCATCTGCAGCACTTACAGCGGGCGTATTGTGCTTCTTGAAAAATATACACCTGAAGCTAGCCCTTATTTCTGTGATTTCCTGTTTGAATAACACAGGCAGGCATCTGCAGCACTTACAGCAGGCGTAGTGTGCCTCCTGCACATTATACACCTGAAGCTAACCCTTATTGCTCGTAGTTTTTTTTTTTTGTGTTACACTAACAGGCATCTGCAGCACTTACAGCAGGCGTATTGTGCTTCTTGCAAAATATACACCTGAAGCTAGCCCTTATTGCTGTGATTTCCTGTTGAGTAACACAGGCAGGCATCTGCAGCACTTACAGCGGGCGTATTGTGCTTCTTGCAAAATATACACCTGAAGCTAGCCCTTATTGCTGTGATTTCCTGTTGAGTAACACAGGCAGGCATCTGCAGCACTTACAGCAGGCATAGTGTGCCTCCTGCACATTATACACCTGAAGCTACCCCTTATTGCTCATAGTTTTTTGTCTTTTGTGTTACACTAACAGGCATCTGCAGCACTTACAGCAGGCGTATTGTGCTTCTTGCAAAATATACACCTGAAGCTAGCCCTTATTGCTGTGATTTCCTGTTTGAGTAACACAGGCAGGCATCTGCAGCACTTACAGCAGGCGTATTGTGCTTCTTGCAAAATATACACCTGAAGCTAGCCCTTATTGCTGTGATTTCCTGTTTGAGTAACACAGTCAGGCATCTGCAGCACTTACAGCGGGCGTATTGTGCTTCTTGCAAAATATACACCTGAAGCTAGCCCTTATTGCTGTGATTTCCTGTTGAGTAACACAGGCAGGCATCTGCAGCACTTACAGCGGGCGTATTGTGCTTCTTGCAAAATATACACCTGAAGCTAGCCCTTATTGCTGTGATTTCCTGTTGAGTAACACAGGCAGGCATCTGCAGCACTTACAGCAGGCGTAGTGTGCCTCCTGCACATTATACACCTGAAGCTACCCCTTATTGCTCGTAGTTTTTTTTCTTTTGTGTTACACTAACAGGCATCTGCAGCACTTACAGCAGGCATATTGTGCTTCTTGCAAAATATACACCTGAAGCTAGCCCTTATTGCTGTGATTTCCTGTTGAGTAACACAGGCAGGCATCTGCAGCACTTACAGCAGGCATAGTGTGCCTCATGCACATTATACACCTGAAGCTACCCCTTATTGCTCGTAGTTTTTTGTCTTTTGTGTTACACTAACAGGCATCTGCAGCACTTACAGCAGGCGTATTGTGCTTCTTGCAAAATATACACCTGAAGCTAGCCCTTATTGCTGTGATTTCCTGTTTGAGTAACACAGGCAGGCATCTGCAGCACTTACAGCAGGCGTATTGTGCTTCTTGCAAAATATACACCTGAATCTAGCCCTTATTGCTGTGATTTCCTGTTTGAGTAACACAGGCAGGCATCTGCAGCACTTACAGCGGGCGTATTGTGCTTCTTGCAAAATATACACCTGAAGCTAGCCCTTATTGCTGTGATTTCCTGTTGAGTAACACAGGCAGGCATCTGCAGCACTTACAGCGGGCGTATTGTGCTTCTTGCAAAAAATACACCTGAAGCTAGCCCTTATTTCTGTGATTTCCTGTTTGAATAACACAGGCAGGCATCTGCAGCACTTACAGCAGGCGTAGTGTGCCTCCTGCACATTATACACCTGAAGCTAACCCTTATTGCTCATAGTTTTTTTTATTTTGTGTTACACTAACAGCCATCTGCAGCACTTACAGCAGGCGTATTGTGCTTCTTGCAAAATATACACCTGAAGCTAGCCCTTATTGCTGTGATTTCCTGTTTGAGTAACACAGGCAGGCATCTGCAGCACTTACAGCAAGCGTATTGTGCTTCTTGCAAAATATACACCTGAAGCTAGCCCTTATTGCTGTGATTTCCTGTTGAGTAACACAGGCAGGCATCTGCAGCACTTACAGCGGGTGTATTGTGCTTCTTGCAAAATATACACCTGAAGCTAGCCCTTATTGCTGTGATTTCCTGTTGAGTAACACAGGCAGGCATCTGCAGCACTTACAGCAGGCGTATTGTGCTTCTTGCAAAATATACACCTGAAGCTAGCCCTTATTGCTGTGATTTCCTGTTTGAGTAACACAGGCAGGCATCTGCAGCACTTACAGAAAGCGTATTTTGCTTCTTGCAAAATATACACCTGAAGCTAGCCCTTATTGCTGTGATTTCCTATTGAGTAACACAGGCAGGCATCTGCAGCACTTACAGCAAGCGTCTTGTGCTTCTTGCAAAATATACACCTGAAGCTAGCCCTTATTGCTGTGATTTCCTGTTGAGTAACACAGGCAGGCATCTGCAGCACTTACAGCGGGCGTATTGTGCTTCTTGCAAAATATACACCTGAAGCTAGCCCTTATTGCTGTGATTTCCTGTTGAGTAACACAGGCAGGCATCTGCAGCACTTACAGCAGGCGTATTGTACTTCTTGCAAAATATACACCTGAAGCTAGCCCTTATTGCTGTGATTTCCTGTTTGAGTAACACAGGCAGGCATCTGCAGCACTTACAGCAGGCGTATTGTGCTTCTTGCAAAATATACACCTGAAGCTAGCCCTTATTTCTGTGATTTCCTGTTTGAATAACACAGGCAGGCATCTGCAGCACTTACAGCAGGCGTAGTTTGCCTCCTGCACATTATACACCTGAAGCTAACCCTTATTGCTGGTAGTTTTTTTCCTTTTGTGTTACACTAACAGCCATCTGCAGCACTTACAGCAGGCGTATTGTGCAAAATATACACCTGAAGCTAGCCCTTATTGCTGTGATTTCCTGTTTGAGTAACACAGGCAGGCATCTGCAGCACTTACAGCAGGCGTATTGTGCTTCTTGCAAAATATACACCTGAAGCTAGCCCTTATTGCTATGATTTCCTGTTTGAGTAACACAGGCAGGCATCTGCAGCACTTACAGCAAGCGTCTTGTGCTTCTTGCAAAATATACACCTGCAGCTAGCCCTTATTGCTGTGATTTCCTGTTGAGTAACACAGGCAGGCATCTGCAGCACTTACAGCGGGCGTATTGTGCTTCTTGCAAAATATACACCTGAAGCTAGCCCTTATTTCTGTGATTTCCTGTTTGAATAACACAGGCAGGCATCTGCAGCACTTATAGGCGGGCATATTGTGCTTCTTGCAAAATATACACCGGAAGCAAGCCCTTATTGCTGTGATTTCCTGTTTGAGTAACACAGGCAGGCATCTGCAGCACTTACAGCGGGCGTATTGTGCTTCTTGCAAAATATACACCTGAAGCTAGCCCTTATTGCTGTGATTTCCTGTTGAGTAACACAGGCAGGCATCTGCAGCACTTACAGCAGGCATAGTGTGCCTCCTGCACATTATACACCTGAAGCTACCCCTTATTGCTCATAGTTTTTTGTCTTTTGTGTTACACTAACAGGCATCTGCAGCACTTTCAGCAGGCGTATTGTGCTTCTTGCAAAATATACACCTGAAGCTAGCCCTTATTGCTGTGATTTCCTGTTTGAGTAACACAGGCAGGCATCTGCAGCACTTACAGCAGGCGTATTGTGCTTCTTGCAAAATATACACCTGAAGCTAGCCCTTATTGCTGTGATTTCCTGTTTGAGTAACACAGTCAGGCATCTGCAGCACTTACAGCGGGCGTATTGTGCTTCTTGCAAAATATACACCTGAAGTTAGCCCTTATTGCTGTGATTTCCTGTTGCGTAACACAGGCAGGCATCTGCAGCACTTACAGTGGGCGTATTGTGCTTCTTGCAAAAAATACACCTGAAGCTAGCCCTTATTGCTGTGATTTCCTGTTGAGAAACACTTTTGTGTTACACTAACAGGCATCTGCAGCACTTACAGCAGGCATATTGTGCTTCTTGCAAAATATACACCTGAAGCTAGCCCTTATTGCTGTGATTTCCTGTTGAGTAACACAGACAGGCATCTGCAGCACTTACAGCAGGCATAGTGTGCTTCTTGCAAAATATACACCTGTAGCTAGCCCTTATTGCTGTGATTTCCTGTTGAGTAACACAGACAGGCATCTGCAGCACTTACAGCAGGCATAGTGTGCCTCCTGCACATTATACACCTGAAGCTACCCCTTATTGCTCATAGTTTTTTGTCTTTTGTGTTACACTAACAGACATCTGCAGCACTTACAGCAGGCGTATTGTGCTTCTTGCAAAATATACACCTGAAGCTAGCCCTTATTGCTGTGATTTCCTGTTTGAGTAATACAGGCAGGCATCTGCAGCACTTACAGCAGGCGTATTGTGCTTCTTGCAAAATATACACCTGAAGCTAGCCCTTATTGCTGTGATTTCCTGTTTGAGTAACACAGTCAGGCATCTGCAGCACTTACAGCGGGCGTATTGTGCTTCTTGCAAAATATACACCTGAAGCTAGCCCTTATTGCTGTGATTTCCTGTTGAGTAACACAGGCAGGCATCTGCAGCACTTACAGCGGGCGTATTGTGCTTCTTGCAAAATATACACCTGAAGCTAGCCCTTATTGCTGTGATTTCCTGTTGAGTAACACAGGCAGGCATCTGCAGCACTTACAGCAGGCGTAGTGTGCCTCCTGCACATTATACACCTGAAGCTACCCCTTATTGCACGTAGTTTTTTTTCTTTTGTGTTACACTAACAGGCATCTTCAGCACTTACAGCAGGCATATTGTGCTTCTTGCAAAATATACACCTGAAGCTAGCTCTTATTGCTGTGATTTCCTGTTTGAATAACACAGGCAGGCATCTGCAGCACTTACAGCAGGCGTAGTGTGCCTCCTGCACATTATACACCTGAAGCTAATCCTTATTGCTCGTAGTTTTTTTTCTTTTGTGTTACACTAACTGGCATCTGGAGCACTTACAGCAGGCGTATTGTGCTTCTTGCAAAATATTCACCTGAAGCTAGCCCTTATTGCTGTGATTTCCTGTTTGAGTAATACAGGCAGGCATCTGCAGCACTTACAGCAGGCGTATTGTGCTTCTTGCAAAATATACACCTGAAGCTAGCCCTTATTGCTGTGATTTCCTGTTTGAGTAATACAGGCAGGCATCTGCAGCACTTACAGCAGGCGTATTGTGCTTCTTGCAAAATATACACCTGAAGCTAGCCCTTATTGCTGTGATTTCCTGTTGAGTAACATAGGCAGGCATCTGCAGCACTTACAGCGGGCGTATTGTGCTTCTTGCAAAATATACACCTGAAGCTAGCCCTTATTGCTGTGATTTCCTGTTGAGTAACACAGGCAGGCATCTGCAGCACTTACAGCAGGCGTAGTGTGCCTCCTGCACATTATACACCTGAAGCTACCCCTTATTGCTCGTAGTTTTTTTTCTTTTGTGTTACACTAACAGGCATCTTCAGCACTTACAGCAGGCATATTGTGCTTCTTGCAAAATATACACCTGAAGCTAGCCCTTATTGCTGTGATTTCCTGTTGAGAAACACTTTTGTGTTACACTAACAGGCATCTGCAGCACTTACAGCAGGCATATTATGCTTCTTGCAAAATATACACCTGAAGCTAGCCCTTATTGCTGTGATTTCCTGTTTGAATAACACAGGCAGGCATCTGCAGCACTTACAGCAGGCGTAGTGTGCCTCCTGCACATTATACACCTGAAGCTAATCCTTATTGCTCATAGTTTTTTTTTTCTTTTGTGTTACACTAACAGGCATCTGCAGCACTTACAACAGGCGTATTGTGCTTCTTGCAAAATATACACCTGAAGCTAGCCCTTATTGCTGTGATTTCCTGTTTGAATAACACAGGCAGGCATCTGCAGCACTTACAGCAGGCGTAGTGTGCCTCCTGCACATTATACACCTGAAGCTAACCCTTATTGCTCGTAGTTTTTTTCTTTTGTGTTGCACTAACAGCCATCTGCAGCACTTACAGCAGGCGTATTGTGCTTCTTGCAAAATATACACCTGAAGCTAGCCCTTATTACTGTGATTTCCTGTTTGAGTAACACAGGCAGGCATCTGCAGCACTTACAGCAGGCGTATTGTGCTTCTTGCAAAATATACACCTGAAGCTAGCCCTTATTGCTGTGATTTCCTGTTTGAGTAACACAGGCAGGCATCTGCAGCACTTACAGCAGACGTATTGTGCTTCTTGCAAAATATACACCTGAAGCTAGCCCTTATTGCTGTGATTTCCTGTTTGAGTAACACAGGCAGGCATCTGCAGCACTTACAGCAAGCGTCTTGTGCTTCTTGCAAAATATACACCTGAAGCTAGCCCTTATTGCTGTGATTTCCTGTTTGAATAACACAGGCAGGCATCTGCAGCACTTACAGCAGGCGTAGTGTGCCTCCTGCACATTATACACCTGAAGCTAACCCTTATTGCTCGTAGTTTTTTTCTTTTGTGTTGCACTAACAGCCATCTGCAGCACTTACAGCAGGCGTATTGTGCTTCTTGCAAAATATACACCTGAAGCTAGCCCTTATTGCTGTGATTTCCTGTTTGAGTAACACAGGCAGGCATCTGCAGCACTTACAGCAGGCGTATTGTGCTTCTTGCAAAATATACACCTGAAGCTAGCCCTTATTGCTGTGATTTCCTGTTTGAGTAACACAGGCAGGCATCTGCAGCACTTACAGCAAGCGTCTTGTGCTTCTTGCAAAATATACACCTGAAGCTAGCCCTTATTGCTGTGATTTCCTGTTGAGTAACACAGGCAGGCATCTGCAGCACTTACAGCAGGCGTATTGTGCTTCTTGCAAAATATACACCTGAAGCTAGCCCTTATTGCTGTGATTTCCTGTTTGAGTAACACAGGCAGGCATCTGCAGCACTTACAGCAAGCGTCTTGTGCTTCTTGCAAAATATACACCTGAAGCTAGCCCTTGTTGCTGTGATTTCCTGTTGAGTAACACAGGCAGGCATCTGCAGCACTTACAGCGGGCGTATTGTGCTTCTTGCAAAATATACATTTGAAGCTAGCCCTTATTTCTGTGATTTCCTGTTTGAATAACACAGGCAGGCATCTGCAGCACTTACAGCAGGCATATTGTGCTTCTTGCAAAATATACACCGGAAGCAAGCCCTTATTGCTGTGATTTCCTGTTTGAGTAACACAGGCAGGCATCTGCAGCACTTACAGCGGGCGTATTGTGCTTCTTGCAAAATATACACCTGAAGCTAGCCCTTATTGCTGTGATTTCCTGTTGAGTAACACAGGCAGGCATCTGCAGCACTTACAGCAGGCGTATTGTGCTTCTTGCAAAATATACACCTGAAGCTAGCCCTTATTGCTGTGATTTCCTGTTTGAGTAACACAGGCAGGCATCTGCAGCACTTACAGCAAGCGTCTTGTGCTTCTTGCAAAATATACACCTGAAGCTAGCCCTTGTTGCTGTGATTTCCTGTTGAGTAACACAGGCAGGCATCTGCAGCACTTACAGCGGGCGTATTGTGCTTCTTGCAAAATATACATTTGAAGCTAGCCCTTATTTCTGTGATTTCCTGTTTGAATAACACAGGCAGGCATCTGCAGCACTTACAGCAGGCATATTGTGCTTCTTGCAAAATATACACCGGAAGCAAGCCCTTATTGCTGTGATTTCCTGTTTGAGTAACACAGGCAGGCATCTGCAGCACTTACAGCGGGCGTATTGTGCTTCTTGCAAAATATACACCTGAAGCTAGCCCTTATTGCTGTGATTTCCTGTTGAGTAACACAGTCAGGCATCTGCAGCACTTACAGCGGGCGTATTGTGCTTCTTGCAAAATATACACCTGAAGTTAGCCCTTATTGCTGTGATTTCCTGTTGCGTAACACAGGCAGGCATCTGCAGCACTTACAGCGGGCGTATTGTGCTTCTTGCAAAAAATACACCTGAAGCTAGCCCTTATTGCTGTGATTTCCTGTTGAGAAACACTTTTGTGTTACACTAACAGGCATCTGCAGCACTTACAGCAGGCATATTGTGCTTCTTGCAAAATATACACCTGAAGCTAGCCCTTATTGCTGTGATTTCCTGTTGAATAACACAGGCAGGCATCTGCAGCACTTACAGCGGGCGTATTGTGCTTCTTGCAAAATATACACCTGAAGCTAGCCCTTATTGCTGTGATTTCCTGTTGAGTAACACAGGCAGGCATCTGCAGCACTTACAGCGGGCGTATTGTGCTTCTTGCAAAATATACACCTGAAGCTAGCCCTTATTTCTGTGATTTCCTGTTTGAATAACACAGGCAGGCATCTGCAGCACTTACAGCGGGCATATTGTGCTTCTTGCAAAATATACACCGGAAGCAAGCCCTTATTGCTGTGATTTCCTGTTTGAGTAACACAGGCAGGCATCTGCAGCACTTACAGCGGGCGTATTGTGCTTCTTGCAAAATATACACCTGAAGCTAGCCCTTATTGCTGTGATTTCCTGTTGAGTAACACAGGCAGGCATCTGCAGCACTTACAGCAGGCATAGTGTGCCTCCTGCACATTATACACCTGAAGCTACCCCTTATTGCTCATAGTTTTTTGTCTTTTGTGTTACACTAACAGGCATCTGCAGCACTTTCAGCAGGCGTATTGTGCTTCTTGCAAAATATACACCTGAAGCTAGCCCTTATTGCTGTGATTTCCTGTTTGAGTAACACAGGCAGGCATCTGCAGCACTTACAGCAGGCGTATTGTGCTTCTTGCAAAATATACACCTGAAGCTAGCCCTTATTGCTGTGATTTCCTGTTGAGTAACACAGGCAGGCATCTGCAGCACTTACAGCGGGCATATTGTGCTTCTTGCAAAATATACACCTGAAGCTAGCCCTTGTTGCTGTGATTTCCTGTTGAGTAACACAGGCAGGCATCTGCAGCACTTACAGCGGGCGTATTGTGCTTCTTGCAAAATATACATTTGAAGCTAGCCCTTATTTCTGTGATTTCCTGTTTGAATAACACAGGCAGGCATCTGCAGCACTTACAGCAGGCATATTGTGCTTCTTGCAAAATATACACCGGAAGCAAGCCCTTATTGCTGTGATTTTCTGTTTGAATAACACAGGCAGGCATCTGCAGCACTTACAGCGGGCGTATTGTGCTTCTTGCAAAATATACACCTGAAGCTAGCCCTTATTGCTGTGATTTCCTGTTGAGTAACACAGGCAGGCATCTGCAGCACTTACAGCAGGCGTATTGTGCTTCTTGCAAAATATACACCTGAAGCTAGCCCTTATTGCTGTGATTTCCTGTTTGAGTAACACAGGCAGGCATCTGCAGCACTTACAGCAGGCGTATTGTGCTTCTTGCAAAATATACACCTGAAGCTAGCCCTTATTGCTGTGATTTCCTGTTTGAGTAACACAGTCAGGCATCTGCAGCACTTACAGCGGGCGTATTGTGCTTCTTGCAAAATATACACCTGAAGTTAGCCCTTATTGCTGTGATTTCCTGTTGCGTAACACAGGCAGGCATCTGCAGCACTTACAGCGGGCGTATTGTGCTTCTTGCAAAAAATACACCTGAAGCTAGCCCTTATTGCTGTGATTTCCTGTTGAGAAACACTTTTGTGTTACACTAACAGGCATCTGCAGCACTTACAGCAGGCATATTGTGCTTCTTGCAAAATATACACCTGAAGCTAGCCCTTATTGCTGTGATTTCCTGTTGAATAACACAGGCAGGCATCTGCAGCACTTACAGCGGGCGTATTGTGCTTCTTGCAAAATATACACCTGAAGCTAGCCCTTATTGCTGTGATTTCCTGTTGAGTAACACAGGCAGGCATCTGCAGCACTTACAGCGGGCGTATTGTGCTTCTTGCAAAATATACACCTGAAGCTAGCCCTTATTTCTGTGATTTCCTGTTTGAATAACACAGGCAGGCATCTGCAGCACTTACAGTGGGCATATTGTGCTTCTTGCAAAATATACACCGGAAGCAAGCCCTTATTGCTGTGATTTCCTGTTTGAGTAACACAGGCAGGCATCTGCAGCACTTACAGCGGGCGTATTGTGCTTCTTGCAAAATATACACCTGAAGCTAGCCCTTATTGCTGTGATTTCCTGTTGAGTAACACAGGCAGGCATCTGCAGCACTTACAGCAGGCATAGTGTGCCTCCTGCACATTATACACCTGAAGCTACCCCTTATTGCTCATAGTTTTTTGTCTTTTGTGTTACACTAACAGGCATCTGCAGCACTTTCAGCAGGCGTATTGTGCTTCTTGCAAAATATACACCTGAAGCTAGCCCTTATTGCTGTGATTTCCTGTTTGAGTAACACAGGCAGGCATCTGCAGCACTTACAGCAGGCGTATTGTGCTTCTTGCAAAATATACACCTGAAGCTAGCCCTTATTGCTGTGATTTCCTGTTGAGTAACACAGGCAGGCATCTGCAGCACTTACAGCGGGCATATTGTGCTTCTTGCAAAACATACACCGGAAGCTAGCCCTTATTGCTGTGATTTCCTGTTGAGTAGCACAGGCAGCCATCTGCAGCACTTACAGCAGGCATATTGTGCTTCTTGCAAAATATACACCTGGAGCTAGCCCTTATTGCTGTGATTTCCTGTTTGAGTAACACAGGCAGGCATCTGCAGCACTTACAGCGGGCGTATTGTGCTTCTTGCAAAATATACACCTGAAGCTAGCCCTTATTGCTGTGATTTCCTGTTGAGTAACACAGGCAGGCATCTGCAGCACTTACAGCAGGCGTAGTGTGCCTCCTGCACATTATACACCTGAAGCTAACCCTTATTGCTCGTAGTTTTTTTTCTTTTGTGTTACACTAACAGGCATCTGCAGCACTTACAGCAGGCGTATTGTGCTTCTTGGAAAATATACACCTGTAGCTAGCCCTTATTGCTGTGATTTCCTGTTTGAGTAACACAGGCAGGCATCTGCAGCACTTACAGCAGGCGTATTGTGCTTCTTGCAAAATATACACCTGAAGCTAGCCCTTATTGCTGTGATTTCCTGTTTGAGTAACACAGGCAGACATCTGCAGCACTTACAGCAAGAGTATTGTGCTTCTTGCAAAATATACACCTGAAGCTAGCCCTTATTGCTGTAAATTCCTGTTGAGTAACACCGGCAGGCATCTGCAGCACTTACAGCGGGCGTATTGTGCTTCTTGCAAAATATATACCCGAAGCTAGCCCTTATTGCTGTGATTTCCTGTTGAGTAACACAGGCAGGCATCTGCAGCACTTACAGCAGGCGTAGTGTGCCTCCTGCACATTATACACCTGAAGCTACCCCTGATTGCTCGTAGTTTTTTTTCTTTTGTGTTACACTAACAGGCATCTGCAGCACTTACAGCAGGCGTATTGTGCTTCTTGCAAAATATACACCTGTAGCTAGCCCTTATTGCTGTGATTTCCTGTTGAGTAACACAGGCAGGCATCTGCAGCACTTACAGCGGGCATATTGTGCTTCTTGCAAAACATACACCGGAAGCTAGCCCTTATTGCTATGATTTCCTGTTGAGTAACACAGGCAGGCATCTGCAGCACTTACAGCGGGCATATTGTGCTTCTTGCAAAATATACACCTGAAGCTAGCCCTTATTGCTGTGATTTCCTGTTGAGTAACACAGGCAGGCATCTGCAGCACTTACAGCGGGAGTATTGTGCTTCTTGCAAAATATACACCTGAAGCTAGCCCTTATTGCTGTGATTTCCTGTTGAGTAACACAGGCAGGCATCTGCAGCACTTACAGCAGGCGTAGTGTGTCTCCTGCACATTATACACCTGAAGCTACCCCTTATTGCTCGTAGTTTTTTTTCTTTTGTGGTACACTAACAGGCATCTGCAGCACTTACAGCAGGCGTATTGTGCTTCTTGCAAAATATACACCTGAAGCTACCCCTTATTGCTGTGATTTCCTGTTTGAATAACACAGGCAGGCATCTGCAGCACTTACAGTAGGCGTAGTGTGCCTCCTGCACATTATACACCTGAAGCTAATCCTTATTGCTCGTAGTTTTTTTCTTTTGTGTTACACTAACAGGCATCTGCAGCACTTACAGCAGGCGTATTGTGCTTCTTGCAAAATATACACCTGAAGCTAGCCCTTATTGCTGTGATTTCCTGTTTGAGTAACACAGGCAGGCATCTGCAGCACTTACAGCAGGCGTATTGTGCTTCTTGCAAAATATACACCCGAAGCTAGCCCTTATTGCTGTGATTTCCTGTTTGAGTAACACAGTCAGGCATCTGCAGCACTTACAGCGGGCGTATTGTGCTTCTTGCAAAATATACACCTGAAGCTAGCCCTTATTGCTGTGATTTCCTGTTGAGTAACACAGGCAGGCATCTGCAGCACTTACAGCGGGCGTATTGTGCTTCTTGCAAAATATACACCTGAAGCTAGCCCTTATTGCTGTGATTTCCTGTTGAGTAACACAGGCAGGCATCTGCAGCACTTACAGCAGGCGTAGTGTGCCTCCTGCACATTATACACCTGAAGCTACCCCTTATTGCTCGTAGTTTTTTTTCTTTTGTGTTACACTAACAGCCATCTGCAGCACTTACAGCAGGCGTATTGTGCTTCTTGCAAAATATACACCTGAAGCTAGCCCTTATTGCTGTGATTTCCTGTTTGAGTAACACAGGCAGGCATCTGCAGCACTTACAGCAAGCGTATTGTGCTTCTTGCAAAATATACACCTGAAGCTAGCCCTTATTGCTGTGATTTCCTGTTGAGTAACACAGGCAGGCATCTGCAGCACTTACAGCAGGCGTATTGTGCTTCTTGCAAAATATACACCTGAAGCTAGCCCTTATTGCTGTGATTTCCTGTTTGAGTAACACAGGCAGGCATCTGCAGCACTTACAGCAGGCGTATTGTGCTTCTTGCAAAATATACACCTGAAGCTAGCCCTTATTGCTGTGATTTCCTGTTTGAGTAACACAGGCAGGCATCTGCAGCACTTACAGCGGGCGTATTGTGCTTCTTGCAAAATATACACCTGAAGCTAGCCCTTATTGCTGTGATTTCCTGTTGAGTAACACAGGCAGGCATCTGCAGCACTTACAGCAGGCGTATTGTGCTTCTTGCAAAATATACACCTGAAGCTAGCCCTTATTGCTGTGATTTCCTGTTTGAGTAACACAGGCAGGCATCTGCAGCACTTACAGCAAGCGTATTGTGCTTCTTGCAAAATATACACCTGAAGCTAGCCCTTATTGCTGTGATTTCCTGTTGAGTAACACAGGCAGGCATCTGCAGCACTTACAGCGGGCGTATTGTGCTTCTTGCAAAATATATACCCGAAGCTAGCCCTTATTGCTGTGATTTCCTGTTGAGTAACACAGGCAGGCATCTGCAGCACTTACAGCAGGCGTAGTGTGCCTTCTGCACATTATACACCTGAAGCTACCCCTGATTGCTCGTAGTTTTTTTTCTTTTGTGTTACACTAACAGGCATCTGCAGCACTTACAGCAGGCGTATTGTGCTTCTTGCAAAATATACACCTGTAGCTAGCCCTTATTGCTGTGATTTCCTGTTGAGTAACACAGGCAGGCATCTGCAGCACTTACAGCGGGCATATTGTGCTTCTTGCAAAACATACACCGGAAGCTAGCCCTTATTGCTGTGATTTCCTGTTGAGTAACACAGGCAGCCATCTGCAGCACTTACAGCAGGCGTATTGTGCTTCTTGCAAAATATACACCTGGAGCTAGCCCTTATTGCTGTGATTTCCTGTTTGAGTAACACAGGCAGGCATCTGCAGCACTTACAGCGGGCGTATTGTGCTTCTTGCAAAATATACACCTGAAGCTAGCCCTTATTGCTGTGATTTCCTGTTGAGTAACACAGGCAGGCATCTGCAGCACTTACAGCAGGCGTAGTGTGCCTCCTGCACATTATACACCTGAAGCTAACCCTTATTGCTCGTAGTTTTTTTTCTTTTGTGTTACACTAACAGGCATCTGCAGCACTTACAGCAGGTGTATTGTGCTTCTTGCAAAATATACACCTGTAGCTAGCCCTTATTGCTGTGATTTCCTGTTTGAGTAACACAGGCAGGCATCTGCAGCACTTACAGCAGGCGTATTGTGCTTCTTGCAAAATATACACCTGAAGCTAGCCCTTATTGCTGTGATTTCCTGTTTGAGTAACACAGGCAGACATCTGCAGCACTTACAGCAAGCGTATTGTGCTTCTTGCAAAATATACACCTGAAGCTAGCCCTTATTGCTGTAAATTCCTGTTGAGTAACACCGGCAGGCATCTGCAGCACTTACAGCGGGCGTATTGTGCTTCTTGCAAAATATATACCCGAAGCTAGCCCTTATTGCTGTGATTTCCTGTTTGAGTAACACAGGCAGGCGTCTGCAGCACTTACAGCAAGCGTATTGTGCTTCTTGCAAAATATACACCTGAAGCTAGCCCTTATTGCTGTGATTTCCTGTTGAGTAACACAGGCAGGCATCTGCAGCACTTACAGCGGGCATATTGTGCTTCTTGCAAAACATACACCGGAAGCTAGCCCTTATTGCTATGATTTCCTGTTGAGTAACACAGGCAGGCATCTGCAGCACTTACAGCGGGCGTATTGTGCTTCTTGCAAAATATACACCTGAAGCTAGCCCTTATTGCTGTGATTTCCTGTTGAGTAACACAGGCAGGCATCTGCAGCACTTACAGCGGGAGTATTGTGCTTCTTGCAAAATATACACCTGAAGCTAGCCCTTATTGCTGTGATTTCCTATTGAGTAACACAGGCAGGCATCTGCAGCACTTACAGCAGGCGTAGTGTGCCTCCTGCACATTATACACCTGAAGCTACCCCTTATTGCTCGTAGTTTTTTTTCTTTTGTGGTACACTAACAGGCATCTGCAGCACTTACAGCAGGCGTATTGTGCTTCTTGCAAAATATACACCTGTAGCTAGGCCTTATTGCTGTGATTTCCTGTTGAGTAACACAGGCAGGCATCTGCAGCACTTACAGCGGGCATATTGTGCTTCTTGCAAAACATACACCGGAAGCTAGCCCTTATTGCTATGATTTCCTGTTGAGTAACACAGGCAGGCATCTGCAGCACTTACAGCGGGCGTATTGTGCTTCTTGCAAAATATACACCTGAAGCTAGCCCTTATTGCTGTGATTTCCTGTTGAGTAACACAGGCAGGCATCTGCAGCACTTACAGCGGGAGTATTGTGCTTCTTGCAAAATATACACCTGAAGCTAGCCCTTATTGCTGTGATTTCCTATTGAGTAACACAGGCAGGCATCTGCAGCACTTACAGCAGGCGTAGTGTGCCTCCTGCACATTATACACCTGAAGCTACCCCTTATTGCTCGTAGTTTTTTTTCTTTTGTGGTACACTAACAGGCATCTGCAGCACTTACAGCAGGCGTATTGTGCTTCTTGCAAAATATACACCTGAAGCTAGCCCTTATTGCTGTGATTTCCTGTTTGAATAACACAGGCAGGCATCTGCAGCACTTACAGTAGGCGTAGTGTGCCTCCTGCACATTATACACCTGAAGCTAATCCTTATTGCTCGTAGTTTTTTTCTTTTGTGTTACACTAACAGGCATCTGCAGCACTTACAGCAGGCGTATTGTGCTTCTTGCAAAATATACACCTGAAGCTAGCCCTTATTGCTGTGATTTCCTGTTTGAGTAACACAGGCAGGCATCTGCAGCACTTACAGCAGGCGTATTGTGCTTCTTGCAAAATATACACCTGAAGCTAGCCCTTATTGCTGTGATTTCCTGTTTGAGTAACACAGTCAGGCATCTGCAGCACTTACAGCGGGCGTATTGTGCTTCTTGCAAAATATACACCTGAAGCTAGCCCTTATTGCTGTGATTTCCTGTTGAGTAACACAGGCAGGCATCTGCAGCACTTACAGCGGGCGTATTGTGCTTCTTGCAAAATATACACCTGAAGCTAGCCCTTATTGCTGTGATTTCCTGTTGAGTAACACAGGCAGGCATCTGCAGCACTTACAGCAGGCGTAGTGTGCCTCCTGCACATTATACACCTGAAGCTACCCCTTATTGCTCGTAGTTTTTTTTCTTTTGTGTTACACTAACAGCCATCTGCAGCACTTACAGCAGGCGTATTGTGCTTCTTGCAAAATATACACCTGAAGCTAGCCCTTATTGCTGTGATTTCCTGTTTGAGTAACACAGGCAGGCATCTGCAGCACTTACAGCAAGCGTATTGTGCTTCTTGCAAAATATACACCTGAAGCTAGCCCTTATTGCTGTGATTTCCTGTTGAGTAACACAGGCAGGCATCTGCAGCACTTACAGCGGGCGTATTGTGCTTCTTGCAAAATATACACCTGAAGCTAGCCCTTATTGCTGTGATTTCCTGTTGAGTAACACAGGCAGGCATCTGCAGCACTTACAGCAGGCGTATTGTGCTTCTTGCAAAATATACACCTGAAGCTAGCCCTTATTGCTGTGATTTCCTGTTTGAGTAACACAGGCAGGCATCTGCAGCACTTACAGCAAGCGTCTTGTGCTTCTTGCAAAATATACACCTGAAGCTAGCCCTTATTGCTGTGATTTCCTGTTGAGTAACACAGGCAGGCATCTGCAGCACTTACAGCGGGCGTATTGTGCTTCTTGCAAAATATACACCTGAAGCTAGCCCTTATTGCTGTGATTTCCTGTTGAGTAACACAGGCAGGCATCTGCAGCACTTACAGCAGGCGTATTGTGCTTCTTGCAGAATATACACCTGAAGCTAGCCCTTATTGCTGTGATTTCCTGTTTGAGTAACACAGGCAGGCATCTGCAGCACTTACAGCGGGCGTATTGTGCTTCTTGCAAAATATACACCTGAAGCTAGCCCTTATTGCTGTGATTTCCTGTTGAGTAACACAGGCAGGCATCTGCAGCACTTACAGCGGGCGTATTGTGCTTCTTGCAAAATATACACCTGAAGCTAGCCCTTATTTCTGTGATTTCCTGTTTGAATAACACAGGCAGGCATCTGCAGCACTTACAGCAGGCGTAGTGTGCCTCCTGCACATTATACACCTGAAGCTAACCCTTATTTCTCGTAGTTTTTTTTTTTGTGTTACACTAACAGGCATCTGCAGCACTTACAGCAGGCGTATTGTGCTTCTTGCAAAATATACACCTGAAGCTAGCCCTTATTGCTGTGATTTCCTGTTGAGTAACACAGGCAGGCATCTGCAGCACTTACAGCGGGCGTATTGTGCTTCTTGCAAAATATACACCTGAAGCTAGCCCTTATTGCTGTTATTTCCTGTTGAGTAACACAGGCAGGCATCTTCAGCACTTACAGCAGTCATAGTGTGCCTCCTGCACATTATACACCTGAAGCTACCCCTTATTGCTCATAGTTTTTTGTCTTTTGTGTTACACTAACAGGCATCTGCAGCACTTACAGCAGGCGTATTGTGCTTCTTGCAAAATATACACCTGAAGCTAGCCCTTATTGCTGTGATTTCCTGTTTGAGTAACACAGGCAGGCATCTGCAGCACTTACAGCAGGCGTATTGTGCTTCTTGCAAAATATACACCTGAAGCTAGCCCTTATTGCTGTGATTTCCTGTTTGAGTAACACAGTCAGGCATCTGCAGCACTTACAGCGGGCGCATTGTGCTTCTTGCAAAATATACACCTGAAGCTAGCCCTTATTGCTGTGATTTCCTGTTGAGTAACACAGGCAGGCATCTGCAGCACTTACAGCGGGCGTATTGTGCTTCTTGAAAAATATACACCTGAAGCTAGCCCTTATTGCTGTGATTTCCTGTTGAGTAACACAGGCAGGCATCTGCAGCACTTACAGCAGGCGTAGTGTGCCTCCTGCACATTATACACCTGAAGCTACCCCTTATTGCTCGTAGTTTTTTTTCTTTTGTGTTACACTAACAGGCATCTGCAGCACTTACAGCAGGCATATTGTGCTTCTTGCAAAATATACACCTGAAGCTAGCCCTTATTGCTGTGATTTCCTGTTGAGTAACACAGGCAGGCATCTGCAGCACTTACAGCAGGCATAGTGTGCCTCATGCACATTATACACCTGAAGCTACCCCTTATTGCTCGTAGTTTTTTGTCTTTTGTGTTACACTAACAGGCATCTGCAGCACTTACAGCAGGCGTATTGTGCTTCTTGCAAAATATACACCTGAAGCTAGCCCTTATTGCTGTGATTTCCTGTTTGAGTAACACAGGCAGGCATCTGCAGCACTTACAGCAGGCGTATTGTGCTTCTTGCAAAATATACACCTGAATCTAGCCCTTATTGCTGTGATTTCCTGTTTGAGTAACACAGGCAGGCATCTGCAGCACTTACAGCGGGCGTATTGTGCTTCTTGCAAAATATACACCTGAAGCTAGCCCTTATTGCTGTGATTTCCTGTTGAGTAACACAGGCAGGCATCTGCAGCACTTACAGCGGGCGTATTGTGCTTCTTGCAAAAAATACACCTGAAGCTAGCCCTTATTTCTGTGATTTCCTGTTTGAATAACACAGGCAGGCATCTGCAGCACTTACAGCAGGCGTAGTGTGCCTCCTGCACATTATACACCTGAAGCTAACCCTTATTGCTCGTAGTTTTTTTTATTTTGTGTTACACTAACAGCCATCTGCAGCACTTACAGCAGGCGTATTGTGCTTCTTGCAAAATATACACCTGAAGCTAGCCCTTATTGCTGTGATTTCCTGTTTGAGTAACACAGGCAGGCATCTGCAGCACTTACAGCAAGCGTATTGTGCTTCTTGCAAAATATACACCTGAAGCTAGCCCTTATTGCTGTGATTTCCTGTTGAGTAACACAGGCAGGCATCTGCAGCACTTACAGCGGGTGTATTGTGCTTCTTGCAAAATATACACCTGAAGCTAGCCCTTATTGCTGTGATTTCCTGTTGAGTAACACAGGCAGGCATCTGCAGCACTTACAGCAGGCGTATTGTGCTTCTTGCAAAATATACACCTGAAGCTAGCCCTTATTGCTGTGATTTCCTGTTTGAGTAACACAGGCAGGCATCTGCAGCACTTACAGAAAGCGTATTTTGCTTCTTGCAAAATATACACCTGAAGCTAGCCCTTATTGCTGTGATTTCCTATTGAGTAACACAGGCAGGCATCTGCAGCACTTACAGCAAGCGTCTTGTGCTTCTTGCAAAATATACACCTGAAGCTAGCCCTTATTGCTGTGATTTCCTGTTGAGTAACACAGGCAGGCATCTGCAGCACTTACAGCGGGCGTATTGTGCTTCTTGCAAAATATACACCTGAAGCTAGCCCTTATTGCTGTGATTTCCTGTTGAGTAACACAGGCAGGCATCTGCAGCACTTACAGCAGGCGTAGTGTGCCTCCTGCACATTATACACCTGAAGCTACCCCTTATTGCTCGTAGTTTTTTTTCTTTTGTGTTACACTAACAGCCATCTGCAGCACTTACAGCAGGCGTATTGTGCTTCTTGCAAAATATACACCTGAAGCTAGCCCTTATTGCTGTGATTTCCTGTTTGAGTAACACAGGCAGGCATCTGCAGCACTTACAGCAAGCGTATTGTGCTTCTTGCAAAATATACACCTGAAGCTAGCCCTTATTGCTGTGATTTCCTGTTGAGTAACACAGGCAGGCATCTGCAGCACTTACAGCGGGCGTATTGTGCTTCTTGCAAAATATACACCTGAAGCTAGCCCTTATTGCTGTGATTTCCTGTTGAGTAACACAGGCAGGCATCTGCAGCACTTACAGCAGGCGTATTGTGCTTCTTGCAAAATATACACCTGAAGCTAGCCCTTATTGCTGTGATTTCCTATTTGAGTAACACAGGCAGGCATCTGCAGCACTTACAGCAAGCGTCTTGTGCTTCTTGCAAAATATACACCTGAAGCTAGCCCTTATTGCTGTGATTTCCTGTTGAGTAACACAGGCAGGCATCTGCAGCACTTACAGCAGGCGTATTGTGCTTCTTGCAAAATATACACCTGAAGCTAGCCCTTATTGCTGTGATTTCCTGTTTGAGTAACACAGGCAGGCATCTGCAGCACTTACAGCGGGCGTATTGTGCTTCTTGCAAAATATACACCTGAAGCTAGCCCTTATTGCTGTGATTTCCTGTTGAGTAACACAGGCAGGCATCTGCAGCACTTACAGCAGGCGTATTGTGCTTCTTGCAAAATATACACCTGAAGCTAGCCCTTATTTCTGTGATTTCCTGTTTGAATAACACAGGCAGGCATCTGCAGCACTTACAGCAGGCGTAGTGTGCCTCCTGCACATTATACACCTGAAGCTAACCCTTATTGCTCGTAGTTTTTTTTTTTTGTGTTACACTAACAGGCATCTGCAGCACTTACAGCAGGCGTATTGTGCTTCTTGCAAAATATACACCTGAAGCTAGCCCTTATTGCTGTGATTTCCTGTTGAGTAACACAGGCAGGCATCTGCAGCACTTACAGCGGGCGTATTGTGCTTCTTGCAAAATATACACCTGAAGCTAGCCCTTATTGCTGTGATTTCCTGTTGAGTAACACAGGCAGGCATCTTCAGCACTTACAGCAGGCATAGTGTGCCTCCTGCACATTATACACCTGAAGCTACCCCTTATTGCTCATAGTTTTTTGTCTTTTGTGTTACACTAACAGGCAACTGCAGCACTTACAGCAGGCGTATTGTGCTTCTTGCAAAATATACACCTGAAGCTAGCCCTTATTGCTGTGATTTCCTGTTTGAGTAACACAGGCAGGCATCTGCAGCACTTACAGCAGGCGTATTGTGCTTCTTGCAAAATATACACCTGAAGCTAGCCCTTATTGCTGTGATTTCCTGTTTGAGTAACACAGTCAGGCATCTGCAGCACTTACAGCGGGCGTATTGTGCTTCTTGCAAAATATACACCTGAAGCTAGCCCTTATTGCTGTGATTTCCTGTTGAGTAACACAGGCAGGCATCTGCAGCACTTACAGCGGGCGTATTGTGCTTCTTGCAAAATATACACCTGAAGCTAGCCCTTATTGCTGTGATTTCCTGTTGAGTAACACAGGCAGGCATCTGCAGCACTTACAGCAGGCGTAGTGTGCCTCCTGCACATTATACACCTGAAGCTACCCCTTATTGCTCGTAGTTTTTTTTCTTTTGTGTTACACTAACAGGCATCTGCAGCACTTACAGCAGGCATATTGTGCTTCTTGCAAAATATACACCTGAAGCTAGCCCTTATTGCTGTGATTTCCTGTTGAGTAACACAGGCAGGCATCTGCAGCACTTACAGCAGGCATAGTGTGCCTCATGCACATTATACACCTGAAGCTACCCCTTATTGCTCGTAGTTTTTTGTCTTTTGTGTTACACTAACAGACATCTGCAGCACTTACAGCAGGCGTATTGTGCTTCTTGCAAAATATACACCTGAAGCTAGCCCTTATTGCTGTGATTTCCTGTTTGAGTAACACAGGCAGGCATCTGCAGCACTTACAGCAGGCGTATTGTGCTTCTTGCAAAATATACACCTGAATCTAGCCCTTATTGCTGTGATTTCCTGTTTGAGTAACACAGGCAGGCATCTGCAGCACTTACAGCGGGCGTATTGTGCTTCTTGCAAAATATACACCTGAAGCTAGCCCTTATTGCTGTGATTTCCTGTTGAGTAACACAGGCAGGCATCTGCAGCACTTACAGCGGGCGTATTGTGCTTCTTGAAAAATATACACCTGAAGCTAGCCCTTATTGCTGTGATTTCCTGTTGAGTAACACAGGCAGGCATCTGCAGCACTTACAGCAGGCGTAGTGTGCCTCCTGCACATTATACACCTGAAGCTACCCCTTATTGCTCGTAGTTTTTTTTCTTTTGTGTTACACTAACAGGCATCTGCAGCACTTACAGCAGGCATATTGTGCTTCTTGCAAAATATACACCTGAAGCTAGCCCTTATTGCTGTGATTTCCTGTTGAGTAACACAGGCAGGCATCTGCAGCACTTACAGCAGGCATAGTGTGCCTCATGCACATTATACACCTGAAGCTACCCCTTATTGCTCGTAGTTTTTTGTCTTTTGTGTTACACTAACAGACATCTGCAGCACTTACAGCAGGCGTATTGTGCTTCTTGCAAAATATACACCTGAAGCTAGCCCTTATTGCTGTGATTTCCTGTTTGAGTAACACAGGCAGGCATCTGCAGCACTTACAGCAGGCGTATTGTGCTTCTTGCAAAATATACACCTGAATCTAGCCCTTATTGCTGTGATTTCCTGTTTGAGTAACACAGGCAGGCATCTGCAGCACTTACAGCGGGCGTATTGTGCTTCTTGCAAAATATACACCTGAAGCTAGCCCTTATTGCTGTGATTTCCTGTTGAGTAACACAGGCAGGCATCTGCAGCACTTACAGCGGGCGTATTGTGCTTCTTGAAAAATATACACCTGAAGCTAGCCCTTATTGCTGTGATTTCCTGTTGAGTAACACAGGCAGGCATCTGCAGCACTTACAGCAGGCGTAGTGTGCCTCCTGCACATTATACACCTGAAGCTACCCCTTATTGCTCGTAGTTTTTTTTCTTTTGTGTTACACTAACAGGCATCTGCAGCACTTACAGCAGGCATATTGTGCTTCTTGCAAAATATACACCTGAAGCTAGCCCTTATTGCTGTGATTTCCTGTTGAGTAACACAGGCAGGCATCTGCAGCACTTACAGCAGGCATAGTGTGCCTCATGCACATTATACACCTGAAGCTACCCCTTATTGCTCGTAGTTTTTTGTCTTTTGTGTTACACTAACAGGCATCTGCAGCACTTACAGCAGGCGTATTGTGCTTCTTGCAAAATATACACCTGAAGCTAGCCCTTATTGCTGTGATTTCCTGTTTAAGTAACACAGGCAGGCATCTGCAGCACTTACAGCAGGCGTATTGTGCTTCTTGCAAAATATACACCTGAATCTAGCCCTTATTGCTGTGATTTCCTGTTTGAGTAACACAGGCAGGCATCTGCAGCACTTACAGCGGGCGTATTGTGCTTCTTGCAAAATATACACCTGAAGCTAGCCCTTATTGCTGTGATTTCCTGTTGAGTAACACAGGCAGGCATCTGCAGCACTTACAGCGGGCGTATTGTGCTTCTTGCAAAAAATACACCTGAAGCTAGCCCTTATTTCTGTGATTTCCTGTTTGAATAACACAGGCAGGCATCTGCAGCACTTACAGCAGGCGTAGTGTGCCTCCTGCACATTATACACCTGAAGCTAACCCTTATTGCTCGTAGTTTTTTTTATTTTGTGTTACACTAACAGCCATATGCAGCACTTACAGCAGGCGTATTGTGCTTCTTGCAAAATATACACCTGAAGCTAGCCCTTATTGCTGTGATTTCCTGTTTGAGTAACACAGGCAGGCATCTGCAGCACTTACAGCAAGCGTATTGTGCTTCTTGCAAAATATACACCTGAAGCTAGCCCTTATTGCTGTGATTTCCTGTTGAGTAACACAGGCAGGCATCTGCAGCACTTACAGCGGGTGTATTGTGCTTCTTGCAAAATATACACCTGAAGCTAGCCCTTATTGCTGTGATTTCCTGTTGAGTAACACAGGCAGGCATCTGCAGCACTTACAGCGGGTGTATTGTGCTTCTTGCAAAATATACACCTGAAGCTAGCCCTTATTGCTGTGATTTCCTGTTGAGTAACACAGGCAGGCATCTGCAGCACTTACAGCGGGCGTATTGTGCTTCTTGCAAAATATACACCTGAAGCTAGCCCTTATTGCTGTGATTTCCTGTTGAGTAACACAGGCAGGCATCTGCAGCACTTACAGCAGGCGTAGTGTGCCTCCTGCACATTATACACCTGAAGCTACCCCTTATTGCTCGTAGTTTTTTTTCTTTTGTGTTACACTAACAGCCATCTGCAGCACTTACAGCAGGCGTATTGTGCTTCTTGCAAAATATACACCTGAAGCTAGCCCTTATTGCTGTGATTTCCTGTTTGAGTAACACAGGCAGGCATCTGCAGCACTTACAGCAAGCGTATTGTGCTTCTTGCAAAATATACACCTGAAGCTAGCCCTTATTGCTGTGATTTCCTGTTGAGTAACACAGGCAGGCATCTGCAGCACTTACAGCGGGCGTATTGTGCTTCTTGCAAAATATACACCTGAAGCTAGCCCTTATTGCTGTGATTTCCTGTTGAGTAACACAGGCAGGCATCTGCAGCACTTACAGCAGGCGTATTGTGCTTCTTGCAAAATATACACCTGAAGCTAGGCCTTATTGCTGTGATTTCCTGTTTGAGTAACACAGGCAGGCATCTGCAGCACTTACAGCAAGCGTCTTGTGCTTCTTGCAAAATATACACCTGAAGCTAGCCCTTATTGCTGTGATTTCCTGTTGAGTAACACAGGCAGGCATCTGCAGCACTTACAGCGGGCGTATTGTGCTTCTTGCAAAATATACACCTGAAGCTAGCCCTTATTGCTGTGATTTCCTGTTGAGTAACACAGGCAGGCATCTGCAGCACTTACAGCAGGCGTATTGTGCTTCTTGCAGAATATACACCTGAAGCTAGCCCTTATTGCTGTGATTTCCTGTTTGAGTAACACAGGCAGGCATCTGCAGCACTTACAGCGGGCGTATTGTGCTTCTTGCAAAATATACACCTGAAGCTAGCCCTTATTGCTGTGATTTCCTGTTGAGTAACACAGGCAGGCATCTGCAGCACTTACAGCGGGCGTATTGTGCTTCTTGCAAAATATACACCTGAAGCTAGCCCTTATTTCTGTGATTTCCTGTTTGAATAACACAGGCAGGCATCTGCAGCACTTACAGCAGGCGTAGTGTGCCTCCTGCACATTATACACCTGAAGCTAACCCTTATTTCTCGTAGTTTTTTTTTTTGTGTTACACTAACAGGCATCTGCAGCACTTACAGCAGGCGTATTGTGCTTCTTGCAAAATATACACCTGAAGCTAGCCCTTATTGCTGTGATTTCCTGTTGAGTAACACAGGCAGGCATCTGCAGCACTTACAGCGGGCGTATTGTGCTTCTTGCAAAATATACACCTGAAGCTAGCCCTTATTGCTGTGATTTCCTGTTGAGTAACACAGGCAGGCATCTTCAGCACTTACAGCAGTCATAGTGTGCCTCCTGCACATTATACACCTGAAGCTACCCCTTATTGCTCATAGTTTTTTGTCTTTTGTGTTACACTAACAGGCATCTGCAGCACTTACAGCAGGCGTATTGTGCTTCTTGCAAAATATACACCTGAAGCTAGCCCTTATTGCTGTGATTTCCTGTTTGAGTAACACAGGCAGGCATCTGCAGCACTTACAGCAGGCGTATTGTGCTTCTTGCAAAATATACACCTGAAGCTAGCCCTTATTGCTGTGATTTCCTGTTTGAGTAACACAGTCAGGCATCTGCAGCACTTACAGCGGGCGCATTGTGCTTCTTGCAAAATATACACCTGAAGCTAGCCCTTATTGCTGTGATTTCCTGTTGAGTAACACAGGCAGGCATCTGCAGCACTTACAGCGGGCGTATTGTGCTTCTTGAAAAATATACACCTGAAGCTAGCCCTTATTGCTGTGATTTCCTGTTGAGTAACACAGGCAGGCATCTGCAGCACTTACAGCAGGCGTAGTGTGCCTCCTGCACATTATACACCTGAAGCTACCCCTTATTGCTCGTAGTTTTTTTTCTTTTGTGTTACACTAACAGGCATCTGCAGCACTTACAGCAGGCATATTGTGCTTCTTGCAAAATATACACCTGAAGCTAGCCCTTATTGCTGTGATTTCCTGTTGAGTAACACAGGCAGGCATCTGCAGCACTTACAGCAGGCATAGTGTGCCTCATGCACATTATACACCTGAAGCTACCCCTTATTGCTCGTAGTTTTTTGTCTTTTGTGTTACACTAACAGGCATCTGCAGCACTTACAGCAGGCGTATTGTGCTTCTTGCAAAATATACACCTGAAGCTAGCCCTTATTGCTGTGATTTCCTGTTTGAGTAACACAGGCAGGCATCTGCAGCACTTACAGCAGGCGTATTGTGCTTCTTGCAAAATATACACCTGAATCTAGCCCTTATTGCTGTGATTTCCTGTTTGAGTAACACAGGCAGGCATCTGCAGCACTTACAGCGGGCGTATTGTGCTTCTTGCAAAATATACACCTGAAGCTAGCCCTTATTGCTGTGATTTCCTGTTGAGTAACACAGGCAGGCATCTGCAGCACTTACAGCGGGCGTATTGTGCTTCTTGCAAAAAATACACCTGAAGCTAGCCCTTATTTCTGTGATTTCCTGTTTGAATAACACAGGCAGGCATCTGCAGCACTTACAGCAGGCGTAGTGTGCCTCCTGCACATTATACACCTGAAGCTAACCCTTATTGCTCGTAGTTTTTTTTATTTTGTGTTACACTAACAGCCATCTGCAGCACTTACAGCAGGCGTATTGTGCTTCTTGCAAAATATACACCTGAAGCTAGCCCTTATTGCTGTGATTTCCTGTTTGAGTAACACAGGCAGGCATCTGCAGCACTTACAGCAAGCGTATTGTGCTTCTTGCAAAATATACACCTGAAGCTAGCCCTTATTGCTGTGATTTCCTGTTGAGTAACACAGGCAGGCATCTGCAGCACTTACAGCAGGTGTATTGTGCTTCTTGCAAAATATACACCTGAAGCTAGCCCTTATTGCTGTGATTTCCTGTTGAGTAACACAGGCAGGCATCTGCAGCACTTACAGCAGGCGTATTGTGCTTCTTGCAAAATATACACCTGAAGCTAGCCCTTATTGCTGTGATTTCCTGTTTGAGTAACACAGGCAGGCATCTGCAGCACTTACAGAAAGCGTATTTTGCTTCTTGCAAAATATACACCTGAAGCTAGCCCTTATTGCTGTGATTTCCTGTTGAGTAACACAGGCAGGCATCTGCAGCACTTACAGCGGGCGTATTGTGCTTCTTGCAAAATATACACCTGAAGCTAGCCCTTATTGCTGTGATTTCCTGTTGAGTAACACAGGCAGGCATCTGCAGCACTTACAGCAGGCGTATTGTGCTTCTTGCAAAATATACACCTGAAGCTAGCCCTTATTGCTGTGATTTCCTGTTTGAGTAACACAGGCAGGCATCTGCAGCACTTACAGCGGGTGTATTGTGCTTCTTGCAAAATATACACCTGAAGCTAGCCCTTATTGCTGTGATTTCCTGTTGAGTAACACAGGCAGGCATCTGCAGCACTTACAGCAGGCGTATTGTGCTTCTTGCAAAATATACACCTGAAGCTAGCCCTTATTTCTGTGATTTCCTGTTTGAATAACACAGGCAGGCATCTGCAGCACTTACAGCAGGCGTAGTGTGCCTCCTGCACATTATACACCTGAAGCTAACCCTTATTGCTCGTAGTTTTTTTTTTTTTGTGTTACACTAACAGGCATCTGCAGCACTTACAGCAGGCGTATTGTGCTTCTTGCAAAATATACACCTGAAGCTAGCCCTTATTGCTGTGATTTCCTGTTGAGTAACACAGGCAGGCATCTGCAGCACTTACAGCGGGCGTATTGTGCTTCTTGCAAAATATACACCTGAAGCTAGCCCTTATTGCTGTGATTTCCTGTTGAGTAACACAGGCAGGCATCTTCAGCACTTACAGCAGGCATAGTGTGCCTCCTGCACATTATACACCTGAAGCTACCCCTTATTGCTCATAGTTTTTTGTCTTTTGTGTTACACTAACAGGCAACTGCAGCACTTACAGCAGGCGTATTGTGCTTCTTGCAAAATATACACCTGAAGCTAGCCCTTATTGCTGTGATTTCCTGTTTGAGTAACACAGGCAGGCATCTGCAGCACTTACAGCAGGCGTATTGTGCTTCTTGCAAAATATACACCTGAAGCTAGCCCTTATTGCTGTGATTTCCTGTTTGAGTAACACAGTCAGGCATCTGCAGCACTTACAGCGGGCGTATTGTGCTTCTTGCAAAATATACACCTGAAGCTAGCCCTTATTGCTGTGATTTCCTGTTGAGTAACACAGGCAGGCATCTGCAGCACTTACAGCGGGCGTATTGTGCTTCTTGCAAAATATACACCTGAAGCTAGCCCTTATTGCTGTGATTTCCTGTTGAGTAACACAGGCAGGCATCTGCAGCACTTACAGCAGGCGTAGTGTGCCTCCTGCACATTATACACCTGAAGCTACCCCTTATTGCTCGTAGTTTTTTTTCTTTTGTGTTACACTAACAGGCATCTGCAGCACTTACAGCAGGCATATTGTGCTTCTTGCAAAATATACACCTGAAGCTAGCCCTTATTGCTGTGATTTCCTGTTGAGTAACACAGGCAGGCATCTGCAGCACTTACAGCAGGCATAGTGTGCCTCATGCACATTATACACCTGAAGCTACCCCTTATTGCTCGTAGTTTTTTGTCTTTTGTGTTACACTAACAGACATCTGCAGCACTTACAGCAGGCGTATTGTGCTTCTTGCAAAATATACACCTGAAGCTAGCCCTTATTGCTGTGATTTCCTGTTTGAGTAACACAGGCAGGCATCTGCAGCACTTACAGCAGGCGTATTGTGCTTCTTGCAAAATATACACCTGAATCTAGCCCTTATTGCTGTGATTTCCTGTTTGAGTAACACAGGCAGGCATCTGCAGCACTTACAGCGGGCGTATTGTGCTTCTTGCAAAATATACACCTGAAGCTAGCCCTTATTGCTGTGATTTCCTGTTGAGTAACACAGGCAGGCATCTGCAGCACTTACAGCGGGCGTATTGTGCTTCTTGAAAAATATACACCTGAAGCTAGCCCTTATTGCTGTGATTTCCTGTTGAGTAACACAGGCAGGCATCTGCAGCACTTACAGCAGGCGTAGTGTGCCTCCTGCACATTATACACCTGAAGCTACCCCTTATTGCTCGTAGTTTTTTTTTCTTTTGTGTTACACTAACAGGCATCTGCAGCACTTACAGCAGGCATATTGTGCTTCTTGCAAAATATACACCTGAAGCTAGCCCTTATTGCTGTGATTTCCTGTTGAGTAACACAGGCAGGCATCTGCAGCACTTACAGCAGGCATAGTGTGCCTCATGCACATTATACAACTGAAGCTACCCCTTATTGCTCGTAGTTTTTTGTCTTTTGTGTTACACTAACAGGCATCTGCAGCACTTACAGCAGGCGTATTGTGCTTCTTGCAAAATATACACCTGAAGCTAGCCCTTATTGCTGTGATTTCCTGTTTGAGTAACACAGGCAGGCATCTGCAGCACTTACAGCAGGCGTATTGTGCTTCTTGCAAAATATACACCTGAATCTAGCCCTTATTGCTGTGATTTCCTGTTTGAGTAACACAGGCAGGCATCTGCAGCACTTACAGCGGGCGTATTGTGCTTCTTGCAAAATATACACCTGAAGCTAGCCCTTATTGCTGTGATTTCCTGTTGAGCAACACAGGCAGGCATCTGCAGCACTTACAGCGGGCGTATTGTGCTTCTTGCAAAAAATACACCTGAAGCTAGCCCTTATTTCTGTGATTTCCTGTTTGAATAACACAGGCAGGCATCTGCAGCACTTACAGCAGGCGTAGTGTGCCTCCTGCACATTATACACCTGAAGCTAACCCTTATTGCTCGTAGTTTTTTTTATTTTGTGTTACACTAACAGCCATCTGCAGCACTTACAGCAGGCGTATTGTGCTTCTTGCAAAATATACACCTGAAGCTAGCCCTTATTGCTGTGATTTCCTGTTTGAGTAACACAGGCAGGCATCTGCAGCACTTACAGCAAGCGTATTGTGCTTCTTGCAAAATATACACCTGAAGCTAGCCCTTATTGCTGTGATTTCCTGTTGAGTAACACAGGCAGGCATCTGCAGCACTTACAGCGGGTGTATTGTGCTTCTTGCAAAATATACACCTGAAGCTAGCCCTTATTGCTGTGATTTCCTGTTGAGTAACACAGGCAGGCATCTGCAGCACTTACAGCAGGCGTATTGTGCTTCTTGCAAAATATACACCTGAAGCTAGCCCTTATTGCTGTGATTTCCTGTTTGAGTAACACAGGCAGGCATCTGCAGCACTTACAGAAAGCGTATTTTGCTTCTTGCAAAATATACACCTGAAGCTAGCCCTTATTGCTGTGATTTCCTATTGAGTAACACAGGCAGGCATCTGCAGCACTTACAGCAAGCGTCTTGTGCTTCTTGCAAAATATACACCTGAAGCTAGCCCTTATTGCTGTGATTTCCTGTTGAGTAACACAGGCAGGCATCTGCAGCACTTACAGCGGGCGTATTGTGCTTCTTGCAAAATATACACCTGAAGCTAGCCCTTATTGCTGTGATTTCCTGTTGAGTAACACAGGCAGGCATCTGCAGCACTTACAGCAGGCGTAGTGTGCCTCCTGCACATTATACACCTGAAGCTACCCCTTATTGCTCGTAGTTTTTTTTCTTTTGTGTTACACTAACAGCCATCTGCAGCACTTACAGCAGGCGTATTGTGCTTCTTGCAAAATATACACCTGAAGCTAGCCCTTATTGCTGTGATTTCCTGTTTGAGTAACACAGGCAGGCATCTGCAGCACTTACAGCAAGCGTATTGTGCTTCTTGCAAAATATACACCTGAAGCTAGCCCTTATTGCTGTGATTTCCTGTTGAGTAACACAGGCAGGCATCTGCAGCACTTACAGCGGGCGTATTGTGCTTCTTGCAAAATATACACCTGAAGCTAGCCCTTATTGCTGTGATTTCCTGTTGAGTAACACAGGCAGGCATCTGCAGCACTTACAGCAGGCGTATTGTGCTTCTTGCAAAATATACACCTGAAGCTAGCCCTTATTGCTGTGATTTCCTATTTGAGTAACACAGGCAGGCATCTGCAGCACTTACAGCAAGCGTCTTGTGCTTCTTGCAAAATATACACCTGAAGCTAGCCCTTATTGCTGTGATTTCCTGTTGAGTAACACAGGCAGGCATCTGCAGCACTTACAGCGGGCGTATTGTGCTTCTTGCAAAATATACACCTGAAGCTAGCCCTTATTGCTGTGATTTCCTGTTGAGTAACACAGGCAGGCATCTGCAGCACTTACAGCAGGCGTATTGTGCTTCTTGCAAAATATACACCTGAAGCTAGCCCTTATTGCTGTGATTTCCTGTTTGAGTAACACAGGCAGGCATCTGCAGCACTTACAGCGGGCGTATTGTGCTTCTTGCAAAATATACACCTGAAGCTAGCCCTTATTGCTGTGATTTCCTGTTGAGTAACACAGGCAGGCATCTGCAGCACTTACAGCAGGCGTATTGTGCTTCTTGCAAAATATACACCTGAAGCTAGCCCTTATTTCTGTGATTTCCTGTTTGAATAACACAGGCAGGCATCTGCAGCACTTACAGCAGGCGTAGTGTGCCTCCTGCACATTATACAACTGAAGCTAACCCTTATTGCTCGTAGTTTTTTTTTTTTGTGTTACACTAACAGGCATCTGCAGCACTTACAGCAGGCGTATTGTGCTTCTTGCAAAATATACACCTGAAGCTAGCCCTTATTGCTGTGATTTCCTGTTGAGTAACACAGGCAGGCATCTGCAGCACTTACAGCGGGCGTATTGTGCTTCTTGCAAAATATACACCTGAAGCTAGCCCTTATTGCTGTGATTTCCTGTTGAGTAACACAGGCAGGCATCTTCAGCACTTACAGCAGGCATAGTGTGCCTCCTGCACATTATACACCTGAAGCTACCCCTTATTGCTCATAGTTTTTTGTCTTTTGTGTTACACTAACAGGCAACTGCAGCACTTACAGCAGGCGTATTGTGCTTCTTGCAAAATATACACCTGAAGCTAGCCCTTATTGCTGTGATTTCCTGTTTGAGTAACACAGGCAGGCATCTGCAGCACTTACAGCAGGCGTATTGTGCTTCTTGCAAAATATACACCTGAAGCTAGCCCTTATTGCTGTGATTTCCTGTTTGAGTAACACAGTCAGGCATCTGCAGCACTTACAGCGGGCGTATTGTGCTTCTTGCAAAATATACACCTGAAGCTAGCCCTTATTGCTGTGATTTCCTGTTGAGTAACACAGGCAGGCATCTGCAGCACTTACAGCGGGCGTATTGTGCTTCTTGCAAAATATACACCTGAAGCTAGCCCTTATTGCTGTGATTTCCTGTTGAGTAACACAGGCAGGCATCTGCAGCACTTACAGCAGGCGTAGTGTGCCTCCTGCACATTATACACCTGAAGCTACCCCTTATTGCTCGTAGTTTTTTTTCTTTTGTGTTACACTAACAGGCATCTGCAGCACTTACAGCAGGCATATTGTGCTTCTTGCAAAATATACACCTGAAGCTAGCCCTTATTGCTGTGATTTCCTGTTGAGTAACACAGGCAGGCATCTGCAGCACTTACAGCAGGCATAGTGTGCCTCATGCACATTATACACCTGAAGCTACCCCTTATTGCTCGTAGTTTTTTGTCTTTTGTGTTACACTAACAGACATCTGCAGCACTTACAGCAGGCGTATTGTGCTTCTTGCAAAATATACACCTGAAGCTAGCCCTTATTGCTGTGATTTCCTGTTTGAGTAACACAGGCAGGCATCTGCAGCACTTACAGCAGGCGTATTGTGCTTCTTGCAAAATATACACCTGAATCTAGCCCTTATTGCTGTGATTTCCTGTTTGAGTAACACAGGCAGGCATCTGCAGCACTTACAGCGGGCGTATTGTGCTTCTTGCAAAATATACACCTGAAGCTAGCCCTTATTGCTGTGATTTCCTGTTGAGTAACACAGGCAGGCATCTGCAGCACTTACAGCGGGCGTATTGTGCTTCTTGCAAAATATACACCTGAAGCTAGCCCTTATTGCTGTGATTTCCTGTTGAGTAACACAGGCAGGCATCTGCAGCACTTACAGCGGGCATATTGTGCTTCTTGCAAAATATACACCTGAAGCTAGCCCTTATTTCTGTGATTTCCTGTTTGAATAACACAGGCAGGCATCTGCAGCACTTACAGCAGGCGTAGTGTGCCTCCTGCACATTATACACCTGAAGCTAACCCTTATTGCTCGTAGTTTTTTTTTTTTTGTGTTACACTAACAGGCATCTGCAGCACTTACAGCAGGCGTATTGTGCTTCTTGCAAAATATACACCTGAAGCTAGCCCTTATTGCTGTGATTTCCTGTTGAGTAACACAGGCAGGCATCTGCAGCACTTACAGCGGGCGTATTGTGCTTCTTGCAAAATATACACCTGAAGCTAGCCCTTATTGCTGTGATTTCCTGTTGAGTAACACAGGCAGGCATCTTCAGCACTTACAGCAGGCATAGTGTGCCTCCTGCACATTATACACCTAAAGCTACCCCTTATTGCTCATAGTTTTTTGTCTTTTGTGTTACACTAACAAGCAACTGCAGCACTTACAGCAGGCGTATTGTGCTTCTTGCAAAATATACACCTGAAGCTAGCCCTTATTGCTGTGATTTCCTGTTTGAGTAACACAGGCAGGCATCTGCAGCACTTACAGCAGGCGTATTGTGCTTCTTGCAAAATATACACCTGAAGCTAGCCCTTATTGCTGTGATTTCCTGTTTGAGTAACACAGTCAGGCATCTGCAGCACTTACAGCGGGCGTATTGTGCTTCTTGCAAAATATACACCTGAAGCTAGCCCTTATTGCTGTGATTTCCTGTTGAGTAACACAGGCAGGCATCTGCAGCACTTACAGCGGGCGTATTGTGCTTCTTGCAAAATATACACCTGAAGCTAGCCCTTATTGCTGTGATTTCCTGTTGAGTAACACAGGCAGGCATCTGCAGCACTTACAGCAGGCGTAGTGTGCCTCCTGCACATTATACACCTGAAGCTACCCCTTATTGCTCGTAGTTTTTTTTCTTTTGTGTTACACTAACAGGCATCTGCAGCACTTACAGCAGGCATATTGTGCTTCTTGCAAAATATACACCTGAAGCTAGCCCTTATTGCTGTGATTTCCTGTTGAGTAACACAGGCAGGCATCTGCAGCACTTACAGCAGGCATAGTGTGCCTCATGCACATTATACACCTGAAGCTACCCCTTATTGCTCGTAGTTTTTTGTCTTTTGTGTTACACTAACAGACATCTGCAGCACTTACAGCAGGCGTATTGTGCTTCTTGCAAAATATACACCTGAAGCTAGCCCTTATTGCTGTGATTTCCTGTTTGAGTAACACAGGCAGGCATCTGCAGCACTTACAGCAGGCGTATTGTGCTTCTTGCAAAATATACACCTGAATCTAGCCCTTATTGCTGTGATTTCCTGTTTGAGTAACACAGGCAGGCATCTGCAGCACTTACAGCGGGCGTATTGTGCTTCTTGCAAAATATACACCTGAAGCTAGCCCTTATTGCTGTGATTTCCTGTTGAGTAACACAGGCAGGCATCTGCAGCACTTACAGCGGGCGTATTGTGCTTCTTGCAAAAAATACACCTGAAGCTAGCCCTTATTTCTGTGATTTCCTGTTTGAATAACACAGGCAGGCATCTGCAGCACTTACAGCAGGCGTAGTGTGCCTCCTGCACATTATACACCTGAAGCTAACCCTTATTGCTCATAGTTTTTTTTATTTTGTGTTACACTAACAGCCATCTGCAGCACTTACAGCAGACGTATTGTGCTTCTTGCAAAATATACACCTGAAGCTAGCCCTTATTGCTGTGATTTCCTGTTTGAGTAACACAGGCAGGCATCTGCAGCACTTACAGCAAGCGTATTATGCTTCTTGCAAAATATACACCTGAAGCTAGCCCTTATTGCTGTGATTTCCTGTTGAGTAACACAGGCAGGCATCTGCAGCACTTACAGCGGGTGTATTGTGCTTCTTGCAAAATATACACCTGAAGCTAGCCCTTATTGCTGTGATTTCCTGTTGAGTAACACAGGCAGGCATCTGCAGCACTTACAGCAGTCGTATTGTGCTTCTTGCAAAATATACACCTGAAGCTAGCCCTTATTGCTGTGATTTCCTGTTTGAGTAACACAGGCAGGCATCTGCAGCACTTACAGAAAGCGTATTTTGCTTCTTGCAAAATATACACCTGAAGCTAGCCCTTATTGCTGTGATTTCCTATTGAGTAACACAGGCAGGCATCTGCAGCACTTACAGCGGGCGTATTGTGCTTCTTGCAAAATATACACCTGAAGCTAGCCCTTATTGCTGTGATTTCCTGTTGAGTAACACAGGCAGGCATCTGCAGCACTTACAGCAGGCGTATTGTGCTTCTTGCAAAATATACACCTGAAGCTAGCCCTTATTGCTGTGATTTCCTGTTTGAGTAACACAGGCAGGCATCTGCAGCACTTACAGCAGGCGTATTGTGCTTCTTGCAAAATATACACCTGAAGCTAGCCCTTATTTCTGTGATTTCCTGTTTGAATAACACAGGCAGGCATCTGCAGCACTTACAGCAGGCGTAGTGTGCCTCCTGCACATTATACACCTGAAGCTAACCCTTATTGCTCGTAGTTTTTTTTCTTTTGTGTTACACTAACAGCCATCTGCAGCACTTACAGCAGGCGTATTGTGCAAAATATACACCTGAAGCTAGCCCTTATTGCTGTGATTTCCTGTTTGAGTAACACAGGCAGGCATCTGCAGCACTTACAGCAGGCGTATTGTGCTTCTTGCAAAATATACACCTGAAGCTAGCCCTTATTGCTATGATTTCCTGTTTGAGTAACACAGGCAGGCATCTGCAGCACTTACAGCAAGCGTCTTGTGCTTCTTGCAAAATATACACCTGCAGCTAGCCCTTATTGCTGTGATTTCCTGTTGAGTAACACAGGCAGGCATCTGCAGCACTTACAGCGGGCGTATTGTGCTTCTTGCAAAATATACACCTGAAGCTAGCCCTTATTGCTGTGATTTCCTGTTGAGTAACACAGGCAGGCATCTGCAGCACTTACAGCGGGCGTATTGTGCTTCTTGCAAAATATACACCTGAAGCTAGCCCTTATTTCTGTGATTTCCTGTTTGAATAACACAGGCAGGCATCTGCAGCACTTACAGCGGGCATATTGTGCTTCTTGCAAAATATACACCGGAAGCAAGCCCTTATTGCTGTGATTTCCTGTTTGAGTAACACAGGCAGGCATCTGCAGCACTAACAGCGGGCGTATTGTGCTTCTTGCAAAATATACACCTGAAGCTAGCCCTTATTGCTGTGATTTCCTGTTGAGTAACACAGGCAGGCATCTGCAGCACTTACAGCAGGCATAGTGTGCCTCCTGCACATTATACACCTGAAGCTACCCCTTATTGCTCATAGTTTTTTGTCTTTTGTGTTACACTAACAGGCATCTGCAGCACTTTCAGCAGGCGTATTGTGCTTCTTGCAAAATATACACCTGAAGCTAGCCCTTATTGCTGTGATTTCCTGTTTGAGTAACACAGGCAGGCATCTGCAGCACTTACAGCAGGCGTATTGTGCTTCTTGCAAAATATACACCTGAAGCTAGCCCTTATTGCTGTGATTTCCTGTTTGAGTAACACAGTCAGGCATCTGCAGCACTTACAGCGGGCGTATTGTGCTTCTTGCAAAATATACACCTGAAGTTAGCCCTTATTGCTGTGATTTCCTGTTGCGTAACACAGGCAGGCATCTGCAGCACTTACAGCGGGCGTATTGTGCTTCTTGCAAAAAATACACCTGAAGCTAGCCCTTATTGCTGTGATTTCCTGTTGAGAAACACTTTTGTGTTACACTAGCAGGCATCTGCAGCACTTACAGCAGGCATATTGTGCTTCTTGCAAAATATACACCTGAAGCTAGCTCTTATTGCTGTGATTTCCTGTTTGAATAACACAGGCAGGCATCTGCAGCACTTACAGCAGGCGTAGTGTGCCTCCTGCACATTATACACCTGAAGCTAATCCTTATTGCTCGTATTTTTTTTTTTTTTTGTGTTACACTAACAGGCATCTGGAGCACTTACAGCAGGCGTATTGTGCTTCTTGCAAAATATACACCTGAAGCTAGCCCTTATTGCTGTGATTTCCTGTTTGAGTAATACAGGCAGGCATCTGCAGCACTTACAGCAGGCGTATTGTGCTTCTTGCAAAATATACACCTGAAGCTAGCCCTTATTGCTGTGATTTCCTGTTTGAGTAATACAGGCAGGCATCTGCAGCACTTACAGCAGGCATATTGTGCTTCTTGCAAAATATACACCTGAAGCTAGCCCTTATTGCTGTAATTTCCTGTTGAGTAACATAGGCAGGCATCTGCAGCACTTACAGCGGGCGTATTGTGCTTCTTGCAAAATATACACCTGAAGCTAGCCCTTATTGCTGTGATTTCCTGTTGAGTAACACAGGCAGGCATCTGCAGCACTTACAGCAGGCGTAGTGTGCCTCCTGCACATTATACACCTGAAGCTACCCCTTATTGCTCGTAGTTTTTTTTCTTTTGTGTTACACTAACAGGCATCTTCAGCACTTACAGCAGGCATATTGTGCTTCTTGCAAAATATACACCTGAAGCTAGCCCTTATTGCTGTGATTTCCTGTTGAGAAACACTTTTGTGTTACACTAACAGGCATCTGCAGCACTTACAGCAGGCATATTATGCTTCTTGCAAAATATACACCTGAAGCTAGCCCTTATTGCTGTGATTTCCTGTTTGAATAACACAGGCAGGCATCTGCAGCACTTACAGCAGGCGTAGTGTGCCTCCTGCACATTATACACCTGAAGCTAATCCTTATTGCTCATAGTTTTTTTTTTCTTTTGTGTTATACTAACAGGCATCTGCAGCACTTACAACAGGCGTATTGTGCTTCTTGCAAAATATACACCTGAAGCTAGCCCTTATTGCTGTGATTTCCTGTTGAGAAACACTTTTGTGTTACACTAACAGGCATCTGCAGCACTTACAGCAGGCATATTATGCTTCTTGCAAAATATACACCTGAAGCTAGCCCTTATTGCTGTGATTTCCTGTTTGAATAACACAGGCAGGCATCTGCAGCACTTACAGCAGGCGTAGTGTGCCTCCTGCACATTATACACCTGAAGCTAATCCTTATTGCTCATAGTTTTTTTTTTCTTTTGTGTTATACTAACAGGCATCTGCAGCACTTACAACAGGCGTATTGTGCTTCTTGCAAAATATACACCTGAAGCTAGCCCTTATTGCTGTGATTTCCTGTTTGAATAACACAGGCAGGCATCTGCAGCACTTACAGCAGGCGTAGCGTGCCTCCTGCACATTATACACCTGAAGCTAACCCTTATTGCTCGTAGTTTTTTTCTTTTGTGTTGCACTAACAGCCATCTGCAGCACTTACAGCAGGCGTATTGTGCTTCTTGCAAAATATACACCTGAAGCTAGCCCTTATTGCTGTGATTTCCTGTTTGAGTAACACAGGCAGGCATCTGCAGCACTTACAGCAGGCGTATTGTGCTTCTTGCAAAATATACACCTGAAGCTAGCCCTTATTGCTGTGATTTCCTGTTTGAGTAACACAGGCAGGCATCTGCAGCACTTACAGCAGGCGTATTGTGCTTCTTGCAAAATATACACCTGAAGCTAGCCCTTATTGCTGTGATTTCCTGTTTGAGTAACACAGGCAGGCATCTGCAGCACTTACAGCAAGCGTCTTGTGCTTCTTGCAAAATATACACCTGAAGCTAGCCCTTATTGCTGTGATTTCCTGTTTGAATAACACAGGCAGGCATCTGCAGCACTTACAGCAGGCGTAGTGTGCCTCCTGCACATTATACACCTGAAGCTAACCCTTATTGCTCGTAGTTTTTTTCTTTTGTGTTGCACTAACAGCCATCTGCAGCACTTACAGCAGGCGTATTGTGCTTCTTGCAAAATATACACCTGAAGCTAGCCCTTATTGCTGTGATTTCCTGTTTGAGTAACACAGGCAGGCATCTGCAGCACTTACAGCAGGCGTATTGTGCTTCTTGCAAAATATACACCTGAAGCTAGCCCTTATTGCTGTGATTTCCTGTTTGAGTAACACAGGCAGGCATCTGCAGCACTTACAGCAGGCGTATTGTGCTTCTTGCAAAATATACACCTGAAGCTAGCCCTTATTGCTGTGATTTCCTGTTTGAGTAACACAGGCAGGCATCTGCAGCACTTACAGCAAGCGTCTTGTGCTTCTTGCAAAATATACACCTGAAGCTAGCCCTTATTGCTGTGATTTCCTGTTGAGTAACACAGGCAGGCATCTGCAGCACTTACAGCGGGCGTATTGTGCTTCTTGCAAAATATACACCTGAAGCTAGCCCTTGTTGCTGTGATTTCCTGTTGAGTAACACAGGCAGGCATCTGCAGCACTTACAGCGGGCGTATTGTGCTTCTTGCAAAATATACATTTGAAGCTAGCCCTTATTTCTGTGATTTCCTGTTTGAATAACACAGGCAGGCATCTGCAGCACTTACAGCAGGCATATTGTGCTTCTTGCAAAATATACACCGGAAGCAAGCCCTTATTGCTGTGATTTCCTGTTTGAGTAACACAGGCAGGCATCTGCAGCACTTACAGCGGGCGTATTGTGCTTCTTGCAAAATATACACCTGAAGCTAGCCCTTATTGCTGTGATTTCCTGTTGAGTAACACAGGCAGGCATCTGCAGCACTTACAGCAGGCATATTGTGCTTCTTGCAAAATATACACCTGAAGCTAGCCCTTATTGCTGTGATTTCCTGTTTGAGTAACACAGTCAGGCATCTGCAGCACTTACAGCGGGCGTATTGTGCTTCTTGCAAAATATACACCTGAAGTTAGCCCTTATTGCTGTGATTTCCTGTTGCGTAACACAGGCAGGCATCTGCAGCACTTACAGCGGGCGTATTGTGCTTCTTGCAAAAAATACACCTGAAGCTAGCCCTTATTGCTGTGATTTCCTGTTGAGAAACACTTTTGTGTTACACTAACAGGCATCTGCAGCACTTACAGCAGGCATATTGTGCTTCTTGCAAAATATACACCTGAAGCTAGCCCTTATTGCTGTGATTTCCTGTTGAATAACACAGGCAGGCATCTGCAGCACTTACAGCGGGCGTATTGTGCTTCTTGCAAAATATACACCTGAAGCTAGCCCTTATTGCTGTGATTTCCTGTTGAGTAACACAGGCAGGCATCTGCAGCACTTACAGCGGGCGTATTGTGCTTCTTGCAAAATATACACCTGAAGCTAGCCCTTATTTCTGTGATTTCCTGTTTGAATAACACAGGCAGGCATCTGCAGCACTTACAGCGGGCATATTGTGCTTCTTGCAAAATATACACCGGAAGCAAGCCCTTATTGCTGTGATTTCCTGTTTGAGTAACACAGGCAGGCATCTGCAGCACTTACAGCGGGCGTATTGTGCTTCTTGCAAAATATACACCTGAAGCTAGCCCTTATTGCTGTGATTTCCTGTTGAGTAACACAGGCAGGCATCTGCAGCACTTACAGCAGGCATAGTGTGCCTCCTGCACATTATACACCTGAAGCTACCCCTTATTGCTCATAGTTTTTTGTCTTTTGTGTTACACTAACAGGCATCTGCAGCACTTTCAGCAGGCGTATTGTGCTTCTTGCAAAATATACACCTGAAGCTAGCCCTTATTGCTGTGATTTCCTGTTTGAGTAACACAGGCAGGCATCTGCAGCACTTACAGCAGGCGTATTGTGCTTCTTGCAAAATATACACCTGAAGCTAGCCCTTATTGCTGTGATTTCCTGTTTGAGTAACACAGTCAGGCATCTGCAGCACTTACAGCGGGCGTATTGTGCTTCTTGCAAAATATACACCTGAAGTTAGCCCTTATTGCTGTGATTTCCTGTTGCGTAACACAGGCAGGCATCTGCAGCACTTACAGCGGTCGTATTGTGCTTCTTGCAAAATATACACCTGAAGCTAGCCCTTATTGCTGTGATTTCCTGTTTGAGTAACACAGTCAGGCATCTGCAGCACTTACAGCGGGCGTATTGTGCTTCTTGCAAAATATACACCTGAAGTTAGCCCTTATTGCTGTGATTTCCTGTTGCGTAACACAGGCAGGCATCTGCAGCACTTACAGCAGGCATATTGTGCTTCTTGCAAAATATACACCTGAAGCTAGCCCTTATTGCTGTGATTTCCTGTTGAGTAACACAGACAGGCATCTGCAGCACTTACAGCAGGCATAGTGTGCTTCTTGCAAAATATACACCTGAAGCTAGCCCTTATTGCTGTGATTTCCTGTTGAGTAACACAGACAGGCATCTGCAGCACTTACAGCAGGCATAGTGTGCCTCCTGCACATTATACACCTGAAGCTACCCCTTATTGCTCATAGTTTTTTGTCTTTTGTGTTACACTAACAGGCATCTGCAGCACTTACAGCAGGCGTATTGTGCTTCTTGCAAAATATACACCTGAAGCTAGCCCTTATTGCTGTGATTTCCTGTTTGAGTAACACAGTCAGGCATCTGCAGCACTTACAGCGGGCGTATTGTGCTTCTTGCAAAATATACACCTGAAGCTAGCCCTTATTGCTGTGATTTCCTGTTGAGTAACACAGGCAGGCATCTGCAGCACTTACAGCGGGCGTATTGTGCTTCTTGCAAAATATACACCTGAAGCTAGCCCTTATTGCTGTGATTTCCTGTTGAGTAACACAGGCAGGCATCTGCAGCACTTACAGCAGGCGTAGTGTGCCTCCTGCACATTATACACCTGAAGCTACCCCTTATTGCACGTAGTTTTTTTCCTTTTGTGTTACACTAACAGGCATCTTCAGCACTTACAGCAGGCATATTGTGCTTCTTGCAAAATATACACCTGAAGCTAGCTCTTATTGCTGTGATTTCCTGTTTGAATAACACAGGCAGGCATCTGCAGCACTTACAGCAGGCGTAGTGTGCCTCCTGCACATTATACACCTGAAGCTAATCCTTATTGCTCGTAGTTTTTTTTCTTTTGTGTTACACTAACAGGCATCTGCAGCACTTACAGCAGGCGTATTGTGCTTCTTGCAAAATATACACCTGAAGCTAGCCCTTATTGCTGTGATTTCCTGTTTGAGTAATACAGGCAGGCATCTGCAGCACTTACAGCAGGCGTATTGTGCTTCTTGCAAAATATACACCTGAAGCTAGCCCTTATTGCTGTGATTTCCTGTTGAGTACCACAGGCAGGCATCTGCAGCACTTACAGCGGGCGTATTGTGCTTCTTGCAAAATATGCACCTGAAGCTAGCCCTTATTGCTGTGATTTCCTGTTGAGTAACACAGGCAGGCATCTGCAGCACTTACAGCAGGCGTAGTGTGCCTCCTGCACATTATACACCTGAAGCTACCCCTTATTGCTCGTAGTTTTTTTTCTTTTGTGTTACACTAACAGGCATCTTCAGCACTTACAGCAGGCATATTGTGCTTCTTGCAAAATATACACCTGAAGCTAGCCCTTATTGCTGTGATTTCCTGTTGAGAAACACTTTTGTGTTACACTAACAGGCATCTGCAGCACTTACAGCAGGCATATTATGCTTCTTGCAAAATATACACCTGAAGCTAGCCCTTATTGCTGTGATTTCCTGTTTGAATAACACAGGCAGGCATCTGCAGCACTTACAGCAGGCGTAGTGTGCCTCCTGCACATTATACACCTGAAGCTAATCCTTATTGCTCATAGTTTTTTTTTCTTTTGTGTTACACTAACAGGCATCTGCAGCACTTACAACAGGCGTATTGTGCTTCTTGCAAAATATACACCTGAAGCTAGCCCTTATTGCTGTGATTTCCTGTTTGAATAACACAGGCAGGCATCTGCAGCACTTACAGCAGGCGTAGTGTGCCTCCTGCACATTATACACCTGAAGCTAACCCTTATTGCTCGTAGTTTTTTTCTTTTGTGTTGCACTAACAGCCATCTGCAGCACTTACAGCAGGCGTATTGTGCTTCTTGCAAAATATACACCTGAAGCTAGCCCTTATTGCTGTGATTTCCTGTTGAGTAACACAGGCAGGCATCTGCAGCACTTACAGTAAGCGTATTGTGCTTCTTGCAAAAAAGGGATTTTTATAACAGCTTACCTGTAAAATCCTTTTCTTGGAGTACATCACGGGACACAGAGCGACTTAGTCATTACTAATGGGTTATATAGTTTACCTTCAGGTGCTGGCACTGGCAACTTCCAAACCGGAAGTACCCTCCCCTATATAAGCCCCTCCCATCCGGGAGCACCTCAGTTTTGTAGCAAAGCAATAAGTGTCCCAAAAAGAGGGGTGGGAGCTCTGTGTCCCGTGATGTACTCCAAGAAAAGGATTTTACAGGTAAGCTGTTATAAAAATCCCTTTTTCTTTTTCGTACATCACGGGACACAGAGCGACTTAGTCATTACTAATGGGACGTCCCAAAGCAATGCCAAATGAGGGGAGGGATACATAAGCTGGGCGCCATCAGGCATGAGGATCTTTTGCGGCCTGCAACACACTGCGCCCAAAGGCGACATCCTCCTGACTTCTAACGTCTACCTGGTAGAATCTAGTAAACGTGTGTACCGAAGACCATGTTGCGGCCTTACATACTTGAGCCAGGGAGGCCTGGTGATGCACTGCCCATGAAGTTCCAACTGCTCTTGTGGAGTGCGCCCTAACTTTGAACGGAGGCGGTCTCTTTCTCAAGCCATAGGCTTGTATTATGACCTGTCGAATCCACTTGGCTAAAGTAGATTTTGATGCTGCCTGACCCTTTCTAGGGCCTTCCGGCAGAATAAACAAAGTATCCATTCTGCGAATCTGAGCAGTGGCTTTTAGATAAGCTTTAACTGCTCTTACTACATCCAAAGAATGTAATAACTTTTCCTCTACCGAGCTAGGTTTGGGGAAAAAAGAAGGAAGAACCACATCTTGGTTCAAATGAAACCTCGATACCACCTTCGGAAGAAAGGCTGGATGAGGACGTAATACTACTCTGTCCTTATGGACAACCAGATATGGCTCCTTACAGGACAAGGCGGCTAATTCCGATACTCTTTTAGCCGAACAAATGGCTACTAAGAAAATCAATTTCCTGGTGAGAAGAACCAAGGAAATGTGTTGCAATGGTTCAAACGGTTGTTTCTGTAGAACCGACAGAACCAGGTTTAAGTCCCATGGACATATGGGAATACTAACCGGAGGGCTAATACGCATCACTCCTTGTATGAAAGCTTTGACTAGTGAATACGAAGCCAAGGGCCTTTGAAAAAATATTGACAAGGCCAAAATCTGACCCTTGATAGTACTCAAGGCCAGCTTCCTATCTACAGCCCACTGTAGGAAGTCCAAAATCCTACCTATCACGTACTTACGTGGATGCCATTTCTTGGCCTCACACCACGTAATGTACGCCTTCCAGATCCTATAATAGATCTGCCTGGATACCGGCTTCCTGGCATTGATCATGGTAGATACCACAGAATTAGAGAGCCCTCTCTTTTTAAGAATGTGGGCTTCAATAGCCAGGCCGTCAAACCTAGGGCTGGTAAGGAAGGGTGGTATATCGGTCCTTGCGACAGCAGGTCCGGACGATGTGGGAGGGTCCAAGGACTCCTCACTGACATTTTTACAATCTCCGCGTACCATGCCCTTCGGGGCCACGCTGGAGCCACCAGAATCACTGGTTTCTTTTCTACCCTGATTCTGCGGAGTAATCGCGGTAACAATTGTGGCGGTGGGAATGCATATATCAGCTTGAACTGATCCCAAGGGAACACTAGGGCATCCGAGCCGCAAGCTAGGGGATCCCTTGTGCGAGACACAAATCTGTCCACATTTGCGTTGAATCTGGATGCTAGCAGATCTACATCCGGTGTTCCCCACCGCTGGAATATTGCCTGGAAAACCTCGGGGTGAAGAGACCATTCCCCCGGGCATAATTGTTGGCGACTTAAAAAGTCCGCTCTCCAATTTTCCACTCCTGGGATGAAAACCGCGGATATGGCTGGGACATATCTTTCTGCCCACTCCAGGATGCAATTTGCTTCCCTCTGGGCTGCACGACTCCTGGTGCCACCCTGGTGATTGATATATGCCACTGCTGTGGCATTGTCTGATTGAATTCTGACAGGGGACCCTTGGAATTTGGATGTCCATGCTACTAGGGCATACCGGGCTGCTCGTATCTCTAAGAGATTGATGGGCAGGGCCTTTTCTGCTTCTGACCACTTGCCCTGGAGAGACCATTGCTCCAGTACTGCCCCCCAGCCTATGAGGCTGGCATCTGTAGTGACTACCTTCCAAGAAACCGGACTGAAGGGTTTCCCTTTTTCCAGATTCTGGGGCACCAACCACCAATGGAGGCTCTTGTGAACGGAAGGGGACAGGGACATTGGTAAGTCTAAAGCCTGAACTTTTTTGTTCCAGGCTGACAGTATGGCCCTTTGCAAATTCCTTGAATGGAATTGACCGTAGGGTACCGCTTCGAATGAAGCCACCATTTTTCCCAGCAGCCTCATGCACAGGCGTATGGATGGTTTTCTTTTTGTACCCACTAAGTGGGTCAAATCTTTTAAAGACGACACCTTCTCTGGAGGTAAGAAAATCTTTCTCTGATTTGAATCCAGCCTTAGCCCTAAGTATTCCAGACTTTTGACTGGTCTTAGCGCTGACTTGTCCCGGTTGATAATCCAACCGTGATATTCCAGATACTTGATTGTCTTGTGAATAGCTACTTCCAGCTTTTCCACTGAGTGGTCTATTAGTAGCAGGTCGTCTAGATATGCCATTATCGTTACACCTTGTGTTCTTAGATTGGCCAATAGTGGGGCCAGAACCTTTGTGAACACTCGTGGTGCTGTGGCCAGACCGAAAGGTAAGGCTCTGAACTGAAAATGGCGCCCTTCTACTGCAAAGCGTAGAAATTTCTGGTGGGCCGGAAAGATGGGAATATGCAGATAAGCATCCCTTATGTCGATCGAGGCTAACCATTCCTGCCCTTGTAGGGCGGTGGCCACCGATCGGATCGACTCCATCCGAAAAGTCCTGATATTTAGGAACTTGTTTAGCCCTTTTAGATTTAATATGGGCCTCACGTCCCCATTTGGTTTGGGGACTGTGAAAAGGTTTGAGTAAAACCCGAATCCGCTTTCTTCCAGGGGAACCTTCATGATTACACCTTGGAGCAATAGTTGTTCTAGTGCCAGAAGGAGGGATCCTCTCTTCTGGGGATCTTTTGGCACGTTTGACCTCATAAATTGGGCAGGAGGAGTGCCTTTTAACTCCAGCTTGTATCCCAGACTTACTGCGGAGAGCACCCATCTGTCTCTGATGGTGTTCCGCCAGGTCTCTGTGAACAACTGAAGCCTTCCCCCCACCCGATTGAGTGGGGGCAACGCTTCATGACTTGGGGGGAGGTTTTGTACCTCTCTTGACCCAGGGTTTCTTGTTACCCTGTGATTGTCCCTGATTTCTGCCCCCTGAATTTGACCGTGGAGGCCGTCGGAACTGCTTCACAGCCGATGTGCCCGGGACTGGAGAAGTAGGCCTCTTAAAAGAAGGACTTCTACTCTTGTTCTTAACCGGTAAGAGTGAACTTTTACCGGCAGAAATTTTCTGGATATATTTGTCCAGATCTTCTCCAAATAAGCGTTCTCCATGAAATGGGAAGCTAACCAGCAGTTTCTTACAGGGAGCTTCAGCAGACCAGTTTTTGAGCCACAGAAGCCTACGCATATGTACTACAGACAGCGTAAAGCGGGAGGCCTGTTGGATTGTATCCTTTATGGCGTCCACCGCAAAACACAAGACTCTAGGCAGGTCAGCTAGGGCAAGAGCCTGCTGATCTGGTAAGTCCCTTAAGACTTGTTTCAACTGATCTTTCACTGCTTGGCAGACTCCAATTGCTGCTACCGCAGGTTGTGTCACCATGCTTGCTGTAGAGAAAGCAGATTTTAGTAAAGACTCCAATTTTTTATCTATTGGGTCTTTGAACATTGGAACATTATCTACTGGACATGTCAGTGATTTGTTCACAGAAGAGATGGCTGCGTCCACTGTAGGGACCCTCCATTTTTTTATGAACTTATCCTCCATGGGATAGATCACCGGAAATCTCTTGGGGGGAGCAAATATTTTATCAGGATGCTCCCAATCCTGGTAAATAAGCCCTTCTAATAAAGGGTGGATTGGGAAGGAACAGACAGCCTGGGGAGCTTTTAGCAACCCCAGCGAGGAAACCGTAGTGGTTGGTGGTTACGCCAGAGGCATTTTAAATACTGATCGGACCATGTTAGTCAGAGACTGAACCCATAATCTTTCAGCCTGAGATGCTGAGAAAGGTTCTTCCACTGTTGATTCCTCCATAACTGAATCAACCTCATCCTGATCCCCTTCAGGTAGGTCGATCGCTGTGTGGGGCTGTTCCTCCACTAACAGGCACTCTGAAGGAGGAGACGGAGATCGGACGCGCTTTCCCTGTGACAGGGAAGCAGCGATCAATGCTGTTAATCTCTCTTCCAATCCTCCCAGAGTTGAGGATAAAACCTCCTCTGTTATATATACAGGAGCAGGTGGACTGGGGACAGCCGCAGCACCAGGCACTCCTGCAGGGTTTCTACGGCTACTAACCTCTGAATTCTCAGGGGAGATTGGTGCAGTACAAGCATGCCCAATATCCTCAGAGCCCGATGGAGACCCCTTTGGCTTCCTGGAAGACTTATTTCCGGAGCGTCTGGACGACATATCCTTTAAGCACAAAGCTGAGGTATTCCCGTCGTCATACACCAATTTTGCTGGTAATAGTCTAACACAGTTGCTGCTATATACCAGCTGGTGTCCACTAAAGTGCCTTTCTATGGGGATGCCTGCATCAACCGCCTCTGTGTGCCACTGTTTGTTGCTAGCTCTGTTTGCATCCAGCTGACACTTGTACTGTGTCTTTATACAAGCTGGGACGCCTGCACATGTGCAGAAGCGCCGTGGCGCGCATCAAGCGTCATCCACCCGCCCGGCCCTTTTTTTTTCATAGGAGGCGCGTGCACGCGCCCGCGCGCGCCCCCATGCGCCATTGGCACCCTTTTCGAAAATCAAACAGGGACTAGGAACCAGGGCCCTTTTTGCCGGAGGGCCTGTGCAGTGGATGAGCGCAGCAACAGGGCAGAGAAAGTGGATTCCCACAGAGAAACTTACCAACTGCCTGGATCTTTTGACTTGAGAAAACCAAAGATCCACATGACAAGAAAAATGGACCACAGCGGCCTCTAGTGGTTTAACACAGGTACTGCGGTCCTCTTTTTTTTTTTTTTCTTGACTACTATTAAAATTTTACATTTTCAGTAGTTACAGGCATACACAGATATTAGCGGGAATACCGTTAGGTAACAGACAGAAAGACAAATTAGGCTTGGGGGTCCCCCAATAGAACCAAGTTCCTGGGGGCCCCCACTTACCTGTTCCCCGCGCAGGACTCTGTTTGGTCCACAGAAGCCCAAACTTCACCTATCACGGCAGGCATTGTAATTAAACCTTCAGGGACCGGTTCCCAAGGATTCCACTCCCCTGGACCTGTATAGCACCCTGCACAGACAACATCTTGGTCGTGGATATGACCAGAGCTCTGGATCCCAGGGTCCAGCCCTCCTAAGAGAGGCATTACAGGCAAAACCTTGCTCTTCTGCTGCAAGGCCCGGGTACCGACCGTTTAGCTATGAAGCTTTTTTGGTGGGATCCGGAACAGCTTACTAAGGCCCAAAAGAACCTGTACGCAAGCCCAGTGAAAACACATGTTACTCTTTGGCCAACACCTTAGACACTGGCAAAAAACTGAGGTGCTCCCGGATGGGAGGGGCTTATATAGGGGAGGGTACTTCCGGTTTGGAAGTTGCCAGTGCCAGCACCTGAAGGTAAACTATATAACCCATTAGTAATGACTAAGTCGCTCTGTGTCCCGTGATGTACGAAAAAGAAATATACACCTGAAGCTAGCCCTTATTGCTGTGATTTCCTGTTGAGTAACACAGGCAGGCATCTGTAGCACTTACAGCAGCCATAGTGTGCCTCCTGCACATTATACACCTGAAGCTACCCCTTATTGCTCATAGTTTTTTGTCTTTTGTGTTACACTAACAGGCATCTGCAGCACTTACAGCAGGCGTACTGTGCTTCTTGCAAAATATACACCTGAAGCTTGCCCTTATTGCTGTGATTTCCTGTTTGAGTAACACAGGCAGGCATCTGCAGCACTTACAGCAGGCGTATTGTGCTTCTTGCAAAATATACACCTGAAGCTAGCCCTTATTGCTGTGATTTCCTGTTTGAGTAACACAGTCCGGCATCTGCAGCACTTACAGCGGGCGTATTGTGCTTCTTGCAAAATATACACCTGAAGCTAGCCCTTATTGCTGTGATTTCCTGTTTGAATAACACAGGCAGGCATCTGCAGCACTTACAGCAGGCGTAGTGTGCCTCCTGCACATTATACACCTGAAGCTACCCCTTATTGCTCGTATTTTTTTTTTCTTTTGTGTTACACTAACAGGCATATGCAGCACTTACAGCAGGCATATTGTGCTTCTTGCAAAATATACACCTGAAGCTAGCCCTTATTGCTGTGATTTCCTGTTGAGTAACACAGACAGGCATCTGCAGCACTTACAGCAGGCATAGTGTGCCTCCTGCACATTATACACCTGAAGCTACCCCTAATTGCTCATAGTTTTTTGTCTTTTGTGTTACACTAACAGGCATCTGCAGCACTTACAGCAGGCGTATTGTGCTTCTTGCAAAATATACACCTGAAGCTAGCCCTTATTGCTGTGATTTCCTGTTTGAGTAATACAGGTAGGCATCTGCAGCACTTACAGCAGGCGTATTGTGCTTCTTGCAAAATATACACCTGAAGCTAGCCCTTATTGCTGTGATTTCCTGTTTGAGTAACACAGTCAGGCATCTGCAGCACTTACAGCGGGCGTATTGTACCTCTTGCAAAATATACACCTGAAGCTAGCCCTTATTGCTGTGATTTCCTGTTGAGTAACACAGGCAGGCATCTGCAGCACTTACAGCGGGCGTATTGTGCTTCTTGCAAAATATACACCTGAAGCTAGCCCTTATTGCTGTGATTTCCTGTTGAGTAACACAGGCAGGCATCTGCAGCACTTACAGCAGGCGTAGTGTGCCTCCTGCACATTATACACCTGAAGCTACCCCTTATTGCTCGTAGTTTTTTTTCTTTTGTGTTACACTAACAGGCATCTTCAGCACTTACAGCAGGCATATTGTGCTTCTTGCAAAATATACACCTGAAGCTAGCTCTTATTGCTGTGATTTCCTGTTTGAATAACACAGGCAGGCATCTGCAGCACTTACAGCAGGCGTAGTGTGCCTCCTGCACATTATACACCTGAAGCTAATCCTTAATGCTCGTAGTTTTTTTTCTTTTGTGTTACACTAACAGGCATCTGCAGCACTTACAGCAGGCGTATTGTGCTTCTTGCAAAATATACACCTGAAGCTAGCCCTTATTGCTGTGATTTCCTGTTTTAATAACACAGGCAGGCATCTGCAGCACTTACAGCAGGCGTAGTGTGCCCCCTGCACATTATACACCTGAAGCTAACCCTTATTGCTCGTAGTTTTTTTTCTTTTGTGTTACACTAACAGGCATCTGCAGCACTTACAGCAGGCGTATTGTGCTTCTTGCAAAATATACACCTGAAGCTAGCCCTTATTGCTGTGATTTCCTGTTTGAGTAATACAGGCAGGCATCTGCAGCACTTACAGCAGGCGTATTGTGCTTCTTGCAAAATATACACCTGAAGCTAGCCCTTATTGCTGTGATTTCCTGTTTGAGTAACACAGTCAGGCATCTGCAGCACTTACAGCGGGCGTATTGTGCTTCTAGCAAAATATACACCTGAAGCTAGCCCTTATTGCTGTGATTTCCTGTTGAGTAACACAGGCAGGCATCTGCAGCACTTACAGCGGGCGTATTGTGCTTCTTGCAAAATATACACCTGAAGCTAGCCCTTATTGCTGTGATTTCCTGTTGATTAACACAGGCAGGCATCTGCAGCACTTACAGCAGGCGTAGTGTGCCTCCTGCACATTATACATCTGAAGCTACCCCTTATTGCTCGTAGTTTTTTTTCTTTTGTGTTACACTAACAGGCATCTGCAGCACTTACAGCAGGCGTATTGTGCTTCTTGCAAAATATACACCTGTAGCTAGCCCTTAATGCTGTGATTTCCTGTTGAGTAACACAGGCAGACATCTGCAGCACTTACAGTGGGCATATTGTGGTTCTTGCAAAATATACACCGGAAGCTACCCCTTATTGCTGTGATTTCCTGTTTGAGTAACACAGGCAGGCATCTGCAGCACTTACAGCGGGCGTATTGTGCTTCTTGCAAAATATACACCTGAAGCTAGCCCTTATTGCTGTGATTTCCTGTTTGAGTAACACAGGCAGGCATCTGCAGCACTTACAGCAGGCGTAGTGTGCCTCCTGCACAATATACACCTGAAGCTACCCCTTATTGCTCGTAGTTTTTTTTTCTTTTGTGTTACACTAACCTTGCATCTGCAGCACTTACAGCAGGCGTATTGTGCTTCTTGCAAAATATACACCTGAAGCTAGCCTTATTGCTGTGATTTCCTGTTTGAATAACACAGGCAGGCATTTGCAGCACTTACAGCAGGCGTAGTGTGCCTCCTGCACATTATACACCTGAAGCTAATCCTTATTGCTCGTAGTTTTTTTCTTTTGTGTTACACTAACAGGCATCTGCAGCACTTACAGCAGGCGTATTGTGCTTCTTGCAAAATATACACCTGAAGCTAGCCCTTATTTCTGTGATTTCCTGTTTGAATAACACAGGCAGGCATCTGCAGCACTTACAGCAGGCGTAGTGTGCCTCCTGCTTATTATACACCTGAAGCTAACCCTTATTGCTCGTAGTTTTTTTCTTTTGTGTTGCACTAACAGCCATCTGCAGCACTTACAGCAGGCGTATTGTGCTTCTTGCAAAATATACACCTGAAGCTAGCCCTTATTGCTGTGATTTCCTGTTTGAGTAACACAGGCAGGCATCTGCAGCACTTACAGCAAGCGTATTGTGCTTCTTGCAAAATATACACCTGAAGCTAGCCCTTATTGCTGTGATTTCCTGTTGAGTAACACAGGCAGGCATCTGCAGCACTTACAGCGGGCCTATTGTGCTTCTTGCAAAATATACACCTGAAGCTAGCCCTTATTGCTGTGATTTCCTGTTGAGTAACACAGGCAGGCATCTGCAGCACTTACAGCAGGCATAGTGTGCCTCCTGCACATTATACACCTGAAGCTACCCCTTATTGCTCATAGTTTTTTGTCTTTTGTGTTACACTAACAGGCATCTGCAGCACTTACAGCAGGCGTATTGTGCTTCTTGCAAAATATACACCTGAAGCTAGCCCTTATTGCTGTGATTTCCTGTTTGAGTAACACAGGCAGGCATCTGCAGCACTTACAGCAGGCGTATTGTGCTTCTTGCAAAATATACACCTGAAGCTAGCCCTTATTTCTGTGATTTCCTGTTTGAATAACATAGGCAGGCATCTGCAGCACTTACAGCAGGCATAGTGTGCCTCCTGCACATTATACACCTACATCCGGAAAAAAAACTACGAGCAATAAGGGTTAGCTTCAAGTGTATAATGTGCAGGAGGCACATTACGCCTGCTGTAAGTGCTGCAGATGCCTGCCTGTGTTATTCAAACAGGAAATCACAGAAATAAGGGCTAGCGTCAGGTGTATATTTTGCAAGAAGCACAATACGCCCGCTGTAAGTGCTGCAGATGCCTGCCTGTGTTACTCAACAGGAAATCACAGCAATAAGGGCTAGCTTCAGGTGTATATTTTGCAAGAAGCACAATATGCCCGCTGTAAGTGCTGCAGATGCCTGCCTGTGTTACTCAAACAGGAAATCACAGCAATAAGGGCTAGCTTCAGGTGTATATTTTGCAAGAAGCACAATACGCCTGCTGTAAGTGCTGCAGATGCCTGTTAGTGTAACACAAAAGACAAAAAACTATGAGCAATAAGGGGTAGCTTCAGGTGTATAATGTGCAGGAGGCACACTATGCCTGCTGTAAGTGCTGCAGATGCCTGCCTGTGTTACTCAACAGGAAATCACAGCAATAAGGGCTAGCTTCAGGTGTATATTTTGCAAGAAGCACAATACGCCCGCTGTAAGTGCTGCAGATGCCTGCCTGTGTTACTCAACAGGAAATCACAGCAATAAGGGCTAGCTTCAGGTGTATATTTTGCAAGAAGCACAATACGCCCGCTGTAAGTGCTGCAGATGCCTGCCTGTGTTACTCAAACAGGAAATCACAGCAATAAGGGCTAGCTTCAGGTGTATATTTTGCAAGAAGCACAATATGCCTGCTGTAAGTGCTGCAGATGGCTGTTAGTGCAACACAAAAGAAAAAAAACTACGAGCAATAAGGGTGTGTGCCTCCTGCACATTATACACCTGAAGCTAATCCTTATTGCTCATAGTTTTTTTCTTTTGTGTTACACTAACAGGCATCTGCAGCACTTACAGCAGGCGTATTGTGCTTCTTGCAAAATATACACCTGAAGCTAGCCCTTATTGCTGTGATTTCCTGTTTGAGTAACACAGGCAGGCATCTGCAGCACTTACAGCGGGCGTATTGTGCTTCTTGCAAAATATACACCTGAAGCTAGCCCTTATTGCTGTGATTTCCTGTTGAGTAACACAGGCAGGCATCTGCAGCACTTACAGCGGGCGTATTGTGCTTCTTGCAATATATACACCTGAAGCTAGCCCTTATTTCTGTGATTTCCTGTTTGAATAACACAGGCAGGCATCTGCAGCACTTACAGCAGGCGTAGTGTGCCTCCTGCACATTATACACCTGAAGCTAACCCTTATTGCTCGTAGTTTTTTTTCTTTTGTGTTACACTAACAGGCATCTGCAGCACTTACAGCAGGCGTATTGTGCTTCTTGCAAAATATACACCTGAAGCTAGCCCTTATTTCTGTGATTTCCTGTTTGATTAACACAGGCAGGCATCTGCAGCACTTACAGCAGGCGTAGTGTGCCTCCTGCACATTATACACCTGAAGCTAACCCTTATTGCTCGTATTTTTTTTTCTTTTGTGTTACACTAACAGCCATCTGCAGCACTTACAGCAGGCATATTGTGCTTCTTGCAAAATATACACCTGAAGCTAGCCCTTATTGCTGTGATTTCCTGTTTGAGTAACACAGGCAGGCATCTGCAGCACTTACAGCAAGCATATTGTGCTTCTTGCAAAATATACACCTGAAGCTAGCCCTTATTGCTGTGATTTCCTGTTGAGTAACACAGGCAGGCATCTGCAGCACTTACAGCGGGAGTATTGTGCTTCTTGCAAAATATACACCTGAAGCTAGCCCTTATTGCTGTGATTTCCTGTTGAGTAACACAGGCAGGCATCTGCAGCACTTACAGCAGGCGTATTGTGCTTCTTGCAAAATATACACCTGAAGCTAGCCCCTATTGCTGTGATTTCCTGTTTGAATAACACAGGCAGGCATCTGCAGCACTTACAGCAGGCGTAGTGTGCCTCCTGCACATTATACACCTGAAGCTAATCCTTATTGGTCGTAGTTTTTTTCTTTTGTGTTACACTAACAGGCATCTGCAGCACTTACAGCAAGCGTATTGTGCTTCTTGCAAAATATACACCTGAAGCTAGCCCTTATTTCTGTGATTTCCTGTTTGAATAACACGGGCAGGCATCTGCAGCACTTACAGCAGGTGTAGTGTGCCTCCTGCACATTATACACCTGAAGCTAACCCTTATTGCTCGTAGTTTTTTTTCTTTTGTGTTGCACTAACAGCCATCTGCAGCACTTACAGCAGGCATATTGTGCTTCTTGCAAAATATACACCTGAAGCTAGCCCTTATTGCTGTGATTTCCTGTTTGAGTAACACAGGCAGGCATCTGCAGCACTTACAGCGGGCGTATTGTGCTTCTTGCAAAATATACACCTGAAGCTAGCCCTTATTGCTGTGATTTCCTGTTGAGTAACACAGGCAGGCATCTGCAGCACTTACAGCGGGCGTATTGTGCTTCTTGCAAAATATACACCTGAAGCTAGCCCTTATTGCTGTGATTTCCTGTTGAGTAACACAGGCAGGCATCTGCAGCACTTACAGCAGGCATAGTGTGCCTCCTGCACATTATACACCTGAAGCTACCCCTTATTGCTCATAGTTTTTTGTCTTTTGTGTTACACTAACAGGCATCTGCAGCACTTACAGCAGGCGTATTGTGCTTCTTGCAAAATATACACCTGAAGCTAGCCCTTATTGCTGTGATTTCCTGTTTGAGTAACACAGGCAGGCATCTGCAGCACTTACAGCGGGCATATTGTGCTTCTTGCAAAATATACACCTGAAGCTAGCCCTTATTGCTGTGATTTCCTGTTGAGTAACACAGGCAGGCATCTGCAGCACTTACAGCGGGCGTATTGTGCTTCTTGCAAAATATACACCTGACGCTAGCCCTTATTGCTGTGATTTCCTGTTTGAGTAACACAGGCAGGCATCTGCAGCACTTACAGCAGGCGTATTGTGCTTCTTGCAAAATATACACCTGAAGCTAGCCCTTATTGCTGTGATTTCCTGTTTGAGTAACACAGGCAGGCATCTGCAGCACTTACAGCAAGCGTCTTGTGCTTCTTGCAAAATATACACCTGAAGCTAGCCCTTATTGCTGTGATTTCCTGTTGAGTAACACAGGCAGGCATCTGCAGCACTTACAGCGGGCGTATTGTGCTTCTTGCAAAATATACACCTGAAGCTAGCCCTTGTTGCTGTGATTTCCTGTTGAGTAACACAGGCAGGCATCTGCAGCACTTACAGCGGGCGTATTGTGCTTCTTGCAAAATATACATTTGAAGCTAGCCCTTATTGCTGTGATTTCCTGTTTGAATAACACAGGCAGGCATCTGCAGCACTTACAGCAGGCATATTGTGCTTCTTGCAAAATATACACCGGAAGCAAGCCCTTATTGCTGTGATTTCCTGTTTGAGTAACACAGGCAGGCATCTGCAGCACTTACAGCGGGCGTATTGTGCTTCTTGCAAAATATACACCTGAAGCTAGCCCTTATTGCTGTGATTTCCTGTTGAGTAACACAGGCAGGCATCTGCAGCACTTACAGCAGGCGTATTGTGCTTCTTGCAAAATATACACCTGAAGCTAGCCCTTATTGCTGTGATTTCCTGTTGAGTAACACAGGCAGGCATCTGCAGCACTTACAGCAGGCGTATTGTGCTTCTTGCAAAATATACACCTGAAGCTAGCCCTTATTGCTGTGATTTCCTGTTTGAGTAACACAGTCAGGCATCTGCAGCACTTACAGCGGGCGTATTGTGCTTCTTGCAAAATATACACCTGAAGTTAGCCCTTATTGCTGTGATTTCCTGTTGCGTAACACAGGCAGGCATCTGCAGCACTTACAGCGGGCGTATTGTGCTTCTTGCAAAAAATACACCTGAAGCTAGCCCTTATTGCTGTGATTTCCTGTTGAGAAACACTTTTGTGTTACACTAACAGGTATCTGCAGCACTTACAGCAGGCATATTGTGCTTCTTGCAAAATATACACCTGAAGCTAGCCCTTATTGCTGTGATTTCCTGTTGAATAACACAGGCAGGCATCTGCAGCACTTACAGCGGGCGTATTGTGCTTCTTGCAAAATATACACCTGAAGCTAGCCCTTATTGCTGTGATTTCCTGTTGAGTAACACAGGCAGGCATCTGCAGCACTTACAGCGGGCGTATTGTGCTTCTTGCAAAATATACACCTGAAGCTAGCCCTTATTTCTGTGATTTCCTGTTTGAATAACACAGGCAGGCATCTGCAGCACTTACAGCGGGCATATTGTGCTTCTTGCAAAATATACACCGGAAGCAAGCCCTTATTGCTGTGATTTCCTGTTTGAATAACACAGGCAGGCATCTGCAGCACTTACAGCGGGCATATTGTGCTTCTTGCAAAATATACACCGGAAGCAAGCCCTTATTGCTGTGATTTCCTGTTTGAGTAACACAGGCAGGCATCTGCAACACTTACAGCGGGCGTATTGTGCTTCTTGCAAAATATACACCTGAAGCTAGCCCTTATTGCTGTGATTTCCTGTTTGAGTAACACAGGCAGGCATCTGCAGCACTTACAGCAGGCGTATTGTGCTTCTTGCAAAATATACACCTGAAGCTAGCCCTTATTGCTGTGATTTCCTGTTTGAGTAACACAGTCAGGCATCTGCAGCACTTACAGCGGGCGTATTGTGCTTCTTGCAAAATATACACCTGAAGCTAGCCCTTATTGCTGTGATTTCCTGTTTGAGTAACACAGGCAGGCATCTGCAGCACTTACAGCAGGCGTATTGTGCTTCTTGCAAAATATACACCTGAAGCTAGCCCTTTTTGCTGTGATTTCCTGTTTGAGTAACACAGTCAGGCATCTGCAGCACTTACAGCGGGCGTATTGTGCTTCTTGCAAAATATACACCTGAAGTTAGCCCTTATTGCTGTGATTTCCTGTTGCGTAACACAGGCAGGCATCTGCAGCACTTACAGCGGGCGTATTGTGCTTCTTGCAAAAAATACACCTGAAGCTAGCCCTTATTGCTGTGATTTCCTGTTGAGAAACACTTTTGTGTTACACTAACAGGCATCTGCAGCACTTACAGCAGGCATATTGTGCTTCTTGCAAAATATACACCTGAAGCTAGCCCTTATTGCTGTGATTTCCTGTTGAATAACACAGGCAGGCATCTGCAGCACCTACAGCGGGCGTATTGTGCTTCTTGCAAAATATACACCTGAAGCTAGCCCTTATTGCTGTGATTTCCTGTTTGAGTAACACAGGCAGGCATCTGCAGCACTTACAGCAGGCGTATTGTGCTTCTTGCAAAATATACACCTGAAGCTAGCCCTTATTGCTGTGATTTCCTGTTTGAGTAACACAGTCAGGCATCTGCAGCACTTACAGCGGGCGTATTGTGCTTCTTGCAAAATATACACCTGAAGTTAGCCCTTATTGCTGTGATTTCCTGTTGCGTAACACAGGCAGGCATCTGCAGCACTTACAGCGGTCGTATTGTGCTTCTTGCAAAATATACACCTGAAGCTAGCCCTTATTGCTGTGATTTCCTGTTTGAGTAACACAGTCAGGCATCTGCAGCACTTACAGCGGGCGTATTGTGCTTCTTGCAAAACATACATCTGAAGTTAGCCCTTATTGCTGTGATTTCCTGTTGCGTAACACAGGCAGGCATCTGCAGCACTTACAGCAGGCATATTGTGCTTCTTGCAAAATATACACCTGAAGCTAGCCCTTATTGCTGTGATTTCCTGTTGAGTAACACAGACAGGCATCTGCAGCACTTACAGCAGGCATAGTGTGCTTCTTGCAAAATATACACCTGAAGCTAGCCCTTATTGCTGTGATTTCCTGTTGAGTAACACAGGCAGGCATCTGCAGCACTTACAGCAGGCATAGTGTGCCTCCTGCACATTATACACCTGAAGCTAACCCTTATTGCTCGTAGTTTTTTTTCTTTTGTGTTGCACTAACAGCCATCTGCAGCACTTACAGCAGGCATATTGTGCTTCTTGCAAAATATACACCTGAAGCTAGCCCTTATTGCTGTGATTTCCTGTTTGAGTAACACAGGCAGGCATCTGCAGCACTTACAGCGGGCGTATTGTGCTTCTTGCAAAATATACACCTGAAGCTAGCCCTTATTGCTGTGATTTCCTGTTGAGTAACACAGGCAGGCATCTGCAGCACTTACAGCGGGCGTATTGTGCTTCTTGCAAAATATACACCTGAAGCTAGCCCTTATTGCTGTGATTTCCTGTTGAGTAACACAGGCAGGCATCTGCAGCACTTACAGCAGGCATAGTGTGCCTCCTGCACATTATACACCTGAAGCTACCCCTTATTGCTCATAGTTTTTTGTCTTTTGTGTTACACTAACAGGCATCTGCAGCACTTACAGCAGGCGTATTGTGCTTCTTGCAAAATATACACCTGAAGCTAGCCCTTATTGCTGTGATTTCCTGTTTGAGTAACACAGGCAGGCATCTGCAGCACTTACAGCGGGCATATTGTGCTTCTTGCAAAATATACACCTGAAGCTAGCCCTTATTGCTGTGATTTCCTGTTGAGTAACACAGGCAGGCATCTGCAGCACTTACAGCGGGCGTATTGTGCTTCTTGCAAAATATACACCTGACGCTAGCCCTTATTGCTGTGATTTCCTGTTTGAGTAACACAGGCAGGCATCTGCAGCACTTACAGCAGGCGTATTGTGCTTCTTGCAAAATATACACCTGAAGCTAGCCCTTATTGCTGTGATTTCCTGTTTGAGTAACACAGGCAGGCATCTGCAGCACTTACAGCAAGCGTCTTGTGCTTCTTGCAAAATATACACCTGAAGCTAGCCCTTATTGCTGTGATTTCCTGTTGAGTAACACAGGCAGGCATCTGCAGCACTTACAGCGGGCGTATTGTGCTTCTTGCAAAATATACACCTGAAGCTAGCCCTTGTTGCTGTGATTTCCTGTTGAGTAACACAGGCAGGCATCTGCAGCACTTACAGCGGGCGTATTGTGCTTCTTGCAAAATATACATTTGAAGCTAGCCCTTATTTCTGTGATTTCCTGTTTGAATAACACAGGCAGGCATCTGCAGCACTTACAGCAGGCATATTGTGCTTCTTGCAAAATATACACCGGAAGCAAGCCCTTATTGCTGTGATTTCCTGTTTGAGTAACACAGGCAGGCATCTGCAGCACTTACAGCGGGCGTATTGTGCTTCTTGCAAAATATACACCTGAAGCTAGCCCTTATTGCTGTGATTTCCTGTTGAGTAACACAGGCAGGCATCTGCAGCACTTACAGCAGGCGTATTGTGCTTCTTGCAAAATATACACCTGAAGCTAGCCCTTATTGCTGTGATTTCCTGTTTGAGTAACACAGTCAGGCATCTGCAGCACTTACAGCGGGCGTATTGTGCTTCTTGCAAAATATACACCTGAAGTTAGCCCTTATTGCTGTGATTTCCTGTTGCGTAACACAGGCAGGCATCTGCAGCACTTACAGCGGGCGTATTGTGCTTCTTGCAAAAAATACACCTGAAGCTAGCCCTTATTGCTGTGATTTCCTGTTGAGAAACACTTTTGTGTTACACTAACAGGCATCTGCAGCACTTACAGCAGGCATATTGTGCTTCTTGCAAAATATACACCTGAAGCTAGCCCTTATTGCTGTGATTTCCTGTTGAATAACACAGGCAGGCATCTGCAGCACTTACAGCGGGCGTATTGTGCTTCTTGCAAAATATACACCTGAAGCTAGCCCTTATTGCTGTGATTTCCTGTTTGAGTAACACAGGCAGGCATCTGCAGCACTTACAGCAGGCGTATTGTGCTTCTTGCAAAATATACACCTGAAGCTAGCCCTTATTGCTGTGATTTCCTGTTTGAGTAACACAGTCAGGCATCTGCAGCACTTACAGCGGGCGTATTGTGCTTCTTGCAAAATATACACCTGAAGTTAGCCCTTATTGCTGTGATTTCCTGTTGCGTAACACAGGCAGGCATCTGCAGCACTTACAGCGGTCGTATTGTGCTTCTTGCAAAATATACACCTGAAGCTAGCCCTTATTGCTGTGATTTCCTGTTTGAGTAACACAGTCAGGCATCTGCAGCACTTACAGCGGGCGTATTGTGCTTCTTGCAAAATATACACCTGAAGTTAGCCCTTATTGCTGTGATTTCCTGTTGCGTAACACAGGCAGGCATCTGCAGCACTTACAGCAGGCATATTGTGCTTCTTGCAAAATATACACCTGAAGCTAGCCCTTATTGCTGTGATTTCCTGTTGAGTAACACAGACAGGCATCTGCAGCACTTACAGCAGGCATAGTGTGCTTCTTGCAAAATATACACCTGAAGCTAGCCCTTATTGCTGTGATTTCCTATTGAGTAACACAGACAGGCATCTGCAGCACTTACAGCAGGCATAGTGTGCCTCCTGCACATTATACACCTGAAGCTACCCCTTATTGCTCATAGTTTTTTGTCTTTTGTGTTAAACTAACAGGCATCTGCAGCACTTACAGCAGGCGTATTCTGCTTCTTGCAAAATATACACCTGAAGCTAGCCCCTATTGCTGTGATTTCCTGTTTGAATAACACAGGCAGGCATCTGCAGCACTTACAGCAGGCGTAGTGTGCCTCCTGCACATTATACACCTGAAGCTAATCCTTATTGGTCGTAGTTTTTTTCTTTTGTGTTACACTAACAGGCATCTGCAGCACTTACAGCAAGCGTATTGTGCTTCTTGCAAAATATACACCTGAAGCTAGCCCTTATTTCTGTGATTTCCTGTTTGAATAACACGGGCAGGCATCTGCAGCACTTACAGCAGGTGTAGTGTGCCTCCTGCACATTATACACCTGAAGCTAACCCTTATTGCTCATAGTTTTTTTTCTTTTGTGTTGCACTAACAGCCATCTGCAGCACTTACAGCAGGCATATTGTGCTTCTTGCAAAATATACACCTGAAGCTAGCCCTTATTGCTGTGATTTCCTGTTTGAGTAACACAGGCAGGCATCTGCAGCACTTACAGCGGGCGTATTGTGCTTCTTGCAAAATATACACCTGAAGCTAGCCCTTATTGCTGTGATTTCCTGTTGAGTAACACAGGCAGGCATCTGCAGCACTTACAGCGGGCGTATTGTGCTTCTTGCAAAATATACACCTGAAGCTAGCCCTTATTGCTGTGATTTCCTGTTGAGTAACACAGGCAGGCATCTGCAGCACTTACAGCAGGCATAGTGTGCCTCCTGCACATTATACACCTGAAGCTACCCCTTATTGCTCATAGTTTTTTGTCTTTTGTGTTACACTAACAGGCATCTGCAGCACTTACAGCAGGCGTATTGTGCTTCTTGCAAAATATACACCTGAAGCTAGCCCTTATTGCTGTGATTTCCTGTTTGAGTAACACAGGCAGGCATCTGCAGCACTTACAGCAAGCGTCTTGTGCTTCTTGCAAAATATACACCTGAAGCTAGCCCTTATTGCTGTGATTTCCTGTTGAGTAACACAGGCAGGCATCTGCAGCACTTACAGCGGGCGTATTGTGCTTCTTGCAAAATATACACCTGAAGCTAGCCCTTGTTGCTGTGATTTCCTGTTGAGTAACACAGGCAGGCATCTGCAGCACTTACAGCGGGCGTATTGTGCTTCTTGCAAAATATACATTTGAAGCTAGCCCTTATTTCTGTGATTTCCTGTTTGAATAACACAGGCAGGCATCTGCAGCACTTACAGCAGGCATATTGTGCTTCTTGCAAAATATACACCGGAAGCAAGCCCTTATTGCTGTGATTTCCTGTTTGAGTAACACAGGCAGGCATCTGCAGCACTTACAGCGGGCGTATTGTGCTTCTTGCAAAATATACACCTGAAGCTAGCCCTTATTGCTGTGATTTCCTGTTGAGTAACACAGGCAGGCATCTGCAGCACTTACAGCAGGCGTATTGTGCTTCTTGCAAAATATACACCTGAAGCTAGCCCTTATTGCTGTGATTTCCTGTTTGAGTAACACAGGCAGGCATCTGCAGCACTTACAGCAGGCGTATTGTGCTTCTTGCAAAATATACACCTGAAGCTAGCCCTTATTGCTGTGATTTCCTGTTTGAGTAACACAGTCAGGCATCTGCAGCACTTACAGCGGGCGTATTGTGCTTCTTGCAAAATATACACCTGAAGTTAGCCCTTATTGCTGTGATTTCCTGTTGCGTAACACAGGCAGGCATCTGCAGCACTTACAGCGGGCGTATTGTGCTTCTTGCAAAAAATACACCTGAAGCTAGCCCTTATTGCTGTGATTTCCTGTTGAGAAACACTTTTGTGTTACACTAACAGGCATCTGCAGCACTTACAGCAGGCATATTGTGCTTCTTGCAAAATATACACCTGAAGCTAGCCCTTATTGCTGTGATTTCCTGTTGAATAACACAGGCAGGCATCTGCAGCACTTACAGCGGGCGTATTGTGCTTCTTGCAAAATATACACCTGAAGCTAGCCCTTATTGCTGTGATTTCCTGTTGAGTAACACAGACAGGCATCTGCAGCACTTACAGCGGGCGTATTGTGCTTCTTGCAAAATATACACCTGAAGCTAGCCCTTATTTCTGTGATTTCCTGTTTGAATAACACAGGCAGGCATCTGCAGCACTTACAGTGGGCATATTGTGCTTCTTGCAAAATATACACCGGAAGCAAGCCCTTATTGCTGTGATTTCCTGTTTGAATAACACAGGCAGGCATCTGCAGCACTTACAGCGGGCATATTGTGCTTCTTGCAAAATATACACCGGAAGCAAGCCCTTATTGCTGTGATTTCCTGTTTGAGTAACACAGGCAGGCATCTGCAGCACTTACAGCGGGCGTATTGTGCTTCTTGCAAAATATACACCTGAAGCTAGCCCTTATTGCTGTGATTTCCTGTTTGAGTAACACAGGCAGGCATCTGCAGCACTTACAGCAGGCGTATTGTGCTTCTTGCAAAATATACACCTGAAGCTAGCCCTTATTGCTGTGATTTCCTGTTTGAGTAACACAGTCAGGCATCTGCAGCACTTACAGCGGGCGTATTGTGCTTCTTGCAAAATATACACCTGAAGCTAGCCCTTATTGCTGTGATTTCCTGTTTGAGTAACACAGGCAGGCATATGCAGCACTTACAGCAGGCGTATTGTGCTTCTTGCAAAATATACACCTGAAGCTAGCCCTTATTGCTGTGATTTCCTGTTTGAGTAACACAGTCAGGCATCTGCAGCACTTACAGCGGGCGTATTGTGCTTCTTGCAAAATATACACCTGAAGTTAGCCCTTATTGCTGTGATTTCCTGTTGCGTAACACAGGCAGGCATCTGCAGCACTTACAGCGGGCGTATTGTGCTTCTTGCAAAAAATACACCTGAAGCTAGCCCTTATTGCTGTGATTTCCTGTTGAGAAACACTTTTGTGTTACACTAACAGGCATCTGCAGCACTTACAGCAGGCATATTGTGCTTCTTGCAAAATATACACCTGAAGCTAGCCCTTATTGCTGTGATTTCCTGTTGAATAACACAGGCAGGCATCTGCAGCACTTACAGCGGGCGTATTGTGCTTCTTGCAAAATATACACCTGAAGCTAGCCCTTATTGCTGTGATTTCCTGTTTGAGTAACACAGGCAGGCATCTGCAGCACTTACAGCAGGCGTATTGTGCTTCTTGCAAAATATACACCTGAAGCTAGCCCTTATTGCTGTGATTTCCTGTTTGAGTAACACAGTCAGGCATCTGCAGCACTTACAGCGGGCGTATTGTGCTTCTTGCAAAATATACACCTGAAGTTAGCCCTTATTGCTGTGATTTCCTGTTGCGTAACACAGGCAGGCATCTGCAGCACTTACAGCGGTCGTATTGTGCTTCTTGCAAAATATACACCTGAAGCTAGCCCTTATTGCTGTGATTTCCTGTTTGAGTAACACAGTCAGGCATCTGCAGCACTTACAGCGGGCGTATTGTGCTTCTTGCAAAATATACACCTGAAGTTAGCCCTTATTGCTGTGATTTCCTGTTGCGTAACACAGGCAGGCATCTGCAGCACTTACAGCAGGCATATTGTGCTTCTTGCAAAATATACACCTGAAGCTAGCCCTTATTGCTGTGATTTTCTGTTGAGTAACACAGACAGGCATCTGCAGCACTTACAGCAGGCATAGTGTGCCTCCTGCACATTATACACCTGAAGCTACCCCTTATTGCTCATAGTTTTTTGTCTTTTGTGTTACACTAACAGGCATCTGCAGCACTTACAGCAGGCGTATTGTGCTTCTTGCAAAATATACACCTGAAGCTAGCCCTTATTGCTGTGATTTCCTGTTTGAGTAACACAGTCAGGCATCTGCAGCACTTACAGCGGGCGTATTGTGCTTCTTGCAAAATATACACCTGAAGCTAGCCCTTATTGCTGTGATTTCCTGTTGAGTAACACAGGCAGGCATCTGCAGCACTTACAGCGGGCGTATTGTGCTTCTTGCAAAATATACACCTGAAGCTAGCCCTTATTGCTGTGATTTCCTGTTGAGTAACACAGGCAGGCATCTGCAGCACTTACAGCAGGCGTAGTGTGCCTCCTGCACATTATACACCTGAAGCTAACCCTTATTGCTGTGATTTCCTGTTTGAGTAACACAGGCAGGCATCTGCAGCACTTACAGCAGGCGTATTGTGCTTTTTGCAAAATATACACCTGAAGCTAGCCCTTATTGCTGTGATTTCCTGTTTGAGTAACACAGGCAGGCATCTGCAGCACTTACAGCAGGCGTATTGTGCTTCTTGCAAAATATACACCTGAAGCTAGCCCTTATTGCTGTGATTTCCTGTTTGAGTAACACAGGCAGGCATCTGCAGCACTTACAGCAAGCGTCTTGTGCTTCTTGCAAAATATACACCTGAAGCTAGCCCTTATTGCTGTGATTTCCTGTTGAGTAACACAGGCAGGCATCTGCAGCACTTACAGCGGGCGTATTGTGCTTCTTGCAAAATATACACCTGAAGCTAGCCCTTGTTGCTGTGATTTCCTGTTGAGTAACACAGGCAGGCATCTGCAGCACTTACAGCGGGCGTATTGTGCTTCTTGCAAAATATACATTTGAAGCTAGCCCTTATTTCTGTGATTTCCTGTTTGAATAACACAGGCAGGCATCTGCAGCACTTACAGCAGGCATATTGTGCTTCTTGCAAAATATACACCGGAAGCAAGCCCTTATTGCTGTGATTTCCTGTTTGAGTAACACAGGCAGGCATCTGCAGCACTTACAGCGGGCGTATTGTGCTTCTTGCAAAATATACACCTGAAGCTAGCCCTTATTGCTTTGATTTCCTGTTGAGTAACACAGGCAGGCATCTGCAGCACTTACAGCAGGCGTATTGTGCTTCTTGCAAAATATACACCTGAAGCTAGCCCTTATTGCTGTGATTTCCTGTTTGAGTAACACAGGCAGGCATCTGCAGCACTTACAGCAGGCGTATTGTGCTTCTTGCAAAATATACACCTGAAGCTAGCCCTTATTGCTGTGATTTCCTGTTTGAGTAACACAGTCAGGCATCTGCAGCACTTACAGCGGGCGTATTGTGCTTCTTGCAAAATATACACCTGAAGTTAGCCCTTATTGCTGTGATTTCCTGTTGCGTAACACAGGCAGGCATCTGCAGCACTTACAGCGGGCGTATTGTGCTTCTTGCAAAAAATACACCTGAAGCTAGCCCTTATTGCTGTGATTTCCTGTTGAGAAACACTTTTGTGTTACACTAACAGGCATCTGCAGCACTTACAGCAGGCATATTGTGCTTCTTGCAAAATATACACCTGAAGCTAGCCCTTATTGCTGTGATTTCCTGTTGAATAACACAGGCAGGCATCTGCAGCACTTACAGCGGGCGTATTGTGCTTCTTGCAAAATATACACCTGAAGCTAGCCCTTATTGCTGTGATTTCCTGTTGAGTAACACAGGCAGGCATCTGCAGCACTTACAGCGGGCGTATTGTGCTTCTTGCAAAATATACACCTGAAGCTAGCCCTTATTTCTGTGATTTCCTGTTTGAATAACACAGGCAGGCATCTGCAGCACTTACAGTGGGCATATTGTGCTTCTTGCAAAATATACACCGGAAGCAAGCCCTTATTGCTGTGATTTCCTGTTTGAATAACACAGGCAGGCATCTGCAGCACTTACAGCGGGCATATTGTGCTTCTTGCAAAATATACACCGGAAGCAAGCCCTTATTGCTGTGATTTCCTGTTGAGTAACACAGGCAGGCATCTGCAGCACTTACAGCAGGCATAGTGTGCCTCCTGCACATTATACACCTGAAGCTACCCCTTATTGCTCATAGTTTTTTGTCTTTTGTGTTACACTAACAGGCATCTGCAGCACTTTCAGCAGGCGTATTGTGCTTCTTGCAAAATATACACCTGAAGCTAGCCCTTATTGCTGTGATTTCCTGTTTGAGTAACACAGGCAGGCATCTGCAGCACTTACAGCAGGCGTATTGTGCTTCTTGCAAAATATACACCTGAAGCTAGCCCTTATTGCTGTGATTTCCTGTTTGAGTAACACAGTCAGGCATCTGCAGCACTTACAGCGGGCGTATTGTGCTTCTTGCAAAATATACACCTGAAGTTAGCCCTTATTGCTGTGATTTCCTGTTGCGTAACACAGGCAGGCATCTGCAGCACTTACAGCGGTCGTATTGTGCTTCTTGCAAAATATACACCTGAAGCTAGCCCTTATTGCTGTGATTTAATGTTTGAGTAACACAGTCAGGCATCTGCAGCACTTACAGCGGGCGTATTGTGCTTCTTGCAAAATATACACCTGAAGTTAGCCCTTATTGCTGTGATTTCCTGTTGCGTAACACAGGCAGGCATCTGCAGCACTTACAGCAGGCATATTGTGCTTCTTGCAAAATATACACCTGAAGCTAGCCCTTATTGCTGTGATTTCCTGTTGAGTAACACAGACAGGCATCTGCAGCACTTACAGCAGGCATAGTGTGCTTCTTGCAAAATATACACCTGAAGCTAGCCCTTATTGCTGTGATTTCCTGTTGAGTAACACAGACAGGCATCTGCAGCACTTACAGCAGGCATAGTGTGCCTCCTGCACATTATACACCTGAAGCTACCCCTTATTGCTCATAGTTTTTTGTCTTTTGTGTTACACTAACAGGCATCTGCAGCACTTACAGCAGGCGTATTGTGCTTCTTGCAAAATATACACCTGAAGCTAGCCCTTATTGCTGTGATTTCCTGTTTGAGTAACACAGTCAGGCATCTGCAGCACTTACAGCGGGCGTATTGTGCTTCTTGCAAAATATACACCTGAAGCTAGCCCTTATTGCTGTGATTTCCTGTTGAGTAACACAGGCAGGCATCTGCAGCACTTACAGCGGGCGTATTGTGCTTCTTGCAAAATATACACCTGAAGCTAGCCCTTATTGCTGTGATTTCCTGTTGAGTAACACAGGCAGGCATCTGCAGCACTTACAGCAGGCGTAGTGTGCCTCCTGCACATTATACACCTGAAGCTACCCCTTATTGCACATAGTTTTTTTTCTTTTGTGTTACACTAACAGGCATCTTCAGCACTTACAGCAGGCATATTGTGCTTCTTGCAAAATATACACCTGAAGCTAGCTCTTATTGCTGTGATTTCCTGTTTGAATAACACAGGCAGGCATCTGCAGCACTTACAGCAGGCGTAGTGTGCCTCCTGCACATTATACACCTGAAGCTAATCCTTATTGCTCGTAGTTTTTTTTCTTTTGTGTTACACTAACAGGCATCTGCAGCACTTACAGCAGGCGTATTGTGCTTCTTGCAAAATATACACCTGAAGCTAGCCCTTATTGCTGTGATTTCCTGTTTGAGTAATACAGGCAGGCATCTGCAGCACTTACAGCAGGCGTATTGTGCTTCTTGCAATATATACACCTGAAGCTAGCCCTTATTGCTGTGATTTCCTGTTGAGTACCACAGGCAGGCATCTGCAGCACTTACAGCAGGCATATTGTGCTTCTTGCAAAATATACACCTGAAGCTAGCCCTTATTGCTGTGATTTCCTGTTGAGTAACACAGACAGGCATCTGCAGCACTTACAGCAGGCATAGTGTGCTTCTTGCAAAATATACACCTGAAGCTAGCCCTTATTGCTGTGATTTCCTGTTGAGTAACACAGACAGGCATCTGCAGCACTTACAGCAGGCATAGTGTGCCTCCTGCACATTATACACCTGAAGCTACCCCTTATTGCTCATAGTTTTTTGTCTTTTGTGTTACACTAACAGGCATCTGCAGCACTTACAGCAGGCGTATTGTGCTTCTTGCAAAATATACACCTGAAGCTAGCCATTATTGCTGTGATTTCCTGTTTGAGTAACACAGTCAGGCATCTGCAGCACTTACAGCGGGCGTATTGTGCTTCTTGCAAAATATACACCTGAAGCTAGCCCTTATTGCTGTGATTTCCTGTTGAGTAACACAGGCAGGCATCTGCAGCACTTACAGCGGGCGTATTGTGCTTCTTGCAAAATATAGACCTGAAGCTAGCCCTTATTGCTGTGATTTCCTGTTGAGTAACACAGGCAGGCATCTGCAGCACTTACAGCAGGCGTAGTGTGCCTCCTGCACATTATACACCTGAAGCTACCCCTTATTGCACGTAGTTTTTTTTCTTTTGTGTTACACTAACAGGCATCTTCAGCACTTACAGCAGGCATATTGTGCTTCTTGCAAAATATACACCTGAAGCTAGCTCTTATTGCTGTGATTTCCTGTTTGAATAACACAGGCAGGCATCTGCAGCACTTACAGCAGGCGTAGTGTGCCTCCTGCACATTATACACCTGAAGCTAATCCTTATTGCTCGTAGTTTTTTTTCTTTTGTGTTACACTAACAGGCATCTGCAGCACTTACAGCAGGCGTATTGTGCTTCTTGCAAAATATACACCTGAAGCTAGCCCTTATTGCTGTGATTTCCTGTTTGAGTAATACAGGCAGGCATCTGCAGCACTTACAGCAGGCGTATTGTGCTTCTTGCAAAATATACACCTGAAGCTAGCCCTTATTGCTGTGATTTCCTGTTGAGTACCACAGGCAGGCATCTGCAGCACTTACAGCGGGCGTATTGTGCTTCTTGCAAAATATACACCTGAAGCTAGCCCTTATTGCTGTGATTTCCTGTTGAGTAACACAGGCAGGCATCTGCAGCACTTACAGCAGGCGTAGTGTGCCTCCTGCACATTATACACCTGAAGCTACCCCTTATTGCTCGTAGTTTTTTTTCTTTTGTGTTACACTAACAGGCATCTTCAGCACTTACAGCAGGCATATTGTGCTTCTTGCAAAATATACACCTGAAGCTAGCCCTTATTGCTGTGATTTCCTGTTGAGAAACACTTTTGTGTTACACTAACAGGCATCTGCAGCACTTACAGCAGGCATATTATGCTTCTTGCAAAATATACACCTGAAGCTTGCCCTTATTGCTGTGATTTCCTGTTTGAATAACACAGGCAGGCATCTGCAGCATTTACAGCAGGCGTAGTGTGCCTCCTGCACATTATACACCTGAAGCTAATCCTTATTGCTCATAGTTTTTTTTTCTTTTGTGTTACACTAACAGGCATCTGCAGCACTTACAACAGGCGTATTGTGCTTCTTGCAAAATATACACCTGAAGCTAGCCCTTATTGCTGTGATTTCCTGTTTGAATAACACAGGCAGGCATCTGCAGCACTTACAGCAGGCGTAGTGTGCCTCCTGCACATTATACACCTGAAGCTAACCCTTATTGCTCGTAGTTTTTTTCTTTTGTGTTGCACTAACAGCCATCTGCAGCACTTACAGCAGGCGTATTGTGCTTCTTGCAAAATATACACCTGAAGCTAGCCCTTATTGCTGTGATTTCCTGTTGAGTAACACAGGCAGGCATCTGCAGCACTTACAGTAAGCGTATTGTGCTTCTTGCAAAAAAGGGATTTTTATAACAGCTTACCTGTAAAATCCTTTTCTTGGAGTACATCACGGGACACAGAGCGACTTAGTCATTACTAATGGGTTATATAGTTTACCTTCAGGTGCTGGCACTGGCAACTTCCAAACCGGAAGTACCCTCCCCTATATAAGCCCCTCCCATCCGGGAGCACCTCAGTTTTGTAGCAAAGCAATAAGTGTCCCAAAAAGAGGGGTGGGAGCTCTGTGTCCCGTGATGTACTCCAAGAAAAGGATTTTACAGGTAAGCTGTTATAAAAATCCCTTTTTCTTTTTCGTACATCACGGGACACAGAGCGACTTAGTCATTACTAATGGGACGTCCCAAAGCAATGCCAAATGAGGGGAGGGATACATAAGCTGGGCGCCATCAGGCATGAGGATCTTTTGCGGCCTGCAACACACTGCGCCGAAAGGCGACATCCTCCTGACTTCTAACGTCTACCTGGTAGAATCTAGTAAACGTGTGTACCGAAGACCATGTTGCGGCCTTACATACTTGAGCCAGGGAGGCCTGGTGATGCACTGCCCATGAAGTTCCAACTGCTCTTGTGGAGTGCGCCCTAACTTTGAACGGAGGCGGTCTCTTTCTCAAGCCATAGGCTTGTATTATGACCTGTCGAATCCACTTGGCTAAAGTAGATTTTGATGCTGCCTGACCCTTTCTAGGGCCTTCCGGCAGAATAAACAAAGTATCCGTTCTGCGAATCTGAGCAGTGGCTTTTAGATAAGCTTTAACTGCTCTTACTACATCCAAAGAATGTAATAACTTTTCCTCTACCGAGCTAGGTTTGGGGAAAAAAGAAGGAAGAACCACATCTTGGTTCAAATGAAACCTCGATACCACCTTCGGAAGAAAGGCTGGATGAGGACGTAATACTACTCTGTCCTTATGGACAACCAGATATGGCTCCTTACAGGACAAGGCGGCTAATTCCGATACTCTTTTAGCCGAACAAATGGCTACTAAGAAAATCAATTTCCTGGTGAGAAGAACCAAGGAAATGTGTTGCAATGGTTCAAACGGTTGTTTCTGTAGAACCGACAGAACCAGGTTTAAGTCCCATGGACATATGGGAATACTAACCGGAGGGCTAATACGCATCACTCCTTGTATGAAAGCTTTGACTAGTGAATGCGAAGCCAAGGGCCTTTGAAAAAATATTGACAAGGCCAAAATCTGACCCTTGATAGTACTCAAGGCCAGCTTCCTATCTACAGCCCACTGTAGGAAGTCCAAAATCCTACCTATCACGTACTTACGTGGATGCCATTTCTTGGCCTCACACCACGTAATGTACGCCTTCCAGATCCTATAATAGATCTGCCTGGATACCGGCTTCCTGGCATTGATCATGGTAGATACCACAGAATTAGAGAGCCCTCTCTTTTTAAGAATGTGGGCTTCAATAGCCAGGCCGTCAAACCTAGGGCTGGTAAGGAAGGGTGGTATATCGGTCCTTGCGACAGCAGGTCCGGACGATGTGGGAGGGTCCAAGGACTCCTCACTGACATTTTTACAATCTCCGCGTACCATGCCCTTCGGGGCCACGCTGGAGCCACCAGAATCACTGGTTTCTTTTCTACCCTGATTCTGCGGAGTAATCGCGGTAACAATTGTGGCGGTGGGAATGCATATATCAGCTTGAACTGATCCCAAGGGAACACTAGGGCATCCGAGCCGCAAGCTAGGGGATCCCTTGTGCGAGACACAAATCTGTCCACATTTGCGTTGAATCTGGATGCTAGCAGATCTACATCCGGTGTTCCCCACCGCTGGAATATTGCCTGGAAAACCTCGGGGTGAAGAGACCATTCCCCCGGGCATAATTGTTGGCGACTTAAAAAGTCCGCTCTCCAATTTTCCACTCCTGGGATGAAAACCGCGGATATGGCTGGGACATATCTTTCTGCCCACTCCAGGATGCAATTTGCTTCCCTCTGGGCTGCACGACTCCTGGTGCCACCCTGGTGATTGATATATGCCACTGCTGTGGCATTGTCTGATTGAATTCTGACAGGGGACCCTTGGAATTTGGATGTCCATGCTACTAGGGCATACCGGGCTGCTCGTATCTCTAAGAGATTGATGGGCAGGGCCTTTTCTGCTTCTGACCACTTGCCCTGGAGAGACCATTGCTCCAGTACTGCCCCCCAGCCTATGAGGCTGGCATCTGTAGTGACTACCTTCCAAGAAACCGGACTGAAGGGTTTCCCTTTTTCCAGATTCTGGGGCACCAACCACCAATGGAGGCTCTTGTGAACGGAAGGGGACAGGGACATTGGTAAGTCTAAAGCCTGAACTTTTTTGTTCCAGGCTGACAGTATGGCCCTTTGCAAATTCCTTGAATGGAATTGACCGTAGGGTACCGCTTCGAATGAAGCCACCATTTTTCCCAGCAGCCTCATGCACAGGCGTATGGATGGTTTTCTTTTTGTACCCACTAAGTGGGTCAAATCTTTTAAAGACGACACCTTCTCTGGAGGTAAGAAAATCTTTCTCTGATTTGAATCCAGCCTTAGCCCTAAGTATTCCAGACTTTTGACTGGTCTTAGCGCTGACTTGTCCCGGTTGATAATCCAACCGTGATATTCCAGATACTTGATTGTCTTGTGAATAGCTACTTCCAGCTTTTCCACTGAGTGGTCTATTAGTAGCAGGTCGTCTAGATATGCCATTATCGTTACACCTTGTGTTCTTAGATTGGCCAATAGTGGGGCCAGAACCTTTGTGAACACTCGTGGTGCTGTGGCCAGACCGAAAGGTAAGGCTCTGAACTGAAAATGGCGCCCTTCTACTGCAAAGCGTAGAAATTTCTGGTGGGCCGGAAAGATGGGAATATGCAGATAAGCATCCCTTATGTCGATCGAGGCTAACCATTCCTGCCCTTGTAGGGCGGTGGCCACCGATCGGATCGACTCCATCCGAAAAGTCCTGATATTTAGGAACTTGTTTAGCCCTTTTAGATTTAATATGGGCCTCACGTCCCCATTTGGTTTGGGGACTGTGAAAAGGTTTGAGTAAAACCCGAATCCGCTTTCTTCCAGGGGAACCTTCATGATTACACCTTGGAGCAATAGTTGTTCTAGTGCCAGAAGGAGGGATCCTCTCTTCTGGGGATCTTTTGGCACGTTTGACCTCATAAATTGGGCAGGAGGAGTGCCTTTTAACTCCAGCTTGTATCCCAGACTTACTGCGGAGAGCACCCATCTGTCTCTGATGGTGTTCCGCCAGGTCTCTGTGAACAACTGAAGCCTTCCCCCCACCCGATTGAGTGGGGGCAACGCTTCATGACTTGGGGGGAGGTTTTGTACCTCTCTTGACCCAGGGTTTCTTGTTACCCTGTGATTGTCCCTGATTTCTGCCCCCTGAATTTGACCGTGGAGGCCGTCGGAACTGCTTCACAGCTGATGTGCCCGGGACTGGAGAAGTAGGCCTCTTAAAAGAAGGACTTCTACTCTTGTTCTTAACCGGTAAGAGTGAACTTTTACCGGCAGAAATTTTCTGGATATATTTGTCCAGATCTTCTCCAAATAAGCGTTCTCCATGAAATGGGAAGCTAACCAGCAGTTTCTTACAGGGAGCTTCAGCAGACCAGTTTTTGAGCCACAGAAGCCTACGCATATGTACTACAGACAGCGTAAAGCGGGAGGCCTGTTGGATTGTATCCTTTATGGCGTCCACCGCAAAACACAAGGCTCTAGGCAGGTCAGCTAGGGCAAGAGCCTGCTGATCTGGTAAGTCCCTTAAGACTTGTTTCAACTGATCTTTCACTGCTTGGCAGACTCCAATTGCTGCTACCGCAGGTTGTGTCACCATGCTTGCTGTAGAGAAAGCAGATTTTAGTAAAGACTCCAATTTTTTATCTATTGGGTCTTTGAACATTGGAACATTATCTACTGGACATGTCAGTGATTTGTTCACAGAAGAGATGGCTGCGTCCACTGTAGGGACCCTCCATTTTTTTATGAACTTATCCTCCATGGGATAGATCACCGTAAATCTCTTGGGGGGAGCAAATATTTTATCAGGATGCTCCCAATCCTGGTAAATAAGCCCTTCTAATAAAGGGTGGATTGGGAAGGAACAGACAGCCTGGGGAGCTTTTAGCAACCCCAGCGAGGAAACCGTAGTGGTTGGTGGTTCCGCCAGAGGCATTTTAAATGCTGATCGGACCATGTTAGTCAGAGACTGAACCCATAATCTTTCAGCCTGAGATGCTGAGAAAGGTTCTTCCACTGTTGATTCCTCCATAACTGAATCAACCTCATCCTGATCCCCTTCAGGTAGGTCGATCTCTGTGTGGGGCTGTTCCTCCACTAACAGGCACTCTGAAGGAGGAGACGGAGATCGGACGTGCTTTCCCTGTGACAGGGAAGCAGCGATCAATGCTGTTAATCTCTCTTCCAATCCTCCCAGAGTTGAGGATAAAACCTCCTCTGTTATATATACAGGAGCAGGTGGACTGGGGACAGCCGCAGCACCAGGCACTCCTGCAGGGTTTCTACGGCTACTAACCTCTGAATTCTCAGGGGAGATTGGTGCAGTACAAGCATGCCCAATATCCTCAGAGCCCGATGGAGACCCCTTTGGCTTCCTGGAAGACTTATTTCCGGAGCGTCTGGACGACATATCCTTTAAGCACAAAGCTGAGGTATTCCCGTCGTCATACACCAATTTTGCTGGTAATAGTCTAACACAGTTGCTGCTATATACCAGCTGGTGTCCACTAAAGTGCCTTTCTATGGGGATGCCTGCATCAACCGCCTCTGTGTGCCACTGTTTGTTGCTAGCTCTGTTTGCATCCAGCTGACACTTGTACTGTGTCTTTATACAAGCTGGGACGCCTGCACATGTGCAGAAGCGCCGTGGCGCGCATCGAGCGTCATCCACCCGCCCGGCCCTTTTTTTTTCATAGGAGGCGCGTGCACGCGCCCGCGCGCGCCCCCGTGCGCCATTGGCGCCCTTTTCGAAAATCAAACAGGGACTAGGAACCAGGGCCCTTTTTGCCGGAGGGCCTGTGCGGTGGATGAGCGCAGCAACAGGGCAGAGAAAGTGGATTCCCACAGAGAAACTTACCAACTGCCTGGATCTTTTGACTTGAGAAAACCAAAGATCCACATGACAAGAAAAATGGACCACAGCGGCCTCTAGTGGTTTAACACAGGTACCGCGGTCCTCTTTTTTTTTTTTTTCTTGACTACTATTAAAATTTTACATTTTCAGTAGTTACAGGCATACACAGATATTAGCGGGAATACCGTTAGGTAACAGACAGAAAGACAAATTAGGCTTGGGGGTCCCCCAATAGAACCAAGTTCCTGGGGGCCCCCACTTACCTGTTCCCCGCGCAGGACTCTGTTTGGTCCACAGAAGCCCAAACTTCACCTATCACGGCAGGCATTGTAATTAAACCTTCAGGGACCGGTTCCCAAGGATTCCACTCCCCTGGACCTGTATAGCACCCTGCACAGACAACATCTTGGTCGTGGATATGACCAGAGCTCTGGATCCCAGGGTCCAGCCCTCCTAAGAGAGGCATTACAGGCAAAACCTTGCTCTTCTGCTGCAAGGCCCGGGTACCGACCGTTTAGCTATGAAGCTTTTTTGGTGGGATCCGGAACAGCTTACTAAGGCCCAAAAGAACCTGTACGCAAGCCCAGTGAAAACACATGTTACTCTTTGGCCAACACCTTAGACACTGGCAAAAAACTGAGGTGCTCCCGGATGGGAGGGGCTTATATAGGGGAGGGTACTTCTGGTTTGGAAGTTGCCAGTGCCAGCACCTGAAGGTAAACTATATAACCCATTAGTAATGACTACGTCGCTCTGTGTCCCGTGATGTACGAAAAAGAAATATACACCTGAAGCTAGCCCTTATTGCTGTGATTTCCTGTTGAGTAACACAGGCAGGCATCTGCAGCACTTACAGCAGCCATAGTGTGCCTCCTGCACATTATACACCTGAAGCTACCCCTTATTGCTCATAGTTTTTTGTCTTTTGTGTTACACTAACAGGCATCTGCAGCACTTACAGCAGGCGTACTGTGCTTCTTGCAAAATATACACCTGAAGCTTGCCCTTATTGCTGTGATTTCCTGTTTGAGTAACACAGGCAGGCATCTGCAGCACTTACAGCAGGCGTATTGTGCTTCTTGCAAAATATACACCTGAAGCTAGCCCTTATTGCTGTGATTTCCTGTTTGAGTAACACAGTCCGGCATCTGCAGCACTTACAGCGGGCGTATTGTGCTTCTTGCAAAATATACACCTGAAGCTAGCCCTTATTGCTGTGATTTCCTGTTTGAATAACACAGGCAGGCATCTGCAGCACTTACAGCAGGCGTAGTGTGCCTCCTGCACATTATACACCTGAAGCTACCCCTTATTGCTCGTAGTTTTTTTTTCTTTTGTGTTACACTAACAGGCATCTGCAGCACTTACAGCAGGCATATTGTGCTTCTTGCAAAATATACACCTGAAGCTAGCCCTTATTGCTGTGATTTCCTGTTGAGTAACACAGACAGGCATCTGCAGCACTTACAGCAGGCATAGTGTGCCTCCTGCACATTATACACCTGAAGCTACCCCTAATTGCTCATAGTTTTTTGTCTTTTGTGTTACACTAACAGGCATCTGCAGCACTTACAGCAGGCGTATTGTGCTTCTTGCAAAATATACACCTGAAGCTAGCCCTTATTGCTGTGATTTCCTGTTTGAGTAATACAGGCAGGCATCTGCAGCACTTACAGCAGGCGTATTGTGCTTCTTGCAAAATATACACCTGAAGCTAGCCCTTATTGCTGTGATTTCCTGTTTGAGTAACACAGTCAGGCATCTGCAGCACTTACAGCGGGCGTATTGTACTTCTTGCAAAATATACACCTGAAGCTAGCCCTTATTGCTGTGATTTCCTGTTGAGTAACACAGGCAGGCATCTGCAGCACTTACAGCGGGCGTATTGTGCTTCTTGCAAAATATACACCTGAAGCTAGCCCTTATTGCTGTGATTTCCTGTTGAGTAACACAGGCAGGCATCTGCAGCACTTACAGCAGGCGTAGTGTGCCTCCTGCACATTATACACCTGAAGCTACCCCTTATTGCTCGTAGTTTTTTTCTTTTGTGTTACACTAACAGGCATCTTCAGCACTTACAGCAGGCATATTGTGCTTCTTGCAAAATATACACCTGAAGCTAGCTCTTATTGCTGTGATTTCCTGTTTGAATAACACAGGCAGGCATCTGCAGCACTTACAGCAGGCGTAGTGTGCCTCCTGCACATTATACACCTGAAGCTAATCCTTAATGCTCGTAGTTTTTTTTCTTTTGTGTTACACTAACAGGCATCTGCAGCACTTACAGCAGGCGTATTGTGCTTCTTGCAAAATATACACCTGAAGCTAGCCCTTATTGCTGTGATTTCCTGTTTTAATAACACAGGCAGGCATCTGCAGCACTTACAGCAGGCGTAGTGTGCCCCCTGCACATTATACACCTGAAGCTAACCCTTATTGCTCGTAGTTTTTTTTCTTTTGTGTTACACTAACAGGCATCTGCAGCACTTACAGCAGGCGTATTGTGCTTCTTGCAAAATATACACCTGAAGCTAGCCCTTATTGCTGTGATTTCCTGTTTGAGTAATACAGGCAGGCATCTGCAGCACTTACAGCAGGCGTATTGTGCTTCTTGCAAAATATACACCTGAAGCTAGCCCTTATTGCTGTGATTTCCTGTTTGAGTAACACAGTCAGGCATCTGCAGCACTTACAGCGGGCGTATTGTGCTTCTAGCAAAATATACACCTGAAGCTAGCCCTTATTGCTGTGATTTCCTGTTGAGTAACACAGGCAGGCATCTGCAGCACTTACAGCGGGCGTATTGTGCTTCTTGCAAAATATACACCTGAAGCTAGCCCTTATTGCTGTGATTTCCTGTTGAGTAACACAGGCAGGCATCTGCAGCACTTACAGCAGGTGTAGTGTGCCTCCTGCACATTATACATCTGAAGCTACCCCTTATTGCTCGTAGTTTTTTTTCTTTTGTGTTACACTAACAGGCATCTGCAGCACTTACAGCAGGCGTATTGTGCTTCTTGCAAAATATACACCTGTAGCTAGCCCTTAATGCTGTGATTTCCTGTTGAGTAACACAGGCAGACATCTGCAGCACTTACAGCGGGCATATTGTGGTTCTTGCAAAATATACACCGGAAGCTAGCCCTTATTGCTGTGATTTCCTGTTTGAGTAACACAGGCAGGCATCTGCAGCACTTACAGCGGGTGTATTGTGCTTCTTGCAAAATATACACCTGAAGCTAGCCCTTATTGCTGTGATTTCCTGTTTGAGTAACACAGGCAGGCATCTGCAGCACTTACAGCAGGCGTAGTGTGCCTCCTGCACATTATACACCTGAAGCTACCCCTTATTGCTCGTAGTTTTTTTTTCTTTTGTGTTACTCTAACCTTGCATCTGCAGCACTTACAGCAGGCGTATTGTGCTTCTTGCAAAATATACACCTGAAGCTAGCCCTTATTGCTGTGATTTCCTGTTTGAATAACACAGGCAGGCATTTGCAGCACTTACAGCAGGCGTAGTGTGCCTCCTGCACATTATACACCTGAAGCTAATCCTTATTGCTCGTAGTTTTTTTCTTTTGTGTTACACTAACAGGCATCTGCAGCACTTACAGCAGGCGTATTGTGCTTCTTGCAAAATATACACCTGAAGCTAGCCCTTATTTCTGTGATTTCCTGTTTGAATAACACAGGCAGGCATCTGCAGCACTTACAGCAGGCGTAGTGTGCCTCCTGCTTATTATACACCTGAAGCTAACCCTTATTGCTCGTAGTTTTTTTCTTTTGTGTTGCACTAACAGCCATCTGCAGCACTTACAGCAGGCGTATTGTGCTTCTTGCAAAATATACACCTGAAGCTAGCCCTTATTGCTGTGATTTCCTGTTTGAGTAACACAGGCAGGCATCTGCAGCACTTACAGCAAGCGTATTGTGCTTCTTGCAAAATATACACCTGAAGCTAGCCCTTATTGCTGTGATTTCCTGTTGAGTAACACAGGCAGGCATCTGCAGCACTTACAGCGGGCGTATTGTGCTTCTTGCAAAATATACACCTGAAGCTAGCCCTTATTGCTGTGATTTCCTGTTGAGTAACACAGGCAGGCATCTGCAGCACTTACAGCAGGCATAGTGTGCCTCCTGCACATTATACACCTGAAGCTACCCCTTATTGCTCATAGTTTTTTGTCTTTTGTGTTACACTAACAGGCATCTGCAGCACTTACAGCAGGCGTATTGTGCTTCTTGCAAAATATACACCTGAAGCTAGCCCTTATTGCTGTGATTTCCTGTTTGAGTAACACAGGCAGGCATCTGCAGCACTTACAGCAGGCGTATTGTGCTTCTTGCAAAATATACACCTGAAGCTAGCCCTTATTTCTGTGATTTCCTGTTTGAATAACATAGGCAGGCATCTGCAGCACTTACAGCAGGCGTAGTGTGCCTCCTGCACATTATACACCTACATCCGGAAAAAAAACTACGAGCAATAAGGGTTAGCTTCAAGTGTATAATGTGCAGGAGGCACATTACGCCTGCTGTAAGTGCTGCAGATGCCTGCCTGTGTTATTCAAACAGGAAATCACAGAAATAAGGGCTAGCGTCAGGTGTATATTTTGCAAGAAGCACAATACGCCCGCTGTAAGTGCTGCAGATGCCTGCCTGTGTTACTCAACAGGAAATCACAGCAATAAGGGCTAGCTTCAGGTGTATATTTTGCAAGAAGCACAATATGCCCGCTGTAAGTGCTGCAGATGCCTGCCTGTGTTACTCAAACAGGAAATCACAGCAATAAGGGCTAGCTTCAGGTGTATATTTTGCAAGAAGCACAATACGCCTGCTGTAAGTGCTGCAGATGCCTGTTAGTGTAACACAAAAGACAAAAAACTATGAACAATAAGGGGTAGCTTCAGGTGTATAATGTGCAGGAGGCACACTATGCCTGCTGTAAGTGCTGCAGATGCCTGCCTGTGTTACTCAACAGGAAATCACAGCAATAAGGGCTAGCTTCAGGTGTATATTTTGCAAGAAGCACAATACGCCCGCTGTAAGTGCTGCAGATGCCTGCCTGTGTTACTCAACAGGAAATCACAGCAATAAGGGCTAGCTTCAGGTGTATATTTTGCAAGAAGCACAATACGCCCGCTGTAAGTGCTGCAGATGCCTGCCTGTGTTACTCAAACAGGAAATCACAGCAATAAGGGCTAGCTTCAGGTGTATATTTTGCAAGAAGCACAATATGCCTGCTGTAAGTGCTGAAGATGGCTGTTAGTGCAACACAAAAGAAAAAAAACTACGAGCAATAAGGGTGTGTGCCTCCTGCACATTATACACCTGAAGCTAATCCTTATTGTTCGTAGTTTTTTTCTTTTGTGTTACACTAACAGGCATCTGCAGCACTTACAGCAGGCGTATTGTGCTTCTTGCAAAATATACACCTGAAGCTAGCCCTTATTTCTGTGATTTCCTGTTTGAATAACACAGGCAGGCATCTGCAGCACTTACAGCAGGCGTAGTGTGCCTCCTGCTTATTATACACCTGAAGCTAACCCTTATTGCTCGTAGTTTTTTTCTTTTGTGTTGCACTAACAGCCATCTGCAGCACTTACAGCAGGCGTATTGTGCTTCTTGCAAAATACACACCTGAAGCTAGCCCTTATTGCTGTGATTTCCTGTTTGAGTAACACAGGCAGGCATCTGCAGCACTTACAGCGGGCGTATTGTGCTTCTTGCAAAATATACACCTGAAGCTAGCCCTTATTGCTGTGATTTCCTGTTGAGTAACACAGGCAGGCATCTGCAGCACTTACAGCGGGCGTATTGTGCTTCTTGCAAAATATACACCTGAAGCTAGCCCTTATTTCTGTGATTTCCTGTTTGAATAACACAGGCAGGCATCTGCAGCACTTACAGCAGGCGTAGTGTGCCTCCTGCACATTATACACCTGAAGCTAACCCTTATTGCTCGTAGTTTTTTTTCTTTTGTGTTACACTAACAGGCATCTGCAGCACTTACAGCAAGCGTATTGTGCTTCTTGCAAAATATACACCTGAAGCTAGCCCTTATTTCTGTGATTTCCTGTTTGAATAACACGGGCAGGCATCTGCAGCACTTACAGCAGGTGTAGTGTGCCTCCTGCACATTATACACCTGAAGCTAACCCTTATTGCTCGTAGTTTTTTTTCTTTTGTGTTGCACTAACAGCCATCTGAAGCACTTACAGCAGGCATATTGTGCTTCTTGCAAAATATACACCTGAAGCTAGCCCTTATTGCTGTGATTTCCTGTTTGAGTAACACAGGCAGGCATCTGCAGCACTTACAGCGGGCGTATTGTGCTTCTTGCAAAATATACACCTGAAGCTAGCCCTTATTGCTGTGATTTCCTGTTGAGTAACACAGGCAGGCATCTGCAGCACTTACAGCGGGCGTATTGTGCTTCTTGCAAAATATACACCTGAAGCTAGCCCTTATTGCTGTGATTTCCTGTTGAGTAACACAGGCAGGCATCTGCAGCACTTACAGCGGGCGTATTGTGCTTCTTGCAAAATATACACCTGAAGCTAGCCCTTATTGCTGTGATTTCCTGTTGAGTAACACAGGCAGGCATCTGCAGCACTTACAGCAGGCATAGTGTGCCTCCTGCACATTATACACCTGAAGCTACCCCTTATTGCTCATAGTTTTTTGTCTTTTGTGTTACACTAACAGGCATCTGCAGCACTTACAGCAGGCGTATTGTGCTTCTTGCAAAATATACACCTGAAGCTAGCCCTTATTGCTGTGATTTCCTGTTTGAGTAACACAGGCAGGCATCTGCAGCACTTACAGCGGGCATATTGTGCTTCTTGCAAAATATACACCTGAAGCTAGCCCTTATTGCTGTGATTTCCTGTTGAGTAACACAGGCAGGCATCTGCAGCACTTACAGCGGGCGTATTGTGCTTCTTGCAAAATATACACCTGACGCTAGCCCTTATTTCTGTGATTTCCTGTTTGAATAACACAGGCAGGCATCTGCAGCACTTACAGCAGGCGTAATGTGCCTCCTGCACATTATACACTTGAAGCTAACCCTTATTGCTCGTAGTTTTTTTTCTTTTGTGTTACACTAACAGGCATCTGCAGCACTTACAGCAGGCGTATTGTGCTTCTTGCAAAATATACACCTGAAGCTAGCCCTTATTTCTGTGATTTCCTGTTTGAATAAAACAGGTAGGCATCTGCAGCACTTACAGCAGGCGTAGTGTGCCTCCTGCACATTATACACCTGAAGCTACCCCTTATTGCTCGTAGTTTTTTGTCTTTTGTGTTACACTAACAGGCATCTGCAGCACTTACAGCAGGCGTATTGTGCTTCTTGCAAAATATGCACCTGAAGCTAGCCCTTATTGCTGTGATTTCCTGTTTGAGTAACACAGGCAGGCATCTGCAGCACTTACAGCAGGCGTATTGTGCTTCTTGCAAAATATACACCTGAAGCTAGCCCTTATTGCTGTGATTTCCTGTTTGAGTAACACAGGCAGGCATCTGCAGCACTTACAGCGGGCGTATTGTGCTTCTTGCAAATATACACCTGAAGCTAGCCCTTATTGCTGTGATTTCCTGTTGAGTAACACAGGCAGGCATCTGCAGCACTTACAGCGGGCGTATTGTGCTTCTTGCAAAAATACACCTGAAGCTAGCCCTTATTTCTGTTATTTCCTGTTTGAATAACACAGGCAGGCATCTGCAGCACCAACAGCAGGCGTAGTGTGCCTCCTGCACATTATACATCTGAAGCTAACCCTTATTGCTCGTAGTTTTTTTTCTTTTGTGTTACACTAACAGGCATCTGCAGCACTTACAGCAGGCGTATTGTGCTTCTTGCAAAATATACACCTGAAGCTAGCCCTTATTTCTGTGATTTCCTGTTTGAATAAAACAGGTAGGCATCTGCAGCACTTACAGCAGGCGTAGTGTGCCTCCTGCACATTATACACCTGAAGCTAACCCTTATTGCTCGTAGTTTTTTTTCTTTTGTGTTACACTAACAGGCATCTGCAGCACTTACAGCAGGCGTATTGTGCTTCTTGCAAAATATACACCTGAAGCTAGCCCTTATTTCTGTGATTTCCTGTTTGAATAACACAGGCAGGCATCTGCAGCACTTACAGCAGGCGTAGTGTGCCTCCTGCACATTATACACCTGAAGCTAACCCTTATTGCTTGTAGTTTTTTTACTTTTGTGTTACACTAACAGCCATCTGCAGCACTTACAGCAGGCGTATTGTGCTTCTTGCAAAATATACACCTGAAGCTAGCCCTTATTGCTGTGATTTCCTGTTGAGTAACACAGGCAGGCATCTGCAGCACTTACAGCGGGCGTATTGTGCTTCTTGCAAAATATACACCTGACGCTAGCCCTTATTTCTGTGATTTCCTGTTTGAATAACACAGGCAGGCATCTGCAGCACTTACAGCAGGCGTAATGTGCCTCCTGCACATTATACACTTGAAGCTAACCCTTATTGCTCATAGTTTTTTTTCTTTTGTGTTACACTAACAGGCATCTGCAGCACTTACAGCAGGCGTATTGTGCTTCTTGCAAAATATACACCTGAAGCTAGCCCTTATTTCTGTGATTTCCTGTTTGAATAACACAGGCAGGCATCTGCAGCACTTACAGCAGGCGTAGTGTGCCTCCTGCACATTATACACCTGAAGCTAACCCTTATTGCTCGTAGTTTTTTTCTTTTGTGTTACACTAACAGCCATCTGCAGCACTTACAGCAGGCGTATTGTGCTTCTTGCAAAATATACACCTGAAGCTAGCCCTTATTGCTGTGATTTCCTGTTGAGTAACACAGGCAGGCATCTGCAGCACTTACAGCGGGCATATTGTGCTTCTTGCAAAATATACACCGGAAGCTAGCCCTTATTGCTGTGATTTCCTGTTTGAGTAACACAGGCAGGCATCTGCAGCACTTACAGTGGGCATATTGTGCTTCTTGCAAAATATACACCTGAAGCTAGCCCTTATTGCTGTGATTTCCTGTTGAGTAACACAGGCAGGCATCTGCAGCACTTACAGCGGGCGTATTGTGCTTCTTGCAAAAAATACACCTGAAGCTAGCCCTTATTTCTGTTATTTCCTGTTTGAATAACACAGGCAGGCATCTGCAGCACTTACAGCAGGCGTAGTGTGCCTCCTGCACATTATACACCTGAAGCTAACCCTTATTGCTCGTAGTTTTTTTTCTTTTGTGTTACACTAACAGGCATCTGCAGCACTTACAGCAGGCGTATTGTGCTTCTTGCAAAATATACACCTGAAGCTAGCCCTTATTTCTGTTATTTCCTGTTTGAATAAAACAGGCAGGCATCTGCAGCACTTACAGCAGGCGTAGTGTGCCTCCTGCACATTATACACCTGAAGCTAACCCTTATTGCTCGTAGTTTTTTTTCTTTTGTGTTACACTAACAGCCATCTGCAGCACTTACAGCAGGCGTATTGTGCTTCTTGCAAAATATACACCTGAAGCTAGCCCTTATTGCTGTGATTTCCTGTTGAGTAACACAGGCAGGCATCTGCAGCACTTACAGCAGGCGTAGTGTGCCTCCTGCACATTATACACCTGAAGATAACCCTTATTGCTCGTAGTTTTTTTTCTTTTGTGTTACACTAACAGCCATCTGCAGCACTTACAGCAGGCGTATTGTGCTTCTTGCAAAATATACACCTGAAGCTAGCCCTTATTGCTGTGATTTCCTGTTGAGTAACACAGCTAGGCATCTGCAGCACTTACAGCGGGCGTATTGTGCTTCTTGCAAAATATACACCTGACGCTAGCCCTTATTTCTGTGATTTCCTGTTTGAATAACACAGGCAGGCATCTGCAGCACTTACAGCAGGCGTAATGTGCCTCCTGCACATTATACACCTGAAGCTAACCCTTATTGCTCGTAGTTTTTTTTCTTTTGTGTTACACTAACAGCCATCTGCAGCACTTACAGCAGGCGTATTGTGCTTCTTGCAAAATATACACCTGAAGCTAGCCCTTATTGCTGTGATTTCCTGTTGAGTAACACAGGCAGGCATCTGCAGCACTTACAGCGGGCATATTGTGCTTCTTGCAAAATATACACCGGAAGCTAGCCCTTATTGCTGTGATTTCCTGTTTGAGTAACACAGGCAGGCATCTGCAGCACTTACAGCGGGCATATTGTGCTTCTTGCAAAATATACACCTGAAGCTAGCCCTTATTGCTGTGATTTCCTGTTGAGTAACACAGGCAGGCATCTGCAGCACTTACAGCGGGAGTATTGTGCTTCTTGCAAAATATACACCTGACGCTAGCCCTTATTTCTGTGATTTCCTATTTGAATAACACAGGCAGGCATCTGCAGCACTTACAGCAGGCGTAATGTGCCTCCTGCACATTATACACCTGAAGCTAACCCTTATTGCTCGTAGTTTTTTTTCTTTTGTGTTACACTAACAGGCATCTGCAGCACTTACAGCAGGCGTATTGTGCTTCTTGCAAAATATACACCTGAAGCTAGCCCTTATTGCTGTGATTTCCTGTTTGAGTAACACAGGCAGGCATCTGCAGCACTTACAGCGGGCATATTGTGCTTCTTGCAAAATATACACCTGAAGCTAGCCCTTATTGCTGTGATTTCCTGTTGAGTAACACAGGCAGGCATCTGCAGCACTTACAGCGGGCGTATTGTGCTTCTTGCAAAATATACACCTGACGCTAGCCCTTATTTCTGTGATTTCCTGTTTGAATAACACAGGCAGGCATCTGCAGCACTTACAGCAGGCGTAATGTGCCTCCTGCACATTATACACTTGAAGCTAACCCTTATTGCTCGTAGTTTTTTTTCTTTTGTGTTACACTAACAGGCATCTGCAGCACTTACAGCAGGCGTATTGTGCTTCTTGCAAAATATACACCTGAAGCTAGCCCTTATTTCTGTGATTTCCTGTTTGAATAAAACAGGTAGGCATCTGCAGCACTTACAGCAGGCGTAGTGTGCCTCCTGCACATTATACACCTGAAGCTACCCCTTATTGCTCGTAGTTTTTTGTCTTTTGTGTTACACTAACAGGCATCTGCAGCACTTACAGCAGGCGTATTGTGCTTCTTGCAAAATATACACCTGAAGCTAGCCCTTATTGCTGTGATTTCCTGTTTGAGTAACACAGGCAGGCATCTGCAGCACTTACAGCAGGCGTATTGTGCTTCTTGCAAAATATACACCTGAAGCTAGCCCTTATTGCTGTGATTTCCTGTTTGAGTAACACAGGCAGGCATCTGCAGCACTTACAGCGGGCGTATTGTGCTTCTTGCAAATATACACCTGAAGCTAGCCCTTATTGCTGTGATTTCCTGTTGAGTAACACAGGCAGGCATCTGCAGCACTTACAGCGGGCGTATTGTGCTTCTTGCAAAAATACACCTGAAGCTAGCCCTTATTTCTGTTATTTCCTGTTTGAATAACACAGGCAGGCATCTGCAGCACCAACAGCAGGCGTAGTGTGCCTCCTGCACATTATACATCTGAAGCTAACCCTTATTGCTCGTAGTTTTTTTTCTTTTGTGTTACACTAACAGGCATCTGCAGCACTTACAGCAGGCGTATTGTGCTTCTTGCAAAATATACACCTGAAGCTAGCCCTTATTTCTGTGATTTCCTGTTTGAATAAAACAGGTAGGCATCTGCAGCACTTACAGCAGGCGTAGTGTGCCTCCTGCACATTATACACCTGAAGCTAACCCTTATTGCTCGTAGTTTTTTTTCTTTTGTGTTACACCAACAGGCATCTGCAGCACTTACAGCAGGCGTATTGTGCTTCTTGCAAAATATACACCTGAAGCTAGCCCTTATTTCTGTGATTTCCTGTTTGAATAACACAGGCAGGCATCTGCAGCACTTACAGCAGGCGTAGTGTGCCTCCTGCACATTATACACCTGAAGCTAACCCTTATTGCTCGTAGTTTTTTTTCTTTTGTGTTACACTAACAGCCATCTGCAGCACTTACAGCAGGCGTATTGTGCTTCTTGCAAAATATACACCTGAAGCTAGCCCTTATTGCTGTGATTTCCTGTTGAGTAACACAGGCAGGCATCTGCAGCACTTACAGCGGGCGTATTGTGCTTCTTGCAAAATATACACCTGACGCTAGCCCTTATTTCTGTGATTTCCTGTTTGAATAACACAGGCAGGCATCTGCAGCACTTACAGCAGGCGTAATGTGCCTCCTGCACATTATACACTTGAAGCTAACCCTTATTGCTCATAGTTTTTTTTCTTTTGTGTTACACTAACAGGCATCTGCAGCACTTACAGCAGGCGTATTGTGCTTCTTGCAAAATATACACCTGAAGCTAGCCCTTATTTCTGTGATTTCCTGTTTGAATAACACAGGCAGGCATCTGCAGCACTTACAGCAGGCGTAGTGTGCCTCCTGCACATTATACACCTGAAGCTAACCCTTATTGCTCGTAGTTTTTTTCTTTTGTGTTACACTAACAGCCATCTGCAGCACTTACAGCAGGCGTATTGTGCTTCTTGCAAAATATACACCTGAAGCTAGCCCTTATTGCTGTGATTTCCTGTTGAGTAACACAGGCAGGCATCTGCAGCACTTACAGCGGGCATATTGTGCTTCTTGCAAAATATACACCGGAAGCTAGCCCTTATTGCTGTGATTTCCTGTTTGAGTAACACAGGCAGGCATCTGCAGCACTTACAGTGGGCATATTGTGCTTCTTGCAAAATATACACCTGAAGCTAGCCCTTATTGCTGTGATTTCCTGTTGAGTAACACAGGCAGGCATCTGCAGCACTTACAGCGGGCGTATTGTGCTTCTTGCAAAAAATACACCTGAAGCTAGCCCTTATTTCTGTTATTTCCTGTTTGAATAACACAGGCAGGCATCTGCAGCACTTACAGCAGGCGTAGTGTGCCTCCTGCACATTATACACCTGAAGCTAACCCTTATTGCTCGTAGTTTTTTTTCTTTTGTGTTACACTAACAGGCATCTGCAGCACTTACAGCAGGCGTATTGTGCTTCTTGCAAAATATACACCTGAAGCTAGCCCTTATTTCTGTTATTTCCTGTTTGAATAAAACAGGCAGGCATCTGCAGCACTTACAGCAGGCGTAGTGTGCCTCCTGCACATTATACACCTGAAGCTAACCCTTATTGCTCGTAGTTTTTTTTCTTTTGTGTTACACTAACAGCCATCTGCAGCACTTACAGCAGGCGTATTGTGCTTCTTGCAAAATATACACCTGAAGCTAGCCCTTATTGCTGTGATTTCCTGTTGAGTAACACAGGCAGGCATCTGCAGCACTTACAGCAGGCGTAGTGTGCCTCCTGCACATTATACACCTGAAGATAACCCTTATTGCTCGTAGTTTTTTTTCTTTTGTGTTACACTAACAGCCATCTGCAGCACTTACAGCAGGCGTATTGTGCTTCTTGCAAAATATACACCTGAAGCTAGCCCTTATTGCTGTGATTTCCTGTTGAGTAACACAGCTAGGCATCTGCAGCACTTACAGCGGGCGTATTGTGCTTCTTGCAAAATATACACCTGACGCTAGCCCTTATTTCTGTGATTTCCTGTTTGAATAACACAGGCAGGCATCTGCAGCACTTACAGCAGGCGTAATGTGCCTCCTGCACATTATACACCTGAAGCTAACCCCTATTGCTCGTAGTTTTTTTTCTTTTGTGTTACACTAACAGCCATCTGCAGCACTTACAGCAGGCGTATTGTGCTTCTTGCAAAATATACACCTGAAGCTAGCCCTTATTGCTGTGATTTCCTGTTGAGTAACACAGGCAGGCATCTGCAGCACTTACAGCGGGCATATTGTGCTTCTTGCAAAATATACACCGGAAGCTAGCCCTTATTGCTGTGATTTCCTGTTTGAGTAACACAGGCAGGCATCTGCAGCACTTACAGCGGGCATATTGTGCTTCTTGCAAAATATACACCTGAAGCTAGCCCTTATTGCTGTGATTTCCTGTTGAGTAACACAGGCAGGCATCTGCAGCACTTACAGCGGGCGTATTGTGCTTCTTGCAAAATATACACCTGACGCTAGCCCTTATTTCTGTGATTTCCTATTTGAATAACACAGGCAGGCATCTGCAGCACTTACAGCAGGCGTAATGTGCCTCCTGCACATTATACACCTGAAGCTAACCCTTATTGCTCGTAGTTTTTTTTCTTTTGTGTTACACTAACAGGCATCTGCAGCACTTACAGCAGGCGTATTGTGCTTCTTGCAAAGTATACACCTGAAGCTTGCCCTTATTGCTGTGATTTCCTGTTTGAATAACACAGGCAGGCATCTGCAGCACTTACAGCAGGCGTAGTGTGCCTCCTGCACATTATACACCTGAAGCTAACCCTTATTGCTCGTAGTTTTTTTCTTTTGTGTTACACTAACAGCCATCTGCAGCACTTACAGCATGCGTATTGTGCTTCTTGCAAAATATACACCTGAAGCTAGCCCTTATTGCTGTGATTTCCTGTTGAGTAACACAGGCAGGCATCTGCAGCACTTACAGCGGGCATATTGTGCTTCTTGCAAAATATACACCGGAAGCTAGCCCTTATTGCTGTGATTTCCTGTTTGAGTAACACAGGCAGGCATCTGCAGCACTTACAGCGGGCGTATTGTGCTTCTTGCAAAATATACACCTGAAGCTAGCCCTTATTGCTGTGATTTCCTGTTGAGTAACACAGGCAGGCATCTGCAGCACTTACAGCAGGCGTAGTGTGCCTCCTGCACATTATACACCTGAAGCTACCCCTTATTGCTCGTAGTTTTTTGTCTTTTGTGTTACACTAACAGGCATCTGCAGCACTTACAGCAGGCGTATTGTGCTTCTTGCAAAATATACACCTGAAGCTAGCCCTTATTGCTGTGATTTCCTGTTTGAGTAACACAGGCAGGCATCTGCAGCACTTACAGCAGGCGTATTGTGCTTCTTGCAAAATATACACCTGAAGCTAGCCCTTATTGCTGTGATTTCCTGTTTGAGTAACACAGGCAGGCATCTGCAGCACTTACAGCGGGCGTATTGTGCTTCTTGCAAAATATACACCTGAAGCTAGCCCTTATTGCTGTGATTTCCTGTTGAGTAACACAGGCAGGCATCTGCAGCACTTACAGCATGCGTATTGTGCTTCTTGCAAAATATACACCTGAAGCTAGCCCTTATTGCTGTGATTTCCTGTTGAGTAACACAGGCAGGCATCTGCAGCACTTACAGCGGGCATATTGTGCTTCTTGCAAAATATACACCGGAAGCTAGCCCTTATTGCTGTGATTTCCTGTTTGAGTAACACAGGCAGGCATCTGCAGCACTTACAGCGGGCGTATTGTGCTTCTTGCAAAATATACACCTGAAGCTAGCCCTTATTGCTGTGATTTCCTGTTGAGTAACACAGGCAGGCATCTGCAGCACTTACAGCAGGCGTAGTGTGCCTCCTGCACATTATACACCTGAAGCTACCCCTTATTGCTCGTAGTTTTTTGTCTTTTGTGTTACACTAACAGGCATCTGCAGCACTTACAGCAGGCGTATTGTGCTTCTTGCAAAATATACACCTGAAGCTAGCCCTTATTGCTGTGATTTCCTGTTTGAGTAACACAGGCAGGCATCTGCAGCACTTACAGCAGGCGTATTGTGCTTCTTGCAAAATATACACCTGAAGCTAGCCCTTATTGCTGTGATTTCCTGTTTGAGTAACACAGGCAGGCATCTGCAGCACTTACAGCGGGCGTATTGTGCTTCTTGCAAAATATACACCTGAAGCTAGCCCTTATTGCTGTGATTTCCTGTTGAGTAACACAGGCAGGCATCTGCAGCACTTACAGCGGGCGTATTGTGCTTCTTGCAAAAAATACACCTGAAGCTAGCCCTTATTTCTGTGATTTCCTGTTTGAATAAAACAGGCAGGCATCTGCAGCACTTACAGCAGGCGTAGTGTGCCTCCTGCACATTATACACCTGAAGCTAACCCTTATTGCTCGTAGTTTTTTTCTTTTGTGTTACACTAACAGCCATCTGCAGCACTTACAGCAGGCGTATTGTGCTTCTTGCAAAATATACACCTGAAGCTAGCCCTTATTGCTGTGATTTCCTGTTGAGTAACACAGGCAGGCATCTGCAGCACTTACAGTGGGCGTATTGTGCTTTTTGCAAAATATACACCTGAAGCTAGCCCTTATTGCTGTGATTTCCTGTTGAGTAACACAGGCAGGCATCTGCAGAACTTACAGCAGGCGTATTGTGCTTCTTGCAAAATATACACCTGAAGCTAGCCCTTATTGCTGTGATTTCCTGTTTGAGTAACACAGGCAGGCATCTGCAGCACTTACAGCGGGCATATTGTGCTTCTTGCAAAATATACACCTGAAGCTAGCCCTTATTGCTGTGATTTCCTGTTGAGTAACACAGGCAGGCATCTGCAGCACTTACAGCGGGCGTATTGTGCTTCTTGCAAAATATACACCTGACGCTAGCCCTTATTTCTGTGATTTCCTGTTTGAATAACACAGGCAGGCATCTGCAGCACTTACAGCAGGCGTAACGTGCCTCCTGCACATTATACACCTGAAGCTAACCCTTATTGCTCGTAGTTTTTTTTCTTTTGTGTTACACTAACAGGCATCTGCAGCACTTACAGCATGCGTATTGTGCTTCTTGCAAAATATACACCTGAAGCTAGCCCTTATTTCTGTGATTTCCTGTTTGAATAACACAGGCAGGCATCTGCAGCACTTACAGCAGGCGTAGTGTGCCTCCTGCACATTATACACCTGAAGCTAACCCTTATTGCTCATAGTTTTTTTTCTTTTGTGTTACACTAACAGCCATCTGCAGCACTTACAGCAGGCGTATTGTGCTTCTTGCAAAATATACACCTGAAGCTAGCCCTTATTGCTGTGATTTCCTGTTGAGTAACACAGGCAGGCATCTGCAGCACTTACAGCGGGCATATTGTGCTTCTTGCAAAATATACACCGGAAGCTAGCCCTTATTGCTGTGATTTCCTGTTTGAGTAACACAGGCAGGCATCTGCAGCACTTACAGCAGGCGTAGTGTGCCTCCTGCACATTATACACCTGAAGCTACCCCTTATTGCTCGTAGTTTTTTGTCTTTTGTGTTACACTAACAGGCATCTGCAGCACTTACAGCAGGCGTATTGTGCTTCTTGCAAAATATACACCTGAAGCTAGCCCTTATTGCTGTGATTTCCTGTTTGAGTAACACAGGCAGGCATCTGCAGCACTTACAGCAGGCGTATTGTGCTTCTTGCAAAATATACACCTGAAGCTAGCCCTTATTGCTGTGATTTCCTGTTTGAGTAACACAGGCAGGCATCTGCAGCACTTACAGCGGGCGTATTGTGCTTCTTGCAAAATATACACCTGAAGCTAGCCCTTATTGCTGTGATTTCCTGTTGAGTAACACAGGCAGGCATCTGCAGCACTTACAGCGGGCGTATTGTGCTTCTTGCAAAAAATACACCTGAAGCTAGCCCTTATTTCTGTGATTTCCTGTTTGAATAAAACAGGCAGGCATCTGCAGCACTTACAGCAGGCGTAGTGTGCCTCCTGCACATTATACACCTGAAGCTAACCCTTATTGCTCGTAGTTTTTTTCTTTTGTGTTACACTAACAGCCATCTGCAGCACTTACAGCAGGCGTATTGTGCTTCTTGCAAAATATACACCTGAAGCTAGCCCTTATTGCTGTGATTTCCTGTTGAGTAACACAGGCAGGCATCTGCAGCACTTACAGTGGGCGTATTGTGCTTTTTGCAAAATATACACCTGAAGCTAGCCCTTATTGCTGTGATTTCCTGTTGAGTAACACAGGCAGGCATCTGCAGAACTTACAGCAGGCGTATTGTGCTTCTTGCAAAATATACACCTGAAGCTAGCCCTTATTGCTGTGATTTCCTGTTTGAGTAACACAGGCAGGCATCTGCAGCACTTACAGCGGGCATATTGTGCTTCTTGCAAAATATACACCTGAAGCTAGCCCTTATTGCTGTGATTTCCTGTTGAGTAACACAGGCAGGCATCTGCAGCACTTACAGCGGGCGTATTGTGCTTCTTGCAAAATATACACCTGACGCTAGCCCTTATTTCTGTGATTTCCTGTTTGAATAACACAGGCAGGCATCTGCAGCACTTACAGCAGGCGTAACGTGCCTCCTGCACATTATACACCTGAAGCTAACCCTTATTGCTCGTAGTTTTTTTTCTTTTGTGTTACACTAACAGGCATCTGCAGCACTTACAGCATGCGTATTGTGCTTCTTGCAAAATATACACCTGAAGCTAGCCCTTATTTCTGTGATTTCCTGTTTGAATAACACAGGCAGGCATCTGCAGCACTTACAGCAGGCGTAGTGTGCCTCCTGCACATTATACACCTGAAGCTAACCCTTATTGCTCATAGTTTTTTTTCTTTTGTGTTACACTAACAGCCATCTGCAGCACTTACAGCAGGCGTATTGTGCTTCTTGCAAAATATACACCTGAAGCTAGCCCTTATTGCTGTGATTTCCTGTTGAGTAACACAGGCAGGCATCTGCAGCACTTACAGCGGGCATATTGTGCTTCTTGCAAAATATACACCGGAAGCTAGCCCTTATTGCTGTGATTTCCTGTTTGAGTAACACAGGCAGGCATCTGCAGCACTTACAGCAGGCGTAGTGTGCCTCCTGCACATTATACACCTGAAGCTACCCCTTATTGCTCGTAGTTTTTTGTCTTTTGTGTTACACTAACAGGCATCTGCAGCACTTACAGCAGGCGTATTGTGCTTCTTGCAAAATATACACCTGAAGCTAGCCCTTATTGCTGTGATTTCCTGTTTGAGTAACACAGGCAGGCATCTGCAGCACTTACAGCAGGCGTATTGTGCTTCTTGCAAAATATACACCTGAAGCTAGCCCTTATTGCTGTGATTTCCTGTTTGAGTAACACAGGCAGGCATCTGCAGCACTTACAGCGGGCGTATTGTGCTTCTTGCAAAATATACACCTGAAGCTAGCCCTTATTGCTGTGATTTCCTGTTGAGTAACACAGGCAGGCATCTGCAGCACTTACAGCGGGCGTATTGTGCTTCTTGCAAAAAATACACCTGAAGCTAGCCCTTATTGCTGTGATTTCCTGTTGAGTAACACAGGCAGGCATCTGCAGCACTTACAGCGGGCGTATTGTGCTTCTTGCAAAATATACACCTGAAGCTAGCCCTTATTGCTGTGATTTCCTGTTGAGTAACACAGGCAGGCATCTGCAGCACTTACAGCGGGCATATTGTGCTTCTTGCAAAATATACACCGGAAGCTAGCCCTTATTGCTGTGATTTCCTGTTTGAGTAACACAGGCAGGCATCTGCAGCACTTACAGCAGGCGTAGTGTGCCTCCTGCACATTATACACCTGAAGCTACCCCTTATTGCTCGTAGTTTTTTGTCTTTTGTGTTACACTAACAGGCATCTGCAGCACTTACAGCAGGCGTATTGTGCTTCTTGCAAAATATACACCTGAAGCTAGCCCTTATTGCTGTGATTTCCTGTTTGAGTAACACAGGCAGGCATCTGCAGCACTTACAGCAGGCGTATTGTGCTTCTTGCAAAATATACACCTGAAGCTAGCCCTTATTGCTGTGATTTCCTGTTTGAGTAACACAGGCAGGCATCTGCAGCACTTACAGCGGGCGTATTGTGCTTCTTGCAAAATATACACCTGAAGCTAGCCCTTATTGCTGTGATTTCCTGTTGAGTAACACAGGCAGGCATCTGCAGCACTTACAGCGGGCGTATTGTGCTTCTTGCAAAAAATACACCTGAAGCTAGCCCTTATTTCTGTTATTTCCTGTTTGAATAACACAGGCAGGCATCTGCAGCACTTACAGCAGGCGTAGTGTGCCTCCTGCACATTATACAACTGAAGCTAACCCTTATTGCTCGTAGTTTTTTTTCTTTTGTGTTACACTAACAGGCATCTGCAGCACTTACAGCAGGCGTATTGTGCTTCTTGCAAAATATACACCTGAAGCTAGCCCTTATTGCTGTGATTTCCTGTTGAGTAACACAGGCAGGCATCTGCAGCACTTACAGCAGGCGAATTGTGCTTCTTGCAAAATATACACCTGAAGCTAGCCCTTATTGCTGTGATTTCCTGTTTGAGTAACACAGGCAGGCATCTGCAGCACTTACAGAAAGTGTATTTTGCTTCTTGCAAAATATACACCTGAAGCTAGCCCTTATTGCTGTGATTTCCTGTTGAGTAACACAGGCAGGCATCTGCAGCACTTACAGCGGGCGTATTGTGCTTCTTGCAAAATATATACCTGAAGCTAGCCCTTATTGCTGTGATTTCCTGTTGAGTAACACAGGCAGGCATCTGCAGCACTTACAGCAGGCGTAGTGTGCCTCCTGCACATTATACACCTGAAGCTACCCCTTATTGCTCGTAGTTTTTTTTCTTTTGTGTTACACTAACAGGCATCTGCAGCACTTACAGCAGGCGTATTGTGCTTCTTGCAAAATATACACCTGTAGCTAGCCCTTAATGCTGTGATTTCCTGTTGAGTAACACAGGCAGACATCTGCAGCACTTACAGCGGGCATATTGTGGTTCTTGCAAAATATACACCGGAAGCTAGCCCTTATTGCTGTGATTTCCTGTTTGAGTAACACAGGCAGGCATCTGCAGCACTTACAGCAGGCGTAGTGTGCCTCCTGCACATTATACACCTGAAGCTACCCCTTATTGCTCGTAGTTTTTTGTCTTTTGTGCTACACTAACAGGCATCTGCAGCACTTACAGCAGGCGTATTGTGCTTCTTGCAAAATATACACCTGAAGCTAGCCCTTATTGCTGTGATTTCCTGTTGAGTAACACAGGCAGGCATCTGCAGCACTTACAGCGGGCGTATTGTGCTTCTTGCAAAATATATACCTGAAGCTAGCCCTTATTGCTGTGATTTCCTGTTGAGTAACACAGGCAGGCATCTGCAGCACTTACAGCAGGCGTAGTGTGCCTCCTGCACATTATACACCTGAAGCTACCCCTTATTGCTCGTAGTTTTTTTTCTTTTGTGTTACACTAACAGGCATCTGCAGCACTTACAGCAGGCGTATTGTGCTTCTTGCAAAATATACACCTGTAGCTAGCCCTTAATGCTGTGATTTCCTGTTGAGTAACACAGGCAGACATCTGCAGCACTTACAGCGGGCATATTGTGGTTCTTGCAAAATATACACCGGAAGCTAGCCCGTATTGCTGTGATTTCCTGTTTGAGTAACACAGGCAGGCATCTGCAGCACTTACAGCGGGCGTATTGTGCTTCTTGCAAAATATACACCTGAAGCTAGCCCTTATTGCTGTGATTTCCTGTTTGAGTAACACAGGCAGGCATCTGCAGCACTTACAGCAGGCGTAGTGTGCCTCCTGCACATTATACACCTGAAGCTACCCCTTATTGCTCGTAGTTTTTTTTTCTTTTGTGTTACACTAACCTTGCATCTGCAGCACTTACAGCAGGCGTATTGTGCTTCTTGCAAAATATACACCTGAAGCTAGCCCTTATTGCTGTGATTTCCTGTTTGAATAACACAGGCAGGCATTTGCAGCACTTACAGCAGGCATAGTGTGCCTCCTGCACATTATACACCTGAAGCTAATCCTTATTGCTCGTAGTTTTTTTCTTTTGTGTTACACTAACAGGCATCTGCAGCACTTACAGCAGGCGTATTGTGCTTCTTGCAAAATATACACCTGAAGCTAGCCCTTATTTCTGTGATTTCCTGTTTGAATAACACAGGCAGGCATCTGCAGCACTTACAGCAGGCGTAGTGTGCCTCCTGCTTATTATACACCTGAAGCTAACCCTTATTGCTCGTAGTTTTTTTCTTTTGTGTTGCACTAACAGCCATCTGCAGCACTTACAGCAGGCGTATTGTGCTTCTTGCAAAATATACACCTGAAGCTAGCCCTTATTGCTGTGATTTCCTGTTTGAGTAACACAGGCAGGCATCTGCAGCACTTACAGCAAGCGTATTGTGCTTCTTGCAAAATATACACCTGAAGCTAGCCCTTATTGCTGTGATTTCCTGTTGAGTAACACAGGCAGGCATCTGCAGCACTTACAGCGGGCGTATTGTGCTTCTTGCAAAATATACACCTGAAGCTAGCCCTTATTGCTGTGATTTCCTGTTGAGTAACACAGGCAGGCATCTGCAGCACTTACAGCAGGCATAGTGTGCCTCCTGCACATTATACACCTCAAGCTACCCCTTATTGCTCATAGTTTTTTGTCTTTTGTGTTACACTAACAGGCATCTGCAGCACTTACAGCAGGCGTATTGTGCTTCTTGCAAAATATACACCTGAAGCTAGCCCTTATTGCTGTGATTTCCTGTTTGAGTAACACAGGCAGGCATCTGCAGCACTTACAGCAGGCGTATTGTGCTTCTTGCAAAATATACACCTGAAGCTAGCCCTTATTTCTGTGATTTCCTGTTTGAATAACATAGGCAGGCATCTGCAGCACTTACAGCAGGCGTAGTGTGCCTCCTGCACATTATACACCTGAAGCTAACCCTTATTGCTCGTAGTTTTTTTCTTTTGTGTTACACTAACAGGCATCTGCAGCACTTACAGCAGGCGTATTGTGCTTCTTGCAAAATATACACCTGAAGCTAGCCCTTATTGCTGTGATTTCCTGTTTGAGTAACAAAGGCAGGCATCTGCAGCACTTACAGCAAACGTATTGTGCTTCTTGCAAAATATACACCTGAAGCTAGCCCTTATTGCTGTGATTTCCTGTTGAGTAACACAGGCAGGCATCTGCAGCACTTACAGCGGGCGTATTGTGCTTCTTGCAAAATATACACCTGAAGCTAGCCCTTATTGCTGTGATTTCCTGTTTGAGTAACACAGGCAGGCATCTGCAGCACTTACAGCAAGCGTATTGTGCTTCTTGCAAAATATACACCTGAAGCTAGCCCTTATTGCTGTGATTTCCTGTTGAGTAACACAGGCAGGCATCTGCAGCACTTACAGCGGGCGTATTGTGCTTCTTGCAAAATATACACCTGAAGCTAGCCCTTATTGCTGTGATTTCCTGTTGAGTAACACAGGCAGGCATCTGCAGCACTTACAGCAGGTGTATTGTGCTTCTTGCAAAATATACACCTGAAGCTAGCCCTTATTGCTGTGATTTCCTGTTTGAGTAACACAGGCAGGCATCTGCAGCACTTACAGCAAGCGTATTGTGCTTCTTGCAAAATATACACCTGAAGCTAGCTCTTATTGCTGTGATTTCCTGTTTGAGTAACACAGGCAGGCATTTGCAGCACTTACAGCGGGCGTATTGTGCTTCTTGCAAAATATACACCTGAAGCTAGCCCTTATTGCTGTGGTTTCCTGTTGAGTAACACAGGCAGGCATCTGCAGCACTTACAGCGGGCGTATTGTGCTTCTTGCAAAATATACACCTGAAGCTAGCCCTTATTTCTGTGATTTCCTGTTTGAATAACACAGGCAGGCATCTGCAGCACTTACAGCAGGCGTAGTGTGCCTCCTGCACATTATACACCTGAAGCTAACCCTTATTGCTTGTATTTTTTTTTCTTTTGTGTTACACTAACAGCCATCTGCAGCACTTACAGCAGGCGTATTGTGCTTCTTGCAAAATATACACCTGAAGCTAGCCCTTATTGCTGTGATTTCCTGTTTGAATAACACAGGCAGGCATCTGCAGCACTTACAGCAAGCATATTGTGCTTCTTGCAAAATATACACCTGAAGCTAGCCCTTATTGCTGTGATTTCCTGTTGAGTAACACAGGCAGGCATCTGCAGCACTTACAGCGGGAGTATTGTGCTTCTTGCAAAATATACACCTGAAGCTAGCCCTTATTGCTGTGATTTCCTGTTGAGTAACACAGGCAGGCATCTGCAGCACTTACAGCAGGCATATTGTGCTTCTTGCAAAATATACACCTGAAGCTAGCCCCTATTGCTGTGATTTCCTGTTTGAATAACACAGGCAGGCATCTGCAGCACTTACAGCAGGCGTAGTGTGCCTCCTGCACATTATACACCTGAAGCTAATCCTTATTGGTCGTAGTTTTTTTCTTTTGTGTTACACTAACAGGCATCTGCAGCACTTACAGCAAGCGTATTGTGCTTTTTGCAAAATATACACCTGAAGCTAGCCCTTATTTCTGTGATTTCCTGTTTGAATAACACGGGCAGGCATCTGCAGCACTTACAGCAGGTGTAGTGTGCCTCCTGCACATTATACACCTGAAGCTAACCCTTATTGCTCGTAGTTTTTTTTCTTTTGTGTTGCACTAACAGCCATCTGCAGCACTTACAGCAGGCATATTGTGCTTCTTGCAAAATATACACCTGAAGCTAGCCCTTATTGCTGTGATTTCCTGTTTGAGTAACACAGGCAGGCATCTGCAGCACTTACAGCGGGCGTATTGTGCTTCTTGCAAAATATACACCTGAAGCTAGCCCTTATTGCTGTGATTTCCTGTTGAGTAACACAGGCAGGCATCTGCAGCACTTACAGCGGGCGTATTGTGCTTCTTGCAAAATATACACCTGAAGCTAGCCCTTATTGCTGTGATTTCCTGTTGAGTAACACAGGCAGGCATCTGCAGCACTTACAGCAGGCATAGTGTGCCTCCTGCACATTATACACCTGAAGCTACCCCTTATTGCTCATAGTTTTTTGTCTTTTGTGTTACACTAACAGGCATCTGCAGCACTTACAGCAGGCGTATTGTGCTTCTTGCAAAATATACACCTGAAGCTAGCCCTTATTGCTGTGATTTCCTGTTTGAGTAACACAGGCAGGCATCTGCAGCACTTACAGCGGGCATATTGTGCTTCTTGCAAAATATACACCTGAAGCTAGCCCTTATTGCTGTGATTTCCTGTTGAGTAACACAGGCAGGCATCTGCAGCACTTACAGCGGGCGTATTGTGCTTCTTGCAAAATATACACCTGACGCTAGCCCTTATTTCTGTGATTTCCTGTTTGAATAACACAGGCAGGCATCTGCAGCACTTACAGCAGGCGTAATGTGCCTCCTGCACATTATACACTTGAAGCTAACCCTTATTGCTCGTAGTTTTTTTTCTTTTGTGTTACACTAACAGGCATCTGCAGCACTTACAGCAGGCGTATTGTGCTTCTTGCAAAATATACACCTGAAGCTAGCCCTTATTTCTGTGATTTCCTGTTTGAATAACACAGGCAGGCATCTGCAGCACTTACAGCAGGCGTAGTGTGCCTCCTGCACATTATACACCTGAAGCTAACCCTTATTGCTCGTAGTTTTTTTTCTTTTGTGTTACACTAACAGCCATCTGCAGCACTTACAGCAGGCGTATTGTGCTTCTTGCAAAATATACACCTGAAGCTAGCCCTTATTGCTGTGATTTCCTGTTGAGTAACACAGGCAGGCATCTGCAGCACTTACAGCGGGCATATTGTGCTTCTTGCAAAATATACACCGGAAGCTAGCCCTTATTGCTGTGATTTCCTGTTTGAGTAACACAGGCAGGCATCTGCAGCACTTACAGCGGGCATATTGTGCTTCTTGCAAAATATACACCTGAAGCTAGCCCTCATTGCTGTGATTTCCTGTTTGAGTAACACAGGCAGGCATCTGCAGCACTTACAGTGGGCGTATTGTGCTTCTTGCAAAATATACACCTGACGCTAGCCCTTATTTCTGTGATTTCCTGTTTGAATAACACAGGCAGGCATCTGCAGCACTTACAGCAGGCGTAATGTGCCTCCTGCACATTATACACCTGAAGCTAACCCTTATTGCTCGTAGTTTTTTTTCTTTTGTGTTACACTAACAGGCATCTGCAGCACTTACAGCAGGCGTATTGTGCTTCTTGCAAAATATACACCTGAAGCTAGCCCTTATTTCTGTGATTTCCTGTTTGAATAACACAGGCAGGCATCTGCAGCACTTACAGCAGGCGTAGTGTGCTTCTTGCAAAATATACACCTGAAGCTAGCCCTTATTGCTGTGATTTCCTGTTTGAGTAACACAGGCAGGCATCTGCAGCACTTACAGCAAGCGTATTGTGCTTCTTGCAAAATATACACCTGAAGCTAGCTCTTATTGCTGTGATTTCCTGTTTGAGTAACACAGGCAGGCATTTGCAGCACTTACAGCGGGCGTATTGTGCTTCTTGCAAAATATACACCTGAAGCTAGCCCTTATTGCTGTGGTTTCCTGTTGAGTAACACAGGCAGGCATCTGCAGCACTTACAGCGGGCGTATTGTGCTTCTTGCAAAATATACACCTGAAGCTAGCCCTTATTTCTGTGATTTCCTGTTTGAATAACACAGGCAGGCATCTGCAGCACTTACAGTTGGCGTAGTGTGCCTCCTGCACATTATACACCTGAAGCTAACCCTTATTGCTCGTAGTTTTTTTTCTTTTGTGTTACACTAACAGGCATCTGCAGCACTTACAGCAGGCGTATTGTGCTTCTTGCAAAATATACACCTGAAGCTAGCCCTTATTTCTGTGATTTCCTGTTTGAATAACACAGGCAGGCATCTGCAGCACTTACAGCAGGCGTAGTGTGCCTCCTGCACATTATACACCTGAAGCTAACCCTTATTGCTTGTATTTTTTTTTCTTTTGTGTTACACTAACAGCCATCTGCAGCACTTACAGCAGGCGTATTGTGCTTCTTGCAAAATATACACCTGAAGCTAGCCCTTATTGCTGTGATTTCCTGTTTGAATAACACAGGCAGGCATCTGCAGCACTTACAGCAAGCATATTGTGCTTCTTGCAAAATATACACCTGAAGCTAGCCCTTATTGCTGTGATTTCCTGTTGAGTAACACAGGCAGGCATCTGCAGCACTTACAGCGGGAGTATTGTGCTTCTTGCAAAATATACACCTGAAGCTAGCCCTTATTGCTGTGATTTCCTGTTGAGTAACACAGGCAGGCATCTGCAGCACTTACAGCAGGCGTATTGTGCTTCTTGCAAAATATACACCTGAAGCTAGCCCCTATTGCTGTGATTTCCTGTTTGAATAACACAGGCAGGCATCTGCAGCACTTACAGCAGGCGTAGTGTGCCTCCTGCACATTATACACCTGAAGCTAATCCTTATTGGTCGTAGTTTTTTTCTTTTGTGTTACACTAACAGGCATCTGCAGCACTTACAGCAAGCGTATTGTGCTTTTTGCAAAATATACACCTGAAGCTAGCCCTTATTTCTGTGATTTCCTGTTTGAATAACACGGGCAGGCATCTGCAGCACTTACAGCAGGTGTAGTGTGCCTCCTGCACATTATACACCTGAAGCTAACCCTTATTGCTCGTAGTTTTTTTTCTTTTGTGTTGCACTAACAGCCATCTGCAGCACTTACAGCAGGCATATTGTGCTTCTTGCAAAATATACACCTGAAGCTAGCCCTTATTGCTGTGATTTCCTGTTTGAGTAACACAGGCAGGCATCTGCAGCACTTACAGCGGGCGTATTGTGCTTCTTGCAAAATATACACCTGAAGCTAGCCCTTATTGCTGTGATTTCCTGTTGAGTAACACAGGCAGGCATCTGCAGCACTTACAGCGGGCGTATTGTGCTTCTTGCAAAATATACACCTGAAGCTAGCCCTTATTGCTGTGATTTCCTGTTGAGTAACACAGGCAGGCATCTGCAGCACTTACAGCAGGCATAGTGTGCCTCCTGCACATTATACACCTGAAGCTACCCCTTATTGCTCATAGTTTTTTGTCTTTTGTGTTACACTAACAGGCATCTGCAGCACTTACAGCAGGCGTATTGTGCTTCTTGCAAAATATACACCTGAAGCTAGCCCTTATTGCTGTGATTTCCTGTTTGAGTAACACAGGCAGGCATCTGCAGCACTTACAGCGGGCATATTGTGCTTTTTGCAAAATATACACCTGAAGCTAGCCCTTATTGCTGTGATTTCCTGTTGAGTAACACAGGCAGGCATCTGCAGCACTTACAGCGGGCGTATTGTGCTTCTTGCAAAATATACACCTGACGCTAGCCCTTATTTCTGTGATTTCCTGTTTGAATAACACAGGCAGGCATCTGCAGCACTTACAGCAGGCGTAATGTGCCTCCTGCACATTATACACTTGAAGCTAACCCTTATTGCTCGTAGTTTTTTTTCTTTTGTGTTACACTAACAGGCATCTGCAGCACTTACAGCAGGCGTATTGTGCTTCTTGCAAAATATACACCTGAAGCTAGCCCTTATTTCTGTGATTTCCTGTTTGAATAACACAGGCAGGCATCTGCAGCACTTACAGCAGGCGTAGTGTGCCTCCTGCACATTATACACCTGAAGCTAACCCTTATTGCTCGTAGTTTTTTTTCTTTTGTGTTACACTAACAGCCATCTGCAGCACTTACAGCAGGCGTATTGTGCTTCTTGCAAAATATACACCTGAAGCTAGCCCTTATTGCTGTGATTTCCTGTTGAGTAACACAGGCAGGCATCTGCAGCACTTACAGTGGGCATATTGTGCTTCTTGCAAAATATACACCGGAAGCTAGCCCTTATTGCTGTGATTTCCTGTTTGAGTAACACAGGCAGGCATCTGCAGCACTTACAGCGGGCATATTGTGCTTCTTGCAAAATATACACCTGAAGCTAGCTGTCAGGGTCACCTGTGGCCAGGTGACAGATGCACACCGTAGGGGGACAGGAGTGCACCGCGAGGTAGTGAACCCTATGGCTGGCTTCTGTGGATAGGAAACTGGGTGGTTGTGGAAAGCGGGACCAGAGGAGCACAACCGGGATCCCAACGGAAGCGAGAGCCAAGATTCCCCAGGGCGCGGAGTCTAAGACCCAGCTGGTCTTCTCCAGGGCCTCTAGTGGTGAGGATGTTACGCTGCAGGCTGGGACCAGGTCGCGGCCCCTGGAGTTTCCTAGCTCACGCCCCGTAGGATAAGGGGAAGCAGCAGCACACGATAGAGAGAACCGAATAACAAGCCGAAGGTCAGGGGCCACAAGCAGACAAGGATAACGAAGAACGAGCCGAAGGTCAAGGGTCACGAGCAGACAGGGATGGTCGGGGACAAGCCAATAACGTAACAGAGAGACAGACGTAGCACACGGCAGGCAGGAACCCAAACACACAATGCCTAACAAACACGTTGATCAGCAAAGCAGGCTTGCAGTGCACAGGTTAATATAGTGTTCAGTGATAGGGCCTGGGGTGGAGTCAGGCTGGGAGGAGATTATAAAGGAAGCCAGGTGAAGGAGGTCTGGTCTCTAGATGAACACATGAGGAGGAAGGTAAGATGGCAGACAGACATTAATGCATATCCATGACAGTACCCTCCCTCTTATGGGCCCTCCCCCGCCTGGACCCAGGCTTAAAGGGAAATCTCTGATGAAACCTTCTCAACAGATGAGGTGCAGCGACATCAGATGCAGCGATCCAAGACGCCTCCTCAGGACCAAAACCTCTCCAATGCACAAGGTACTGAAGAATGCCTCTGCAGAGCCGAGAATCCAGAACTTGTCTAACCTCGTACTTAAAATTATCCTCAGAGACCGAAAACGAGGTAGGGAGATGACAAGAAGATCTATTGAGGACCAAAGGCTCTCTAGGAATAAGCAAGGGCATGAGAGGATCAACAGGAATCTGAGGAGGGTCCCCTAGACCCTTAAAGGGGAACTGGTCATCTTGCACAGGACCATCAGACTGGGCAGATGTCAGTGGAACCCTGAAGTCAGGTTGGTTAGAAGGTGACATGTCGCCGGAGTCAAGCTGAATAGCTGAAGGACAAGCAGAATGTCCCGAACAAGAAAAAGTAAGAGGCTCACTGGGCATGGGCTGGACTGGCATAACTAGTACAGAGGCAGAGTGAATAGCTGAGTCAGGTGTAGCGACTACCTGAATCGCATCGCAAGACGTAGCGACTGCAGGACTTGTAGACAAGCTAGCCTGGCTGTGCGTCCAAGGGTGGTTAGGGACAGAGAAATGTAAATGGTTATGCAACCTGGAATGAATGACCGGCTCAGATTCACAGGGGGCAACCTTGGGTAGACAGGAGGAGGAACAGGAGGGACCCCAAGCCAGGATCTGTCCAGTAGTCCAGTCCACATGAGGAGAATGGAGCTGTAACCATGGGAGACCCAAAATTATAGGCGTTGAGGCCTTGGGTAAGATAAGGAAGGATATCCACTCCTGGTGGAGTGTCCCTACCGACATCTTAACAGGGAGGGTCTGGAAGCGGATAGGTCCCCCTGGGAGAACAGTACCATCAATCGCCAAGACCACCAATGGCGTGGTGAGGGGCAAAAGAGTAAGTCTCATGGACGATGCGATTTCCCAGTCCATGAAATTACCAGCGGCTCCGGAATCCAGATATGCTGAGACCGAATGAGAAGAAGCACCAACATGAAGGAACACAGAAAGCAGAAGACGAGAAGGGGAAGGTGATATTTCTGGGTCCAATACTCCACTTTCCAGATGAAGTGGACCCGAACGTTTTTCTGGACAAAGAGAGCAAGTGTCACGAAAATGACCTTTGCCCCCACAGTAAAGACACAGACCAAGAGTTCTGCGCCTAGCACGTTCCTCGGGGGATAGCCTGGTCCGACCCAGCTGCATGGGTTCCTCAGCTGGTAGGAGATGCTCTACGGGTCGAAGAGAGGGGAGCTCAGGCTGACTAAGAACCAAGGAGGGCTGGCGTTGCTTTTCTAAGGTCCTCTCCTGAAAGCGAATATCGATCTGGTTACACAAGGAGATAACGCCGGCCAGATCAGTGGGGATGGTTCTTCCAGCTAATTCATCCTTCACTCTATCAGACAGGCCATGCAAAAAGGTTGCGACTAAGGCCTCATTGTTCCAGCTCAACTCAGCCGACAGTATGCGGAAATGAAGGGCATACTGTCCCACAGAAGCAGACTCTTGGCGGAGACGTAAAAGGGTGCTGGCCGCTGAAGAGACACGAGCCGGTTCTTCGAAGATATTCCGAAAAAGTTTCAAGAAACCAGACAGGCTAGAAACCACTGGATCATTCAGTTCCCACAGAGGGGCTGCCCAGGCTAAAGCTTCACCAGAGAGGAGGGAAATGATATAGGCTACCTTAGCCCGATCAGACAGGAAGTTTTGGGGCTGGAGCTCAAAATGAATCGTGCATTGGCTAAGGAACCCCCTGCAAGCCTTGGAGTCCCCAGAGAAACGGGACGGAGCTGGCAGTTGTAGCGAGTGTGTGGCTGCGACTGGTGCAATAGGTGCAGCCGCTGATTGTATTTGAGGTTGCGGATTCAGGGTTCCCAAGGAGGCCTGAAGCTGCTCGAAGCGAGAAGCCAGATCCTGGAGGAATCGCATCACCTGAGTCTGATTCGATTCCTGGGTTTCAAGTCTGCAAACTATGCCCTGCAATGGATCATCCGCGGGTAGCGGGATGTCAGCCGGGTTCATGGCTGATCAAACTGTCAGGGTCACCTGTGGCCAGGTGACAGATGCACACCGTAGGGGGACAGGAGTGCACCGCGAGGTAGTGAACCCTATGGCTGGCTTCTGTGGATAGGAAACTGGGTGGTTGTGGAAAGCGGGACCAGAGGAGCACAACCGGGATCCCAACGGAAGCGAGAGCCAAGATTCCCCAGGGCGCGGAGTCTAAGACCCAGCTGGTCTTCTCCAGGGCCTCTAGTGGTGAGGATGTTACGCTGCAGGCTGGGACCAGGTCGCGGCCCCTGGAGTTTCCTAGCTCACGCCCCGTAGGATAAGGGGAAGCAGCAGCACACGATAGAGAGAACCGAATAACAAGCCGAAGGTCAGGGGCCACAAGCAGACAAGGATAACGAAGAACGAGCCGAAGGTCAAGGGTCACGAGCAGACAGGGATGGTCGGGGACAAGCCAATAACGTAACAGAGAGACAGACGTAGCACACGGCAGGCAGGAACCCAAACACACAATGCCTAACAAACACGTTGATCAGCAAAGCAGGCTTGCAGTGCACAGGTTAATATAGTGTTCAGTGATAGGGCCTGGGGTGGAGTCAGGCTGGGAGGAGATTATAAAGGAAGCCAGGTGAAGGAGGTCTGGTCTCTAGATGAACACATGAGGAGGAAGGTAAGATGGCAGACAGACATTAATGCATATCCATGACACTAGCCCTCATTGCTGTGATTTCCTGTTGAGTAACACAGGCAGGCATCTGCAGCACTTACAGCGGGCGTATTGTGCTTCTTGCAAAATATACACCTGACGCTAGCCCTTATTTCTGTGATTTCCTGTTTGAATAACACAGGCAGGCATCTGCAGCACTTACAGCAGGCGTAATGTGCCTCCTGCACATTATACACCTGAAGCTAACCCTTATTGCTCGTAGTTTTTTTTCTTTTGTGTTACACTAACAGGCATCTGCAGCACTTACAGCAGGCGTATTGTGCTTCTTGCAAAATATACACCTGAAGCTAGCCCTTATTTCTGTGATTTCCTGTTTGAATAACACAGGCAGGCATCTGCAGCACTTACAGCAGGCGTAGTGTGCTTCTTGCAAAATATACACCTGAAGCTAGCCCTTATTGCTGTGATTTCCTGTTGAGTAACACAGGCAGGCATCTGCAGCACTTACAGCGGGCATATTGTGCTTCTTGCAAAATATACACCGGAAGCTAGCCCTTATTGCTGTGATTTCCTGTTTGAGTAACACAGGCAGGCATCTGCAGCACTTACAGCGGGCATATTGTGCTTCTTGCTAAATATACACCTGAAGCTAGCCCTTATTGCTGTGATTTCCTGTTGAGTAACACAGGCAGGCATCTGCAGCACTTACAGCAGGCGTAGTGTGCCTCCTGCACATTATACACCTGAAGCTACCCCTTATTGCTCGTAGTTTTTTGTCTTTTGTGTTACACTAACAGGCATCTGCAGCACTTACAGCAGGCGTATTGTGCTTCTTGCAAAATATACACCTGAAGCTAGCCCTTATTGCTGTGATTTCCTGTTTGAGTAACACAGGCAGGCATCTGCAGCACTTACAGCAGGCGTATTGTGCTTCTTGCAAAATATACACCTGAAGCTAGCCCTTATTGCTGTGATTTCCTGTTTGAGTAACACAGGCAGGCATCTGCAGCACTTACAGCGGGCGTATTGTGCTTCTTGCAAAATATACACCTGAAGCTAGCCCTTATTGCTGTGATTTCCTGTTGAGTAACACAGGCAGGCATCTGCAGCACTTACAGCGGGCATATTGTGCTTCTTGCAAAAAATACACCTGAAGCTAGCCCTTATTTCTGTTATTTCCTGTTTGAATAACACAGGCAGGCATCTGCAGCACTTACAGCAGGCGTAGTGTGCCTCCTGCACATTATACATCTGAAGCTAACCCTTATTGCTCGTAGTTTTTTTTCTTTTGTGTTACACTAACAGGCATCTGCAGCACTTACAGCAGGCGTATTGTGCTCCTTGCAAAATATACACCTGAAGCTAGCCCTTATTTCTGTGATTTCCTGTTTGAGTAACACAGGCAGGCATCTGCAGCACTTACAGCGGGCGTATTGTGCTTCTTGCAAAATATACACCTGACGCTAGCCCTTATTTCTGTGATTTCCTGTTTGAATAACACAGGCAGGCATCTGCAGCACTTACAGCAGGCGTAATGTGCCTCCTGCACATTATACACTTGAAGCTAACCCTTATTGCTCGTAGTTTTTTTTCTTTTGTGTTACACTAACAGGCATCTGCAGCACTTACAGCAGGCGTATTGTGCTTCTTGCAAAATATACACCTGAAGCTAGCCCTTATTTCTGTGATTTCCTGTTTGAATAACACAGGCAGGCATCTGCAGCACTTACAGCAGGCGTAGTGTGCCTCCTGCACATTATACACCTGAAGCTAACCCTTATTGCTCGTCGTTTTTTTTCTTTTGTGTTACACTAACAGCCATCTGCAGCACTTACAGCAGGCGTATTGTGCTTCTTGCAAAATATACACCTGAAGCTAGCCCTTATTGCTGTGATTTCCTGTTGAGTAACACAGGCAGGCATCTGCAGCACTTACAGCGGGCATATTGTGCTTCTTGCAAAATATACACCGGAAGCTAGCCCTTATTGCTGTGATTTCCTGTTTGAGTAACACAGGCAGGCATCTGCAGCACTTACAGCGGGCATATTGTGCTTCTTGCAAAATATACACCTGAAGCTAGCCCTCATTGCTGTGATTTCCTGTTTGAGTAACACAGGCAGGCATCTGCAGCACTTACAGCGGGCGTATTGTGCTTCTTGCAAAATATACACCTGACGCTAGCCCTTATTTCTGTGATTTCCTGTTTGAATAACACAGGCAGGCATCTGCAGCACTTACAGCAGGCGTAATGTGCCTCCTGCACATTATACACTTGAAGCTAACCCTTATTGCTCGTAGTTTTTTTTCTTTTGTGTTACACTAACAGGCATCTGCAGCACTTACAGCAGGCGTATTGTGCTTCTTGCAAAATATACACCTGAAGCTAGCCCTTATTTCTGTGATTTCCTGTTTGAATAACACAGGCAGGCATCTGCAGCACTTACAGCAGGCGTAGTGTGCCTCCTGCACATTATACACCTGAAGCTAACCCTTATTGCTCGTAGTTTTTTTTCTTTTGTGTTACACTAACAGCCATCTGCAGCACTTACAGCAGGCGTATTGTGCTTCTTGCAAAATATACACCTGAAGCTAGCCCTTATTGCTGTGATTTCCTGTTGAGTAACACAGGCAGGCATCTGCAGCACTTACAGCGGGCATATTGTGCTTCTTGCAAAATATACACCGGAAGCTAGCCCTTATTGCTGTGATTTCCTGTTTGAGTAACACAGGCAGGCATCTGCAGCACTTACAGCGGGCATATTGTGCTTCTTGCAAAATATACACCTGAAGCTAACCCTTATTGCTGTGATTTCCTGTTGAGTAACACAGGCAGGCATCTGCAGCACTTACAGCGGGCGTATTGTGCTTCTTGCAAAATATACACCTGACGCTAGCCCTTATTTCTGTGATTTCCTGTTTGAATAACACAGGCAGGCATCTGCAGCACTTACAGCAGGCGTAATGTGCCTCCTGCACATTATACACCTGAAGCTAACCCTTATTGCTCAAAGTTTTTTTTCTTTTGTGTTACACTAACAAGCATCTGCAGCACTTACAGCAGGCGTATTGTGCTTCTTGCAAAATATACACCTGAAGCTAGCCCATATTTCTGTGATTTCCTGTTTGAATAACACAGGCAGGCATCTGCAGCACTTACAGCAGGCGTAGTGTGCCTCCTGCACATTATACACCTGAAGCTAACCCTTATTGCTCATAGTTTTTTTTCTTTTGTGTTACACTAACAGCCATCTGCAGCACTTACAGCAGGCGTATTGTGCTTCTTGCAAAATATACACCTGAAGCTAGCCCTTATTGCTGTGATTTCATGTTGAGTAACACAGGCAGGCATCTGCAGCACTTACAGCGGGCATATTGTGCTTCTTGCAAAATATACACCGGAAGCTAGCCCTTATTGCTGTGATTTCCTGTTTGAGTAACACAGGCAGGCATCTGCAGCACTTACAGCGGGCATATTGTGCTTCTTGCAAAATATACACCTGAAGCTAGCCCTTATTGCTGTGATTTCCTGTTGAGTAACACAGGCAGGCATCTGCAGCACTTACAGCAGGCGTAGTGTGCCTCCTGCACATTATACACCTGAAGCTACCCCTTATTGCTCGTAGTTTTTTGTCTTTTGTGTTACACTAACAGGCATCTGCAGCACTTACAGCAGGCGTATTGTGCTTCTTGCAAAATATACACCTGAAGCTAGCCCTTATTGCTGTGATTTCCTGTTTTAGTAACACAGGCAGGCATCTGCAGCACTTACAGCAGGCGTATTGTGCTTCTTGCAAAATATACACCTGAAGCTAGCCCTTATTGCTGTGATTTCCTGTTTGAGTAACACAGGCAGGCATCTGCAGCACTTACAGCGGGCGTATTGTGCTTCTTGCAAAATATACACCTGAAGCTAGCCCTTATTGCTGTGATTTCCTGTTGAGTAACACAGGCAGGCATCTGCAGCACTTACAGCGGGCGTATTGTGCTTCTTGCAAAAAATACACCTGAAGCTAGCCCTTATTTCTGTTATTTCCTGTTTGAATAACACAGGCAGGCATCTGCAGCACTTACAGCAGGCGTAATGTGCCTCCTGCACATTATACATCTGAAGCTAACCCTTATTGCTCGTAGTTTTTTTTCTTTTGTGTTACACTAACAGGCATCTGCAGCACTTACAGCAGGCGTATTGTGCTTCTTGCAAAATATACACCTGAAGCTAGCCCTTATTTCTGTGATTTCCTGTTTGAATAAAACAGGCAGGCATCTGCAGCACTTACAGCAGGCGTAGTGTGCCTCCTGCACATTATACACCTGAAGCTAACCCTTATTGCTCGTAGTTTTTTTCTTTTGTGTTACACTAACAGCCATCTGCAGCACTTACAGCAGGCGTATTGTGCTTCTTGCAAAATATACACCTGAAGCTAGCCCTTATTGCTGTGATTTCCTGTTGAGTAACACAGGCAGGCATCTGCAGCACTTACAGTGGGCGTATTGTGCTTTTTGCAAAATATACACCTGAAGCTAGCCCTTATTGCTGTGATTTCCTGTTGAGTAACACAGGCAGGCATCTGCAGAACTTACAGCAGGCGTATGGTGCTTCTTGCAAAATATACACCTGAAGCTGGCCCTTATTGCTGTGATTTCCTGTTTGAGTAACACAGGCAGGCATCTGCAGCACTTACAGCGGGCATATTGTGCTTCTTGCAAAATATACACCTGAAGCTAGCCCTTATTGCTGTGATTTCCTGTTGAGTAACACAGGCAGGCATCTGCAGCACTTACAGCGGGCGTATTGTGCTTCTTGCAAAATATACACCTGACGCTAGCCCTTATTTCTGTGATTTCCTGTTTGAATAACACAGGCAGGCATCTGCAGCACTTACAGCAGGCGTAATGTGCCTCCTGCACATTATACACCTGAAGCTAACCCTTATTGCTCGTAGTTTTTTTTCTTTTGTGTTACACTAACAGGCATCTGCAGCACTTACAGCAGGCGTATTGTGCTTCTTGCAAAATATACACCTGAAGCTAGCCCTTATTTCTGTGATTTCCTGTTTGAATAACACAGGCAGGCATCTGCAGCACTTACAGCAGGCGTAGTGTGCCTCCTGCACATTATACACCTGAAGCTAACCCTTATTGCTCGTAGTTTTTTTTCTTTTGTGTTACACTAACAGCCATCTGCAGCACTTACAGCAGGCGTTTTGTGCTTCTTGCAAAATATACACCTGAAGCTAGCCCTTATTGCTGTGATTTCCTGTTGAGTAACACAGGCAGGCATCTGCAGCACTTACAGCGGGCATATTGTGCTTCTTGCAAAATATACACCGGAAGCTAGCCCTTATTGCTGTGATTTCCTGTTTGAGTAACACAGGCAGGCATCTGCAGCACTTACAGCGGGCATATTGTGCTTCTTGCAAATTATACACCTGAAGCTAGCCCTTATTGCTGTGATTTCCTGTTGAGTAACACAGGCAGGCATCTGCAGCACTTACAGCAGGCGTAGTGTGCCTCCTGCACATTATACACCTGAAGCTACCCCTTATTGCTCGTAGTTTTTTGTCTTTTGTGTTACACTAACAGGCATTTGCAGCACTTACAGCGGGCGTATTGTGCTTCTTGCAAAATATACACCTGAAGCTAGCCCTTATTGCTGTGATTTCCTGTTGAGTAACACAGGCAGGCATCTGCAGCACTTACAGCGGGCGTATTGTGCTTCTTGCAAAAAATACACCTGAAGCTAGCCCTTATTTCTGTGATTTCCTGTTTGAATAACACAGGCAGGCATCTGCAGCACTTACAGCAGGCGTAGTGTGCCTCCTGCACATTATACACCTGAAGCTAACCCTTATTGCTCGTAGTTTTTTTTCTTTTGTGTTACACTAACAGGCATCTGCAGCACTTACAGCAGGCGTATTGTGCTTCTTGCAAAATATACACCTGAAGCTAGCCCTTATTTCTGTGATTTCCTGTTTGAATAAAACAGGCAGGCATCTGCAGCACTTACAGCAGGCGTAGTGTGCCTCCTGCACATTATACACCTGAAGCTAACCCTTATTGCTCATAGTTTTTTTCTTTTGTGTTACACTAACAGCCATCTGCAGCACTTACAGCAGGCGTATTGTGCTTCTTGCAAAATATACACCTGAAGCTAGCCCTTATTGCTGTGATTTCCTGTTGAGTAACACAGGCAGGCATCTGCAGCACTTACAGCGGGCGTATTGTGCTTTTTGCAAAATATACACCTGAAGCTAGCCCTTATTGCTGTGATTTTCTGTTGAGTAACACAGGCAGGCATCTGCAGAACTTACAGCAGGCGTATTGTGCTTCTTGCAAAATATACACCTGAAGCTAGCCCTTATTGCTGTGATTTCCTGTTTGAGTAACACAGGCAGGCATCTGCAGCACTTACAGCGGGCATATTGTGCTTCTTGCAAAATATACACCTGAAGCTAGCCCTTATTGCTGTGATTTCCTGTTGAGTAACACAGGCAGGCATCTGCAGCACTTACAGCGGGCGTATTGTGCTTCTTGCAAAATATACACCTGACGCTAGCCCTTATTTCTGTGATTTCCTGTTTGAATAACACAGGCAGGCATCTGCAGCACTTACAGCAGGCGTAATGTGCCTCCTGCACATTATACACCTGAAGCTAACCCTTATTGCTCGTAGTTTTTTTTCTTTTGTGTTACACTAACAGGCATCTGCAGCACTTACAGCAGGCGTATTGTGCTTCTTGCAAAATATACACCTGAAGCTAGCCCTTATTTCTGTGATTTCCTGTTTGAATAACACAGGCAGGCATCTGCAGCACTTACAGCAGGCGTAGTGTGCCTCCTGCACATTATACACCTGAAGCTAACCCTTATTGCTCGTAGTTTTTTTTCTTTTGTGTTACACTAACAGCCATCTGCAGCACTTACAGCAGGCGTTTTGTGCTTCTTGCAAAATATACACCTGAAGCTAGCCCTTATTGCTGTGATTTCCTGTTGAGTAACACAGGCAGGCATCTGCAGCACTTACAGCGGGCATATTGTGCTTCTTGCAAAATATACACCGGAAGCTAGCCCTTATTGCTGTGATTTCCTGTTTGAGTAACACAGGCAGGCATCTGCAGCACTTACAGCGGGCATATTGTGCTTCTTGCAAATTATACACCTGAAGCTAGCCCTTATTGCTGTGATTTCCTGTTGAGTAACACAGGCAGGCATCTGCAGCACTTACAGCAGGCGTAGTGTGCCTCCTGCACATTATACACCTGAAGCTACCCCTTATTGCTCGTAGTTTTTTGTCTTTTGTGTTACACTAACAGGCATTTGCAGCACTTACAGCGGGCGTATTGTGCTTCTTGCAAAATATACACCTGAAGCTAGCCCTTATTGCTGTGATTTCCTGTTGAGTAACACAGGCAGGCATCTGCAGCACTTACAGCGGGCGTATTGTGCTTCTTGCAAAAAATACACCTGAAGCTAGCCCTTATTTCTGTGATTTCCTGTCTGAATAACACAGGCAGGCATCTGCAGCACTTACAGCAGGCGTAGTGTGCCTCCTGCACATTATACACCTGAAGCTAACCCTTATTGCTCGTAGTTTTTTTTCTTTTGTGTTACACTAACAGGCATCTGCAGCACTTACAGCAGGCGTATTGTGCTTCTTGCAAAATATACACCTGAAGCTAGCCCTTATTTCTGTGATTTCCTGTTTGAATAAAACAGGCAGGCATCTGCAGCACTTACAGCAGGCGTAGTGTGCCTCCTGCACATTATACACCTGAAGCTAACCCTTATTGCTCATAGTTTTTTTCTTTTGTGTTACACTAACAGCCATCTGCAGCACTTACAGCAGGCGTATTGTGCTTCTTGCAAAATATACACCTGAAGCTAGCCCTTATTGCTGTGATTTCCTGTTGAGTAACACAGGCAGGCATCTGCAGCACTTACAGCGGGCGTATTGTGCTTTTTGCAAAATATACACCTGAAGCTAGCCCTTATTGCTGTGATTTTCTGTTGAGTAACACAGGCAGGCATCTGCAGAACTTACAGCAGGCGTATTGTGCTTCTTGCAAAATATACACCTGAAGCTAGCCCTTATTGCTGTGATTTCCTGTTTGAGTAACACAGGCAGGCATCTGCAGCACTTACAGCGGGCATATTGTGCTTCTTGCAAAATATACACCTGAAGCTAGCCCTTATTGCTGTGATTTCCTGTTGAGTAACACAGGCAGGCATCTGCAGCACTTACAGCGGGCGTATTGTGCTTCTTGCAAAATATACACCTGACGCTAGCCCTTATTTCTGTGATTTCCTGTTTGAATAACACAGGCAGGCATCTGCAGCACTTACAGCAGGCGTAGTGTGCCTCCTGCACATTATACACCTGAAGCTAACCCTTATTGCTCATAGTTTTTTTTCTTTTGTGTTACACTAACAGGCATCTGCAGCACTTACAGCAGGCGTATTGTGCTTCTTGCAAAATATACACCTGAAGCTAGCCCTTATTTCTGTGATTTCCTGTTTGAATAACACAGGCAGGCATCTGCAGCACTTACAGCAGGCGTAGTGTGCCTCCTGCACATTATACACCTGAAGCTAACCCTTATTGCTCATAGTTTTTTTTCTTTTGTGTTACACTAACAGCCATCTGCAGCACTTACAGCAGGCGTATTGTGCTTCTTGCAAAATATACACCTGAAGCTAGCCCTTATTGCTGTGATTTCCTGTTGAGTAACACAGGCAGGCATCTGCAGCACTTACAGCGGGCGTATTGTGCTTCTTGCAAAATATACACCTGACGCTAGCCCTTATTTCTGTGATTTCCTGTTTGAATAACACAGGCAGGCATCTGCAGCACTTACAGCAGGCGTAATGTGCCTCCTGCACATTATACACCTGAAGCTAACCCTTATTGCTCGTAGTTTTTTTTCTTTTGTGTTACACTAACAGCCATCTGCAGCACTTACAGCAGGCGTATTGTGCTTCTTGCAAAATATACACCTGAAGCTAGCCCTTATTGCTGTGATTTCCTGTTGAGTAACACAGGCAGGCATCTGCAGCACTTACAGCGGGCATATTGTGCTTCTTGCAAAATATACACCGGAAGCTAGCCCTTATTGCTGTGATTTCCTGTTTGAGTAACACAGGCAGGCATCTGCAGCACTTACAGCGGGCATATTGTGCTTCTTGCAAAATATACACCTGAAGCTAGCCCTTATTGCTGTGATTTCCTGTTGAGTAACACAGGCAGGCATCTGCAGCACTTACAGCGGGCGTATTGTGCTTCTTGCAAAATATACACCTGACGCTAGCCCTTATTTTTGTGATTTCCTGTTTGAATAACACAGGCAGGCATCTGCAGCACTTACAGCAGGCGTAATGTGCCTCCTGCACATTATACACCTGAAGCTAACCCTTATTGCTCGTAGTTTTTTTTCTTTTGTGTTACACTAACAGCCATCTGCAGCACTTACAGCAGGCGTATTGTGCTTCTTGCAAAATATACACCTGAAGCTAGCCCTTATTGCTGTGATTTCCTGTTGAGTAACACAGGCAGGCATCTGCAGCACTTACAGCGGGCATATTGTGCTTCTTGCAAAATATACACCTGAAGCTAGCCCTTATTGCTGTGATTTCCTGTTGAGTAACACAGGCAGGCATCTGCAGCACTTACAGCGGGCGTATTGTGCTTCTTGCAAAATATACACCTGACGCTAGCCCTTATTTCTGTGATTTCCTGTTTGAATAACACAGGCAGGCATCTGCAGCACTTACAGCAGGCGTAATGTGCCTCCTGCACATTATACACCTGAAGCTAACCCTTATTGCTCGTAGTTTTTTTTCTTTTGTGTTACACTAACAGCCATCTGCAGCACTTACAGCAGGCGTATTGTGCTTCTTGCAAAATATACACCTGAAGCTAGCCCTTATTGCTGTGATTTCCTGTTGAGTAACACAGGCAGGCATCTGCAGCACTTACAGCGGGCATATTGTGCTTCTTGCAAAATATACACCGGAAGCTAGCCCTTATTGCTGTGATTTCCTGTTTGAGTAACACAGGCAGGCATCTGCAGCACTTACAGCGGGCATATTGTGCTTCTTGCAAAATATACACCTGAAGCTAGCCCTTATTGCTGTGATTTCCTGTTGAGTAACACAGGCAGGCATCTGCAGCACTTACAGCGGGCGTATTGTGCTTCTTGCAAAATATACACCTGACGCTAGCCCTTATTTTTGTGATTTCCTGTTTGAATAACACAGGCAGGCATCTGCAGCACTTACAGCAGGCGTAATGTGCCTCCTGCACATTATACACCTGAAGCTAACCCTTATTGCTCGTAGTTTTTTTTCTTTTGTGTTACACTAACAGCCATCTGCAGCACTTACAGCAGGCGTATTGTGCTTCTTGCAAAATATACACCTGAAGCTAGCCCTTATTGCTGTGATTTCCTGTTGAGTAACACAGGCAGGCATCTGCAGCACTTACAGCGGGCATATTGTGCTTCTTGCAAAATATACACCTGAAGCTAGCCCTTATTGCTGTGATTTCCTGTTGAGTAACACAGGCAGGCATCTGCAGCACTTACAGCGGGCGTATTGTGCTTCTTGCAAAATATACACCTGACGCTAGCCCTTATTTCTGTGATTTCCTGTTTGAATAACACAGGCAGGCATCTGCAGCACTTACAGCAGGCGTAATGTGCCTCCTGCACATTATACACCTGAAGCTAACCCTTATTGCTCGTAGTTTTTTTTCTTTTGTGTTACACTAACAGGCATCTGCAGCACTTACAGCAGGCGTATTGTGCTTCTTGCAAAGTATACACCTGAAGCTAGCCCTTATTTCTGTGATTTCCTGTTTGAATAACACAGGCAGGCATCTGCAGCACTTACAGCAGGCGTAGTGTGCCTCCTGCACATTATACACCTGAAGCTAACCCTTATTGCTCGTAGTTTTTTTTCTTTTGTGTTACACTAACAGCCATCTGCAGCACTTACAGCAGGCGTATTGTGCTTCTTGCAAAATATACACCTGAAGCTAGCCCTTATTGCTGTGATTTCCTGTTGAGTAACACAGGCAGGCATCTGCAGCACTTACAGCGGGCATATTGTGCTTCTTGCAAAATATACACCGGAAGCTAGCCCTTATTGCTGTGATTTCCTGTTTGAGTAACACAGGCAGGCATCTGCAGCACTTACAGCGGGCATATTGTGCTTCTTGCAAAATATACACCTGAAGCTAACCCTTATTGCTGTGATTTCCTGTTGAGTAACACAGGCAGGCATCTGCAGCACTTACAGCGGGCGTATTGTGCTTCTTGCAAAATATACACCTGACGCTAGCCCTTATTTCTGTGATTTCCTGTTTGAATAACACAGGCAGGCATCTGCAGCACTTACAGCAGGCGTAATGTGCCTCCTGCACATTATACACCTGAAGCTAACCCTTATTGCTCAAAGTTTTTTTTCTTTTGTGTTACACTAACAAGCATCTGCAGCACTTATAGCAGGCGTATTGTGCTTCTTGCAAAATATACACCTGAAGCTAGCCCATATTTCTGTGATTTCCTGTTTGAATAACACAGGCAGGCATCTGCAGCACTTACAGCAGGCGTAGTGTGCCTCCTGCACATTATACACCTGAAGCTAACCCTTATTGCTCATAGTTTTTTTTCTTTTGTGTTACACTAACAGCCATCTGCAGCACTTACAGCAGGCGTATTGTGCTTCTTGCAAAATATACACCTGAAGCTAGCCCTTATTGCTGTGATTTCCTGTTGAGTAACACAGGCAGGCATCTGCAGCACTTACAGCGGGCATATTGTGCTTCTTGCAAAATATACACCGGAAGCTAGCCCTTATTGCTGTGATTTCCTGTTTGAGTAACACAGGCAGGCATCTGCAGCACTTACAGCGGGCATATTGTGCTTCTTGCAAAATATACACCTGAAGCTAGCCCTTATTTCTGTGATTTCCTGTTTGAATAAAACAGGCAGGCATCTGCAGCACTTACAGCAGGCGTAGTGTGCCTCCTGCACATTATACACCTGAAGCTAACCCTTATTGCTCATAGTTTTTTTTCTTTTGTGTTACACTAACAGCCATCTGCAGCACTTACAGCAGGCGTATTGTGCTTCTTGCAAAATATACACCTGAAGCTAGCCCTTATTGCTGTGATTTCCTGTTGAGTAACACAGGCAGGCATCTGCAGCACTTACAGCGGGCGTATTGTGCTTTTTGCAAAATATACACCTGAAGCTAGCCCTTATTGCTGTGATTTTCTGTTGAGTAACACAGGCAGGCATCTGCAGAACTTACAGCAGGCGTATTGTGCTTCTTGCAAAATATACACCTGAAGCTAGCCCTTATTGCTGTGATTTCCTGTTTGAGTAACACAGGCAGGCATCTGCAGCACTTACAGCGGGCATATTGTGCTTCTTGCAAAATATACACCTGAAGCTAGCCCTTATTGCTGTGATTTCCTGTTGAGTAACACAGGCAGGCATCTGCAGCACTTACAGCGGGCGTATTGTGCTTCTTGCAAAATATACACCTGACGCTAGCCCTTATTTCTGTGATTTCCTGTTTGAATAACACAGGCAGGCATCTGCAGCACTTACAGCAGGCGTAGTGTGCCTCCTGCACATTATACACCTGAAGCTAACCCTTATTGCTCATAGTTTTTTTTCTTTTGTGTTACACTAACAGGCATCTGCAGCACTTACAGCAGGCGTATTGTGCTTCTTGCAAAATATACACCTGAAGCTAGCCCTTATTTCTGTGATTTCCTGTTTGAATAACACAGGCAGGCATCTGCAGCACTTACAGCAGGCGTAGTGTGCCTCCTGCACATTATACACCTGAAGCTAACCCTTATTGCTCATAGTTTTTTTTCTTTTGTGTTACACTAACAGCCATCTGCAGCACTTACAGCAGGCGTATTGTGCTTCTTGCAAAATATACACCTGAAGCTAGCCCTTATTGCTGTGATTTCCTGTTGAGTAACACAGGCAGGCATCTGCAGCACTTACAGCGGGCGTATTGTGCTTCTTGCAAAATATACACCTGACGCTAGCCCTTATTTCTGTGATTTCCTGTTTGAATAACACAGGCAGGCATCTGCAGCACTTACAGCAGGCGTAATGTGCCTCCTGCACATTATACACCTGAAGCTAACCCTTATTGCTCGTAGTTTTTTTTCTTTTGTGTTACACTAACAGCCATCTGCAGCACTTACAGCAGGCGTATTGTGCTTCTTGCAAAATATACACCTGAAGCTAGCCCTTATTGCTGTGATTTCCTGTTGAGTAACACAGGCAGGCATCTGCAGCACTTACAGCGGGCATATTGTGCTTCTTGCAAAATATACACCGGAAGCTAGCCCTTATTGCTGTGATTTCCTGTTTGAGTAACACAGGCAGGCATCTGCAGCACTTACAGCGGGCATATTGTGCTTCTTGCAAAATATACACCTGAAGCTAGCCCTTATTGCTGTGATTTCCTGTTGAGTAACACAGGCAGGCATCTGCAGCACTTACAGCGGGCGTATTGTGCTTCTTGCAAAATATACACCTGACGCTAGCCCTTATTTTTGTGATTTCCTGTTTGAATAACACAGGCAGGCATCTGCAGCACTTACAGCAGGCGTAATGTGCCTCCTGCACATTATACACCTGAAGCTAACCCTTATTGCTCGTAGTTTTTTTTCTTTTGTGTTACACTAACAGCCATCTGCAGCACTTACAGCAGGCGTATTGTGCTTCTTGCAAAATATACACCTGAAGCTAGCCCTTATTGCTGTGATTTCCTGTTGAGTAACACAGGCAGGCATCTGCAGCACTTACAGCGGGCATATTGTGCTTCTTGCAAAATATACACCTGAAGCTAGCCCTTATTGCTGTGATTTCCTGTTGAGTAACACAGGCAGGCATCTGCAGCACTTACAGCGGGCGTATTGTGCTTCTTGCAAAATATACACCTGACGCTAGCCCTTATTTCTGTGATTTCCTGTTTGAATAACACAGGCAGGCATCTGCAGCACTTACAGCAGGCGTAATGTGCCTCCTGCACATTATACACCTGAAGCTAACCCTTATTGCTCGTAGTTTTTTTTCTTTTGTGTTACACTAACAGGCATCTGCAGCACTTACAGCAGGCGTATTGTGCTTCTTGCAAAGTATACACCTGAAGCTAGCCCTTATTTCTGTGATTTCCTGTTTGAATAACACAGGCAGGCATCTGCAGCACTTACAGCAGGCGTAGTGTGCCTCCTGCACATTATACACCTGAAGCTAACCCTTATTGCTCGTAGTTTTTTTTCTTTTGTGTTACACTAACAGCCATCTGCAGCACTTACAGCAGGCGTATTGTGCTTCTTGCAAAATATACACCTGAAGCTAGCCCTTATTGCTGTGATTTCCTGTTGAGTAACACAGGCAGGCATCTGCAGCACTTACAGCGGGCATATTGTGCTTCTTGCAAAATATACACCGGAAGCTAGCCCTTATTGCTGTGATTTCCTGTTTGAGTAACACAGGCAGGCATCTGCAGCACTTACAGCGGGCGTATTGTGCTTCTTGCAAAATATACACCTGAAGCTAGCCCTTATTGCTGTGATTTCCTGTTGAGTAACACAGGCAGGCATCTGCAGCACTTACAGCAGGCGTAGTGTGCCTCCTGCACATTATACACCTGAAGCTACCCCTTATTGCTCGTAGTTTTTTGTCTTTTGTGTTACACTAACAGGCATCTGCAGCACTTACAGCAGGCGTATTGTGCTTCTTGCAAAATATACACCTGAAGCTAGCCCTTACTGCTGTGATTTCCTGTTTGAGTAACACAGGCAGGCATCTGCAGCACTTACAGCAGGCGTATTGTGCTTCTTGCAAAATATACACCTGAAGCTAGCCCTTATTGCTGTGATTTCCTGTTTGAGTAACACAGGCAGGCATCTGCAGCACTTACAGCGGGCGTATTGTGCTTCTTGCAAAATATACACCTGAAGCTAGCCCTTATTGCTGTGATTTCCTGTTGAGTAACACAGGCAGGCATCTGCAGCACTTACAGCGGGCGTATTGTGCTTCTTGCAAAAAATACACCTGAAGCTAGCCCTTATTTCTGTTATTTCCTGTTTGAATAACACAGGCAGGCATCTGCAGCACTTACAGCAGGCGTAGTGTGCCTCCTGCACATTATACACCTGAAGCTAACCCTTATTGCTCATAGTTTTTTTTCTTTTGTGTTACACTAACAGGCATCTGCAGCACTTACAGCAGGCGTATTGTGCTTCTTGCAAAATATACACCTGAAGCTAGCCCTTATTTCTGTGATTTCCTGTTTGAATAAAACAGGCAGGCATCTGCAGCACTTACAGCAGGCGTAGTGTGCCTCCTGCACATTATACACCTGAAGCTAACCCTTATTGCTCGTAGTTTTTTTTCTTTTGTGTTACACTAACAGCCATCTGCAGCACTTACAGCAGGCGTATTGTGCTTCTTGCAAAATATACACCTGAAGCTAGCCCTTATTGCTGTGATTTCCTGTTGAGTAACACAGGCAGGCATCTGCAGCACTTACAGTGGGGGTATTGTGCTTTTTGCAAAATATACACCTGAAGCTAGCCCTTATTGCTGTGATTTCCTGTTGAGTAACACAGGCAGGCATCTGCAGAACTTACAGCAGGCGTATTGTGCTTCTTGCAAAATATACACCTGAAGCTAGCCCTTATTGCTGTGATTTCCTGTTTGAGTAACACAGGCAGGCATCTGCAGCACTTACAGCGGGCATATTGTGCTTCTTGCAAAATATACACCTGAAGCTAGCCCTTATTGCTGTGATTTCCTGTTGAGTAACACAGGCAGGCATCTGCAGCACTTACAGCGGGCGTATTGTGCTTCTTGCAAAATATACACCTGACGCTGGCCCTTATTTCTGTGATTTCCTGTTTGAATAACACAGGCAGGCATCTGCAGCACTTACAGCAGGCGTAATGTGCCTCCTGCACATTATACACCTGAAGCTAACCCTTATTGCTCGTAGTTTTTTTTCTTTTGTGTTACACTAACAGGCATCTGCAGCACTTACAGCAGGCGTATTGTGCTTCTTGCAAAATATACACCTGAAGCTAGCCCTTATTTCTGTGATTTCCTGTTTGAATAACACAGGCAGGCATCTGCAGCACTTACAGCAGGCGTAGTGTGCCTCCTGCACATTATACACCTGAAGCTAACCCTTATTGCTCGTAGTTTTTTTTCTTTTGTGTTACACTAACAGCCATCTGCAGCACTTACAGCAGGCGTATTGTGCTTCTTGCAAAATATACACCTGAAGCTAGCCCTTATTGCTGTGATTTCCTGTTGAGTAACACAGGCAGGCATCTGCAGCACTTACAGCGGGCATATTGTGCTTCTTGCAAAATATACACCGGAAGCTAGCCCTTATTGCTGTGATTTCCTGTTTGAGTAACACAGGCAGGCATCTGCAGCACTTACAGCAGGCGTAGTGTGCCTCCTGCACATTATACACCTGAAGCTACCCCTTATTGCTCGTAGTTTTTTGTCTTTTGTGCTACACTAACAGGCATCTGCAGCACTTACAGCAGGCGTATTGTGCTTCTTGCAAAATATACACCTGAAGCTAGCCCTTATTGCTGTGATTTCCTGTTTGAGTAACACAGGCAGGCATCTGCAGCACTTACAGCAGGCGTATTGTGCTTCTTGCAAAATATACACCTGAAGCTAGCCCTTATTGCTGTGATTTCCTGTTTGAGTAACACAGGCAGGCATCTGCAGCACTTACAGCGGGCGTATTGTGCTTCTTGCAAAATATACACCTGAAGCTAGCCCTTATTGCTGTGATTTCCTGTTGAGTAACACAGGCAGGCATCTGCAGCACTTACAGCGGGCGTATTGTGCTTCTTGCAAAATATATACCTGAAGCTAGCCCTTATTGCTGTGATTTCCTGTTGAGTAACACAGGCAGGCATCTGCAGCACTTACAGCAGGCGTAGTGTGCCTCCTGCACATTATACACCTGAAGCTACCCCTTATTGCTCATAGTTTTTTTTCTTTTGTGTTACACTAACAGGCATCTGCAGCACTTACAGCAGGCGTATTGTGCTTCTTGCAAAATATACACCTGTAGCTAGCCCTTAATGCTGTGATTTCCTGTTGAGTAACACAGGCAGACATCTGCAGCACTTACAGCGGGCATATTGTGGTTCTTGCAAAATATACACCGGAAGCTAGCCCTTATTGCTGTGATTTCCTGTTTGAGTAACACAGGCAGGCATCTGCAGCACTTACAGCGGGCGTATTGTGCTTCTTGCAAAATATACACCTGAAGCTAGCCCTTATTGCTGTGATTTCCTGTTTGAATAACACAGGCAGGCATTTGCAGCACTTACAGCAGGCGTAGTGTGCCTCCTGCACATTATACACCTGAAGCTAATCCTTATTGCTCGTAGTTTTTTTCTTTTGTGTTACACTAACAGGCATCTGCAGCACTTACAGCAGGCGTATTGTGCTTCTTGCAAAATATACACCTGAAGCTAGCCCTTATTTCTGTGATTTCCTGTTTGAATAACACAGGAAGGCATCTGCAGCACTTACAGCAGGCGTAGTGTGCCTCCTGCTTATTATACACCTGAAGCTAACCCTTATTGCTCGTAGTTTTTTTCTTTTGTGTTGCACTAACAGCCATCTGCAGCACTTACAGCAGGCGTATTGTGCTTCTTGCAAAATATACACCTGAAGCTAGCCCTTATTGCTGTGATTTCCTGTTTGAGTAACACAGGCAGGCATCTGCAGCACTTACAGCAAGCGTATTGTGCTTCTTGCAAAATATACACCTGAAGCTAGCCCTTATTGCTGTGATTTCCTGTTGAGTAACACAGGCAGGCATCTGCAGCACTTACAGCGGGCGTATTGTGCTTCTTGCAAAATATACACCTGAAGCTAGCCCTTATTGCTGTGATTTCCTGTTGAGTAACACAGGCAGGCATCTGCAGCACTTACAGCAGGCATAGTGTGCCTCCTGCACATTATACACCTGAAGCTACCCCTTATTGCTCATAGTTTTTTGTCTTTTGTGTTACACTAACAGGCATCTGCAGCACTTACAGCAGGCGTATTGTGCTTCTTGCAAAATATACACCTGAAGCTAGCCCTTATTGCTGTGATTTCCTGTTTGAGTAACACAGGCAGGCATCTGCAGCACTTACAGCAGGCGTATTGTGCTTCTTGCAAAATATACACCTGAAGCTAGCCCTTATTGCTGTGATTTCCTGTTTGAGTAACTCAGTCAGGCATCTGCAGCACTTACAGCGGGCGTATTGTGCTTCTTGCAAAATATACACCTGAAGCTAGCCCTTATTGCTGTGATTTCCTGTTGAGTAACACAGGCAGGCATCTGCAGCACTTACAGCGGGCGTATTGTGCTTCTTGCAAAATATACACCTGAAGCTAGCCCTTATTGCTGTGATTTCCTGTTGAGTAATACAGGCAGGCATCTGCAGCACTTACAGCAGGCGTAGTGTGCCTCCTGCACAATATACACCTGAAGCTACCCCTTATTGCTCGTAGTTTTTTTTCTTTTGCGTTACACTAACAGGCATCTGCAGCACTTACAGCAGGCATATTGTGCTTCTTGCAAAATATACACCTGAAGCTAGCCCTTATTGCTGTGATTTCCTGTTTGAATAACACAGGCAGGCATCTGCAGCACTTACAGCAGGCGTAGTGTGCCTCCTGCACATTATACACCTGAAGCTAATCCTTATTGCTCATAGTTTTTTTTCTTTTGTGTTACACTAACAGGCATCTGCAGCACTTACAGCAGGCGTATTGTGCCTCCTGCACATTATACACCTGAAGCTAGCCCTTATTGCTGTGATTTCCTGTTGAGTAACACAGGCAGGCATCTGCAGCACTTACAGCAGGCGTATTGTGCTTCTTGCAAAATATACACCTGAAGCTAGCCCTTATTTATGTGATTTCCTGTTTGAATAACACAGGCAGGCATCTGCAGCACTTACAGCAGGCGTAGTGTGCCTCCTGCACATTATACACCTGAAGCTAGCCCTTATTGCTGTGATTTCCTGTTGAGTAACACAGGCAGGCATCTGCAGCACTTACAGCGGGTGTATTGTGCTTCTTGCAAAATATACACCTGAAGCTAGCCCTTATTGCTGTGATTTCCTGTTGAGTAACACAGGCAGGCATCTGCAGCACTTACAGCAGGCGTATTGTGCTTCTTGCAAAATATACACCTGAAGCTAGCCCTTATTGCTGTGATTTCCTGTTTGAGTAACACAGGCAGGCATCTGCAGCACTTACAGCAGGCGTATTGTGCTTCTTTCAAAATATACACCTGAAGCTAGCCCTTATTGCTGTGATTTCCTGTTTGAGTAACACAGGCAGGCATCTGCAGCACTTACAGCGGGCATATTGTGCTTCTTGCAAAATATACACCTGAAGCTAGCCCTTATTGCTGTGATTTCCTGTTGAGTAACACAGGCAGGCATCTGCAGCACTTACAGCAGGCGTATTGTGCTTCTTGCAAAATATACACCTGAAGCTAGCCCTTATTTCTGTGATTTCCTGTTTGAATAACACAGGCAGGCATCTGCAGCACTTACAGCAGGCGTAGTGTGCCTCCTGCACATTATACACCTGAAGCTAGCCCTTATTGCTCGTAGTTTTTTTTCTTTTGTGTTACACTAACAGGCATCTGCAGCACTTACAGCAGGCTTATTGTGCTTCTTGCAAAATATACACCTGAAGCTAGCCCTTTATTTCTGTGATTTCCTGTTTGAATAACACAGGCAGGCATCTGCAGCACTTACAGCGGGCGTATTGTGCTTCTTGCAAAATATACACCTGACGCTAGCCCTTATTTCTGTGATTTCCTGTTTGAATAACACAGGCAGGCATCTGCAGCACTTACAGCAGGCGTAATGTGCCTCCTGTACATTATACACCTGAAGCTAACCCTTATTGCTCGTAGTTTTTTTTCTTTTGTGTTACACTAACAGGCATCTGCAGCACTTACAGCAGGCGTATTGTGCTTCTTGCAAAATATACACCTGAAGCTAGCCCTTATTTCTGTGATTTCCTGTTTGAATAACACAGGCAGGCATCTGCAGCACTTACAGCAGGCGTAGTGTGCCTCCTGCACATTATACACCTGAAGCTAACCCTTATTGCTCGTAGTTTTTTTTCTTTTGTGTTACACTAACAGCCATCTGCAGCACTTACAGCAGGCGTATTGTGCTTCTTGCAAAATATACACCTGAAGCTAGCCCTTATTGCTGTGATTTCCTGTTGAGTAACACAGGCAGGCATCTGCAGCACTTACAGCGGGCATATTGTGCTTCTTGCAAAATATACACCGGAAGCTAGCCCTTATTGCTGTGATTTCCTGTTTGAGTAACACAGGCAGGCATCTGCAGCACTTACAGCAGGCGTAGTGTGCCTCCTGCACATTATACACCTGAAGCTACCCCTTATTGCTCGTAGTTTTTTGTCTTTTGTGCTACACTAACAGGCATCTGCAGCACTTACAGCAGGCGTATTGTGCTTCTTGCAAAATATACACCTGAAGCTAGCCCTTATTGCTGTGATTTCCTGTTTGAGTAACACAGGCAGGCATCTGCAGCACTTACAGCAGGCGTATTGTGCTTCTTGCAAAATATACACCTGAAGCTAGCCCTTATTGCTGTGATTTCCTGTTTGAGTAACACAGGCAGGCATCTGCAGCACTTACAGCGGGCGTATTGTGCTTCTTGCAAAATATACACCTGAAGCTAGCCCTTATTGCTGTGATTTCCTGTTGAGTAACACAGGCAGGCATCTGCAGCACTTACAGCGGGCGTATTGTGCTTCTTGCAAAAAATACACCTGAAGCTAGCCCTTATTTCTGTTATTTCCTGTTTGAATAACACAGGCAGGCATCTGCAGCACTTACAGCAGGCGTAGTGTGCCTCCTGCACATTATACACCTGAAGCTAACCCTTATTGCTCGTAGTTTTTTTTCTTTTGTGTTACACTAACAGGCATCTGCAGCACTTACAGCAGGCGTATTGTGCTTCTTGCAAAATATACACCTGAAGCTAGCCCTTATTGCTGTGATTTCCTGTTTTAGTAACACAGGCAGGCATCTGCAGCACTTACAGCGGGCGTATTGTGCTTCTTGCAAAATATACACCTGAAGCTAGCCCTTATTGCTGTGATTTCCTGTTGAGTAACACAGGCAGGCATCTGCAGCACTTACAGCAGGCGAATTGTGCTTCTTGCAAAATATACACCTGAAGCTAGCCCTTATTGCTGTGATTTCCTGTTTGAGTAACACAGGCAGGCATCTGCAGCACTTACAGAAAGCGTATTTTGCTTCTTGCAAAATATACACCTGAAGCTAGCCCTTATTGCTGTGATTTCCTGTTGAGTAACACAGGCAGGCATCTGCAGCACTTACAGCGGGCGTATTGTGCTTCTTGCAAAATATATACCTGAAGCTAGCCCTTATTGCTGTGATTTCCTGTTGAGTAACACAGGCAGGCATCTGCAGCACTTACAGCAGGCGTAGTGTGCCTCCTGCACATTATACACCTGAAGCTACCCCTTATTGCTCGTAGTTTTTTTTCTTTTGTGTTACACTAACAGGCATCTGCAGCACTTACAGCAGGCGTATTGTGCTTCTTGCAAAATATACACCTGTAGCTAGCCCTTAATGCTGTGATTTCCTGTTGAGTAACACAGGCAGACATCTGCAGCACTTACAGCGGGCATATTGTGGTTCTTGCAAAATATACACCGGAAGCTAGCCCTTATTGCTGTGATTTCCTGTTTGAGTAACACAGGCAGGCATCTGCAGCACTTACAGCGGGCGTATTGTGCTTCTTGCAAAATATACACCTGAAGCTAGCCCTTATTGCTGTGATTTCCTGTTTGAGTAACACAGGCAGGCATCTGCAGCACTTACAGCAGGCGTAGTGTGCCTCCTGCACATTATACACCTGAAGCTACCCCTTATTGCTCGTAGTTTTTTTTTCTTTTGTGTTACACTAACCTTGCATCTGCAGCACTTACAGCAGGCGTATTGTGCTTCTTGCAAAATATACACCTGAAGCTAGCCCTTATTGCTGTGATTTCCTGTTTGAATAACACAGGCAGGCATTTGCAGCACTTACAGCAGGCGTAGTGTGCCTCCTGCACATTATACACCTGAAGCTAATCCTTATTGCTCGTAGTTTTTTTCTTTTGTGTTACACTAACAGGCATCTGCAGCACTTACAGCAGGCGTATTGTGCTTCTTGCAAAATATACACCTGAAGCTAGCCCTTATTTCTGTGATTTCCTGTTTGAATAACACAGGCAGGCATCTGCAGCACTTACAGCAGGCGTAGTGTGCCTCCTGCTTATTATACACCTGAAGCTAACCCTTATTGCTCGTAGTTTTTTTCTTTTGTGTTGCACTAACAGCCATCTGCAGCACTTACAGCAGGCGTATTGTGCTTCTTGCAAAATATACACCTGAAGCTAGCCCTTATTGCTGTGATTTCCTGTTTGAGTAACACAGGCAGGCATCTGCAGCACTTACAGCAAGCGTATTGTGCTTCTTGCAAAATATACACCTGAAGCTAGCCCTTATTGCTGTGATTTCCTGTTGAGTAACACAGGCAGGCATCTGCAGCACTTACAGCGGGCGTATTGTGCTTCTTGCAAAATATACACCTGAAGCTAGCCCTTATTGCTGTGATTTCCTGTTGAGTAACACAGGCAGGCATCTGCAGCACTTACAGCAGGCATAGTGTGCCTCCTGCACATTATACACCTGAAGCTACCCCTTATTGCTCATAGTTTTTTGTCTTTTGTGTTACACTAACAGGCATCTGCAGCACTTACAGCAAGCGTATTGTGCTTCTTGCAAAATATACACCTGAAGCTAGCCCTTATTGCTGTGATTTCCTGTTGAGTAACACAGGCAGGCATCTGCAGCACTTACAGCGGGTGTATTGTGCTTCTTGCAAAATATACACCTGAAGCTAGCCCTTATTGCTGTGATTTCCTGTTTGAGTAACACAGGCAGGCATCTGCAGCACTTACAGCAGGCGTATTGTGCTTCTTGCAAAATATACACCTGAAGCTAGCCCTTATTGCTGTGATTTCCTGTTTGAGTAACACAGGCAGGCATCTGCAGCACTTACAGCAGGCGTATTGTGCTTCTTTCAAAATATACACCTGAAGCTAGCCCTTATTGCTGTGATTTCCTGTTTGAGTAACACAGGCAGGCATCTGCAGCACTTACAGCAGGCGTAGTGTGCCTCCTGCACATTATACACCTGAAGCTAGCCCTTATTGCTCGTAGTTTTTTTTCTTTTGTGTTACACTAACAGGCATCTGCAGCACTTACAGCAGGCGTATTGTGCTTCTTGCAAAATATACACCTGAAGCTAGCCCTTTATTTCTGTGATTTCCTGTTTGAATAACACAGGCAGGCATCTGCAGCACTTACAGTGGGTGTATTGTGCTTCTTGCAAAATATACACCTGAAGCTAGCCCTTATTGCTGTGATTTCCGGTTGAGTAACACAGGCAGGCATCTGCAGCACTTACAGCGGGCGTATTGTGCTTCTTGCAAAATATACACCTGAAGCTAGCCCTTATTGCTGTGATTTCCTGTTTGAGTAACACAGGCAGGCGTCTGCAGCACTTACAGCAAGCGTATTGTGCTTCTTGCAAAATATACACCTGAAGCTAGCCCTTATTGCTGTGATTTCCTGTTGAGTAACACAGGCAGGCATCTGCAGCACTTACAGAAGGTGTATTGTGCTTCTTGCAAAATATACACCTGTAGCTAGCCCTTATTGCTGTGATTTCCTGTTGAGTAACACAGGCAGGCATCTGCAGCACTTACAGCGGGCATATTGTGCTTCTTGCAAAATATACACTGGAAGCTAGCCCTTATTGCTGTGATTTCCTGTTTGAGTAACACAGGCAGGCATCTGCAGCACTTACAGTGGGTGTATTGTGCTTCGTGCAAAATATACACCTGAAGCTAGCCCTTATTGCTGTGATTTCCTGTTGAGTAACACAGGCAGGCATCTGCAGCACTTACAGCAGGCGTAGTGTGCCTCCTGCACATTATACACCTGAAGCTAACCCTTATTGCTCGTAGTTTTTTTTCTTTTGTGTTACACTAACAGCCATCTGCAGCACTTACAGCAGGCGTATGGTGCTTCTTGCAAAATATACACCTGAAGCTAGCCCTTATTGCTGTGATTTCCTGTTTGAGTAACACAGGCAGGCATCTGCAGCACTTACAGCAAGCGTATTGTGCTTCTTGCAAAATATACACCTGAAGCTAGCCCTTATTGCTGTGATTTCATGTTGAGTAACACAGGCAGGCATCTGCAGCACTTACAGCGGGTGTATTGTGCTTCTTGCAAAATATACACCTGAAGCTAGCCCTTATTGCTGTGATTTCCTGTTTGAGTAACACAGGCAGGCATCTGCAGCACTTACAGCGGGCGTATTGTGCTTCTTGCAAAATATACACCTGAAGCTAGCCCTTATTTCTGTGATTTCCTGTTTGAATAACACAGGCAGGCATCTGCAGCACTTACAGCAGGCATAGTGTGCCTCCTGCACATTATACACCTGAAGCTAACCCTTATTGCTCATAGTTTTTTTTCTTTTGTGTTACACTAACAGGCATCTGCAGCACTTACAGCAGGCGTATTGTGCTTCTTGCAAAATATACACCTGAAGCTAGCCCTTATTTCTGTGATTTCCTGTTTGAATAACACAGGCAGGCATCTGCAGCACTTACAGTGGGTGTATTGTGCTTCTTGCAAAATATACACCTGAAGCTAGCCCTTATTGCTGTGATTTCCTGTTTGAGTAACACAGGCAGGCATCTGCAACACTTACAGCAGGCGTAGTGTGCCTCCTGCACATTATACACCTGAAGCTACCCCTTATTGCTCGTAGTTTTTTGTCTTTTGTGTTACACTAACAGGCATCTGCAGCACTTACAGCAGGCGTATTGTGCTTCTTGCAAAATATACACCTGAAGCTAGCCCTTATTGCTGTGATTTCCTGTTTGAGTAACACAGGCAGGCATCTGCAGCACTTACAGCAGGCGTATTGTGCTTCTTGCAAAATATACACCTGAAGCTAGCCCTTATTGCTGTGATTTCCTGTTTGAGTAACACAGGCAGGCATCTGCAGCACTTACAGCGGGCTTATTGTGCTTCTTGCAAAATATACACCTGAAGCTAGCCCTTATTGCTGTGATTTCCTGTTGAGTAACACAGGCAGGCATCTGCAGCGCTTACAGCGGGCGTATTGTGCTTCTTGCAAAAAATACACCTGAAGCTAGCCCTTATTTCTGTTATTTCCTGTTTGAATAACACAGGCAGGCATCTGCAGCACTTACAGCAGGCGTAGTGTGCCTCCTGCACATTATACACCTGAAGCTAACCCTTATTGCTCGTAGTTTTTTTTCTTTTGTGTTACACTAACAGGCATCTGCAGCACTTACAGCAGGCGTATTGTGCTTCTTGCAAAATATACACCTGAAGCTAGCCCTTATTGCTGTGATTTCCTGTTTTAGTAACACAGGCAGGCATCTGCAGCACTTACAGCAAGCGTATTGTGCTTCTTGCAAAATATACACCTGAAGCTAGCCCTTATTGCTGTGATTTCCTGTTGAGTAACACAGGCAGGCATCTGCAGCACTTACAGCGGGCGTATTGTGCTTCTTGCAAAATATACACCTGAAGCTAGCCCTTATTGCTGTGATTTCCTGTTGAGTAACACAGGCAGGCATCTGCAGCACTTACAGCAGGCGAATTGTGCTTCTTGCAAAATATACACCTGAAGCTAGCCCTTATTGCTGTGATTTCCTGTTTGAGTAACACAGGCAGGCATCTGCAGCACTTACAGAAAGCGTATTTTGCTTCTTGCAAAATATACACCTGAAGCTAGCCCTTATTGCTGTGATTTCCTGTTGAGTAACACAGGCAGGCATCTGCAGCACTTACAGCGGGCGTATTGTGCTTCTTGCAAAATATATACCTGAAGCTAGCCCTTATTGCTGTGATTTCCTGTTGAGTAACACAGGCAGGCATCTGCAGCACTTACAGCAGGCGTAGTGTGCCTCCTGCACATTATACACCTGAAGCTACCCCTTATTGCTCGTAGTTTTTTTTCTTTTGTGTTACACTAACAGGCATCTGCAGCACTTACAGCAGGCGTATTGTGCTTCTTGCAAAATATACACCTGTAGCTAGCCCTTAATGCTGTGATTTCCTGTTGAGTAACACAGGCAGACATCTGCAGCACTTACAGCGGGCATATTGTGGTTCTTGCAAAATATACACCGGAAGCTAGCCCTTATTGCTGTGATTTCCTGTTTGAGTAACACAGGCAGGCATCTGCAGCACTTACAGCGGGCGTATTGTGCTTCTTGCAAAATATACACCTGAAGCTAGCCCTTATTGCTGTGATTTCCTGTTTGAGTAACACAGGCAGGCATCTGCAGCACTTACAGCAGGCGTAGTGTGCCTCCTGCACATTATACACCTGAAGCTACCCCTTATTGCTCGTAGTTTTTTTTTTCTTTTGTGTTACACTAACCTTGCATCTGCAGCACTTACAGCAGGCGTATTGTGCTTCTTGCAAAATATACACCTGAAGCTAGCCCTTATTGCTGTGATTTCCTGTTTGAATAACACAGGCAGGCATTTGCAGCACTTACAGCAGGCGTAGTGTGCCTCCTGCACATTATACACCTGAAGCTAATCCTTATTGCTCGTAGTTTTTTTCTTTTGTGTTACACTAACAGGCATCTGCAGCACTTACAGCAGGCGTATTGTGCTTCTTGCAAAATATACACCTGAAGCTAGCCCTTATTTCTGTGATTTCCTGTTTGAATAACACAGGCAGGCATCTGCAGCACTTACAGCAGGCGTAGTGTGCCTCCTGCTTATTATACACCTGAAGCTAACCCTTATTGCTCGTAGTTTTTTTTCTTTTGTGTTGCACTAACAGCAATCTGCAGCACTTACAGCAGGCGTATTGTGCTTCTTGCAAAATATACACCTGAAGCTAGCCCTTATTGCTGTGATTTCCTGTTTGAGTAACACAGGCAGGCATCTGCAGCACTTACAGCAAGCGTATTGTGCTTCTTGCAAAATATACACCTGAAGCTAGCCCTTATTGCTGTGATTTCCTGTTGAGTAACACAGGCAGGCATCTGCAGCACTTACAGCGGGCGTATTGTGCTTCTTGCAAAATATACACCTGAAGCTAGCCCTTATTGCTGTGATTTCCTGTTGAGTAACACAGGCAGGCATCTGCAGCACTTACAGCAGGCATAGTGTGCCTCCTGCACATTATACACCTGAAGCTACCCCTTATTGCTCATAGTTTTTTGTCTTTTGTGTTACACTAACAGGCATCTGCAGCACTTACAGCAGGCGTATTGTGCTTCTTGCAAAATATACACCTGAAGCTAGCCCTTATTGCTGTGATTTCCTGTTTGAGTAACACAGGCAGGCATCTGCAGCACTTACAGCAGGCGTATTGTGCTTCTTGCAAAATATACACCTGAAGCTAGCCCTTATTGCTGTGATTTCCTGTTTGAGTAACTCAGTCAGGCATCTGCAGCACTTACAGCGGGCGTATTGTGCGTCTTGCAAAATATACACCTGAAGCTAGCCCTTATTGCTGTGATTTCCTGTTGAGTAACACAGGCAGGCATCTGCAGCACTTACAGCGGGCGTATTGTGCTTCTTGCAAAATATACACCTGAAGCTAGCCCTTATTGCTGTGATTTCCTGTTGAGTAATACAGGCAGGCATCTGCAGCACTTACAGCAGGCGTAGTGTGCCTCCTGCACATTATACACCTGAAGCTACCCCTTATTGCTCGTAGTTTTTTTTCTTTTGTGTTACACTAACAGGCATCTGCAGCACTTACAGCAGGCATATTGTGCTTCTTGCAAAATATACACCTGAAGCTAGCCCTTATTGCTGTGATTTCCTGTTTGAATAACACAGGCAGGCATCTGCAGCACTTACAGCAGGCGTAGTGTGCCTCCTGCACATTATACACCTGAAGCTAATCCTTATTGCTCATAGTTTTTTTTCTTTTGTGTTACACTAACAGGCATCTGCAGCACTTACAGCAGGCGTATTGTGCCTCCTGCACATTATACACCTGAAGCTAGCCCTTATTGCTGTGATTTCCTGTTGAGTAACACAGGCAGGCATCTGCAGCACTTACAGCGGGTGTATTGTGCTTCTTGCAAAATATACACATGAAGCTAGCCCTTATTGCTGTGATTTCCTGTTGAGTAACACAGGCAGGCATCTGCAGCACTTACAGCAGGCGTATTGTGCTTCTTGCAAAATATACACCTGAAGCTAGCCCTTATTGCTGTGATTTCCTGTTTGAGTAACACAGGCAGGCATCTGCAGCACTTACAGCAGGCGTATTGTGCTTCTTTCAAAATATACACCTGAAGCTAGCCCTTATTGCTGTGATTTCCTGTTTGAGTAACACAGGCAGGCATCTGCAGCACTTACAGCGGGCATATTGTGCTTCTTGCAAAATATACACCTGAAGCTAGCCCTTATTGCTGTGATTTCCTGTTGAGTAACACAGGCAGGCATCTGCAGCACTTACAGCGGGCGTATTGTGCTTCTTGCAAAATATACACCTGAAGCTAGCCCTTATTTCTGTGATTTCCTGTTTGAATAACACAGGCAGGCATCTGCAGCACTTACAGCAGGCATAGTGTGCCTCCTGCACATTATACACCTGAAGCTAACCCTTATTGCTCGTAGTTTTTTTTCTTTTGTGTTACACTAACAGGCATCTGCAGCACTTACAGCAGGCGTATTGTGCTTCTTGCAAAATATACACCTGAAGCTAGCCCTTATTTCTGTGATTTCCTGTTTGAATAACACAGGCAGGCATCTGCAGCACTTACAGCGGGTGTATTGTGCTTCTTGCAAAATATACACCTGAAGCTAGCCCTTATTGCTGTGATTTCCTGTTTGAGTAACACAGGCAGGCATCTGCAACACTTACAGCAGGCGTAGTGTGCCTCCTGCACATTATACACCTGAAGCTACCCCTTATTGCTCGTAGTTTTTTGTCTTTTGTGTTACACTAACAGGCATCTGCAGCACTTACAGCAGGCGTATTGTGCTTCTTGCAAAATATACACCTGAAGCTAGCCCTTATTGCTGTGATTTCCTGTTTGAGTAACACAGGCAGGCATCTGCAGCACTTACAGCAGGCGTATTGTGCTTCTTGCAAAATATACACCTGAAGCTAGCCCTTATTGCTGTGATTTCCTGTTTGAGTAACACAGGCAGGCATCTGCAGCACTTACAGTGGGCGTATTGTGCTTCTTGCAAAATATACACCTGAAGCTAGCCCTTATTGCTGTGATTTCCTGTTGAGTAACACAGGCAGGCATCTGCAGCACTTACAGCGGGCGTATTGTGCTTCTTGCAAAAAATACACCTGAAGCTAGCCCTTATTTCTGTTATTTCCTGTTTGAATAACACAGGCAGGCATCTGCAGCACTTACAGCAGGCGTAGTGTGCCTCCTGCACATTATACACCTGAAGCTAACCCTTATTGCTCGTAGTTTTTTTTCTTTTGTGTTACACTAACAGGCATCTGCAGCACTTACAGCAGGCGTATTGTGCTTCTTGCAAAATATACACCTGAAGCTAGCCCTTATTGCTGTGATTTCCTGTTTTAGTAACACAGGCAGGCATCTGCAGCACTTACAGCAAGCGTATTGTGCTTCTTGCAAAATATACACCTGAAGCTAGCCCGTATTGCTGTGATTTCCTGTTGAGTAACACAGGCAGGCATCTGCAGCACTTACAGCGGGCGTATTGTGCTTCTTGCAAAATATACACCTGAAGCTAGCCCTTATTGCTGTGATTTCCTGTTGAGTAACACAGGCAGGCATCTGCAGCACTTACAGCAGGCGAATTGTGCTTCTTGCAAAATATACACCTGAAGCTAGCCCTTATTGCTGTGATTTCCTGTTTGAGTAACACAGGCAGGCATCTGCAGCACTTACAGAAAGCGTATTTTGCTTCTTGCAAAATATACACCTGAAGCTAGCCCTTATTGCTGTGATTTCCTGTTGAGTAACACAGGCAGGCATCTGCAGCACTTACAGCGGGCGTATTGTGCTTCTTGCAAAATATATACCTGAAGCTAGCCCTTATTGCTGTGATTTCCTGTTGAGTAACACAGGCAGGCATCTGCAGCACTTACAGCAGGCGTAGTGTGCCTCCTGCACATTATACACCTGAAGCTACCCCTTATTGCTCGTAGTTTTTTTTCTTTTGTGTTACACTAACAGGCATCTGCAGCACTTACAGCAGGCGTATTGTGCTTCTTGCAAAATATACACCTGTAGCTAGCCCTTAATGCTGTGATTTCCTGTTGAGTAACACAGGCAGACATCTGCAGCACTTACAGCGGGCATATTGTGATTCTTGCAAAATATACACCGGAAGCTAGCCCTTATTGCTGTGATTTCCTGTTTGAGTAACACAGGCAGGCATCTGCAGCACTTACAGCGGGCGTATTGTGCTTCTTGCAAAATATACACCTGAAGCTAGCCCTTATTGCTGTGATTTCCTGTTTGAGTAACACAGGCAGGCATCTGCAGCACTTACAGCAGGCGTAGTGTGCCTCCTGCACATTATACACCTGAAGCTACCCCTTATTGCTCGTAGTTTTTTTTTCTTTTGTGTTACACTAACCTTGCATCTGCAGCACTTACAGCAGGCGTATTGTGCTTCTTGCAAAATATACACCTGAAGCTAGCCCTTATTGCTGTGATTTCCTGTTTGAATAACACAGGCAGGCATTTGCAGCACTTACAGCAGGCGTAGTGTGCCTCCTGCACATTATACACCTGAAGCTAATCCTTATTGCTCGTAGTTTTTTTCTTTTGTGTTACACTAACAGGCATCTGCAGCACTTACAGCAGGCGTATTGTGCTTCTTGCAAAATATACACCTGAAGCTAGCCCTTATTTCTGTGATTTCCTGTTTGAATAACACAGGCAGGCATCTGCAGCACTTACAGCAGGCGTAGTGTGCCTCCTGCTTATTATACACCTGAAGCTAACCCTTATTGCTCGTAGTTTTTTTTCTTTTGTGTTGCACTAACAGCCATCTGCAGCACTTACAGCAGGCGTATTGTGCTTCTTGCAAAATATACACCTGAAGCTAGCCCTTATTGCTGTGATTTCCTGTTTGAGTAACACAGGCAGGCATATGCAGCACTTACAGCAAGCGTATTGTGCTTCTTGCAAAATATACACCTGAAGCTAGCCCTTATTGCTGTGATTTCCTGTTGAGTAACACAGGCAGGCATCTGCAGCACTTACAGCGGGCGTATTGTGCTTCTTGCAAAATATACACCTGAAGCTAGCCCTTATTGCTGTGATTTCCTGTTGAGTAACACAGGCAGGCATCTGCAGCACTTACAGCAGGCATAGTGTGCCTCCTGCACATTATACACCTGAAGCTACCCCTTATTGCTCATAGTTTTTTGTCTTTTGTATTACACTAACAGGCATCTGCATCACTTACAGCAGGCGTATTGTGCTTCTTGCAAAATATACACCTGAAGCTAGCCCTTATTGCTGTGATTTCCTGTTTGAGTAACACAGGCAGGCATCTGCAGCACTTACAGCAGGCGTATTGTGCTTCTTGCAAAATATACACCTGAAGCTAGCCCTTATTGCTGTGATTTCCTGTTTGAGTAACTCAGTCAGGCATCTGCAGCACTTACAGCGGGCGTATTGTGCTTCTTGCAAAATATACACCTGAAGCTAGCCCTTATTGCTGTGATTTCCTGTTGAGTAACACAGGCAGGCATCTGCAGCACTTACAGCGGGCGTATTGTGCTTCTTGCAAAATATACACCTGAAGCTAGCCCTTATTGCTGTGATTTCCTGTTGAGTAATACAGGCAGGCATCTGCAGCACTTACAGCAGGCGTAGTGTGCCTCCTGCACATTATACACCTGAAGCTACCCCTTATTGCTCGTAGTTTTTTTTCTTTTGTGTTACACTAACAGGCATCTGCAGCACTTACAGCAGGCATATTGTGCTTCTTGCAAAATATACACCTGAAGCTAGCCCTTATTGCTGTGATTTCCTGTTGAGTAACACAGGCAGGCAACTGCAGCACTTACAGCAGGCGTATTGTGCTTCTTGCAAAATATACACCTGAAGCTAGCCCTTATTTCTGTGATTTCCTGTTTGAATAACACAGGCAGGCATCTGCAGCACTTACAGCAGGCGTAGTGTGCCTCCTGCACATTATACACCTGAAGCTAGCCCTTATTGCTCGTAGTTTTTTTTCTTTTGTGTTACACTAACAGGCATCTGCAGCACTTACAGCAGGCGTATTGTGCTTCTTGCAAAATATACACCTGAAGCTAGCCCTTTATTTCTGTGATTTCCTGTTTGAATAACACAGGCAGGCATCTGCAGCACTTACAGCGGGCGTATTGTGCTTCTTGCAAAATATACACCTGAAGCTAGCCCTTATTGCTGTGATTTCCTGTTGAGTAACACAGGCAGGCATCTGCAGCACTTACAGCGGGCGTATTGTGCTTCTTGCAAAATATACACCTGAAGCTAGCCCTTATTGCTGTGATTTCCTGTTTGAGTAACACAGGCAGGCGTCTGCAGCACTTACAGCAAGCGTATTGTGCTTCTTGCAAAATATACACCTGAAGCTAGCCCTTATTGCTGTGATTTCCTGTTGAGTAACACAGGCAGGCATCTGCAGCACTTACAGCGGGCGTATTGTGCTTCTTGCAAAATATATACCTGAAGCTAGCCCTTATTGCTGTGATTTCCTGTTGAGTAACACAGGCAGGCATCTGCAGCACTTACAGCGGGCGTATTGTGCTTCTTGCAAAATATACACCTGAAACTAGCCCTTATTGCTATGATTTCCTGTTGAGTAACACAGGCAGGCATCTGCAGCACTTACAGCAGGCGTAGTGTGCCTCCTGCACATTATACACCTGAAGCTACCCCTTATTGCTCGTAGTTTTTTTTCTTTTGTGTTACACTAACAGGCATCTGCAGCACTTACAGCAGGCGTATTGTGCTTCTTGCAAAATATACACCTGAAGCTAGCCCTTATTTCTGTGATTTCCTGTTTGAATAACACAGGCAGGCATCTGCAGCACTTACAGCGGGTGTATTGTGCTTCTTGCAAAATATACACCTGAAGCTAGCCCTTATTGCTGTGATTTCCTGTTTGAGTAACACAGGCAGGCATCTGCAACACTTACAGCAGGCGTAGTGTGCCTCCTGCACATTATACACCTGAAGCTACCCCTTATTGCTCGTAGTTTTTTGTCTTTTGTGTTACACTAACAGGCATCTGCAGCACTTACAGCAGGCGTATTGTGCTTCTTGCAAAATATACACCTGAAGCTAGCCCTTATTGCTGTGATTTCCTGTTTGAGTAACACAGGCAGGCATCTGCAGCACTTACAGCAGGCGTATTGTGCTTCTTGCAAAATATACACCTGAAGCTAGCCCTTATTGCTGTGATTTCCTGTTTGAGTAACACAGGCAGGCATCTGCAGCACTTACAGTGGGCGTATTGTGCTTCTTGCAAAATATACACCTGAAGCTAGCCCTTATTGCTGTGATTTCCTGTTGAGTAACACAGGCAGGCATCTGCAGCACTTACAGCGGGCGTATTGTGCTTCTTGCAAAAAATACACCTGAAGCTAGCCCTTATTTCTGTTATTTCCTGTTTGAATAACACAGGCAGGCATCTGCAGCACTTACAGCAGGCGTAGTGTGCCTCCTGCACATTATACACCTGAAGCTAACCCTTATTGCTCGTAGTTTTTTTTCTTTTGTGTTACACTAACAGGCATCTGCAGCACTTACAGCAGGCGTATTGTGCTTCTTGCAAAATATACACCTGAAGCTAGCCCTTATTGCTGTGATTTCCTGTTTTAGTAACACAGGCAGGCATCTGCAGCACTTACAGCAATAGTATTGTGCTTCTTGCAAAATATACACCTGAAGCTAGCCCTTATTGCTGTGATTTCCTGTTGAGTAACACAGGCAGGCATCTGCAGCACTTACAGCGGGCGTATTGTGCTTCTTGCAAAATATACACCTGAAGCTAGCCCTTATTGCTGTGATTTCCTGTTGAGTAACACAGGCAGGCATCTGCAGCACTTACAGCAGGCGAATTGTGCTTCTTGCAAAATATACACCTGAAGCTAGCCCTTATTGCTGTGATTTCCTGTTTGAGTAACACAGGCAGGCATCTGCAGCACTTACAGAAAGCGTATTTTGCTTCTTGCAAAATATACACCTGAAGCTAGCCCTTATTGCTGTGATTTCCTGTTGAGTAACACAGGCAGGCATCTGCAGCACTTACAGCGGGCGTATTGTGCTTCTGCAAAATATATACCTGAAGCTAGCCCTTATTGCTGTGATTTCCTGTTGAGTAACACAGGCAGGCATCTGCAGCACTTACAGCAGGCGTAGTGTGCCTCCTGCACATTATACACCTGAAGCTACCCCTTATTGCTCGTAGTTTTTTTTCTTTTGTGTTACACTAACAGGCATCTGCAGCACTTACAGCAGGCATATTGTGCTTCTTGCAAAATATACACCTGTAGCTAGCCCTTAATGCTGTGATTTCCTGTTGAGTAACACAGGCAGACATCTGCAGCACTTACAGCGGGCATATTGTGGTTCTTGCAAAATATACACCGGAAGCTAGCCCTTATTGCTGTGATTTCCTGTTTGAGTAACACAGGCAGGCATCTGCAGCACTTACAGCGGGCGTATTGTGCTTCTTGCAAAATATACACCTGAAGCTAGCCCTTATTGCTGTGATTTCCTGTTTGAGTAACACAGGCAGGCATCTGCAGCACTTACAGCAGGCGTAGTGTGCCTCCTGCACATTATACACCTGAAGCTACCCCTTATTGCTCGTAGTTTTTTTTTCTTTTGTGTTACACTAACCTTGCATCTGCAGCACTTACAGCAGGCGTATTGTGCTTCTTGCAAAATATACACCTGAAGCTAGCCCTTATTGCTGTGATTTCCTGTTTGAATAACACAGGCAGGCATTTGCAGCACTTACAGCAGGCGTAGTGTGCCTCCTGCACATTATACACCTGAAGCTAATCCTTATTGCTCGTAGTTTTTTTCTTTTGTGTTACACTAACAGGCATCTGCAGCACTTACAGCAGGCGTATTGTGCTTCTTGCAAAATATACACCTGAAGCTAGCCCTTATTTCTGTGATTTCCTGTTTGAATAACACAGGCAGGCATCTGCAGCACTTACAGCAGGCGTAGTGTGCCTCCTGCTTATTATACACCTGAAGCTAACCCTTATTGCTCGTAGTTTTTTTTCTTTTGTGTTGCACTAACAGCCATCTGCAGCACTTACAGCAGGCGTATTGTGCTTCTTGCAAAATATACACCTGAAGCTAGCCCTTATTGCTGTGATTTCCTGTTTGAGTAACACAGGCAGGCATCTGCAGCACTTACAGCAAGCGTATTGTGCTTCTTGCAAAATATACACCTGAAGCTAGCCCTTATTGCTGTGATTTCCTGTTTGAGTAACACAGGCAGGCATCTGCAGCACTTACAGCAAGCGTATTGTGCTTCTTGCAAAATATACACCTGAAGCTAGCCCTTATTGCTGTGATTTCCTGTTGAGTAACACAGGCAGGCATCTGCAGCACTTACAGCGGGCGTATTGTGCTTCTTGCAAAATATACACCTGAAGCTAGCCCTTATTGCTGTGATTTCCTGTTGAGTAACACAGGCAGGCATCTGCAGCACTTACAGCAGGCATAGTGTGCCTCCTGCACATTATACACCTGAAGCTACCCCTTATTGCTCATAGTTTTTTGTCTTTTGTATTACACTAACAGGCATCTGCATCACTTACAGCAGGCGTATTGTGCTTCTTGCAAAATATACACCTGAAGCTAGCCCTTATTGCTGTGATTTCCTGTTTGAGTAACACAGGCAGGCATCTGCAGCACTTACAGCAGGCGTATTGTGCTTCTTGCAAAATATACACCTGAAGCTAGCCCTTATTGCTGTGATTTCCTGTTTGAGTAACTCAGTCAGGCATCTGCAGCACTTACAGCGGGCGTATTGTGCTTCTTGCAAAATATACACCTGAAGCTAGCCCTTATTGCTGTGATTTCCTGTTGAGTAACACAGGCAGGCATCTGCAGCACTTACAGCGGGCGTATTGTGCTTCTTGCAAAATATACACCTGAAGCTAGCCCTTATTGCTGTGATTTCCTGTTGAGTAATACAGGCAGGCATCTGCAGCACTTACAGCAGGCGTAGTGTGCCTCCTGCACATTATACACCTGAAGCTACCCCTTATTGCTCGTAGTTTTTTTTCTTTTGTGTTACACTAACAGGCATCTGCAGCACTTACAGCAGGCATATTGTGCTTCTTGCAAAATATACACCTGAAGCTAGCCCTTATTGCTGTGATTTCCTGTTGAGTAACACAGGCAGGCAACTGCAGCACTTACAGCAGGCGTATTGTGCTTCTTGCAAAATATACACCTGAAGCTAGCCCTTATTTCTGTGATTTCCTGTTTGAATAACACAGGCAGGCATCTGCAGCACTTACAGCAGGCGTAGTGTGCCTCCTGCACATTATACACCTGAAGCTAGCCCTTATTGCTCGTAGTTTTTTTTCTTTTGTGTTACACTAACAGGCATCTGCAGCACTTACAGTAGGCGTATTGTGCTTCTTGCAAAATATACACCTGAAGCTAGCCCTTTATTTCTGTGATTTCCTGTTTGAATAACACAGGCAGGCATCTGCAGCACTTACAGCGGGCGTATTGTGCTTCTTGCAAAATATACACCTGAAGCTAGCCCTTATTGCTGTGATTTCCTGTTGAGTAACACAGGCAGGCATCTGCAGCACTTACAGCGGGCGTATTGTGCTTCTTGCAAAATATACACCTGAAGCTAGCCCTTATTGCTGTGATTTCCTGTTTGAGTAACACAGGCAGGCGTCTGCAGCACTTACAGCAAGCGTATTGTGCTTCTTGCAAAATATACACCTGAAGCTAGCCCTTATTGCTGTGATTTCCTGTTGAGTAACACAGGCAGGCATCTGCAGCACTTACAGCGGGCGTATTGTGCTTCTTGCAAAATATATACCTGAAGCTAGCCCTTATTGCTGTGATTTCCTGTTGAGTAACACAGGCAGGCATCTGCAGCACTTACAGCGGGCGTATTGTGCTTCTTGCAAAATATACACCTGAAACTAGCCCTTATTGCTGTGATTTCCTGTTGAGTAACACAGGCAGGCATCTGCAGCACTTACAGCAGGCGTAGTGTGCCTCCTGCACATTATACACCTGAAGCTACCCCTTATTGCTCGTAGTTTTTTTTCTTTTGTGTTACACTAACAGGCATCTGCAGCACTTACAGAAGGTGTATTGTGCTTCTTGCAAAATATACACCTGTAGCTAGCCCTTATTGCTGTGATTTCCTGTTGAGTAACACAGACAGGCATCTGCAG